>OZ025295.1:147081091-149604841 GCA_964019185.1 Maratus speculifer
CCTTAGTTTTATTAATCAAGTTTGTTAGTTTTATTTTTTACATAATTATGATTATACATTTTTCCTAAATAAAAAAAATGCCAGTCTATATCAAAGAAAAGTTTATTTTGAGAAAAGGACAAACTAATGAATTGTTTTAGTTTAGAAATAAACTATTTCCTTCTTCTATTACCTTATTTTGCCTTTATTCGTGATTTTACCACTGTCATACAAAGGAAGATCGATTTTCATGCTAAACCTGTCTGCTAAAGTGTCGCTTTTGTCAGTTATATAACAAGCTTTGTTTACAATTGATCCTGCAAAATTAAATTAGCCCATAACAGCATCTGAGGTACACGTTTAATACAAGTGTTTGTAAAATAAAGTAATGATTACAATTTTTTTCTAAATAACGTTATTGTCTTTAGAATACGATCAGGATCACAGTTTAAAAATATGATTCATCAAATTTAAAATAATAATGTTTGGATATATATGTTTATCTTCCTGAAATAATTATATTATATTTTCATTTGAAAAACAGCTTGCATTAATTATTTTGGAATTTAAATTCTTATTTAAAATAATGAAACATGTGAAGTAAAAAAATTAAACATATGGTACATAAAAATATCTTTAGTTTTCAGATGAATATGTATGAACATCTCTATTCATAGTTTTACTTTGTTTCTATGCATATATGTTATTTAATTATTTATTGCTTTAAATGATATTGCAATTAAATGCAAATTACATTTATTTACACACATATATATTATATGTTTAAATCCTTATAATAATTCGAAACAGGTAAAATATTTCTAAGCAAAGTATCGACAGTTGCATCATAGTTTTATGGGATATTAAATTGTGTTTATTTCTGTAAAAAAATATCCATTATACAAATTCTGGGGTTTAATTAATAATGAATAAGTTGATGAAATTACGGCATGGATTTATAGCCTATTAAATTGTATTTAGTCCTTTACTGCAATACTCAAAACTTATTATTAACAGGAATTAAACAATTAAGACAGTTTTCGTATTTCAACCTATAATTTAAAAAAATCTTATATTAGATGATATATTTTGGACATACTTCTCGACAAGATTGTAACATAAACATATAATCTTAGGACATTTTCATATTTGTTGAAAATAAAATACTAATTTATGAAAAGTATTGTTACTTAATTAGGTACTTCTTCCATTCGCTAATTAAAAAAATATATACATAATTTTACTCAACATTCAATGACATTATCAGATCTATATTTATTTTTTTTTCTCAGCCTAATCATACCTAATGTGTATGTATAAAAAAGTCTAAGTACTTTTTTTACTTATAAAATACTTTTGAAACTATCATTTAGGTTTTTTATTAATGATAAAATAAATTTATTTATTTGTTATATTTTCTGTAGATAAAGCATATTTTCTTTTAAGTCATATAGTGTCGATCTAATAAGTGAAAGCACATATATAGAAGAAACTTTTGCAGTAATATCATATATATTATAAAGCAGAAGTTCTGAAACTTCCAAACGAGTGTTTTCAAAAACTACCCGATGGATCTTTTTGCAGATTGTATCATTCGATAGGAAATATTTTTGCGGAGGTTTATGATACAAATATACAGGGATAACTCTGATTTTTCGTACTAAATTTCGTATTTTTCGGTTATTTTTGATGAAAGGGTTGCCAGTAGTTATTTTTTGGCGAAAATTATCGTTACTAAACAAATTAAAAATGATATATCTGTTAGAAATATTACAAACATCTTGCAAATAAAAGCAGAAAATAACTATTGATAATAATAATAATAACAATAATAAAGAAAAACCATTTAATGAGGCATGATATTATAAAAAAAAATATTTATCTTAAAAATAAAAGAAATATTCGTAACGCTTAAAAAATATCTTAACGTGAAATATTACATTTGATGCAACATTTGGCGACTTATCCTTGCGTTAGAATAATAATAAAAAAAATAACTTGAAAATTTGATTAAATGAATTTTGAACGATATTTATTTTCCTTTTTATTATTTTCTTTCTCTTTTTTATCAAATTTCGATAGTATATAATTTACTCCAGAAAAAGGCAAATCTAATTATAAAAGTAATTGTGAGTTATATATTTGTTTCTTTGAGATTTTTTTTTACTTTTGTTGGCAAGGAATTAAACCAAAAATGCATATGTCTAACATTAGGTCGCAATAATGTTGTTTTTTTTCAAAAGAAGATAATTTTTGGAGTATATTTTAGTATTCAATTGTAAATTCAATAAACATATGTTAATATTTTAAAAATTGTAATCAAATATTTAAATTTTAGCTTTAGTGTGAAATTCTGCCATACATATATATATTGTAAAATAATGTCACTCTTTTTCAAAAGTTTTTCACCGCAATTTTGAAAATTGTAATCAACAAACATACTTTTTTTGCGCCATTTTGTCAAATTCTCTTCCAGGGAAAATTAGTTTTAAAATTTACAAACTGAACAAATATCTATGCAATTTAAATGAAATTTATGCAATTTCGCGTTATTACTATCGATAAATTTAACATTTTGAAATAAAAATTGTCTGCTGAAAAAAATGGCACAGATGTCATATATGCACCATATTGGCACGATTGCAACAAAACGTCCATTTTATGTTCATATGGTAGCTCAGCTATTGTATATTTATTAATAAACTATTTACTCTTATTTCTTTTTTTAAATGATGTAAATTGTTTTATTTTATAATTATTAACAAAATATTATTTATTCATCTTTATTTCCTTTTTAAAATAATAGAAAACAATTTAAAAATATATATGTAACTGATATTTTAAAACGAAGTTTTTGCCAAATTGGCGTAAAAAAGGAGAAAAAATGCACAAATGTGGTGCACATAAGGCATTTGTGCCAAAATATTTTACAAATCTGTTTTAATTAGCCATTTCTTCTTCAATTTTCTTCATATTTTTCCTGTGATAGATAATATTTAAAATGATATTGGACTAATCTTCAATAATTGAGCATCGCCAAATAGCATAATTACTATATTATTGAAAGTTTTATTGGCACAGATATTATATATCACCGAGATAACTAACCTAGAAGTACCCGAGGTAACTAATAGACTTTAAATTGGCATTATTTTGTCTGAGATATATTAACCCGACTATTAATATTTATTTAGGTACTTCTAGATTATCCCGTCGACCAATTTCGCCAAATTATACAAATCGCCAAACTAATAGCCAAATTATACATGTTGACATAATTTTTATTTTAAATAACGAAAAAACAAATAATAAGTAGAATATTAATAAAAATATTAATAAAAAGTCGAAATAAAAATCACTTAATGACATTTTAAACACGTGAATCGCATTTAATGTCATTGAATGTGACATTCACGATCATCCATTAATGGCATCTAATCTTATAGTTTGGCGATAATTTTATGGTCGACGGGATAACCTAGAAGTACCTTTATTTATAAATAAAATGTTTATTTACTTTATAATTGTATAAATTGTTTTTTTATATACTTATTAATTAAAATTTTTTCATAAATTTTTATTTCTATTTAAATAATAGAAAATAATTTAAATATACACATGTAACTGGTATTCGAAAACAATGTTTCCGGCAAATTAGCATAAAAAATTATCGCGCCAAACTCGGCGCATATGACATCTTTGCCGTTTTGTTTATGCATTAAGGAACTTTCTAGATCATCAACAAGATCATAGAAAATTTGTCGATTATTTTATTTGAGATTATTAAATTTATAGTTTTTCATTATGAAACAAACGAAGAAAAGAAAATTTACTATTGATGCAACTGCAGAATTAACGACTGCTTGGCGTTATTTTTTTTAAAAATCGAAAAGGCGATTTTTTATTTATTTGTTTACTTTTTTCTTTATATTAATATAAACATTTTTCCATTTTTTTATACGCATCACCTTGGCGCGTTTTTTTTTTAAATATGACATCAGTTTGGCAAACACTGCGTTTTCAAATACCAGTTACATGTTATATTATTTTTAATTATTTTCTATTATTTTAAAAAGGAAACAATTATGAATAAGTGAAGTGTAATTAATACTTATAGAACAAAACAACAAAGAAAGAATAAATAAAGAAAAGTAAAGAAACAAAGTTTATTAGTAAATAAACAACAACAACCAGATTACCACGCAATCCATAAAATCACAATTTTGTTGCAATCGCACCAACGTGATTCATACATGACACCTGACCAAAATATTATAGGCTATATTATTATTTATATATTTTTTTTATATTATTTGGTACTACTTGATTATCCCATCGACCAAAAATCTGCCGCCAAAATAAAAGATTAAATGTCAATAATGGATGATCGTAAATGCCACATTCATTTGAAATTAAACATGTTACATGCGTTTGTTACGTCATTAACACTAGAACCGCGGAGCGGGTCAATTTGACCCAAATCGATATTTAATTTCTCGCCGTGCGAAAAGTATTCATCGAAAAAACGATTCCTTTTCTGACTTTTAATATTTTAAGGTAAGCAACAACTTTTTGTATTTAATAGCGAATAGCATAAATAATTTTTGAGTTATAACCATGTATACCTAGAACCGCGAAGCGGGTCAATTTGACCCGTAATAAGTTTTTACACATAAATGACAAAATAGAGATGAATTTTTTCAGAAGTAATGATAAATAATATCTGTCGCACTTGTAATAACGTTAAGGTGCCACCCATGCGCCAGCACGTGATGTGGGGTAACGTCCAATAGCCAGATGTGGGGTAACGTCCAATAGCCGCGCTGGCGCGGGAAAATCTGTCACCGATTCTTTGCTATAAAAAGTGAACCGGCTTCTGGGAAAAACCCACTTCTACAGTGCGGCATTAACTATAATCACATCTTCACGTAAGTGGCAGCGAACGTGTTAATAGGCAGAATCGGAAGGGGGAGAATGTGAAAATTTTCAATCAAGATTTTATATTCTTGATGTGAAGAGTGGGTGATTGCAGAAAAAAATTACAACAAATATTTAGAAGCAGCATTGAATTTACTTTTATAAAGCATTTATTAAAAGTTAAAATAAGATTTCGATGTTTTTATATTATCGCCAAAGAAGCTTTGGAATGTTAGCAACTATTATCTGAAAATTACTGAGAATGCAAATTATTGAGGATGAATATCTGCCTATAAAACAAGAAAAATAAATTCTAGTGATGAAAATGAAAGTGACGATGATTCTGCTTATACTATTAACATTGTTGGACTTTTTCATTGGAGTATAAATGAAAATTTATCAGTATTGAACGAAAGTTTGTGATATTTATCAGAAAAAAATCGGATATAAAAAACAGAATTAAGAATTTGAACAAAGTTGACAAAATTTAAATTTTATACGCATGAAAATTTGAAAAATAAATAAATAATAACTTGCACATTCACACCTGTAAATAAAGAAGATGACAAAAAAACTGCAAGACTAACTATTTAAAAGGGCCTAACATAAGCGTAGACGAGCACTTATTTCTTTCAAAATCTGCTAGTAGGTTTATTCATTATATGTATATCAAAACCAGATAAATTGCAAATAACACAGAAACTGTAAATCTTCCAAGACGAGAAATACAAAATGTCAAAATCGAAATTGCATACGACGAAATTGCATAGCTCATTTACACATCAGCATAAATATTTACCCAGGAGAAAAGTGTAAAATTGTTTTGTTGCTTTGCAGTCTACATCTAACTGTTGAAATTTAAAATAATTCTAAAAAATACTTTTTTACAACAATGCAATTAAATTCAATGTAACTGTATGACATGGATGACCCCGATGACAGGAAGTCTCCTTATGTCAAGATTATTTCTTACAGGAAGCCAATGAATGCAATTTATAATATTTTGTATTTTGCTGTTATCAATGCTTGGATTTTATGCAAACCTGTAACCTCAAAATCTATTAGTGTACGTCAATTTCTTCAAAACTTAGTTGAAGACGTACAAAAATAGTTTGTTACTTCTTGCGAACTTCTCTCCTCTACATACACCCCCCCCCAAAAAAAAATAAAATAAAATAAAATAAATAAATAAATCATTTGCGTAAGAAGAAAAACTAAAAACTGTGAAAAACACAAACTAAGCATAAAAGGGTTTGTTATCATAACTAAAAATAATGAAAATTAAATTAAATATAATTGTTCAAAATATAATGTACCCACACGTTTTTGGTAAACGTGCGAAATCTTTAACCATGTTTTTCAAGCAATGCATACAATAAATTGGATTAGATAAATCAGTAAGTAACTTGTATTTTTTATATTTTTAAAAATTGTTCTTAGATTTTATATCTAAACTCATTTAAATGGAATAGTCTATTTTTAATATTTACTAAGTCCAAGTTTATTCATGTTAAAAATATACGTTCAATATTTATTCAATATATTTTCATCATACTGAATGAAATGTAATCTTGAATAATAGCATTTTCTGAAATGTAGGATATTTCTGCTGACTTTGTGTAAAATACAATGTAAATATTAAAGAATATTGATTATTGTAATAAAATATAACCTTTTAACTAATCAAATTAAGTATTTGGGCATATTTATAAATCCTTTTCCACTCCGGGTCAAATTGACCCGCTCCGCGGTTCTAGGTATACCGAAAGTCCCGCGGTTCTAGTGTTAACTACTTTTTAATTCGACGTTTTATTTGTATTTCTATTGATATTTTAGTAATTTATTGATTCTTTGGTTATTTAAAATAAAAGTTATATTCGTTTGTATAATATGGTGAATCGTTTTGCAATATATATAATTTGGCGAAATTGATCTATGGAATAATAAAGTAGTACCTATTATTTATTAAAATTCTATCTGGATATTTAAGTTGACAGAACTGGCGTACTTTTCAAGTCTCCGTAGAGGCATTCGCCAAGCTGTCGTTAATTCTGTGTTTTAGCCTTATTATGTATTTTTCATCTGTAGTTATTCTACTATCCCTAAAAAAGCAATATTTGCAATATGCAGGAAAAATTTTCGGAATATCAATGATATAGAATTTAAAAATATGTATTTGCAATTAATTTATCAATCATTCAACTAAAAAAAAGTACTTTAAAATTGGCTAAGTAAAAAATATACATTAAATACCGACAGTAGAAAATTTTTTTAATGATGTTTATGTTGCAGTTTTAATTAACATTAAGCCCTATCAATAGAATTTTATCAAAAATTAACTATTAAATACTACTTCATTACCCCGTCGAAAAAAAAACTATCGCCAAGATATCAGATTAAATGCCAATAATAGATGATTGTAAACTTCACTTTCATTTGACAATAAACACGAAATAAATCTGATACATTTGTAACAAATCGTTATAAGCAATACTAATGTTTGACGCCAAAAATCATAATGGAATTGATTACAAGCTGAAGGTTTATTTTTCTACAAAATTTAGCATCAAGATTATTCCCGATTTAACAGCTACATGTTTGCAACTGCAGGGCTGCCACAGGCGACTATTTTTTAACTCTAACTGGCACCACTTTCTTTAAACAGAAATCCTTAACATACACTTCGACAACATTTGCAAGAAAAATTTATTTTGAAATTTATATTAGAAAAATAGTGGTGCAAAAGGAATACAAAAATAGTCGCCTGTGGCAGCCCTGCAACTAATTTAAAAAATTGAAGAGGCAGTGAAACTGATGTAATTTATTTTTACCCAAATAATTCAGCTTTAAAACACACCTTTTATGCTTCGTTGTTCTATTAAATATACAAGTTAAACACTCTTTTTTACATTTTTTTGCTATGTACTTTGCTGGAACAGACCAAGGTAGATAGAAAACTGTAGTAGAGTTGCCAGAAGAGGACGGTTATTAAAAAATGCAATGCAGCATGCAATGAGATTGTATTTAGGCTACCAGATCTGTACATAGTGCAAGTTCAGATTCGGGAGTTTAAGAACTAACAAATGATAATGTGCTATTTGAAAATTAATAGAGTTTGATAATCATTGCAATGCTTTCTAATAAAATAATGTGATGAGTAGAGAACATTTTGATTCCTGCTGTCACAACGGTCTCATTTTCATATCAAACTCTACTATAAATGATCAAATAAGAGAGATGGTACTTAAAGACTTGGTACCCAAATTTTGTGCAAGGCATACAATAGTGCAATATCGCGATGACATTGGCTCTGGCATCGTTTTCAGCATTGCAGAAGGACATTCCAGGTGATGGTCTACCCTGCTTTAAAAAAGAAATTTTAAATCACCATTTTGTTTGAGTCAATATTTGTTTGGAAAAATGGACCAGCGCAGCGGGCATAGCCTGCTAGTTATTAAATATTCTGTTCTTATACATATATTGCATCTTGACTTCTTCAGTGATAGCGATAAAAAAGAAGAAGAAACGATATATTTAACATAAGAAACCGTATCATTTGCGTTTATCCAAAAGATTTTCCCTTTTTTTATGAGTAAAGGAAAAAAGTATATAAAAACGATAAATATTTTATGCAGGATTTTGTAATAATGAAGAAAAAACAACTTATTGATTTTATTTTTCCTTAAGCAATATGTTATTCATATTACTTATTATGATATAATTTTTTTTTCACTGAAGAATAAATTACATTCTTATGAATTAGTTTTATTCATCCTCGGGATAAGCGTTTAGAGTTAAAAAAGTAAATCTGATAAATTTTTATACTTATAAAGTATTTTATTTTGGAAACAATTATTCTCCTTCCAATGCAAAAAAAAAAAAAATCTTTTTTTGAAATACTTTTTTTTCCATTTTATTTTATTTTATTTTATTTTATTATTGAAGATGACCAATCCTAAACTGCTGTAATCACTTTAATGCTTGGGAATAAAAATATTCGAAGAGGCAACATGACACGTTAAGCAATCGAATTCAAGGTCGTTTCAGTATAGTGTTTAAGAACCTTCAGATTTGACAGAGAAAAATTCAGTTAACTATCTTTATATAATAATATAGAATAAAAAGCGGAAAATAAGTTTTTCCGCTACAATCGAAGCTAAGCTGGCTCTAATTTTGAATACAATGATATATGTCCAGGGTAATTCTTACAGCGCAACGTATGCAATGACAACAGTATTTTAAAGAATTTGGAAATTGCTCGTCATGCATAGCAAATGAGGTACGTTAACACTATAAGGAAGTTTAGAAAAGATTCAGATCTTGGTGAAATAGTACACTGTATTTCGAATACAGTAGAGTATCAGAAATCTTTTGCATATCCCTGTAAATACTATCTGCTTTTTATTAAACATGAAATAACTTCTAGTAAACTTCAGCAACGTATATAAATCCCATAAAATGTGAAATAGTTTAATATTATTAAAACGTGCCCTCAAACAATGTTTCTCCATATACCATTATATAATGGAATACTTTTGTGTAGCGCTGTAAATTAATAACAAATATTCTTTGCACCATAGATTAAACTGAATGCATATTTTAGGTGCATCATAGGTGCATGACAATTTTATTATGTCCAAGAAAGTATAACACCATTAAAATGCATTTGAAACTATTTTTCCCCACTGGCCAAAATGTAACGAAATACTTTTGATTGTCCCTGAAATTAAGCTATGCATCCAATTTTCATAAAATTTTAAATCACTGAACAATATGCAAAGTTATATATTTTAAATTTCAAATGATTCAGTTGGGTAGTTTTTGCTCTGTTGTAGGTGTTATTTAAATAATTGCAAAAGAACCTAAAAATGGACGGCGCAAATTCGTTTTGATTTGATGCGGTTGGCAATGAAATATCGTCAACATTTTCATCAAATCCCATCTAAATAATGCGATCTATGTTTTTCGTTATGTATTGAATCTATTAAAGCCGCGCCAAAATTCGAAATAAAAGATTTTGCTTTACTTAATGGCACACATGTCGCGATTGTATAAAGTACAAGTTCTTCTTTCAAAACATAATTTACAGATTCTGAATTTCTAATTTAGAATCTTTGTGACTCTAATGAAACTGTTTTTCATAGCAATGGAAATTTAAAAGAAATATGTGGAGTTCACAGTAAAAATTTACTTACTATACAATTACAATACAAGCTTTTACAATGAAGAAAACACCATTTTCATCCTTTCCAATGAGGTTATTGAGGTCCTTTTAAATGAATTCTGTTTCACTATAACATATTAAAAACTCGAAATATTTAGTACTTCAAATTACAGTTACTTATCAAGACTGGAATCATTTTGTTCCACAGTTTAAAGCTGATCAAACACGCGAGTATCAAAAACTAACATTTTATGCTTTAAATACTGAGTTTAAGGGAGTCAGGGACGCATTTTAAAATAATTTTTATTTATTGATTTAAAATTCTGATTTATTTTCCCGCATGGTTAATCGTGTGATTCGTAAATAAAATCAAGTGATACAATTTCTCAGACTTTTTTTTTAAATTTGAATTTAAAATCGTTATGACTCAAAATAATATTTGTAGAATTTCAATTTTGTTGTCATTTAAATAAACAGAAACATGTAAGTTTTAATTTCGATTCAGCATTTCTCAAAATACTGTTTTAAATAAAAATTAAAAATATTTAAAGTCAAAATTAAAAAAATGATGTAATTTAAAAAAATCTTATTTTGAAATGTAAATATTTTTTTTTTCAAAATTTCTAAATGAAAATTAAAGTATAGAAATCAAAAAATACATATTCCAAGTTCCAGCCATTTAGTTTTTACGGTTCTTGACGTGTAATACTTTAAATGCTAGAAATGGTTAAAAAAAACTATCATGTAGAAAAACGTATTTTTCATACGAAGTCGTTTGCATGACAACCATTGCTTAAAAGGTAGATTTTGAAAACAAAAGAAAAAATAAATAATATTTCATGTTCCACATAAGATATAAACAAGATTTAAACGTCATTTTAAGCAGAAACAAATAAAAGAATTTCTAATGCTATAATAAACTTTTAGAAAATTTGAGACTTTTTGTGTTCCAGACCCCTTTAAGAAAAAATAACTTTCCTCTGAACTATGGTAATATTAGTATGTGTTTCTTTATCTGTATGAGATACATGATTATTCCTTATTGATTCTTTGTAAATTTTTATCAATGAGATCACTTTCCATTTTCTTACATAATTCAGCTTTTTCGCATAATTTAAATAAAAAAAACAGTTTATGAAAGGTACATAATCAAACAAAGTTATGCTTAGTACCATATTACTTTAAGTCCATTCTAAAGAATATCTTGCAATACATTCGAAAAACATCTTTAGCCCTAAAGAATGTTTTTATGCGTTTAATATTATATTTAACACTTGCAATGGAATATGCAACAGAAATTTTTATTCTGTAATTCTTAGATTCCAACATCTAATATTACTTGTAATTGAATATGCAACTCGAATTTCTAAAACTGGAATTCTGAAATTTTATCCATTAATATCATCATGCAAATTAATATATCAAATATTTACTATTATATTAGCTATATATTACTATTTTATATTACTATTATATGTATTATTTTTATATTATTATGTATTACTATATTATATATTAATACATTTAATTAAGACATTTGAATGTAAAATATTATTCACTAAATTGATTTATATATTAAATCTATTTTTTATTCAAATGGTGACTATGTCGAATTAAATATTTATTCTAAATAGTAAAATAAAATAAAATTTAAACAATTCAAAGAAAATTTCAAACAGCAAATCTTATGTTTTTTGTTAGTTTCAGCTGTGTTTCTTATGATTTTCATTTTGAAAGAAACACGATTTAGTATCAAATTATTTAGTATCAAAATACCTTTTAAATACCATATCATTCATATTGATGTTATTAATTATTAAATTATTTACTTGCTAATAATCTAAGACCCAGCGCAAATATTTCTTTCAGATATCGAAATGTCGATTTAAACTGATATTGCTAATACTTTGCATTTAAATTCAGCAGAAATAAATGAATTAATAAATCAATGGGATAAAATTGCTCAATTAAATAATTTAGGAATGTCTTTAAAAGCACTTCAAACGTAATTCATTAATTGAAGAGGAATAATAAATCTAAGATAAAATATTAATAGAAATTTTAAATTTCATCAGAGGTAATTTAATAAAAGCGTGCGTCCGTAAGTTTAGAGAAATTTGCGACAGAAAATTGCATGCAACAGGATTTGAAGATTTATTAAAAATAATTACTCTTCTTTAATGTTCATTAACTCTTCATAATTGTAATTCAGTAAATATGTTGTGATAAATTATACATTAAAAACTGTCTTGTTTTGCTATAGTACTTTTAGCCCATTTCTGTTTTTTAAAATCACATTTTACTAGCCGTATATTTATATATATATATATATTATAAATGTATGGGAGATATATTGTTATAGATTATTTATAATATATTTATGTATATTATAAATATTCTTGATAGATCTTGGTACAACAGTTAAAGCACTCTTGTGCAAAAATTTATAAATACAAAATTTATTTCGATTACATATTTAAATTGTGTAATGGGTAAAAAATAGAATTCCACCTGAAATACAGTGGCAGTCAAAAGTTTCCGGACAGTTAGTTTCTTCGATTTATTTACCAAAAGGTTTCAGCAAAGAAGGAGCACAATTGCTTCAAAAGATAGAAATATGTGAATGACCTCTGATTACGTGATCATTTTGATTGGATACTGAAGATGCTTCCTGCAAAGGGATAAAATTGAGGTTCGCGTGTGCAAAAGTTTCCGGCCACTTATCATTCTTTAGTTTTTTTTTCTATCGGTATACTGTTTTTTGGTTGTTTTTAAGCATGAATCAACGTGTATAGCATAGTCTGAATTCAAAATTGAAAAGTTCAACAATTATTGTTCATAAATGAGTGATAAGTTTGTTACTAAACGGCCAATCTTCTCGAGATATTGCGGCAAAGTTATCGATCGGTTAAATCGACTGTAAACGATATTTAAAAATTATATAAAGATCACCATGGCCTTCAGGACTTTCAGAGGTCCGGGAGATCCCGGAAAATTACTATTCCTGTGGACAGAATTACCAAGAGAAAAACATTGACAATCCGCATATTAATTCCGCTGAAATGTACTGCGATTTACGGAATGAAAATATTGCTGAAATAAATCCGTATACCGTATCAACATGCTGACGTAATGCATAACTTTATGGAAGAGTCGGTGTTAAAATTTTTTCATAGTTAAAAAAAAATACAAATACCCGACCGGCGTTTGCAAAAAAACACAAAGTCTGGTCAAGTGAAAACTTGAAAAAAGTTCTATTTTTCCATTAAGCGAATTCGAAACAGTCTTGGAAGTGATGGCAGAAACAACGTCCGATGACCTAACAAAAAAAGATATGATTCGACCTATGTTATTCCTACAATGAAGCATGGCGGAGGACACGTTATACCGTGGGGAGTATTTTCTTCAAAAAGTGTCGGTCCGTTATTTCAAATCCACCGACAGGTGAATGATACAATGTATAAGGATATCTTGCAAGATATTTTCTGCCATATTAGAGAAAAAAATTGGTCGCAACTATTTTTCTCAACATGATAACGACATAAATTATGTGTGCAAACCTGGATTAGCAATGGTTTTCACACAAAAAATTTTCTTTTCGAGATGATCAGACCAAGCGCCCAACATGAATCCAATAAAAAATCTTTGAAAAGAAGTTGACAAAAGTCTTCGGAACTATAAATATTTCAACTCACGCGAAATTTCGCCAAAATTGCAAGAAATGTGGGAAAAACGTACCATAGACGATCTTTAACCGTTGACTTTATAAATGTCACGTTGCTGCGCCGCAGTACTTATTACTAAAGCTAATAAAATAGTAACATGATACAATACTAATTGTAAATGTTGTTGATCATTGTAATTTTCTATTACAATACCCCTTTTTACAAACTTGTGAAGTTGGCCGGAAACTTCTGAGAACTTGCGTTTTCTTTTATACTTAATTTTGTCAGTTAAATTTATTTACATGTTCTTCTATAAGTAAGTTTCTAACTATTATGTCAATAAAATGTATAAATATTATTTTGAGATTCCTCTTCGTATAGGTATATTTACAAATTAACTGAAATTTTTTTTCTGGCCGGAAACATTTGACCGCCACTGTATGGCGTAATCACATGAAAACCAAAAATTATTACCTATTATGTGATACCATTTACTTAGTTGCATTAATTAATTTGATTTAACAGGAATTTTTTTATTAATATCTTTTGTGTTTTAATTCAAAAATTACGATCAAAGTCTGCATTGATGATGCATATTAAAATTCAAACCATTCGGCTGGCTATATTTTGCGCTAATATATGCTGTCAAACGGGCGGATCATACGACGACTATAGTTCATGTGTATTTATAGAATTCAGAACGTACCTAAATGCCAAAAATTTTATAGCTTTATTTAACATCTTAGAATTAATGAAACGCTTACTATATGGTAAATATATCTATTGAATTTACTGAAAATTATACACGTATATATAAAAAAAATTATTAAATTTATTCTGAAATTGTCCATCAAATTGGTATATATTTTTTAATTCTATATTTACCAAACAATGTGTAATTTCTTCTTGTAATGCTCCTCTTTATTTATAACTTTCTATTTAGTTACCCATGAGGTTCCGGAAGATTCGCGAACACTGCATTAATTCATTGTGTGATCATTATATCTGTGATCAATAAAGTCTTTGAATTATTTTCTCTGCCTAAAATTACAAACACATCTATATTAAATTATCCCCCAACATTTCTTCTGGTATAAATATTGAATGACTTTGTGGATATTATTATACTATTGCTTTCTGGTATATTTACACTAGAAACAAAGAAAAAGGATCATCTGCCAAGACGTAATTTTTCGTTCGTATTACTCTTTTTTTCCTTTCAAAACTTTTTGACTTTTTTTAAAATACAAAATTTAATATTTTAACACAAATTAATGAGAAATACTACGAAAACTTTTTTCTTTACACACCTGTATATCTAGATATACCGTGCTGCGTTATCGCGAACCCGATAAAAATAATGGCTTTTTCTTTTATTTCAACAGGGCATCCAACTTTTTAGTACGAGGAGGATAATTTAAGGAGATATGTTTACGTCTTACAAAAGGTAAAAATAATGGGGTGCGGAGAGGCGTGATCCCACAACTCTCATGCATCAATGTAGAAAATGTGAATGCTTTCACCCAATTTTAAGCTTTTGTATCTAACCGTTGGAATGTTTTTGAATGCTGTTATTTTTATTATACTTTAGAAACTATATAAAAATTTGCGAATTGTATACTACAGGAGGTGTAAAAAAAAGAGTCTATTAGTGGTATTATAGTTTCGCACATTTACAATAACGGTGTTGCGATAGGCTTTTTTCGAACGAGGGAATTGTAATTATTGCTATTGGAATTGTAATTATTGCTATATTATTATTATTATTGGAAAATGATTCTAGTGGCAAAATTACCTCTAATGATGATTTTGATGACAATGATGGTGACGCAATGTATCAAAATACCGTCAAGTACTCCTGTAAACAAGCGCAAATTCTAGAAACTGCTATTTTGAAAGGGTGCATTCCATAGTGAATCCAAATAACATAGATCGAATTTATAGCAACCTGGCGGTGTATAAATGTGTGATTCTGAAGAAGAAGAGACGCTAGACAAATATAAGCACAGGCAGACAAACCGTTATAAAGGGTTCAATGAGGAAACATTAAGATCATTTTTTGTAAAATAATGGGGATAAATAAATGAAAAAAAAATAGTAAACACATAGACAACAATGCGCACTATCCATCTGTTTTAGCATAAAACCAGGTAAAGCTAAAAATTAAGGAATAAAATATAAATATTCGAAAATAACAATCAATAATTAATGATACCGCAGTAAATAAATTTGATTCGCTTGTCGTAAAAAAAATAAATAAAAAAAATAAAAAGTGAAGTTATTCAAGGAAATTTTCGAATACTTTCAATAAAAGGTCAAATTCGAGTACTATTCTCAGTTAAAGGGGGTTAAATGCAATATGAAGCATAAATACTATCAAATACTGCTACTCTATGCAACTCTTTTATTTTTTCGTAATCTTTTTTCCGGATTAATTTAATTTTGCATTGAAAATTAAAAGAGTATAGCCGGGTTTCTTCGCAAAATATGCCCTTGAGTCAACCACATCGACTCCTGGATGAATCGATAGCCAGTAAAAAGAAATTCATTTTTGCCCAGTTTCAAGTTCGTATCTCAAGACCACGGGCGGTTATAAACTTAAATTCATGTTTTTGTAACGAGTGCATTGTGACGAAACTACTAAGTGGATTTCAATGAAAAAAAATAAGGGATGCATAAAACAACCATACGATGTTTGACATTTTTTTGGATTTCTTTTAACAAAAGAATAAGTTTTCCAATTTTTTCTTGTTTTTGAATGAATATTTTAATTAAAAATCTATTGAAATTTATGAGTTACCACCTTAATTTTTTGCATCATATACTATGAGATATGATGTATATTCACTATCAATTTCAACTTTCTACGTACAGTGCATCATACTAAAAAAATGCAAAATCATAATCCGGCGGTATTGGGGGGGGGGGGGGCGTCTGGCACAAATCTCATATTAGGTCTATCGGAAAGTTCTACCATATAATGTTATTTCAAGCCTTCTTTTTAAACTACCGTTTGAAATAATATGTGATATTTGTGCGAAACACGACCCCAATCTCCGCCGGAATATGCTTTTGCATGTTAGAAATCATCTTCTTTTGTTTAAAAAAAATCCGAAAAGAATTGTCAAAAATTCGCATGGTGGTTTTATACATCCCTTATATTTTTCATTGAAATCCGGTTAGTAGTTTCATCACAATGCGCTCTTTTCCAAAACAAGCATTTTGGGCCATTAACCCCCGTCGTCTTGAGATACAAACTTGAAACTGTGAAGAAATGAATTTCTTTTTTAAAGGAACACCGTATACCTTCTATTTTGTATAAAGGCTATAAAACATGCTCTTTAGGTTACACCCTCCTTCTTGGGCGTATACTCTCTACCTATAGCATATAACTTTTATTTTTTTTACGACTACACTATTGGAAAAGTTTATATTTGCGTTTACTAACTCTATTTTTTTCATAATTTTAGCTGTAGTCGATTCAGAAATAGATGGCCGGGGCAGTTTTCCCCTATATTTTAGACGATATCTAATTCATTATAACACATAAGAAAAATATATTTTTAATTCAGCGTTACAAAAGCATTCACATCATATACAAAGAAAATATTTTTTTTCAGATAATTTAATTACACCCTCTACATTTTTCGAAGAAAAAAATCTAAATGATTAATTATCTATAATATTTTGGGTCATTGATCTATATTACTTTCCACATTGTACAGTTTAGAAGAAAAATTGCTGTGATAGACAGACAGAGAGGTAATCTTATAATTGTTTCGTTTTTAAGTACAGAACCCTAAAAAAGGTAGCTATTTAATTGAAATAAACTGAAAAAGGTAAATTATAAAATGTTAACTTTAAAATTACAAAACAGAATATTTTAAATAAAAATAAACATTGTATGGCAGTTATAATATTATTATTAGAAAATTTTATTACAAGTATCATTAATTTTTCAATATATTTAAATATTTCTCTGTGCTACATAACATAACATCTCTAACACTTTTACATCTAAATTTCACTTCTAATCTTTTGTTAATTATCGAAATCTAAACTCAAACACAGTTTATTTAGCAATCAATAAAATTGTTTTTAAGATCCTTATATTTGTTTAATTTATTCAAGTTTATTAGAGTGTATAAATATGTTAAAGAGTATTTTAAGGAAGATCTGTTTCTATATCTTGTACTTATAAAATGCTATCACCTTAGTTGACATTATATCAAAGTGTTAAAGAATACGAACTGCTAATAATAATACTAGTATGTTGAAAAAAAGGATCATACTTACATTTTATTTCAAAATATTGTTTACAAAAAATAATATTTTGTAAATGTTATATCATCAAAATATATATTTTATTTTGAATAGTTCATTATAATCACTTATTTTTAAAAAAATTTTATCATCTAAGAATCTGTGAATACAATTAAGTATCTTGCGATTTGATCTATAAATATTTATCATTTGATATATATACAGCAGATTCTAGTTTGTGCAGAATCACTAAAAGAATAAACTTTACTTTTACATAACATTGTTTTATATAATTGTACTATTATATATTTTTTTCACATTCATTAATAACATGTACTTTTTGTTCAAAAACATTTTTGAAATATAATTTAACGTCGTTTTGATTGAATTTACTTACGCATGTTCACCCTTTTTGGACTAGCATTTTTATAGCAATTTCAATATTTTACAAACATACATACTTTGTTTAAGAAACTGCAAATGACAACTCTTAAATTGAGAATTTTACAACTATAATCAATAAAATCAAAAATCTTTTTAACGGAAGGAATCTAATGTTTTCCGGCAAAATATTTACATGTATTTTCATCTAAAAATTAATAAACAAAAATTACTCACGAAATGAAGCTCAAAAAAGGCTCATAAAAAGATTTAGTTTGCTTGTGTTAACTTTCTACTATCAAAGAAAAACGATAAAAATTGTTACTTTTTAAGTACGGAACACTAAAAAATATAGAATTTGAAATGAATAAACTGTAAAATGTAAATAATATAATGCTATCATTGAAATTGCAAATCTGAACATTTTAATGTACAATAACAACAATAAAAATAAACTAATAGTATGATAGTTTTACTAATATTATCAGAGCTTTTTTATTACATGCTTCATTATTTTTACAATTATATTTAAAATCATTCTCTAAACTGCAAAACGTAACATCTCTATATAATTTAACACCCCTAACACATTTAAGTTTAAATTACTTTTCTAACATTTTGAAGCTGAACAATGATTCTCTGCGTACATATGTTACAATATTTATACTTCAGTCCTAATAATACTAACCATCTCATGTGGATTTGGTACATGGCAAGTTTTATATTCAGAACTTATGATCTTCATAAAAAATGAAGCACAATCTCAACAAATGCTTGGATCTTCATCGAAATAAATGTCTAACATAAAACGACACAAATATTATCTTTGTTGCATAAAAAGAAAGTATTATGATGATTGGTTGGAGATTTTTTTTCCGTTTTTTCATGTTCTTAATCCAATTATTGTAGTTATTATTATTATTCATCCATATCTGAAGTCAAACACAGTTTGTTAAGCAATCAATGAAATTGTTTTTTACGATATATGCTTATATATTTTTATTTTATTCAATTTTATTAGAGCATAGAAATACTTTAAAGAATATTTTAAGAAAGAAGCAGAAGGAAATAGCATATTCTACAGCTAGTACTATTTATAAGTATAAAATATTGTCACCATAGTTGACACTATGTCAAAGTGTTAAAGGATACGGACTGCTACTAACGCCACTATCATGTTGAAAATAAAAATGAACCATACTGAAAATTTATTTTAAAACATTATGTTGAACTATCTTGTCTAGATATGTAAGTACACAATTTAATAGCTGCTGATTTGATATAAATATTTATTATTTGACATAAAAACAACAGATTTTAATCACGAAATTTTATTATTTTAATACATTATGTATTTCTGCGGGATCACTCAAAGAATAAACTTTTAATGTGTCTTATTATATATCATTTCTTTTGCATTCATCAAAACCAAGTATTTTTTGTCCAAAAATATTTTTGAAATACAATTTCACGTCATTGTTGATGAAATTTGGCATACGCATGCTCAACCCTTTCGGACCAATATTACTTACCGATCATATGTAATATAGGATAAGTCTTGCAATCGTTTTGTAAATCCCAAAAAGTTGACGGATTTACATGTTTCAAACTCTGTAAATTCGAAAAACATATTTTAGAAAGAAAATTTGCCGTCTGTCTGTCTCTGCGTGTGACTGTAAAGGCTCCACCTCCGGAACAAAATGAGATAAAGACTTCAAATTTTGTATGTACTTACAAGGAAGCTTTCTATACGGGCATACCCAGAAAAATCTGAAAAATGACAGAATGTTCTTCTCGTTTGGATATATACATTTATAAAAATAATTTCGGCTAAACGCCGGTTGGCGAAGGAATGTAATTTCAAAAAATAATTTGTGCCAAATATACTTCAAGAAAAAAAAGTTTCATGTTGAACTTGTTTTAATAAATCTAATTTAAATAACTTTAGTTTTATAAGTTTTAATTTGTTTTATGTATAATTTTGTTATATCGATATTTATATGTATTTATATTCAAATTTAATCACCAAAATTTGAGATTTAAAACGAAATTTATAATTTAAATTACTTAAATTTGTTTTCTGCTCAAAGTCCATTTGAGAATTGTCGATTAGATTTCGTTGCTATGGAAACATGTGGCTTTTATTTTTGAATACGCTCAAATTTATGAAGATGATTTTTCTCGATATGATTTTTTTTTATCTATGAAAACATTTTTTCCAGTTATTAATTAAATAGCTACTTCAACAAATAATATATATATGCAATATAATGTGCATATATATGCATACAATATATTAAAGTCTCTCATTGTTTATGTTTAAATTCATTAAATACGATTTATACGCATTCTAAATATCCAACAGTTTTGAGTTGCATAATAATCGTTTGCTTTTGGCGAGGAAAAGATCTGTCCGCCAAATAGAGTGACTCTTTCATCTTTTCACGCCAAATATTCGAAACTATTTTATTTTTTACATAATTTCTAATGTGATTCCGCAGCTAATTTTGACGGATCCTTTATTATATACATAAGTAGTTTAATTAGTATTTTTTTCATAAAATTCTGAGTATGCCCAGTATGGAGACCTTCCTTGTTAGTATATAAAAATGGAACGAAGCCTATTTAATATCAGTAACTTGGATTATCCAGAACAATTCTTTTGGATTCTCGAAAAAAAATTTCTGTTGGAAGGTACATAAAATTTTCCAATTTTTTTATTTTTAAACAATTGACGTAAAAGGCAATAAAATAACACAATTTTTGCATAAAGATTAAAGTCCGTCGAATTATTAGCTATCGAGATATTTGTAATCTTATATTTCATATTCTTCAATTTTTAATGACCCTGCATTTCATTCAAATTTTAATTCCAAAATATATTTTAATTGGAAATGAGACACCTTATCCGCCGCAGTAATTTTTTAGTTAGTATGATTATTATTTTTGGAGTTATAAGGATATTTTTTTATTCAATTCAGTACTACTTGTGTAGTTTGGCGTTTTATATAATTTGTCTAAATTGATAAATAAATATATATAGGACAGTTGCACCATAAAATTTAACTAATAAGAATGCATTTATTAAAATACAACACATTGCTCAGTGGTGCACAAAACAGGAATTTTAATATACATTTGTACAATTAAAATAAAATAAAACTATCAACGTTTCGCGCCGTCTTCTGCGGGTGTCTTCAGGGAAATATGATAACGGAAGAACTAAGTTTGCATCTTGATCCAGAGATAATATTTCTAATAAATTAATTTACGAATTAATAAGAATGTATTTTAATAAATGCATTCTTATTAGTTGTCTAAATTGGTTCATCAGCAATTTATTGTAGAGCATTACTATGTATATTAAAAATATTTAAATATACCTTTAAATTTTGTTTTGTAATAGCAATGCATTTTATAAATAGTTTGCACATGTTTTATTTTCATATATTATATTGTACATCCATATATTATATGTACATTCATGGGTAAGTATTACGGTAACCCCCTACAACTAGTTTTATTTTTATTGCAATTTTATTTTTTTACAATAATATAGACATTATTGTAAGAATCTGTAAAAAAAAATCACTGTTAAATAGAGAATTTAAAAAAAATTAAAAAATTGTAATTGGAAATATTTATTGCATTTCAGCAAAATCTTTATGTGTAGTTTCATACGAAAATTAATTTTTAAAAATGGTCAAAAAATGAGACCTAAAAACATTTGATTTGCTTGTGTTTACTTTCCACTATCAAAGAAAAACGATAACATTTTGTACTTTTTAAGTACGGAACCCTAAAGACTATAGAATTTAAATGAATTAAACTGCAAAATGTAAACAATATTATATTAACATTTAAATTACAACATAGAATCTTTTAAATAAAAATAAATCATTAGTATGTTAGATAAAATATTGGTATTTGAGGTTTTTATTTCAAGTAATTTTACAATTTGTTTAAAATCTTTCTCTACACTATATAATTTAACAACACTTTTACGTCTAGATTACTTTTCTAATATTTTGTCGCTGAAAAGCTTTGTTTGTGTACATATGTTGCAAGATTTACCCGTCATTTATAATAACACTAATCATCTCATCTAGATTTGTTATATGACAAGCTTTATAATCAGAACTTGTGATCATCATAAAAAACGAAGCGCAATCTGAACTAATGTATGGATCTTCATCGAAATAAGTGTCTAACATAAAACGACACAAATATTATTTTTGCTGCGTAAAAAGAAAGTATTATGATGATTGGTTGGGGACATTTTTCCCTTTTTTCATGTTCTTAATCCAATTATTGTAGTTATTATTATCATTCAACCATATCTGAAATCAAACACAGTTTGTATAGCAATCAATATTTTTTTTTCTTTAGATATATGTTTTTGTTTATATTTCTTTATTTTATTGAAGTTTATTGGAGGCTATAAATGACTTAAAGAATATTTTAAGGAAAAGGCAGAAGGGAAGAACTATTTCTATACCTTGATCTATTGACCAGTATATATGTCATCATAATTGACACTTTTTCAAAGTCTTAAAGAATACGAACTCTTACTAATGTCATTATCATGTTGAAAAAAGAGAAACATATGGAAATTTTATTTTAAAGTATTATTTTGAACTAACTTGTCTTGGAATCTGTGAACGCAATTTAATATATTTTGATTCGATCTATGGATTTTTATTATTTGATATATTGTATTTTATCAAACTATGTTTATTGTGTAGGATCACTAAAAGAATAAACTTTACATGAGTCTTATTAAATAACATTTCTTTTGCATTCATCAAAACAAAGCATTTTTTGTTCAACCTCTTCGTACCAGTATTTTTATTACAATTCTATATTTCATAACAATATAGACATTGTTGCAAGAATCTGCAAATAGTTAATGTTAAACTCATAATTTCGCAAAAATAAACAATAGCATCAAGTATCCCTGTAATTGAAAATAACTAATGTTTTGTGGTAAAATACTTATAAATATTATCATCAGCAAATTAATAAAAAATGTCACAGAGACTTAAAAATATTTTATATGCTTGCGTTAATTTTCTACAATGAAAGAAAAACAATAACTTTATTTTTTACTTTTTAATTACGAAATAATAAAAAATATAGTATTAAATAATAAAATATAGTAATAAAAAATATAGTAATAAAAAAATAGTATTTGAAGTTAAATAGAATGAAAAAATGTAAATAATATAATTTCATCATTAAAATTACAAAACAGAGCATTTAAAAAGAAAATAAACCATGCGTAAGATAGTTATTATTACATATATCATCCATTTGGCAATATGTTTAAAATCATTCCCTATAATGCATAACATAGCATCTCCAACACATTTACATCTAAATTACTTTTCTAACCTTTTATCGCTGAACAATCTTTGTTTGTGTACATATGTTACAAGATTTATCCATCATTCATAATAATACTAATCATCTCATCTCTAGTATTATTATGAATCTAGATATGTTATGTGACAAATTTTATATTCAGAACTTGTGATCATCATAAAAAATGAGGCGCAATCTCAACTAATGTATGGATCTTCATCGAAATAAATGTGGAACGTAAAACGACACAAATATTATTTTAGGGGCATAAAAAGAAAGTATTATGATGATTGGTTGGAGAATATATTTCCCTTTTTTCGTGTTCTTAATCCCATTACTTTAGTTATTATTATCATTCAACCATATCTGAAGTCAAACCCAGTTTGTTTAGCAATCAATAAAATTGTTTCTTATGGTGTACGTTTATATATTTTTTATTTTTTTTCAAGTATGTTAGAGCGTATAAATAACGTACACAATGTATTAAGGTAGAGGCAGATAGGATGAACCCTTTCTATATCATATACTATTAATTGGTAAATAAAGTTGTCATCATAGTTGACACTATACCCAAGTGTAAAAGAATACGAAAATTTCCAATATCCCTATCATGTAAAAAAAGGCATGTGCATTTTTTAAAAACATTATTTTGAACTATCTTGTCTAAGAATGTGCGAACACAATTTAATAGCTTGCGATTTGATCTATAAATATTTATTATATGGCATAAACACAACAGATTCTAATCAAGATTTTGTTTTTTAGCAATTTATTTATGCAGGAACATTAAAAGAATAAATTTATGTCTTATTGTGTAATATTTATTTAGTATTCATTAATACCGTGTACGTTTTGTTACAGAATATTTTGAAAGACAATTTCACGTCATTCTTGATAGAGTTTAATTCAATATCTCCGGACTAGTGGGTTTTTTTTCATTTTTTTTCATAACAATATCGATATTGTTGCAAGAATCTATAAAAAGAACATTGCCCAGTTGAACTGATGGCATTGAGCTCACAGGCTACGCATACTAATTGTACATTACAGCCTTATATTTTCAAGGTTTAATTCCGTTCGAAAAAAGTTTAGAAGGGGAAACAGCTCTCCCCTTTTCCCTCTTTTATACTTAATCATTGAACCTCCTAAACTATCAAGGACATGCTTTATCATATAAAAAATCTATATCCAAAATTCTGAGCAAATCGGATAATTCTTAATAGAAACCCATTTAGCATTCATATAATTTAAGAGGAGTTATCCCCCCCCCCCGATTTTATACTTAATTCTTAAACTTCCAAAACTAATCAGAGATTTGAACGAAATCTACTTTAAAAACCCATTTATATAAATTAAGAGGAGGGGCATTAGAACCCCCGTTCCCCCTGTTTATACTTATTCAATGAACACCTAATAACACTCACGGAATCACCTCATCAGAATGATCCTATGTCTAAATTTTGAACGAAAACTTACTTCTGCCTGAAAAACCCATTTATATTAATTAAGCGAAGGGGAAGAAGCCCCCCGTTCCCCCTCTTATACATATCGAATGAACTCCGAAAACTAATCAGGGAAGCGCCTTGTCAAAATATACCTATGTACAAAATTTCAAGCTAATCGGACATTTTTATCATGAGTTATCGCGTTACGTACGAACGTATGCATGAACATACATACAGAACGGGCGGCCACATAATCTCCCAGGCTATGATAGCCTGTGAACAAATAAATAACCCCTATAACACTCAGAAGGTTGTAGCAATAAACAATTAAAAAAAACGGTAACTGAAAATACCTTGGGTTTTGCGTCAAAATATTTATGTGTATTTTCATCAGAAAATTAATAGACAAACGCTGTTATAATGAGACATAAATATTTTATTAACTTGTATTGACTTTCTATTATAAAAGAAAAACGTTAACATCTTCGAAGGAAATATCTTCAATAGACATTGTGCGTTTTTTATGGATTACATTTTTCTTTTTTTAAAATATAGATAAACATAATCCAGAATTATATTAGTTAATGAAATTTTAATTCTACATACAAAAGAATTCCCAAGATATTAATAAAAATCCCTAATACATATATACTGTAGATTTTACAATTTTAAAATTCGTTTTTTTATAAATATTTTTCATCTAGAAATTTACAACATATAGCAAACACTCTTTTTAGCAATACTTGAGAAATTCTCATTCATTTCAAAACTTCTCATTCATTATATAATTTAAGTATACTTCAAACGTATTTTATATTACATTTGCATACACTAAAAATTTTACATATTTTTAAAGTATTTTGCAAGAATGCACACCTGTACTTCTGAAACCTATTTTTAATGTAAGAATTGTGGCTATTAAATAACGAGAGTATTTTATTTTAATTTTATCTGTATTTAATTATGATCCGCTTTATTACATACAGGTCCTTTATCACTGCAACGCTCCATGTATTTTCAATTGTTTAAAACAGTTGTGGAAATCTACTTCTGTGAACTCTTTCGCGACTCGTATCACTCTTTTTTTGAAGAGTTTCAGCGTTTTCAAATCTAATTTCTTTTTTATGCAGATTTGAGTACAAGGAACAGATAAAAGTCACTGGATGCCAGGTCAGGGGATGGTCCAACACTGGAATTAACATTCGCTTTGTGTAAGATTAATGAATATTTAAGATTTTGAAACGTAATTTTTTCAGTTAAATTAGGAAGATTTTCATTAATAATGCCAATATAAATTTTAACATTTTTATTATCTTAACAACATATCGTAAACAAAATTTCGATAAGAGAATATTAAATTCATAAAACACACTTTCAAAGTACAGTAATCCACACTATATTTTTATCGTGCTGTATCGTTTCATGTAAGAATAAATTTTTCTCATCGTTCGCTCGTTGAATTACATAAACAATCAACACCAAATCATTTTATGTATTGATTACATAAAAGTTCGTCTGCAAACAATTATTCGATGAGTTTAGATTAGATGTCTCATTTTTTACCCACTGATTTTTGTCCATGACTCTTACAACTGGGATGTTTCTTTTAGTTAGAAATATCCTCATAGATAATGTAGTATGAGATAGTGCGTTATAATGATGAAGCAGTAATAACACGTTCTTCATAATTCGGATTGTTTATTTCTTTTTTCGCGTTTTATCACGGAGCTAAGCAAGGATCTTAAAGTATTGATCTTAATCAATAGTTTGACTTTAAAAAATCCACAGGATGTACATGATTCAATTAATATTGCAAACTTTCTCCTCTATTGGCATAAAGAATTGTTTTGGGCGTGTGCATTATTTAATGCCTTCTCAGAATGCTTGGAAGCACTCGAACATTTCAAAACCTTCGCACTTGATAAAGAATAATTTTCGTATACTTGTATTAACAAATACTGCATTTCATTATTTCATTACTCTTTTAAAGTACATAGCATTTTTCTGGGAAAAGATAAAAGAATAATCAGTACAAATGAAGACTGAAGTTTGACCATAAATTGACTAATTAAAATACAGCTAATTTACTCTCAGTAATCTATACAGGAGTCACTGCATTTTACAACTATTGATTGTGCAATTTTGGCGCATGCTCAGTTATTTTGTTAGTTCATTTTATATATAAAACACGTTCTGTGTTTTTTTATTGTTAAACCTTGGAAAAATCGATAGAAGGACTTTTAGTACATTTTTGGCTCAAGTTAAAGACCAAATTTATGTAATTATTTTGAAATAATTATATATTCCTTTTCTTCTTATTAATTTTGTGTCTACGGGTAAGTTATTTTAGATTGTAACAAATGGAATGACATTCATTATAAGCATTATATAGCCGAAAATATTCAAGCATAAGAAATAATCACCTGTATTATCTTTTGAGATTACTAATACTTATTTTAAATCAAGTTTTTTTTTTCTTAGGAGAGTACAGATCCTTTTAAAAGTTATTTCGGCATAAGAAACTTTTTACGACTGGTATCGCAATTAATAGGAAATTCAAATTACTGCAATTCTTAAAATATTCGAACGTTATATTAATAAAAAATAATATTAATAGGTAACATTATATATTTAAAGCCATGAAATATAAATATATATATCCATACATCTCAAAAAATACTTTTGGTATCATAATATAAATTACATTCATTATTGCACATTACATTAAAAACATTAATAATCAAAATAAAATATAATCATTTATAGTTTTATATAAAAACACACAAACACTACAATTCCCAATTGAAAGCAAAGCTATTATTATCGGCGCAAATTATTGTTGAAAATATGTGTTTCAAATAATAAGGGACCACACCCATCTCATAGACCATATATTCGGGTCGATTTCCACATGTTTCGTAAAAGGAAGTTATCTGAAATATTGTAAACCAGGCTTCTAGAAGAATTCTATGTTTACAATTATTGCAGTTATATTTCATTATTAATGGAATATTAATGAATATTTTCTGTGGAGACAGGAATAGTTTTTGGTTTCCGTCTGATACTTTTCCTGTCTGTTCCAGGATAACGATCGTAAATGCATACAATTTGCTTGTGTAAAGGCATGTTTATGTATACTAGTGCTAACCGTATTTAGCTGTATAGATTTCGGTTATACAGAGTTATTACAAAAGAATCATCGAGTTTCCGAAGCATTTATTTTGGAAAATAACTGGATTACAAAAATGAGTTATACATGAAAATAAACCAAAAGTATACAAGATTGAAGTCCATGGTCACAAATGCAGTCTATCAATTTCAGTTTGTCGTCAGTTCAATTTCTTGGCACTACGAATGAAACTCTCTTTAATTCGGTTCACTGTTTCTTCAGTAACGCTTGGTCTGCAGGAGGTTTTGTCTTTACATAAACAACCAGTTTCTTTCAACAGTCTATACCAGCGCGGAATGCTTTATTAGATTGCTTTCGTATGCCTTCTGGAATGTTCTCAGAACGGTTATAAGTGATTCACACTTTGAAAATTCTAGTACATAGAACACTTTCTGCTCTTTAGTCATCATTTTGAACATCACATTCGCGCAGTAACCATGGAAACCAGATACAAATGACACATGCGCAGCGCGAAATTGTATTTTATGCCCTCTCATTTGAGTTCTCATAGAAACATATACGTTTCCTAGTTCGAACGTAGCAACGTGTCAAAACCCGATGATTCATTTGTAATAACCCTGTATTTGGTACATTCGTTCAGAAAATTTTATTTTGCATTTTACTTTGCATTTTATTTTGCATTTTATTTTGCTCCATAATGGTTTTTAATAACAATTCAGATGATTTTCATATTTCCGTTTATTGAAAGAAAAGGGCCGATAATGAATTTTAATTGAATATTATAAATAACAATCTTAAATAAACACTATTAATTTGAAAATTTATCAATAATGTTTCCAGATTTTTTCAAATTAGGTGTATTACTCTTGGAGGTATTTTATATATGCGTTCCAATTATATAAATCAATGGTTTTCATAAACTTACATGTTTGACATTATAAATATTTTATTTTTTTTATCAATTTCCAAGTAACTATATATCAAAATTTACAAATAAATAAATAAATAAATAAATAAAAATCATTTGTATAATTTTGACTATGAATGAAGCAACAATTAGTTTAAATAATGAAAGTAAAATATGTGTTAGTCTATTGTAATTTGGCCTACAATATATGCTTGCTTCAAATGTGAAGAATTATTGTAACATTATAGTTTTAAATTGAATGTGGATACAAATAAATCCCAATCGCAACAAAAAAAAATACTTTATAGCGCCAAATGACGTTAAATAGAATTTAGTGAATTAACGGTGAAAGGATAATGATTAATTAGTCATTATGTTTAAAAGTCTCCAAATATTCTAATTTTGAAATGATTTTAGAAAGAAAAAGCTGTAGAATAGATTAGGATTTATTTTGTTAAGATCTTAGATAATCTCCAGAAAGAAATTTTGAAAAGCCATATAGGGAAACATTAACAAATAGAAGAGCGATATCTTCAGGTAACCCTGTAAAAACTAATGCCGCAAAAGCGATAAAAGTGTAGAACATGATGACGGGGCTTCTTCTTATAAACTGTGTTAATTTTTATTAGGATAGCACGCATATTCTTGAAGAAATTAAAGATTTATTAAAACAATACAAAATTTCACCAACTGTTTTGCTTAAAATTTGCAGAATTCTTCATATAAATGAATGTTCTTTTAAGGAATAATGCTACACTGTAAAAATATATCTGTTAAATTTATGGCACAGCCATAATGCCAGCAGTTTTTGTCGTAAAAATTGCAGTAAAATTAGATGTAATACAAAAATTTGCACCTAATTTGACTGCAAGTTTTACACTAAAACCTGCTGGCAACATTTCTGCCAACGGTTTTTTGTTGCAAATTTAACGGATATATACACTGGTGTCCAAAAGTTAAGCATAATTGGTAATTAAGTGAGTAATGAAAGAAATATAAATCGAAATGTGGTAAAACCCCAGGTGTGTAAACAAAATAGTACGCGTCATATATTTTCGTGAAGAGTTTTCCCCGAAATCGAACAGGGGACCGTCAACAAATTGAAAAAGAACGAAGATCTTTTGGATAACCCTGTCAAAACTAATGTAGCAAAAGCGTTCAAACTGCACATTATGATTAAGTGGCTTATCGTAGTGTACTGTGTTTATTTTTATAAGGATAGCATGTATACTCGTAGAGAAATTAAGGTTTTTTATAAAAACAGTCCTAAGTTTCTTGCTTATAACTTGCAGAGTTCTTAATATAAAATAATGTTCTTTTCTGAAAATATGACAAACATCATTGTACATAATACCCTGTCATCAGAATTTAAAAATAATAAAAATTGTATGAAAAATGAGTAGGTTTAGTAAATACTTTTTCATTGCGCATGCGTCAACGATATCAAAATTTCATTTGCATATTGTGTTAGCTAAATGTCTAGAGCAACATCTGTAAAAGTTTCAAAAACATAGCTTGAAAATTCTGAAAATTATCGTCTATAGAAATAATTCAAAATCCGTTATTCCTAAAAGGAAGCAAAATATCAGGGGTTTTATCCAAATACAGTTGTACGTGCAATATTGTCTAGGCACGAAACAATGGAATATGGATACAGCCCCTCATCTTTTTGCTTCTTTAGGGAATAGCGGATTTTGATATCATTCTATCAACGATAATTTTCAGAATTTTTAATCCATGTTTTTGAGACTTTCACAAAAGTTGCTCTACACATTTAACTAACATAATATGCAAATAAAATTTTAATAGCGTTCACGCATGCGCAGTAAAAAAAATATTTAGTAAACCTGCTGATTTGTCACACAATTTTTATTATTTTTTAATTCTGATGACAGGGTATTCTGTACCATAATCTTTGTCATATTATCAGAAAAGAACATTATTTTATATTAAGAACGCTGCAAATTATAAGCAAAAAACTTAGGACTGTTTTTATAACAACCTTAATTTCTCTACGAGTAAACATGCTATCCTTATAAAAATAAGCACAGTACATTACGATAAGCCACTTAATCATAATGTGCAGTTTGAACGCTTTTGCTACATTAGTTTTGACAGGGTTATCCAAAAGATCTTCGTTCTTTTTCAATTTGTTGACGGTCCCCTGTTCGATTTCGGGGAAAAATTCTTCGCGAAAATATATGACGCGTACTATTTTGTTTACACACCTGGAGTTTCACCACATTCCGATTTATGTTTCTTTCATTACTTACTTAATTACCAATTATGCTTAACTTTTGGACACCAGTGTATATTTGGGTCAATCCATTTCAAGTGGTCCAGAAAAAATATTTTTGGTCGCTCGACCATTTTTAAAAAAATCTGTAATTTTTTTGTACAACTACCCTAACATGACGGAAGTTCAAAATGACCGTTATTTTAATTTTACTGTTTTTTGTTTGTGCATGGTGGCCATCTTTGTTTCATCGTTTTCAGCGATTTTCTCAGATACTAGGATACACAAAATTGTAAATATCTCATCTTTTATTTTCCCACTTGAAATGGAGTTTGCAGCATTTTGTTCAGAATAAAATAGGCTAAATGCACGATGGTAGAATAATTTAGAAAAATAAATTTTTACAACTGAAATTTTAGCACAAAATTTAAGATTTTTTCCAAAATCTATCCATTTGCAAGAGGAAATTTTTTATGCAAGGAAAACTGTTAACCTTACACAATTTTTTCTACAAATAGGTTAAAAGTGCGTGTACTCATACAACAAGTCCCAGATCTGGGAGTTAATTTTTCGTTGCGAAAAAAATTCCGAAATTCTTCAAAAATTTCAAAAATCGCACTTATTAGGCTTTGATATCTCTGGTGCGGCACGAGATAAAAATTTGAAATTCCGGCCTTTGATATTATTGTGTAGTAATGTTATGCACAAAAAATTTCAAGAAGGAGATTTGACTACAAGCTGAGATATGACATGGACAATATGTGAAAACAATATTGTCAAACTATTGTAACCTACTATGTAATTGTTCCAAAAGACTGTCAACCTTACACAATTTTTTTCTACAAATAGGTCAAAAGTGCGTGTACTCATACAACAAGTCCCAGATCTGGGAGTTAATTTTTCTTTGCGAAAAAAATTCCGAAATTCGTCAAAAATTTCAAAAATCGCACTTTTTAAGCTTTGATATCTCTGGTGGAGCACGAGATAAAAATCTGAAATTCTGGCCTTTGATAGTATTGTGTAGTAGTGTTATGTACAAAAAATTTCAAGAAAGAGATTAGACTACAAGCTGAGATATGACATGGACAATATGTGAATACAATACTGCCAAACTATTGTAACCTACTATGTAATTGTTCATACCTCCAAAATTTTAAATTAATTATTTATGGTACAAAGTTAAATGTTAATTACAAATATCTTCTTCAAATGCGTCTGTGTGATTTAAACAGGTTGAAATGTGTGCTAAGCTAATACACTATTTGTCCAGTGGAACAAACTTACCAGAAATGCTGTTGTAACAATTTTACTCGATACACATATCAGGAAAAGTAAATTTCAGACAATGGGTTGCAACTGATCGTGTTGACATGGTTTCAATTATTGAACCTAGAGAATTTCATTCAACTTAAGAAGGGATGACAAGACTTGCGTGGCTTCAAATAGAATTTTGAGAAAGAACAGCCTGATGGACTGACAACAGTAACTGGTCGAACTCATAACATCTCTCGTAAACAGTGTTAAGTTCTTTGTTGAGCATATATAGTATCTTTGTAAAATAAACATTTATTATTAAACTGTTTTCAACAAACGATATCGTTTGTGTAAATGTTGTAATAACAGAGACTAATCTCATTTCTCCTAATGTACTCATAATAGCATTTCTTAACATTTTTTAATCACCGTATCTCAACTTATAGTCAAATCTCCTTCTTGAAATTTTTTGTGCATAACACTACTACACAATACTATCAAAGGTCATAATTTCAGATTTTTATCTCATGCTCCACCAGAGATATCAAAGCCTAAAAAGTGAGATTTTTGAAATTTTTGGCGAATTTTGGAATTTTTTTTGCAAAGAAAAATCAACTCCCATATCTGGGACTTGTTGTATAAGTACACGCACATTTGACCTATTTGTAGAAAAGATTGTGTAAGTGTGACAGTTTTCCTTGCATGAAAAATTTCCTCTTGCAAACGGTTAGATTTTGGAAAAAATCTTAAATTTTGTGCTAAAATTTTACTTGTAAAATTTTATTTTCCAAAATTATTTTACCACCATATATTTAGCCTATTTTATTCTAAACAAAATGCTGCAAACCCCATTTCAATTGGGAAAATAAAAGACGAGATATTTACAATTTTGTGTGTCCTAGTATCTGAGAAAATCGCTGCACACGACGAAACAAAGATGGCCGCCATGCACAAACAAAAAATAGTAAAATTAAAATAACAGTCATTTTGAACTTCCATCATGTTAGGGTTTTTGTACAAAAAATTTCAGTTTTTTCAAAAATGGTCGAGCCACCAGAGCTGGACCACTTGAAATGGATTGACCCATTTTATTTATTTTACAGTGTAATATATTAGGCAAATTCTATTTTTATTGCACTCATGTATGATGAGTGAAGAATTATTTAGTGAACATGCTCATTTCACACCCAGCTTTTATTTTGTTTTAATTCCCATTGTAGGATATTGTGTACAATATCGCTTCATGATTCATGAAAAAAATATTCTTTATATTAAGAACTCTGGAAAATGTAAGCAAAATACTTGGAAATATATTGGTTTATTTTTATAAAAACTTTTATTTCTCCAGGGATATAAAGCTACCTTCCTACAAATTAATACATTTTATTACGCGAAACTTCCTATTTGTGTGCTTCACTTTCAATGATTAGTTTTAAAGAGTTATAAAAAGAAACATTCGCTTATCTGAATTTTTTAGCGTTCTCTTAAGGATTTTCATATTGTTAAATATGTTGTTTAAACGTATTGAAGTTTCAGGATAATTATTCGTGCATTTTTTTAGATATTTAAAAAATCTAAAATCACTTGTGACTGCGGACACCATTTTTCATATAATGAATGTGTAAACAATAGCAATAACAATAACCTTACAGGAAAAAAATAGAAAATCAGATTTAAAATCTCTTTGCAAAAAGATCAGTAGAAAATTCTCCTCGTTCACTTTTATAGTTTGACGTAAACACAAGTACTTTTGTATTTCTGGTATAATAGTAAGACCTATTATTTATTTGTCTGCTTTTCACATGACATATTTTCGGAGAATAGATACACTTCGTTCTTGTCATCTTTTGTACTTGATAAAAAAGTTTATGTCACTTATTATGATATTTTCAGTTAAATCTGCGCAAAATAAAGTTTTGGTGACAAATTCCCTTTATATGAAAAGAAATCTGTTCAAGAATAAGTCAAAAAATTTCAGAAACTGTTAAAGAGATTTATTGGACAAAACGAATTTACCTCTTTTCTTAAATTGTAAAAGTTATTGAAATTTTAAAGAAAAAAAATCAAACATCGATTATAAAACACTTTCCAACACATTCCAAAGAATACAAGAAAACTAATAAATTTTAATAGGATATCAAATTGAACAATATGTAAATGAATTGCCATATTTTAAATTTCAACTTCAGGTATTCCCATATACAGTCGGAGAAATATATGAATTTTTTGTGAAAATTTTATATGATTTAAAGATTTGTATCTAAAAACAACATGCATCCAACAGTTTAATTCCGTGAGGAAGCACGTACCACAACTGAAAATTACCTTTTACCAGTTTGCGCTAATAAAGCAAATGGTGCATAAATTCTTTTCGTCATCTCTGTATACGAGGTATAGAATTTGTACCTAATGAGAAACATTCAAAACCTAACTTAAATTTATAAGTGTTTACCGAAATTGACAACGCTCTTTCAGCAGTTATTGCTACAATTCAGGGCTAACCGATTTTTTCTTGTGTGCGCGCGCAAATGAACGATATGCTATGCACACCATTATTTCAAAGAAATGATCTAGCAATCATATTCATAATTTATACTAATTTCTATACATGCATAAATATCTTAGCATTAATATACTGCAAACGAGCTTTCACCGTTGATCATAATGTAACGGATATATTTTATGTGCATCTGTAAAAGAGCTATTAATGCTACAGATTTCATATTGCATACCAAATATGCCATGAGCATATACCATTTGAATGAAAGCACGGTCTCATTTTGGAAAGTTAAAATGTGACAGACAAAAAATCATTTTTTTTTCTTTTTTTCGAAAGCGATAAAAACTGAAAACAGTTAATATCTAATTTAAATTTCTAAAAAGGTGTAAATTAAACATTTTAATATGTGAACTTTCACATTGCTAACTAACAAGGAAGGTCTCCATACTGGGCATACTCAGATTTTTTTGAAAGAAACACTAATTAAGCTACTCATGTATGTAATAAAGGATCACTGAAAATTACGGCGGAATTGCAGAAGAAAACATGTAAAAAAAGAAAATACTTTCGAATATTTGGCGTGAAAAGACAAAAGTGTCACTCGATTTGGCGAGCAGCACTTTACCCTGCCAAAAGCAAACGATTTTAATGCAACTGAAAACTTTTGGATTTTTAGAATCTGCGTAAATGGTGTTTGATGAATTTATACATAAACAATGAGAGAGTTTAATATATTTTATACATATATATATTAATTTGCACATGTATTCATTATTTGTTGCTATAGTTATTTAATTTACCTTTGGAAAAAATATTTTCATATATAAAAAATTCTTATTCAGTAGAATTATTTTCAAACATTTAAGCGTAAAAATCAAAGCTTAATGTTTCCATAGCAACAAAATGGAATCGACAATGCTCAACTAGACATTGAACTTGAAACAATTTTAATTAATTTAAATTTGAATTTCATTTCAAATCTCAAATTTTGATGGTTATATTTGAATTAAATACATATAAATATCAATATAACAAAATTATACTTAAAACAAACAAAAAAAGATATTTAATTTATCTAAACACATTGAACATGAAACTTTTTTTCTTTTAAAATGCATTTGACATAAAAAAGAAACATCTTTTGAAATTGCTTTTCATCGCCAACCGATGATAAATCGCCAAATAACGAAATTTTCATTATTTTTTTACGGATACGGAACGGAGGTTCCGCCGAAATTTTTTTTATAAACGTATATATCCTCATGAGAAAAACTTTCTGTAATTTTTTCAGATTTTTCGGAGTATGGCCGTATGGAGACCTTCCTTGTAAGCGTAGAACCAACTTAGTGAAAAATGTCCAAGTCGGGGACCGAAACCGGAACCCTTGGAATAGCGCTCCAAGTGCTCCACCATTTAAGCTATGAAGACCGATGGCCAGCTTAGCATTTCTCATCTCATATATTGGTTAGGCTGCAACTCGCAGCACGAGATTGCATTTTTTTGAACACATAATCCTGAGGCGTAATATGATGCACAAGAAACCTAGCATCGGTGAATCCCATTTTTTTTAAATTAATTTTTCAATCAATTTTCAGCAGTGAAATTACGTTTAATATTCTTGAATGTTTAGATAAGTGAATTTTCACGTTGCAAACTAAGCGTAGAACCAACTTAGTGAAAAATTTCCAAGTCGAGGATCGAACCCGGAACTATTGGCTTGTCTACTTAGCTTAAACTGTACAGAACTTAAAACGCTATTCTAATATTCAAATATTCAGGAATTTCACTGATTAAAATTAATTGAAAAATTAATTATAATGAAAATATGCGTAAATTAAAATTTTAAAAACAGTAAAAAAAAGGTTTATTTGATAATTTACATGCTCTGTTACTATTCAAGTTTTTTTTTAAAAGAAGTAAATGAAAGTATTCTAATATAACTCCTTCTATAAAATGCCGTCATTCTGTTTTTCACGTATGATTTCATATTATATATGATAGATTTATTTTTCTTCATTTGCATGTTTAATTTCTTTTTCGTAACCATGGAGTTGTCATAATTTTTGTAAGATAAGCACTCAATGGTTGAGAAAACAAAAATAAATGTTCAAATAAGACTTATAAATTTAACGTCCATAATATAACTCTAACGTCCATAATATAAAAGATTAGGAGAAAAATTGAGTGAAGGCACTTCATAGACAGTGAAATTTTTGAATGTTTTTATTTATATGTTTTACACCTGTTTGTTGATTTTGGTTTGAACACAATCAGAAAGAAAATTTATAAATGTATACCAGAAACTGAAGTCTGATGAAATATCGTACGATCAATCTTGAGATAGATCTATTGTGGAAATCGTAAAAATGAAACATAGCAGGGCGATTTACACCAAATCCTAACAAGCAAAAATTTTCAAAAGACATCATTCAGCATATTAGATTGAAAGTTCCCACTCTAAAGACGACATCTATCCAGTTAGTCGAGAGCCGTGACGTGCTCAGGATCAGTCATACATCCCTTTCCCTCTTATACAGACTCTCAAGACACATAAAAAGTATGTGAATCTTTTATAATACCTCGTCGACTTTGAAGACTACTTTGTTCGTCTCTCATAAATTACATTAATTACTTTCCTGAATTTAAAGATAATAATTAGATATTAATACTATTTAACAAAAGTAATTATAGACCTTTCCTTTTTTATTATTACATTATGGTTTACGTAAAAATTCGTTGTGCTCCTTGGGCCCCAAAACAACTTGCCGGCTGCATCCCTCCCCCTCCTGTCCTCAGATCTGCGCTCATTACGTAGCAAGAACAAGAGCAAGAGCAAGAGCATCATTTGAGAGGTTGCGATACACCTATGCGAGAATCCATTTTTTCCCTTACTGAAATAAAATTATTTTACTGTATAAATATCGCGTTTTTAATGAAAAATCATCATTTTATGGTATAAATACTGTTTATAATCAAAATAGCATAGATACTGTTTTTTATGCCTAATATACCTTAAAAATACGGTACTCATACCGTAAAGAATGATAACAGTAGAAGTACCGTAAAATTTAGGTACATCTATTGAAATGCGGCGAAAATTTTTACAATGTCGTTTTCTTTACGGAAAAACAATTATTTTAGGGTATAATTACTGAGTTTTTACAGAAAAACAATAATTTTGCTCTGAAAATACCGTTTTTAATCGAAACAATACAAAAAACTGTTTTTAACTCTTACCTTAGAAATACGGTATTCATACCGTAAAGAGTGAAAATAGTAGAAGTACCCTGAAATGCACAGTAGATCTAATGGAACTTTAGAAAAACATTTTACAGTGTACAAGGCCTATAGATGATTTACAGTTGCAGTTTTCAAGATTTTTCGAAGTTGTTTTAAAATTTTTGGAATGAGTGTATATATATATATATATATATATATATATGTATGTATGTAAAATCCGCGAATAAAATATATTTCGGTAAAATATTTTCAATTAGGGAAACATGGAATTTTAAAAATAAATTTATTATGATGTAAGATTCATAAAGAGAACAACACAAGTCTTTGTCTCTATGTGTTTTGTTCAAACATCATTATAAAAAACTACTTTAATTATTTTATCGAAAGATATTGCTTTTTGAAAATGTATATTTTTTGCGAGAAATATAAATATTACCAGTGTTTTTGCAAATGATACATAGTAATTTTCACTTCCTGTTTCAATTTTATGTGTTTTTACTCTGAAAAAGTGTTTACTAAGGATTCAATTAAGATATGTAAACATTATTGATTTAAAAATTGAAAACATTTTGAAAAAAATGATTGAGAGAGGCTTCGGAAAATTGTTTGTTTGCGTTAATAAGATTGCAAATATCAAACTAATATGGCGACATAGTATCCTTTAGGATGATTTACAAGAATATTTACTGATTTGTAAAGATTATTAATTTTAAATTACATATTGTTTGTAAAGTTTATTGTAAGAGATGTAAATACGTTTTGATATTAAAAAAAAATATTTAAAATATTTTCCAAGATGAAAACGCCAAACATGAACGGTCTGTGAAGCAGCTATTGAACAAAGTTAGCTAAATTTCACAAAAATATGTAGTTAAATTCAGATTATAAAACTATGCCGTTTAAATGTTAAATTGTACAAAGTTTAGCACCTTAATACATAAATTTTTAAACTAGAAATTTGTGTACAGAATTTATATTTTTCTCCATTTTTTATACCACATAGCCTATATAAACACAAATATGTTTGAATACACTTATTTTATTTTATTTTATTGCAAATTTTATCTTATTTATTTATTAGCTTTGCGGGCATTTGCGTAATCTCTTAAAATTACCAGACGATATTGCATTTATAGTTACAAGTTAGTATGAATTAAGTAATTTCTTGACCAGGAAATTCTTAGAAGTTTTCTTCTTCGTTTTCGTTTCTTCTTCTTAGAAGTTTTTTTCTTAGTTTTTTTATATAAAAATATTAAATAACAAGAAAAAAGTTCGCGTGTTTATTCTTAATTTATTTTTCTGCAAAAAAAAAAAAAAAAAAAAAAAAAAAAAAAAAAAAAAATCATATTGGATCTGAAAAATTGCAGTAAACATAGTGATTCTTTTTATTATCTTGAGTTTACAACTGGTATTATATACATCTAGAACATACTATACATTTTTTTCTACTCTGAAAAACGTTTTTGAAAAAAAAACGCATTTGTTACTAGTTATATCTTGTAATTAATTATAAAACATTTTTTTCACTTACCATTATTCTTACTTTAAAATTTATTTCGTTATTATTTAATTATAGAATCGATAATACGCATCTTAAAATTTGCTGTTATCTTTTATTTGCTGCTATTTTAATTATTATATACAACAACTTATGATAAAACATGTCTTGGCACTTACATTACATATTATTTATATTATAATTATTACTTCCATAGATCTAATTGTAATAATACATGTCTTTACATTTGAAGTTAAAAAAACTTCTATAAAACACCATTAAAAAGCGCAAGGCCTTTCGAAAGAACTTACTCTTTCTTCGTCAAGCGCAAAAAAGACGTGCATCTACTATGAATGTAGCTGCACGACTGAAGTGAAAAGGCGAGAAAGGGAGCAAGCTCAAGGAAGAGCCTCTAGGAAAGTAAAAGGCAAAAAACAATCACAGAAGAGTAAAATCAATATAAATATTTCAAGGAAATACCTAAATTAAAATTTTCAATTGTTGCATAGAAAACATTATTTTTAATTTAGGGAAAAAGATAAAAAGTAAACAATTGCTTGATATTTTGATATTTTGATCATATTAACTTTTCTACTGATATTAAATATTGAAATTTCATAATTCACCTTGTACTGTACTTAATAATTCAAGTTTTAAGTATGGATAAAATATAAAAATAGAAACACACTGTCTTTGAGTTAGAAGTCACTATTACACTAGGTATAATCTTTAGTAGATTAAAGAAATTTATTCAGTTATTCACATACGATAAAGTTTTATAACACATTGTTTGGAAAGTGGATATGCATTCTGTTTATCTGCCTGGCCGCAATGAAGGCTTTGTAAATATGCATCAATTGACATGTAATTCAAACCCATTATTCTGTGTTACCATGTCTTGTTCTTTATTGAAAATGTTTGGATTTTGTATGTATCTGTAACGGCCAGTTATCAGCATAAGGGATATAGGCTCTTCGGTGGTGGTGGACAGCGTGGGAGTGTATCTAAAGGAATCAGCATTTACGCAAGGCAATCCAAAGTTTGAACAAAACCACGGAAAAGTCCGAATGATTAGGACGGCGCCTGCGATTGGCTTAGAACCCAGTACCTGGCGTCTACCAGTTTTGAGGGTAAATTTCTTTTAACCCTCCAAGCGTCTTGCAAATGAGTAAAATTGTAATGTTGTTTTCTCTGCATTTTGTTTTAAATGCTAATAAAATATGATTCTTTCAATATTACATAAAAAATCTTATTTAGGAATATAAATGTAATCCTTGAGAGTCTTAATCATTCTTCAATGCTTTGAAAATTCATTAAATTTATAGAATTATAATATCTTAAACATTGCTTATATTGCAGTGAAACCTGGAGCTTAGTGTACGGAATTTTACGGGCCAAACGCTTAGAGGGTTAAATGTATTTTTAATTCTAACAGCACTTCAAAACATTAGACATTGATATAAATTATTGCAATAACTATAATTTGAGTTTGTATGTTTATTTATATGCTTAAAACTCCTTTTAACGCCTTCGAGACGGGCACATTTTACACCAATTTCATTAGGTTAACGCCAATTTGAAAAAAACAAAAAAAAGGCTACCATTATTTAAATCATTACAAAAATGTAATTTATATCACATTTAAAATTTTAAGTAAAATAAACTGGAAAATATAAAAGTAAATAGAATAATAAAAGTACAAATTTATAACAAATTATTTTAAACTAGAAGACAGCCCGTCAAAATGACGTGTTTCCATTTTTAAAGTGATGATAAAAAATACAACTGTGGTCAATCAGCCACTGGCTTAAACAATTTTTAAAAATACAGCAGTTAAACATGGGGGGAAAAAATCTATAAAAAAAGAAAATTTCAACAAAAATTTGCATTTAAAACTATAACAAAACTGTCTGGTGGATGGGGGGATTGTAGTGAACAAATCGTAAATAAATAAATTTTAAAAGAATAAAGTAAGGCAAAAAAATCAATTATAAAAGAATATATTGTGAAACTACAGCCAAAAAATATCGAAAAATACTGAAAGAAAATAATAAAAATATCTAAAATGGATAAAAAAATTTCCTATTTTGGCCCATTTTTTAGCTAATACTTACAAGAAAACACTCTAATAAGATCGAAAACAATGTCAACAATAAAGAGTAAACAATGAACGTGTTTGGGAGATACAGGCGCTTCGCGCGCGAACTCAGGCGTTTTTACCGAGTGCTATTCCGCTGTAAGATCAACTCCACGTATTCTGTCTCCTGAGCGCGCGCGCTCAGCGCACCTGATCATTCTTGAGTCGTGATGTTACAAAGGATTCATTCTAAAGATTCAATCACGTAATTTGTCATTCTTGAATGGCAACAGTATTGATTTGTATACATTTTTTGTTTGGTTTGTTTTTTTCCGTAATTGCTGGTTGTTTTATTTAGAACTTAAACATTATAATTAAATAGTTTTTGTAGGTTTTAGAGAAAATGAGTAATGAATAAATCTTTCACATGTATATCTTCATAAGTTGAACAGTTAGAATATTTGTGAACAGCTCGGAATAGTTAAGCCTAACGTGGACGCAGTTGCAATAGGTTTATTTTTCTCGTGGATGGATTGTCCCCGGAATCGTCGTACACGGAGGGGTTTTATATATATAATGTATGTAAACAAAATTTGCTAGTGCTATGATATTTATAGCAAAAAATAATGCTGCGATTTTTTATTATATAAATCTTCTAATTAAAATATTTTCAAATTCGTTCAGTAGATTACATAAAATTTATAATAAATAACAAGAAAAAGACTCTAACATTTCTACTTCAAAATTAATTTGGTATTAAACAATCTAATTTGTGTGCATATGTTTTCAACAAAATTTACCATCCAGCCGTAATAATAGTAATTAGCTCTTCTAGACTTTGTATATACAAGTTTTATATTCAGAGGTCTAGATATTTATCAAAGATGTAGGGTAGTCGTAACTAGTGCATGCATGTTCATCGAAATAAATGTCTCCCATACAATGAGACAAGCATTATTTTACTATGACGAGAAAATGTTATGATGATTTGTGGAGAATTTATATTTCTCTTCCCTTGATCTTAATCCCATTATTTTAGTCATTATTATCCCTCATTCATATAAGAAATCAAAAATATTTTGTTTAACAATCCATAAAATTGTTTCTTTAGATAAGAGTATGCATTTCTTTATTATATTCTAAGTTTATTATAGCGCTTATTTGAAGTATAGTTTAACCCTTTCCGGCACGGGCAAAATCTCCTAGGAAATTGAGAAATTATCGACTAACACCGGAATTCATAAACGAATTTTTTAGATATTTTGAAAACCTTAATCTAAGCTTTTATTATAAAATCAAAGTTATACTAAAATATTATTGGTGCGGATAGCAAGTTTGGAATTTTAATTAGGTATCTTAGACTTGGCGCAGTGTGCTGGAAAGGGTATTAAGAAAGAAGTAAAGAGGAAAGGTTATTTTCATTTCTTGTACTATTCACTATTGTAATAAATTATCGCCATATTAGAAACCATTCAATGTTAATACATACAAACTGCTTGTAATGTTTTTACCACGTTTGTGAAAATTGATATTTAATATTAAAATTTATTATAAACTATGTATTTTATAAAGAGCATGTATTTTATAAGCTTTTGAATATAATATGACACTTTATATGTATAGCTTATATAAATATGTATTCAAAAGAGGTAAATGAAAAGATGTATTTAATTTTTTTAAGTATTTAAAAGATTTTGTATTTTGTATGGGATAACTAAAATAATTATCTTTTTTATAATTTTTTCATCCAGATCAATTATTTCGGTGCATCAATATTAGGTATTTTTCGTTTAAAAGACTCTTTATAAATACAATTTTACAGTATGTCAATTAACATTGATTAACCCATTTTGAAACTGATTAATTCAGCAACTGTGTTTTTCTTTCTTTCACACATTTAGTGATGTATAACAATGTAGACATTGCAACAATATGCCATCTGTAATCAATTGCTACTAAAATTATCACGTTCGAAAAGAAAGAACAATAGCATAAAAAATTGCAAATTCCTTACAAAAATCAATCTGCTTTTCTGCGAAAATATTATATGTGTTTTCATCAAAAAGATTTTTTAAAAATTACCCCACAAAATTAGAACAATAAGCCTTTGCTTTGGTTGTGCTTACTAACAAAAAAGAAAACAATAGCACTTTTGAATAAAAGATCGTAATAAATCATTGTACGTTGCATATGGATTATAGGTTTTCTTCTTTCTCTTATAAAGTATGAATTAGCAGAAATGAATTAGTTTTCATACTATAGGTTCAATTTGTGAAAATTTAGCCAATATATAATACAAAAACACTTACACATAATCGATGTAAATTATGGAATTTTCAAAACATTTTTTTGTTGTTTGTTTATTTCTAAAAGGTTTTTTACTCAGCATTAAAAAATATGCTTTAATACAGGTAGCAGAAATTCCGAAAATTTGAACTTGCTGTACGTTTTTGAAGATCATTTTATGAAAATACACATACATTTCTTAACTCTTTTTTTTATTTAATATGTAAAAATAGTAAATGTTTTTATGTACTTTAATCTATTCATTTTAAAAGCATTCAAATATTTTAAATAATGCATAACCCATAATTTTAGCTGTATTTCTATAAATAAAACAATCTGAAGTTACAAAATATAAACATATTTAAATTAAGTATATCTGATTTTAAATTATTGTATATATGAAAATGCTTCTGAATTAATTTGTTTCAAATAAATTTTAAATGAACAATATATATTACTTTCTCAGGATAGCGTAAAATATAACTCAATTGAGTTATTTAGAAATTAATGTTTTGCGGCACTTTTTTCCCTTAAAATTTATCTAGGAGCTGGTTATCTGGTACTTACTAGATTCAATAAGATTTATTATTTTGCATGTTTTAATATAAAAATAACAAAAAATAAAATTAATATAATTTGATATATTAATTTTATTTTGATATACATATATGTTATTTTTAGAAACTAATAACCTTTATTTTGCTTTAAATGTTTTTCCAAAGACAATGACACTTATTTTTTATTTTTCTTTTGAATGTTGATAACTGTTGACTCGCGACTCCCAATATCACAAAGATTTTGGAAATGTAAATTATTTCACCTCCTTCGATATTCAAATGGAACATTAGAATACAATTAAAATTAATAAGTCTGTACACTTTTGGCAATGCAATATAAATACTTATATACTAATATACTTTAAGAAACTGTTACATGAATTATTTTATATACATTTTCTTTATTATGTTATTGCATTCACCGACATTAAAACTACGAAGTTAGAAAATATCTAAATCACTTCTTTACTCTATACTTACCTTAATAAAAAAAAGATAAAATTGTTTTTTTACTTTTTTCTACGGCAGTTCAGTACAAGAATCCATATTTCCCCTTTTCTAATTTGACATAAACACAAGTATTTTTGTATAACTTGTGCAACAGTGGCACATATTGTATATTTGTCTACTTTTCAAATGACATATATTCGCAGAATAGATACCCTCTCTTACTGTCATCTTTTGTTTTTGATAAAAGCGTTTATGTCCTTTATTGTAATGTTTTCAGTGAAATCTTTGTCAAACAAAGTTTTACTGACAAATGTCCTTCATGTAACAGAAAACTGGTCTAGTATATGTCAACAATTATCAGAAACTATTGACGAAATTTGTTGAGCAAAAGTAATGTTACTTGTTATTGTATCCCTTGGCTTTTTAGGTTGTTATATATTTTCATTAACATCTTATTGCATCCACCGATTTTAAAATTGCGAAGTTAGAAAATCCTCATATATATATATATATATATATATATATATATATATATATATATATATATATATATATGTGACGATTTCAGGAGAACTCGAATTATTCCACTGGTTAAACAGAAACACGCAGTCATGGCAAGCCAGGGAAAAAACAAAATAAAATAATAAGTGTAGAAGATCCAATAATTAGTCATGGGCTGCTGTAAATTCATTTATTACATTCGTAATAATGAGGAAGGAAAAGCTCCTTTTGCAAAAATTCCATCATTATTTCAGCGAGCTGTCCTCATCGAAGAAGCAACCCAAGAAATCTTCTCTCTCATCTCGAGACTTCCACCTTCTAAACTAAAAAAAAAGTACTGGAACATTCTGTAACCTCCAAACCATCATTCTTTTATGTAAACAGAATTCTTGTCCAGTTACGAGGCTATTTTTAAACAGACGATAAATTTATTAAAAAAATATATAATTTAACCAATTTATAATTGACTCAGAATTTTAAATATCTTACGCAGACGATTTTTATAAATGATTAATTTTAAGAGAAAAAGAAAAGAAATGAATTTATTAATATGCACACATCAAAGGTTGACGTAGGAAAAATAAATAAATAGATAAAATAAAATAATGATATTTTTTGAAAGGTATGGTTTTGGAATAAATTTAATAAGACTTTCTTAAAAAGGGTTGATAAAAACATAGAAGAAATCAGTTTTATTTGGAATATTAAGAAATAAAGTTTTAATTAAGAATATTTTTAATTTAGAGCCATCTTTTTAAATTTACGCATACTGGAATAATGTTTTTTAAGGCAAATTAAGAATTTATATCGTCTGCATAAGGATTAACAGATTAGATTTAGAAACAAGATTTTAATTTAATAATTTGAAGTAAGTACGGAATATTATTATAAGAAAATTAAGATAGTATAAAGGTTAGTTTTGGCGAAAAAATTTTAAATTTGTAATATATATATATATATATATGTATATATACAGGTACACGAAAAAATACATTTTATTTGTTATTTTGTAAAAAAAATATCGTTAAAAGAACATAAAAATGGCAATTTTATATATTTTAATAATACCACACTCTAATTTAAAACTTTTTATTCGTTTGAGAATATATGTTATAAATAGAATCTAAAACCACAAAAAATAAGGATTTTTCTAAAATTCACAGTAAAATAGTTTTTAGTTCTGAAACAAATTACAATCAGAGCTCGAAATATTTTAAAACTTCTCTCGATGTAGTTATTAGAATTTTTCTATGTCTATATGTTTTATTTTCATAAAATTTTAGAAATCCATTTGTTTACAATGTCAAAAAGTAACTAATGATGATCCTTTCTCCAACAATTTGAAAAAAATTAAATTTTAATGTTAAACTTTTGACGTCTAAGACATATTTAGGATTATTTTACATAATTTAGTGGAAACGGTTTGCTCTGCTCATTTATATGAGTTCATAAATATTGACGAAATAAATTAATCAACGAGGGATATAAAAAAAAACGTATATTTTAAAAGTTAACCGCTAATATATTAAATATTTAATTAAATAACCAATGAAGGTATTTTTATAGTTAAATTTTTTGGAAATACATGTTGCTCTTAAACGGTTATAGCTTATACAATGTGACAAATTAACCTTGAATCTAAACTTTTGGTATTTTTATAATTCAAACGTCATAACTATGTACATTAAATAAATATTTTGTAATATCTTACCTAATATTTGAAATTATCATTTGGATTACATAATGCTTGAAATTATTATCATGTAGCACATTTTATCGTCGTTATTTAATTTCTATAAACAATAGAAATAAAAAATATTTTGTACTGATTCTGTATGTCAATTTATAAATTTTGGTTCAAATATGTTAATCTATTATAAAAAGTTAAAAAGAAGATACACGAATTATTCTAGTTGGGCAACTTATTTCAATATTTTTCGGAAAAATAACTTGAATACATGTTTTTTTTTTTTTTTTTCACTTCCAATAGTAGTTTTTTACTTTCAATCGTTCAATTTTTTTTATTTGTAAACGTAAATAGTCGGAAATAGAGCAGATGGGAGCAACATGAATTCCGTTTTCTAAAAATAATGAAATGGCCATGAAACTGATAATAACTGATCCGGCCGTAAAAACTTCAGACTTAAAAGTCCCGGGTTTGATGCTCGACTTCAACGACTGTATACGCGCTCGTTAAATAAAGGAGTTCTGATAGTCCTGTGGTCAGTCATAGCAATCACCATGGAATACTCATCTCTGGAGAAATCTTCCCCCCCCCCATCAGAGGCGCATCGAAATTGATGAGGTGGCGATATTTGGTGCTGTCATCTATTGGGGCTTTGCAGAACATACTCTGAGAAGCCTGACATCCAGCCCCCTGGGTGCAGCCCAATGGAGGCTCATGCATCCCTCTTGCTTTTTGGGCACACGTCAACAACTTGAAATGATCTTTGAAATGTAGCTGATAAACGTATTAACCCTATCACTAATATACAAATTTTAAAATATTTTTTATCTGACATTAATCAAAGCAAATCACGCTGCTTGTATGTTTCTCGTTTTACTAAATAAATCTTTAAAACAATATAATTAAACAATATAATTGTCAAATACTTTTTATGTGCGTTCGTATTTATGTAAAATGTAGCATCTATAGTCCACCCGTCTGTCGCTCTTCCTGTCTGTGTGCATATAAGAGAACAAAAGCTACCCAACAGAATAATTTGAAACTAAAAATACATAATTGTTGTATAATTTTGTCGAGTCATTTTAAATTTTAGGAATACCGGACTAATCAAAAGATTTTCGTTAGATTACGGCCAATGGTAAAAAACAGGTTAAAATGCAATTTAATGATGTTACACCTTCTCTATCAACATATCTTCTGTACATTCTATTATTCAAGAAATATAATAGAAATACATATGTATAATATAAATACATAGAATTTTGTATATGAGAAAGAAATCGCATTTACAGGGATGTTCAATAAATTTTCATCTATCTTCAAAATAAATTTTTATTCATATTTTCTGTATCTGAAGTACTGTATACTATTACACAAAGATCTGAATATTTTTTAAACTTTATCATATTAAAACACACCTGATTTGCTGCGGTTGACTTGCAATTTCAGACTTGTTTCAAATAGAAATTTTAAAAATTAAAAAAAAAAATTGCCTTGAAAAAGCAAGTGCTGTATCTGCATAAACTACTACAATTGATCGATTAATATTGATTGCATATTAATGTATTCGTACAGTCATTGAATTGAAACTATATTTACGTAACAGAACTAATTATAAAGAAAATTTAAACACTAAACTGCAATATAAGCATTAATTTTTGAAAAATATTTTTTACCGTACTTTTGAAATGCAAAAATAAAAAAATATAAATTAAAAATAATTCTGATCAAAATAACTTGCCATGTAGTTAACTTTTCTACATCTTTTATTGATTTTTTTTCCGAGCCGGTAAAAAAGTTTTTATTCCTCTTTCATTTTTTTCTACTAGTGATATGATTTTAAACTTTTGTATAGAAAAATCCTTGTGTCATCTCGCTTTATATTTTAATTTGAATAAAACTGCAGCATTGCAAAATTTCGAAACCTTTCATTTGCATATTCTGAGAAAATTTCTATTTTTATGTTCTCTTGAAATATATTGTATAGTTATGAGGACGTTTCACTATCGTTTAGATTTAAAAATGCATCGATATAAATTTTTAAAACTAAGAATGATCGAGTATTGAAGCTACATTTCGACAAAAAAGATTTTTACTTCTAGGGTATTTATTACATATTATGGATCAACATTATTTTCTTAATTGCAAATCGTATTGATTTTGATGTAAACAATTATAGGGAATAAATATTTTAAGTATATTTACTACCAACAAAAAGAAGTGAACGGTTTCTTTTATTTTAAATATTTCGCAACAGTTTTCAGTGGCGTGTTTTAGTCACAAAGGAAAAATTCTAGTTGTATCCATATAAGGGCAGATATCGGGACTGTAATATGCAATATTACATGCAGAATTCCTAAAACAAGGGCGGTGTTGTTTTGATATTATATTATACCCGCACATAAAGCACGCAACAGAAAGTACCGCACAAAATTGTTACTTCAGATTGACGGACAGACGGAGGGCAAAGAAAAATATGGTTTCGTCAGATGAACAAAACCCTAAAACATAATATAGTATTTAATTGTGTATTATCAAAATATCTTGTAACTGTCAGAAATTTCATATTTCCATTTGCTAATTTATTTAATTGGTGATAATTGGATTCCTACAGCATATAACTTTTTTCGATATAGAAATGTCCATTTAAACTGATGTTGTTAATACTTCACTTAACAGTAACAGTTCCGCAACAGTAATAAATGAATTAAATAAACCAATGAGGTAAAATTGCTTCGTTAAAAAATTAGAGAGCACTTAAAGTATAATACATTAATTGGAGTGGAGTAATTAATTTAAGATAAAATAGTTATTGGAATTTTAAATAAAATCTGTTCAAAGGCAAATTAGTAAATGCGTCCATAAGTTTAGAGCAATTATTGATAGAAAATTCTCTGAACAAGATTGGAAAATTTATTAAAATTAATTTTCCTGACTTATTTTTAAATCACTCTTCATGGGTACAATTCAATAAATATGATGAAATAGATTACAACTTTTCATTGTACTTCAAAGTCAACTTCTAAATATTTATATAGTCAAATTATAATTTGCATAAATGAATAAATAAACAAAATTATCAAAGGTTTCAATTTGAACAGAGTTTCTTTGATTTCAAACTGAAAGAATATAATAAGCTTAATTAATAAAATGAATGTATGAAAAATATTAAACATATTAAAATACATTTGTTAATATTATTACTAAATCGTCTATTAAATTAATTTTCTCTTTTTTATGCTACATATACTTATCAAATTGAGATACAGAGTGTTTAAACATTCCATAGAAATACCATTGTTTAATAGCTATCATATTGTTCCTTTTACAGGTAAATTCAGATAATCCTAGAGAAAAGACTAAGCCATAAATTACGAAATTTCTAGAAAAATGTTTCTGAAATTTTGAAATGTAACCGAGTGCATAGAAGAGAATTTCTAATCAAATTCTCTTACAACAACGTAAATATTCAAATAAAAAAAGTTTGTAAATTGATCACTATAAATGAGAAAAATTTCCAAGAAGTACAGATAAGTTTACTTCAGATGGAATCGTTCAAATTGTTCAAAAATTGCATTTAAAAAACTCGATCATCAAGAAACACCGCAAGTGATGTGGATTTGAATGGTCTGTTTTGCTCGCGTATGTCCGAAAGAAGACAATAATTATTTGAAATCAAAAATACCTTTAAAACTATTAATTATAACTTTAAAAGTATTTTATTTTTTATTTATTGTGAATGGAAGGAATACGGTCATTTTTCTTTCCAGTTGAGCAGTTGACGTAACGAGATCTTCATTTAAAGTGTTCTAGAAGATATTTTTTCAAAAATCGCCAATCAAAATTCTGCAAAACAGTTTGATAATTATTTGCAATTTTTATGCCTTACTAATAGTTGTACACATGAAAAATAAAACTAGCTATCTCGTAGAATTATGAGATAAAATGCAGCTAATATACATTTTTTCGAAAATGCTGGAACAATAAATAAATAAAATCGCGTAGAATTGTGAAATTTGCCAATTGACTGAAATTGGTTTGTTGTGAATGGGAGCAGTACGGTCATTTTTGTTTCCAGTTGAGCAGTTAACTGAACAGAGATCTTCGTTTAAATGTTCTATAAAATACGTTAAGTCAAAAATCACCAATCGGTATTCTGTAGCAGATTTTGATAACTTTTTGTAATTTGTATGTTTTACTCATAGTTGTACTCATGAAAAATAAAACTATTTCGTAGAATTATACAATGAAATGCAGCATATAGCTTTTTCGAAAATATTGAAATAATAAATAAATAAAATTGCATAGAATTGAGAACTGTGCCAACTGACTGAAATTGATTTGTTGTGAATGGAGAGAATACTGTCATTTTTTTTTTCAAATAAGCAGTTAACGGACAGAGATATCCATTTAAAATGCCCTGAAAAATACGGTAATTCAAAAATCACCAGTTTGTATCATGGAAAAGACTCTGCTAATTATTCGTTATTTGTATGATTTATTAATAGTTATACTCGTGAAAAAAATCTATCTCGTAGAATTATCCAATGAAATGCAGCATATATGTGTGTTTCGAAAATACTGGTACAATAAATAAGTAAATAAATAAAATCACTAACAATTGGGGACTTTGCCAATTGACTGAAATTGATTTATTCAAATAAGGGGATTACGGTCATTTTTTTTTCAAATAAGCAGTTAACGGATCGAGATATCCATTTAAAATGTCCTATAAAATACGGTAATTCAAAAATCACCAGTTTGTATCCTCCAAAAGTCTCTGCTAATTATTTGTATTTTTCATGATTTATTAATTTATTATGTATTCATGAAAAATAAAACTAACTATCACGTAGAATTATCAAATGAAATGCAGGGTATATAACCTTTTCAAAAATACCAAAACAATAAATAAATAAATAAATAAAATCGCATACAATTGTGAACTTTGCCAATTGACTGAAATTGATTTATTGTAAACTAGCAGGCTATGCCCGCTGCGCTGGTCCATTTTTACAAACAAATCTTGACTCAACCAAAATGGTGATCTGAAATTTCTTTTTTAAAGCTGTGTAGACCATCACCTGGAATGTCCTTCCGCAATGTTGAAAACGATGCCAGTGCCAATGTCATTGCGATATTGCACTATTGTATGCCTTGGACAAAATTTGGGTAATTAAGTATCTCTTATTTGATTATTTATAGTAGAGTTTGATATGAAAATGAGACCGTTGTGACAGCAGGAATCAAAATGTTCTCTACGCATCACATTACTTTGTATAAAGCATTCCAATGATTATCAAACACTTTTAATTTTCAAATAGCACATTATCATTTGATAGTTCTTAAACTTCCCGAATCTGAACTTTCACTATGTGCAGATCTGGTAGCCTAAATACAATCTCATTACATGTTGCATTACATTTTTTTAATAACCGTCCTCGTCTGGCAACTCTACTACAGTTTTCTATCTACCTTGGTCTGTTCCAGCAAAGTACAGAGCAAAAAAATGCAAAAAAAAAAGTGTTTAACTTATATATTTATTAGAACAATGAAGCATAAAAGGTATGTTTTAAAGCTGAACTATTTGTGTAAAATTAAAATTACATCAGTTTCACTGCCTCTTCATTTTTTTAAACCAGTTGCAGGGCTGCCACAGGCGACTATTTGTATATTCCGTTCGCCCCACTATTTTTCTAATATAAATTTCAAAATAAATTTTTCTTGCAAGCGTTGTCAAAGTGTATGTTAAGGATTTCTGTTTAAAGAAAGTGGTGCCAGTTAGAGTTAAAAAATAGTCGCCTGTGTCAGCCCTGCAGTTGCAAACATGTAGCTGTTAAATCGGGAATAATCTTGATGCTAAATTTTGTAAAAAAAAATAAACTATTTAGCTTGTAATCAATTCCATTATGATTTTTGGCGTCAAACATTAGTATTGCTTATAACGATTTGTTACAAATGTATCAGACTTATTTCGTGTTTAAGGTCAAATGAAAGTGAAGTTTACAATCATCTATTATGGGCATTTAATCTTATATCTTGGCGATAGTTTTTTTTTCTTTGACGGGGTAATGAAGTAGTATTTAATAGTTAATTTTTGATAAAATTCTGTTCATAGGGCTTAATGTTAATTAAAACTGCAACATAAACATCATAAACAAAATTTTCTATTGTCGGTATTTAATGTATACTTTTTCTTTACCAATTTTAAAGTATTTTTTTTAACCTGAATGATTGATAAATTAATTGCAAATATTTTTTTTATTCTATATCATTGATATTCCGAATATTTTTCCTGCACATTGCAAAGATTGCTTTTTTAGGGATAGTAAAATAACTACAGATGAAAAATACATAAGAAGGCTAAAACACAGAATTAACGACAGCTTGGCGAATGCCTCTACGGAGACTTGAAAAGTACGCCAGTTCGGTCAACTTAAATATCCAGATAGAATTTTAATAAATAATAGGTACTACTTTATTATTCCATAGATCAATTTCGCCAAATTTTACATATTGCAAAACGATTCCCCATATTATACAAACGAATATAATTTTTATTTTAAATAACCAAAGAATCAATAAATTACTAAAATATTAATACAAACACAAATAAAACGCTGAATTAAAAAGTAGTTAATGACGTAACAAACGCATGTAACATGTTTAATTTCAAATGAATGTGGCATTTACGGTCATCCATTATTGACATTTAATCTTTCATTTTGGCGGCAGTTTTTTGGTCAAAGGTAAAATCAAATAGTACCAAATAATAAAAAAATATATAAATAATAATATAGCCAATAATATTTTGGTCAGGTGTCATGTATGGATCACGTTGGTGCGATTGCAACAAAATTGTGATTTTATAGATTGCGTGGTAATTTGGTTGTTGTTGTTTATTTACTAATAAACTTTGTTTCTTTACTTTTATTTATTTTTTTCTTTCTTTATTGTTTTGTTCTATAATTATTAATTAAACTTCACTTATTTATTATTGCTTCCTTTTTAAAATAAAAGAAAATAATTAAAAATAATATAACATGTAACTGGTATTTGAAAACGCAGTGTTTGCCAAACTGATGTCAGATTTTTAAAAAACGCGCCAAGGTGATGCGTATATAAAAATGGAAAAATGTTTATAATAATGTAAACAAAAAGCGTAAAAAAATAATTAAAAAATCGTCTTTTCGATTTTTTTAAAAAAAAAGCCAAGCAGTCGTTAATTCTTTAATTGCATCAATACTAAATTTTCTTTTCTTCGTTTGTTTCATAATGACAAACCATAAATTTAATAATCTCAAATAAAATAATCTGACAAATTTTCTATGATCTCGTTGATGATCTAGAAATCTCCTTAATACATAAACAAAAAGGCAAAGATGTCATATGCGCCGAGTTTGGAGCGATAATTTTTTTATGCTAATTTGGCGGAAACATTGTTTTCGAATACCAGTTACATGTGTATATTTAAATTATTTTCTGTTATTTAAATAGTAATAAAAATTTAAGAAAAAGTTTAATTAATAAGTATATAACAAAACAATTTATACAATTTATAAAGTAAATAAGCATTTTATTTATAAATAAATATTAATAGTCGGGTTAATATATCTCAGACAAAATAATGCCAATTTAATGTCTATTAGTTACCTCGGTGATATATAATATCTGTGCCAATAAAACTTTCAATAATATAGTAAATATGCTATTTGGCGGTGCTCAATTATTGAAGATTATTCCAATATCATTTTAAATATTATCTAACACAGGAAAAATATGAAGAAAATTGAAGAAGAATTGGCTAATTAAAACAAACTTGTAAAATATTTTGGCACAAATGCCTTATGTGCACCAGATTTGTGCATTTTTTTCCTTTTTTACGCCAATTTGGCGAAAACTTCATTTTAAAGTATCAGTTACATATATATTTTTTAATTGTTTTCTATTATTTTAAAAAGGAAATAAAAATAAATAAATAATGTTTTGTTAATAATTATAAAATAAAACAATTTACATCATTTAAAAAAATAAGTAAGAGTAAATAGTTTATTAATAAAGCTACCATATGAACATAAAATCGACGTTTTGTTGCAATCGCGCCAATGTGGTGGATATATGACATATGTGCCATTTTTTTCAGCAGGCAATTTTTATTTCAAAATGTTGAATTTATCGATAGTAATAAAGCGAAATTGCATAAATTTAATTTAAGTTGCATAGATTTCCATGTTCATTATGTAAATTTTAAAACTAATTTTCCCTGGAAGAGAATTTGACAAAATGGCTCAAAAAAGTATGTTTGTTGATTAGAATTTTCAAAAGTGTGGTGAAAAATTTTTGAAAAAGAATGACTTTATTTTACAATATATATGTGTGTGGCAGAATTACACACTAAAGCTAAAATTTAAATATTTGATTGCAATTTTTAAAATATTAACTTATGTTTTTTGAATTTGCAATTGAATACTAAAATATACTCCAAAAATTATCTTCTTTTGGGAAAAACAACATTATTGCGACCTAATGTTAGACATATGCATTTTTTGCTTAATTCTTTGCCGACAAAAAATAAAAAAAAAACTCAAAGAAACAAATATATAACTCACAATTACTTTTATAATTAGATCTGCCCTTTTCTGGAGTAAGTTATATACTATCGAAATTTGATAAAAAAGAGAAAGAAAATAATAGAAAGGAAAATAAATATCGTTAAAAATACATTTAATCAAATTTTCAAGTTTTTTTTTTTCTAACGCAAGGATAAGTCGCCAAATGTTGCATCAAATGTAACATTTCGCATTAAGTTATTTTTTAAGCGTTACAAACATTTCTTTTATTTTTAAGATAAATATTTTTTTTTTATAATGTCATGCCTCTTTAAATGGTTTTTCTTTATTATTATTATTATTATCAATAGTTATTTTCTGCTTTTATTTGCAAGGTGTTTGTAATATTTCTAACAGATATATCATGTTTAATTTGTTTAGTAATGATAATTTTCGCCAAAAAATAACTACTGGCAACCCTTTAATCAAAAATAACCGAAAAATACAAAATTTATAACCAAAAATCATACTTATCCCTGTATATATGAATGACAAACCTCCGCAAAAATATTTCCTATCGAATGATACAATCGGCAAAAAAAATGCATCGGCTAGTTTTTGAAAACACTCGTGTGGAAGTTTCAGAACTTCAGCTTTATAATATATATGAGGATGAGGAGATAAGGGTTATTTTTTTTTTCAAATAAGCACTTAACGGACCGAGATAACCATTTAAAACGTCCTTTAAAATACGGTAATTCAAATATCACCAGTTTGTATCCTGAAGAGACTCTTCTATGTATATGTATGTAATAAATATATAATTCGACGAAATAACTATGTTGCATAAACTCTAGGAATCCGCAGCAGCACGAGCAGAGTAGTCGCTCCCACAATTGGCGAGCAGTGGAAGAATTTCATTGGGGTATTTCTCCATTATAAAACAAACACCATCAGTCTTCAAGTTCTTTATTGGTGAACTCATAAAATAGGTAAGCTCTTCCCCGCAATCACCTTAGCACACACTGACACTACAACCTTCGTTATCCAGTCCACATCATCAGTGTTGGAGTGAAATAGACCAGCAGTTGCTTTTCCACAAACCACTCATATTCTAACTCTAAATATATATCTTTTTTTTTAGCTGAGTGACTTTACGTGATCGTATATATAATCCCTAGCTAGAATGATAGGTCCTATGCTGGACTTTAAGGAGCGATATTTTACTTAATCATCGCCAAAGCGTTGTGAATTTTTAGTAGACTTTCTAGCTTATAGGATTCCCTTAAAATCTTTAGAGTTCAATCATCAAAATATAAAGAATAACTACACTCATTTTACTAGGAAGAATGATAAAAGGGAATTTTAAATTAATTAATTTATTTACAATTCTATTAAATTACATACAATTTCCAATACCTTTAAATGTTACATAATTTATTTTAAGCATCATTTAAACTAATCTAGAAACAGATGCTACATATATTAAAGTTATACATTACTCACTTTCCCTTTTCCTCATCTGGGTACAAAATCCCTAATCACAAAACATGTAATATAAATATGGGAACAACAATATACATTAAGCATTACCTGTTCTCTTTTTTTACATCAGCAAAGATGGAACATCCACTAACTTTTTTTTATCACTGACTATTTTTTTACGTGCAGAACTCACCAACACTCTCATTCTTCTTCCAACAAGAAAAACTGACTAACTTCTCTGGGAAAAAAAACTGGAGGCGGACTTCTAATTATCATATTCAGATTTTTTTGGGGGGGGGCATCATTCTGGCCTTCGGAAAGCCCCTTAGCCAATCTGTGATTAGCCCCACATCTGATTAGTATCATGAACAAAGCTATTTGCACAAGGGTCCTACATGCTCCTCCCCTGGTCCGGCTGAGCTGACATTTGCCCCGACGTCCCTTGCCTCCAACATTTTCCCAGAAGTGGCCCCTTCAAGGGGGTAAGAAAAGGGGCGCAGTCCTGCGGACTGTCATAAATATTTTTTGTGACTGGCTATAAACTATAGCCGACGTATACTGTCAGCCCCATTGTATGGGCTCCCCAGCTTGGCGCCTCATGACTGCTCAACAATTAATTATACAGAAAATCATACATCTCTGTAAACAAAATTAGTTACATTTTTTTTTACACAAAATAAAATTTCACAAAATTTTACTTTCACTACAACATCTTCCCCCCCTTGGATAAATAATAAAAAAAAAAGTTCTGTTGTGTGTGAAATGTTAAAAAAAATGAGTTCTGTGCTGCTTTTTATTGCAACGCACCGCTGAAGAATCCAGTTCATTGATCATAGTGGCACAGTCATCAGTGTCTCTGAAAAGTTTTACCGTCCATTACAGTGTGGTGCAAGAGTCTGTGACACCTTTTTGAGTGTCCTTCAGCTGTATTCCAGTCTATCTTACTGTATTGCAACAGTCTGTAGCACAAGTATAAGTGTCCTTTTGCTGTGTCGCAATCCGATTTTCAGCCGTGGAATTCGTGAAGCCAACCTCTTTGATACAGCTCTTCAGACAGCAGAGAAAGAAATGCTTAGCTGCTATGCCGTAATTGAGACTTTTTACTTTGTCCCGACCTCGCCCGGTCCTTCACAGGCTTACTAGAGACTGGGTATTTAGCAAATTTTTGTTCTAGTTCAAGCAATGGCCTATTCAAAGAACTTTTCGTGTAATATAACTTCGAAGTCACTCTTGCTTCAACTACTATGGTAATGATTATTATCATTGTTCCCAAAATTTTGAATATTTTGGTATATGAGCCCTGTAAACATAGGCTCAGATTTCTAGACCAAATGTTAAACCAAACTCTGATAGCATCTAATATAGAAAGTAAAACTCTGGCTAAATTTACATCATTGTACTGAAGAATGGCATTTTAATAGATATAATTAATATTTTCAAATATGATGTACACACAACTTATAAAATTGATGTATGACAATAGTATATAAAGAAACAAAACAAGAATAACACACTTCAATATGCAAGAGTCCGATTCAAAATCAATTCTATATTTGTTCATACCCACATTATGACAATATCTTCAATTATATATATATATATATATATATAACATCCTGAAGAGGAATCAATGTATGCAAAAATATATATATATTATACTAACACATACGCCAGAAAAAAAATATTTACAGCGGACAGAACAAAGTTCACGCGTATGCAGCAAAATCATTCTAGACTATATATAAAAATCTACACCGATTATATTGATCCCTAAATTCTTTCAATTCCCTTTCAAAACCTAGTCATCGAGAGAGAAAAAAAAAATTTTTTTTCACCACCCGTTCAAGACAACTGAATTTATGTGAAGACGAAATCGTGAAAAGAGAAACAAAATATATTCCTCTTTTCGCCCCAACACTGACAGCCAGGGACGGGAATCCAGTTTCCCACGATTAAAGTGTCATTAGTACTTCATACCCCTTTAAAAGAACCACAAATGAGCTGACCCTAGACTTCTGCCGACGCGGGAGAAATACAACGCGTCTGACCGCTCAAAGCGTCATCGGAAGGATTACTCATACAAAGTAAGTACATATATATCTCTGTATATGTTGTATAACTTAAGTGAAACAGTGTGCTTTATTCTTTTAATCTTAGCCTATAAGAGAGAGACAGTAATCATTCCCGTATATTAATTGCCTTATGTGTCTCGTAAAAGTTGAATTATTTACTATATACTTTAGACAACATGGTTGATAGCCTTAATCATTGGCCTCTCACTTTTATCCAGAGAGCCAGACATGACACACAGTTTTGCTGTAGAGTGTTTGATGCTATCTTATGTTTATAAACTTCATACAGCCAATTATTTTGATCTATTAAATCCTCATTGAAACATAAATCAACTAGCCTGCTTTGTAAGCACCCTATTATTATTATTTTTTTTTTTTTTTTTTTTTTTTTACGCTACATCGCGTACAGAGTAGCTCTGCCTAAGATGAACCTATTATCTGCCTAAACGGCCGATTCACAACGCAAACAGGTTAGTTAGCGACTCATCGTGCTAGTATAGAACAGTTTTTTTAATTATTTATTTAATCATGCTACTGCCATGTAATTTTTATGCAGCTTAGGGTTATAAGGCTAACAATGAATAATAGTTTAAACTTTGTCCTGATAATTATGTTTTATCCATTTATTTATTTATTTATTTTCTAACTGCAGCTCCAAATAGTATTAAAATTTTAAAACATCTAAAATGAAATTTTCAAAATAAGCCGAAATTTAACTACGCTCTTCTATGCATACATTTTATGTATATGTTTATTCATTTATTTTCTTAAATCTATATATATATTGTAAATTCACTATACTAACAATAGCTCGGTTCTTCCCTTTTTTTTATTTTAACAGGTGAATAACAGAAAAGCTGAGACTCCATGATCTGATGCCGGCCGGAAGCAGAGATCTTCGCCTGCGAAGCTGTCTGCACATCAGACGCATCGAGACAACCCCTCTTTTATGTTAAAAGTATGTACCATCTTATTATAATGATTCATTACTCATCCTTGCTTTTATCTTAATTTATTTATTTATGTTTTTTTTTTTTTTTTTTTTAAACAAAACTGAAAAATTTACGTATTTAATGCCTAATAATTATTTTTTTAAATTTAAGCAGAAAAACCAATTCTAGATGTAACCTGGAGCTTGGTATTTGCATTTTTTTTTTGTATTTTAAAATTTTGACATAGAATTGAAGCTTATTGTTGTTATTATGTTTTAAGAGAGTTAATAAGATAACATTATTATTATTATTATTATTATTTCATTATTATAATTTTTTATTATTATTATTATTATTTTAGCCCTACCATGTAACACTTAATCCTGTCTCCATAGGAAATTAAACGACGTTACTTCCCTTGCACTTTTAAGAAACTGAACATTCCCACTCTTAACGAATTTATGTTTTATTTAATTTTAAACTTATAATACCCCCTTTTTTTATTTAAAAACATTTTCAATGATAGATCCACAGAATTACTCGCAAAGTGCTGTTTTGGCCAATTTTGCCATCGTACCTTTAGTGATTCTTTTTTTTTTTTTTTTTTTTTTTTTTTTTTTTTTTTTTTTTTTTTTAACGGGCGTCTTGATAGTTTAAAAAGGCAATTGCATTCTAACGCTCCTCAAAAACCAAATGAAAAAAAAACATTTTCACGACAAAACTAGCTCCCTCCTACTCCGCGTCAATCATTTTAAAATCCAGTAACGATTAACTCGAGTCTCAACGAAAAAAAAATGATCAGTTCTAATTGGTCTTAGCAGGCGTGTCCTCGACAGGATCTATATTTTTCCTCGCAAATAACAACCCCTTTAACAACGCGCATTAACACCTGTCACGCGATGTTAAATAAAAAATAAAATTAAAATCCCGGGAATATTCCAGGAAGTAAAAAGGTTACGAAATACCTCCCGCCTTTTTGAGAAGCAAGCAATAATTTATTAATAAACAAAATAAGAAAAAGAATTTTAGCTGTTACAAGTTAATACATTACGAAACTAAGATTGAAATATGTTCCAGAAAATTTAGAATTGAAGCTAAGAGAGAACAAAATGGCGCAATTTTTTTTATTTTATTACATGTATGTTGTATGATTTATTAATAGTTATACTTGTGAAAAACAAAACTAGATATCACGTAGAATTATTTAATGAAATGCAGCATATATATATATATTTGAAAAAACTATAACAATAAATAAATAGATAAATAAATAAATAAAATCGCATACAATTGTGAACTTTGCCAATTGACTGAAATTGATTTATTGTGAATGAGGGGATTGCAGTTATTATTTTTTTTTCAAATAAGCACTTAACGGACCGAGATATCCATTTAAAACGTCCTATAAAATACGGTAATTCAAATATCACCAGTTTCTATCCTGTAAAAGACTCTGCCAGTTATTTGTATTTTGTATGATTTGTTAATAGCTGTACTCGTGAAAAATAACTATAAATAGAAATAAAACTATCTATCTCGTAGAAATATCTAGTGAAATGCAGCATATATACCTTTTTCAAAAATACTGGAACAATAAGTAAACAGATTTTTAAAAAATGTTTCGAATTGGGAGTTTTGACAATTGACTGAAAAGAAAAAAAATATACAGTTTTCAACATCATTTTGATGCACATTTAATCTTTTGCAACAATTACAAATCTGCTTGAGATAAAGATGACTGACACTCAATGTTCGAAAAATATGGAAGATGAAACATATTATAACAAGAAACAATTAAAATTAAATGAATGAAGGAATAATAATAATAAAAAAAAACAAGAATATTGTAGACAACATTCGTCTTCTCTGTTGCTTATTTGGTGAGATTAATATGTGATAAGAAATGACCACTATGATTCTATATGCTTAGCGATTGCTTTAGCTCACAAAAAGCAGTTTCATTATACTTTTTTATTTATCTTACGAATATATATTAACCTAACGAATACTTAATTATGTATTTGCATTACAATAACACACCCATTTTAAATTTTAATTTAACCAAAAAGCACATTACAGTTATTCAGTATTATGTGATTTCGTATAAATGAAAAGATTCCGGAACCGTTAGACGAAGCACGTCTGTTTCTCTGTTTTTTTTCCTCCAAAATGAGATATGAGATTATACGTTAATAAAGTATTTGAAATGAATTACTTCAGGTTCTTTGAAGTGAGAAGAGTTGTTTTTCTTTAATTTTCTGCTTTAAAATATCGAAAATTCCTTTTTTACTGTAAATTCGAGTTCGCTTGAAGAAAAGGATAATATGAACGATATCATATACAATATATATATATAAAAATATGTGTAAGTAATATTGTCTAATATCGTGTACGTAATATATGTGTACCTACGTATTACATGTAAATTTATATGTAGAAAACAGTATGTTAAAACAATGCTATATTTAACGAATTAAGAAAAAAATTGTTTAAATGTTAAAATAGGCATTTTATATATAGGCATTTAAATGTTAAAATAGGCATATAATAATTTATATGTTATTTCTGGTTTTCAGTTACAACAGCAGCTAAAGAAAAAAATATTAAAATTAACTGTATTTTTTTCCGTTTCTAATAACTTCGCTAATGTGAAGAAATAGTAACTATACTTTTAGCCCAACAAATTTCGTTAATAGTTTCCGATAAATGTTGACATATAGGGGGAACTGGGGTACATTGATACATGGGGCACATTGATACACCCCCTCTACCGCTCACAGGGTCATTACAGGAAGTTTCACAACAGCTCCAAAAGATGATGCTAGTGTATTCAACTACATACAGAAAATCTTGGAATGATTCAGTAGTTTGGTGAAATGGGACGGGTGATTTATTGTTTTTGTTGTTCAAAAGTAAATATGAGTTGTACAACTGAAATGCTTTTATACAACTGTTCCAGTATTTTCAACCAAAATGAATACTCTCCCTGGTAAGTAAATCTACTCTTTATCAGTTCTTCATTATTTATTGTTAGATATATAGTGAAGTGTTGGATTTGAGACTCATTTTATTCAAAATCGCTGCATGGGGCACATTGATACAGTCTAAGACGGGGCACATTGATACAGCCTAAATCCTTTAATAGTTCATATTTTCATTATCTTTTATTATTTTTTTTACCATACACTCCTTAATCCAACCTTTTTTTTCACGAAAAATTTCTAATATTAGTTTTTATTGAAGTGAAATAGCTCTAATTTCTTTATATTAGAACATTTTATAGTATTTTTGAAAACAGAAGACGTAGGAACTTACCCAGCATCTAGTGCTTGTAGAACTAATATAAAAGAAAAGGACGCCATTCTGGCAAATCTCGAATTTATATCGATTCTCCAGAGAAAAAAGTATTTTCGACATGCGAAATGTTAAGTAAGAGAAACAAACTGCAGAACAGAAAATTATACTTATATTATAAACAGAATTTTTAATATAATTATCCTTTATTTACTATTTATGAACCTATTTATAAACAGAAAAACTGGTAATTTTTTCATCTTTCATAAGAAAGAAGATAATGCTGGGGTTGAAGTGCTAGATATGACAAAGTTACCACAGCCAACAATCAGACAAGAAACAGCCAGAACATCAGGTCATAATATATTTAATTTTGATTGCTTTAATATTGCTTAAAAATAAATTGTGGGTGATTTGAACTTTTATAAATAAATATAACAGGGTTTTCTAATTCATTTTCTATGAAAAATATGCATTGGTATTATTTTGTCGTCATTTTTCTCAAACGTATCAATCTGCCCCGGGGATGGGGCACATTGATACAAATGACTTTTTTTGATTTTTTTAAAATTACATGCAAAAATACTATATAAAACAATGATTGTACATTTTTATAACATACTACACAAGTTTTGCTGTAACCTCATGGAAAAAAAACTTGAATTTTCTACTTTCTTGACACCAAAAAAAATCTTAGAAAAAAACTGTATCAATGTACCCCAGTTCCCCCTACTTGACCAGTTTCTTGTCAGATGAAGTGAATTTGTCATTAAAACTTTACTTTATGAAACTTTAACTGATAATATCATAATAATTGACATAAACTCTTTTATCAAGTATAAAGGAAGACAGAAAGAAAGTATATATGTTTTCCAAAAATATGTCATGTGGAAAATAGATAAATAATAAAAGCCACTGCTACACAAAAAATTCAACAGTACTTGTGTTTATGTCAAACTGCAAAAGAGGAAGTGTAGATTCTATTTCTGATCTTGTACTGATTAGAAAAAAGCAAATATATATATATATATATATATTTCATATAAGGTAAGCGTAGAGTCAAAAAGTAATTTAGAAGATTTTCTATCTTCGTAGTTTTAAATTCGGTGGATGCAGTAATATAATAATTAAAATACACATAAAATAATTCTGTACACAAATTTTAAGGGGGTGGGTATATGTAATTGAGCATAAAGTTTTAAATATGTATATAGGTATTCCTATTTCATCAGAGGAAGTGCATAATTTTATTTATTAATCTTAATTTTTTTCTAATGTTGAGTTTGAAGATTATAGCAATTGAAATAATTTATATTTCCAAAATCTATATGATATTGGGAGTCAAAAGTTAACTTATAATGAAAGATACTTAAAAATAAATAGCACTGTCTTTAGAAAAGGAATTTCAATTTCAATAAAGGCTTGTAGTATTCAAAAATAGTGAATAACTATTGCTTTTATTCTTTCATATTTTTATATTAAAATATACAAAATAATTTAAGTAACAGCATTTTTAGTTAAACAAATCTCGTTAAAATTTTCTGATAACTGTTGACATATTTCACCAGTTTTCTTGATAGAGGAAGGAAATTTGTCATTAAAATCTTATTTTTCAAAGATTTCACTGAAATATCATAATGAGTGCCATAAACTGTTTTATCAAGAACAAAAGATGAAAGGAAGGAAGTGTATCTATTATCCGAAAACACGTAACGTGAAATGTAGACAAATAAATAGCAGATGCCACATTTGAACAAGAAATACAAGAATACATGTCTTGATGTCACATTTTAACAAGGGCAGAATGGATTCTGGAGATGATCTGTTCGTAGCAAAAAATAAGAAAAATAGTTTTAACATTTTCATATAAAACTAGCGGACCCGACAGACGTTGTCCTGTCACCGACAGACGTTGTCCTTCTTGGCACCAACTCCAGAAAATCAAATAAATGTACGTAAATATGGTAATATGCACGATAAACACTACACTATTGAGAAACACCGAAAAAACTGGCGATAAAAAGGGTGGAGCGGTAATTTTGCAGCTCGAAACGCGTCCTGTATAATTTTTCTTTTATGGTGATTTAACAAAGTTTTTATATTTATTGAAACACTACACTCTTAATTTAATTTCTTATTACAATTATGTAAGGAAATTATTTTTCACTCTTCAGTATATTTTGAAGTCGGTTCAATTTTTCATAGAAAAGTTAATTTTTCTCTTTTTAGTTAAAAGTTAACGATTTTCTGAAGTCGGTTAATCAAATTATAATACAGGAAATATTATTGTAAAGCATACACGTTTGTCAGGAGTGGGGTTCGAACACGCGATCTCTTTCTTAAAGAAGCTGAGCTTAAATTTGGCGCCTTAGACCGCTCGGACATTCCGTCCGCACTCTATTCATCGAACTTATTCAACACTTTTAATTAGCGAAAAATCACTAACTATTAGTTTTTGCCTAATTACTAAAAAAGTACTGAATCAATTTCGATGAAATGTGAATCTAAACCATTCTCGAATCCACTGGAACGCACACACAAAATTTCATTAAAATCGGTCCAATCGTTTAGGAGGAGTTCAGTGACATACGCACAAAAGATTTATATATATAAAGATGATTTATTTTGTACTTTTTATTTGGATTTTTTATTAATATTCTACTAATTAATTGTTTTTTTTTCTGATTTCAAATAAAAATTATGTCAATATGTAAAATTTGGCTATTAGTATGGCGATTTGTACAATTTGGCGAAATTGGTCGACGGAACCTAAATACCTAAGTATTTATAAATGTATGGTTGCATATTATAATTAACTTGATTATCCCATCTATCAATTTTGCCAAATTGTACAAATCACCAATCTCATAGTCAAATTATTCATATTCACATAAATTTCATTTTAAAAATTGAAAAAACAAACAAATAGAAAAAATATTGATAAAAATACAAATAAAAAGCCGAAATAAAAATGACTTAATGACGTTTTAAACAGGTGTATAATATTTAATGTCATTGGATGCGACATTTACGATCATCCATTATTGGCATTTAATCTTATAATTTGGCGATGTTTTTTTTGCGCTTTACAAATGAGGAAGAATTCATTAACCTGTTTTTTTCCCGTCAACCATAAAATGATCGCCAAACTATAAGATTAAATGACAATAATGGATGATCGTGAATGTCAGATTCAATTAGTATGGCGATTTGTACAATTTGGCGGAATTGGTCGACGGAACCTAAATACCTAAGTATTTATAAATGTATGGTTGCATATTATAATTAACTTGATTATCCCATCTATCAATTTTGCCAAATTGTAATTTGGCGATGGTTTTTTTTTTTTTTTTGCGCTTTACAAATGGGGAAGAATTCAATAAACTTTTTTTTTTTTTTTGCATTAAATGAAAGATATTTTGATTTAATATAAGGGTAGACATTATTAAAAGCCTTTTACAAAAAAGTCAATGACCAAATCCTAAGACCTGGAGACCAGACTGGTCGCCAGGGCGGAGTTCTGAACCAATTTCGATGAAATGTGAATCTAAACCATTCTCGAATCCACCGCAACACACACGAAAAATTTCATTAAAATCGATCCAGTCGTTTAGGAGGAGTTCAGTTACATACACACGCACAGAAGATTTTTATATATAAAGATGAGCATTGAAAATTTCAGGTTTTTGCACCGAAGACATTGCCAAATTAGGAAAATGTGAATTATCTCACGAACTACTGGATTTAAACGAATTTGCTTAGTACCATTCGATTCAGAATGAAAAAATGCACTAAAATATGTTATCAGTTGAAAAATAACTACAAAAGCTTATTTTTAAGGAATTTTTTAAAAGTTCGTTCTTTTTTCTACTCATCTTAGGGGTGGAATTTTCGAAAATCTCTTTTTAGCGGCACTCGATGTTATAAGAAGTATTTTTACCCCAATTTTCAAGATTTTTGGTATGGTAGATATTTTTGTGCTATGATTAATACGAAATCCTGACTTTCTTTAATATATATAGCACTTTTAATTAGCGAAAAATCACTTATTAGTTTTTCCCTAATTACTAATAAATTACTGAATCAATTTCGATGAAATGTGAATCTAAACCATTCTCGAATCCACTGGAACGCACACACAAAATTTCATTAAAATCGGTCCAATCGTTTAGGAGGAGTTCAGTGACATACGCACAAAAGATTTATATATATAAAGATGATTTATTTTGTACTTTTTATTTGGATTTTTTATTAATATTCTACTAATTAATTGTTTTTTTTTCTGATTTCAAATAAAAATTATGTCAATATGTAAAATTTGGCTATTAGTATGGCGATTTGTACAATTTGGCGAAATTGGTCGACGGAACCTAAATACCTAAGTATTTATAAATGTATGGTTGCATATTATAATTAACTTGATTATCCCATCTATCAATTTTGCCAAATTGTACAAATCACCAATCTCATAGTCAAATTATTCATATTCACATAAATTTCATTTTAAAAATTGAAAAAACAAACAAATAGAAAAAATATTGATAAAAATACAAATAAAAAGCCGAAATAAAAATGACTTAATGACGTTTTAAACAGGTGTATAATATTTAATGTCATTGGATGCGACATTTACGATCATCCATTATTGGCATTTAATCTTATAATTTGGCGATGTTTTTTTTGCGCTTTACAAATGAGGAAGAATTCATTAACCTGTTTTTTTCCCGTCAACCATAAAATGATCGCCAAACTATAAGATTAAATGACAATAATGGATGATCGTGAATGTCAGATTCAATTAGTATGGCGATTTGTACAATTTGGCGGAATTGGTCGACGGAACCTAAATACCTAAGTATTTATAAATGTATGGTTGCATATTATAATTAACTTGATTATCCCATCTATCAATTTTGCCAAATTGTAATTTGGCGATGGTTTTTTTTTTTTTTTTTGCGCTTTACAAATGGGGAAGAATTCAATAAACTTTTTTTTTTTTTTTTTTTTTTTTTTGCATTAAATGAAAGATATTTTGATTTAATATAAGGGTAGACATTATTAAAAGCCTTTTACAAAAAAGTCAATGACCAAATCCTAAGACCTGGAGACCAGACTGGTCGCCAGGGCGGAGTTCTGAACCAATTTCGATGAAATGTGAATCTAAACCATTCTCGAATCCACCGCAACACACACGAAAAATTTCATTAAAATCGATCCAGTCGTTTAGGAGGAGTTCAGTTACATACACACGCACAGAAGATTTTTATATATAAAGATGAGCATTGAAAATTTCAGGTTTTTGCACCGAAGACATTGCCAAATTAGGAAAATGTGAATTATCTCACGAACTACTGGATTTAAACGAATTTGCTTAGTACCATTCGATTCAGAATGAAAAAATGCACTAAAATATGTTATCAGTTGAAAAATAACTACAAAAGCTTATTTTTAAGGAATTTTTTAAAAGTTCGTTCTTTTTTCTACTCATCTTAGGGGTGGAATTTTCGAAAATCTCTTTTTAGCGGCACTCGATGTTATAAGAAGTATTTTTACCCCAATTTTCAAGATTTTTGGTATGGTAGATATTTTTGTGCTATGATTAATACGAAATCCTGACTTTCTTTAATATATATAGCACTTTTAATTAGCGAAAAATCACTTATTAGTTTTTCCCTAATTACTAATAAATTACTGAATCAATTTCGACGAAATGTGAATCTAAACCATTCTCGAATCTACTGGAACGCACACACAAAATTTCATCAAAATCGGTTCAGTCGTTTAAGAGGAGTTCAATTACATACACACGCACAGAAGTTTTTTATACATAAAGATGAGCATTGAAAATTTCAGGTTTTTGCGCCAAAGACATCGCCAAATTAGGAAAATGTAAATTATCTCACGAACTACTGGATTTAAACGAATTTGCTTAGTACCATTCGATTCAGAATGAAAAAATGCACTAAAATATGTTATCAGTTGAAAAATAACTAAAAAAGCTTATTTTTAAGGAATTTTTTAAAAGTTCCTTCTTTTTTCTACTCATCTTAGGGGTGGAATTTTCGAAAATTATTTCTTAGCGGCACTCGATGTTATAAGAAGTATTTTTACCTAAATTTTTAATATTTTTGGTTAGGTAGATTTTTTTGTGCTGTGATTAATACGAAATCCCGACTTTCTTTTATATATACAGCACTTTTAATTAGCGAAAAATCACTAACTATTAGTTTTTGCCTAATTACTAAAAAAGTACTGAATCAATTTCGTCGAAATGTGAATCTAAACCATTCTCGAATCTACTGAAACGCACACACAAAATTTCATCAAAATCGGTCCAGTCGTTTAGGAGGAGTTCAATTACATACACACGCACAGAAGATTTTTATATATAAAGATAAGAGTAGAGTATAGCAATTCCAGAAATTTTTCTGACCTAGATTTTATCACTTGGATTCTTGTACTGCTTTGTTCGTAGAAAAACATTTTTAAAAAATTATATATATATATATATATCTATATATATATATATATATATATATATTTCATATAAAGTAAGTTTTGAATCAAGAAGTGATTTAGGTGATTTTATAACTTCGTAGTTTTAAACTCGGCGGATTCAATAAGATATTGATAAAAATAGATAACGACCTAAAAAGCCAAAGGCTTTAGTGACAGGTAACAATACTTTTGGCCAAAAAAATTTCGTTAATAGTTTCTGATAATTGTTGACATATACTTGACGTGTTTTCTTGATACAGGAAGGGAATTTGTCATTAAAACCTTATTTCTCAACGATTTCACTGAAATTATCATAATTTGTGGCAAAAAATCTTTTATCATGAACAAAAAATGACAGCAAGGAAGTGTATCTATTCTCCGAAAATATGTCATGTGAAAAGTAGACAAATAAATAATAGATGCCACTCGTACACAAGAAATACAAGAATACTTGTGTTGATGTCAAATTTTAACAAGGGAAGGGTGGATTCTGGAATTGATCTGTTCCTACCAAAAGTAAGAATAATAATTTTAACTTTTTTAAATAAGGTAAGCGTAGAGTATAGCAATTCCAGAAAATTTTATACTTAGATTATATTACTTCGATTCTTGTACGTAGAAGAAAGTGAAAAAATAATTTTATCTTTTTTTTTCATATAAGGTAAGTGTTGAGTCAATATGTGATTTAGAAGAATTTCTATATTCGTAATTTTAAACTCGGTGGTTTCAATAAGATATTAATAAAAATATGTAACGATCTTAAAAGCCAAAGACTACAGTAACACGTAAAAATACCTTTGGCCAAACAATTTCGTTAATTGTTTCTGATAAATTTTCACATATATTTTACCAGTTTTCTTGTCACGTGAAGGGAATTTGTCATTAAAATTTTATTTCGCAAAGATTTTACTGAAAATATCACAGTGAGTAACATAAACTGTTTTACCAAGAACAAAATGTGACAGAAAGAAAGTGTATCTATTCTCTGAAAATATATCGTGAAAGGTAGACAAATAAATAATATATGCCACTTTTACACAGGAAATACAAGGCTACTTCTGTTGATGTCAAATTATATAAAGGCAAAGGGAAAGGAATACCTGTATTGATCTTTGAATAGCAAAAAATAAAAATAAATAAATATTTCATGTAAGGTAAGTGTTGAATCAAGAATTGTTTTAGAAGATTTTATAACTTCTTAGTTTTAAATTCAGTGAATACAGAAAGATGTGAATGAAAATATATAAAGACCTCAAAATCCAAGAGGTGCAATAACAAGTAACAATACATTTGGCCAGGAAATTTCGTTAATTGTTTTTGATAATTGTTGACATGTACAAGACCAGTTTTCTTGTTACATGAAGAGCATTTGTCACTAAAACTTTATCTTGCAAAGAATTCACTGAAAACATTATAATAAGGGACATAAATGCTTTTATCAAGAACAAAAGATGACAGTAAGAAAGTGTATCTATTCTCTTAAAATATGTCATGTGAAAAACAAACAAATAAACATTCGTCGTTAAACAAGATATACAAGAGTACTTGTGTTCATGTCAAATTATGAAAGAGGAAGTATAGAATTTTATACTTACCTGTTCGCAGAAAAATACGTAGGTTAAAAATAATTTTTCCTTTTTTTCATAGTAAGTGTAGAATCAAGTTGCGATTTACAATAATTTATAGCTTCGTAGTTTTAAATTCGGTGGATGCAATAGGATAATAACTAAAATACATATGAAAAAAATCTTTACTAAGTTTTGAGATGGAAAAATAACTGTTTCTTAAAATTTAAATACACATATATTTATATTTCATTACAGAAAGTGTATAACTTTGCTTATTAGTCTTAATTTCTTCAAATGTACCATTTAACGATCATAGGAATTGAAATAATTTATATTTCCAAAGTATTTGCGATATTATGAGTCAAATGTTAGCTTATCTATCTTTATTAATAAAATAACAAATCGCTCTGTGTGTGTGTGTGTGTCTGCGATAGTTAGCGAAAACTACGGTACGTACGAAGCTCAAAATTTTTCTGAGAGTAGCCCAATATCTCTCCTGATGCACCTGACGCTCAGAATTTCAAAATTCCATTTATTAACTGAGTAATTAATTAAATTCCAAACCTCACTCTCATAAAAAATCGCTTTTTTTAAGCTTTTTTTCTTTTCATTCTCTTATGGTTGATTGGTTGCATAAAATTTTCGCAGAAATAATTTTAAAAACTGAGAGTGACCTTTAAAATTCATAGACTGGCAAACTGTCAATTTAAATGAGGATTTTTTTTTCACAGTTGCTGTACGCCATGGAGGAAAAAGATAGGTGGTGGCGAAGTAAACCGAAAAAAAGAAAGGTTTGCAAGAGGAAACCAGTTATCGCTGAAATTTTAATGTCTCAAAATAAAGCACGAGGAAAGAATTTTGTATTAATAAGATGGATTGGAAGAAATGAATTACAGCTGAAGCATATTTAACGAAGAAATCGTAATTTTTTTTAATGTTTTTTTTTTCTATTATATTATTTATTAAAATAAATGTTTGCTTTTAAAATAATTGAAATTGGAAAATTAAAAATAATTAAATGCCAAAACAACATTAAATAAAATATTGAAAACATATGATTTGAAGTAAAAAAATATTATTAGTAAAAGTTTTCTCTTTTTTTTCAGAAACTTTTAATACTTTATAACGTAGATGAAAAATGTTTATGATTTAACAACATATTTATAATTTTATGTCAATATATAAAATATAGTGATGAAAAGATTCTTTTAAAATCATGCATGAACACTTAAATAATAATATTAATCTAAAATCTAGATTTCAGAGTGCAGACAATTTTAAGACATTAACGGAAGAATGTTGATTTTTCAAGCAAAGTCTTAAAGGATGCTTCTATATTGATATTTCAAAGTCATATGATAAAAATAATCAAATAATTCTTGCCTATGATTGATCTAATTGTATCTTTCATGCATTCTGATCGTGTATTACAGGCAATAATGGCACAAAACGTTATTTTTTAAACGAAATTTTAGTCATCTATTCAATAACATTTTAAAAGGTAAAAAACAAAAACAAAGAAATACTGGTTTAAACCAGTTTGAATTGATCGGAGTTTCAAAGCACATGGTTTTGTTGGTGCTTATTTGGACTTAATGTCTCGGATTTTAGAGTTACATTTTTTGCGTCACCCCAAGACATTATACTGCCACTCTATTAATTTCTTTTTACTATATGGTTGTACGCATATTTTTGTCATTTCGAACATTAGAATGTATGAGTCATTAGCTGTGTTGCAGTAAAAAACTTTACACAACATTTTTCTATGAGTTTATTTTTTTAATCATTGATTAAATTTAAATGTGTTCTATTCAATTTAAAATTGTAATATGGCTTTAATTTGGTTTTAAAATAAAAATAAAATAGCTGTTTGGCTTACAATTGTTTGTATCTGCAAACGAGTCATTCACCATAATAAATTATCAAATAGCTAAGTAAATTATCTATCAGAAATAGCCATAAAAAGAATAGTAGCAAAACTGATTATAACCTTAATGTTTAGACTAATTTAAACACAACCCGATTCCAACCAGAAAAAAAAATAGACCACACTCCGATCCGTGATACACAAAATTTCCGTGAGTATAAACCCGACCCTGACCTAAAAATTCTGTTTGGGAAAAACTATGGATTTGATAACTGACCCGAACCAAATCTGAATCCCACAAAAATGTTCAAATGAAGCATAACCCGATTCAATAGAAGGAAAATATAGGAAGGAAAATAATTTTCGTGGGCATGAAATCTGATCCGAACCTAAATATGACTCGAACGAAATCTGAAACCGATAAAAATATTCCAGAGAACTATAACCCGATCCCAGCAAGACAAAATACTTTCCATGGTCATACACCCGACTCAAACCCAAAAAAAATTCGTTTGAAAAATCTTGAACTTTGACGCAAACCACATCTAAATCTGACCAAAGTATTAGAAAGAGCCATAACCGGATTCGAGTAAGACAAAATAATTTCCATGGACATGAACTCGATACGAACCTAAAACTCCCATTCAAAAAAAAATACCTGAAATTTGAATCGAACCAAATATGAATCTAACAAAACTATTTGAAACAAACGCAGCCGGATCCAAACAAGACAAAATATTTCCATGAACATGAACACAATCCGAACCCAAAAAATTTCTTTGAAAAAATCGCGAACTGAACGAAATCTGAACTTGGCAGAAATATTCCAGTGAAGCATGTCCTTATTCGAACAAGACAGAATTATTTCCGTGAACATGCAAGAAGACCCGAACTCAACTGTTATATTTGAAGAAAAAGCTCGAAATCTGAATGAACCAAATCTGGACCTGACAAAAATATTCCAAAGAACTATAACCCAATCCAAGAAGATGAAATAATTTCTATGGACATAATCCCAACTCGAACCTAAAAAATTCGATTTGAAAAAAACTGAAATTTGACCCAAACCACATCTAAATTCGACCAAAATATTCGGAAGAATCATAACTGGATTCGAGTATGACAAAATAATTTCCGTGGACATGAACGAGATCCAAACCTAAAAATTCTATTGAATCGAACCAAATCGGAACCTGATAAAAAATATTCCAAAGAATCGTAACCGGATCTGAATAAGACAAAAAATTTCCATTCACCTGAACCGAATCTGAACCTAAAAAAATTCTTTGAAAAAAAAATCACGAAATCTGAACTGAACCAAATCTGAACTTGAAAAAAAATATATTCGAGTGAAGCATGTTCTTATTCGAACAAGGCAGCATAATTTCCGTGAACACGCAAGAAAACCCGAACCCAAAAATTCCATTTGAAGAAAAAGCCGAAATCCGAATTGAAACAAATCTGTTCCCGACAAAAATATTCCAAAGAACCATAATTGTATCCGAGCAAGGCAAAATAATTTCCATGTACATGAATACGACCCGAACATTATAACTCCATATCAAAAAATACCTAGAATCTGAATCCGACAAAAATGTTCTAATGAATCATAACCAGATCCGAACAAGACAAAATAATTTCCATGGACATGAAACCAATATATGGTTTAGTAACATTTAGGTTGCAATTACATTACGGTAAGTCTTTGATTATATATAATAGCCCGTTAGGTTACAGTTAGGTCACGGTTAAATTAAAGCTAGGTAAAAGTTAAATCGCATTTGTTTTATGGTTAGAATAAGGATATGTTACAATAAAGTGAAGGCTAGGTTACATTTATGTTATATTTAATTTACGGTAAGGTACTGTTAAGTCAAAGTTAGGTTACAGGCAGGTTATGGTTACGGTACAAAAGTTTACGGTTAGGAATTTATCCATAGAGTGAACATTATACGCATGATATGATTAAAAATAACACTTACTTTTGTTAAATGGCTCTGAAATTATAATACTACATACCAACATTTTAGCTACCAGCAAGTATCGATTTCATTCATGGTATAGTCGGCTTTAAGAGTGATATAATTAGTTTGAAATTCAATATATTTCACTTGGGATTTCTATGTGAAAAAAAAATAGTTACGTGACTTAACAGTGCTTTTTGATAAATATGAACACTTTAATACGAAAATCACTCAGTCGTTGGATACATATTCCCTCCCGCGTTTCTCATCACTCATTTTGAGTGTTTTTAGAGCTTAACATTAGCTGTTTTTTAAACCGATTTTTCACACAGTCAATGCCTATGTATTTCAGACAATGCATTTCTGTATGTTTCGAGTTAATGATAAAATCATACAAATTTCAAGTTCGTTTAATATTGTTAATACGGACCCGGGCAACGCCGGGCGGGTCAGCTAGTATACTAATAAAAGAACAAAACGCTCTGTCTCTGTGTGTGTGTGTCTGCGATCGCTAGAAATATCTACAGCATGTACGAAGCTCAAAATTTTTTTGAGAGTAGCCCCAAATCTCTCCTGATGCACCTGCGTTTCAGAATTTCGAAATTCTAATTATTAACTGAGTAATTAATTAAAATGGAGAAGTCACTCTCATAAAAAAAAATCCCAATTTTTCCCTCTTTCGTTTTTTTACGGTTGGTTGGTTGCATAAAAATTTTCGCAGAAGTAATATGAAAGCTGAGACAGAAACCCATGGAGGAATGAGATAAGTGGAGGTGAAGTAAGCCTCAACAATTGTTTGCAATATGAAACCATTTATCGCTCAAATTTTAATGTGCTAAACAAAAAGAAGTGGAAGGGATTTTGTATTTTAAGACGAATTGAAAGTAATGAATTACAATTGAAGCATACTTTAAGGGGAAATAGCAAATTTTTAAAATGGTCTTTGTTCTATTATTTTTTATTAAAATAAATGTTCGCTTTTAAGATGAAGGAAATTGGAAAACAAGTTGAATGTAGATTCTGCCATTGAAAAATCCAGTTTCGCCTCCGATTAGAAAAAAAAAAAAATCGATAGAGGTTTTTTAGAAGGGCGACCCCGTTTAGATTGCAATGAACTTCATTTTTCTTGTGTTTATCAATGCAATAGCAAAAAGAACGGCGTGAAATACCCAATTAAATAGCAATTTCTCTCTGAGACATTGGAATTGCGGAATAATAAAGATATACAATTTGACGTGCTACTTCTTCATTGACTAGAATCATGAAAAACGGATTTTTTCTTTAGTTTAAACGCTTTTTTATAGACGCTGAGTAAAAGGAAATGCATTTTAACAATAAAACGAGTGGAATCCCGTCAAATTCGACGAATGAAATGTTTAAAAGACCGGATCGATTTGGTTAAAAAAAGGAAAAGCAATTAAATTATTGAATCAATACACAATAAATATATTTACAAACTAAATGTCAAGTTTGCCAGTTACAATTTTGCATGCAAATATTCGCACATCTTCAATTAAAATTGTAATCTGAGTGCCGGCGAAATCTAGAAATTTTATTTTATATTCACTCATAGAAAAATAATTTTATTAAAAAAAAAAAAAAAAAAAAAAAAAAAAAAAAACTAGTTTTATTTTTACTGTGACATTATTTTTACTAACTGAAGTTATCTGAAAGTAAAATCTCAATCTCAGCGACCATAATGAAAAGAAATATTCAAATATAATATCGGGTACTACTAGGTTATCCCGTCAGCTAATTCGCAAACACTCAACGTCCCAGCGCGCTTCACGTCAACCTCTATAGCCAAGCGCTGTCGAGAGAAAATGAAAATGTGCGTGCAAGTCTGAAGTTCTAAAGTAAGTCAGGAAAAAAAAATAAAAAGACAAACCAAGTTTGTAAATATTTTTGAATTACATTGATCTATCTTGATTAACTATGCGGCTTATTGTTTCAACTATTATACCTTCATAACGCTAAAAACATGCATTTTAAATTTTCCAGCTTCATCCTAGCTTTTTAACGGTAATCCTATTGTAACAGCATCAGTATTCAACTAATGTAATCAATAGCACAACTTGTGTAGACTGAATTAATCTGCTACAGAAAAAAAAAGATATCTTTGAATTCTGTAAGCGTATCTAAAATATTCATATAAAGTGGATATAAATATTTGCAATGCAAATTTCAAACTACGATACTAGCAGTATTCAAGTATGCACATGGAAGTTCAATTTTTCGCCAAAGCCCTTGGCTAAAGGAGTTGGCGTCAAGCGCGCTGGGACGTTGAGTGTTTGCGAATTTGCATCCCATCACCAAAAAATTATCGCCAAACTATAAGATCAACTGCCAGTAATGGATGATCGTGAATGTCACATTCAATGACATTAAATAAGATTCATGTGTTTAAAATGTCATTAAGTGATTTTTATTTCGACTTTTTATTAATATTTTAGAAATAATAGTATATGTCCATTTCTTTCTTTTTATGAATTCACTTATATTTCACATTTAGTAATAATAATAATAACAAAAATTTACTCAATTCTCTTCTAACCGTTGGTAATGCCTTTATTTTATACACATATTTTACTCTTTAAATTTGAAATATAGATTCCTTTTCCGAACGAATTATGCGCGATAAAACACTCAAAGTATCAGAAAGTAGTAATATCTATAAAACCATGTTCTAGTTCCATATTTTTCAAACGTCTAGAAAATCTCTTTCTTAGCCTTTTATCATATAAATATGAATTGAATGGTACACAAAAAAAAGTATATTCGCTGTATTTCAGACAATGAGATAATATTTAAACATCATTAAATCAATTTGGATACCTAAGATTAACATTGTTAAACTAAGAATAATAATGTTCTCGAAATGGACAAAAATTCGGAACTGAAAGGTTTAGGAAAAGTCATAAAACCTAACAGAGACTTATGTTTGGGAAGACAGTCTCAACATTCGCGGATGATTTCTCGAATCTTAAGATTTACTGTAAATCTGTTGTTTCAGGTTATCTTCTCAAAATATTCAACATTAAAATAAAAAGAAAAAAGAATTTAGTACCTAATTCGTTAATATCAAAATAACTTCTAATTGACAGAAATTTTACGATCCACATTCCCTAATTTATTTAATTGGTGATAATTGGTTTCCAATATCTAATAACTATTTTTGATTTAGAAATGTCCGTTTAAACTGATATTGCTAATAGTTCACTTAAGCTCAGCAGTAATAAATAAATTAAATAAACCAATGTGATGAAATTGCTCAAATAAATGATTTAGAAGGCACTTCAAGTGTTAGTCATTAATTGGAGTGGAGTAATTAATTTAAGATAAAATAGTTATTGGAATTTAAAGTATAATTTTTTCAAAGGCAAATTAGTGAATGCGTCCATCGGTTTATAGAAATTGATGAGACGAAAATTCTCTGCAACAAGATTGGAAAATTTATTAAAATTAATTTTATTAGCATATTTTTCAATTACACTTTAAAATGGTGAAATGTACTGCAATGTTTAATATATCATTATATTTCTTGAACCTTAAGAGAAATTTTAATTATTTGCATAATCATACTTTATTTTACAAAAATAAATAAATGAATAAGGAAAACGAAAACGTAATTTTTAAAAAAACTGAAATTGTACAGCATTATTTTTATTTTAAAACAGAAATAATATTTATTATAAACTGAATTGGTAAATTGAATTTATGGATAATGTTAAATTTATTTAAACAATAAAAATTCTATAAAAATACATTATTAAAATTCTATAGAAATACAGCCGAACCTTGATAACATGAACCCCAAGGAGAACCACAATTTTGTTCATGTTAAGATTAATTCATGTTATCAGTATCAAATATTTGTATTCGTCTTTATAGGGGACTGTGAAAACTATTCTTGTTAAAAGTAATTCACGTTAAGCGTGTATTCATGTTAACGAGGTTTGGCTGTATTGTATTTTCATAGCTCTCATATTCTTTTCTTTACAGATAATCACATAAGCAAGAATAAGCCATGGGAGTAAGATATTTATTCTAAAATGTTACTGAGATTTCCGAAATGTAATTGATTGCATATAAATGCATTTGCTAACAAATTCTCTTACAACAACCTAAATCCTTAGACCAAAAATAATTTTTTTGATAGATCCCTATAAGAAAGAAAAAAATTCCTAAAATTATTGATAACTTTGAGAAATTGTGCCAAATGTCCACAAACAGCATTCAGAGGAAAAATGATAATCAGGAAACACCGCAAATAGAGAGAAGTTAGTTGGTGTCTTTTGCAAGCGTATGACGAAAAAATATAAAAGTTTTTTGAAATCAAATGAACATAAATCTTTGAAACTCTTACATTTTTTTTATTTACTGTGAATGGAGGGACTACGGTCATTTGTTCTAACCGAGGAGTAAACGTTGGGAGGAGTAAAGTGTCCTGAAATACACACTAAGTCAAAAATCGCCAATCGGTATCCTACATACACTGTTAAAAGTGAAGGTGACAAACCGGTGCCATTTGGGACCCGGAGGTGAAAAGGCCTTAGGGTCCATTGGCACCCGGGGCATTTGGAACCCTAGGGTGCCATAGGGGCTTGGATATGTGGTTGCAGTGCCGACAGGTCTCTTACTGGGTGATTGGAGCTAAATAAGGTACCATACACTTCGTATTGGCAGCAATGTGGCACCTCATCGGGTGACTGGAACCATGCGTTTGCGCTGTGACGTGTGTCTTTCTGTTTTTTGTGACGGTAAGTAAAATCTATGGCTATGAGTGAATGATGGTGAGCTCGATCGCCGAGCGGTTAGAACGCTGAGCTTGTAATCAGACGTTGTGAGTTCGAATCCTTCTACGGCCAAAAGTCGGTTTGTATATTTTTTTAATTTTTTATTATTGGACACTCTGGATTAAGGATGCCATCTTTTCACCCTAATTAAAGGTGTCATTCTGGCTCCTTTAGGGGTGTCACCAGTGAGACAGGCCTTTCACCCCTAAAAGGTGCAATGTGTCACCATTAGTTTTAACAGTGTAAGACTAAAAATCATATGCATTTAGTAGGTTTTAGTTATATAAGTACTCATAAAAAAATACATTAACTATTTCATAGAATTCTCCCATAAAATAAAACAAATGTGCCTTTTTAGAAAATTTGGAACAATAAATAACTAAATAAAATCGCGTAGACTTTAGAACTTTGCAAATTCTGTTTGAAAAAAAAGCTATACAGTTTTCAAAAATATACTTATTATGTATCTCATGATTCACAACAATTACATATCTGCTTGATATAAATTCGTCTGATTCTCAAGTTTAAGATAAAATACATTAACAGGAAACAATTACATAAAGTAAAATTGCAGACATCGTTTGTTATTCCTCTTGCTTATTTGGCAAGATTTGTAAATAACGATAAATGAAAAATTATATATATAGTCATCGGTTAACGAGGGCTATGCAGTTAGCAGTCGCTTCGGCTAACGAAAATAGGTATCGCTACACTTTGTCACTCTTCTGACGAATATACAAACACAAATGCTAACGAATAATTAATTAGGTATTTTCATATCCATTATACATCCTTAAACATTTTAATTTAACCTAAAAATAACATTGATGCTTTCGGATAAATAGAAATATTCCGAAATCGTTAGACGAGGCGCATCTGTTTCACACTTTTTTCCAATATTTGATATGAGATAATACGATAATAAAATACAAAAATTAAAGTACTTTAAGTTCTTTGAAGTACGAAAAGCTATCTTTCTATAATATTTAGCTTTAAAATATCGCTTTAAATTTTTTAAAAGCTAAATTAAAAAAAATTAGCTTTTTTTCCAAAATTTCAATTACTTTTGTGAAAACCATAAGGTTGCCATAAATACACTCATTGCCATAAAAATTTTGCGCACCAAGATATAATTGTGGGATCGTAACGAAACTCGGCATGAAGGTAGATATCAGGGAGATATATAATGATTAGAAATGCAGTGTGATTGCGCATTGCGTAATGCCACTAGAGTGCGTTAAACTTCGTCCTCCTTGGTATGTAAAACTGGTAAGCTGAACTTGTTTGAGTTTACCTTTTTTTTGCAAAGGAAACGCTGAGGTAAACATGCCGTTACGCAGCCGTTGAAGATAATATCAGCAGCTATAAGAGCTGGAGACAAGAAGAATCATCGGGATGATGGAAGCTAGGTGGTCAGCTCGGCGAGTTGCTCGTCAAGTAGACCGTTCTTATTTTACTGTAAGGAGGTGTTGGAACCAGTGGAGTGAAGAGATGTCATTTACACGGCGTCCACACACGTGACGCCCTCGACAGACCAGTCGTTGAGAAGACCGCCAGATCATACGAAACGCACGCGTACAATCAACTGCCCCTTTGGCCGCAATCCAGACACAGACAGCACCTTCACTTCAGAGCACTGTGTACTCCCGAACTATCGCAAGGCGCCTAGCTGAAGGATATCTGGTATCGCGGCGTCCATTACGTGTGCTACCAATGACACCGATCCACCGACGCACAGTGTGGTATTTTGCTGAAAAACCTGGCCAAAATTATTTAAATTATTTTGTGCGTTCTATGGCAGATAAAATGCTTTAAGGATACGTAAAATATATTATTATGATAGAAACAAATAATTTTTTTCACAATTTACGCAAATTATTGTCCTATTACCCATCCTCTACATAATCGCTCGAAAACTAGATTCTGGCAATAACAACTCTTAAATAAAGATCGAAACAAAAAATTAAGCCATTAAATACATTTTTATTGGAGTCTATGAGCAAGTCTTATCTTGAAAAGTCTTGAATATATGATCGAAAATGCATGTTGCGGATATCTCTGATAGCTGCCGAATTGGGTGGTATATGTTCTTTAATAGTAGCTCCGTAATTCAAAATTTTGTGTAATGTGTGTGACACTGGGTCTCAACCATAAAGATTTACACAAAGGTTAGAAGTGTTATTCGCAATTTTTTGAAGTTTTTTTAGTATCTATTTTATAATTCCTAGATAGCACGTCTAGAATAGTTTTTAAATAGTGCATTAATTTTATCTCAATTCCTGTAATTTAAGCTGATATTTCTCGATCTGAGAAAACATTTTTGAGGTATTTCCGAAATCAGCTTTTGCAGTGTGTACCAGTATCGCATCTCAGTTTAAAACATACCTTGCATTAATTTTTTTCTTTTATTGACAGTCTTTCTCATTTTTGCTTCTTGCTAACCATTTTTTATCGGAAGCTTTTTAATTACAAGCAAGATGGAAAATTGACTCGAAAAATCTTATTCTAGCATGGAATATTGAAGGATCGAATATCAAAGAATCAGGATCAATGTCTTTAATTATTTTAGCTTATTAAAATCTTTTTTATGATTGTTTGCAAATATAGCATTTCATCGATAAATTGATTGCTATTAATAGCATTGTAAACATTACCATCTACACTAGTCAGCACTAATTTGAATTGAGCTTGTAATAAACCATATACTGTGAGGATCTCTGTATTTATTAAATTCTATGCTTGTTGTTAAATGTATTTTAACTCTTCTTGGATCATGTCATTATTTTCATGAAGAAATCTTGTTAGCATGGGAAAGCACAAGCGTGGATTTGAAGATATAGGGTTCTGCCACCATACTTTTGAAATCCATTTATTAATCTCAAAGAAGCTAAAGAGTTTTTGGAAGTGTTTGTGTCAGTGAAATGTTTAAGTCATGTTTGAATGAAAGGGATTTTCAGACTTTTGTTTAAATATTTGTTGTGGAGGTCTGTCACAACCCTATTTGCAAAAGAGTTTTAAACTTATCGATTCTGCTTCACTTGCTGTTGTGAAAACATTTTCTATGTATTAACACAGTCTTTGAGTAAAGTGATCTAAAAGATTTTAAAGTTTTACTTTCGCCGTGTTTTCAGTAATCAAATTACCTTTTTGATAAAATTGTTCTTTAGCTTTCTGAAAAAGTATATCGCGAGGACATATCTATTTATTAAATGTTCGTGTGATATTATATAGATTGTATGTACAATCTGCTGCAACAAACATGGCCAAAGCCTCAGTCGGTAATAACTTCAATGTACTTAGGTTTGAGATCTACAACAAAGAATTAATTTTTTTTTCGTTTTTTTCCCTCTCTTGTTAGCCTGAATGCAATATCTTTAATAGTTTGTGAAACATATGCATGCCCTGCAACTTTTTTGCTTTATTGAACTACAATTGTTCTTGGTTAATTTTAGATTTTAATTTTTCCATTTTACATCTCTTACTTCTGCCAATACAATTTTTAAACTATTTTGCTGGGTGACCGAGTTTCTCTACTATCCTTATAGATATGTAAAGCGTTCTTTTAAGTCATTTCTCATTGTTTTCACAAAAACATTGTTCAGTGAATCCCCAAGAAGCTCATTTTTGTTTATAACTATGTTTGAAAGGTTTTATTTTCCGACGTAAGCAAATCTATTTAATTTTATAAACATTTCGCAATTTCGTCTCTCTTTTAGAAACTTTAAATTGTTAATTTTTCTGCGTCACAATACTTTTATTATATCACTCATATATTTTTTTGATATTTCTACTGATTTTTTTATTCTATAGAATAAAATAAATAAAATATGTATGTCTAGTATATTTCTTCTTAATAATATAAAACTTTCTTACCTCATTAGTGAGTAAAGAAAGCAATTCCTTATGGTTGATTTAAAACATATTATTCAAAAAGATAAGAGTTAATTCACATATTACAAACTCTTGGTACAAAACCAAAATGATACATTATTTACGAAAAATCATTTAGTCCACGTTATGGATGTACGATCAAAAAAAGTTTTACTTAAAGAAAAAAAAACATCCAACTACTTAAAAAAAGGATATTTCCCCTTAAATCGGCAGATTTATCATCTGCACACCAAAGGGTATTCAGTAGGAATAAAAAACTACAGTATATATTAAATATAAACAGGTAATAAATTTTAAAAGTTTAATAAAATAAAAAAACTGCTTTTCAGAAACTTTTTTTGAAATTTTGTTTTACTTATAAAAAAAACGGGGGGTAAATCGGGGCAAATTTTATTTCATATCTTTTAATTAGAAGGTCTATACATTATGAAAAAACAAGAGTTCTTGCTGAACTCAGCTTAACTCACTATTAAAATTATAATTTTATCTAAAATATTTGACCCCAAAAAACCTATGGTTTCAAACTTGAAAATCATAAAGAACATGTACTGTATGTACAAAAATATTTATGTATAAGTGAGTGTATAACTTCATTTTTAAAAACTGTAAAATGTTTCTGAAGTTCGACTTAAAATAGTTTGTTAGACGTTCGATAAAAAGGTGCATAGATCAGAAGCATAAATGAGAAATGCAAAAACCATGATTTCCAAGTAAAATACCAGACAATTGGAGAGTCTACAGAAAGAAATGAACCCGTTATCATATGCACAAGACAGTCCTCTTATACCAACCAGAAAATGATCTACTAAATGCGAAATTAAAAATTTTGACTTTTGGCCAGCTTTTTGAGTGAAACACCACACGTCGCGACGTGTGGTGTCGCGTACAACGGGATTGGACTACAACGGAATGGAATCAGGTCGTCTTCAGCGACGAGTCTAGATTCAATTTGAGCAGCGATGACAATCATGTTCGTGTGTGTAGGTCACGTGGTGAACGCCTCAATCCTGCCTTCGCTTTATAGAGACACACGGCTCCTACACCTGGAGTGTTGGTATGGGGTGCTATTGCTTATGATACACGGTCACCCCTAATATTGATCCGTGCCACCATGACAGCTCAGCGGTACGTCCAAGACATCCTTCAACCACATGTGTTGCCACTAATGGCAGGGCTGCCAGGAGCCATTTTTCAGCAAGACACAGTCTGGGGCACTCATCAATGCTGAGGCGCACACAGCAAGGATGTCACAAGTCTGCCTGCGCCACATTACCACCCTTTCCTGGGCTGCTCGATTACCACATTTGCCACCAATCGAGCATATCTGGGATCATTTGGGACGGCAGGTTGGACACCCTACGAGTTTAGTTGAACTCGAGGCGCGTTTACAGCAACTGCGGAATGAGATGTCTCAGGACATCATACGGAACTTGTATGCCTCAATGCCCGCTCGTAACGCATCGTGCATTTGCGCTAGAGGGGGTCCAACAGAATACTAAAATTTCTGTTCATTTGTACTTTTTTCTGGAATAAATGATCTTTTTCTTTGGTTTTCTAATCACTTACTTGTATCACAGTAGTATTTACGCATGAAAAATTTCGTTTCATTTGCACGTCTTTTTCTTAGTGCGCAAATTTTTTATGACAATGAGTGTACAATGAAACAATGCGAGATTAAAAATATAGGAAAAAAGAAGTGTTTAAAAAAGTAAGTACTTATATTTTATCACATTAAATATATAATGTGTATTTTACTTATCACTTAAGTTGTATGCATTGTTAGACTTGCATCGAAATAATTGATATGTTTTACTTGTTATGCATAATAACAATAACTAAATAATGGAAAATAAAATTAACTGTTTCAATTTTTTTCAGTTTTTTACTTTCTTCTATCTTTACAAGAAGAAAGTATTGGATTCATGAAAATTTTCGACTTCCGGTATTCGACGGATTTATACGTTTTAGAAGGTCCTGAACAGGTTTTGACTATTTTTAGAAAATGTCTGTCTGTGAGTCTGTCCGTCTGTCTGTCTGTCTGTCTGTCTGTCTGTCTGTCTGTCTGTGTGTCTGTCTGTATGTGACAAAAAATTTGTGGGCGCTCTATCTCAAGAACTAATGCTCGAAATTTAATAAAATTTTATATTCAGTTAGACCTTGATATGAATTAGTGCCTATTGGTTTTTGGTGAAAATTGGCCAGCAGGTGGCGCTGCTATACTACGTTTTTTATGATTTTCAAGATTGCTATATCTCAAGAACTAATGCACAGAATTTCACGAAACTTCAGATTCTGTGACCCTTTGATATACATAGACGCTGATTGAGTTTTGATGTAAATTGGCCAGCAGGTGGCGCTGCTATGCCACGTTTTTCATGATTTTCATGATAGCTATATCTCAAGAACTAATGCACAGAATGTCACCAAACTTCAGATTCCGCGATACCTTGAGATACATAGCCGCTGATAAGGTTTTGGTGTGAATTGCCCTATAGGTGGCGCTGCTATGCTACATTTTGCACGATTTTTGCGACAGCTATATCTCAAGAACTAATGCAGAGAACTTTATCAAATTTTAGATTCTGTTACACTAGAATATATAACATAATTAGACGCTGATTACATTTTGGTATTAACCTTGCAACAGGTAGTGCAGCTATGCTGCATTTTGCGCGATTTTTCCGATAGCTATATCTCAACAACCAACGCACAGAATTTCATCAAATTTCAGATTTTGTTACAAAATGACATAACATAATTACACGATGATTACGTTTTGTTATAAATCCTTTAACTGATGGTGCTGCTGTGCTATATTTTACACGGTTTTTTTAACTAGCTATATCTCAAGAACTAATGCACAGAATTTCATCAAACTTGAGATTATTTTACACCATAACATAATTAGACGTTTTTTTTACGTTTTGGCATAAATTGTCCAAGATATGGTGTTGCTGTGCAACGTTTTGCAATTTTTTTGTTATAACTATATCTCAAGAACTAATGAACGAAATTTCATCAAATTTCAGATTATGTTAGGTCTTGACATAAATAGATGCTTATTAGGTTTTAGTATAAATTACCCAACATGAGGCACTAGTAAGCTCTTTTTCTCAGAATATTAATTAAAGTTTGAGTTTTAGGTTTTTCGGATACCATAATCTCATTAGGCTAGGTCAAATGTTCGAGGAAATTCGATAGTGAGTAACTTTGTGGTCACCACGTTTTTTTTTTTTTTTTTTTTTTTTTTTTTTTTTTTTTTTTTATATATATATATTAAAATGTACTTATGAGATAGAAGAAAGTTTTGGGATTGACACATCCAACTAGTTTTTTATAATTTCTCTAATGTGAGCAATAAGTAACAATACGTTTGGTTCACAAATCTCGTTAATACTTTCTCATAATTGTTGACATATATTTGACCAGTGAAAGAAATTTGTCATTAAAACTTTGTTTTGAAAAAATCTCATTGAAAATATCACAAGTGACATAAACTCTTTTATGAAGAACAAAAGATGAAAAGAACGAAGTGTATCTATTCTCAGAAAATATGTCATGTGAAAAGGAGACAAATAACAGATGTCACTGTTGCAAAAGAAATGCAATAGTACTTGAATTTATGTCAAACTATAAAACAGGAAAGGTGGATTCTTGTACCGATCTGTTCGTATCAAAGAGTAAAAAACGATTATATCTTTTTTCATGTAAGGTAAGTGCAGAGGCTAGAAGCTATTTTAGATAATTTTCTGAGTTCGTAGTTTTAAATTACGTAAACATATACGGTAACTAGTTGGATGTGTCAATCCCAAAACTTTGTTCTATCTCATACGTACATTTTAATATTTAAAAAAAGAGTTATTCAAGTTAATTCTTTAATAATTTTAATTCAATACTATACCAACTTTTATTTTTATCTTAAATTTTTGCTTTAGTCAATTAATCGGAGTAAAAACGAGTTTCCGTCTCTGCACGAGACGATAGAATGTTAGGCAGATTTTTTTTCAAATTCAGAGAGGACCTACTTGCCATACCAAAAAATAATGATACACAAAAAATTTAGTTCAATATTAGACATAACTTCATACACTTTTAGGTGGTGCAATATTGAAAATGGCACATAAATTGCTATTGCAGCGCCCCCTTCTGGCGGATTTTTTTAAAATTCAGGTAGGACCAACTAACAATAGTAAAACATTTACACAAAAAATTTGGTTCAATTCGATGCATAACTTCATACATATTTGGTCGGTACAGTATTGAAAATGGAACAAAAATCGCGATTGGAGCGCCCCCTTCCTGTGTATTCTTTCAAATTCAGAGAGGACCAACTACCCATAGCCATACATTTAAACAAAAAATTTGGTTCAATTAGATGCATAACTTCATACACTTTTGGTCGGTAAAATATTGAAAATGGCACGAAAATCGCGATTGCAGTGCCCCCTTCCTGCGGAATATTTCAAAATTGAAGGACGACCTACATGCCACCGCCAAAAACATTAACCAAAAATTTTGTTCAATTCTGTGCATATCTTCATACACCTTTTTGATGGTAGAATGGCGACATCATGACACACTCACAGGTATACGGATAAGTAGACATTTTGTAAAAACAAGTTTTTTGGAATCTCTGACCCCTAAAACTTGTAAATCCGTCAAAAACCGGAATTCGAAAAAAATTTCGATTACAATATACTTTCTTCTATCTTCAAGAGAAGAAAGCAAGAATGAAAATAAATATAAAAATATTCTGTACTTACAGTTTAAGAATGTAATAAAAGAAAAAAAATGCTTCTAAAATTTAAGTATGGTTTTCTAAGATTTATATTTTATGGCGTTAGATGTATAATGTTGCCTATCATGTATTTTATTTATCACTTAAGTTAAATGCATTATAAAACTTGCATCGAAATACTTTATATGTTTTAATAGTTTTGCATAACAACAATAACTAAATAATAGAAAATAATATTAAAATTAATTTTTTTTATTTCTTTCATTTTTTAATGATTTATTTACTGTGATCAATAACTAACAATGTTTTTGGCTAAACAAATCTCGTCAAAAGTTTCTTATAATGTTTGACATATACTTGACCAGTTTTTTTAGTTACATTAAGGGAATTTGTCATTAAATATTTATTTCACAAAGATTTCACTGAAAATACCACAATGAGTAGCATATAGTTTCTTTTATCAAGAAAAAAAGATGACAGGAAGGAAGTATATCAATTCTCCGAAAATATGTCATGCGAAAAGTAGACAAACAGATAATAGATGCCACTGTTACACAAGAAATGCAAGAGTACTTGTGTTTATGTCAAATTACAAAACAGGAAGGGTAGATTCTTGTACTGATCTGTCGCAGAAGAAAGCAAATAATATTTTATCTTTTTTTCATATAAGGTAAATGTAGAGTCAAAAATTGATTTAGAAGATTTTTTGACTTCGTAGTTTTAAATTCGATGGATGCAATAACATAATAATTAAAATACATATGAAATAATTCTGTACTAAGATTTAAGGGAAAAAATGTAACTGTTTCTGAAAGTTTTAAATATCTATATAAGTATTTATATTTCATAACAGGGAGTGTATAATTTTGTTTATTAATCTTATTTTTTTCTAATCTTGAGTTTGAAGATTATAGGAATTGAAATAATTTATATTTCCAAATTCATTGTAATATTGTAAGTCAAAAATTGGCTTAATATGAAATAAATTTAATAATAAATAGCACTGCCTTTAGAAGAGAAATTATACTAAAATAAAGGTTATCAGTTTTGAAAAATAATGCATGATTATTAGTTTTATTTTTTAATATTTTTTATGTTGAAATATGCAATATACTTTAAATAACAATACTTTTGGTTCCAGAAATATCGTTAATAGTTTCTGATAATTGTTGACATATACTTGACCATATTTCTTGTTCCATGAAGGAATTTTGTCATTAAAAATTTATTTCGCAAAGATTTCGGTGGACAGGAAGGAAGTGTATTTATTCTCCGAAAAATATGCCGTGTGAAAATTAAACAAATAAATAATAGATGCCACTCTTACACAAGAAATACAAAAGTACTTGTGTTTATGTCAAATTAGAAAAGGGGAAGAGCAAGGAGATTCTTGTACTGATCTGTTCATAGAAAAAAGGAAAAAATAATTTTACTTTTTTTTTTTCATATAAGGTAAGTGTAGAGTGTAGAAGTGATTTAGAACAATTTCTAACTTCGTAGTTTAAATTCGGTTGATGCAATAAGATAATAATGAAAAAGTATATAACGACCTCAGAAGCCAAGAGGTGCAAGTGACAAAAATTTGATTTCGAGTAAACTGAGTTTAAAGGAAATTGGCGTTAAATTTGGCGTTGATATTTGACTAAATTGAGGTAAGAAACTATCGCCTGTTTCATTGTGGTCATTGAACTTTAATTACAATAACTGAAAAAAGTAGAGTACACTTTCTTTTAATTTTGTTATTAATTAACGTTGATATTATTATTCATGAAAAGTAGTTTAACTCAAGAATGCAGCAAATAATTAGGAAATCATATCTTTACCTGAAGAAAAAAAGCAAATTTCTAGATCGTTAGTGCATTTAGTCCATTTAAAAAATACATATATATATATATATATATATATATATATGTCACTTATTACTATTGACTGCTGGGGTTCTTATAAATGAAACAATTTTGTACTAAGTTTAAGGAAGATGAAAACTGTAACTATTTATTAAAGTTTGAATACATATATAAGTATATATATTTCATTACATGAAGTGCACAATATGGCTTGCTATTTTTTTTTTCTAATGATCTGTTTGAAGATCATAGGAATTGAAATAATTTATATTTCCAAAATGTTTATGATATTGGGAGTCAAAAGTTACCTTAAATGGAAATAAATTTAAAAATAAAAAGACTGCCTTTGTCAATTAAATTTTATTTAAAATAAAGGTTTGTAGTTTCCAAAATAACGTATATATATTATTTTTACTTTTTGATCTTTTTATATTACAATATTCAAAATAATAAAGCTTATTGAAGATAGTAAGTTCCAAATAACCAGCTCACAGATAAATATTACAGGATGAAAGTGTCGGAAATATTAATTTCTAAATATAAAACTATTAAGTTATATTTTATGTTAGCTAAGAAAAGTAATACATAATGAGCTTGTGAATTTTATTTTGTGTACCAACAAAATGATTAGAAAATTATTACGTTTATGTAACTATTATAAAATCAGATATAGTTAATTTAAAAAAAATAATATAATGTAACTATTAAAAAAATTCCAAGCAGCTAATGTGTGTTTTCGTAAAATAATCTTTAAAAAACATACAGCATGTTGAAATTTTCAGATTTTTTGTCTCCTTTATATGAAATGCTTTTATAAATAAACAAACAAACCCAAGCAAAAAAAAAAAAAAAAAAAAAAAAAAAAAAAAAAACCTTTGAAGATTTTATAACATACGTAGATTATGCCTTAGTATTTTTGCTTAATATATCGACTAAATATTTGTACACTAAGCTTGAAATATGAAACAAAATCAGTTCTGAATTATACTAAAAGTTAAAGGCAAACCTATAATCCGTATTCAACGCACAATGATTTATTGAGATCTTTTATTCAAAAATATTATGGTTTTCTTTTGTGTTAGTAAGTATAGCATAATGACCAAAAAGCAAATGTTTAATGTTCTAATTTTATAGGATTATTTTATTTACTTTCTGTTAAAAATAGATATAATTTTCCGCAGAAAAACACATTGATTTTTTAAAGTGATTTGCAATTTTTGATGTTATTGTTCTTTCTTTTCTAACGTGATAATTTTAGTAGAGATTGATTAAGGATGACATTGTTGCAATGTCTATAACGCCACATACCGCTAACTTTGTAATGAAAATAAGAAAACAATCGCTGTTTAAATCAGTTTTATGATTGTTTGGTCAAAGCTAATCGATGTAATGTAAAACTGCTTTTATAATAAATTTTTTAAACCAGAAATACGTATCAATGATACGTTGAAATAAATGCTATAGATGATAAAAAAGGATAATTGTTTTAGTTGTCCTACACAGAATACATAATAAATTTTTTTTTAAAATCTACATTCTTAGAAAAAATTGTGTTTATGCAAAATATATAGGTCTATAGATAAAGTTATAATATATTGAAAAAAGTACATAGATTTTAAATTACATAGATTGCGTAGTTACTTAGTGTATAACAATATTTTAAAATTAAATATCGATTTCAGATTTTTACACAAAAATTGTAGGGCATTAGCAATTTGTTGATGTTAACAAATGTTTATAAATTCTAGTACGGCGATAATTTCATATAATGGTCAATAGTAGAAGAAATGCAAAGAGCAATCCCCGTTTACCTCTTTTCCTTAAAATATACTTAAAATATGCGTTTTTATAAACTTTGAATGTAATAAAGAAATCTATACATATATCTTAAGAAAAAACTTTATTGATTGTTAAACAAACTATATTAGACTTCTTGTATGAATGAGTAATAATAATGATTAAAAATGGGATTAAGAGCAAGGGAAAAGGAATATAACTTCTCCAACCAATCATCATAACATTTTCTCTACATAGCAAAATAATGCTTGTCTCGTTTTATGGGAAAACATTTATTTCAATGAAGATGCATACACTAGTTACGATTGCGCTTTCATGTATATCCAGACTTCTGAATATAAAACTTGTCATATACAAAGTCTAGAAGAGATTATTACGATTATTGCGACTTGAGAGTAAATCTTGTTGATAATATATGTACACAAATCAGATTGTTTAATCACAAAAGCTTTTAAAAGTAATTTCGACGTAAAAAATTTAAACTCTTTTTAGTGCTATAAATCATTAGTTTTATGTAGCTTATTGAACCAATTTGGATATATTTTTATTTAGAAGATTTATATAATACAAAAATTGCAGCAACATGGTGCAATGCAGCACATTTATAAACATCGCAGTAATGGCATGTTTTGATTATTTAAAATAATTTGTTTTAAATTTGTACTTTTTTATTTATTTTTTATGTATGTTTTCCAGTTTATTTTAGTTGAAACTTTAAATGTGTTTTTTTTTACATTTAGATAAATCATGTTAATAAATTCTATTTTTTTTTCGATAAGCGAATCAAATGCTTATACACAGACAGTTTCAAAAACTTTTCTTAATTGTTTATTTATGCTATTTAAATCATTTTTATTTTCATTTACTACTTAGCCAGTTTTTATTCGGGAACATGACGTTGATCATTCACAACTTGTGTGCGTATTATTTTTACATTTGTCATCACAATTTTAAACAAATTAATATTAAACTTTTTTGAGTCGCAGAATGTTTAAGAATGTATTGGATTCATTAAAAATTTGTACGCTTCACCAGATCCTCAACTCTCTTTGTATAAAAATGTCTGTCTACCAATCGATGCCTCTATCTGTATGTAACGCATATTTTGCTGAACATGAACTACTAAGAAGAATAGAAGAAAATTTCATATAAGGGTCTATTCTTTATGTAAACTAGTGCTTATTGATTTTTTGTCAAATGCTTTTATGACATGAAGCAAAAACTTGTGGTTTCTTAAATTTTCTCTGTTGGTTATAACTCTAGTTTATCAACGCAGACTTAAAGTAACATCAAATTTATAATTCTTATGATAGGTATACTTTCATAATTCAATTTTGGTTGAGGTAATTAATGAAGCCAAACATCAATTGTTCCAATTACAAAAAAAAAAAAAAAAAAAAAAAAAATTGAAATGAGAAATTTATTCATGGTATGTTATTGCTTAAATAAAAAGAAAATATTTAAAATATTACAACATATAACTTTTTACACGGTCCCCGAGTTTTCTATAGTTACATTCATTAAAAGTTTACACATATCATAACAGATTATAAACCCCAAAAGGTTGACTTCTGTATTACAAAAATGACACAATTGTTAAATTTCAAACCTCGAGATTTTTGCACCCCATTTTGTGTTTCTTTGAGGGATCTCTTAAGAAATAAATCAAAATATTCGAGATCAAATCTCGATGTAAATTTTTTTCCGACGAAACCACATTTAACTGGTATCTTGAAATCGAGTACCATTAAAGAGGTATATTCCAAATACGAATTTCAATTATTTTTAGGGATAGACCAATATTCAAACTTCTAATTAGATAAAACTGAGATTCGAAAAATAATATATGCTCACTAAGAACTAGCAAAGTACCAGTGTATACAAAACGACCAGTTGAGCTATAGCAAGCATGAAACTCGTGATAATTCAAATTTGTACCGCAGAGCCACAGTTCGGGATACGTCCGGGGAACATGGTGTGCATTTTTCCCACCAGGCACTGGTGCAAGCATTGACGCTAGGTGACTAAGCATGACGATTTGTTTATTGAAATTCTATAAAGAACACCATACAGAATATTTGTCATTTCTTTGTAACATTCTATGGACAAATGAGGCAACCTTTACACAGGATGACACGGTGAATGTGCGCAGTTTTTATTACTAGCTTCTACGAAACACTCACATCGCACATACGGGTATTTCGACATTCTAGGCGGCCAAAAGTCAATTTTTAAAGTATGAAAATTGTTAAAAAGAAAGATAACCTGAGCTAGAGGACAGTTTCGAGAACTATATCCAATCCCTTCCAACTTTTTCAAGCGCACACTTCTCGTTCAACTTGAGTCGGAATTTGATTGTTTAACTTGTTGCTTAAGTCTCTTCTTGGCGTTCGTGTAAACACATTATATTTTCAGTGAAATATTTATAAGTTTATGTTTATTTTGAAAGTTTTCTGATGGATCCTGATACAACAGATAATAAAGCAAAAATTTAACATATTTTTTGTTCTTTTATCATTATTAAGTTTAGTTGTTGTACTTTGAAGTTACCCTCTTATTACAGTAAAATTATTTCTAAAATATTTTATTTAATCGAGTATTTGCTGTATTACCCAGTGAGATCCTGTTATAAATTCTGACTGAATCGAACGTTTGAAGCCTTGGGTGAAGAAAAATCAAAAAAACTGCCGCAGAAAAGCGCGGATGTGTATTTCTTTCTGTTTTGAACTTTTTTTTTCCAAATTCAGAAAAAAATGGTTATCGTAAATAGCATTCAAAAAGAAAATATTTTTACAGTAGGTTCACAAGATACCTTGAGATTAAAGATTGTAGCCCCTAAATATTTGTTTGATCGAATGCAGAGTTTTAATTTGTCTAATTTAGAAGATAAATTAATTTTTTTTAAAGATCAACTAATATCGCGTGAAAGTTACACAGAAGACCAAATTGAGATCTTAAAACACAATTCCGCACAATTTGAATCGCAGATAAAGCAGAGATAGTTAAAAGAATATAAGAAGGAAGACGTATTTCTGAAATACAATTTTTTTTGGCTAGAAAGAACATTTCAGATACCTGTCATATGCTGCCGTACAATAAGATTTCGTTATGTCAAAGAAAATATTGATGTTGCGGTGAAATAATTTAACTTTATAAAAAATGTTGAGATGTAACTAAACGCCAATGAGGTTAATTTAAATGGCAACAGGTTCTCAGTGATTTACGTCTTTATCGTGACAGTGGTAGATGGCAAGGTCTTCAACAATGCGACTTGCACAAAATACACAATTCGATGCTACATATGTGGTACAACTTCTAAGCATTTCAACAAAATTTATATTCAAATAGAAACTAATTCTGAAGCCATCAAGTTTGGCCTTTAAATTTTACATGCTAGAATTATAATTTTTGAAAGCATTCTCAATTTGGCTTTTAAGTTGCCAGAAAAGGTATACATAGACAGGAAGACTGAAGCACAGAAAACCCCCTCGAAATCAAGAAAAGACTTCGAAAAGAAACAGGTTTATTAGTAGACATACGAAAAGCAAATTTTGGCAATACCAATGATGGTAATACAAAAAGGAGGGTTTTTTTTTAAATCCAAAATTCTCTTCTTACATAACAGGCATTAATTATGACCTAATATACCTAATAATAATAAAAAGTAATACTGAAGACAATTTCAAGCGAACATACAATTGATCCGGAACAAGACTTCGTGCAAAAATTCTCTTAGAAAAATTGCAGCAAAGGTACTTTTTATTGACTACTTTTTAACTTCAGACCCTCTTATAAGTAGCGCAAAAAAATTAAAAGAAGAAGGATGAACTGCTTTTTTCTAGAAACATTTCTTCTTCTTTTGCCTGAGAAGCCCAGTATTAGTGATGAGTTTTCAGAGACTTAAAAAGAACTTTAGTTTTTAAAATAAAAATGTGCTTTATTTTAATAAATCTAACAGGCAAGCTCCGGGTCAAGCATCATTCTCGGGAGTACCCTTGTATCTATCTATAGAATTTTTTGTGGATAATGTGCAAGTAGCTGGTACTAAACTTCATACATAGTGTGCGTATGCATAAATTTTGTACTCAGTACTGCTCGGAACTGCATACAAGCTATCCCAAAAAAAGATGATCATAGCTTTACGAAAAAGTACTAGTTTGATACTAATAGAAAAAAAATGATAGATTGGTTGACATGAATATTTCTTTGCAAACTTTTACTTTGCTTATCTACGTATATTATAAGATATAAGGAAAAAGAAAACTCAAAAATTGTCATAATTAATGATTTTAACTTGTCGTATTACGAGGAAATATTAATATAAGATTTCTTTTAACGACTATAGAATACTAAATTATTGTACTAAAATTTTAATCATTTTTTTCTAATGATATTATCTATTTTCTGCATGGTATGAGGGGAACATTAGAAGCAAAATGGGCAATTGGGATCGTACTCCGTTCCTAAATGTTTGAAAAAATATATGGATTTTAATCACTTTTGGCTAATTTTAAGCACCCTGTAATGAAAATCCTGATTAGTCACATGGGAGCCTCTTAAAGAGGGGTATGGACCGGGGCAACTGCCCCGCATGCCCCTGCATAGGTCTGGACCTAAATAAATCACCTTTATAAATTTACCAAATGTATTTTTTCTTTCAACCGTATCCTTTAGAATAGATATATATCATAAAATAATTTTGGCCTCGTAGATAACGCAGATACCCGTATGTGCATCGCACGCACAGTAGTACACCAGGTGCCTTGGTCAACGAGCGCGTGTTGAGGATTAAAGGAGATAATATTTTTGCACGCTTTCTTTTACCTTAACGAGAGATCGCGACCTGTAATTGCTAAAAAACACGGTACGTAACTGGTGTGAGGTGCTGCCTCTCCGACATGCATGCTTTGTGTGGTTTCAACAGGGTGAGCCCCCTCCATATAAAATTGCCAAACATCCGTGCATGGCCACCGAATTTGTTTAACAAATCACTGGTTATGATGATCCGGTAAAAAGGGCACCACGCTCGCGGACATAACTCTCAGATAACTGAGCCTACTTCTCTGGTTGATCTGAATCTTCCTTGCTTATTGCACAGTTGCACCTCTTATGCTCTAATGTGTCCAGAACTCAGCATTGTCACGCATTCATTGCGCATTGCCATCAATAGAAAACTATTTGAGCAGTCTCTATTATAAATTTCGGCGTTTGATACATTTACTTTTTATAGTAAATTGTTTTTGATATGTTAATATATTGATACTTATTCCTATGTTTAATATTTCATTCTTCGTTTAGGACTCCTTAACGTCAACTCAAATTTAAGATAAAATAACTCCCTTTGATAATAGCCCGATTTGGCGATACTGGTTAAAAGTTGTCTGTCGTAAAAAATAACTGCATCCTGATTTCGTTCTCAAATTACTTTAATTCCTTTGCAATGCAAAAATTCTTTAATTTTCAATTCAATGCAAAAATCTCAAACTTAATAACCATGTGAATTTTTGTGGTACAGAATTCAAACGTTTTGTGTAATAATTAGTGTGATATATGTAATCTTTCACTAAATATAACTAAAGTGTTTGGAGAACCGTATAAAATGTTAAACTTCGTATTTTTTTATAAAATCGATTTTGTAGTTTAAACAAAGCCACACTACCGTTGTCATACCACAAATTACATTTCCTTTACAGTAACATGTTATTTTTTACACCTACACTGCTAACAATTTGGTAAAACATTGTAGAAATTATATCGAGTAACATAATCTATACATTGCCTCTTAAAATATGCTTTATACATTTTATAAATTTTTATTTATTTAATTAATTATTGAGGGAAAAATCATTAAAATAACATAAAAAAATAAGTTTTTATGTCTGTAAGTAATGGAAAACACTAATTTAGTACTTTTTGTTCCATAGAGAATAACTTTTTTTGCACAAAATCTTCACAAATTTAAAAAGTATTTTCTTGTAAAACAAATGATAAAACAGTCTAAAATGCTGAAAGAAATTGAAATCAAATCCCTAAATACTTTAAAACTTCTAAATAAATGTTAATTTAGCCCTTTTTTTTGTATTATATGTTGTTACAAAATTTCTAAAATCAGTTTGTTTATAATTAAAAAAATATATATAGAGGTGAACATTTCTCATAAGGTTAAAAAAGAAAAAAAAAGTTTTAAAATTTATATTTATAAGAGGTTTCAGAGTTATTTTCTATATTTTATTGGATATAGTTTCGAATTATTTAATTGTAGAAAACGATTTTTAAAGCATAAATAATTATGCAGTAAATACATAAATGAGTAATAAACGAAAATTTTAATGTTTATTTAAAAAACTATATTTCTAACAATTTTAAATATTTTTCTAAACCACCTCGAGGAAATGATTATTGGTTAACTTTGGAAATACACATTTTTTATACAGTTATTGTTAATAAAAAGTGATAAAATAATGCTGAATTTATAATTTTATTACGTTGCTGGATACCCAAAGTACAACACCATGAAGAGGTCAATCAAAAATATCGTGAAATTTACACCATGCTTACACCTGGTATGATATGCAAATGATTATGTTTTCAGCGCTAGCGCCCGTCGTAAATGTCCGCATCAACCCTTCCAATAGCGCATATAAAGTATGCAAAATGTTAAAAAGCGTGAATGGTTTTCCTGATCGATTTTTTAGTATACAGATTCAGTATGCCTTGTTGGTAAGCATGAGCACCATTCGAACACGTTGCTGACTTAGATCAAGGTAGGAACGGTGCATATAGATAGTTTAAATTATATTTCCGAATATTCTTTCTATTATCTTCTTTGGTCATTATATCGGATGTATCTAAGCAACATACGATAAGAATATGGAATCGGTAAGTGCAAGACAGAACGACAAACGACAAGAGCGGTTTAAACCGCCTCATCACACTAATCGTAGAAAAACAGACACATTGTGCGAATGACATTTATGAAGCGCACTGCCACATCTTACGCTATAACACATCCTATGCGTTAGAAGACATAGACTTTATGAACTATAAACTTCTATATAGACTATTAATATTAATCATGGAAATTGTTCTTGGTTTTGTAAGCAGGAATCTTTATATCTGTCGCTTATTTTTCAAACTAAATAGTGAATAAGGTTATGTATACAGGCGTCTTTACATCTGTTTTCCACGGTTATTATAGTTTGATTTTAATTTACTGTATGAATATGGAGTATTTATGTTAGATTTTATTTTTGTTTAGATATAATATTTGTCTTAGCTTGGTTAGTTTTATGTTATTCATAACAAGGTTTGTTATTTTTGTCTTAGGCATGGCATATGCCTTTTTTGTTTATAGTATATTTTCTAGTCAGAAAGTATTGTAAAAAAAATGTTTTATTGATAATTAAATGCCGTTGATTCCAGGCTCGCGGGCCTGGTTTCTTTGGGTTTTTCAGGGGTGGCTTGGCTGCCGGGACTTATGTTCCTTAAACCTTGCAGTTGGCGTCCCGGTCAGCATCCTTTATTGTAGTTCAAATAAGTTAAATAGAAACATACATAGAGCCAAAATTTTATGAACCTACCTGAAAGCAAATTGAAATGAAAGCAGGTTAATTACAGCGCATGTCTGCTCCATTTATATAATTCTGTAGAATAATTTTCCTAATCAGAAATCCTAATCAAAAGCAACTAACTAAATTACACATATTTAAAAATTACATTAAAAAAATTCTGATAAAAAGCAATAATCGTGAAAGTAAATCATTTTTTATCATCGATGACTTTGATTTACGTGGAGAAAAATATTATCTAATTCTATGATACCACAGTTGTATTTCTTATTTGAAGTATCTATTACATAATAACAGTGAATTTTAAATTAAGTTCTTAAAAATAACAGAACCTATTCATTATGAGCCAATCAGCTGTATAGAGATGACAGTAGCAGATGCCCCCACACTTAATTTACATGTTAACAAGAAATTAAATAGATTTTGTTTTTAACTAAATCCGCATGTTCCTAATTCCCACCAAACCGATCAGTGTTGGCGTCCATTGAGTTGTAAATACCGGGACTGTACTGTAATTTCAAAAAGAAATTTTTCATTTTTATTTTTTGTTTAAAAAGTATTAAGTGTGTTTAAACTATTCCATTTTGCAATCAATAAGAAAAAAAATATTTTTTTCTTACCTGTCAAAATATCACAATATTTGCAACTTAATATATAAACACAATCTCATTTGACATCAATCATTAGATGGAAACACATGCATTATTGAGATGTTTCATTTTCTACTGACTACGGAGTGTTCTCGGGTGTAAGTTGTGGATTTTGACGAGTGTGGTATCAAAAAAATGATCACGTCACGTATGTTAAAAAGTGCAGTGGAACTACCCGTCCGAATTGCGAACGTGCCCCGTTCTCTATTCAATGGAGCACTTATAATAAACACACATATGACTTTCAAGTGCTTACCTCTAATAGAACTGCAGTTATAATGAACTCAAGTTCAAAAATATACAGTTTAAGAAAAATCAATTTAATCATTAATTTTGCGATTAAAATGGGGTTGGCTGTTTTGCAAACATAGCTATAAAAATCATAATAAAAAAAATGTATGCGGTTTTTGCGAATTGTCCAAAATAAAATTAGCTTTCGAATAATTAAAAAAAAAAAATGTAAGGTGTTGTGCCCCGTTAAAACCAGAAAAATAATGAAAAGTAAAAAAGCCGTTATGTAAAACAGTTTGAACGTGATGAATAAATCTATCAAAAAATCTTCTTTTTAAGACTTAAGTAATAAAAAAAAATAATCAATCTTTTGTCAAACGTGACATTTTCGTTAATCTGGTTAACCACAACTAATTATTCTAAGGAACAGAAAAAAGGCACATTTTATAAATTCCAAAAAATGAAAAAGAAACATTTTTAGTTTTTTGAAGGCTATTCTGAAGAACAGCTCTTTAACCGCTTTCGAATGTTTTTTTTAATTGCTAAACTTTATCACATTTTTTCCACATAAAATGAGCAAAATTGTTAAAAGAAAGTCGTGGACATATACTAATCGATTTTAATAAAATTTGATGCACTTGTTCAATTTATATTCAAAGAGAGCTAGCTCTACAAAATATCTTGACATAAAATAAATTGTTTTAGCAATTTTGTACATTTAAAAGAATTGTGATAGAGAATGGCATGCGACCAAAGTTGCAAGTTTGAAACTAAGTATCTTGACACAATTTAACAGAAGTTTCTTACATAATTATTTAACCTCTGAAAAATTATTTTTATATGTAATGAGTAGTAATAATCTGGTAACACATTTCTTAATCTCAAATTGGCTGTAAATACTGAAAGTATGTGAATTTAGAGAAAATTAGAAGCGTTATAAAAAACAAAGGAATTAAAAAAAAAATCTGTAAAATTGGTGCATGATGTTGTATAACAAAGGCACAACAAATTCTCCAAGCTTGAAAGTTGCCCTTTATTTCTGTATTTTAAAAGAAAAGAAATAGAAAATATATTATATTCTGTAATGTATCAGCAAAAAAGTAAATAAAAGACAGGTCCGATATTAAAAATATTGCATAGTCATATAGACCAATATGTCCATGATATGCTTTAAATGATGAAAACATTTAAAGCATTTTGATGAAAACATAATTCCTATACATGATTCCTAAAATAATAAAAAGGTCATGAAATAAGTAATATTTATTACATCCTAGTAGTATTCTACTTCGAACTTACGAACATTTATTAAATTATTGGATTTCAAGGAGAACAAATGTAGTGCTACTATCTACTTTAAATATTTGGATTTAGGATATATATATATATATATATATATATATATATATATATATTTATATATTTATATATATATATATATATATATATATATATATATATATATATATATATAAGAATAAAAATTTCTTATTTTAAAATGTACACTTTTATCTATAATATCAAATTAATTAAATTTTTTCAATGCTTTATTGCACGTTCAAACAAGTGTTAGACATTTTAAATACTTTCTTGAACCTTTTCTAATGTTTATTATTTTTTCTCTTTAAAGAATAAAAAAGGGAAAAATAAAAATTTCTATACATAAAATATATACCTTAAGCTAGAACGTGAAATAATTTTAAAACTGTAAAAGCTGTCCTTCTTTTTCAAATAGATAATAGAAATATTTCATTTTTTCTTCAAAATTTTTCTTATTTACTATTTTTTCATTACGAAATAGAAACACAATGTACTAAATTACACAAAACTGTTAGTTATTGTTCACTCTTCAGTGTAAATATTTTTTTAATATAGTCTTTCTAATTCCGAAGGCTAACAACCAAAACTGGCATTTCTAGCATGTACACAAACTTTCAATTTTGAATTAACTTTTATACCTGAAGAAACTATCCCGAAATTTAATTATTTTGCATTTACTCATAAATGAATACTCTATATTGCCATTGATTATGGGACACTTGCGATTTTAGACATTTTACTAAATATCTAGAAAAATACATGAGGAATCATCTCGAAACTCTTCGTGTATAAATATAATAGTATACTTCATACATCTCCGTGAAGATTTTTTACCGAAATTCCATAGGGGACCGTCAACAAATTAGAAAAGAATGACTATCTTTTGAATAACCCAGTTAAAACTAACGTAGCTAAAGCGCTCAAACTCTAGATTATGATTGAATGCCTTATTGTAATACACTGTGTTCATTTTTATGCAAATAGCATGCATATTCGCAAAGTAATTAAAGTTTTTATAAAAATGGTCCCAAATTTTTCCAAATTTTTTCCTGATAATTTTCAGAGTTCTTAATATAAAATAATATTTTTTTCAGAAAATATGACAAACAACATTGCACACAGTGCCCTGTAATCAGAATTAAAAAATAATAAAAATTGTATGAAAAATGAGTAGGTTTACTAAATAATTTTTTACTGCGCTTGCGTCAAAGATATCAAAATTTCATTTGCATATTATGTTAGCTAAATGTATAGAGCAACTTTTGTAAAAGTCTCAAAATTATAGCTTAAAAATTCTGAAAGTAATCGTCTATAGAAAAAGGACAAAATCCGTTGTTTCCAAAATGAAGCAAAAAAATGAGGGATTTTATGCAAAAGTAGTCGTAACATCCCGTATTGTGTATTCTATATTGACACTAATAAATGAATAGATGGATACAACCCCTCTTGTTTTTGCTTCATTTTGAGAATAACGGATTTTCAACCTATTCGATTGACGATTATTTTCAGAATTTTCAAGTTATGATTTTGTGACTTTCACGAAAGTTGCTTTATACATTTAGCTAACATAATATGCAAATGAAATTTTGATATCGTTGACGCATGCGCAGTAAAAAATTATTTAGTAAACCTACTCATTTTTCATACAATTTTTAATATTTTTTAATTCTGATTACAGAGTACTGTGTGCAATGTTGTTTGTCATATTTTCTGAAAAAATATTATTTTATATTAAGAACTCTGAAAATTATCAGGAAAAAACTTGGAAAAATTTGGGACCATTTTTATAAAAACTTTAATTACTCTGCGAATATGCATGCTATTTGCATAAAAATGAACACAGTGTATTACAATAAGGCATTCAATCATAATCTAGAGTTTGAGCGCTTTTGCTACGTTAGTTTTGACATAGTTATTCAAAAGATATTCATTCTTTTTTAATTTGTTGACGGTCCCCTATGGAGTTTCGGTAAAAAATCTTCACGGAGATGTATGACGTATACTATTATATTTATACACTAAGAGTTTCGAGATGATTCCTCATGTATTTTTCTAGATATTTAGTAAAATGTCTAAAATCGCAAGTGTCCAATAATCAATGGCAATATAGTGTATTATCTATTTATATGATGGCTTTAAACAATAGCATGACATGTCAGCTTAGAGGTCCGAAATTTCCAGGCCCGTGCCCGGCTCGGCTTTGCCCGTAGGAAAATTTTTTCGGCCCGGCCCGTTGTAAAACTCAAAAGTTCGGCCCGAGCCCGGCCCGGCCCGTTCAAACTTTTATATTTTAGGCCCGGCCCGGCCCGGCCCGTAGAGAAATCAGGGAAAGCAGGCCCGGCCCGGCTCGTTTTGGCCCGTTACAATTTCTACGATTTCTAAAAAATTCAGATTTTTATCGTATAATTAAGATTTTTTTAAAGAGTACTGCATACATATCTATGGAAAGATTTTACAGTATATTTTACTAGAAATACACGTTAGTAACATTAATAATTACTCAGATTCTTAGGCTTTCAACATTCATTAAAAAATTAATATGGCTTAGAATAAAAGAGAAAAAGAATAAAATTTAAAAACATCGTAACTTTTGAAGCTGTTTAATAAAGGAAGATTTCTAAAAATATTTATATATCATTTTATTAAAGATTTTAAATCCAAATTCATACGTTAATTCAAAGAAGCTCCTTTCTGATACATTTCTAAATTCATTTTTTTCTCAGAAATGCATAAGATTAGCAGGTGTCTTTATTCAGAAACTATATAATCGAATGGCGTTATCCATTTTTTGATATATGCAATTTATGAACACTGCTAGCAAATAAAATATTGTCATAGTTAGCATTTTAAATAGAATTTCCGGAAGCGATAGCATGGGAAGGGAGAAAAACCTGCAACCATTTGAGAAACTATTGTATCTCAACAAAATTATACAAGTATTTTATTTACCAAAAATGAAAAACGCTATTCGATTCCAAATCCCTTCTATAGTCAGGCTTATCACTTTTATAATTTTACAATTAAAAATTAATATAAAGATATGTCAAACTTTCGCGTTATTGAATAATTAATTTAAAAACCATCAAGAAGTATATATCCAAAAATTAAGCTAACATAAGTTCTTTATAGCTGTTCATAATTTTACAAATTATGTTGTCTGCCCTACAGATCTTGAGAACAATTAAGTTTTCTTTCGGTCCGGCAAGTCTATATGTAGAAAAATAATACCTTGATCTCCAATTTTGATCTTGGCCCTGCACGAGTCAGTTTAAAAAATATTCAAACGTGTTACACACAATGTAACTGTCCGATGCCGATCTCTACACTGCACAAGTTAAATTTTTATATTGATGCTGTCAAACTAGTATGGCTCGTGACGCACATTTATATTTATTCTCGTTAAAACCATTTTCGTTGAAAATAGGTTTATATTTTATCGTTTATGTTTAAAACTTCAAAACCATAAAATTTTTTATATCAACACTTTATTAATTTTTAATTAATAACTTTATCAATTTATTAACGAAATTTTTTTATATTAACCGGGCCCGGCCCGTACGGCTCGTTCGATTTTTTTGCCGACCCGTTGAAAAAACATTCTAATTCTGCCGGGCCCGTGCAGACCTCTATAAGTCAGCTGCACATGATTTGCTCAATTTGCATGGAATGACCCTAATGATAGAAAGATTGACTGCAGTCCGAAGAAATAAATTAAATTTCAATTACCAACTTTCAGGGTGTTTTTAAAATTATTTTTTTGCTTTTCTTAATAGAATATACCGGGTGACCCAAAAATGACTGATGGATTTTAAAATTCAATAACTTGCAAACGGTGACAGCTATTTAAAAATTTTTTGCAGGAGGGTTATGTATAATGTCAAGAGTTTTTTTACCGTAATTTTTTATTTTAGTTCGAATTACAAACAATAGGTGGCGCTGACGGCAATTGAAGGCCAGGTGAGAAAAGCGTCGACCTGGCCTTCAATCGCCGTCAGCGCCACCTATTGTTTGAGATGCGAACTAAAATAAAAAATTACGGTAAAAAAACTCTGAAAATATGAAATACTACCTATTGCATTCTCTACCATGTTGGAATTTCCGAAAAATATTTGCAAATCCACACCGATCATGACTCCTAGACCCCAAAACTACCATTAGTAAAAATGTTTATCTATCTATCTCTCTATCTATTTATCTATCGGTGTATATCACTTTCTTCTGGACACGATAACTTCTATAATTATGCTCAGATCTTCTTCAAACTTTTACATAAAATCAAGGAGCATAAAATTTCGGTTGAGTTTGTTAATGGGCAAAATCGGACCAAGGGAGTGGAAACTGGGAGGGTTTTTGCGAAAACCGAAAAAACACGATAACTTCTTAAATTAAATATCGAATCAGTTTGAAGTTTATATTACTTCTCAAAAATGGGCTAAAAGTTTATACATGACAGATTTTTCGTAAAGTTAAAAATGGGCTCAAAGTGCGAAAAAAACAGGGTTTTTGAAAGGAAAAAAATCATAACTTCGTCAATTCTCAAGATATCAAATCCAACTAAATCTTTTATAAATGTACTCAACATTATCTAAAACTTTTGTGTTTACAAGTTTTGGCTAAGACCAACTTTTAGCGAGGAAAAAAATTAAAAACGAAAAGAAAAAGGAGGGGGGAAGGAAAAAGAAAAAAATCCATACGTTACTCAGTTCCTAAGCAATCAAATATAATTAAATTTATTTTACACTTTGTTAATAGTATCTACAACTTTTATATTAACAAGTTTTTCATAGGACCAATTCTTCTAGCAAAAATAAATTAAACAAAAATAGGAGTTGGTGAAAAAAAACCGCAAGTCCAAATTGCTTATATTCTAACTCATTTTTAAATTCATTTTTGATTTTAAACGCATCCAAACGGCAGATCCTCTTATTAAGGAACTATATAATGTGAAGTATAAGCCAGTGTTTTGATAAACGCAGAATATATTTCAAAAAAGGCTGCCAAAAGGAGTATTTTGAACAGAGTTTTCTGAAGAAATAGGGATTGAAAAATTGAGGAAGTATAACAAATTGCCTTTTTTTCTGAATCATTATTAAATCCATTTTTCTTCTCAAATACATCCAATTTACAGGTCCTCTTATTTAGGAACTACATAGTGGGACGGATTTGCCAGTTTTTTGATAAAGACCTAATATATTTCAAAAAAGGCTACCAAAATGGGCACTTCGCATAAAATTTCGCAAAGCGATCATGATTAAGAATTGAGGATGTATTCAAATAACAAATTGGTTATTTTATGACTTCTTTTTTGAATCCAATTTTGATCTCAAACGCATTTAATTGTCAATTTTTTGTTGTTTAGAAACTATATAATGTACGCATTCATCATTTTTTCATAAAGGCTAAATATATTTTTTTAAAAAGCAGGCAAAATGGGCAATTCGCAAAAAAAAAAAAAAAAAAAAAAAAAAAAAAAAAAAAAAAAAAAAATCCCAAAGTGATCATGATAAAAGAATTGAGAATGTATTCAAATAACAAATTGTTTATTTTATGACTCATTTTTAAATTCAATTTTGCTCTCAAACGCATTCATTTGACAGTTATTTGTTATTTAGGAACTGTGTAATGGGCCCTATTTTTCAGTTTTTTGATAAAGGCTAAATATATATTTAAAAATGCTAACAAAGTGGGCACTTCGCACAAAATTTCCCAAAGCAATCTTAATTAAAGAATGGTGGATGTATTCAAATAACAAATTGGTTATTTTATAACTCATTTTTAAGTTCAATTTTGCTCTCAAACGTATTTAATCGACCATTTTTTGTGTTATTTAGGAATTATATAACGTGCGTATTGGTCGATTTTTTAATAAAGTCAGAATATATTTCAAAATATGTTTTCAAAATGGGCATTTGAGCCGAAATTCGTTTAAGATGATTTTGATAAAATCAGTTCTTACAGAAAAATGAAATAATTTTTTTTTTCGAAAATGGCCAAATAAAATAGTTAAACTGGGTTTATCACTAATAATATTTTATTTTTTGTTGTTCAAATGAAAACTCTTCGAAGTCTACCTCCGCCTATAGGCCAAGCCGACAGGGATTTTTAAATAGCTGTCACCGTTTGCAAGTTATTGAATTTTAAAATCCATCAGTCATTTTTGGGACACCCGGTAAATCAATAAATAATATAATTATGTTCACATAATTATTTAACTTTTTAAAGGGAAATTATATAAAAAAAAATCAATTTACTTCAAAAATCTTCATCATCAAAATATTTTAAATTTAGGATACGTGACTTTAAACAAATTGGGGTAACGAAATTTACGCTGCGTCAGAAAATGTATTTTAGCTAAAAGCACGTTCTCCATACATCATACTATAACTGACATGAAACTCGGTACAACTTTTAAATAATTACCAAAATATTTTCATTTAAGCGAAATCCTTCTGTTTTTGAAATAAATATTTCGCCATTTTCTAGTAAGTTACGGATTTATGTGGATATATATTGAAATATTAAGCTTTTATATTTTCTGAAAGGCTTCAATTAACTTATAGTAGTGTAATTTATCACCGGTGTTTAAACTGTCCAGAGCGATGGTTACGCATACACTGTAAAAAAAAAGGGTCGATCTACTAAAAAAAACTTTAGTGATCCTTGTAATTACTAAAAAATTTTTAGTAATCTTAGTCGGTTACAAAAAAATCTGTAAGAATTACTAGAAAAAAGTTAGCAACGAACAGAGTTAATAGTTTTATATTTTTAATAGCTCTTACTAAAACTCGGTTGGTGTGGCCTTGATAGCATCGTGGTTATAGTAACGGACTCCAGGTTAAAAGGTCCCGGGTTCGAAACTTGCCACCGCCAAATACGCCCCGAATGTAAGTAGTGTCTTGTTAATAAAGGGATTATGGAAATCCTGTCAGAGCAGGTAGGAATGTTTGGTGCTGCCATCTATTGCGATTTTGCCGAAAATCTTCCGCTTCAGAAGTCTGGATGCAGCTCGAAGGAGGCTTCTGCCCTTCGGGGTGCACGTAATGGTTATTAAAAATAATTTTGGAGCTATTACTAAAATTTGCTTGGTGGCTCATACTAAAAATTTTTAAGTTAGTTATACAAAAAATTATTTTGTTCAGTTTACAAAAGAAATGCTTGTTTCACTTGCAAAAAAAAGTTTGTAATGGTTACTAAAAAATTCTGTGGAATACAAATTTACTAAGAAATTTTTAGTAGCCTCTTGAATTTTTTTTTACAGTGTACCTTAACTGAAAAAATTAATCAAAGAATAAATTAAATACATAAAAACTTTGAGAAAACTAGGCAGAAATGTATGAAATCACAGCCTATTAAATGTATAAAAGATTTATTAAAGAAGTAATTAAAAGCACTGTAGATTTATTAAGATTTATTAAAGAAGTAATGTTAAGCACACATTATGAAACACTTTCCAATACATCTTAAATGCTTTAATAAAAGTTTGTTATTTAAGAAAATAAGGTAAATAAGATAACTAAGTAAACGTTTTAAAAAACAAATGATACATTTAAAAAACTAATTTCAAGTGTTAAATTGCTTAGACAAATATATATTCAATTCTTTTGGAGAGTCCAGTATTTGATCTGTAGGGGATACATATATATATATAGACTATACAATGGGAAAAGTTAGATCATTAAGAAAAAGCATAACAGGTTGAAATTCCTCTTTCAGCAATTTTTACTAATAGGCGAGAACATACTTGTACACTTTTGTTCATCTCTAAGGTTTAACTAGTAACTTTATTACAATCCACCATAAAGCTAAAACTTAATTCAACTTAAAACTACTAAAATCCCATATCCCGAACTTATTATGCTTATATGGCCATGTATAAAATCATTACATGACTCTAAACATCGTTTTATCTTTATTTTACAAAGCATTATCAATAAACTAAATGCAGTTCGCAAAAATGCATAAAACTTATTAAAAAAACAATTTTAGGCAATTTATGTTCATACTCACTAAACTTTACGAATTCTTCTGTATACTGCATATTCTATATATGCATGTAATAATATACTGCATTAATATACTCCACTTAGTATGCACAACTTTAATGTAATATAAAATCACATATCAAAATTTAACATCAGAATTTCAATTCGGAAAAGAATTAATATCTGAAATATTTTGTGTGCCCCTGTGTCCCTATAAATGCTCTGCACTCCCTGGTATACATGAACTAACTTATAGTAATCCTCAGAGACGTATATGAATTTTACTATGTGTGAAATAGCTTAACATAATTAAAATTTGCCGTAAATAACCCCTATATCGTTATGAAACAGATTATATTCAGTTGTCTTGTAAATGAATTGTTGCAATTAATTGCACCTAATATTGTGCAGAATGTATATTTTACTTTGCTTTATAATTTCGTATCATTTTTATTATTTTTGAAAAGTTGTAGCGTCATTTAAAATCATTTGAAATGATTTTTGCCATAATTCATACTTTAACTGAATGTATTTGGATATCTCTGTAAAAAAATAAAAATGTTAAAAACTTCCTTTGAAGAAGACATTGTGCTATAATAAATGTCTATAATATCCAAATATTTCAGGAACAGATAAACCGAAGTCATAATCATATTTCATATATGTGTGATAGTGCAAAAAATAGAACAGTTGTACTATGAAGACTGGTAAAATTAGTGACGTCGATAACTTTTCCTTAGAGAAAATTGAAATTGATCAAAGATCTATTGCCTCTTACATGCATAGATTTAGGCTGTAAGTCTGCAAATGCAAGACTAAAACAAATGAGAGGCTAACGGGGTATATACACGTATCACTTTTGAAATGCGATCGTAATTATGTAAATACATATCACCAATAGTTGTCGTTCAGTCCATCTGTCCGTTTCTGTGTCTGTTCATCCGCATATAACAGAGCGAAAACTATGGTTTGAAATTTAAAATATATACCGAATCGTTTGATATTTAAAATAAATAATTATTGTATATTTCTGTCGAGCCATTTTAAATTTTATGAAAATCGGTTGTATAGTTTAATTACACGGACATTCAAAAACATTCCGTTACATTTCGGCCAATAAGAAAAAATAGTTTCAAGCGTGCATTTTCACGATGTTACACTCTTTCGAATGTATAAAAATTGTTGTGCATATGTAAAGTTTATACTAAAGTATACATTCTGTACAACCTATACAGCAAAAATTACTCTTGTTATTAATTTACGAACCCATAAAAAATAATCCATTACATAATGGTATAGGCAGAAACATTGTTTTGAGCACGTATTAATTATTTTGAAGTATTTTACACTTTATGAAATTGACACATATTGCTCATTAGATTAATTTTTAAACACGATTATTCAATCGGTAAATTAATTGTAACAGAGTAATTTATTACATTTTTCAATATAGGATGAAAAAAGTCCGGGCCAGGATTCGAACCAGGGACGCATTAGCTGAAGCCGCCAATGCTCTACCAACTGAGCCATCCCGGACACGAACACTGGAGGACTATTTCACCCAATTAACCTCAACGATTACTTTATCTGCTCTGATACTCTGGATCAGCACAACAGAATAATTCGAAGGTCAGTATATGGAACTGCAGAAAAATCGCTGCATACGAAATTACATTAGATTAATTTTTAAACACGATTATTCAATCGGTAAATTAATTATAACAGAGTAATTTATTCCATTTTTCAACATTGGGTGAAAAAAGTACTGTGTTATAATTAATTCTTATGCAGCGATTTTTCTGCAGTTCCATATACTGACCTTCGAATTATTCTGTTGTGCTGATCCAGAGTATTAGAGCAGATAAAGTAATCGTTGAGGTTAATTGGGTGAAATAGTCCTCCAGTGATCGTGTCCAGAATAGCTCAGTTGGTAGAGCATTGGAGGCTTCAGACAATACATCCCTGGTTCGAATCCTGGCCCGGACTTTTTTCACCCAATATTGAAAAATGGAATAAATTACTCTGTTACATGTTGCTCATGTTGGTTTGCTAACAGTTACTTCCTGTAAAATAAAAAGCGGACAGCATTTACAGGGACGCACAAAAAAATCGGCTGCTATAATGTATCCGAAGAAGTATATATTATTACACCTAGATCTGGATATTTTTTAAACATCTTTATGCTATTAGAACACGATCGCACCTTATCTGGTACCCTTGACTTGCAATTTCCGACTTGCTCAAAATTGTTTCAGTCACGTGATGCTCGAATTCATGAATGCATTATGGAACATATTCAGTTTCCCTAATTTGAAACCTCTGATCTTACTCGGAAAGATTAGTATTGTAATATGATGACATCGCAAATGAAATTGAAGATTAACGATCCTTTTGCATTTCTTTCTCTCTTATGCCGATACTCTACATTCGTCTCTCTAGTGATAGCAAGGTTGAAACGTCCCAACCCACATCACATGTACGTAAACTGTACTGGAAGCCAGATTGAAATGTCCCGATCCATGTCCCAAATGCCGAGACTCCAGTGACAGCCAGGAAGAAAAGGAAAAAACAAATAAAAAATTGAAATCGGACAAATTTAAAAAGAAAATTGATTAAATTGAAGATATCCAAAAGAGAAAGGGGACATCTGGGAATTCAAACGCATTGCACAACCACAGCCGCTTTGAGCTTATTATTTGACCGTCGCAGAATTCGTGAAGCGCAACACCCACATTCGGTTCGCAATCTTTCCACTTTTCGTTTTTTTTTCCGACATTGGAATGAGAAAAGAGAAGCCCAGACATAGTCAAGGTTCTCGCTGTCGCGCGCCATCGCGCCAAATTGCGACTAAATTCTTCATTTGGCGAGTAAACAAGTGATTAGATTCGCCAAATTGCTAGTGCTCAATTTTTGTTTTTTGTTTTTGTTATTTTCGTTTTTCATACATATGCATATTTACATATTTTTAATATTTACATATTTTTAATATATACATATTTTTAAGTTATGAAATTAGATTAATAATAATCGTCGTCGCAACTATACAAACTTAGATTATTTTAGAACATATTGAACTGAAGGGGGTACATTAAAGGATTGAATATAATTTTTTTTAAATTGGTACACGGCAAATCTATTTGGCTAAGACTTTTTTCATTTGGCGAATGTTTTTTATTTTTAATTAGCCAAACTACTAACGTTGGTCAAATGTCAGCGAGAACACTGATATAGTGGCTCACTGAAGGAATAAGATAGAATGGTCGCAACAGTATTCCGTAAGTTCAAAAATTTGTCTCATATAGTTTCACGTTTTTGCTTGACGCAAAATATTTTCATGCCTATTCACTTTCAACTGTGCATATTATTTCGGTTCAGTAGATTTTTAATATAGCTTTCTTTAACATACAAGTATTTTAAATTCTAATGTAGTTTATATCTACATCAACTCACAATATGCTTATTTTTTATTAGGTATATGTAACTTTGCTATTATTATTATTTTAAATAGAAGCTGAATGTATGATGCATTTTTATTTTCTTAAATTTATTTTTTATAGTTATTCGATAAATATTATTTCCTTTTGTTTTTGCACGATAATTGAAGTTTTATATTAAATTAGCATAAATTGCATTTTTTTTTTAAAGTATCTTGAAAAATCGCATTTTGAAAAAAAAACCTCCACCATTATTTTACATACAAGCCACTAAAATTTGAAATAGTTTAATGATTTTCCTTTCCCTTTTAATTACTTTGTATTGTGATAAGTCCTTACAATTATCCTTGCAACATCTCAACCCGGAACTTTGCTATTAGTTCTGCAGTTATTCGTTTTCTAATTGCATTCTTATGTAGAAGCCTAAGAATTATTTTCGTGGAGAAACATCAATAAAATCAATATCGTTTCGAAATATAATTAAGATGTCGAAAGAAATCTAATTGGAATATGTTGTTATTTTTATTTTCGTTTAAGAATATTATGTTATTAAGTATAAACTAAACGAGAAATTAAATTTTTATTAACAAAAGTGTAAAAAGAGTTAATTATATTTACGAATATATTTTAATGCTATAGTTTAAATACTTAAGTTATTTAAAGAATGTGCCAAAATTTATCTTAATAAAAAATATCCGACATATTAGTTATAAGAATAATTCGAAATCACTCCTAATTTGCAATTTTTTTTATTTGGTTTAATGTTATCACCTATGTCATTAATTATTTATCCCTACAATTATGCTTGCAACATCTCATCCCGGATCTTTGCTGTTAATTCTACAATTATTTGTTTTTTAATTGCTTACTTATTTAAAAGAAATATCAATAAAATCAATATTGTTTCGTAGTATAATTAAGAAATCGAAAGAAGTCTAGTCGGAATATGGTATTATTTTTATGTTTATGTAACAATATTATATTATTAGGCATAAACTAAAAGAGAAATTAAATGTTGATTAACAAAAGTCGCAAAACAGATTTTTTTACGAGAATATTTTAATGCTATAATTTAAATACTGTGTTTATTTAAATAACATACCAAAATTTATCTTCTTACTAAAAAAAAAAATCCGACAAATTAGTTATACGAATAAACCAAAATCGCACATAATTTGCAATTATTTTAATTTAGTTTAATGTTATCACCGATGTCATTAATTATTTATCCCTACAGTTATACCTGCAAAATCTCAGCCAGGATCTTTGCTGTTATTTCTGTAATTATTTGTTTTCTCATTGCATACTTATGTAGAAAGTTATTTCCAAGAAAGATAAATAAATTCAATATCTATCGTCGTATAATTAGGAAATTTTAAAAAGATGGTGTTATTTTTATTTTATGTAACAATATTAAGTTATTAAGTATAAAATAAAAGAGAGATTAAAATATTTATTAACAAAAATCGCAAAACATATTAATTTTTTTACGAAAATATTTTAATGCTGTAATTTAAATACTGAATTTATTTAAATAACGTATCAAAATTTATCTTCTTACTAAAAAAAAAAAATCCGACACATTAGTTATAAGAATAAACCAAAATCGTACCTAACTTTCAATTAATTTAATTTGGTTTACTGTTAGCACCAACGCCATTAATTATCATCCCTACAACGATACTTCCAACATCTCAACTAATAACATTGCTGCTATTTCTGCAATTATATGTTTTCTAATTGCATACTTATGTAGAAACTTAAGAATTGTTTCCATAATGAAATGTTAATAAAAACAATATTGTTTTGTAGTATAGTAAGGAAATGAAATAAGTCAAGTCGGAATATGTACTATTTTTATTTTATGTAACATTATTAAGTTCTAAATATAAACTAAAAGAGAAATTAAAAGTTTATTAACAAAAGTCGTAAAACAGATTATTATTATTTTTTTTTTTTTACGAAAATATATTAAGTACTGAATTTATTTAAATAACATACCACAATTTATCTTCTTAGTAAAAACATTTTCCGACGCATTAGTTATAAGAATAAACCAAAATCGTACATAACTTGCAATTATTTTAATGTGGTTTGATGTTTCACCGACATCATTATTTTTTGTCCCTACAATTATCCTTGCCACATCTCAACCCGGAAGTTTGCTGTTATTTCTGCATTTTTTTGTTTTCTAATTGTGTACTTATGTAGACGCTTAAGAGTCCACATTACTGACTGAAAAAAGACCCGGATGATAATGTTAAGTCTATGGGGAATATATACTATCTCGCTTAAATTTTAATATTCTTACATGATTTCTTTTGCATAGGATAGCTGAGGACAGTCTACAGCCGGGCTAGTTTTTACTTTTTAGATTTTGGTTATTTATTTTGTATATTATGCTAGTTCGAGTTTCAGAACCGGTGCTAACTGGTTTTAAAAGGGTTTAAAAAAAAAACTGAAAACAAAATTGAAAAAGTAAAAACTAGACCGGTTGTAAAACGTCCTCAGTTACCTCATGTAAAAAAATCATGTAAATATCTTAAAATTTAAGCGAGATATTTGAAAAGAACGCCCCCATAGACTTAACATTATCATCCGGGTCTTTTTTAGTCAGTAATGTGGCCGCTTAAGAGTTATTTCCATAAAGAACTATGAATAAAATCAATATTGTCTGGTAGTATAATAAGGAAATCGGCACAAGTCTAGTCGGAATATGGTATCATTTTTATTTTTATGTAATAATATTAAGTTATTAAGTATAAACTAAAAGAGAAATCATATGTTTGTTAACAAAACTCGCAAAAAAGATTAATTTTTTATGAAAATATTTTAATGCTATAATTTAAATACTGAATTTATTTAAATAACATACCACAATTCATCTTCTTACTAAAATATATTTCCTACTCATTAGTTATAAGAATAAACCAAAATCGCACATAACTTGCAATTATTTTAATTTGGTTTAATGTTATCACCGACGTCAGTAATAATTTATCCCTACAATTACACTTGAAACATTTCAACACGGAACTTTTTTACATACAAGCCACTGAAATTTTATATAATTTTACAATTTTCCTTTCCTCTTTATTTATTGCGTCTTGTGAAAAGTATTTATTCTTACAATCATATATGCAACATCTGAACCGGAACTTTGCTGTCATTTCTGCAATTATTTGTTTTCTAATTGCATACTTATGTAGAAGCTTAAGAATTACTTCCATACAGAACTATCGATAAAATTAATATTGTTTCGTAATATAATTAGGAAATCTAAAGACGTCTAGTCGGAATATGCTGTTATTTATATTTTTATGTAAGAATATTAAATTATTACGCATAAACTAAACGAGAAATTAAATGTTTATTAACAAAAGTCACACAACAGATTATTATTCTTTTTACGAAAATATTTTAATGCTATAATTTAAATACTGAGTTTGCTTAAATAACATACCAAAATTTATCTTATTACTAAAAAAAAAACAATTCCGACACATTAGTTATACGAATAAACCAAAATCGCACATAACTTGCAATTATTTTAATTTGGTTTAATGTTATCACCGACGTCATTAATAATTTATCCCTACAATTATCCCAATAATTTATTCCAGCAATTATTTTTTCTAAATGTATACTTATTGTTTTTATTTTTATATAAGAATATTAAGTTATTAAATATAAACTAAACGAGAAATTAAATGTATAAAAACAAATTTCGTAAAGAAAAACTAAGTATTTTTTATGAATATATTTTTATGCTATAGATTTAATACAGAAGATATTGAAAAACAAATACAAAAATCGATCTTCTTAACAATTTATTTTGAAATATTAAATAAAAGTATAAACTAAAATCACATCTAACTTGCAATTAATTTATTTTGTTTAACCATTTAATTGATTTTCCCGTACGTCGCATGGGCAGAAAGATTTTGCTTGATCCATCCCTTATAGTCTTTTGATAACGCTAAATTTTACAAAAAAAAAAAAAAAAAAAAAAAAAAAAAAAAAAAAAAAAAAAAAAATTCATACTATTTATTGAGACAAACGTTTAGAATAAATATTACGAAAATTTTAGTTTAAAGTAAGTTGTCTTTATCCCATATATTCAAGGAATATATGGGTTAATTCTGGTTAAATTTATCACCGACGTCATTCGCGTTCGACTAAAAGCAGAAAAAAAACACATTGATTAAGCAGTATAAATTGTTGTTTGATCATTTTTGAATGTATTGGTATAAATATTCTAATTTATTACTTCTTAAAATTAAAAATTATAAAGAATTTTTAAAGATTTTATTAGGTTCCAAATACTACGATTTTAAAGAACTTTTTTAGACTACGTCTTTTTTTCTTTAATTACCCAATGATTTTTCTCTAATTCTTATAAGTTTTCACATGTCCTTATATATTTTTTAAACAACTCCACTCAACACAATGCTCGATCTGCTATTTGAAAAAAAAGTTTTTCTTAGTGTGTTTTTACAAATGCTTTTCAAATGTATTTTCTCCTAATTTATGAATCAGGAAAAATGCCCTTTAACTTTAATAACGCATAAAAGAACGATGTAACAGTCACCTCTAAGTATATTGAATTACGCAAGTACGCGATGCCATAAAGAAAATCATGATGTTTAATTATGCAATGTAATTATTTAATTTTATGAAAAATTTAAAGAACTTACTCTTTGATTATAAGTAAGGAGTGTAAGATTCGTGTTACATTAAAATTTAGGAATAAAGTTTTTCAAATTACTTGCGAGACCTCTTTTTTGGTTGCAGCATGTTTTTTTTTTATTTGTAATCATTGTAATTGAAATCATACATTTAAAAAATAGCGAATAATTCAATTTTTAAATTTTATGTTAAACAGTTCTTGTTTTTGGTTAATTAAAAAATATTTTATAAGATTTACTAAATGTTATGCCATAATATTAAGTACTTCACATTTTTGCATTGATTCGGATTGATTCGCAAAAATTATAAATGTGTTTTTTTTTTTTTTTTTTTTTTTTTTTAAGTTTTGTTATGTTCTAAATAATACATATTCATACAACTTTTTTAGAATGAGTGTTATTGTCCTTTTGTTTTATTATCCAATGAAAATTTCCCCAAATCTTATAAGATTTCACTTGTTTTTATATATTTTTTATGCAACTGTACTTAACCCATTGTTTGGTTTGGTATATTAAATAGGAATCATTCTTTCTGAGTTCATACAAATGCTCGTCAGAGATATTCTTCTCCTCCTTTTTTATATCAGGAAAAATAGTCTTTAATAGTGCGCAAAAGAATGTTGTAACAGTCACCTTTGAGAATTACACAAGAACGTGATGCTATAAAGAAAACCATAATGTTTAATCGTGCCATGCAATTATTTAATTAAATGAACAATTTACAGAACTAACTTTTAGACTATAAGTAAGGAGTGTAAGATTCGTGTTATATTAAAACTTAAGAGCAAAGTTAAAAATATATTAATATATGGCAACCTGTTTTGTGGTAGCAGCATATATATATATATATATATATTTAAGTTGTAATCATGTTAATTGAAATCTCACATAAAAAAAATAGTTGAAAAATTTAATTTTTAAATTTGTATTTTATGTTAAAGAGTTCTGTGAAGTTAATAAAAAATATATTTTTTTTATTATTTATTTTTAAATAGATCCATTAAACTTCAATCCGTAATATGAAATACTTAAAATTTCTCCATTGATTCGCATTGATTCTTATATGTATACATATATATATATATATATATATATATATATATATATATATATATATATATATATATATGTAATAAAAAAAAAATTGAGCCATTTTTTTTTATTCTCTCTTAGCTTCAATTCTAAATTTGTGGAACATATTTCAATCTTAGTTTCGTAACTTGTAACAGCTAAAATTCTTTTTCTTACTTTAGTTATTAATAAATTATTTCTTGCTTCTCAAAAAGGCGGGAAGTATTTCGTAAGCTTTTTACTTTCTGGCATATTCCTGCGATTTTAATTTTATTTTTTATTTTTTAACATCGCGTGACAAGTGTTACTACGCGTTGCTAAAGGGCTTAGTGTTCCGAGGAAAAAATATAGTTCTTGCCAATAGACCGCCTATTACGGCCAATTAGAATTGATCATTTTGTCCGTTAGAGGCTCGAGTCCATCCTGATTGGATTTTTAAAATGATTGACGCGGAGTAGGAGGGCGCTAGTTTTGTCGTGAAAATGATTTTTTATTACATATTAACGTGAAATTAATTTCTCTTTTTTATATAAATATAGAATTCAAATTTAAAAACACCAAGGTGATGCGTGGAATAACTTCAAATTTAAATACAATAAAATAGGCTTCAATACAAATACAAGATATAATCTTGTTTAAAGTACACATCAAAAAGTAATTTGAAAATATAAGCAATTACCCATAGTAATAACATAAAAATGAAAAACAATAACGTTAAATTCTTTTTTAACAATGTCAAATCTAGAAATCAATTTTTAAAAGTTTGTTTCAAAAATCCTCTTAAAGTCATATTTGGAATGGCATAGTTCATTACCTCATTTCAAGGATGTCTAATTCATTTAACTGTCCAAATTCATCAGCTAACATTATAATATTAGTTCAGTTTTTGTGTGAGTAAGTCCTTGAACATTCATAACAGTTCCATTTTGGAATCTTTGTGAAAATACTTTTATAATTGTATTTTTAATTAATAACACATTTTATAATATAGTAATAATAAAATTTAACAATGTAAATAATAAACAATATAATTAAGAAACATAATAAGGAAAAATATCAATAATAATAAATATCATAAGTGTAAGTAAATCTCATAATGGGTATAAGTAAATCTCTTAATAAGTAATAATAAATATCACAAAAGACATTCTTTAAATACTTAATCTCGTTTATCTCATCTCATATTTTTGGGATGAAATATAGAGAGAAGTGGAATAAAATAAAAAATGCAATCAACTATGAAATCATTTACTTAATCTGGTAATCCGAGTACAGGATTAAGTAGGAATATGTACAAAAAAAAAAAAAAAATTAAAATATAATATGATAAATTAAAATAAAATAAAGATAAATAAAAATTTTGTTCATGTTTGAGAATGCACGTGACCTTTAAACTACTAAGATTCTTTAAAAAGAAATATTAATAAATGATAAAAATAAAAAACAAGATCTATTCATGTCAAATAATTACGCAATAAATATTCTCTCGGTGTGATAAAACATTGCAAGATGCAAGTAGGAAAGAGAAAAAGAAACAAAATTATATTATAATTGACATGTACTTGGACTGGAATGCAGAAGCAAAGAAAGAGAGAAAAAAAAAATATATTAAAATAAAGTGATAAAAATTTTGTTACTTGGCAAATAATTAATTTAATAATTGATAGATTAAATTTAATATTACAAATAGGTTCAGTTGAAAGATCAAGAACGTCAAAACTTTATAAGACGATCTTTTTTCACAGATTGATTCATGTCGGTTCAAGATGAGTAATAAACAAAGGCCGAAGTTCCAGCAATTAGTTTCAAGCTCGGCGAAAATGGCACGTGCACACACAGCGTTGCGAAGAATTCTCTAGAGACGTATGCAGGTTCATTTAAGAAATCCTGTCGACTAATATGTAATGATTCGACGAGATCGATGTTCCATAACAATGTACAAGTTCCAGTGGCACACCATCAATGCTAGACAAGCATTAATTGCTATATCCCAGCTAGTACAATAGCATAAATTACCATAACTTATTTTCTGGTTCTACCAAAATTACCAGCACGTCAAGGTGTGTATTTGCCTACTTTACAGCTTGGCCAGCAAACATAATCCAGCATGTGTTGCTTGGATATGTTGTTGGCCTAGCAGGCAACCAACACCATCACCTTGGTTGCATCTTTTGCTAGTCTAGCATAATTTTTCTACCATCATTTGCTTTTAATTCTAGCATCAGTTGCTAGTTTAAAAAAAACAGCACTGGTGCTGCCATCTATTGAAGATACTGGAAGCTTGTGGATATAAAGCGTATCGGATTTTTTTCCGCTGCTTAGGATAGAACTCATAACCTGCTGACTCGACAGCGCGCTTTCCTGACCTTGCCACTCGGGAACTGATTTTGAAAGCCTATAATTGCTAGTGGTGGTTGACGAAGCTGATACAACTGCGCTTTAATATTTTTATAAGGTAAAGTGTCAATTTATCGATACAATTATAACTCCTCGAAACTTCAATTAATAAGGTTAATTTATTGTTACACTTTTATTAATGGATAATAAGAATATGGTTTAATTTATGTAATTCATCATTATTATTAAAAGAATTTTCTTTGCTTAATACATAAATTGAACATGTTCTGAATTATTTTTTGAAGATAAATAAATAATTTTGAAGTATATTTTTGATAGAATAAATTTCAGGTGAATTCAGTTTAAGGTGGGGATTTTAAAACTGTAATGTTTATTAGAAAGAGGGGGAATGAATTATACATATACTTTAATCGATTGTTATAAACATATTTCTTAAATGAAAGACTGCTTCTTGAATATTAAAATGTAAATGACTGAATTTTGTTTTTTACCGATTTTGAAAACACTTTTTTATTACATTTTTAATAACTTAAGATAATTAAGCACTAGGAAAATTGACAGCTTATTTTTCCTAATGGGGAATACGTATATTTCCTAAAATCCTTCATGGAAATTAATTTTCATTTTGGTTTAGATTTATGCGTTAAAATTTTATCTGAAACCGGTGAACGAAGGAAGTTTTGAATTTATGTTGTAGTTGCCCGAAGACAACATCTACCACTCCTTGATTTTGAAATATAAAAAAAACATATTTTTTCCTTTTATTATAATAAACCCATAAAATTTTACATTTGGAATAACTTAAAAGAATTAAATACTGATAGAAAGTAACGGTGATTTTTCTTCCATTTCATGAAGGAGGGGGAGTTCGCTATAAAAAGTAATTGTTATAATTTTTTGTTAAATTTGTGTGTTAAAGCATCATCTCAACGAGTTCAAAATGCAGCATTTTATTGGTGCACAGCTATTATTCTCCTTGCCCAGCTTTTTAAATTCAATAAACAAAATTTTATTTTCATCCTAATCTTAAAGACATAGTAAATTTATAATTTTCATATAAGTTAAAATAATTTAACACTAAGAAAAAGATGAGTTAAAAGGTTACTCATATAAATCCGCTATGGAAATAAATTTTTAGTTCTGTTTCTTTTATTGTTTATAAGTTAAAAATTAATCTCATATTGGTGGTTTAATATAATCATGAATTTAGGTAGTGATAATAATCCTTCTTGAATATTTTTAATTTTAATGAAAGAAATTTTTTTTCTCCGATTTTCAAAGACATAATTGCATATTTTTTTTCTTTTCAAGTAAGCTAAAATATACAAATACTAAGGAAAAGAAAACAGATTTTTTTTTCTTAAAGATTGGGTAAGATATTCTCCTAGAAACCTCTCACATAAGGTAAATTCCTCACAAAATTACCTATCCCCCATAGTTAAACCCCCACAGTAAGAAAGTTCTATTTTACTGTATTAGAGCACCTCCAAAAGCGGCGGAAAACTTTGCGTTCCCGAGAGTTCCGTTATTTAGAAGTTTTATTGCACAGCCTTTTTTTTCATGAAAATCTACATTTTTGCAAGCATAGAAATTGCATGGCAAATGCAAATGGAAAATTTACATCTGGTATAGAAAATACACTTATTATTTTCAAAAATATGTGCACATATTTTGCAAACATCGAATATGCACTTATATTATGTGTCAGGTTCTGAGAAAACATCTTCTATTAGAAGTGGATTTATGTTAATTTTACCTTAATATTTTGTGTATTGTATGGGCTGTGTACTGAAATTTCAAGGTGATATGATTTCTTTGTCTAAAACTGGAATGAACATGTACAGTAGGGTGGATCGAAATTTTTTTTTCACAGTGTCAAAACCTACCTATGTGGAAAAGATGTTCTCTTGGATGGAGATTAAGGGAAAAATGATTAAAAAATTAATTTTAAATTTTACTATTGCCACAATAAGGTTGAATTTCCGAAAAAAAGTGAAAAAAAAACTTAATTTTGGATAGATGATTTTTGATTCAAAATAATAGTTTAAAAAACTATCCAAAATCTACCTATGCGTAAAAGATGTTATATTATATGCTGAGTATGAGAAAAATAATAAAAAAAAATAATTTCAAAATTTAAATCTGCCGCAAAATATGAGTAAAATATGAGTTTTAGAATTTTTAACATTTATTGCAATGAAGGGATATTTATTTGATTACAAGATTAAACTTTTAGTTTTTTATTTAACAGCTTTTTTATTATTAAATCAAGAAAAATCAGTAACATTACATTGGTGATAATGACGTTTGGTATTGAAAATCGGCATGAGATTTTGTTATTCAATTCGATTTTTATAAAACCGTCTCTTATATATGGTCCATACACAACAGAAAATACTTCCCTGACTATTTTGATTATTAATTTTGAAGAATGAGCTTTGCGTGAATAGAAATTATTGATAGTAGATGTTATTGTCACTGGAATGATTCCTGAATTTACTATTGCTTCTGTAATCATGTTGTTACAAAATCCCTCAGTTACTGGAGATTCGTCACATTTTCCTATTTAAACCTATGTAATCCGTCGCAAAAGGTCACAAGCTGGTAAATGGAAAATATAGATGTTACTTAATGTAATGATTATGATTACAGCAGACCGTTTGATTTCACTCGCGCACTTTTAGAATTCATCTACTGACATAAATGAAAATACAAAGAGCTTCTCATATGCGAATTTTTTTTTATTTCACTAGTGAAACATTTGTGCCCAGCCGCTATTCCGTTCACGCTGCGTATAGATGACGTAGTGGAACCTCATTTGTGTGTAACTAGCACAAAAACTATTGTAGTGGGTGGTTGAAAATCAGTTCCATATTTCAAATAACACATCCTTTAACATCTATGTTAACAGATATCCGTCACAACCGATCGCAACCAACTTTCTTACATATATATTATTGTTAACACATGACAAAAAATGCACGTCATATTTTCAAATCGTTTGGCACTGTTCCAGAATTTACAATGTGGCTGATGTATTCGGAACCAAGTTCTTTTTTCAAGCTCAAGACTGCTTCTATTATGATTTTTCTTCTGTTGTCTTCTAGTGATGTAGTCTTGTCTTTACACCCATCAAAGTTTAAAGAAATTACCGTGATCATAATCTTTTACAAATGACTAAAACGATAGAGTGGTCTTTGGTTTGTTTTGTAATGCCGAATTTTTTTTTTCTCTCAATAGCATTTGATTCATAGTTTTGTGAGATAATGCCTACATCTTGAAGTGCATCTGACACGATGGCAGCACTTGCTTGGTCGGAAATGCCCAAACTGTCCATTATTCTGACTGATGCCAATTTTCGTCACTATAGTGGTGCGACACTTAGGACCATCAGCACCTGGTCAGCATTTTGGCTTCTTAATGATAGCTGATGGCGCAGAAAAGTGAATTTGCTCGCACTACGTCGGTTTAGTTTACAATCAATATTCCTATTCATATTCAAACCTATTGAACTGAAAAAAGGCAGTGTTTTCGAAAATGGTCCCCAAGACTGTAATAGCTTTCAATATCTTATTTTGTTTTATAAGAATTAAGAAGAGTCCAAAATTTGTCGTGAGGCAATTTAATTTTTCTTAAAATGCTGCAGTGGTAAATTATTGAAATTGAATCTCATTTACAGGTCATTTCTAACTTATTAGAAACTCGTTCTCACTGGCAGGAAATAAATAGATGTAGACCAATTCCTTGCTTCGGTTATTTTTTAAATACCAATATATAAATTTTATACCGCTTTTGTAATAATATTTACTGGCGTATCAAAGCAAGACCCAAATAGAGGGTAATTCATATCTTTAATTTTTATTTATTTATTTATTTATTAACAATGCCACGGTGCAGTAATATTCAAAGTACACCAAGATATACAATACACAATCAGACAAATCCTTCAGTGAAAAACCTGGAACTGATAGTTTTTCGAAACTTTAAACCACTTGCAGCAGTATTAAATCTCGAAATTAGTTTTTTTTAACTTTATGCAATATAACATCTCTTACGCAAAGTTAGGTTTTTATTGATATTAAAATGATTATTTTGCGTGAAAAAAAATCTAACCAAAATTAGATATCTTTCCATTTTTTCCAAATTTCATCGAATTTTCAAATTTTTTTGTTACAGTATTAAATTTTGAATTTATTATTTATTATTTTTTTACTTAACCTCCATACGATATAATATCTTTTCCGCATTGTTGGGTTTAAAAAATTATTAAAATAATTACTTTTTGAAAAAAATCATCTAACCAAAATTCGGTCTTTTTTTCAATTTATTTCGAAAATTCAACTCTTTTGTGGCAGCATTAAATTTAAAAATAAATTCTTTTTACTATTTTTCCCTTAATCTCCATACAATAGAATATCTTTTCCGCATAGGTAGGCTTTGATGAATGGCAATTTATTTTTCGCCATAGACAATCGATCCACCCTAATGTACAGGTGTAGTGAGGTGAAAAAGAAGATTGCAGGGGGGCGTGATAGATCTTCAGATATGTCTGTGGAAGATGAGTAAATAAAAAACATTCCACGAATCCAGCAAACAAGGTGGAATGCGAGCAAGGGAGGAACTCCGTAGGGGGGGTTGACAAGGGGGAGTAGCAGGAATCGAGAAGGGCGGTGTTTGGCTGAGAAATAGTCAGTTCGGACGGAGAGAGCAGTGTGGACGTAGTACAAACTGTGTAGTGCTCTGGTCGGACAGCGTAGGCTGAGAACCCATGTGTTGGGAGATTCGAAATTGATTTCCGGTAAAGTTAATCTAAAGTGTATAGAGTGAGAGGGAGAATGTGTAATTTGAACAGTACACAGCCAACTTTTTACTTTATTTAATTTAATGTTGAACCGGATCACCTATATCCGAGTTATAAATGTAAATAGTGTTTTATATGGTGTGCATAGAACTTAAATAAACTATTAATTTAGTTAAGTGACAGCGTTGGTTTTTCATTTACACAATCCTCTCAGCGGGTGACCGATATCACCTAATAATATCGGTGGTGGCAGCAATAACTACTACGGACTTTCTTCGAAGTTTGCGGGCTAAGAGGAAACTCCGACATTATGCAAAGAATGTGACCAGTTTTTACAACATAAAATATGCACTGATATGAAAGCATAAAAAATTCAGATAGTTTTCGCAAAAAAGTATGCTTTTGCAATATTAAAATAATTGGATGTGTCAATCCCAAAACTTTCTTCTATCTCATAAGTACATTTTAATATAAAAAAAAAAAAAAACATGGTGACCCCAAAGTTACCCATTATCGAATTTCCTCGAACATTTGAGTTAGCCTAATGAGATTCTGGTATCCGAAAAGCCTAAAACGCAAAATTTAATTAATATTCTGAGAAAATGAGCTTAGTAGTGCCTCGTGTTGGGTAATTTATACTAAAACCTAATAAGCATCTATCTATGTCAAGACCTAACAGAATCTGAAATTTGATGAAATTTCGTCCATTAGTTCTTGAGATATAGTTATAACAAAAAATTTGCAAAACGTAGCACAGCAACACCATATCTTGGACAATTTATGCCAAAACGTGAAAAAGCGTCGAATTATGTTATGGTGTAAAAAAATCTGAAGTTTGATGAAATTCTGTGCGTTAGTTCTTGAGATATAGCTATCTTGAAAATCATGAAAAACGTGGTATAGCAGCGCCACCTGCTGGCCAATTTACACCACAACTTAATCAGCGTCTACGTATATCAAGAGGTCACAGAATCTGAAGTTAGGTGTAATTCTCTGCATTAGTTCTTGAGATATAGCAATCTTCAAAATCATGAAAAACGTAGTACAGCAGCGCCACCTGCAGGCCAATTTTCACCAAAACTTAATCAGCGTCTATGTATATTAAGGGGTCACAGAATCTGAAGTTTAGTGAAATTCTCTGCATTAGTTCTTGAGATATAGCAATCTTGAAAATCATGAAAAACGTAGTATAGCAGCGCCACCTGCAGGCCAATTTTCACCAAAAACCAATAGGCACTAATTCATATCAAGGTCTAATTGAATATAAAATTTTATTAAATTTCGAGCATTACTTCTTGAGATAGAGCGCCCACAATTTTTTTGTCACATACAGACAGACATATAGACAGACAGACAGACAGACGGACAGACTCACAGACAGACATTTTCGAAAAATAGTCAAAACGTGTTCAGGACCTTCTAAAATGTATAAATCCGTCGAAAACCGGAAGTCGAAAATTTTCATGAATCCAATACTTTCTTCCTGTAAAGAATAGAAGAAAGTAAAAATATTTACTTTTTACGCATATATTGTGTACAATCTCCCGTTTTTTGCAAAACTGTGCAAAGTATTTCTTAAAAAAATATATTCTGCTATTTCTAGCAGAAATTCACAACCAACAAATAATTTTTTGCTGTTATTCTTGTTTAGCAAATTAGAATATTTTGCTGGCAAATAGTGCGTCATGCTGTTTTCTGCCTAAGCTGCCTTCCTAGCATATCATGTTGGCAAACATTAAAAAGCACCTAATGCTAAAGCATATAATATTTCTGCCATTCCATGCTTTAGAAGAAGGTTAAATAGAAAACAAGCATAAAAAGCTAGTACATACCGTGTCATGCTATTTCTCCTTAAATTGGCTGCATAGCATATTATGCTGATAAGCATAAAAAAGCATATTATAGCATGTTAAGTTACCTAACTGTGCATGCTCTAAAGTAGCTTAAAGAGCTAATAAGCAAAAGATGCTTGTACAAAACTTGTCATGCTATTTCTCACTAAACAGGTTGCATTGCATATAATGCTGGCAAGCATAAAATAGCATATTATAGCATGTCAAGGTACCTATCTCTGCATGCTTAGGCAAAAGCTTAAACAGTAAATAAGCATAAGATGCTTGTACATAGCTTGCCATGGTTTTTCTCTATAAGCTAGCTATATAGCATGCGATGCTGACTAGCAATTAAAAGCATATAATAGCAGGGATATATAGCAGACAAAGCAATATCTAGCAAAATTAGGATATTTTTGTTTCTGGTACTAGCATGAATTTTGACCTGGGCACATCTTTATTTTTTTTACACTTTCACAAAAAAAAGAACACTTTCAATAGCTTAGAATGCATCTTGTCAATTTCTAAGTTTGTAGAGTTTGTATTTTTAGAATAGGGCAATGTACATGCAATTATTCCATCTTATTTCATAGTTTTGTTTGCATGGCGTTATTACCCATATAGGTGGATAATAACGCCAAACAGCATTGGTCAAGAAATCAAGCCATTGCATTTTATGAATACATATCTGTTAAATCATTATTTTTTATAATGATAATCAATGAGTTGCTGTATCAAATCACATATTTCTTTGAAAAATACAAACTAAAACTGAGCCGTGAAAATTGGTAGAACCTTAATGTGGCGTTATTACCCCAGGGTAACTTACTTGAATTTTTTCCCTCTAAATGCATTGATCCCAAAATTTCTAAATATTTTTAAATTTTTATTTTTTTTAAATGATACAAGTTCAAAAAAGTTTTTCAGACTATGTTTTATTGTCTATTCTTTTAATTGTTGAATGAAAATTTTTCCAAATCTTATAATCTTTAACACTGAACATGTGAAAGCTTATAAGACAGACTATTTTTCATTGTCTTTTCTTTAAATATACAAACAGAATTTCTTCAAATCTTATAAGTTTTCTCATGTGCTTTTGTATTTTTTAGACAACTATACTTAGCACAGCGTTCGGTCTTGCATTAAATATAAACAGCATTCTTGTTGGGTTTTTACAACTGCTAATTTGAAATATACTTTTCCTTAGTTTATATATCAGGAAAAATAGCTTTTAATAGCTCATAAAAGAACGTATCAACAGTCACCTCTGAATACATTGAATTTCGCAAGAACAGGATGCCATAAGAAAAAATATAATGCTTACAACGTGTCATGTAATTATTTAATTAAATGATTAATTTAAAGAACTAATCCTTAAACTGTAAGTAAGAAGTATAATATTAGTGTTAGATTAAAAAAAATAAGAATACATTTTTTTAAAATTTTGTGGCAGACGTGTTTGGAGTTTGCGCATGATTTCACAAAGTTGTAATGATATTAATTTAAATCATATGTTTAAAAATAGCTCAGTACATTAATTTTTTAAGTTAATGGGCTTTGCATTCAGCAGTTCTTCTTTAAAGTTAATTAAAAAAAAGATTATTTTTTTTATCAACACTCACTAAACATTAATGTCTAATATTAAACACTTGAAAATTTTCGCATTTATTCACAAAGATTATAAATATTTTTAAAATGTTTATTATGCTCTGAATAACACAAGTTCAAACAAATTTTTCAGACTACGTTTAAATGTCTTTTTTTATTATACAATGAAAATTTCTGAAAATTTTATAAGTTTCACGTGTTCTTATATATTTTTTTACAAAACTGTACTTAACACAATGTTCGGTCTGGTATTTAAAGAAATCATTCTTAATGTGTTCTTACAATTGATCATCAAATGTACCTTCTGTTTAATTTATATATCAGGAAAAATGGCGTTTAATAGCGCATAAAAGAACGTTGTAACAGTCACCTCTGAGTATATTGAATTACACAAGAACGTGATGCCATAAAGAAAATCATAATGTTCAATCGCGCCATGTAATTATTTAAGTAACTGAATAATTTAAAAAACTAATGCTTAAACTATAAGTAAGTAGTATAAGATCCGAGTTAGTGTAAAATTAAAGAACAAAGTTCTTAAAATTTTTTTGGGAGACCTGTTTTGTGGTTGCAGCATAATTTTTTAAAGCTGTAATCATGCTATTTGAAATCTCACATTAAAGAAATTAGTTGAGTATTTTAATATTTGAATTTAATATATTTTGTATTTAAAAGCTCTTGTTTGAAGTTAATTAAAGAGGATTGTTTTAATTTTCTACGATATTCATTAAACTTTAACACTTAATATCAAATACTTTTACACGGGTTTAAAATTCATTATTTTTGGACATAATTTCGCCTTGTTTAAAGGACAAGAAAGTTTTTCAATTATAAGGCAGTCTATAGCAAATCATAATATGCTTGGTTTCTAAGAGGTTACGTGTAATTTGTTACTATTATTTTAAATATTAAATTAAAAATACCACAAGTGGGGGGTTTTAATTTTAAGGCAATCTATGCAAAATCATAATACGCTTATTTTTTAAATAAGTTATAAGTAGCGTGTTATTTATACTTTAAATAGAGTCTGAAACGTAACGATATTTATTTTCTTAAATTGACTTTTTATGGTGTTTGGATACTTTATTCTGTTTTTTTATTTTATAAATGAAGTTTTTTTTTAAAATTGTGTAAATTTCATTTTATTTTTTAAATAAAAAAAGTCTGAAAAAAAATTCAAACGAATATGTTCCACATTTTTTTACAAACAATCCCTTCAAATTTGAAGAAATTTAACGATTTTCATTTTCTCTTTAATCATTGTGTCTTGTGACAATAATTTATCCTTATAATCATACTTGCAAAATCTCAAACCGTAACTTTGCTGTTATTTCCGCAATTATTTGTTTTCTGATTACATTCCTATGTAGATGCTAAAGAGTTATTTCCGTAGAGAAATATAAGAAGAATCAATATTGTTTCGTAGCATAATTATCTTAAGGATGTCGAAAGATGTCTCGTTGGAATATGCTGTTATTTTTATTTTCGTGTACGAATATTAAGTTATTAAGTATAAACTGAATGAGAAATTAAATGTCTATAAATGAAAGTCGTAAAATGGAAATATTTTTTTTAAACGTGTTGTAATACTATAGTTTAAATAATGGAGTTATTTAAATACCATACCCAAATTTATCATCTTATTTTTTTTTTAATATTAAATGTGTGAATAAACCGAAATCACACCTAATTTGCAATACGTTTATTTTTGCATATCCATTTAACTAATAAGATCTTGCGTCGTACGGATAAGAATGTTTTTTCTTGATTTATCACTTAAAGATTTTTGACACCACTTATTTTTTTAAAGACTTTAATGCTTCGACTAAAAATTACGAATATTTTTGGCTTAAAAAATGGTGTTTATCCCATGTTTTTAATTTATTGTTCGAAAAATGATTTTATTATTGACGTGGTTTGCATTAAACGAAAAGAAATAGAAATGTAGTAATTAAGCAGTACAAATTGTAGTTTGAATATTTGTAAATGTATTCTTAAAATATACCAAATTATTAATTCATAAAATTAAAATTATATATAATTTTTATTTTATGTTTATAACAATACAAGTCAAAAAAACTTTTTTAGACTAAGTGTTATTGCCTTTTTACTTACCCATCATACGTAGTATAGGGTAAGTCTTGCAATCGTTTTGAAAATCGAAAAAAATTTTTTGACGGATTTACACGTTTTAGATAGTGGAGATTCCGAAAAACATATTTTTAGAAAAAAAAATTTGCCGTCCGTCTGTCTGTCTGTCTGTCTGTCTGTCTGTCTGTCTGTCTGTAAACGCTCTATCTCCCGAACAAATTGAGATAGAGACTTGAAATTTTGTATGTAGTTAGTATGTAAGAATGGGACGAACCCTATTTAATATCAGCAACCTCGATTATCCGGAACTATTTTTTTCGGACTCTCGAAAAATTCGTTCTGATGAAAGGTACATAAAAATTTTCGAATTTTTTTGTTCTAAGGAATGGACGTAAAAGGCAATAAAATAACACACATTTTGAATATAGAACGAAGTCGATCGGATTATTAGTTGCCGAGATATTTGTAATCTTGTTTTCCACATTCTTCGATTTTTCATGACCTTGTATTTCATTCAAATTTCAATTCAGAAGTATATTTTAATTGGAAATGAGACGCTTAATCCGACGCAGTTAATTGTTAGTTAATAGAATTATTATTTTTGGAGTTATAAGGATGTTTCTTTTACGCAGTTCGGTCCTACTTGAGTAGTTTGGCGTTTTATATAATTTGTCGAAATTGGTACATCAGCAGTTCTTTAATATAGCATTACTATGTATATTAACAATATTTAAATTTTGTTTATGAATTGCAATGCATTGTATAAATAGTTTCACATGTTTTATTTTCATATACTTATCTATGATGGGTAAGTATTACGGTGGCCCCCAACGACTAGTTTAGTTATCCAATGAAAAAATTTCCAAATCTTATCAGTTTTCATATTTCCTTATATGTTTTTTTTTACACAGCTGTACTTAACACAATGTTCGGTCTCGTATTAAAAAGAAACAGTCTTAAAGTGTTCTTAGAATTGTACTTCAAAGGTACCTTCTTAATTTATATATCAAGCAAATAGGCCTTTATTATGCGTAAAAGAACTTTGTAACAGTCACCTCTAAGTATATTGAATTACGCAAGAATGTGATGCCATAAAGAAAACAATAATGTTTAATCGTACCATGTAATTATTTAATTAAATGAATAATTTAAAGAACTAACTCTTAGACAATACACAAGGAGTGTAAGATTAGTTTTAGATAAAAATTTAAGAATAAAGTTTTTTAAAAATACACGAGAGATGTATTTTGTGATTGCAACACGATTTTTGTAAATTTGTAATCATGTTAATTGAAATGGTACCTTTAAAAATAGTTGAGTAATTTAATTTTGTAATTTTATGTGACTTGTTTTAAGCAGTTCTTGTTTGGGGTTAATTTATGAAGATTGTTTTTATTAAGATCAAACTTTAAAAAAAATATATATGGGAGGCGTGTTTTGTGTTTGCTGCATGATTTTAAATAGTTGTAATCACATTTATTGAAATCGTTCATTTGAAATATTAGTTAAGTAGTTTGAATTTTTTTATTTAAGATATTTTCCGTTAAAGATTTCTTGTTTGAGATTAATTAAAGAAGATTGTTTCTATTTTCAGCAAGATTCACTAAGCATTAATCCGTAATATTAAATAACTTAAAATTTTTCGCAATGATTGTTATCAATACGTAATAAATCACGTATTTAATATTCAATATTTTCAAGCGTAATTTTGCTGCTGAAAATTAATTATAATATACTTACATTAATTCATAATTATGCAAATAAAAATGTAAGTATAAACTAGTCAGAAAATTTCAGATAAGTGTAGAACAAGTTGGAAATTGCACGTGAAGCGTAGCAAATTAGGTGCGTTCGAACGATAACGAAGTTTTAAAAATATTACTTTCATATATCAATCTCATAACATTGTAAATAGTGAATTACAATTAAAACGCTCATCAAACAATGTTCTCCCTATACTATTATGTAATGGAATACTTTTGTGTGGCCTTGTAAATCAATAACAAATGTTCTTTGCACCACAAATTATGTAAGATGTATAGTATAATATGTACTTTATAGTTGCATATAAATTTTATTAAGTTCGCATGAGTGTAACACGATTAAAATGCATTTGAAACATTTTTTCCCATTGACCGTAATGTAATGGAATACTTTTGATTTTCCCTGTAATTGATCTATGCATCCGATTTTCATAAAATTTGAAATAACTCGAAAAAATTATGTAATAATTATGTGTTTTAAATTTCAAACGTATAGAATATATTTGAAACTTTTTCCCCATTGACCATAATGTAATTGAATACTTTTGATTGTCCCTGTAATTGATCTATGCACGCGATTATCAAAAAATTTGAAATAACACGACAGAATTATGTAATAATTGCGTATTTTAAATTTCAAACGATTAAAATGCATTTGAAACTTTTTTCCCCATTGACCGTAATGTAATGGAATACTTTTGATCGTCCCTGTAATTGATCTATCCATCCGATTCTCATAAAATTTGAAATGACTCGACAAAATTATGTAATAATTATGTATTTTAAATTTCAAACGATTCGGTTGGGTAGTTTTTGCGTTGTTATATGCGGACAGACGGACGGACGGACAGACGGACGGACAGACGGACGGACTGAACGATCACTATAGGTGCTACGTATTATAAAATTACGAACGCACCTAAAAAGCAAATAATTTGTCGTTGAAATATATGTTTTATAAATACATTCAAAGAAGTTCAAAAGATTAGTGTTGTGAATTATGTTTACATAAAAGATTTATTTATTTATTCTTTTTTTTAAATTATTATGAGTTAAAACGACGATTATATTAAACTTATTTCATCTTTATGTAGTTCTTACAGAAAAGTAATATTATCAGTCATATTCTTTAAAACTCAAAAATTCATATATTTCCAAAATAACGAAAATCACGAGTCATGCCTATAATATGGAAATATAGAGACAACATCACTATCTTTTGAATAATACAATTTAACTTGAATCCACTGCTTGTAAGAATGAATTTCTGATTTAATTTCAATGCACATAATAATAATAATAATAATAATAATAATAATAATAATAATAATAATAATAATTAAAGATAAATTAGCATCTCAATTCATTAAAATTAACGCATGTATAAATAATGATTTATTTCAGACTTTTAACACCATTAATATAACGAGGTGGAACCCGTCAAAATTCGACGAAAGAAAATCTTTAAAAAAGAACTGTTTCATTGATTTATAATAAATCTACAAAATTAGTTACAGTAAAAAATGCATCTTATATTGGTCAGTCTAACTCTCAAATAAATATTATTTTAAACTAAAATTCACAAAATACTATAAAACTGATTTATCCAAATTATTAAAAGAAATAAACCCGAAATTCACCGGATTTTATAACAGACGATATTTTAAAAATAGTATACGCATTTTAATTTCTTTTAATTTCTTTTCTTTTTTTTTTCTTTTTTTCATTTTTAAGAGAAAATGGAGTATTTCTGTTGCCACAATTACAAAATTGGTACTAAAGCTATAAAAAAATTAATATCTCAAAAAGAATTTAAGATACAGCTTTCAAACAAATTACATTTAAAAGTAAATTTTTACTTTATACGACTTTGTAAAAATTTAAAATGAACGATATTTAGAAGTGTAAAATTTGCAGTAGCCAAAATTACAGAACTGAAATTGCATGGAAAAGTGTTGCGCATTTTAATTTCTTTTTTTTTTTTCAATTGTAAGAGAAGATGGAATGATTCTGTTGCCACAATAACAAAATTGGTACTAAAAACTATAAAAAAAAAGATAATATCTAAAAAAAATTGAGGTACAGCTTTCAAACAAATTGCATTTTAAAAGTACATTTTTTCCTCTATCCGACGGAGTAAAAATTTAAAATGTGCTATGCGTAGAAGTGTAAAATTTTGTAGTTGCGAAAATTCTAAAACCAAAGTTACAGGGCAATGTGTTGCCATTCGCAAAATAACGTATGGGTTACGCACAGATACGTCTGGCCTTTATAATATAGATAAACCAATACAAGTGATAAATTACTCTGAGAAAAGTAATTAAATCCGGGACTACAGTGCACCGTGCTGTTTCTTTAACTACTTTTGATACCTTGGGCTATTCCATAGCTTTGCAATTTTTTAGTTTTTAAACATGTTGAGGAAATCACCGTTGAACAGATAGACAGCACTAGATGACCGGACAACAATTAATAAAGTACTATCCCATCGATATTAAACACGCATACATTAATGTCTGAAGTAATTAAAGTTGCTATAATTTCACTCTAGTCATGCAGTGCTGTTTGATCGCCAGTGACGTTATCTAAAATGGTTAAAAAGTAAGAAATTGACGAGGTACAATAGTGGCCTGGGTAGCTGGGTTTTAACCTCTAAATTAAAACAACAACACGATACGCTGTGAAACCAGGTTAGATTCCATCCCTGGATAGTTTTTTACACGAGTTGGGTTTCTTTTACTATGTATAAGGCTTGAAATAAAGCATTATTTATAATTTTTTTTACTGAAAGATCATTTTAAAAGAATTTATAAATTCTTTTACTATTTATAATGTAAAAGCAATTGTTTCACAGCGAAATTAAGATTAAAATGTCTCTTTTGAATTTTGTGCATTGTTCTCTGTCTATTTGAGAGTGTTAAAGTGCAAACCAAAAACATACACTTTGATTGTCCACAAGTAATACTTTAATGAGCCATTTTTCAATGGGTATTTTATTGAAATCAGAAATTTCTTAAATAATAATAAGATTAATAATAAAAATTTGAATAATTTGCATCACAAAGTACAATTTTGGTTTTTCACATTTAAAAGGAATAATTTATAAGAGCTCCTAGGGAACTAAAGATGAATTCCAAATTAAATGAAATTTAAACCTTATATTTAATGTTCCAAAAGGCAACTTTTTAGACCTACCCAAAGGATAAATTTCTTTAAAAAAATTAGTCAATTTCACTCCATCCTAATAAACATGCTTCGAGTTGAGCATTTTGTGACATTTGACAAAAAAATACTAATAGACCGCTTTAGAACTCTGTAAATCATTATAACATAATACAACGGATGGTTTGTGAAAGGAAATAAGACTATATTTTGAAATACTTGGTTAAAAAAAGGTTTCAATAATGTTTTATTTTTATCGGTTTTTGAAGGAAGGTACTCAATTGATCTGAAGGTGCGTTTGGATGGGAGGAATTTGATGATCTTCGTGTTCAAACTCACTTTATCCATGACCTCGAAAGCTTTATAACTGCAATTTAAAACCTTTCATCTTTTACTGGATTACTTGATAATGGTTATTGCCTTATTATAATCAATTACAGAGATAACATTAAAAATGAATATTGCTTTTTTTATATAAATCTTCCAAGTTCTTAATATTTGGGTTATATCTAAGGCATAATACTACAATTCCCATTTTCTTAAAAATTCATCAGTAATTTTCTTGACGCGTTCAAATGGACTTCATTGCAACAATATATCACTTGAAGCTGCCTATTGGACATTTTGGGGAAGCTATCACATATATCAATTTTCCTGTTAATAATGTGGTGCATCAAGATGCTCACTATGCACTTAAAGCTGGAATTCAGAAATAGTTGTTTATACCACTGTGGTTTTAAAAACTTTACTTTATCACATAAGAAATTATTTTTTTTATTAAATGTGTATGATTTTACAAACTTTCTTTACAGCATATTCAATATTTATTTCAATGCTATCAGATGTATCTTCTACAATTCCCAAGATTAAAGAAAAAATTAACATAGAAGCGTAATTACCTAATGATACGAATAGAAATGCATAATTTATAAAATATATGTTTAGTTTCTTTAAAAAGGGTAAATTATTAAAAAAAAGTTTCTTTTGCGGATGTACAATTTCATATATATATATATATATATATATATATATATATGCATATATATATATATATGTATATATATATATATAGTCGAAAAATATTAAAGTCTTAAGTAAACTGATAAACGTTGTAAAACCTGCCCGAATGCGGACTTGTCGGTAAACATTTATGCGAATAGTACAATAGACTTGAATTATGATTTCTGTAAAATTTCTCATGTTGTCTACTTGTTAACTTGCATGGTGTGAAATCAAAGGTATGTGGGTGAAACTTCTGACGAGCTACATAAACGCATAAATAATCATCGTTCTATGTCTGAAAGAAATACCGGTAATTCGACTTTTGAAATTAAACATTTTCACTTACATGATTTTGAAAATGTTAGTATACAAATTTTAGAACAGATTTTTGATAAGTCATTTCGATTACGAAGTGAAAGTTTTTACATTCTACGTGCTAAATCTTTATATCCACATGGGTTAAATACTAAACTTTGCTATCAAACTGATAATTCAATGAGTGTGTACAGTTTGTTTTCTTCAGTTTACACATCTTCATTTCAGTACAATAGAGGTAAAAGAGGGAATCACTCTAACAAAACATTGTTTGCTAGATATAAAAATATAAATCCAGCCATTATATTACTTGATTTATACAATCTCTTTATTAAGAATTATAACATTAAAGAAATCAAAACTATTTTATTTAGTTTAAATTTTAAGATTCTACGTAGCTTACAGCAAAAAATTAATGATTTTAACTGTGATAATTTGCAATTTAAAGATTTATTAACAGACTTTTTATTGTTTAAAATAGGTAAATTTAAACAGTGCAATATGGATAAAATATATTTTATTAGTACTTTCCAACAAAAAAGTTTTGATAACTTATATTTAAATAAAATTATTACTAAACATAGTGAAATATTTCCTATAAAAAATTTATCTATTATTTTAACTTTCAGATATGTCAATACTTTGGGTAATAAATTATTTAATTATAGAGAAATTGCACAAAACTTGGATTCCTTTTTAAATGTCCCTTGAGATTGTAGCTCATATCAGAATTCCCCCTATTATGATGACAATTCAAAACATGTAGTGACTGGTAACCTTAATTTCATATCTAATGATGAATTGATACATCTAATGAGTTTTGGAACAAAATTCAGATTAAACAGGAAAATGAATCTAAAAAAGTCTTTCAGTCTATTTAAATCAGAGCTACATACGTTCATACTTAATTTAAGCTATAAATACAATAAACCTATCCCCCTTTTTAACGATTGGAAACTAAAAATTTTGGATGATTTTAAAGTTTTTCAAACCAATTACATGAATGACTCTACTTATACTTAACACAAACTTACTTTAGATATACAGAGGGAAATTTCAAAATTAAAAAATTCTTTTGTTTTTTGTTCAGTTGATAAAGCATCTAATAATTTTGCAATAATCTGAAAAAGCTTTTATGCTGGTCTGATACATGCTGAGCTCAATAATAGTGTGACCTATAGTTTATATGAATCTACAATACAAACGCTTATAAAGAAACATCTAGCTTATTCTAAAAAAGCTCATATTCCTTTGCCTAAAGTTAAAAATTTGTCTTTTCCTTTTCTATTCGTAACCCCCAAATTTCACAAAACGCCTGTTAAATATAGATTTATATGTAGTAATGTAAACAGCATCGGTAACGAATTTAATTGCAGGTTTGAAAAAATGTTAAAGAAGATTTTGGATATTTTAAAATTTAAATATAAAAATAGTAATGTTTATTGGATTATTTTAAATAGCTTTGAAATAAAAAATGAATTTACTAAAAATGACATACAGAATATACAAACTTTTGATTTTGAAAACCTTTTTACTAACATTCCTATTGCAGAGTTGAATAGCATTTTATTTAAAATTATTGATTTGATCAGTGGGGACATCGATATGGATCTTAATTTATTTAGATTATTGTGTAATTTTTGTTTATATAATAATTATGTATATACAGGCTCGGACATTTATTTACAAAGTAATGGGATAGGAATGGGGACAAGTTATTTTTCCACGGCAGCTAATCTCTTTTTATTTTTTTATGAATATCAATTTTCAAGTGTAAATAAAGATGTTAACTTTCTGGCTTTCAGATACATTGATGATTTAATTATTTTGAACTGTGATCGTAATTTTTTGGAAATTTCATCCGATATTTATCCTGATATGCTGGTCCTAAAAAAAACTAATGAAAATAATAACGCTGCTGACTATCTCGATTTAAAAATCCACATTACAAATGATTTGCAAATTTCCATATATAATAAAAGAGATAATTTTAATTTTGAAGTTAATCAGTTGGTTAACTGGACTTCAAATATTCATAAACGTGTTTACATTAATATAATTATTGGTCAAGTTTTCCGTTACTACAAGCTCTGTTCAAATAAAAATTTATTTTTAAAGGAACTTCTTCATTTAATTAATATTTTACAATACAAGAATAATTTACCTTTAAAATTTATTAAAAAATATACTAGTTTTACTGACAGTCTGCATTTTTAAGTAATTGCTATATGATTGACAGTTAATGATTCGTATAACTTAAAGCCTTTTGGACGGTTTTACAAGGATGTCTGCAATCGTGTGGCAACGACATGGATACGAACACGGATTGATTTTGGATGCTGGTTTTTTGTTGTTTTGTGTGGCTGTTTCTCTGAGGCTTGGGTAATACAACTTTATTTATTTCTGTTTTAAGTTATATTACATACTTGTTCATTTCGGTAGTATCAATTTTAAATGTGTTATATGCTGTTTTCTGTGGCGTTTGGGTCCGGTGGGGGAGTGTTATGATTTCAAATGTTTTTGTACATTTGATTTTTTTAAATTGTAACACTCTGATCGAAACCCACTGCCACTACATTATAATAGTCCTTTTCCATTTCCATTCATATGCATTTGCTGTGTTTTAAAACTGCCCACTGCTGATGAGATCCACAGCCTTTTTATATTGTCTTTATACTGTTTTTCTTACTCGTTTTTTATTTCCTTTAAAGTTTAATAGTTTGATATCATTTTTTATTATGGCACGGGACTTTGGATCTGCCGTTACACTTTATTCTTAAAGTGCTATATATATATATATATATATATATATATATATATATATATATATATATGTATACATATATATATGTATACATATATATATATATATATATATATATATATATATATATATATATATATATATATATATATATATATATATATATATATATATATATATATATATATATATATATATATATATATATATATATATATAAAACCATCAATTGTATTACAATATATGAACCATTGAATTTAATTACTTATAGCTCATTGAACATGTACGTAAAAAATAAATAATTAAAATGAATACAAATGGAATTTGTAGAATCAAAGCTGAATATTCATGTCCCAAATACTTTGGAACTACAAATGAAGTGTGTAGTTTCATCTTCGTATTTGCCATGAAAAAGCAAAACAGTGCGAGTTGGGAACTACCAACGGAGACAAAATCAAAACCAAATGAAGAAAAAACATTAAAAACAAGGCACAGTAAAACTATTAAATTGGATAGCAAAATGAAAATGAAAAATAAAAATAATTAATGTCAACATGATAATAATAAATAAATAAATAATAAATTTAAAATGGAGTAATATGATAACAGAAAAAATAAACCACACACCATGTTTTATCCTATTAAAATTTAAAACAAAATCATTTAATTTTACTACGCAAAGTCAACCCAATATCTTAATATAAGATGATTTAAGATTTATAAATAGATAATTAATATATTTACCCTATACACTTAGAAATTGTATTATAGATCTCCAATTTATTAAAAGTTAGGTAATCAAGTAAATTAATTAAATTATATTTATGAAATTAATTGATGTAACTGTACAATTATCCATTCATTAGTGTCAATTAAACATGTATTATAATATGTTTTTCAATTTAACAAATGCAATAGATATATATATATGTGTATGTATATATACATATATATATATATATATATATATATATATATATATATATATATATATATATATATATATATATATATATATATATATATATATAAATAGACATATATATATATATATATATATATATATATATATATAAGGTACCCTGGGGTAATAACGCCACGTTAAGGTTCTAGCAATTTTCACGGCTCAGTTTTAGTTTGTATTTTTCAAACAAATATATGATTTGATACAGCAACTCATTGACTATCTATATAAAAAAAATAATTTAACAGATATGAATACATAAAATGTAATGGCGTGATTTCTTGACCAATGCTATTTGGCGTTATTACCCACCTATATGGGTAATAACGCCATGCAAACAAAATAATGAAATAAGTTGGATTAATTGCATGTAGATTGCCCTATTCTAAAAATACAAACTCTCATCTCTAGAAATTGACAAATTGCATCTTAAGCTATTGAAAATGTTCATTTTTTCGTGAAAGTGTAAGAAAAATAAAGGTGTGGTATGGGGAGGGGGGGGGATGAGGCAAAAGAATATCAGATCGTGAGCTTCTTTTTGCTTAAAAAGGAGCGTTTAAATAGAATTATTAGAAACATTGCACAGTTTTAACTGTGTTTATTTGAATCAGTATTTAGGATGTAGCTCTGCCACTTTAGGGAATCAACTGGGGTAAAAATTACAATGATTGGCGTTATTACCCCGTTATAGTTATTGCGCCGTACATTTTAAATTACAAATTATCTCGAGAAAATATCCAAAATCTTCAACAACATTTTGAAAGAGCATGAAATGTACTACAAATTTATGTAATTAACAAAGTATTTCCGGATAAAAAAAAATAGTCTTCACATCACAAAACGTATCTCGCAAATTTTAGATCAAGCGTTAATTTTAGCTGCTTGTAAAAATAATAAAACCTAAAAATGAAACAAATTAACTGGAAGCTGTTTTTTGCGATTTATATGACTCAAAACCCTTCTGCGCAGAACACATGGGTGTCATTTACCAGATTATTTCATAATTATGCAAAATATTAGCACTTGGCGTTATTGCCCCGTCTGGCGTTATTACCCCAGGGTACCTTATATATATATATATACATATATATATATATACATAAATACAATATATATATATATATATATATATATATATATATATATATGTATACATATATACATACATATATATATGTGTATATGTGTGTGTGTATGTGTGTATATATATACATATATATATTGCAATAACGTATGTAGAAAATGTCAAAGGAAAAAAAAATCTGACATCAATTATCTTGAAAAAGAGATTAAATGTTCCTTTGCAGGATAAACTCTGTGAAAATGTATGGTGCATTGTGTAGATACGACATTTTCGTCTATCCAGATCGATTGTTTGACTAATCCGTTGGATTAATATGGATTTGTTCTAGATTTAGATTGACAAAAAAAAATGATTTTTCGCACACTTTAATGCCGGATAAATAATCATTGCTTCGATTCGATTTGGATTAAACACATTAGCATTTGAAAAAAAAAAACACATGTATTTTGTTCGAAAATTAAATATTGTTACATTTTGTCCACATATTTAGAAAAGTAATTAGTGCACTTATCATTTTTGTATCTCATAGTATTGTTGTTCAAAATATATTTTATGTGTACTTCCAAATTTTGTTATGTGTTAGGAAAAATTTTTACTTCAGGGTCATTCCACGTAAAATGAGCAAAAAAATTTTAAAAAGTCGTGGCCAAATGGTAACCGATTTTAATAAAATTTGTTACACAAGTTCAATTCTTCTTGAAATAGGGCTCTGCAAAATATCTTTAATAAATATTTTAGTAGATTTTGAAATTTTAAAAATTTGTGATGTAGAACTGCATGTCTGCAGTCGTCCAAAGTTGGAAGTTTAAAGCTTTATATCTTGAAAATTATTTAACAAAAATATTTTTTTTATATTATTATAATCTCAGAAAAATTCTTTTCTTATTTATTTAATGATAATAATCAGGTAACGCCGTGATTAATTTTAAATTAGTTGTAAAAAATGAAAAGGTGTAAATTTTGAGAAAATTCGAAACGCTATAAAAATTAAAGAAGTTAAAAAATATGTGTCAAATTTATACCTGTTGTAGTAATTACCATAAAGATCGATTTCCCCAAGTTTGAAAGTTGCCATTTATTTCCTTGAACATTAATAAAACTTAAAAACTTAAAAAAATTCAAAATCGTAATTTTCCTACATAAGTATGAACAAAAAAATAAATAAAGGAATGGTCCGACATTAACAATATTGCACAGACATAAAGATTAATAAGTCCATTATATAGTAGAAAATTTTCAATATTGCCTTTTGATTCCTCACATTGAAAAAAAATGAGTTCAAAAAGGTAATTTTGTTACATTCCACGCTAAATTTCCTTTGAATTTGCGCGCTTTTAAAAAATATTGAACGATTTCACTTGAATAATAGTGCTGCCATGTATAAGAATTTAACACTACTAGATAATTAATTCTCCAATTCTAATCACTTTTAATAGAAGCCTAAAGCAAAAAAAGAAAAGAAGAAAAGACGAGAAGTAGCATTTGAATGTTTAAAATAGACACTTTTATCTTTGATATCAAGCAATTTGAAAAGATATAAGAGATTTCTTTCATGAGTAAAAGAGCAATAGAAATATTGAACAATTTTGAAGTTATAAAAACTGTAATAATTATTTTATGAGCAAAAGAAATATTGAATTTTCTTTTAAAAATTTTCCTTTTGTTTATTTTTTTCTCAGTAAGGAATAAAAACTCAAATCCTAAATTACACCAATCTATTACTTACCATCTATACTTAACTGAAAATAATTTATGATATAGTTTTTTCATTTCTAACGCTAATAATACAGGTTGAAATTTAAAGCATGTAGAAAAGAACTCGATATTGTATAAACTTTTAAAGGGAGTTTACATACTTAAGCAATCTGTCCTGTGATCTATAATTTTGCATTTCTTCATAAATAAACATATTGTACTTACATGCCAATTTTCATTCAAATCTGTGGCATGTGAGCCACAGCTAATTTGCCCATTTTGCATGGAATGACCCTTCATTGTTTTTAAACTTAACACTTTCGGGTCTGGTGTACTATTAATAGTACACGTCTTTTAACGGGGTATTATTTTGTTTTCAGAAATACTTTTGCTTCTATTTGCATATAGTAATGTTAGTATATGTATATGCATTTAATTTATAACTTTTTGGTAAGGATGGCATATCTTAATAATAATTATTATTATTATTTGCTTAATTCTCTTTGCACCGATTGCGATTCTTTTATTTTAAATATATATTTCACTCTTTAAATTAAAAACACAAATTACTTTCCTGAAAGTGTCATATGTAATAAAGCACAAATAGTACTAGAAATTTGTAATATAATTTAAATCTTATTGTAATGTAATATTTTCTAAACCTCTCCAGAAATTCTTCCTACACCTATTACCATTAGAATATTAATTGAAAAATGCTCAAAACAACAATATTCGTTATCTTTCAGGCAATGAAATATTTGTTAAACACTAATTAATCTATTTTGATAAGTTGTATTAATTTTATTAATGTAAAAATATTTTTTTCTAAAAATTCAGATAAATTACAAGAAATTCAGACCCGAAAGGGTTAAAAGTTCAAAGTTTTGAAATTAAAATATAACGTTTAAATGTAATTATGATTTTTTTTATCAGAATTGCTATGATTAATAGTTATTTTTGTCTTTCTGTAATTATTAAATTCTCATGAGTTTAATTCATGTCACAGAAAAAAAAAATTCCCTAATTTTCTACAGTTTAGTTAAAACATTTCTAATTTTTTTTTTTTTTTGATTTTACATTTTGAAATTTTATATTCTTAAAAATAGAGGAAGAGTTCCGCATATTCATAGCAAATTATGGTAACAAACAAGATTTTCATCAATGACTTTTTGAAATTGAAAGTAATTTATATATTTTTTAAATTGGGTATATTCTTTGTTAAATACCAATTTTGGCATCATATTAAAATTTTTCTAAGCACAACGCCAATATTATCAAATACTGGTTTTATATATGCTAAAATTTTAGATGAAACGATAAAATTGCTTAAACATTGGCTAAGCGGGATTCTATATAGAACATTTTTTCCCATGAAACTTTAGCTAAAAGTTTGTTTTACATTACAACATTTTTAACTAAAACAAACAAGTTTTATGATAAAATCGATAGAGCATATATTAGGACATAAAGCAAATATAGTTATTTTCTTTTTTACAGTAATTTTCTTGATATTTTAAGATAAATATAATAAATATATAAATAGAAAAATATAATAAAATACATAAACGTAAAATCTTGTTACTAATTTTTAACGTCACGGGCAGATTAAAAGGAATTATTACAACTTTCTTATTATATTAGCTTAAACTAAAAAAAATTCCATCTATGACCAGCTATTTTTTTATTAAAAAGCTTTTAATTCATATAGTTTAATTGTATCATGCAGAGAACATTTCAAATTATTTCTAATATAATTATATAACTTATGACAAACTTGTTGTTTGTATATCTAAATTATAATAATCAATAATGGAAATTATTTTAATGCTCTTTAGTAAATGCTTTTGCTTATTAGAGCTATGTAATGCCCTTCTTTCAAAGAAATGAATAAGTTCTCGTTATCATAAATTACATTTATTTCAAGATAGACACAATGTTAAACTGTCAATTTACACGTTGACACGAATAAAGATCTGTCACAACTATTTCACTGTTTAACATTTCACATATTAATATATGTGATACATGTGACAATAATTAATTTAACTTATAATAATATTTTCACATATTATCTTATTTAAATTGAGATTAGGCATATTTTATTTTATCTATCAACATATGCGACTATCACTGCACACCGGATGCCTAAAAACTGCCAGGAGAGGGGGGGGGGTAAAGTCATTGAGTGCAGGGCACCTAAGAACGCCTCTAGGGCCTTTTAGTCAAGCACAAAGAAGCAGCAAAAGGATTCGTTACAGTTATTAATTGTATTGAGATGTATTTAATGTAATCATATAAGTAAATATGAATAAAATACATCTTTGAAAATTACGTTGTAATGCCCTTAAAATAAATAAATAGATTTAAAAAAAACTGAACAACAAGGCAGTTAATCATATGAATGCAGTACATAAAAGACTAATCTGTATCTTCTAGAAATCATAAAATAATATATATATATATATATATAGTCACAAAAATTAAAAACGAATATATAAAATGCGATACCCTTTGTATTTTTTTATCTGTTTGAATGACATTATTCACCAATTTGAGTATATACAGAGTTCTTTGGCTATCATCCTCCGCTATCTTGTGAAAAAGGCAGCTTACTGCACCGTGCATTGTCGCGCAAGCTACCTCTTCCTCCCGGTGGCGCTAGCCGGAAAAGAATTTTTCAAATTTAAAATGACGACAAAAAAACAAAAAAATTTTTGGAAAATTCCGTGAAACGTATTTACAATGTTGATTTATTATCGTTTGAAGTAAAACATAATTTTAACTTCGATTTTAAAATAACGAAAACGAAGAAATCAAGTATTCCTTATAGCATTTCCTTGTTCTCCCTTTTTTCAGTCAAAAAATGGAATCAACGAAAAAACACAGAATACTGTGGTGATAGTTAAGAAATATAATGAACTTTGTAAATATCACCATCAGATAAAAATCTAAGAAGGAGGTCAAAGATGAAGTGCTAAAATACAACTTTATCCTTGATCTCGTGCCATTACGGATACGTGTCCCCTTCAGATGATGATTAGCTGTATTGTTTTAGCTCGAAACGCACCATGCTCTGATTTTTATCATATGGCGATTTTTACAATGTCTATTATTATAAAAATGGAATAATTTAATTGTCATAATTATAAATTGTGACTACAATTAGAAAAAAAAATCTCAAAAACTAATTGACACTTTTACATTCTAATACCATTTTTCAAATCTGCGGATCAATGCGTATAATTGCATTAAATTTCACTGCTAAAATTTTCCTATTTTCGAAGCAATAGTACTGAAACATACTCAGTCGTTTAATCAGAATCTTCATAAATTTGTTTCATTATTATTTTATTGAGGTGTTTTGTAAATTTCTTTTGTTTTACATGTTTACTACTGTATAAAGATATATATTTTTGATCTGAAATTACACTTAAGCTTTCAATGTGGAAATTCTATTTTCAGCTCATAAAACCATATGATAGAAATACTCTAAATAGCGGCTACTTTTTTAAATAGTATTGCGTAATATTTTGAAGTATCTTGATAAAACTCGATAAAACGATCTTATGTGCAATTAAGTACAAAGGCATTACACAACTTTCTTAAATAATAGTTAGAATTTCATTATGAAAATTAAATTCATGTTTCTTACGTAAATTTTCGTAGCCAATGCAATTTCGAAAATATATTAATGGGACTGCATTTTAGAGAAGTTAATTTAGGAAATTTGTCTAAAGTAATTTTTGAAAAGTGGGACATAATCACTGACAAGATAATGAAATAATTCCATAATAGAAGATTATGAAATGCTACAAAACGCAAAATTAGAATCCTATCCTTAACGTAAATTCAATGTGATCAATAAAGAAATAAAATTAAGAATTTGGTATTAGATTTTAAAGATTTAATTTAGATTTAATTTTTAAAAAACATCAAGTTTATAATTTCAAGTTAGAAATTTAAAATTCAAATGCAAGGTTTTGAAACTTGTGGATTAAAACGCGTAAGTGGACTTAATGTCACGGCCAAAAGCACCATATTTTAGGAGAAATAGTTCTAAAGCATACTCAGTCGTTTAATCAATCTCTTTATAAATTCGCTTCATAAGTATTTTAATCAGCATTTTTTTAAATTTCTTTTAGTTTGCATGTTTGGTACTGCATAAATGTATACACATTTTGATCTGAAATTACAAATAAGCTTTGAATGTCGAAATTCTATTTTTAGCTCATGAAACCATATGATAGATCTTTAAACAATCCCCCATTTGCATTAATGATTGTTTTAAATAGCAGCTAATTTTATAAAAGTATTGCTTTTGTATTTCGAAGTATCTTGATAAAATTCGAGTAAATCCTCTAACGTGCTATTAAGTTGAATGGTACTCTCAAACTTTCTTAAGTAATAGTTAGAATTTCATTAGGTAAATTAAATTCATGTTGCTTTACGTAAATTTTCGTAGCGGATGCAATTTCGAAAATTTCTTAATGGGAATGCATTTTAGAGAAATTAATTTATGAAATGACCTAAGTTAATTATAGAAAAATGACACATAATCATTGATAAAATAATATAATAATAACCATAATATAAGAATATGAAATTCTATAACATGCAAAATTAAAATTTTGTTCTTACCTTAATTTCCATTTGATCAATATCGAAAAAAATTGAGAATCTGGTACTGAATACAATTTTTACAAAAGAGTTTTTAAATCAAGTTTATAATTTCTGACATCTATCAATTTACTAAAATTAACTTTTTTAAATAAATTAATAAAAAAGAAAACAGGATGAAAGTTTTGTTAAAAAAAGTATGTGCTTTCAATTTTTTATGTTGATACCCCGTTACCTATTTGACTTCTTCAATTAACAAATTAAAAGCCACTATAAGACCCACCAGAGGTCGACAGTTTCTGCCTCCGAACCTGCTGGGTTCGAACCCAATCGCGGCCGTTGACCTAACCGATCGAAGGTTTCCGTGGTTTTCTTCGAACCTTGGTTTTCCTTGCGTAAATACGAAATAGGTTCTTTTAGAAAGACCCCTACGGAGTGCATTTCACCTTTAGGGCCTATATCGCAAGTTTAGATAATTGGTCGACACCAACACAAACAAACAAACGCCGCTATATTATAGTGTTAAATGAATGAATTTTGTTTCTATATTATTTATATATAATTGAACTGTGATAAAGGAGTTAATTTTTAACTGTAACTGTTTAGAAAATATATAATGTACCCGTAAAGGGAGCGTTGGTGTATAACGTGGGATTAAACCTCCATCCAAATGGGGGGAAAAAACACGCGTTATTTTCTCCTGTCATAATGCAATTACGGCTAGGGAAGAAAATACACCATTTTTATGGCATGACGCAAACAATTAAACAAGCATATAAATAATTACTTTACATAGATTAAAAATTTATTTCAGTAGACAGCAGTTATAACATACCTAGTATATAGCGTACATTCGCTTACAATAAACTCAGATGCTTGGTTCCGAATGAAATCCTATATTAGTAATTATTAACAATTTTGGCTATAATGGATTCCGTAAAAGTCTTAATCTGGTTATAACATATTTTTTAGGCTCGAAAGAAAAAAAAAATATGGATATCGATTTTGAATTTCTGGTTTGAAAATAATTAAACCAGTTTTCGACATTTATCTCCCAAGGAAGGTTTCCATTGGGGGCATACTCAGAATTTTTTGAAAAAAATACGAATTAAACTACTCATGTACGTAATAAAGGATCAGTGAAAATTAGCGGCGGAATTACATTATTAGATATGTAAAAAAATAAAATAGTTTGGAATAATTGGCGTGAAAAGCTGAAAGCGACGCGGGATTTGGCGAGCAGTGCATTTCCTCGCCAAAAGCAGACGATTTTAACGAATCTGAAAATTGATTTTATTTGACTTCACTGTTAAAAATCTGCAGCATTTACTGCAACGTCACTCCACTACTTTTATAGAATGTCTCTCTTCTGACCAATGAGAATGATCCATAGCACGGTGAATTGACCGTGTCATACACTGTTAAAAATCTACTGCATTTTGTTGCAACGAACTCCACCGCTTGTAAATAATATGTCTATTCCAACCAATGAGTAAGCTCGATTTCACGGCCAAGTAACCGTTTTCTATACAAGCAAGGGAGTGCGTTGCAACAAAATGCAGCAGATTTTTAACAATGTATTTTTCAATTTGAAACAATTTTAATCAATTTAAATTGTGTTTTAAATGATAAAATATATTAATTTCATTTTGTTATAAGTACATATAAACGTATATGACAAAATTACACTTAAAGTAAAGTAAAAATGCAAAACTAAAATTACTTAAACTAAACTTATTTAAATAAATTGAACAGATAAAGTTTTTCTTTAAAAAGTATTCAAAGGGTAAAAGCGTATTTTTCAAAATTTCGTTTTTTCGCCAATTGGAGATAAATCGCCAAATAAACGAAATTTTTATTATTTTTTTACAGACGTTATAAAGAAGTTCCGCCGAAATTTTTTTATAAACATATATAACTATATGAGAAGAACATTCTGTATTTTTTTCAGATTTTTCTGAGTATGTGCGTATGGAGACCTTCCTTGTCAGTGAGTTCTAAGGCTGCATTTACTTCTTTCTTCAAATATTCTCCTTCAAGAGTGAGTATTGCCCGTTTTACTCGAACCGTTTGTGGTAACTGACAAAAATATCGGGGATACACAACAACGGAAAAAGGTGATAATGGATTTTAATCAAAAGTTTCCTCCCTGTTGAATAATTCTACCAAAAAATTAAAAAAGAAAAAACACTGCAAAACCTAAAAAAACACCAACTTTTAAAAGGTATGTTTATTAAAAGTTTATTGTATTATATGTTAATTTAAGTCTTAATAGATGTAAACTGTTTTCGTTTATGCTGTTGTGAGGCTATATCTTTCATTTTTAATTACATTTAAAGCAATTCATGACGAAGTATCATTCTGTAGAAAGAAAGGTACTGATCTAATCAATCCTGTTGTTCAATGACCCCAAACATTTAAAATCAACCACAGACTGTTGGTGAAGAAAGAGATAATCGTACTTCAAGTTGAAACAGTGTAAAAATTTTGTAAATTCTACCTTAATCATTTTTCATGGAGTAGAAATGCATTCGAATTTGACATATAAAAATGTAAATTTTACTGTGTGACATAAGCAAAGAAAACAACAAGAAATATTAGATTATTTTTTGTAAAAATAACATATAAATAGTTATACATTTTTTCTTTTTCATATTTCATTTTGATTAACTCATAAACGTTCTATTTAATTCTCTATTATTCCATGAGCTTTTAAACGTCATTTTTTTATATTATGCACTTCTATTCATTGATTATTCTTATAACGCACTTCGGTTATTACGTAAAATATTAAAAATTACTTATGTTGAAATTTTTAAACGAATAGTCAAAATATCAGAAATACAAAGTCACTTTTTTCTTTTTTATTAGTTTTCTACACATTGTCTATGCAACTTAAAAAAATAACTCACATATAACATTACATTGTATTGTACATTTTGCTGTATCATTATATTACAACATTATATTGTTTATTAATGCAACATTATGCATATTGTTAAAGTATTCATTAATCCAGTGTCATATTAACTGATATTTATAACTTAATATATTTTAAAAATAAGTTTTCTTTAGTTTCTTAAATTTTCTTTAATATCTGTTTGAAATAAAATAAATGTTTTACAAATGAAATTTGAATAATCTCTCAATAAAATATAATAAATACTTTTCATGGTACTACTACCAAACCACGGTATACAAATTATTAAAAGAAAACTTTTTTATTATTAATTCTTTATCAAGAGATTAAAAATTGATTTACATGTGTTTCACCGTGAGTACAGTTAATATAACATGAAATAATTAAGAATAATCAAAATATTACTTTTTTTTGATATGGTATATGAATCTACCTATGGAAATCTGTTTCAAAAGCAGTTGCTAAGCATTACTTAAATATCTTTTTTGTTTATTGTTGAATTTATTGTTACGAGAAATGTTTTAGTAATAATTTATTTTTATGCAATTCTTCATATTTCTGTAATATCCTGCATTATTTCATCTAAATTGTAATGTAAGGATTTTTTTACGAATAAAAATTATAAAAGTAACTTTTAAGGGGCATTTTATACGTTTTTTATGTCTAATCTGGTTCACAATGCTTCAGTTATTTTGTATAATTGTACAATATACACACTTCGTATAGCAATGCATTCAAGCGAACATAAATACACTGTAATGCATAATCATTAATATCAAATGTCTTTAACACAATTTATAATCTTTATATATATTAGTTATAAGGCCTATAAATCACATATTTTCATGGAACAATTTAACTGATTTACATTCACTTACTGTCTAAGAACAAATTCCTTTCTTTATGAAAGCACTTTGGCACACCAAAGTACGGGGATGCTATGGTAAGCCGTAAAAGCTTCCTTTGAGGAAACATTCGAGATAAACCTTTCTAATGTTGCTTTAAATGAACGTATTTTCTTTGGAACAACAATATTTTATTAAATCATCTATTGGCTTTAAATATCTACTGTACTTGTAAAAATTATAAGATTATTTTTTTTTCCTTTTTATTAATTTTACTTAATGAAATCGAAATACCGAAACTTTACTTTTTTTTTAAATCGGTATAAATAAATAAATAAATAAATAAATAATAAAAAATAAAAAAAGTATGTATTATTGTGAAGAAAAATATGTACTACACTCCACACTACTAATTTTTCGTACAAAATGTTTTTATTTAATTTTTTAATAGTTTAGAAATATTTTGAGAAAAAAATTAACAAATTATTGCTTCCGTTTGATAGAATATTGGCGTTTAATAGATGTTTTCATAAGTGAGTCAAGGGCCACCGCATTTACTGATAAAATCTCTTTCTTCGCTACGCAGCCATTTCTCATTTTTTACACGCATTACCAATATCAAATTTCAATAGTTAATGTGAAATGTAAAATAGTTACTGAAACAAACATTTTATGTCTCTTTTTGAGAAATTTGTATTCTTAAGTTCACCCCGAAGCCCCATTATACATGATATAAAAAGATAATTATTTAGGATTGCATTCTGATATATTTATTACAGAGGAAAGGTTTCCTATAAACACTTGACCTGCGCATTATAATCTTTTTTCAATGTGAAATATTAAATAAGTATTATTGTATTAGTTTGAAAGTTTTATACAGCGCATTTTCTTAGCTACATATTTCAACCTGTTTTTTTTCTTTTTGAGAATTTTTTTATGAAAAATTGTTATTAGTGTTTACCCTTATTTTTTATGCATAAGAATTTATCAATCACACACTAAATTTTTATAATATTACTTAAATGTATAATATATGGCTTGAATCACTATCTTCTCCTACAAAAATCTCGATATGCTTATGCTAACTCAATATTCTAATAATTAAAATGTTAAATTCCTGTAGCTTGCTGCTTAATAACCCTTCTTAAACTGCGAATTCACCGTAGCAATGTTTAATCAGATTCTCTGTGCACAGCCTACATATGACTGATAACACCCATATGTCACATATGGTCTGTCCAAATAGTTGATTTTAACGAACCAAATTAGATTAAACTTAGCAAAAATGCCTTATTTCAAAAGATACAGGTTAAGTAATAAGCTGCAAAAAAAAGTGATGAGATATGGAATATTATTGCTTAAATGGGTTTAAAAAGTTAAACAATTTAATAGAAAGAAGTATTTATTTGGGGTCTTTCATGAAACATTTGCGGTAATTTGGAATATTACGAAAATTGCGATCTTGCGAGAGATATTCTTGAATGCAACTGTCTATGTCAAAAAAAAAAGCCAGCGCAATTGTTTTACAGCCCATATATGGGCTGTGAATTACCAAGTTAATTTCTAATAAAAAATGACCTCATAATTCCATTGTCTACATACTTGCTATAGTAACACAATTTATCACCGTTACATTTTTTCTCTCTTACGTATAAACTATCACTGGATACTTTAAAATGCACGACTTAATCAGAGCCCATAAATTAATTACAGCTTAAGCCCATTGGACTTAGGTGATACTTTTTTAAGATCACCGCTTCCTAACTCTTTTCATTCAAATACTCATTTTTTTTTTTTGGAGTACCTCCATTTCTGAAAAAATTTCTCCCATCCCCCTGCACTCATCTAGATGAAACAAACATGTTTTTTTATTGGAAATCTTCTCACATAGCTTCCAACAGTTACGCTTTTGTGTACCACAAAAAAATTTCTATCCAATATCAAAATAACATAATATATCTATAATTTGGACAAAAATAGTTCAATTTTTGGAGATACTAATTTATTTATATTATTGATTATTTTTTCTTATAAACTTTTAAAAGCCATAGAGGGGAAAACAAAGTTTCCAGGACATTGGGACATTTTTCCCTCTGTTGGCTACATGTCTTACACAGAAAAGATTCAGAAACCATGTAAATCAGTTTAATTAATACACTGGTAAAACCACAAGTTACATATGTCACACCATTGGGTGAAACGGTTGTCTCTTGAGCGACCCATGTAGAAGAGCCATAATTTCAACCTTAGGAGACTCCACGGCACCCCCATGACACCTGATTTGGTCTCATGGAGTGCTCTAGGGATGCAATTTTGGCTCCTCTAGGGAGGGTTTCACACCTAGGAGTGCCATATGCAACCTGTGGTTTTAACAGTATATAAGCTACATATTTTCTGCTTATTGAAATTATTGGCAGGAAATCTTTCTGATGCTTTACAGCGTTTACATTTTGCGACTACCACTCCGAAATCGAAAAAAAAATTTAACAATTCAACTTAAAACAATTAAAGGCAGTATTCAAGGAATATTTTCGCTTCATTGCAAAACTTACATGTGTAGTGCGAAAAATTTAGAATCTTTCTTATTTTATGGTAATTATTTATGACATAAATGTAATAATCTACTATTACAAGCATCACAATATTAGCACTTACAATTATGCATCGTTGATATGATGTTAGAAGAATATTTGTTTGTCTTTGTATATTCCTTATACTCTCACTTCCAAAAATTAAGCACGGAGATTAAAATGTTAATTTCCTGAAGCCAATCAGAACTGAAGAGGATGCAAATCACTGCAGACGTAGATGAAAGTGTTAAAATATGTTAGGTAACAGCCAATCGCGCTTTCATGTCAAGAAATATGCAAAAAAGTCAGTTTTCTAAGAAGCCAGCTTTATGAGGGTTACAGAAGTTGATTGTAAATGCTGATAGAAGGTGTTTAAAATTTTCGTACAATTAGTTTTGAAGATATAAGGACAGTCGATCACAGATGTTGCACTTTTCTTCGGCGTTTATCATTCTGTAATTTCACGTTTATGGAAACATTTCCAAACCACACAGACAGTTGTCCGAAGGCCCGTAGTTGGTCGCAAAAGGATTTCAACCCCTGTGGAAGATCGATATATTACTATTGTAGCCAAGCATATTCGCAGAGCGACCTTCACACGTGTGATATCTATGGTTACAGCGTCCATTAGTAAGACGATACCTGCAGCTAATGTACGCCGAAGATTACATATGAGTGGACTGTATGCCCTGGTACCTCGAGTTTGTGTCCCTCTATCCATCCAATCAGGATGAACACTATTAAAGTGGTGCCGAGAACATGTCAATTGGACTGTGTCTAACTGGGGCAATGTCATGTTTACTGATGAAACAAGATTTGCTCTGCAGCTAGATGACAAACGTATAAGGATATGACGTGAACAAGGAACACGCAATAAGCCCCAAAACATCGCTGAACACCACGCATTCCTAGGCTGATCATTATGGTGTGGGCAGGGATTTCATTAGGATACCGCACCGATCTGTACATCTTTTAACTGGGTTATGTAACGGCTGTCCTGTATCGAAATAAAACCCTAGAACCCATTGTGAGATTGTACGCTGCAGCAGTTGGTCCTACTTTCGTTTTAATGGACGATAACGGACGTCCCAGTAGAGTTCGCATCGTCGATGATTACCTGGAGAGTGAAGGGATTGCGCGTATGGCGTGGACAGTATATTTGCCCGACCTTAATCCCATTGAAAATCTTTGAGATGCTCTCGGCCTAGCTTTATGATTATGTTCCCCACCTACAGCCACTCTTATTGAGCTGGAAACTACTGTACAAGAAGAATGGCGATTGCTTAGTTCTGCGGTGGTTGACCAACTAATTGAAAGCATAGTCACAAGGTGTAAACTTTGTATATAGATGAGAGAGGACCACGTATCCCATATCTTCTTTTCGTTTCGCGTCTTTTTTCTTTCATTTTATGATGCTTATTTTCATTTTATACATAATTCTGTTTAAGTCTCCAGTAGACCATTATCTGAAAACTTATAAAAATTTAATATTTTTTTCATTTCTGTAAATAATTCTTGATTTTATTTTATGCATAAATATATATGCTACTTTCTTGCCGAATTTTGTGCCAATCAAAGCGTTATTTGTTGATTTTTTTACATTTTACATCTTCGTGCTTAACTTTTGGAAGTGAGTGTATTTCTAGAGTTTTTTGCTTGAGAATAATATCTTAAAGCATAGATAAATATAAGTATTACTTAGGTAACATGAACTGGAATTAAATTACAGTGGATAATGTAAGTTAAAACCTTAATTTTGCCCTTTTGAAATTAAAATATAAAGACCTACTTTAGAGTTAAATGCGATATTTTTTTCAATCATATATTTCTTTTATTTAAAATTATGTATTAAAAATAAGTAATGCATTTATATTTATTCGCTAGATTATCATCGTTTTTTTTAAATATTATTCCGTGTTACGCAAATGTATATTTATAAATTTTCTTACAGATGCTTCTTTAATTTTTTAGACCTTTAATTGCTTCTAATCAAATGCCAAATTAAATACACATTAAAAGAAAATAGCATTAAAGGATACTTTAATAAATGTATTTATAAAATATATTTAAATATGTATGTATTAAATACATTGTACATTGTATGTATGTATTGAATACATTTAAATGTATGTTTCATTTAATTCATATTCGATAAAAACGATAAGAATGCAGTTAACCTTCCAATATCATTTTTCGTTCCTTTTTAACTATTATTATTTTTATATATATATTTAGTTATTTAAGCATATTTTTAGCAAACCTTTAAAATATACATTCTTAAATCAAGTAAAGACACACTCTTGTATCATCAGTCAGTATTTTCAGAAATAGAAACTTGGAATTTCATTCCTTACAGAACGACGAAGAAAATATTTTTCGGAACACTATTTGTTAATTCAAGGGTCAAATATCGCTGTTATATTGCTACATTTTTTATGTCAATGTAAGAATTCACACTTCAGAAGATATAAAAATAGTTTTGTAGACAACAATTTTGATTCATTTGCGAAAAACTACATCTAAATTTTATAGAAAACGTTTGTTGTATTAAAAGAGCATGATTTAATAACAACATTGTGAAATGATCCAAGAAAATTATTTAAAATATGGTGTTTGTGGGGTATGTCATGTTTTGCCATCTCAAATCATCAAAATCTTGTTAAATCTATGTCACATAGTCTGCTTTGGCCTTATGTTATATCCGTATAAGTTGACTTTATATTATGTCTACATTGAATATATTCAATACGAAGTAATTGTACCAATTAATGTGTAATATTGTTCTGATTTAGAAAAATGTATTCCGTCATTTTAATTTTTCTCGTATTGCAAATGGAAGAGATATTCTAATCATTATATTGTAATAATGGAATTTGTTTTACAATATTTACTTTGTAGTTATTACCTTTCTTTTGGATATAATGAAAATTTTTGTTTTATGTTAATAGTGATTACATTTCTAACTATGTCAATAAAAATCTCCTTCTTATCTTTTTGAACACAGTAGTTTGGTGATGTTTATTCATGTGAAACTTTCTTTCATTATCGAAATAACCTTGACAAATAATGCGTTAAAAACTGATGAAAATACTGTTTCATAAAAATTTCAATTTTATAATAAAGTACATGTTAAAAAATACTTAACTTAAAAAATTATTCACAAATAATATCTTTTTGGATGTAAATGTAAGTTTATATGCATAATCTTAATTTTTAAGTTTATAAAATGCGCCATATTTAAGTAAGTTTCAGCAGATTTTATTTTTTTATGTTATTGTGAGCTAATTGAATCATATTTTCGAGGAAACAGAATTTCAGCATTTTTATTTTTAAATTTATATTTTTAGATAAATATAACATTGCTAAGTACTACTTTCTGTTTTAGAAAATAAAATTCCATTTAATCCCGTTACAGCTAAAGACGTATTTTACTTGTGGTATTACAGTGATAAGCGATAACTTCTCATGTATGCATGAAATAATGTCTTTAGTTTTTATATGTTTGCACTAAGTTTAAGATGCATTAAGCTTCTTTAACAAAAATATTTTATCGTTTTAGTATAATATTTTCTCACAGAATAGAATTTTCGTTAAATATGGAAAGATCTGTCTACATAAAATTTAATTTTCATTTTTATAAACAAATTTTTACTTTCTTCTATCTTCAATAGAAGAAAGTATTGTAATCGAAATTTTTTCGACTTCCGGTTTTCGACGGATTTACACGTTTTAGGGGTCAGAGATTCCTAAAAACATGTTTTTACAGAATGCCTGTCTGTCCGTGTGTCTGAGTGTGTGTGTGCGTGTGTGTCTGTGTATCTGTATGTCGCCATTCTACCATCAAAAAGTGTATGAATTTATGCATAGAATTGAACCAAATTTTTTGTGAATGTTTTTGGCTGTGGCAAGCAGGTCCTCCTTCAGTTTTGAAATATTCCCTCGGAAGGGGGCGCTGCAATCGCGATTTTTGTGCCATTTTCAAAATTTACCGACCAAAAGTATATGAAGTTATGCATCGAATAGAATCAAATTTTTTGTGCATATGTATGACTATGGCTAGTTGGTCCTCCCTGCATTTCAAAAAATCCACCGGAAGGGGGTGCTGCAATCGCGATTTTTGTGCCATTTTCAATATTGTACCGACCAAAAGTATATGAAGTTATGCATCCAATTGAACCAAATTTTTTGTGTATATGTATGACTATGGCTAGTTGGTCCTCCCTGAATTTGAAAAAAATCCGCCCGAAGGGGGCGCCGCAATCGCGATTTTAGTGCCATTCTTAATATTGTACCGACCAAAAGTATATGAAGTTATGTATCGAATTGAACCAATTTTTTTTGTATCTGTATGACTATGGCTAGTTGGTTTTCCCTGAATTTGAAAAAAAATCCGTCGGAAGGGGGCGCTGCAATCGTGATTTTTGTGCCATTTTCAATATTGCACCGACCAAAAGTACATGAAGTTATGCATCGAAGTGAACGAAATTTTTTGTGTAATTGTATGGCTATGGCTAGTTGGATCGCCCTGAATCTGAAAAAAATGCGCCTGAAGGGGGCGCTGCAATACCGAATTTTATGCCATTTTCAATATTGCACCACTTAAAAGTGTATGAAGTTAGTTCTAGAACTGAACTAAACATTTTGTATATGATTATTTTTTGATAAGGCAAGTAGGTCCTCCCTGAATTTGAAAAAAAAAATCTGCTTAACTTTCTATGGTCCATCGGCTCATGCAGAGACGGAAAATCGTTTTTACTCCGATTAATTGATTGAAGCAGAAATTCAAGATGAAAATCAAAGTTAGTAAGGTATTGAATTAAAATTATTAAAGCATTAAAATGAGTAACTATTATTTTTAATATTAAAATGTATGTATGAGATAGAAGAAAGTTTTGGGATTGGCACATCCAACTAGTTTAAAGTGATATAATTTTATTCATATACGTCATTATAAGTAAAAGACGCACAATGTATATATATATATATATATATATATATATATATATATATATATATGTATATAAACATATATTTTCGTCGCCATTTTATAGCCAATATATATCTAATACATGTAATACTAATGTATTTCATGTAATAAAGAAACTTTTCGATTTTAATTATTTCCAAATTCTTATAATAAGGTACCCTGGGGTAATAACGCCACGTTAAGGTTCTAGCAATTTTCACGGCTCAGTTTTAGTTTGTATTTTTCAAACAAATATATGATTTGATACAGCAACGCATTGACTATCTATATAAAAAAAATAATTTAACAGATATGAATACATAAAATGCAATGGCGTGATGTCTTGACCAATGATTTTTGGCGTTATTACCCACCTATATGGGTAATAACGCCATGCAAACAAAACTATGAAATAAGTTGGAATAATTGCATGTAGATTGCCCAATTCTAAAAATACAAATTCTCAGCTCTAGAAATTGACAAATTGCATCCTAAGCTATTGAAAATGTTCCTTTTTTTGTGAAAGTTTAAGAAAAATAAAGGTGGGGTGTGGGGAGGGCGGGATGAGACAAAAGAATATCAGACCGTGAGCTTCTTTTTGCTTAAAAAACCGCTTAAATAGAATTATTAGAAACATTGCACAGTTTTAACTGTGTTTATTTGAATCAGTATTTAGGATGTACCTTGGCCCATATAGGGAATCAACCGGGGTAAAAATTGCAAGGATTGGCGTTATTACCCCGTTATAGTTATTGCGCTGTACATTATAAATTACAAATTATCTCGAGAAGATATCCAAAATCTTCAACAACATTTTGAAAGGCCATGAAATGTACTAAAAGTTTATGTAGTTAACAAAGTATTTCCGGATGAAAAAAATAGTCTTCGAATCACAAAACGTATCTCGCAAATTTTAGATCAAGCGTTAATTTTAGCTGCTTGTAAAAACAATAAGACCTAAAAATGAAACAAATTAACTTGAAGCTGTTTTTTGCGATTTATATGACTCAAAACCCTTCTGCGCAGAACACATGGGTGTCATTTACCAAATTATTTCATAATTATGCAAAATATTATCACTTGGCGTTATTACCCCGTCTGGCGTTATTACCCCAGGGTACCTTATCTAAATTTTCTTCCGTCTTTTAATAATATATTAACATATTTATCATGTTTTAATTCCATACCTTTTCATTACATATCACATTTTTTATTTCCCTAAAACCACATTTCCTAAAATCTCGTTATATATATATAAATATATATATATATATATATATGTGTGTGTGTGTTTGTGTGTGTGTGTGTGTGTGTATGTATGTGTACATGTATTACATCAATAAATATATGCAGATATACTATAAATTTGAATAGAAAGTGTATATCATTATTTATAACATTTAATTATGAAAACTACAAAAGTAAAACAACACAGGTAAAAAGTCTTTCTGTTCTTCATCTGTAAATGGACACACAAACCTAGCCCCACCCCCAAGAGTTTACTGTTTGCTGGTTTCTGAGCACCCAATTATCCTTCATTCAAAAAATAAAAAAAACATTTAATATTATATTGAGGATTTTATTTATGAGTATCGAAGGCTATTTTATTACTTTAAAATTATTGACAGGAATGATTAGAACTTCTGATCACTGAATTTGTGCACGAGACACTTGCTACAAAACGATAAAGCATTTTTTTGACCAGACCTTAGACTAGAACACTGCGAATTCTAACTTGTTGCTTTATTAAAAAAGCTGATTGTAAAAGAATAAACTTTTACTTCACAGCGGAACAAATTTGTGAATAAAATTGGATGTTATCGCAATGTTGCCGGATTTTATAGGAAACAAGTTTTATTTGAAATTACTTAGTTTTAGTTGTTATATCCTTCAAAATAGTAATTTTCTAAACGTATACACCAATCCCATCACCTTTCTCATTTCTCGAAAACTGTCAAAGACTGCTGCCTATTCTTGTAAAATCCCGGACACAGTTACGAATCGCCGTGCTTTTAGTTTCATTTTCCATTTTGTAAATAATGCAATATTACAGGGAATACGGGAAAAATGAATGGTGAACAACAACCACGTTGTTATGACTTAAAATCACTTTTGACTTTAGGGAGGTTTGAGTTGGGAGTATGGGGTTCTCTCAAACGCGTCAGAAGTTCACACTAAATGTAAGAATAAATCGTATCATTCTGAGGGACCAAATGTTTCCATATTTTCATTTGTTTTGGAACTGCTGTGTGGTCCTGAATGATTGTTATCTTTAAATGAATAATGACGCCGTGTCCGATTGTCCAATTGTCCTTGTGCCATTGTCCGATTAATACTTCGTCACCGAAAGCCTTACGCAGCATTTCAAATGTTTTTTTTTACGAATTGAACTACACTCAAAATGTAATGTACACTAAAATGTATCACGATTTTTTTTTTTTTTGAAAATTTCAAGTTGATAAAAAATTTGTTACCATGATCACATACTTACTTCCCAAAATATTTTTGAAATTGAAAAATATTTAGGTCTCCCGAAATGAGGATGAAGTTTAAACTTCTTGACCTAAAATGTAGTTTTTCCATAGTTTTTAAATAAATGAGTATAATGTAATTGTTTTTTTAAAGTAGAAAAATATAAAGTTTAGATAAGCATCTGACATTAAAAAAAAATTCGTTTCTGTCATTAACTTTAATAGACTTCAGAAATATAATTAAAAATCTTATTATTTTTCCTAATATCCAAGATTTGCAATTTATTTTGTTGGTGGTTTTAAATCTGTTACAGGTAATTTTTTATATCTGCAAACCTTCAGATATCATGCAAATAAAATGTATAAGAATTTTTAATTCTTTTATTAGTCAAATTTGTTTTAGCTCATGGCATTAGAACAATTTTTAAAATATCATACACACGCACACACAAATAAAAGTAAAACTTTGGAAATTTAATATATAAATGAAAAAGGTTACAAATTACAATAGTTTTACATTGAATCTGAAAAAACATTATTCAAAATCAAGCTCGATATCACTTTCTGTTTATCTTGATAAGTTATCTTGATGGTTTTAGGCAATACACCAGAAGTGTAAGCAGCTTTTTCAATCTGTAACCAAAGTTTTTGTTTAGGCCGGTTGAAATATATAAATTATATTGCAGTGAATTACAAATATGCTAGTTAAACAAAAATATTAAATTTTTTCGTACTATTATAGTAAAAAAGATTACTGAATCAATGCTATAGACAAAAGTTTTACTTGTTATTTATTATTGAACTGCCGTATTTGCAGATGTGAAGTGACGCTTCATTTTAAACTTTGGAATTTATATTCCGTCCAGCAATCTTGAACTAATGAAGCCATCCCGACCTTTGTGTGTTTAAACAAACGTGCTTAGACATTGATGTAACCTCCGTTAGAATTCTTTAAATTGCCTGTGATTATGAAAAATTTTTAAATTCATTTCTATCACTAGTTCCGAAATCAACAATCAACTCAATATATTGTTTCTTTAAGTTAGTTATAAGAGGTGGTTCTGTTACTATAGTAGATTGCCAATAGATAAGATCGATGTAGTCTTCTGCCTCATAATTAACTTGTGGTGGTGACTTGAATTCCGAATGTCAAGTTCTTTCTAACTTTTTGCTTGCTAGAGATCGTATATGTTTTCGAGAATAAAACAACATTCACAGATGGAAATGTTCTGGATGTATCGAAAAGGCGTTTCTCTGTAGATCTGATTGAACAAAAATCTTAAATTCATCTTCTAAGTGCTTGATATACTGTAACGATATAAAAAAGTGTTGTGATGAATACATAATACTAGGCTGACATTTTTATGTAAAACCATGAGGGGCGTAAACGTTCATGACAAGTTGAACTAGTTTTTACATTTGTTGAGTTGGAACGATTGATGCAATCAATAAACGTAAGCTTCTGTTTACCATTGCTATTCACCTTGCATGGGAAACGTTTCTAGATTTTCTGCTTGCCAACTTTGGTAATTTTGCTGTGAGTACAGTTTGATTACATATTTTTGATCCGTGCTCAAATATTTCACATTAACTTCTGGAAAAGTACTATCTATTTTGACATATTCAACGATAGGTAATTTTTGACAGTTTATTAAAGTTTTTCTTACAGAATTATTGAAATACATTGGACCATCTACGACAACAAAATTTTCCTAAGAGGTAATTCATTAAAATGAAACAAACAAATAACTACTTCTACTGTGGTCTTTAAAGCAACACTAATTCAATATAATTTATCTATTACAGACATCAGTACTTGATGTCTATAACACACCCAAGACTTTTAATAGTTGTCACATGAATGCAGTAACATTTCATGTATTTTAGTACTGATGATACTATGTCTTTCCTAGAACCACTGTCTGCTGTTACATAACCAAAATATGTTGAAGAAGGTTCTTCTATATCTGTCAAGATAGCTTATCAAGATAAACAGACGATGAAATCGAGATTTTCTTTGAGTCAAAATTTTCTAATTTAATGTTGAACTATTGTATTTGTTACCTTTTTCGTTTAAATATTAAACTTTTTAAGTTTTATTTTCGAGTGAGTATGTGATATTTTAAAAATTGTTTCTAATGTCATAAGCCAAAACAAATTAGTCTAATAAACTATTTAAAATCAATATACATTTTATTTGCATAATATCTGAAGGTTTGCAGATGTAAAAAATTACCTGTAACAAATTTAAAAACATCAACAAAATATATGGTAACATAATGAGATTTTTAATCAGATTCCGAGATATATATACTTATAAAATTAATGACAGAAACGAAACTTTTTTTGATGTCAAATGCCTATCTAAACTTTTTGTTTTTGTACTTTAAAAAAAAAATACTGTATATTCATTTATTTAAAAACTCTTGAAAAAATTACATTTTTGGCTAAAAATTTAAAACTTCAACTTCATTCCGGAAGATCTAAATATTTTGCAATTTCAAAAATATTTTTGGGGGTAAATATGTGATAATAGTATCAACTTTTAATCATCTTGTAATTTTAAATTTAAAAAAAAGGTTTTCGTGATACACACGCTGCTAGATTTTTTGTCCGTTGCAAACAATCGTAAACACCCAGTAGAAAAAATATACGTAGAAATACATTGCATATTCACACTTTTATGTCAATTTGTGGAAGGAATAGAGGACGGTTTGAGAAATGTTAGCTCTTAATCTGAGAAGTCGCTGTAATATAGCAGTGCGAAAACTTTTACAATAGTGCCTCATATAAATCAGACATTCTAAAACTAAATATCACACAAAAATCACTCCAATATGCAAGATTTTCCCCCAGAAACAATTTTAGGAAAATAAAAAATAATGATTGGGTGTTACATTAATTTTAACTGTGAAATTAATTTGAAAACAAGAAAAGGATATTTTTTTGTATTGTACAATAAATAAATAATATTCATGTTGGTGATATTTGTCTCACCTCTTTCTTGTCTAGTAATATCAACAATTTCTTTTGCCACTGTATTTTAAGTAATATTCGTAGACTAATTTAAACTTCATCTGTTTATTTTATGCAGTATTTTCCACTGCTGATATAATAAAATATAAAATATCCCAATTTTAAAAGCAAATCCCTCTATATGAAAAATGATTTAACTTTAAAACAGAAAATTCTCTTTTTAAAATAGTTGTTTTACGTATATTTATTTATATTATTTGCAATCTATTATGCAGATTTTCTGTATAGAAGATGCTATCGCTTTTTTATTCTAATAGTTATTTATAAGTTTTGAGACTGTGAAAAAAAAATTTTTGAAACAAAATCTTTGCATCTCAATATATTTCTTTGTCTTTATGTAAAGTATTTTTAAGGCTTCATAATCTATTCCTGTTGACATTCTCTAATCGAATATTTTAATTAAATCTGTATGAAATACTTTTTGTAGAAATAAACACAGTGAGAATAAGACATTTGACATTTAATTAAAAAAATAAAACTCGCCAAAATTATATTACAGAAGAAAATTCCCCAAATTCTTTTCTTTGATTATTTTACCTTTAATGATTATTTATAATGCATCCTAATAACATTTCATCCAGAAACTTTCATGCAATTTCCCTAATGATTTGCTTTCTAATTGCATTCTTATGTAGAAGCTTTGGAGTACTTTCCGGAGAGAAATTATTATTAGAACCAATATCATCTGGCAATATTTATTTTGCAAATATTACAAGAAATGACGGCAAATGACTTACTGTGATTTTGTTTCATTTTGCTTAAGAATTTCCTAAAAATACTTTTATGAAAAAAAGAACTTCTGAATTTGAATTATTTTTATTTCAAGCAAGCATTTATAAGTAGAGTATTTCAAAACTTTCAGTTTAACTTAATATCTTGTTAACGAATTTATATTAAATTAACACTAGATCCGCGGAGCGGGTCAATTTGACCCGAATCGATGTTTAATTTCTCGCTGCGGGAAAAATATCCATTGAAAAAATTTATCCTTTTCTGACTTTTAATATTTTAAGGTAAACAACAACTATTCGTATTTAATAACGAATAAAATAAATATTTTTTTAGGTATAACTATTTATACCTAGAACCGCGAAGCGGGTTAGTTTGACCCACAATAAGTTTTTAGCATAAATGACAAAATAGTGATGCATTTTTTCGGAAGTAATGAGAACGTATATGTTCCCCATTAATAATTCCTCTAATAGACAGAATTAGAAGGGGATATAGTAAAAAAAAATTCAATCAAGATCTTTTATTCTTGACGTGAAAAATGGGTGATTGCAGTGGAAAATTAAAACAAATATTTAGAAGTATTATTGAAGTTTCTTTTTTTCTTCATTTAAAAAAACTATAGATAAGGTTTCTGATGTCTGATTATTATTTCAAACGGGTTTGGAATGTTAGCAACTTTTATCTGAAGATGCCTGGGAATGTAAATGATCGACGATGCATATATGCCTGTAAATAAATAAAAAAATCTAATCATGAAAATGAAAGTTACGACGACTCAGCTTATACTACTAACGTTGTAGGACTATTTCATTTGAATATAGATTAAAATTTATCAGTATTGAACAAAAGTTTGTGATATTTATCAGAAAAAATATCGGATATAAAAAAGAATTAAAAATTTGAACAAAAGTATCATTATACTCATGAAAATCGAAAAAAAATAAGCAGTAACTTGTGCATTCAACCCAGGAAATAAATATCATAAGAAAACTGCAAGAGTAACTACATAATAGGGCTTAACATAAGCATAGATAAGCACTTATTTCTTTCAAAATCTGCGAGTAGGTTAACTCAGGATATGTCTACCAAAACCACATAAATTTTGTAATGTACTACGTTCTAGTTGCTTCCAGATGTTGAAAAAAATGGCCTTATATAAACTGTAAAATTCCTAAGAAGAGATATGCAAGTCTGTAAAAATTTCAAAATCGGAATTGCATGCGGCTATTCTAACACATTTAGACATAAGTGTAACCTTTTACCAAGGAGAAAAAGAAGAGTACTAAGAAGGATTATAGAGAAAAAATAAAAATGATTTTTTGCTTAGCAGTTTACATCTAACTACTGAAATTTTAGATAATTCTAAAAATACTAGATGCAGTTGTTTTAAACAACGCAACTAAATTCAGTGTAACTGTATGTTTTCCCTGATGACAGGAAGTGTGCATATGTCAAGCCAGCTTCTTATAGGAAGCCGGCGAATGCAATTTATAATATATTGTATTTTGCTTCTATGAATGTTTGGGTTTATGCAAATCTGAAACCGAAAAATTAGTGTGCGTCTATTTGTATACATTTAATATCTATTAGTATACATCAATTTATTCAAGAGTTTTGAAGGAGAGTTTGTTATTGTAAAAATACAAAAGAAACTTCTCATTTGGGCATGAATAAACACTAAAAGCGATGAAAAACAAAAAGTAAGCAAAAAAAGAATTTGTTATTACAATTTAAAAAAAAGAAAAGAAAGATCGATAATTAGTTTCATTTTTAATTACAGCTGGGGCTAAATATTTTGTTTTTGGATCTAGATTCATGTCTTCTTTGGCTATTACTGTTTGTTTACATTCAATTTCATTATTTAATCCAAAAAGGCTTATTTCTTCAAATTTTGAGATCAATTTGTTATTTTTGAAATCAAGTTTGAAGCCAAACTTCTTCAGAAAATCTAGTCCGATTAAGCAAGGATCTGTTATGTCAGCCACATATGCCGTATGATAATATTTGGTACATCCAAAGTTGATGGTTAAATTGGCCTTTCCATATTGCCTATCTTGTCGCCCGTCACAGTTTGCAGGGTAATGCATGGTGGAGTCCATATGAGTTTAGATTTCAATTACCGAGCCAGATCTTCTCTTATTATTGTCACATTGGCTCCTGTATCGACAATCATACGGCACTGAATTCCGTTAATAAAGCCTATCACATATAATTCATTATCACCGCCACTCATTTTTGATATCTGGAGGATCTTCAGGTGGGGTTTTTTATTCTCTGGCAACCTCCGCCCCGCGAGATTGCCAAAATTTAGTTTTCCCGCTGACTGTTTGAATTTATCGCACGTTCGTGGATTTCGGGGCAATTTCTTCGGAGATGTCCTGTATCACCGCATCCCCAGCACGTGAGATCCTGTCTCCTTGAACTTGTTTTTCCATATTTTAAAGCTTCAAGCTCTTGATTTATTTTCCTAATTTCCTTCAAGACGTCTATCTCAGTGTCTGAGCTTTTGTTCACCGTTGCCCCTCGGACTAAATGACGATCTCTTCGGCTGGCTTGTGTAGCTACTTCCAACTTTAAGGCATATAGTAATGCAGCCTTTAAATCCTGCACATCTGCCATTCGTACCGTTGTCTGCACTTCTGGATCTTTTATTCCGTCTACAAAGTACTGCAGTGAGAGCATTTCCCGTACATTTGTTGGGCAGTCGATGAATGCTAAATTTGCAAGCCGTTCAATTTCTGAGGCAAACTCTTGAAGGGTTTCACTCGATTTTTGATGGCGGCTCTTCATTTGTATCCTCGTATAATCTTTCAAGAATTTTTCTCCGAATCTGATTTCAAGTGCACAAATTAGAGTTTTAAAATTGAGTTGCGTCATATCGGGCAATGTTTGCAGTACAACAATAGACAAGTTTGTTTGATAGCAGAGACAATGTAACAAAAACTAATATTTGTAAAGGAATAGAGCTTAATAAGATTATTTACATTATTTTACAGTACAAACACTAACTATTTACAAAATTCGTAACAATATAGATAAATATTAACGAAAGTTACCGTACCATCCTTCAAAATAGACATTTCCTATAACTATGCAATGCTGAAATCTGCTATACATATCCTTTGAAATTCGCAAGAAGTCTTCTTTTGGGATGGAGTTCAGAACGTTCGCCACGTTTCGTTGAATGTCAGCAATATGGTCAAATCTCTTTCAAAGAGAATTTGAGTCGTGAAAATAGGAAGAAGTCTGGAGTATTGAGATCTGGCGAGTATGGTAGGTGTTCAATCTGCACAATCCCTTATGAATTTCTTTCGGTGTCTTGCGAAGCTTAAAACCAACCTTTAAACTAATCATTTATTCGTTCATTTTCCTGTTCTCAGTTAAGAACCAACACACTCAACAAGCACTTAGTAAAGCACGTCTTACACAGAACATGAACGACGCTCAACTAAACAACGGAGGGGGAAGATGGTCTACACTTGCCTCAATGCAGGTGCAGCGTTTTGTTTCCCCAGTGTTGCCAGATCGGTCGTTCTAAATTCATTCACCGAATTGTCAAAGGTAGTAGAAAGACAGCAACAAAATTAACAAAGTTGAAAATATATAAAATGGTCATAATTACCTATCTGTAACTAAATTTAGAAAAGCTAATTATGAAGAAATAAAACAATATTAATGAACTTAAAAAAATAGAAAAGAAAAATAAAGCTTATTAGGAAACAAATATCTACAAAATTATAACATATTAAATAAATTTTATTGAATTTGAATAAACTAGAATTTTACAACAAAATTTAGGTAAAAAAAATATTTTATAATTTATTTCATTTCGAAAAATCAGAACTCACTAAAATTTGATGCAGAAAAATACTAAAACGTTTTACTTTGACTATATTAACATTCATGATTTATATTTACTAATAACATTTGTTCCACAAACTGTCATATAATTTTCCGAACTCTTTATAATGTTAAATTAATTTCACAAATTGTTTTATAAAAGAGAATGTTCGTATTCGATATAATTTCCGGGGTTAAAATTTTTAGAACAGCTTTCATCTTGCAGTAGTCATTGTACAGAAATCATTAGAAGTGAAGGAAAATGCGAAATTGTACTTTTACATTTCCACCAAAAATAATAATAATAGAATGTAATTAAATCGTTATACAAACTTACATAACAAACTTTCCAAAAACAATTTTATTTATCAGTAAAATATTTTCATAAAAAATATTTTTAAAAGTTAAATGAAAATCAATTTAAGGTGGTTTTTAATTTAATCAAATATTTCTGTTCATACGCACTTTGATTACGTTATGTGTGGCAAAAATTACTATTTAATCATGAAAATTTTATGTATGTATGAATAAAGATGAAACTTAGTACAAGAAAATACTTTTAAATGAAATCTTTTCTAAATGATAATATTGATTTGGAATGATATGTTTTTTTTTCTTTTTGAAAGATAAGTCTGAGAAATACAGGAATAACCAGTATGATTTGTTGCATTTCAAAAGACTGTTTATGACTTTTCATGTTAACCTAAAATATGCTGGAAAAAATTGTTCCTGTGTAGACCAATATGTATATTATACTTTTGCGTGACGTTGAAAACAAACTGTAGATGCTTTGCACCTCATATTCCATGGAAAATATAATTCAGTTGCACTGCATAAATATAAATAAATTTAATTAGGTTTTAGATGTTTGAACATCATTGAAATGAACGTGAAAAGATTTTCCCATTGACTTTAATGCAAAGAAAACATTTGGCAACCTGTGTAAATGAACTATCAATGTTACACATTTCATTCTCAATAACGATCTTGCTACAATAAGCATCAATAACTTAAAAAACAATTTGAATATATTTACGAGAATTAGAGCTTGGTAAAAGGTACAGACAAACTGAAGTCATAAACACTTTTAAACTTTATTAAAAGATGTTAACAAGAAAAAAAAGGTCATGCACAAAACATAGATTATGGGGCATTTCATCATACTCAGAATATTGTAACAAAATTGCACCATCTATTATTATTAAAATATTATGCCCGATTCGATCATATGGAATGGCATACCGCATTCGAAATCCCCTCTACAAACGATTAATTAACCGATTTCTTTGAACATGCCCGAGATATATATTTGTATCTAGTACTTACACCGTGAAAAACTTTTGTTCTATACGGAAATACATATGTATCATTAGATAGTTCTTTTTCTGCAATTTCTACTAATAATCAAAGTAGTAAATAAATATATTCAAGCATCCCTGTGTATGAAGTATAGTTTTAATTTATAATGAGTAATAACGAGTTAGATTGAAAAAAAAAATAAAAAAGAACTTTCAACAATCTACATTATAAAGGCTAAACGTATCTATGCGTAACGCATACGTCGTTTTACGGATATCACCACTTTCAAATTTAAAATGCAATTTTGGTTTTAGAATTTTTGATACTGCATTTTTTTTTTCTAAACATCGCACATTTTCCATTTTTACACCACCGCATAAAGAAAAAAATACTTTTAAATACAATTTATTTGAAAACTGTATCTTAATAAATTATTGAAACATTAATTTTTTTGTAATTTTAAAAACCGTGGCAACAGAAACTATGTCCATTAAAATCAAAGAGAAAAAAGGCAAAAAAAAAAAAAAAAAAAAAAAAAAAAACAGATTACTGTAATTTTATGTTGCCATTTTCTCATTAAAGTTGAAAAAGAAATTAAATATGTGCTGTATCTGTTATGAAATCCGGAGAATTTTTGTTTCATTGGCAATATATAATTTATACTTTTAAAAATATAAATAGTTTAGTATCTGTTTCATTTGCATCGAGACTTCAAGTTTTGAATTAAAATGATTTCAAAATGATCAAATTTAAATAACGTTTCTTTAAGGTGAATACAGATATGAAAGTTATGATGTGTGAGGGAAATATTAGTTCCATGTTTTATTTCATATAAAATATCTTTGTGACCATGTGCAACGTTTATCAATTGCATGAAAATCCAAGTATGTGTTCAGTAATTAGAGCAAAAGTAGACAGACAGACCAATCGAATGCATAACCTCATTTCTACTTTGTTGGAAAGTGGAAAAAAAAGAAAGACGGAGTTTTTAGAAACATACTTCTTGTACTTTAGCAAAGGGATACTTTCATCCATTTCACTAAAATTTCTTTATACATAAAAATTGCAAACATGAAAAATAATGTGACTTAGAATTCAAAAAAGTTAATATTTTCTGATAAATATATCGTAAGATTTGCTGTAAGATATTGCTTTCAAATATTAGTTTTTCTTGAGTTTTATAATCTGCAAATTCAGTCAAAAATAAACCTTTATTATTACAAATAAACTAATTATTTCGAATGAGTCTAATTTTAATTTGTGTAAATTAAACACACGCGCACACACACACATATATATGTATATATATATATATATATATATATATATATATATATACCCGTGTTCCTACTTTTTTCGTTTTTAGCAGTATATTTGAATTGTTCAGCTACATATATGTTCAATTTGTGTATTTTTTATACTATCATTTTATTTATTTATGGATGAATCTTTAATTTTATTGTTGAAAGTCAGCCACAGACAAATGCTGAAATTGTTTAAATTTTTATTTATATATACATTATATCTTAATATTGTTTCATGCCGGAGTTCGATGCACATAAATTTAAAAAATCATCCTGAAAAATTCTTTTTATAACCTTAGCAAATTAGTAAAGTTGTTTGCAATTTCTAAAGTGCGTATTTTTGCACTTGGAGCTACATATCTTTTTTTATCTATGACAGCATGAAAAATAAAAATTTTAAAAAGTTAAGAACTCACTGTAGCAAAATTTGCAAAACAAAATTTACATGATGAAACATTTGCATTCAAAAATGACGCCGACTTACGTACGGAAATATTCGCCCTTTATAATATAATTTATTCTCAGTGTCCATGATTTTTAACTAAACAAATTTTTGTTACAAATATTTTTTCTAGTTGTGTTGTTTTATAAAAATATATGAAAAGTTCCTTGGATTAAATAATAATGCAATTTAAAAGTAGACTATGAAAGTATTCATCAGCGTTTTCCCGCAAAAAGAGAAAAATACTTTCAGATTATCAGATAAAACCATACAAACGCTCATTGTAGAAACAACATTCAGATATTCTGAAAAGTTAATTAGATTTTAATTAAATTATTTATTTGCTTTCAAATAATCAGTCTGTTAGAAAATAGAAGAACTTTATAAACTGAAAGTCGAAAATTTATTTGGTACGTTTTATTTCACACTCCTAGGCGCATTAAAGAATGTCATTGCAATTAAAGCAAATGTCACAAGGAAATTTGGCTTCCAATCTAATTTTAGATAACTTCTAAAATGAATAATTGTTATTAGCTTAAGCGTGATTAATAATTTTAGCAATTGTGATAACTATCTCAAATTTTTAATATTCGATTTGTTTTTCATCATGCGCCTTAAATGTCAAATTTTTAAATGGATGATTGAAATGTTTAATGATGTTAGACCTATAATAATCAGTCTTAAGTGGAAAATTTTAAAACTACACAAATGGCCAGAATTATCATAAATGGTATTTATTAATTTATAAATGGAATTAAAATTATGGTACACAATATTTTTTGGATTCCTAATATTTCATTAAAAATATTAGAAATTATAATTCAGTATCTGAAGATAATAAATAATAAGCGGTAAAATACAAGTATTACTCGCACTAGAGTGTTCCGTATAATAAATATATGAATTATTAATTGTATCATATTATTAAAAATCTTTGCTAAAAAATTGAAAATCGCAATACTTTATAAAAACTTTAAAACGTACGCTTGGGTATAGCTCTGTATAGTAGAAAAATATGAATGTCTATGTAACAATTTTTTATTATATATATATATATTTGTGGTTGTTGTTTTTATTAAGAAGTATATCAGCTGCTGATCGGATTAATCCTAATATAATTTTGAAAAAAGTATAGAAGAAAGGATTATTAGCGTATTCCTACAACAAGAGCAAAATACTTTGAGATTTGCATTTTAACACACAAACGCTTACAGCGCAAAATACTTTCAGATAATCTCTAAAGTTAATTAGATTTAAATTAAATTATTTGCTTGCTTTCCAGTAATTAGTTTGTTAGAAAATAGAAGAAATTTATAAATTGAAATTCGAAATATATTTTCTACCTTTTATTTCATTCCTTTAGTCGTATTAAAATATGCCACTGCAACTAAAGTAACTGTCACAATGAAATTAAGCTTTCAATAAAATTTTAGATAACTTCTAAAATGAATAATTCTCAATACCTTACGCGTGATTAAACATTTTAGCAATTACGATAGATATCTGAAATTCTTAATATATGATTGGTTTTTCAACCTACACCTTAAATGTTAAATATTTTAATGGATGATTGAAATGTTTGATGATATTCAATCTATATTAATAAGTCTTGGGGGAGGGAGTGGAAAAATTTAAAATTATACAAACGGCTTGCATTTTCATAAATTGTATTAATAATACATAAATGGTATTAAAATTTGTCAGACATAAAAGTATAAAATGCACGTTTAGGTATTGCTGTATATACTAGAAAAGTATGTCTATATAATAAAATTTCAAAGGGTTATGAAGCCTAAATAATATCAGATATTGTTATTCTCTATAACACCTTTTTAATCTTATTTTAATATGTTATTTATATATTTTTTATTTGGCAGTATATTTAAATTGTTCAATTAGATGTAAGTTCAATTTGTGTATTTTTTTTTAATTATCATTTCATTTATTGATTAATGAATCTTTAATTTCATTGTGGAAAATAAGCTAGAGACAAATGCTGAAAATTTTTCAATGTTACAAATAGATTTTTTTGTAATAATACCGGCATGTGATACAGATAAAATTTTTAAAAAATCAAGCTTGAAACTTCTTTTTATAACCTTAGCAAATCATGCAATTAGTATGAAGTTCCAAAAGTACATATTTTTGCGTTTGAAAGTACATTTCTTTTTTGCTAAAGAATGGCAAGAAAATTTAAAATTTGCGATGTTTAGAAGGATAAAAATTCGTAGTAGCAAAATTTTCAAAACCAAATTCACTTGGTGAAAAGTTTTTAACTGCAAAATGACGCCAGCACATATACGGACACGTTCGCCCTTTATAGTTTAATTTATTTTCAGTATCTTTGATTTTTAACTAAAAATATTATTAGTAATATTTTTTGTGTTTGTTGTTGTTTTTTAAGAATAATATTGTCTCTTGATTGGATTGAATCCTAATGATATTGAAAAAAGAAAAAAAATTCATTAGCGTTTTCCCGCAATAAGAGCAAAATACTTTCAGATTTGCATTTAACACACAAACGCACATTACACAAAAGACTTTAAGATAATCTGAAAAGTTAATTATATTTTAATTAAATTATCTGTTTACTTTTAAGTAATGAGTTTGTTAGAAGAACTTTCTAAACTGCATATATTTGGTACGTTTTATTTCATTCTCCTATTCGTATTAAAACATGTCACTGGATTTAAAGTAAATGTCACAATGAATTTTGACTTCCAATTAAATTTTTGGTAACTTCAAAATAAATAATTCATATTAGCTTACGCTTGATTAGTCTTTTTAGTTTTTCATATTCGATTTGTTTTCAACCGTACTCTTTAAAATTTAACTTTTTAAATTTACGATTGTGATTGTTAGGATTAATGTTTGATATTATTTAATTTATAATAATCAGTCTTAAGTGGAAAGTTTATAATTACACAAAAGGCTTGAATTATCAAAAATTTTACTTATTAAGTCAGAAGTAGTATTAAATTTAAGGGAGATTTTGTATTCATTAGATTCCTCGATATTAATTAGAAATGTTAGAAACTATAATTCAAATATGACATAAATTCTGAGGGTAATAAATAATAAACTGTCAAGTGTGAGTATTCATCGCGCTCAGAGTGTTCTGTACAATAAATATATCATTACTATCTGTACTTTTTATTAAAAATCTTTGCTAAAAAGATATCAAGACTTAATATAAAGTTATAAAAAGTACGGTTAGGTATAGCTGAATATACTAGAATAATATGAATGTGTATATATCAAATTATAATTATAGATATGCTTTTGCTATTATTGTCATTTATGAAGAAGTACATAAGCTATTGATTCGATTAAATGCTTATGTAATTGAAAAAATATATATAATCAGATATTTATCAGGGTTTTCCAGCAATAAGGGTAAAATACTTTCAGATTTGCAGTTTCAAATACACAAACGCATATTCCGCGAAGAACTTTCAGTTAATTTCTAAAGTTAATTAAATTTTAATTAAATTATTTATTTGCTTTCAAATAATCAGTCTGTTAGAAAATAGAATTTCTTTATAAACTGAAATTCGAAATTTAGTTGGTAAGTTTTATTTCACTCTCCTAGTCGTATTAAAATATGTCATTGCAATTAAAGTAAATGTCACAAGGGAATTTGTCTTCATATCAAATTTTCGATAACTTCCAAAATGAACAATTCTTAATAGCTTATACGTGATTAATCATTTTAGCAATTACGATAGTTGTATTAAATTCTTAATATTTGATTTGTTTTCCAACATACACTTTAAATGTTAAATTTTTAAATGGATGATATTCAATTTATAATATTTGGTCGTAAGCGTAAATGTTTAAAATTACATGAATGGTTTTAATTATCATAAAATGTTTTTAATAAGTCATAAATAGAATTAAAATTATGGCAGATGCATTTTTTATTGGATTCCTGGATACTGATTAGAAATATTAGAAATTATATTTTATTATCTGGGGGTAATAATTAATAAATGGTCAAGTGCAATTATTTCTCGGGCTCAGAGTGTGTCGTACAATAAATATATGATTTTCCAACTGTATTATATTATTTTAAAAAAATCTTTGCTAAAAGAAAAATAAGACTTTGTAAAAAAAGCATATATCATACGGTTGGATATAGCTGTATGAACCAGTATAGTATATAGCGTATTGTATAAAATATCAAAGAAGCATGCAGCTTAAACAATATCAGATTTTTTTTCTGTATAACCCTGTTTTTAATCTTTTTTTTTTTTTACTTTATCAGATTTAATTCTGTGCTGATTATAAAAATAGAGCTTATTTAATCTTCATTTAGCATCACATAAAATTAAATTCAAAGTAATAATAATATTTTGTTTTTACAATGTGGCTGAAGTAAAAATCTTGTTTAGCTATACGCATATATATATATATATATATATATATATATATAGATAGATAGATACCGGGTGTCCCAAAAATGACTGATGGATTTTAAAATGAATAACTTGCAAACGGTGACAGCTATTTAAAAAAAAATTTGCAGGCGGGTTATGTATAATGTCCGGAGTTTTTTACCGTAATTTTTTATTTTTGTTCGCATCACCAACAATAGGTGGCGCTGACGGCGATTGAAGACCAGTTCGACGCTTCACTCAACATTGATCACCTGGCCTTCAATCGCCGTCAACTCCACCTATTGTTTGAGATGCGAACTAAAATAAAACATTACAGTAAAAAAAACTCCGCACATTATACAAAACCCGCCTGCAATTTTTTTTTTTTTAAATAGCTGCCACCGTTTGCAAGTTATTCATTTTAAAATCCATCAGTCATTTTTGGGACACCCGGTATATATATATATATATATACTAGCATAGTCAAAATAAATGTTATTGATTTAAATAATAATAGGGTACACTATGAAGTATGGTTTAATTTTTCTGTCATTACATTATTCTGCTTTTAATTAATTATAAATTTAATATTATGATGTGTACGATAAATCGTTTTTTGTTTTTATTATTATATTATCTCCATTTTTCTGTTATATGTTATATGAATACTTCAAGCTTTAATATACCATGTGCGGTATCAGGATTAAGGTCGTGCATTTGGGATTCATTCTACTTTATAGCTCATCACTGTTTTATTTTTTCCATATCCACTATAGATTACTTCGTATTTCTTTAATTAATTTTGGTTTCTTGCATGTTGGTAGTCCCAAATTCGTATTGTTTAGTTTTCTCATGGCAAATACGAAAATGAAACCCACACACTCCATTTGTAGTTCCAAAGTATTTGGGACCTGATGATTCTGCTTTGGTTCTACAAATTCCATTTGTATTCATTGTATTCTTTTTTTCCTTTCATATTCAGTGTGATATAAGTTATTAAATTCAATGGTTATTTTCAAATGGTTAATATTGTTTACTATAGTTAAAAATGGTTAAAAATGGATTTTCCAATTTTTATGAAAAAAGTCTTATATATATATATATATATATATATATAAGACTTCTTTCAAAAAAAAAATGAAAAATCCATTTTTAATCGAAATTGACGTTCCTCCGGTCCATTGTCCTTTTAATGACTTTCTTTATTGTCATATTTAGGAAGTAATGTATACGACAGTCATTAATATGTTTGGGACGTTTATCCCATCTGTTTAGTCAAGTGCACAATTCTCTTTCGATTAACATTGTTTGGGATGGGTTTTATTGCTTTATGACTCAGTTTTAAAAAACGAGTAACAAATAAATATATCGATACTACATTTTATTTAAAAAAATAAATATCTTAATCCAGTTTATATATAGTAACTATAGTTTATAATATTATAGTTTATATTATAGTAACTATAGTTTATAATATTATAGTTCATATGATAGTAACTATAGTTTATAATATTATAGTTTATATTATAGTAACTCAAATTTGATTCCATGACAGATTTCAATGGTAACTTAAAAAAAGCATATTTTAAATATGTAGTATACGGCTGTTAAAACATAAAAATCATCTTGTGTTTAAAATTTAATTTCTATGCACTTGCTTCCAATACATAGACTCCTCACTTCTCAGACAAATATCACGTAGTACTATTAAAAAAACAGTTTAAAAATACTATAAAACATTGTCAATTGTTTATTAGTCTATAAATGAATGTTTAAGAAATACCAAATTTATTGATCAATTGGATAAGCGTAATCACAAATCGCACAGAGGGTTTCGTTTAATATTTATTCAAAAGCAATTAATCAATCCAAATTATTTATTTATAATTATTAAATTTTTAGATAGATGGTTACATCAATAAATTTAATTTTAAAATTCTTATAAAGAAATTAAAAATATCTAAATCAAATTATTTAAATAAAACCGAAACTTAAAAAAACAAAATATATTGAAGGTATAAATAGTTTTTTTAATTTCAAAAAAGAAGAAAATTATTTAATCGAAATGCAAAATGCTGAATCATTACTTAACCAAAATAGTTTTTAAAATAGAAAAGAAATCGAAATCCAAAAGAATTATGAATTTCAATGGCAAAAAATAATAATATGAATCTTTAAATTTCCAAAAATGAAAATTTGACTTCATTAAATTTATGTTTGCATGGAAATTTTAAGTTCCAGCACCGGAGTTTGAACTCAGAAAGTTTAGTGAGACGCTTTACATCCAAGCAACACGAAAACCTTTGAAATTAAATTTCTCTTTTAAAACTTAAATCGCGAAAATTAATGGATTACACTGAAAAAATATTTTAATTAAAATGATGGACTTTTTAAATTTTTTTATGATTTATCGTGTGACACGAGTTATCAGCTGTAAGTGCAGAAAACTTGAAGTGTCTGACTTATACAGTTTTTGTGTACGAACGCTGTGACAGACGGACAGACAAGAGGACAGAGACGACTAGAATTTCGTCAGATGAATAAAACCCTAAAGAATTTTGATTCAATTTTTTAAAAACATTTAAAATAATTTAAACGCTGTTCTTTAGTGTCTCTTCACGGCGTCATCAGAATCTATAACGATAAATATATGTATTATTATATGTATACGAATATATGTATAATTTTTATATTGAATTCTTTTTTTAGCAGTTTAAATTTAATTAATGCAAAAATTTTACTGAAATTATCATTTACCTAATACATACCCTCTTTTACGAAAAAGGGCATGTACTACTGATTTCTTTACCGGACATTCAAAAATGGTTTCAGATGGGCTATTACCTTTTAAAAATTTTTTTTACACATACACTGTTAAAAATCTTGTTCTAGTTTGAACCAAAAAAGTTTGTTTTTTGGTGCTCTCTAGCTTCCACCATAAGATGGCGAAATCTCGTACCAACATTTGGAGCTTTCTAGTTCAACCTCGTTCCAAGTATTGGAACTATGCTTCAATGGGAGCTCCAAATTTTGGTTCAAGATTTCACCATCTTGCGGTGGCAGATATTGAGCACCAAAAAAAAAAAACTTTTTTGGTTCAAACTAGAACAAGATTTTTAACAGTGTATGCTAAGGAAACACTTTATATTGTATTAACATCTACAAGGAGAAATTCTAAAGCTTTTGACTAAAACACAGACAAGGTTTTAGTTTAAAACTGTGTTCTGGGGGAAATTACATTTATAATGTAGTTTAATCTTTCTCCAAATATTTGCATAAATTCAGTCAAAAAATCAATAATATGTTGTTTTTTTTTACTAAAAAATAATAAATGTATTTTTATTCAGTCAAAAAGGATTATTTTTTTAGTCAGTAAGTTTTATTTTTTAATGGTCATTCAATTAGCATTTAAATCAGAATTTAATATTTATGTCGAAGAAAAATTATGTACAATGTTTACCTCTTCTGTATCTGACACGATCATCCGTTTTCTGAGAAAGAGACTTATCCCGTATCTCTTAATGTATCTGCAGTTTTCTTTATTCTCATGTTTTTCCTATAAATTATATTTGATTGTCATTAATAACTTTGTAACATCTTTCCTATCAGTTTGCTCAATAACGTACTTCGCATTTAACTTCACATTATTCGGAGTGTCTTTTATGGGTTTTATGTTTTTCATTACAGTTGAAAACTCGAAATGTGAGCTTTGTGTTTATTTTTATTTTATATATCTATATATATTAGTGATAATATATTCAGTTCTATTCTTTTCGAAATTTTACATTATTATATTTAAAATGTAATAATGAAAGACAGATATTAAAAGAATTAAATTCATTTTTGAAAATATAATTCAGCACAGTTATATTGAGTTACATTAGATTCTAAGTAAATAAATTCAGTGAAAAGTAAGTAGCTTTTATTTCTTAATTTAAAAATCAAAAATGTTAATTCTATTCAGTCAAAAATCAGTGTTTTTTTATTAAATTCAGTAATTTTTATTTTTTAAATGCAATTATTTTTATATGCAATTTTTACCTCTTCTGCATGTGAGACGTTCATCTCTTTTCTGAGAAAAATGTTTGCTTGGATTTTTATTTCAGTCACTGTTTAATTTTTATTTTGAAGAGCATTTATAAACATCGTTACCTCTACTGTATCTGACACAATCATCCGTTTTCTGAGGAAAAGACTCATACCTTATCTCTTAATGTCTCTGCAGTGTTCTTTATTCTCATTTTTCGGGAAATAAATTATATTCGATTTTCATTAATAACTTTCCTCTAATATCATTCCCATCTCTTTTCTCAAGAACGTACTTTTCGTTTAATTTCACATTATTCGGTGTGGGTTTTATGAGTTAATGATTTCAACTAGGGTTGAAAACATGTAAGTTATGTGTTTATTTAAATTTTTTAAACATATTAATGATAATATAATTAAACTTATAGATTTTATTTTCATTTTGTGAGAGGTATTTTTAATAAATATAAATTCCTTTTTTAAAGTATAGTAATTTAATGTAATTATATTGAGTTACATTAGATTCTAAGTAAGAAAACTCAGTAAAAATCAATATTTTTTTTTGGTTAAAAATCAGTAAATTGATTTTTCTTCAGTCAAAAATCAATATATTTTATTCAGTATTTTTTTTATGATTATCATTTTTTAAATGCACATTTAAATTACTATTTAAATAGAATTTTAATATTTATGCTGACGAATAACTATATATAATGTTTAACTCTTATGTATGTGCTACGATCATTTCTTTTCTGAGAAAAAAACTTCTTCGCTATCTCTTAATAGCGCTGGAGTTTTCTTTATTCTCGTGTTCCGAGAAATAAATCATATTTGATTGTCATTAATAACTTTGTAACATCTTTCCCATCTGTTTTCTTAAGAACGTACTTCTCGTTTGACTTCACATTATTTTGGGTGGCTTTTATGCGTTTATGATTTCCATTAGCCTTGAAAATTTGAAATGAGAGTTTCGTGTTTAGTTGTCTTTTTTTTCTTTATAAAAGTTAGTCACAATGTGTTTAATCTTATATTTTTTTTTTGGTTTCATTTTGTGAGAGATAGTTTAAAAAAAGTCTAAATTCATTTTTAAAAATATAATTAAGAGTAGTTATGTTGTGTTACATTAAATGCTAAGTAAATTAATTCAACCAAAAATAATAAATGTAAATAAATTTTTGATTAACGACTATCGCCTCGAATATATGGAAACGTTTATTGTTGCACTTGTGACCATTCGAATAAATTTTCATAAGTTGTTCCAATTATTTTATTGAAAAATGTAATTAAGATAAAAATTGATGCAAGTTGATGTAGTTAAAAATGTATATAAAAAATGTATGTAGTTATAAAATGTAACTCATTTTATACAAAATGTATTTTTCTTGTCTATATAGTAAATCATAATTTTGTTTCGTTTAACACGTTTGTTTTGTTTTGATGTCACATTTTTTTCTGGATAAAAAGTATCTATCTTAATAAACAACATAAGAAACACAGAGCAGAGTGAACGACAAATATTAAATAGTAATGCATTTTCTTCATTTACGCATTTGTACGAAGCTATACACATTGACAACAACAACAATTAACAAATATTTTCTTAGTATTGGAAACATATAAAACAAACGAAAATGCATTGATGGTAATACAATGTAACGTCTTTGTGCATGGCACCAATTTTAACGTAAATGTTAAATGTGTTTTTAATGCTTTTCAACAAAGTTAAAAATTTATTTCGGTTGGTCTGGTTGTCTCTCCGTCTGTCCACGCTCTAAAACTTGTAAATATAGTGGGATTCCCCTGATATTTTTTGAAGTTATTGACGTTTATCCTAGCACTAACCCTATGTAAATGAAGTTTATTTACATGGACAGTCAAAACTTTTCCGTTAGGGGAGACCGGGATTAGTTTTGCCAACGGCAAGTTGTGCCATCTAGCTTCCTGGCTGAGCCAATAGTTTGCAGCATCTGTCGCTTCATGTGAGTAAAGAAATTAATTGTCTCAATGTGCTGCGTATTTTTTTTTAAGTATAGCGTTGCTTTGTTTTCGAGATAAAAATATTTATCTTGTTTTCTATCGTAAAAGTGAATTTAGCGAGCTACATTTGAATGGTCATTGTCACTAGCGATAATGAGGTATGTAAATTTCCCTATCATGATTTAAATGTTTCTATTTTGAGCTGTTATCTACGTATTTCATTCGTTAATCAGGCCAAAGTTTCGGAAACTAAGGAATAAAGTTCAAAATGGCGTAACGCGAGGCTAGTTGTGACGAAGTCTAAGAGGCATGTTGTGACAGTGTCACTACTTACCCCAGCATAATTTTTAATGAAGGTTTTTATATTTCAGGAAAAATGGTGCGAATTACAAGAAGCATGCTGAAAGAGCTAAAGATACTTTAGTAGATTATGAAAGAACTCAAATAGAAGATAAATCCGGAAAGTGCAGTTTAAGGAAAACGCAAGAACTGTTCAGGGAAATCGAATGTCCATTCTTAAATATAAGAACTAGTAAATCTGCAGATCAGGAGCCTCAACGTCAGCTTTGCGCATCATTTTTTTAAAACACACTTAGGTTAATATTCAACTTCCTGGAAACTGTAATTTAAAATTTTCGAATATCGTAATTATTTATAAGAATAAAATAAGAATAAAAAAATTTTCAGCCATCAAAAGCGTTAAATTAAAGATTTAGTTATGTTAGGATATTCTGAAATTTTCATGATCTATTATTTTTTTTATTATACCATAGTAGATTTCTTCAGTAGGGCTCCGCCCCCCTAAACCCTCCATAGTCTCATTAAATTTAAATTTGTAACTTTCTACCAATCTGCTAATGGGTTATCGTATATCTTGTATTTTTTATACATTTTGATCTATAAAGATAAGTAACAGTTTAATAAGCATTTTTCTCTATCCTCATACTTATACATACCTGCCCACCACAAACACCTAAATCTGATGTATCAGAAACTTTTGAAAGTGTAAACTCAGTAATCTAGGGTTTTACAATTTTGTTTCCGAAAAAAGAAGTTTTGATTGCATTCTGTGGCTGTTATCGGGGACTGGCAGACAGAAAAACAGACTGACAGATGGAAAACAATAAATTTTGTGTCGCCAAAATAAGCCTTCACTGAAGTTTCGACAATGACATCATTATTCATGAGTTATTGCTATCCATGTTTCTTGTATTTTTAACGACTACTATAAAATACCTGTTTTACTTCAATTATGACGTCAAATTTTACGAAAATTAGTTAAAAATATAATTCTTTTTTATTTCTTTTACTTCTAATTATGCCCCCATTTTTATCAGAAAAATTCTTATTAACGAAACAAATTTCAGTGTTTAATATTTAACAAAGTACTATATTTATTTTTATGTTAATTCTGACGTCATTTTTATTTTTTCTTAGTTTAATTTTTCGAATGGAAATTACTCAATTGAAACCTATTGCCGTTGAAAAACTATTCCATATTTTGATTATTTTGGCAACAATAAAGGAAATTGGTTAAATTTTATCTAAAAAATCGCTATTGATTCTGTATGAAAAAGAAGTTAATTTTGAATTATTAAGGAAATTATTTGAATAAAATTAATAAAACATATCCTATGTTCTTTTCTGGGCTATGTTATATTTATACGCAAAAATACAAAGACATTAATTAATTCACCAGTTTTGAACGTTGACTTCATTTAAATTTTTGTACACGCATTCAAATTTATAACATTATAAAAATAAGGATTAGGATGAATGATTGCTTAGCAACCATTAAGAGAAAATAAAGAAAATGAAATAAATACATTTTAAATAAGCAAATCTCTAAACCAAATTAGTTTATATTATGTAACACATTTATAAAAAATCTCCAAAATTTTCAGAAATAACTTTAAAAATCTGACAAATGCATAGACGAAATTTCAAAACAATTCAGATAATTTAACGGATAAATTTCAGCATCCATTTATCATTGAATTCCATTAATGAAATGTGTCATTTTTATTCAAGGAAAAAAAAAATGAAAATCATTAGATTTGCCGTAAAAAGGCATTATTGCACAAAAATTAAATATTCTATATTTTCCGAACGAATGAATCAAATCTAACAAAAAACTATACAGCTTAATCCCAGTGCCTCACTAACATACCCACTTAATTTCAAGCCAATCGTATGCTTTCTGTATGAGTTATCGCGGATCAGACTGACAGACTGACAGACTGACTAACAAACAGACTGAAAGACAGACAGAAACCAAAAAATTTCGTGTCTCCAAAGTAAGCTTTCACTGACGTTTCGGCATTAAAAAGAAGAGTACTAATATGGAAGGAAATATTGAAATGGGATGTAAAAAAACCGCGTATGATATTCACACCTAAAAAGGAGATGGAGTTGTGTGAATATGCCAAACAATCAGCGACTATGTTTTATGGAATTAGTTCTGCAGAACTGCAAATTTAGCGTATGCGTTGGCCATTAGAAATGACACAAACATGCCTAAAAATTGGTTAAAAAAAGGAAACTGCAAGTGCTGATTGGTTGACAAAATTTATACAACGACATTCTACAATTTCCTCTCGAGTTCCTGAAATAACAAGTTTGAGTAGAAATACAAGTTTTAATAAACATAATGTAGAACTGTTTTTAATAACTTGGCATCTGTATCAGAAGCTATTAAATTTCATTCAAATGACGTATGGCATATTGATGAGAAAGGAGTAGGATTAGTGCAGAAGCCTGTAAAAATAATTGCAGAAAAGGGTAAAAAAAAAGTTAATGACCTCTGCAGAAATGGGAACAAACGTAACTACTGTTAATGGCAGTAACGCTCATGGAAGTTCAGCCCCACAGATGTGTGTATTTCCACGTAAGTTTTTTAAAGCTCATTTTATTCGTGCCGGTCCCATGTGCTGTTGCGGAACATCAAACCCAAGTGGATGGATTACATGACTTGACATTTTACTTTTCATAAAACATTTTGTTAAAAATGTAAGGTGCTCCAAAGAATTGCAAGTCTTAGTATTGCTTGATAACCATAGTTCTCATCGAAATATTTATGTTTTAGATTATGGCGACAACGGACCACTTAGTTATTTTTTTATCATTTCCACTTCACAATAATCACAGATTACAGCCCCTTGATATATCAGTATACAGACCGTTCAAAAAATGTCCTAAAATAAATGTCCTGTTCTAAATATCTAGAAAAATACATGAGGAATCATCTCAAAACTCTTAGTGTATAAATATAATAGTATACGCCATACATCGCCGTGAAGATTTTTTACCGAAACTCCATAGGGGACCGTCAACAAATTAAAAAAGAATGAATATCTTTTGAATAATCCTGTCAAAACTAATGTAGCAAAAGTGCTCAAACTCTAGATTATGATTGAACGCCTTATTGTAATACACTGTGTTCATTTTTATGCAAATAGCATGCATACTCGCAGAGTAATTAAGTTTATAAAAATGGTCCCAAAATTTTCCAAGTTTTTCCCTTATAATTTTCAGAATTCTTAATATAAATTAATATTTTTTTTCAGAAAATAGGACAAACAACATTGCATACAGTACCCTGTAATCAGAATTGAGAAATAATAAAAATTGTATGAAAAATGAGTAGGTTTACTAAATACTTTTTTACTGCGCATGCGTCAAAATATCAAAATTTCATTTCCATATTATGTTAGCTAAATGTATAGAGCAACTTTTGTAAAAGTCTAAAAATCATAGCTTGAAAATTCTGAAAGTAATCGTCTATAGAAAAAGGACAAAATCCGTTGTTTCCAAAATGAAGCAAAAAAATGAGGGATTTTATCCAAATGTAGTAGTACATCGCGTATTGTGTATTCTATATTGACACTAATCAATGAATATATGGATACAACCCCTCTTGTTTTTGCATCATTTTGAGAATAACGGATTTTCAACTAATTCAATTGACGATTATTTTCAGAATTTTCAAGTTATGATTTTGTGACTTTCACAAAAGTTGCTCTATACATTTAACTAACATAATATGCAAATGAAATTTTGATATCGTTGACGCATGCGCAGTAAAAAATTATTTAGTTAACCTACTTATTTTGTACACAATTTTCATTATTTTTTAATTCTGATTACAAGGTACTGTGTACAATACTTTTTGTCATATTTTCTGAAAAAAATATTATTTTATATTAAGAACTCTGAAAATTATAAGGAAAAAACGTGGAAAAATTTGGGACCATTTTTATTAAAACCTTAATTACTCTGCGAGTATGCATGCTATTTGCATAAAAATGAACAAGGCATATTGCAATAAGGCATTCAATCATAATCTAGAGTTTGAGCGCTTTTGCTACATTAGTTTTGACAGGGTTATTCAAAAGATATTCATTCTTTTTTAATTTGTTGACGGTCTCCTATGAAGTTTCGGTAAAAAACCTTCACGGCGATGTATGGCGTATACTATTATATTTATACACTAAGAGTTTCGAGATGATTCCTCATGTATTTTTTTAGATATTTAGTAAAATGTCTAAAATCGCAAGTGTCCAATAATCAATGGCAATATATTGTATATATAAACTGATGCGATTGCAATAGGTAGTATTTCTTACGAAATCTACCTAAAATTCTAAAATCAGGCTGGATATGGATGGTTGAAATCGCATATTGGAAGCACTGTGTCGATCTGCGACATACCAGGTATTGTGAAAATAGTCCTTCTTAGTGCTTCCACTCCAAAAAAAAAAAAAAAAAAAAAAAAAAAAACATTTAAGTAGGATTTTGTTGTAGTAAAATTTGGGAATTTAATAGCAACATTATTACAGAAAAATATTTCCTATGTTCTTCAGTAACTGATCGTCCGTTATCTATCGGAGATGAGAGCGTTAAATATTAAAATGATAATGAAAAAATTAGTATATATGTAACTGTTAATAAACAAGCCACTTCAGCAATAACATAAATCAATGTTGGTGAGATTGCAGGACCGTCATCAGAATTAAGAAATCTCATTGCATTAGATTATTCTATGACAACTTACAATAGAAATGTGTCAGAGGTAAATCTTACAAAAGTAAGACCACTTCATAAAGAAGGAGCTCGAAAAGGCAAGCGATCTATTCGTAAAAGTTTGAAATCTGCCATTCTAACAAACCCACCTGTAAAAGAGAAATTCGAGCAGAACTTAAAGCAAAAGAACGCAGAAAACAAATTGAAGAAAAAAAAAGCAAAAAGAAACTCTATGAAAAGGCCATGCAGTGCATAAAAAATTACACATTAGTTAAAGAAAAAAAGTGAGAAGCAAGTATTGGATAGTCTGAAGATGACAAAAATTGCTTATGTCTAGTTTTCTTGTGGCAATAGAAACTTTCTAGACCCGGAGAAGACTTGGTGCAATGCATGACATGTAAAAGATAGGCGCGTGTCAAATGTACGAAAATGAAACTTATTATATTTGTATTAACTGCAAATCAGACGTTGAAACATGCGATAACAATGAGTGACCAAAAAGAATATGGCCAAAGATTAGTGTTGGTTTACTTTTTATTTCTTACCTGATTAAGAAAGTTTTCTTTCTTTTTATTGCTAAGTGTCTTTAAAGTATTAAGAGTTTACAAGTGTTAATAATTTAACTACTTTATTTTCATTTGATTTACAATATTATTAAAACATGAAAGTGTTTTATTGTGTTAAGAACGTTAAAAATGAATAAATTTCTCATTCTTGATTTAACATATCCCATTTAATCGCCTTTCTTACATAATTTGTATGTGTTACAACGTGCTTGTATGGTTCCTTTACGTCTCACAATGCGCCCCAAGCATGTAACAACATACCCCGTACCGGGGGTTAGTAGTGACATACTTTGAGGTTAAGCGGAATACATTTTGTTTTATGAAAAACGTTAATAATGTTAAAAGTAGTTTTATAAACATATACGCAAGACTTACTCTAATGATATAATACACTAAATTCTCCTATTCAGTTAAAATCTTACGGCTAATATAAACAATGTCGAAAATGTCACTACTAGCCCCGGTCTCCCCTACATAACGGCTTATGGGAAAAAGTTGTTTCAAATTATTTTAAAACATGTTATACCCTGTTAAACATATTAAAATTTACAGGAAGCTCCGAAGTGCACTTAAATTTGCATTCTGTAAAATATGCAGTGATAGAAATAGTGTCATTCCTTTACAGGTTCATACAAAATAATTCCCTGCATAATGGTGAATGGGGTATTTTTGCGACATTTGTTTTTGTTATAATGAACTATTTCATGTATAATAAAATTGATATACGTAGTTGAGACCTAATACATTTTATTCCATGCAAATAAGAATTGAATAGCATCTATAGGGACATACAAAAGATTTCAAATAGTATATTCTATCCGAAATATTGTAAATTATCGTTTATGGCTGATGGATGGATGAAATATATTTTAAATTATGATATGCGCTTTTAACACTAAATATGCGTATACAAATGCTGTAGTTGATATACAAGGCTACACAAAAGAACTTGTAAATGTTACTGAATATGAGCGTAAATTACGTAAAGTTTGTTGTTGTGCATTTCTAAGCTGAACTGCATTCAGTTTACTTTTTATATAAATATTTGTAAAATATAGATAAAATGATATACATGCCCGTGTAAAGAAACTGATACATGGTCGCCGATGGATGATTATTTCTGGAAAAGTGATTTCAGTAGTTTTAAGAATATTGTTGTTTTAATGAAATTTTACTTTAATACTGTCGTGTTATAAAGGTACTGGGTAAACTACAGTTTTCTTTCTAAACTAAATTTTCCCATTATATAATTCATATATATTAATCGGCAAATCAAATACAGGGCCGTGCAAAAGTATTGAATTACATATTTGGCTATAACACTATATTTTCCTAAAAAACGATGTTTTATTAAATATTCAGAAAGTGTTGGAAAGTGTTTCCTAATCTATGCTTAACATATGATTTATATTCTTTGTTTGTATATGGGGGAGATGAAATTGCGCATCACAATAATGTAAGTCGATTTTGTAAAATAAATTTCAAATGAATGCAGACTGCTGACAGAGAAGCGGTTGATTTCTTTTGTTTTTCTTTTAAATGAATATTAAATACTGCGTATTGTTTTCTAATAATCATATTGCCTTCCACGCTAAATTAAACTTAATTTACTTAAATTTTGTAACGTTTAAAACTCTAAAACATCATTAAAAGTGTACTCTCATTTTAGACATTTCTCAACCATAGAATAGGAAAATAGCCATACTTACTTTTAGTGTATGCGTAAATGAATTATTAGTGATAGACACTTTATTCAACAACAATAACATATATAACAATAACATATATAACAATAAAATCTATAAATTATTTGGCCATTTAAATATATTTACTTGGTAAAAAGCGTACAGACGATAGGTTTTGTTTCTCTGTAAATGAATTTTAATTAATACACACTTTATTTTCAATATGAAACGTGCTATAAGAAACATAGTATCGCACTCTATCAATTGTCTAGTAATTTAAATACATTTACTAGGTAAAGAACGTTCAAACGGTAGGCCTGTTAGATTAAGAAACAAACAGACCTTATAAATATTTTGAAATGTGTATGAATGAATTCTAATTATCGTATATTTATATTCATAAGAAAACTTCTATATTAAACATAACAACAAAGTCCATAAATTCTTTTGCAATCCAAATATATATACTAGGTAAAGAGCGTACTGCCCGTAGGACAACGTCTTAGATAGCTAACGAACAGAACAGATAATTAATTTTCATCTAGATTTAAAGATTTAAAAGCACTTAAAACAATAAATATTTTATAGAAATAAGTTAATGCTACATTAGATTTATTCTTTTTGAAAAATATGTAGATTTTATTATTTTTATAAATAGTTGATTTGCATAATTCTGTCATCCACATAAATGGTAAATAAACTAAGCTTAAATTAGAGAACAATTATTATTACGTTTTTTTAAAATTTATTTTTTATTTAATTTTTCATTTTTACCAAACAACATTTTATTTTTATTTTTCAGAGCAAAAATTTCTTTCAATGATTTACTTAAACAAATGAAGTTTGTAAATAGTAAAACGCCAGAATATTTTAAACGTATCATATTTTTTTTTACTTTATTTTTTTTTCAGAGATACAATAACTGATAGCTAATATTTAAATGAGTAATGTTTGATTTTAAATTAGTTTTTTTAGAATTTAGCCCATAACCTTATCTGCTATTAATGTTTAATGTTTTTCCCTCGTCCATATTTCATTCATAGAGTATTTTTGTGCGAACAAATAATTTATCTAAATAAAAATGTATAATAATATTTATCTGGAGTAAATAAAGAAAATGATTTAAATATAAAATAAAGAAATAATTTTACTTCTAAATGGCAATAATTACTGAAGCATGTTTTGCTAAAAATATATATATTTTTTTAATTATTAAGTAACTTGAAATAAAGTATATTTTTAAGTATTATTTTTATTTCATAACATTATTCCAATATGTACAACATATGTACACAGTCCAATATGTGTAGTACATTTTTATAAGATTTAAAAACTGTCGAGGAATTATTTACCATTTGAAGTATACAGAGTGTTTTATTAAAAATGCATGCTATTTTTATTTGATTTTTTTCTTAAATTTTTAATAATGTTTATTTGTGTTAATTTAAAAGTAATGTTACTTCTTGAAAATTTTACTTTTATGTGCGTGTTTGCATTATGCCTAAAAACTATACAATAAGCTTACATAAAAAACGTCAAAATTTGGAAACATAAAAAAATCCGATTATTTTCAATCGTATATGCTTATTAATAGAATTTATGGTAATTATGAGAACATTACGTTAAGTAAATCGACAATACCGTTAGTGTTCATAATTAAATGTGCATAAAAAGTCTGAGACAACATGGGGGGATATTACACCATTTAATAAATGATCTGTAAGAAACAATTAATAAATATTTTATATATATTTAGTGATTAAGTAATTTGAAAATATATATTTAAATAATTTTGAATCAGTTAGAAAAATGTTTTAATATTATTACTGATTATAAAATGCAAATACACATTAATGCTTTTATTATTATTATCATTATTCATTTACAATAATCCCATGCATGCATTATAAACTTTTATTTTCATACGTTATTTTATATTGTCACACACACACACATATATATATATGTATAAACATATGGAATTTTCTTTCCATCCATTTATACATGTTTGCGCGTATAAGTATATGTTTGTTTATTTAGAAGGGCAATTCATTTTTAAAGTATATGTTTCATGTAAGCTTGTGTTATATTTCGCCGTTTACTTAGTAGCATCGGCATGAATTTATATTTTGGATGCATGTTAAAAACTATGAAACTATCAAAACTATGAACCATACGAATATTAGGGCTTTAATCATCCTCAAACCTGACTTTAGCAGACTGGGAGGAATTTCAGTTGATGATATCTTTAGCTACCACTATTTGTAAACAATAACTATTCTGATAGATTTCTACAGAAAAAACTCTTGAAAAGTACCACGAAGTTTATTGTTTAGAAACAATGGTACCTAAAAACTGATCGCTGATATCTCTTATGTTAGATTATCAGCATCTGTTTTGTAAGGATTGTGTGGTGTTGTCACAATTATTGACCGAAAGTTAAGACTTTTGCAGAAAAGCATAATTGGCATATACCTTTCGCATGTTTGCACATTTAACCGAAAAATATTTATTGTGTGACCGAAAGATTTTTTTCAAAATGATTCGGTCAATTTATAGCTGCGGAAGTACTTAACTATTTTCGCTAATTAAACTAAACATTTTACTTCATTTTCGATGAAATATCTCCACCTTTTGAAAAACGCTGAATTGTATCATCTCTATGATTACATTGTGGTTTTCAGCTGTGCTTTATATATGCAATGTACATATAACCTTTACATTTTTATAACAACACTTTTAAAATCTTTTAGATTTTTTTAAAGATTTCATAACAGCAAAAAAAGAACTCTTTTGTTCACAGTTATAGTTATGTTTGCATATATTGTGAAATGCTATCTTAACCTAATCTAAATGTTAAATATTCGCATTGCTAAAAACTCCCTTTTTAATAAAATTACCATTATGTAAAAACAATGTAGATTAAAAGGAAATAAACGGGAATTACAGATGAAAGTACAATGGCTTCCGTTTTTTGCTTATCGTTTTTGTGTTATTCTTTGTCATGCTTTAAACGGGTACTGAACATAGAAATTTGGGACATTGATAATTCTTTTTTTGTTACATCCTTCATATAATTACATTCGACCTTTATTGAAATTGCCTTTTCTAGAACTATACAAATTTTCATCTGAAAATGAGATTGTTCCTAAAAAATGTTTATAATGCATTTAACTGCTGCTAAACAAAAAAGTTTTTTTGAATCTTTAAAATCATGGATTCCTAATGACAATTAAAACGCAGAACATAAGTATATTAAACAGTTCTTAATTTTATTATCTAGCTGACCTACCAGAATATGATCGGAATGATGTATTAACCTTAAATTTTCTTTAAAAAATGATAACTGCATTCACTATAACGTATCTTTTCTATAACTATAATAATGCAAGTTAAATTTTGAGAGAATTTGGCAGCGTACATTATTCAGTTTGTATCTTTATTTATTTAAACGAAATTCTGTTCAAAGATCCTATGAGTTTAAGTCACCTATGCAACGAATACGCTGCTGTGCATTTTTGTGAAGGCCACTTCGAAATTGCATGATTCTCTATATTTAAAGAAAAAAATCCAAGTTTTGAATACATTGTTTTTCACAAAATTTTGTAATCATATCTTCAATTTTTGTTGCTATTTTATTGGTATTCTGAAATAAAGTCTACCATTTTAGTTATACAAATGTAAATTTTACAATTCATAATATTAAAATCAGTTGTTTCAGTTTTAAAACAAAAACACATACCGATTTCAATACTCTATTTTTTTTTTTACTTTATAATATTTAAAAATGGAAAATCAGTTTAAAAACAATTAATAATTTAAATGTTAAAAGTTTTGCGATAAAAGTACTGAAAGAAGCTTTAAATATGTAAATTCATGTTTTCATTTCATTACGTCAAGCAATTTTTAAATTTTGGTTATAAAATCAGAATTAACGTTTGTTTTTTATCTAAAAAATGTTATATATTCATGATACCATAAATTTTACATCTGCATACTCCGTAAACTACTTGACTGAATAATTTCTCATGTGTTATCCTCAGATAAACGAAACCATTAAATCCAAATATAATGGTTAAAAAAAGGTGTTTGTATCGGCATTTATAAAGCTCGACACAATTTATGTAAGAAGCCGGTATCATTAGCTTATTTTAAAATTACTTAGTTATCCCGTCGACCAATTTCGCCAAACTATACAAATTGCCAAACTCATTGCGAAATTATACATATAGACATAATTTTCATTTTAAATAACACAAAAAAATAATTTGGAGAATCTTAATAAAAAATACAAATAAAAAGTAAAAATAAAAATCCTTTAATGGCGTTTTAAACACGTGCATCGTATTTAATGTCATTGGATGCGACATTCACAATCATCCATTATTGGCATATAATATTATAGTTTGGCGATGGTTTTTTGGCCGACGGGATAACCAAGTAGTACCTCTATTAACTACTTTCTATTATTTTCAAAAGAAAATAATAATGACAAAAAACCGGTGATAATTGTTTACCCTTCGACCAAAATATTTTCGCCAAATTATAAAATTAAATGCCAATAACGGATTATCATAAATGTTGCATTCAGTTTACATTAAATAGGTTACCCATGTTTGTTATACATAATGTGATTTTGAATTCAACTTTTTATTTCTACTTTTATTGATGTTTTAGTAATTTATTTCTTCTTTCGTTATTTAAAATAAAAATTATACCAATATGAATTACATGGTGAATAGATTGATGATTTGTATAATTTGGCGAAATTGGTCGACGGGATAATCAGGTAGTATTGAAAAGTTTAATTAATAACAACAGAATGAAATGATTTATAAAATTTAACAAAATTAAATGAAGGTAAATAAATATATATTTTCAATAAACATTAGCCCGGTTATCATATCAGACAAAATAACAAAATTTTCGTGCCAATTAGGCACCCTAATGCGTATTTGATATCACATCCCTATTTAAAATTAATTGAATGCTATTTAAGATATGGATAGAATGTGAAGTTTTTGTTTTACTCTATATATTTTCCTTATGTAAATTAGGACGTTATATGATCATAATTAAAAACTCTTACATTTAGTTCCTGAAAAGAAGTTGTTGTTGAAAAAGTATCCCTGAAAAGAAGTAGTTTTCAAAGATACTTTTTTTCCGATGTACTTGTTTTTTCCCATTTTTTTCTACTACTAAAATTTAAAATGTTAGGACACTCGAGAAAATCATCCCATGGTCATATAAAATGCATGTTATTTGAAAAATTAACCATGGATTCAAACAAAAAATAAATAAATAAATAAATAAATAAACACTGCGTTCACAACTTTATTATTTAAAGAACTGAAACTAAAAGCTTCGCAATAAAAGCAAATAACCATGGTTTTCACGTGATTTGTTTAATTTGAATGAATTGTGATACATACATGACAATTTTTATATATAATTTGGTGGCAATGAATAAAAAAAAACTACAATCGCAAAAGCAAAAGACTATATTCAACTGGAGGTTTAAGACATCAATTCGATTTTCTCAGAAACCATCAGACATACTAAGATGAAAAAAAAACTGTTCTAAGTTTTATCAAGACGATAAAAATAAACCAAAAACGAAGTTAATCCATCCATAATAACGTTAGCTATTGCTTGTTGAATTTTTCGTCTTCATTTTTTCGCTAAAAGTTAAATAAAAAACTACAGTAAACTGCGATATTTTTTAATGCTATCATTTTATTCGTCTCGTCGAGCTCTATCTTTTGAAAACAAAATCACTGTCGTACGTCAACTGGTTCGCCGGAAATTTCAAAAAGACGTTCGCATTTTCTATTTCTTAAACATATTATACCAAACGCTACCGCGTTTGCTATGATTCATTAAATGTAAAATAGTTTTATATGATTAAAACACGCCCCAAACAATGTTTCCCCGTATAGCATTATGTAGTGGAATACTTTTGTGTGGCCCATTAATTTAATAATATATATTCTTTGCATCACAGATTGTACAGAATGTATATTGCAGTATATATATATACTTCATAGATTCATGTCAATTCTATTATATTCGAAAGAGTTTAACAGCATTAAAATGTACTTGAAACTATTTTTTCCTATTAACCGTCATGTAATGGAATACTTTTGATTGCCCCTGTAACTGATCTATGCATTCGATTTTCATAACATTTGAAATGACCCCACAAAATTATGCAATAATTATACGTTTTAAATTTCAAACGATTAAAATGCATTTGAAACTTTTTTTCCCATTGATCGTAATGCAACGGAATACTTTTGATTGTCCCTGTAATTGATCTATGCATCCGATTTTCATAACATTTGAAATGACTCGACGAAATTATGTAATAAATATACGTTTTAAATTTCAAATGATTAAAATGCATTCGAAACTTTTTTCCCCGTTGACCGCAATGTAACGGAATGCTTTTGATTGTCCCTGTAATTGATCTATGCATCCGATTTTCATAAACTTTCAAATGACTCGACAAAATTATGCAATAAATATATTTTTTAAATTTCAAAAGATTCGGTTTGGTAGTTTTTGCGTTGTTATATGCGGACAGACAGACGGACGGACAGACAGACAGACGGGCAGGCGGACGGCCTGAACGACAACTGTAGGTGCTCGTATTTACATAATTACGAACGCAAATAAAAAAGAATAATTAGTAGAATATTAATAAAACATACAAATAAAAAGTCGAAATAAAAATCCCTTAATGGCGTTTTAAACACGTGCATCGTATTTAATGCCATTGGATGCGATATTCACAATCATCCATTATCGGCATTTAATCTTATAGTTTGGCGATGGTTTTTTGGTGGACGGGATAACCAAGTAGTACATATATCCTATTAAAAACATGAATGTGAAAGAATGCCAAGTTCGTTAAAGGTTTTGCTAATAAATGAAGTGAGATCTAACTGCAAACCAAGTTCTTTCGAAGGTTCTTAAATTTTAGCTCCTGTCATGCATAAAATTCTTCAATTGCTTGAAATGATTTGGTATGCTACTTGTTATTCAATAGAGCGACTTGGCAAGTTTTCTCTTATTGAAATTTCTCTATTTAATTGATCAGAACTTTAAGTTGATCACTTAATTAATTTATCAGTACCTTAACTTTAATGTACTTATTCGAACACTCGATTGACTAGATCTTTGCCAGTCAGATTCTAGACTAAATTGTACTCTGACTGAAACATTAAAGTTGGTGGCTGAAAACGTGCCAAATCGCTCTATTGAATAACAAGTAACATACCAAATCATTTCAAGCAATTGAAGAATATTATGCATGACAGGAGCTAAAATTTAAGAACCTTCGAAAGAACTTGGTTTGCAGTTAGATCTCATTTCTTTTATTAGCAAAACCTTTAACGAACTTGGCATTCTTTCACTTTCATGTTTTTGATAGGATATCATTATTTTTTGTCAAATCTCTTCTTTTATTAGCGAAACCTTTAAGAAACTTGGCATTCTTTCACATTCATGTTTTTGATAGGATGTCATTTTTTTGTCAAATAAATATATATATATTTTTTTTGAAATAAATAGTCTTAATATTAAATTAGGTTTATTTAATATTAATTAATCTTAAAGCTTTTTCTTGCTTTTATTCACTGTTTTTTTTCTCAATCAAATTTAAAAATTTTAACATTAGGACTACTTATGTTCCTTTAAATTTCACTAATAAGGATGATTCTTTTATGTGATTGGGTACTATCGATTATCTCGTCGACCAAAAAAGATTGTCGCCAACTAAACGATATATCGCGAAATTGACGCCAAAAGTGACGCTAATTTGGCGCTATTTCTGGTATTTCGCCAAATTCCCGTAGACTCCCATTGTAATCTCTCAATTTATCCAATACTTTTGTTAGAGTAAGGACTGTCGCCATCATTTTGACATTTTTTTTAAAAAAATCGGTTCGCTAACTTCTAAATATTGCTTAAATATTGCTATTTAGAAAGTTTTTAGAATGCTTTTCGTGCATTTTTAACCTTCTAAATTTTGTATTTGTTAACAAATGTTCTTAGTGATCATTTATATCTTATAAGTAATGAACATGGCAAATTTGATGTTTCTAGGCCCTTAACATAAAGCCATCGCATTCTTAGAAATTTTTTTACTCTTTTAACTCTTTTGGATTAGTGGCATCGACATAAGATATAGCCTATATTGGAGCAAGGACTCTCACCATTATTTTGATATCATTACTTTTATGATCGGTGTGTTGTTTGCTGAGATTGCTTAAAAATCCCAATTTAGAACACTTTTCGTGCATTTTCACACTTTTTTGAATTCCGTATTTTTTAACAAATGCCCTTAGAGATAATTTATATCTTATAAACAATTAACATGCCAAATTTTATATTTCTAGGTCCTTCAGTAATACAAAAGTGGCATTTTTAGAATGTTTTTTGCTTCTTTATCCTCTTATGGTTAATGGTATACTCATAAAATATAGCCTATGTTTGAACCGGGGCGAATACCATCATTTTGATACCATTGATTTTGAAATCAGTTCATAGTTTCGCAAATTAGCTTTGATACTCGCAGAAAGTGACGCCAAATTGGCACTATTTCTGATATTTCGCGAAATTCCCATAAACTCTAAAATGCCAAACTTTATAATTCCAGTCCCTTAACATACAGACAAAGCATTTTTAGAACGTTTTTGCTCTTTTACCCACTTTGGGTTACTGGCACCGACATAAGATATAGCCTATGTTGGAGCAAGGACTGTCATCATCATTTTGATATCATTACTTTTAAGATCGGTTTGTTGTTTGCTGAGATTGCTTAAAATCGCTATTTAGAACGTTTTCAGAATGCTCTTCGCTGATTTCCACCCCTTTTAAATTTGGTATTTTTTAGCAAATGTCATTAGTGAACATTTATATCTTATAAATAATTAGCATACTAAATTTTGTGCTTCTAGGCCCTTCAGTAAAACAAAAATCACATTTTTATAATGTTTTTTACTTCTTAAGCCCCTCTTGGTTAGTGGAACAGACATAAAATATAGTCTATGTTTGAACCGGGGCGAATACCATCATTTTGGTACCATTAATTTTGAAATCAGTTTGGTAGTTTGAGATTAGCCCCTATACTCGCCAAAAGTAACACCAACTTGGCACTATTTCTGGTATTTTGTGAAATTCTCATAAACTCCCATTGTAATCCAATATTTACCGCCTAACCAACCATTAATATTTAATTAATGGTGATTTCTGATTTTTTCCTATTTATAGATCCAATAACCTACCTCCACACCAAATTTCAACTTCCTAAGTCACCTGGAAGTAGTCAAACATTTCTATGAGTGAGTCAATGGTAAAAGCAGTGATTTTCAGACGTCAATTTCTCGTGAACGGTAAAAGATTTTTTAAAAAATTTATAGGATTCGGAAATTACCAGATGGTCTTACACGACACGAAAAATTGCAATTGTGTAGGTCAAATAGAATTTAAGTTATTGAGGGGTCAAAAGTGTCCCGAAATGGTTCGAGTAATATAACCCACTGCCGGTGTGTCGCCTTTTACTTTGTGAACTTGGCTGACAAACTGCCGTGTGTCTAGATCAACTATTTTCTATTATTTTAAAAAGTAAATAATAATGAATAAAAGCGGGTACTAATTGATTATCCTGTCGACCAAAAAATTATCGCCAGATTATAAAATTAAATGCCAATAACGGATTATCATAAATGTTGCATTCAGTTTACATTAAATAGGTTACCCATGTGTGTTATGTCATAATGTGATTTTGAATTCGACTTTTTATTTGTACTTTTATTGATGTTTTACTAATTTATTTCTTCTTTCGATAATTAAAATAAAAATTATGCCAATATGCATAACTTGGTTATTAAATGGATGATTTGTACAATTTGGTGAAATTGGTCGACGGGATAATCAAGTAGTACTGAAAAGTTTAAGTAATAACTATAGAATGAAATAATTTATAAAATTTAACAAAATTAAATAAAGGTAAATTAAAAGTTATTTTTTAATAAACAACAATAGCCCGGCTATCATATCAGTTAGGTACCCTGATGCGCGTATTTGACATCCCATCGTTATTTAAAATCAATTGAATGGTATTTAAGATATGGGCAGAATGTGAATTTTTTTATTTACTAATTTAAAAAGCTTACATTTAGTTCCTGAATAGAAACTTTGGTTCTCCTAGGTAGTTTTTTCCGATTTGTTTGTGTTTTTCCCATTTTCTTTCCTGCTAATAAAATTCAAAATGTTAGGGTACTCGAGAAAATCATCCCATTGTCATGTAAAATTCATGCTATTTGAAAATATAATCATGAAGTCAAAAAAAAATGACAGTGCGTTCACAACTTTATTATTTAAAGAACTGAAATTGAAAGCTTCGCAATAAAAACAAATAACCATGTTTTTCACGTGATTTGTTTAATTTTAATGAATTATGATACATACATTACAATTTTTATATTAAATTTAGTGGCAATGAATAAAAAAAACTATAATCGCAACAGCAAAAAGTAATATTCAACTGGAGGTTTAAAACAAAAATTCGATTTTCTCAGGTACCGTTAAAAATACAAAGATGAAAAAAAAACTGTTCTAAGTTTTATCAAGGCGATAAAAATAAGCCAAAAACGAAGTTAATCCATCCATAAGATCGCTAGCTATCGCTTGTTGAACTTTTCGTCTTAATTTTTTCGTTAAAAGTTACATAAAAAACTACAGTAAACTACAATAATTTTTTTAATGCTATCATTTTATTCGTCTCGTCGAGTTCTATCGTTTAAAAAAAAATTCACTGTCGTACGTCAACTGGTTCGCCAGAAATTTCAAATAGACGTTCGCACTTTCTATTTCTTAAACATATTATACCAAACGCTACCGCGTTTGCTATGATTATACATTTACAGAAGACACAGTTCTCAGATGATTTTTTTTGTCAGATTCCATTTGCCATGAGACAGATTGGCGAATTTGGTACTTTCCCACTCTTTGTATTTTATGGAAAGGCAAGTTCCCACAAATGAAGGTATTTTAAAATTATACACTTAGGAGCCAAAATATTGTGACCATCTACCTAATAAGTTTTGGCCCACCTTTAACCCTCAAAACAGCTGCATATCCAGGACATTCCAAAATGGTTGCTTTTGAGTTCCAGACTGCCGCTGAATGACAAACGAAATGTGCTCGACCGGATTAAGATAAATCGTGTCAGGTGTGCAGGATGTTAACTGGAATTCAGTATTATGTTCTTGGAACGAATCGAAAACAATTCGAATCGTGTGACATGAATCGTTGTCTTCCCCGAAAACTCCATTTTCATTTCGAAAAAATAGATGCCATTTAATAGTGTAAATGATATGCAGTGGTGTTCGGATAGTGCGTGGCGCTCATGGTTAGTTCTATAAAAACCACAGGTCCTAAGGATGCCCATGAGAACGTTTCCCAAATCTTAATGTCATCACAATTGGCGTATGTATGACCTGTGGTATAAGGGAGAGTAACAGCTTGAATAGCAGAAGGTGTACTCAAACACGGCCATCAATGGTTGAAGGAATAAAATCTGAGAGTTGAAATAAAAAATCAAAAAACCATACTTGAACATTAAAAGTTTCTCAAATAACCATTAACACCGTCACTCAACAAACACAAAAAAAAATTACAAACAGCGCGAAGAATTCTAAGTCCATTTGCTGCAAAAATGATTCGTATCCATTATTTTCATGCGATGTAGTACAGAAAATGCATGTCAATGACCTCATTGAATTCGTAAAAAGAAACAAAAATGTTTAAAATGTTAATACAACTCAAATCATTCTGCGAGAAATTGTACATGTACTTATTTGTGTACGTATTGCCAGAAGTATCATTTATCTCTTTTTGACGTACAAAAGGAAAAAATAATTCTACACCAGAGGAGTTTGGTCAACTGTCAGGAGGGTCAGAGATGATTGCGAATTCGTGTTCCTACACAAGATAAGAAATACAGCTTAAACGCCGAAATTAACTGTTTTGAAAATAGGAACATGATTTTATAGGTATTTCTGTTAGTAATTTATTTCAAAAGAGAAAAACTACTATAATGTCATCTGTTTTTTAATAAATATAAAAATGTATCAGGCGAATTTATATTTGCGCTACATAAATCGATGTCGGCACAAAATACTGCAATTATTGTCGGCATATTTTTGATAATTTTGTAATACTATTAGAAATTAGAAAAGAAAAATGGCTGTTTAAGTGGTTCTCAGATATGTGTAAAATAGAATATTAGAGGTACTGTTTCAAATAAGGTTGATCAATTTTGGATTTTTCCAAAAATAACAAATTTTATACCGTTGTTGTGAAATTCTCTCGAACTAAATTAATAGACGTGCTGAGAAGAAACACACCCACAAAATTAATCTAAATAATTAAAAGGAAACTTTATTTACAAAAAGTCCTTGTTTAAAATCAATATAGAATTTTGGAGCATTTTTTAGCTTTTAGTCCAGTGTCTAATACGAATTCTTAATAAACGGAGAAAGTCTCTGATTAAAGTCAATTTTTCGTGCTTGAAGGTCGATGACGAAGAGATTTCACTGTACTATCGAAATACGAGCGTCGCCGTGGACTTCGATCAATTTCAGCACTTCCCGTGCTTCTTTCACAAGAAGATTCTATCTCCAGAAGTCTTGCTGAGCTACCTGCTCAGACCCAATTTTTTTCACCAACTCTCTCTACCTCAGCTTTGTGTCCTCCCTCGAAACACAAATCGATTAGAGAGGGTTTTTTTTTAACCTATGAGAGAGCTAACATATGATGTCAGCCTTAAAGTCCTCTAGAATTAGCTCACTAAAACGCTGAGGTCACTCACAAACTAATAGTGGGAAAAATAACATTTTTTCCTATTCAGTTAGAAGCATTCAGGCGGCCTCTTTTGGCAAATTGTAAGAAAGATGCTTCCTGTCTAAACCAAAAATCGATTAAGACCTTCCAAGTTCACAACGGAAGAAAATGTTCTTTGGTAAACGAAAACTTCAACCTGGATGGCCAAAATACCTAGCAACTTGTACAATGCTGAGTTCCTACGGAGATAATTAAATCTGTAAAGTTCCATTCTTTACACCAATATTTTAGATTTCCATTTTCTGAGCTGCCATCAGATGAAAGATTGGTTGATCCAAAATTTTATTAATTTTATAAAGTAGATATTTTGTTGTAATAAGGCATTAGAAATTTTTAACAAAATAGTTTCCTATAAAGATAATCGTTATGAAATAGTCCTTTTGTAGAAAAAAGGTTTAGATAAATTTAAGCAACGACTGAAAGGCCTTTGAGAAACGATTCAAATATTTAAGTACTAACATGTGAAACGATATAATTTATTTTTACAATATGAAGAGATTTGGTAAAATACCTCGAGTTCATTTATTGAAAAGGTGATAGATTCAACTAGACCTGAAAGTCCCATATTATATTTTCCACATCGCGTGGTATTTAGAAAAGTTGGTGTCCTCATAAAAACACGAATTGCATTTGACGCAAGTTCTCGCGATGTAGGACAACTACTTTTAAACTATTTCCTGCGGCTTGATATCAATTTAAATCATACGGAACTTATTAGCTGAACTATCCGGCAATTTTGCCGAAAAATTATAAATTAGGTAAGATTTATTTCAGCAATGTACATAAGCGTCTTTTTAGTTTGGTCCCCAATGACACTTAAATCGTGTTATATTAAAATTTTGGTCTCTAGAGGATGGCAATTTGGTAAGAAAAACGATCTATTCATGTGTTATTTGTTTTAGAGCAAGACCAACTGCATTCCCGCAGCTAATGGATCAATTACGTTATGAAAATATTGATGAGTCACCAGTATTTTGCTGTACTAGTTTACATTTATGTGGTCCATTATATTCAAAAACGTAAAAAAAAAAATATTTATTGAATAAAATATTTACTTGTGTCTGCATACATTTTGTAATCTAGCCATTCATATTGACCTTCTCTCAGACTTGACCACTGATGCTCTGTTTGCTACTCTTAAACATTTATGACTAGACATGAAAATATTTTAATGAAGTTTTTTATGGATAATGCTAGAAATTCCGTGTGTAAAAATGTAAATTGTAAAATTGTGGGCAAATTGTAAAATAATAAATTTTCCAGAAGAAATTTTAGAAAAAATATTCAATTCCTAAAGAGACTGAATGGAAATGCATAACTTTTAAATTTCATCATTTCGAAGAATTTTAGTAGGCGGGTATTAAATCAGTTAAATTGCATCTTAAACGAGCGGTAGATAATTTACGTTTCAGTTATGAAGATTTTGAAAATATAGTTATTCAGATAAAAGATAGTTAGAATTGTCGACCTCTAACTCCAATATCTAACGAAAAAGACAATTTAGCAGTAGGGTTAATGGTCTTACTTAAATTTTTTTTCCTGTATGTAAATGGGTATTATTCCGCGTTAGTAATACTTATACAGGATCGAATGCAAGATCAGTATAGTAAAGGTTCGCAATAAATCAGGCGAATTAAACCTTTCACTTGCAAAAAAATGGCTGTTCTTTCTATAAATAATTAAAATAACAGAGTTATTAAAGTATTGTAAACTTTACAATTTATTGTTATGTTGTGAAGATATCTCTTTGATGAAGTTTTTCTGTAATTGTATTATGTATTTTTATATTATAAAAATTTTGTAACATTGAAATTTTAAAATTTAAATCCTGGTGAAAATGCTTTTTGATGAAAATTGAAAATTTAAATGTCCCGTAAGTGGACCCTTTGATTGAGATACGAAGTGAACTAAGTTGGAAAAACAGTTCACCTTTCATGTTATGATTAATAACAGTCCTACAAATATTATTTGTGCTTTAATAATAAAAGTTTTTACAAATGAGATTGCCTATGTTAAAGAGTTCAGACATCATAGTAAAGATTTTAGGAGTCGAATTTAGAACAAAAAAATTATTAAATGTACAATGAAAAATTTAGTTCTATATTAAATTATATTTTAAGTTGAAAAATTGTAGGCACGTTAAAATGTAGGTTCTCAATGTTCCTGTGATTTTTGGCACAGTCATGCAAATTGATTCGCCTTCCTTTCACTATGTAACTTATAAGTGCAACGATACATTGAAAAAAACTTTTGTTAAAAGTACTGAATTTTGGTTGCTATAGCCCCAACCAAATATTTTGGTTGTAATGACCAAATTGTGGTAAGACTAACCAAATGATTTTATTAATTCAACAAAATTTTGGTTAAAATTTGGTCATTCCAACCAAAATTTTTGGTTGAGGCTATATCACCAAAATTTCGTAGTTTCAACAAAACAGTTTTTTCCGTGTAGGAAGTGTAAGAATCGCTTGCGCGTGGTTTAAAACTTCATTCTAAATGACATAATTGTATTATGAGTAAAAATAAGGCATATAATGTCGTGTCTATCAGTCGCAAGTAAAATAACATAACAGGATGTCACAAGAGGCGGCTTTTTTTTTACATCAGATCAATAGTTTCTGATTACCGAATGGGGTCAAACTTCCACCAGTAAATTTTGCGTAGGAAAATTTTTAGTATTTTTGTGACTTATTTAAGTAAATTCACTGTCACAAATATGAAAAATTTTACTGTTTGTTTTGAGTAGTGAAAGTTTGCTCGAATATTACAGTACATTGACAGGAACGATGTTCGAACAATTTTCAAGAAGGTTGAAAATTGTTTATGAATTCGTTTTGTCTGTCCGTCTGTCCACCTTTAAGCGCTCTAACTGGTGTAAATACACTCGGATAGCCCTGAAATTTTTGGACGCTATTGACATTTATCCTAGCATAAACCCTGTTGAAAATTTTTTACCATGATTAGTGTATTTACAGGGAAAGTCAAAAGTTTTCCAATATTTTATGGCCTATGGGGAAAAATCGTTTCAAAGGAATTTTAAAGATGTTACACCCTGTCAAACATATGAGAATTTATGTGCATCTACAAGATGTACTAAAATATGCATTCTATAAAGTATGCGGTAAAGATATAGCTTTTTTCATTTACAGGGTCACACAAAAGAATTCCGTTACATAATGGTAATGGGAGAATGGTGGGCGACATATTATTATATATTAAACTGTTTCATGTATAATAAAATTGATATATATCACTGAGACTTAATATAAATTATACGATACTGGCTTGCATGATATGAAGTACATAGCATTACAGGGACACACAAAACATTTATAATAGTAAATGCTTTCCGAAGTACTGTATATTATTAGATGATGGCTAATGGATAGATGGAATACCTTTTAATTACGATATGCGTTTAAGTTATTAAATCTATGCACATTATATGATGTGCATAAATGCTGTAGTTGATAGACAGGGCTACCCAAAAGAGTTCTCCCACGTTACTGATTATGAGCGTAAATTATATAAAGGTGGCTCTTTAATAAGTTATGCATTTTTACGCTGAATTGCACTGAGTTTACTAGAAATGTTTGCAGAATATAGATAAAATGTTATACAGGGTCACGCAAACGTTTGGCTACATGGACGATATGAATGATAATTTATGATAATGTAATTTCAGCTGTTTTAAGAGTGTTTTAGTTTATAATAAGTTTTATCTAATGCTGGCATGTATTAAAGATACAGGGTAAACTACAGGGCTGGAAAAAGTATTCAAGTAGCAATATATACTAATATCAAGTATGCCATCTATTAGTTTAATTTGCTGAAAATGAAATTTCAAGCTGCTAGGCATTATCTTGTTAAACTAAATTTTCTCTTTATATAGTATGTATATCAATCGTCAGATCAAATACAAGGCTGTTCTAAAGTACTGGAGTACATATTTGGCTATATGCCCTTATTTCCCTAAATAACGAAGTTTTGTTAAAGATTTCATGACGTGCTGCAAAGTGCTTCATAATCTATACTTAACGCATGATTTTATCTTACTTGTTATTCCTATTTTGTGCAATGATTGCCCACATATGAATATACGGGTTCTTTTTAATTCTTCTTTGAAGTAAACAATGATTGTCTTTCAAAAAAAAGAAAGATTTTCGCATATACAGTTAGCATACGATGGTTATATATCATGAATATGTAATAAATATGGAAAATGTTATAGCGTTTTAGTAGAAATAAATACCAAAGTATAAGTGTTTGAGCAAAAAAAAAAAAATGTTGCGTCAATGTATCTAAAAATTGGGAATTTTTGAACAATAATAGAAGTGCAACATTTATTTTTTATTAGTTCGTTCAGCGTATAAATGATTTTGCCAAGAATTCAAAAAGTATTTTATGTTCAAAATCATGCAAAAGAGGTTGCTTTTGCTCCATTTGCATATTCCATTTCAGTGGTAATCATTATTTGCACATTTTATCGATTTAATAATAACCGCATCGCAATAATAATAGTTATTTAGTCTTTTCTATTTATATCGTTCATTATTTCTCTAAAATTCTAAGCAATACTTTCCTTGCTTAGAATGCTTCATGTTTTTGCATTGTTTTTGCTCATGCATGGTTTGCTCATGGTTTTGCTCATTTCATTGTTTTTGCTCATGCTTCTTGCTTCATGTTTCATGTTTTATATATATATATATAATTTTATTAATACACACTCCACCCACCAGATATGTTCAATGGAAACGACAAATACATTAAAATCATTTTTCTCTTAAAAGAAATGACTGAAATTTCTCCAAATATATGACTTTTAATGTATTCACAGAAAACGGCACACATTTACAAAAGTTACAAATGAATAGAATTTTCCATTTTTTATTATCTTCTTCATTTCCGGTGTATCCCACATGATACACATCTTTACAGGTTGTTTTTCACATACATAAATAATGTTAAATATAAAGAAATTCGTGTGAAGTGAGCTTAACAGATAGAAGAACTAAACAAAATAGCAATTTGTTTCCTATGCGCTTTTAAACGAGATTTATGTTATATTAACATGAATTACAGAAAAAACTGTACGAAATGTAAAAATTATGAAGATTTATAGAAATATCTGTGTCTTTATATATCCTTTGTACAGATCATTAATAGTAAAAAATTATTAATTACGTATTTGTTTTATGTTTTTTAGTGTTTTTGCAATGCAAAAACGTAAAGAAAAAAATACGTTTTTTATATCCAAAAAATTTATCCAAAAAATTTACAAAAAATGTACTTTAAATTTCGCCGGGCATGCAAATGTTCATCACATGAGCAGGCGCGCTTTGTGAATTGTACAACAGGAGAAAAACAATCAAATTTATTGCTTTATTTTTATAGCTGCTTTATTTTAATTTTACAAATAATTAATAATTTTACAAAAAATGTAAGTTATCTCTTATCACTGAAAATATTCCGCAATATACTTTCTTTGGTCATAACATACTAAAGCAGAAGTTTAGACGAATAAAAAGCTGTTTGCTACTACAATCACAAAGAATAAAAATTAATAATGAATTACTAAACGATAATTAGGTAATTCCGGATACACAGAATTAGTCCTATATTTCATCTATATTAGCCGCTACCCAAATCAAGCATAAGATTTGCTTTTTTGAAGGCTGTTTACAGATAAACCTTGCGCATTTCATGCACGGTTAACAGATTAAAATGTCAAGTGGAGCTAAATGCGCAATCTGAAATACGAAAAATTTTCAGGAACTGTGAAGAGATCCAGTAAACGAATACAAGCGTTTATTAACACCCACTACTGCTTGAATTTTGTTTTAGAAAAAAATGAAAGTGAATGCTGTACTTTTTACAACGGTGCGCCCGACGGAAGGTTAAATATTTTCGTATCATCAATTTTTACACTGTAAAAAATCTGCGAAATGTTCTTGATATTTACTGTGTGACATTCCTGGATTTTCTCGGATTATTTCTGCTCATACAAGAATACCGAGAAATCTTGTGTAATACCTTCCACAATCTCGTGTAACTTTTCGGAATAGTTGAGAAAGCGGAAATTACTGATAAACTGTGGAACGTTCCGAATATTTTCTGTGTAACATTCCTTAATTTTAGTAGGCATACTTTTTGAACTTTTGTGTAACTTTCCGAATTTATTCTAAAATAGAAATTATTGGTAATCTGCGCAAAGTTATATATGTTTTGTGTGTAATATTTCTTATTTTGTAGTTAATATATTAATTACAAAAAAATCGTTATTTTGCGTGTCTGTCATTTATTATCCCAGTTGAGAAAACACTACGAGATCTTGCGCTATAAAAAAATAACACGAAGGTGCGAATATCCTTCTAATTGTGCATCTCAAAGCTCTTGTTCAAATTTCTACTCTGTACAGCTCCTCAGCTATATTTTACATATAAAAACTAATTTTTTGTGTGTTTATCATTTTGCTCGCTTAGTTATGAATCGAATATGGAAACTAGAGTCACTAATTTTTACCGAAGCTTTAACAACGCATTTAATTGTGATTCTCGAATCTTTTTTCCCAGTTTAGACTCTGAAAACTCTTCTTGGTTTTTATTTCCTATGAACTATTTTTTTGCGTGTGGGTCATTTTGTTGCCCCAGTTGAAGAAAAAGACTATGGTATCTAGAGCAATTAACTGTGGAATGAAAGTGCTTATGCCCATCTTATTGTGCATTTTGAAACCTATTTTTCCAAATTCTACCAATGATCGTTTTTCGAAATTATTTTATCAGTGATTATTTGACGAAATTCTCGATCTTAGTACCGCAACTTTTTCTCCAAATACCTACTATTTCCGATTAGTAATATTCGCCCTATTTAATCAGCAGTCCAGTTTAGAGTATTTTTTTACAATGTCTATCACTATTTCCAAATAGTAATCTTTCTGCCATTAAATAAAGCGATTATTACTATTCGGAAATAGTTTGATGCTCATATCAAAAACTTAATATCTAGGTATATGCATTTGCGTTGTAAGCGAGATCTTTTGTCCAAAGAATGAAAACTTTATCTTATATTAAATGGAAAATTTTTACATTTGTTGTAAGAGCGATGTTCTGGTGATGTTGGAACTGGAGTAAATTCGGGTACTAATCGGTATCACGTCTTAAGCGAGTTCGACTGTTCCCCAAAACCATAAAACTAGCATAAAAATTATTATAAAGAAAATCAACGCTTGAAAGGGAAATGGGAGAAGCTCTGACCAACTATTTTGTTTTTCAAAATATTGAGTCTATAACATGAAATTAAAGTCATATCAGTGGAGAAATGTTTAAATTTTCTCCCCCTCCCCTCTCCCTTCTTTAGTATCTGCAAGCTACATATGTCTATAGAGGATTACAGGGTACAATTTACTTTGTACGAGATTTTGTCAAAAATGTATACTTTGTGTTACATTATCTCTTAATCTACACCTTCAAATTAGTATATTGAGCTTGATATAAAAGTGGAAAAATTTAAGCATGTCTTTTAGTAGATCACAGCACAATATAACTCATTTAGATATTTCTTTTGTTTCTGAAGTGCATATTTATCATAATTTATCTTTGCATCAATATTCTAATCAATTTATTTTTGTAAAAGTAATCTCAATACATCCATGATTTAAAAATAGATTTTACTCATATATATTCTGTGTTTTTTTAGATTTGTGTTGTGAACTGAAAAATGAAAACAACTAATTAGAAGTATTTTCAATACAATGTTTAACTTTCAGCTGTGCAATCATCGTTTATATTCTCAATAAAGATTACTAACTCATTAATCTGTATCATGTTCAAGAACCAAACTTAACTGTAACTCTAAGGCATTTTAAAACTCTTTTAATAGCATGCTGAAAATTAGAATTAAGTTATTGAAAAAGGGCCTTAACATACTAGATTATAGACTTCTGAACTTTTCAGATTTGCATAATCTTCCAGACAAATTTTTGTTAAAATTCCTGTGAAAATCTGTGGCAGAACTGCTGCCACTGGATATCCCAGGAACATTTATCGTATTCCGTGAAATGTTTCAGATCTTTTCACAATGAAGAAAATTAACTGAGATTTTATGCGTAAAGTTCCAGGCTATAGGTTTCAGAATTTTTCAAAATGAAGGAACTTAGATGATTTTTCATGAGTAATGTTCCAGGTGATAGGTTTCGGAATAGCGGAACCTAACTGAGATCTTATTAGTAACATACCATATTAAAGATTTCGGAACTTTTCAGAAAGGTGGAACCTAACTGAGATTTTATGAGTGGTATTCCAGATTATAGGTTTCAGAGCTTTTCAGAATGGAGGAATTTAACTGAGATTTCACGAGTAATGCTTCAGATTGTAGGTTTTAGAATGGTGGAACCTAACAGAAAATTAATGTGTAACGTTACACATAAAAGGTTTCTAGACTTTTCAAAATGGTGAAACCTAACTGATATTTCATGAGTGACATCCCAGATTATAGATTTCTGGAGTTTCCTGGCATATGTAAGTTTCCTGACATTTTTTGGATGAAATTCCTGGGTAAACCTGTGGCAGAATAGCTGCCACAGGTTTACCCAGTTTTTTTGGTTACTGTATGTACCAAAAATATTTTGTGTAAAGTCTTTCATAGTTATCCGTTTGTTAATATAAATTTATAACTGACGTTAAAAAAATATATAAATAAATCCTGGGATGTGAAGAAGTTATAAGAAAAGTATTTTGAATGTAATTGTTGCGTCCTTAAGAACGTAAGCAAAGAGTCACGAAACATCAGTTTTGACTTTCCCTTTTATCTGTTACAACTTATATACATATTTTCAGCAAAAATATTTTATCAATTAAGTAAAATATTCTCCAATAATATAATATATTCGTATAAAATAATATAAAATAAATGTAAAATCTTCGATCAAAACACATGACTGCCAAATATGACACTTTTTATGTACATTTACTTTTTGAGAAATTTAGAATCTATTTAGAATCTATTTTTTCTGATCACGTCCTTTCAAAATGAATTATTTTTTATTAGTCTGACACACGCTCATTAAAATAAGAAAATCGAATTAAATTAGAAATTGTTTTTCATTCAATCGATCAATATATATTTTATTATGTCACTAAAAGCCGACTCTCATGAAAAAGTTATTTTTGAAAACAAAAATATAAAAAGAAGGTATTTTTAAATATTGATATAAATGTTGACATCCCAAGTGTAAAATTCTGTCATTAATTTGCAAAAATGATAACAAAATAATGTGAAAGAAGATGTCGTCTAGTAGAATAATGAAAAAGGATGTGTGATAGACTTTTTAATTTGCTTTATATTTTTCACTTAAATTACTTAAATGTGTGAAGATCTAACGAAATTTTAATAATTTAGCTGACGAAATTTTAATCATTAATTAATTATGAAGAGAAAAACTTCTTAAATACATCATAAAAAACTCAAATTTGCTATGTCTTTCAAAATATAATAATAATACCCTAAAATTAACTTATTGCATTAATTATGTATATGCATATATATATATATATGTGTGTGAGTGTGTGTGTCAATTATAGATGTATATAATTTTATTTCATTGAGCGATTATATATGTATGTATTTTGATTTAATTATACTCTAATTTTTATTTCCTTTTTTATGTATATATATATATATATATATATATATATATATATATATATATATATATAGCGTGTATGTATGTGTATAACTATATATATATATAGATTTATTATTAATATTTTTTTTTATTGAGCCCTCATGTGTGTGTGTATTTTCATTTTATAATAATCTATTTTTAATTTTCTTTTTACCATTTTGCTTTTTCCTTCCTCTTCTTCACTCTGTCTGTTAACTATTGTCCATTTTAATTTTCCTTCTCCATGACTGGCTTAAGCCAATGCCTTAAGCTATTGGCTGTTCTTTCAGCTTGTTTCCTTTCCTGCCTTTTTATTTTAATCGTACAATGGCTTTCATAGTAGACGCACATCTTCTTTTCGAGACACGAAAAACGACTCAGGCCTTTTGAATGGCCTAGCAAATTTGATTCTTTATAAAGTGTTTAAGAAGTTTTTATTTCTTCATATTAATTCACACCTGTTTCAATTTATTATTATTAATATATTCTTTACTAGTTTTTTGAATATTCAGATCTTTGTGCAATATCTGTTTCACTGTTGTGCAAAAATGCATAAGTAAAAATTTCAACATTATTACGTATATTAAGTATTGAGACATTTCAGAAAGAAAAAATGCATTAGACGAATAAATTTAGAGAAGCAAAACTGTTATGGTTTTGTGTGCTTTTTTGGGAATTTTTAAATTGTGATATTATCAAAAGTTACATCCGTACAAAATATTACAACTTAATATATTACTTAATATTTAATACATATAATACAATTTAATGCATATTATTTGTACCCCCTTTACATTTTGTTTTAGGGTTTAATACCGAATTAATATATATATATAAAGAAAAACAAGAAAGAAAAACATCATGCGTAAAGTATAAATTATGATGCACTTTTCACCATATTCCGAATAGCGTAGCAAAACTGCGCCATTTAAAATCTTAAAATATTATGTCTTATTTCACCATATTGAAATGTAAAACGCATTTCAAACCCAATTTTCAGATGTTTCCATCTAAAATCGGATAATTATAAATTTTTTAGCAGTCCTGTATATGATATAGATATTTGTATTTTTTAACACCATGCATTCCAAAATTTATTTCATTTAAGAGACATATATACTTCAATTAAAAATTCACCTACAAAAATTTCCTCAAAAAAAAAAAAAAAAAAAAAAAAAAAAAAGGCTAATAAGTGACTTCAAAATTACTATTATCAGAAAGTTATGCTGATGCAAAATCATTTAATAGCGTTTAAAGGCAGTGGGAAACATTGCTGATGGAAAACTTTTGTTTCGGAAATGTTTTGCTATGTCAAGAAAACGTATTGGTTTCAAAATATAAAATATGTTCGTAATCGTGTCGTGTAGTTTTTCGTAATCGTGTGCGATTCGCAAACATTTACATTTTTCCAGAAAACATCTTACTAAAAATGTAATATTTTTAATTATAACATAGACAGTACATGGTCAAAAGAAATTGCAGGATAAAAAATATATAAGTATTAAATAAAATTGTTACAATACTTTAAATATTTTTTAATTAAAAAATAAATTATTTGAGTCCGTAAAATAAAATCAAAATGCGATTATACATTTTGTTTTAAAATTCTTATAAATAAATATACTTATTTTAATTTTATGCATGATTGCAAGCTGTATACGGGTTAGGGAACAAAAATAATTCTTTATTTCCGAAAAGCTAATTTATTTTTTTAACTGTAGTTCCATTGCATTCTAATTCACGGTTAATCAAGCTGTTAAGCAGCACGAACTTACTGAATTAGAATAAATGATTATGGAATCACATACAAAGAAAAATCTAGTAAAATGAAACAGAAATTGCTTTCGAAACAACTCTTGTAAAAGCTAACTGCATGATCATTACACCCTAGCTTTATTGATCTTTCATTAGAGCAAATCGGATCAATAATAAAATAACATAAGGATTCATTTACCCACAGAATTGGAAATTTCAGGAATAATGCTATTGTTTAAAATAAGTATTTTGTTGAGGAACATACAAATATAACAGATTGCTTGTATGATGTTAAACAAATATCATGTGAATTAATATTATATTTTCCCAGGTGATGTTTATATTTCGTATAATTCAATTGAAAAAATTGCTTTTCCCTGTATTTAACACTTTCCAACAAAGTTGAAAATTGCTTATGATTTCGATTTGTCTGGCCGTCTGTCTGCTCTCTAACTCACGTAAATATACTCGAATCACCCTAAAACTTTTTGGAGGTTTTTGAAGTATATCCCAGCAGAAACCCCATTTCAAATGAAGTTTTTATCATGGTTAGTTTATTAACAGGGGCCGTCAAAAGTTTACCGTTACATTACGGCCTATGCACTGTAAAAAAAAAAAAAATCTGTAAAGGTACTAAACATTTTCTAAGAAACTGGGATTCCAAGAACTTTTCATGTAACGGTAACAAGAAAAATCCATGAAACCGATTCTGAAACTTGAATTTTTGCTATTACAGTTACAGGAAAAGTTCTTAGGATCCCAGTTTCCTAGAAAAAGTTTAGTACCTTTACAGAATTTTTTTACAGTGTGGGAAACAATCGTTACAAAGGAATTTTAAAGATGTTAAACCCTGTGAAACATATTAAAATTTTTATGCATTTACGAATTGCAATAATATATGCATTCTGTAAATTATACGGAAAAAAATAGATATTATTCATTTACAGGGCCACACAAAACAATTTCTTTATATAATAGAATAAAACACCGTAATAACTGGTAATAAAATAGATAAATAAGCTAAAATACTTTGTTAAATCACCAAAAAATGAAAAAAATAAATAGGACGCGTTTTGAGGTACAACAATAACAGCTCGTCATCAGCTAAAGCAAAACACGTGTCCGTAAGGCACACACTCGAGATAAAGAAAGAGGGTGGATATTACAAATAGTGCGACAGGTGGCGCTATCTGAAAGAGCCAAGGTGAAAGAAAGAGGGAGAAGATTACAAAGAGTGCGTCAGGTGGCGCTAGCTGAAACAGCACAAGTGGAAAGGAAAAGTGTTGCGAAAATAATAAAAAAGAAAAAAAGGTGTAAATAAATAAAATAATAACGAAAATAAAATTAAAATAAAAATGAAATAAATAAAAAAATAAAAAAAATAATAAAAATAAATGAGTAAAATAATAAAAATTGTAATATTAATAAATAAAATAAATAAATCATTAAAAATTAATAATAAAATAAAATAAATAACAAAAATTAATAAATAAAATAAAACAAGAAAAATTAAAATTGCATTAAAATAGTATATAACATGTATCGGTACTGATAAACGAACAAAACGCTCTGTCTGTCTGCGTGCGTGTGTGTGTGTGTGTGTGTGTGTGCGATGGCTAGCAAAATCTGCAGCATGTACGAGGCTCAAATTTTTTTTGAAAGTAGCCCCAAATCTCTCCAGATGCACCTGAGCTTCAGAATTTCGAAATTCCAATTATTAAAATTGTAATATTAATAAATAAAATAAATAAATCATTAAAAATTACTAATAAAATAAAATAAATAACTAAAAATTAATAAATAAAATAAAACAAATATACTAATAAAAGAACAAATACGCTCTGTCTGTGTGCGCGCGTGTGTGAGTGTCTGTCTGCGATGGCTAGCAAAATCTACAGCATGTCTACAGGCTCAAAATTTTTTTTGAAAGTAGCCCTAAATTTTTCCTGATGCACCTGAGCTTCAGAATTTCGAAATTTCAGTTATTAACCTGAGTAATTATTAAAGTTCCAAAGATCACTCTCATGAAAAAATCGCCTTTTTTCCATTTTTTTTTACCTTCATTTGTTTATGGTTGGTTGGCTGCATAAAAGTTTCGCAGGAATAATTAAAAAATATTGGACATAATTAAAGAAACAAATTTGAGTGCTTAGCATTTCCAAAGTGAGAGTTTTTTTCAAAAGACCTTTAAAATTCATAGACTGGCAAACTGTCAGTTTAACTGAGGATTTTTTTATCACAGCTGTTGTACATCAGGTGGAGGTGAAGCAAGCTGCAAAAAAGGTTTGAAATATGAAACCATTTATCGCTCAAATTTTAATGACCCAATCAAAAGTACGAGGAAGGGATTTTGTATTAATAAAATGAATTGAAAGAAATGCACCATATTGAATTGAAATGAATTGAAGCTCATTTTAAGAAGAAATAGTAATTTTTTAAAATGATCTTTTTTCTATCATAATATTTATCAAAATAAATGTTTGCTTTTAAAATAATTGAAATTGGAAAATTAAAAATAATCAAATGTCAAAAAAATAAAATAAAATAAAATATTGAAAACATTTTATTTCAACTAAAAATTGTATTACTAAAAGTTTTATTTTTTTCAGAACTTTTTAATACTTTATAACGTAGATGAAAAATGTTTATGACTTAACAATATATTAATAATTGCATGTCAGTTATATAAAATATATTGATGAAAACATTCTTTTAAAATCATGCATGAAAACTTAAATAACAAATATTAGTCTAAAATCTAGATTTCAGAGTGCAGACGATTTTAAGACGTTAACGAAAGAAAGTTAACTTTTCAAGCAAAATCTTAGATGATGCTTCTATATTGACATTTCAAAGTTATATGATAAAAATAATCAAATAATTCTTGCCAATGATTGATCTATTTGTATTTTTTATGCATTTCGATCGTGTATAACAGCCAATAATGGCACAAATCATCATATTTTAAACGAAATTTTAGTCATCTGTTCAATAACAGTTTAAACGATAAAAAATAAAAATAAAGATATACGGGTTTAAACCAGTTTGAATTGATCGGCGTGTCAAAGCACATGATTTTGTTGGTGCTTAATTAGACTTAATGTAGTGGATTTTAGGGATACGTTTTTGGCTTCACCTCAACAGATTATACTACCACTCTATTAATTTCTCTTTACTCTATGGTTGTACCCAGATTTTTGGCACTTCGAACATTAGAACATTAGAATGTATGAGTGATTAACTGTGTTGCAGTAAAAAAAGTATACAGCACTTTTCTAGGAGGTTTTTTAAGGCATTGATTAAATTTAAATTTATTCTATTCAATTTAAAATTTTATTATGGCTTTAATTTTTTTTAAAACGAAAATAAAATGGCTGTTTCGCGTAAAATTGTTCGAATCCGCAAACGATTACTATTTGATAATAAATTATCAAATAGCAAAGTAAATTATTTATCATAAAAAGATTAGTAGCAAAACTGGTTATAACCTTAATGTTTAGACTAATTAAAACATAACACGACTCCCCTCCCCACAAAAAAATTCTACATTCCGATCCGTGATATACAAAATTTCCGTGAGTATAAACCAGACCCGAACCTAAAAATTCCATTTGAAAAAAAAAAAAAACTATGGATTTGATAACTGAACCGAATCAAATCTAAATCCAGAAAGATCATTAAATGAAGCAGAACCCGATCCGAACAAGGAAAAATAATTTTCGTGGAAATGAAACCAGACCCGAACCTAAAAATTTTTCTTTAAAAAAACCCGAAATATGAACTGAACGAAATTTGAAACCAATAAAAATATTTCAGAGAGATATAACCCGATAACAGCAAGACAAAATAATTTCTGTGGTCATAAACCCGACTCGAACCTAAAAAATTCCATTTGAAAAATCCTGAAATTTGACCCAAACCACATGTGAATTCGACCAAAATATTCGAAAGAACTATAACCCGATTCGAGTAAGACAAAATAATTTCCGTGAACATTAACCCGATACGAGCCTAAAACTTCCATTCGAAAAATACCTGAAATTTGAATCGAACCAAATATGAACCTGACAAAAATACTTCAAAGAACCGCAACCGAATCTGAACAAGACAAAAAAATTTCATGGACTTGAACCCAATCCGAACCCCCAAAAAATTCATTGGAAAAATCTGAATATCTGAACTGAACCGAATCTGAAATTGACAAAAATATTCCAGTGAAGCATGTCCTTATTCGAACAAGACATAATAATGTCCATTAACACGCAAGAAGACCAGAACCGAAAAGTTCTATTTGAAGAAAAACCCGAAATTTGAATTGAACCAAATCTAAACCCGACAGATATATTCCAAAGAATTATAACCCGATCCGAGCAAGACAAAATAATTTCCATGGATATAAACCCGACTCGAACCTAAAAAATTGGATTTGAAAAAACATTAAATTTGACTTAAAACACATCTGAATTTGACCAAAATATTCGAAAGAACTATAACCAGATGCGAGTATGACAAAATAATTTTCGTTGACCCCGAATGCGATACCGATACCCGATACGAACCTAAAACTTCTATTTGAAAAAATACCTAAATTTAAATCGAACCAAATCGGAACCTGACAAAAAATTTCCAAAGAACCGTAACAGGATCGGACTAAGACAAAAAATTTCCATGGATATGAACCAAATTTGAACCTGTTTTTTTTTTTTTTTTCAAAAAATCTCGAAATCTGAACTTAACCAAATCTGAGCTTCACAAAAATATTCCAGTGAAGCATGTCCTTATTTGAACAAGGCAGAATAATTTCCGTGAACACGCAAAAAGACCCGAACCCAAAAATACCATTTGAAAAAAAAAGCCGAAATTTAAATTGAACCTAATCTGAACTTGACAAAAATATTCCAGTGAAGCATGATGTTCTTATTCAAACAAGGCAGAATAATTTCCCTTGGACACGCAAGAAGACAAGAACCCGAAAATTCCATTTCAATAAAAAGCCGAAATCTGAATTGAACCAAATCTGATCCCGACGAAAATATTCCAAAGAATCATAACTGGATCCAAGCAAGGAAAAATAATTTCCATGGACATGAATTCGACCCGAAAATTAAAATCCAATTTCAAAAAATGCCTGAAATCTGAATCGGACCAAATTTGAAACCGACACTAAAGAACCATAACTAGATCCGAATAAAAGGCAAACTAATTTCCATGGACATGAACCCAATGTATGGTTAGACAACATTTAGGTTGTGATTAGGTTGCAATTATATTACGGTATGGTTGTAATATTTAGATTAAAGATAGGTTACAATAAGATGACGGCTATGTTACAATTATGTTATATTTAAGTTACGGTAGGGTACTGTTAAGTCATAGTTAGGTTTTAGACAGGTTATAGTTATGGTACAAAGTTTGCGGTTAGGGATTTTTCTACAGAGTGACCATTACGCATGCTTTTATTTAAAATATACACTTATTTCTGTTAAATGGCTCTGAAATTATAATATCATATGCAAACATTTTAGCTACATCGAGTATCGATTTCATTCACGGTATAATCGGATTTAAGAGTGATAGCTTGAAATTCAAAATATTTCACTTAGGATTTCTATGTGAAAAAAAATAATTGGTTACGTGATTTAACAGTGATTTTTACGGATAAATACCAACACTTCCACACAAAAATCACGCAAATGTTGGACACATATTCTCTCTCCCGTTTCCCATTGTTCATTTTGAGTATTTTTAGAGCTTAGTATTAATTGTTGTTTTTTAAACCAATTTTTCACACAGTCAGCGGCCACGTATTTCAAACAATGCATTTCTGCATGTTTCGAATTAATGATAAAATCATACAAATTTCAAGTTTGTTTAATATTGTTAATACGGACCCGGGCAACGCCGGGAGGGTCAGGTAGTATATATATATAAAAAAAATTAAAAGAGTAATTTCCAAGCAGGAGAAAGAGAGGGGGGTGAAGAGAGATAATTGACAAGAGTATTAGAATTTTTACATATAAAATAAACTTCGTTAACATCTAAGTGAGAGTAAAAGGCAGAATTGGAAATAATTCTGGCCATGGAAATGTTGAAATAATGCCTGAAGACCAACAGTGAGAAGCAATCGACGACCTGGATAATTCCTGATTTTTAATACATCTCCGATGTTCGTCCAATCTTTTCTTCAACGCTATTCTGGTCTGACCAATATAACCCAAATCGCAAGAACAAGGAATAAAATAAATACCTCACCGGTTCTCAATAGGAATAGGATCTTTCAAAGACGAGAATTTAATTTTATTCATAGGTTTGAAGGTAACTTTAAAATTGAAACGAGAAAGGATTTTAGCAATTTTGAAACAGAGAGAAGAATAAAAAGGTAGAATTATAGAGTTAATATTAGAAGAATTATTAGAATCAGTAAGAAGACGTTTAGGCTTATTAAATTTATGCACAGCTTTGTCAATCAGAGAGACATTTTACCCACAAGTAAGGGCAAGTGAATTGAGGTAACTAATTTCATTATTTAGAGCAGAAGTGTCAGAACAAATGCGAAGTGCTCTGTAAACAAAAGTATAAAAGGAAGCCACTTTATGCTGTGGAGGATGATTAGAAAAAGCATGCGCAGGAACAGAAACAGCGAAAGGTTTTCTATAAATAGAGGTTGAGAACTGATCAGGGTTTTTAGTAACCAAGACGCCAAGGAAAGAGAATTATTCTGAAGAGAATTATTCTCTTCGACTTCAAGAGTAAACTGGATGCATGGATCAACAGAATTGACAAGAGAAAGAAAATTTTGGAGATGCAGCTCAAAAGGAATAAAGATAAAAGTATCATCAACATACCTACACCAGAAGGGAAATTTATATGAACTGAATAGTCTTTCTTCCACAAAATGCATATAAATGTCACATAAAAGAGGAGACAATGGATTTCCCATGGCCAAACCATCCGTCTAAAAATAGAAGGAATTATTAAATTGGAAAGCGGTTTGCATAGCAAAAATACTAACTAATTGCAGGATCTCGTCAATCTCGATGGAAGAGTAATAGAATTCGCTATTTTTGTGTATATATACATTTTATTTACCATTTTAATACAATTTTAATTTTTCTTGTTTTATTTTATTTATTAATTTTTATTTATTAATTTTATTTTATTATTAATTTTTAATGATTTATTTATTTTATTTATTAATATTACAATTTTTATTATTTTACGCATTTATTTTTATTTTTATTTATTTTTTATTTATTTCATTATTTATTTTTATTTTATTTTCGTTATTTTATTGTTTTATCCACCTTTTTCTCTTTCTTTTTTTATTTTGGCAACACCTTTCCTTTCCACTTGTGCTGTTTCAGCTAGCGCCAACTGACACACTCTTTGTAATCTCTTCGCTCTTTCTTTCACTTTATCTCGACTTTTCTCTTCCACCAAGGCTCTTTCACATAGCGCCACCTGTCGCACACTTTGTAATCTCCACCCTCTTTCATTATCTCGAGTCTGTGCCTTACGGACACTTTAGCTGATGACGAGCTGTTATTGTTGTAGCTCAAAACGCGTCCTGTTTAATTTTTCCATTTTATGGTGATTTAACAAAGTATTTTAGCTTATTTCTTTATATAATGCTAACGGTAGTAATTATGTGCGACATATTTTTTATATATTGAACTATGTTATGATAAAAAAAATTATATACGTCGCTGAGGCTTTATATAAGTTATACGATATATTCATGCATAATACGAAGTACATAGCATTTACAGGGACACACAAATAATATCAAATAGCATATTGTTTCCGAAGCACTGTATATGTATCTGAGAATGGCTGGCGGAAGGGTGAAATGCATTTCAATTATGATATGCTTTTCTAAGTTTCACTAAATCTATGCATATTATATGGCGTGTATATTATATGCTATAGTCGATATACAGGACTACACAAAAGAGCTTGCAAACGTTACTGAATATGTATGCAAATTACTTAAAGGTCGTTTTTAAATAAGTTATGCATTTTTGCACCGAAATGATCTCAGCTTACTTATAATTTTTTGTAGAATATAGATAAAATGATACACAGGACCGCGCAAAGTATTAGATACATCGACGCCGATTAATGATAATTTCTGAAAATGAGATTTCAGTAGTTTTAAGTGTGTTTTAGTTTAAAATAAAATTTAGCTAAATACTGGCCTTTAATAAAGTTACTAGATAAACTACTGGGATAATCAGCAATATTCAAGTATGTTTCGATCTATTAGTATAAATTGCTAAAAGAGAAATTTCAAACTGCTGGTCATTTTCTTGCTAAACTGAATTCCCCCTTTATAAAATATGTATATCGACTGACAGCTCATATACCGGGCTGTTCTAAAGTATTGGAATACATATTTGGCTATACACAGTAACCTTTTTTCACCTAAATAACGAAGTTTTGATAAAAATTTCAGGAGATGTTGAAAAGTGTTTCATAATCTACACTTAACATTTTGTTTTTCTCATTTGTCTTGTCATTCAATTAATCATACGAAATAATAGTTACCGTTTCAAAAGTAAATTACACAGAAAACATATACATGTGATGTATATAATATATCCTCTTTGTAATCCGGCAATTGCATGCCATTGCTGAGAAGACATGCTGAAAATATAAATTACTTAGACATGATTAGGTATAAGTTTTTTGTGAATATGCCTTAGACTAGCCCTCTGAGCATCTTACAAACAGGTAAAATTGTAACGTTGTTTTCAATATTCAAAAAGTATGATTCTTTCAACATTGTGAAAAAACTTAATTAAAAATATGACTGCAATCCTGGAGAGTATTAATCATTCTAAAATGTAGTGAAAATTCATTGAATATTATTTTAAATATGGCTGATATTGCAGTGAAGCTTGGAGCTTAGTGAACGGAATGTTACGTTCGAAACACTAAAAGAAGACCCAAATATCTTCAAATTTTATTTTTTTAAATGTTATTCTATTAAAAAGTTCTCTATTTTTTAGGCTTAAAATAGCATTTAAATCATGTTTATCTTAATTAGAAAAATAATGTTTTTTTATTTGGTTTGTTTTCAAAATATAGGTTTCAAGCAACGGTTGTCATGAAATGATGTTTTGTGAAAATGCGTTTTTTCTTCATATATTGGGTTTTGTCACCTTTTCTCGGATTTAAACCATATAAGTCAAGAGCCGTTAAAGATAAATGCTTCACACTTGAATTGACTTCACATATCTTTTTTGAATCTTTTTCTTAAATTTTCATTCAGCAAATTCGATAAAAATATTTACTTTTGGATACATGCCGAGAGAACTGGTATATTTTAAAATGTGTGCAGTGTGTTTATATAGTAAATGTAAAAAGTGGATTGAGTGAAAGAAACCGAAAATGGAACAATGGTATGACGTTACGAAGTATTGAAAAGCATTGTGTTTTAAAATTTTACGCTTGTATTTCACGTTTAGATAAACTTTCAAACAATTTCAAAAACAGATATAGCTTATTTACGAATAAATTTCTTTATTTTATAACACTAACATTAATATTTCCATGTTATTTTTGCAATGTGTATTCTTTATACATATTTAGTAAAAGAATAACAAAAATATCGAAATTTTGTAATGTGTATTAATGAAATAGTGCTTTATGCACAATAAAACAGAAAGAAGCGAAAAACATTTTGCGAAAGCATTTATACATATCAATTCTGAACCTACTGATGTAATGTACAAACAGATTTATTAGCCGCCACCCTACTTTAGTACCATGTGACATGGCATAAAAATTCTCTGAAATCAAAATCATTTTAAATACATTGTTTAAATATATAACATAATTTTCACTACTAAATGCATTTCTCATGTTATAAAAATTTTACAAGATTTTTCCTCGTTTAAGATTTACGGTTTCATATATTATTTAATATAAGGTGTTTTGAAATATTATAATTTGAGATTTTTAAGTATGACCACTATTCACACTTAAAAGTTTCCCTGTGAAATCATTTTTTTATTTTAGGTTTGTTAAATAAGGTACCCTGGGGTAATAACGCCACGTTAAGGTTCTACCAATTTTCACGGCTTAGTTTTAGATTGTATTTTTCAAACAAATATAGGATCTGATACAGGAACTTATTGCCTATCTATAAAAAATAAAATAATTTAACAGATATGTATTCAAAAAATGTAATGGCGTGATTTCTTGACCAATGCTATTTGGCGTTAATACCCACCTATATGGGTAATAACGCCATGCAAACAAGACTATAAAATAAGATGGAATAATGGCATGTAGATTGCCCAATTCTAAAAATAAAAACTCTACAGCTCTAGAAATTGACAAATTGCAATCTAAGCTAGTGAAAATGTACAATTTTTTTGTGACTCTGAAAGAAAAAGAAAGCTATGGTTGTGGCGGGGGGAGGAGGCAAAAGAATATCAGATTCTAAGCTACGTTTTGCTTAAAAATGACCATTTAAATAGAATTATTAGAAACATTGCACGGATTATTTGAATAAGTATTCATATTCCCATGTATGCATTCTATGCGATAAAAAATATTGATTTTTTTTTTTGTGAAAGTGAAGGAAAAAGGAGTGAGGGGGAGCTTCAAAAGTATATAACACCCTGTGTCTCTCTTTGCTTAAAAAGTCCCGCTTCAATATGATTATAAGAAACATTGCATGGTTTTAACCATTCATAATGTAATATTTTAATCATGTGAAGTTTTATAATAACTAGAGTTATGTGTAATAAATATTTTTGTTAAACCTTAACTGCTGTTAGCGTCTCACATACCGCTGAGTTTTTCAAGTTTCAGAGTTTAACTTGCAATTTTTAGTTTAACTATAGATACCGGGAAAACTTTGTTTCATTTGGAGTCCTATTACTATCTCTAGAAACTTTTGAATAGCTGAATTTTATTTATAACAGTCCTGTATATAAGGTTCAATACAAAAATTATATTCTAAAAGTTAATTTAACATTTTATTCATCGTTAGATTAAGCGGTCTGACAGGCCGCTCACAGTAAGTTATGCGACAATTTTTGTCACATTAGTTAAGGGTTAATACTATTATAGTAATCTAGTAAATAGTTTTTAACCCATAACTGTACACTAGTGCGGATTCTCCAAACCTACAGTTAAATTGTCGACGTTTTAAAGAGCATGCTTTAATTAATTTTTAATAAATTGAATAAAATTTTTGATTAAAAAATATTATCCCAAAGACATGTCTTATTCAATTTTATACATAATTCATATGGTTATATATCATTGTCTCTATATTAGCAACAAAATTAACCTTTAACTGCTGTTAGCAATCTGACTGAACACTGTACCTCCCCCCCCCCCAAAAAAAAAAAAAAAAAATAGCGTTTAACTTGTATTTTCCAGTTTAACTATAGTTACAACTGAAATTCTCTTTCGTTTGGAGTTCTCGTAATATTGTTAGAAATATTTGAATAGATTAAATTTAATTAGAATTAATTCTGTACAAAAAGTTTAGCGCAGGAACAGCATTCTATGATTTTTAATCATGGATCGCATTTTAACCTTTAATTAATGTTACCGGTCTCGTAGACCACTATTTTTCTTTTAATTTTTTTAGTTTAACTTGTAATTTTCATTTTAACTGCAAACACTACCGAAATTTTGTTTCATTTGGAGTTTTAGTACTATTACCAGAGACTAAATAGGTGAATATTAAGTATAATATTCTTGTATAAGAAGTTTAGTACAAAAACACAATCCTATGACTTATTCCCGCCTTTTATTCATCTTTCAATTATGTGGTCTCACAAACCGCATCACATTCATACGTTACAATTTCTGTTACATCAGTTAAAGGCTAAATTTATAAAGTTTTGAAAAACCGAACGCTGAGAAAGCGGACAGTTAAAATTTCGAACTCAATTGAACAATCCAGGGGAAATTTAATAGAAACCTGATTTTAAAGATGTTCGAATTTGAATCTTGAAAACATTTTGATATAGTTTTATTTACAAGAGTTAAAAATTATTTTTTATATTGGTAAAAAAAATAATAATAATATAATAAAAAATAAAATAGAGAGATTATTTTTAAGTATTGGGCACCCCCCCCCCTTAATCTTTCCATTTCAACAATGTTGATAATGCTGTCCCATATTAATATATAAACCCCCTTCGGATATAGTTCGGCCACTGTTGAGAATCAACCGGGGTAATAACGCCAATCCCTGGCGTTATCACCCCGGGATACTTATTGCGCAGTGAATCCTAAACTACAAATTATCTCGAGAAGATATCCAAAATCTTCTACAACAATTTGAAAGTACATGAAATACACTACAAATTTACGTAATAAACAAAGTAATTCTGGATAAAAAATATAGTCTTCAAATCAAAAATCTTATCTCGCAAATTTTAGATCAAGCGTTAATTTTAGTTGCTTGTAAAAACAATAAGACCTAAAAATGAAACAAATTAACTTGAAGCTGTTTTTTGCGATTTATATGACTCAAAACCCTTCTGCGCAGAGCACATGGGTGTCATTTACCTGATTATTTCATAATTATGCAAAATATAAGCACTTGGCGTTATTACCCCGCCTGGCGTTATTACCCCAGGTTACCTTATGATAATAATCAATATTTGGTTATTTTGCATATGATACAATTATTAATTTTAATTACATCCCGTGTGTAATAAATTTATTTATTTAAAGTTTCCTAATTTTTTTAAAATTTATGTATAATATTTTGACGTAATTTTTTTTTCACTGTTTTTAACATGTTATTATTTAATTCTCATTCCTAAAATTTCTTTCTGTTTTTAATTATTTCCCATTTCAATTTCAATTTAAAAATCACAGAAAAAAAAACATATGTAATAATCATTAACTTTATCTCTTTTTATCGCTATTATCTACAAAAATAAAGAATTTAGTAGTTATCATTAATGAAATGGCGTACAAATTAGAAAAATAAATTATATCTCGAAAAGTAATTTTTATTTTAAAATTTTAATGCAACCTTCGACACTTTTGGATTAATATTTGTTTTGTAAGATAGTAGCATTGATAGATTTAAAAAACAGACTTCATCATCTTATTAGGAATCGCTAAAGTTATATAACCAGATGATGTCTAGCGATCGCTTTCTAGACTCCGATATGCTATTTCTTTCGCCCTGTAAACTTTAAAATGTTTCCACTACTTTTAGGAAACTTTAAAATGTCACCACTAAAAAATATAGTTATGTTACATATTACAGGAATAAAATAATGGTTCAATGTGGGTAATCTCTTGTTGTATTTTTTTTTTCAAGGCATGGCGCATTTTAAATTTTTATACTATCGTATAAGGAAAAAAGTACTTTTAAAAGCAATTTATTTGAAAAATGCATCTTAATTTGTTTTTGAGATATTAACTTTTTTTGTAGTTTTTAAATCTGTTATTTTAAAGTTGAAAACTGTTGTACTTCATTTCTGTAGAAGATAAAGTTAAAATAACATAAAATAAAATAAAAAATGGTAGATTATTTTACTTTGTGTTGCCATTCTTCTATAACAATTGAAAAAAAGGTAATTAAAATTCGTTCTATTTTTTAAAAATAAATAAATAAATAAATGGTTTCTGATAAAACATGGAGTTTTCTTAAAATATAGCTAATATTAAGTATTTATGAATATATTAAAAACAAATAAAGGCATGTGAATGATTAAATAAGCATTCTTGATTTATTTTTCCTTTTTATTTTGGTCAAATGTCTTATTATTACCACTTCTTGCCCGCTTTATGTTTTTTTTTGCTATAATGACGTCATATACATAATTTTCCGTAGATGTTTAAAGACTGAATCGCAAATGTAGAATTCTTCAGCGGATGCAAATGACGTCATTTATATACTATAAAGTATGATTTAAATAATACAGCTAAAATATGTCTTGTGCGATCTATATTTATATACTTTTTTTTTTTTTTTTTTTTTTTTGAATGGAGCGACATTAAATTCAGAAAAAGCAAAATTCCTATTTTATCGTCTTTAGGTTTGTTTGTTTGTTTCTCTTTTAGAATAAAATGCAAGTTATTTTTTACTTTTTAGTTTATCTATTCTGATAATCTCATAGACAAGTGCAATTATTAGATTGTCGCCCTGTGATAACATGGTTGTTCAGTGGCATCAACGTATTTACTTAGAGTAAATAAGGAACGAAATAAGTGGAAAAAGCAAAACTATTGATTTATTCCATTGGCAAATAATTCATAAAAAGACTAACGACAGGATCGTAGTTCCTTTGATCTGTTATTAAGGCAGCTGAGATCAACAACACTAACATAAAGATAAATTTTCTAGGAGAGGTGGAACTTCCAGGGAGAAGTATTGGCTTAAAAATAAAAATAATATGTACCTGGTAAAAGTAAATATATATATAATATTAATTATTATTATTATTTTATTCCTCTAAGTCATTTTCTCGTATTTCCCATATTCACAGAACATCTTAAATCGTTAAATATTTCAAACAAATTTTATTTTATTTTATTTTATCTTACAATGTATGTAATCGGTACAGCTATGGAATGTATTTTAGAGAAAATCAGGGGGGGGGGGGGTTTCCCTTAACATTAGTTTTATTTTACTTTAACTTGTTATATATTTTTTCAAATTTCTTATTATTGTCATTTTAAGCAGTCTTTTTGTATTATTCTGTTTTATATTATTCTATTTCTAATGCATACATTTATATAGTTGTCTAAAGACTGGATCGTAAGTACCGAATTCCTTAGTGTATGACAGTGACGTCATTTTATATGCTATAAAGTTGTGTTTTAAATACTAAAACTAAAATATGTCTAACACGATCTTATTTTTTTCTTCATCGAAGCGACACTGAATTCTGAAAAAACAAAATTCCTGCTTTCTTGTTTTTTTGCTGTTGTTGTTTTTTGCTTGTTTGTTTCTGTTTTAGAATAATAGCAATCTATCATTTACACATTAGAATAATTCATCTTTTGTTTTTAATAATAAATTCATATATTATTTAAATTTTTCATCACATTATGCCAGCAGCCGTGCATTTTTTTATTTATTTATATTACATATTTGAAATAGATTATAATAAGAAAATATAAACTTAGCAAAAAAAAGTATCCTTAAGAATATAGTTCGTAGAAAAAATGGAGATAACAAAATTAATCTTTAATTTTTATACTAACGTTCCCAATAATTTTAAGTTTAAATTTCTTTTACTAGAGATCAATAATCATTACATTCTAATTCACTGATAATGATATGCTAAGTATCTGCTACATATTGAATTAGAATAAATAAGAAAGAAAATAGACGAAAATAAAATACGGTAAAAAGAAACACAATACAAAACACCTTCTGTAATAGCCAACTACGTGATCATTATACCATACTTTTATTGATCTTTCTTTAAGCAAATCCGATCAACGACACTGTAACTTAAAATTTAGTTTGCAAAGCAATAATTTTGTGATTTCAGATTAAAAATGCTGTTTCTTGGACAAATCTTTGGTATTTTTTTTTTTCAAATGGAAATGTTGATAAAGGTTTATTAGCCCAGTCTAAATACTCTAGTTGGCAAATATCATTTAGATTTGATTTATCTTGAGTAATATAGGAACAGAATTTTGTCCTGTTATTCGGTGTTTATAGCTTTCCAGTATAGCACGAGTTTTCTGGGGAAAATATTGATTTAAATGTAACATTGATTTCAATACCAATTTTCTGAATATTAATCTGAATTCTCTACTATATTGTCCTTTTATAGCGATTATGAAGTCTAATAAAAACTAAATCGTATCATTGTACTAATGCAGATGTGATCATAAATCTATAGATGTTGACTATTGAAACATTAATACTCGTTTTTCTACATAGTCACCTAGTACATTAACTTATTTATTGTAATAAGGTATAAGTATGCCAATATGGAACAAAGTGCCCATATATGAAAATAGAAATTATGGTATGACATATTTCACTTCTTCAAAATATCCTATAATATACTATATATGGGTCATTCCATGTCAAGTGTCCTAAATTTTGGCATGGTTCCCGCTCGACCCCTTTCAATTTTTTTATAATTGATACAGAATATGCATGTAGGTATATGATGAACTTTTGGAACCTGTTTAGTGCAATAAGTAGTATAGATAGGGCGCCAGAGGTCCATTTGTACCAATCACTATTTCATGGTCGTAGAAAAAACGGCCAAATCATCAAGTTTGGCATCACATTGCTCATGATATATGAAACCTTGCTTAATGAAAATAAGTGATCTAGTACAACTTTTTGTGCTAAAAAATGTGATTGCAGTATTAAAAATCAAAAGTCAAAACTGTCGTCATTACTAGGCCTCAAAGTAGGCCGTACGGCCAATCTGGTTGAATTTTACCCTTATTTTAACATGTTGTAACTACTGTAAATATTATTTTAAAAATTTGTCGCTTCACAAATTAATTACCTATGAGTATGTCATAAAGCCGCTGAAGTTGTTTTTAAATTGCTTAAATATTCATTAAATTATTCATGTTCAAAATCTAATAAAAAATTAAAATCGTCAATTTTGCCCCATTTTCAGCAGCGCATATCTCAAAAGGGACACTTCTGATTTGGTTATAATTAGCACCACTGCAAAGAGCATATCTTAATTTATAAAAAAAAACTTTATTTCATTTTGGGCCTTTTAGATATAGAAGGAAAATAAGAAAATTCAAAAACCTGTTGTACGAGATGATCGAGATACATACAAGAAAGGTATATTTTACGACAAGGTTTTTCAACATATTTTGCACCATTCTTTTTTTATTACAACGATTAAGGCATAGATAATTATCACTTTTCTGGTCACAGTTACTTCCCCTTTACCATTATGAAAGATTTATAATCGCATTGCCAAAGAGTTATATTCAAGAATCAGACAAAACTAGGTTTTGGTTGGGTACTACATGTTTCAGATTATGAATTTGGGTACCTAACAAGATCAATAAATTATTATAGACTAAATGTTTTGAGTATTTCTAGCTCCCATTATGTTGATTCATGATTCCCCAAGCTATAAAAAACATTACTCATTGGTTCAGTTTGTCAAATTTCTTATTGATTGCAATTGCAACAGCTTTCGGTAAATTGTATTGCTGACTAATTTTTGTTTTTAATGGAACTGGAACAGTAATTATTATAGGCTCTTCTGGAATCCATCAAAAGTCTTGTCTAGTGGGCCAATAAAATGTTTTGAAAGGTCCATGAGGGTGCATAAAATTTATTAAGACATCGTTCTCTTCATGTAAGATTCAATGTACATTTCCAATCCACCAATTTTTATCGTAGATGCAAACAATATACTGTCCAAACTTAGTATATCTGAAATAGATAAAATGTGAAATGCAGTCTTAGCACTTTTATCAACATGTGTTATAAAGAATGTTGCACCATTTGATATTCTACTAAGACGATTTTTTTTTTTTTTTTTTTTTTTTTTTTTTTTTTTACTGGTACAAAGTCATGATGTTATGTTGTTCCAGGAACTGTACATCCAATTTTGAAGCGCTCCTCTTGCTCAATTTTTTACAGCTTCAGTTTTTTTTTTTTTAATGAATTGAATTTCCTTTATATTCTTTTTACAGAATTCGTATAGATTTTTGAATAGATAGAAAAAAATTTTGGAAAGTATTTTCGAAGATAATGATCCAGAAGACACCATTGAATTTAAACATTGTGTGCACACAGATCATGACCCGTTAGAAACGAAGCAGATGACAACTGAAGATTTTATTGAAGAATTGGTATTGAAAATCTCAGAACTTTTTACATATCATTACATTTCAAAGCATCGAAGTAAACATCTGAGAATAACCAAAGATATTCTTAAGCCAGATGAACTGGTCACATTGATAAACATTGCAGAAAATTACAGTTTTGTAATCTAGGATGCTATTCGAGGTTTCCATTGGGAAAACAGCCACGCGACATTGCACCTATTTGTTATCTATTTTGAAGATAATTCGAAAACTAAAAATGCGAGTTACTGCATGATTAGTGATTATGTCAAACATGAATCAGTTGCGGTGCATACACTATTAATAAAACAAATGAAGCATCTGAAAAAAAGCTTTGACGAAATTACGCTTATATATTATTTTAGCGATGGATCTTCTGACGCAATACAAGAACTTAAAAAATTTTCTGAATTTTTGTTGTCACCAAACTGAATCTGGAATTTCTGCAGAATGGAACTTTTTTGGCACAAGTCATGGCAAATCATCCTGTGAAGAAATACGAGGAACTGAAAAGCGGTTAGCTGCAAGGGCAAGTCTTCAAAGGCCAATTAACGACCAAATTTTAACTCTGACAGATCTATAGGAATTCTGTGAAAATAATGTAAAGGAAATTCAATCCATTTTTGTTTCAAAGCAAGAAATTTAAGCAATAAAAAATTGAGCAAGAAGAGCGTTTCAAAATTGGATGTACAGTTCCTGGAACAACAGAACGTCATGACTTTCTACCTGTAAATGAAAAACAAATTCGTGTCAGTAGAATATCAAATGGTGCAACATTGTTTATAACACATGTTGATAAGAGTGCTAAGACTGCATTTCACATTGTATCCTTTTCAGATATACTACGTTTGGACAGTATATTGTTTGCATCTACGATAAAAATTGGTGGATTGGAAATGTACTGTACATTAAATCTCACTTGAAGAGAACGATGTCTTAATAAATTTTATGCACCCTCATGGACCTTCCAAAATATTTTATTGGCCCACTAGACAAGACTTTTGTTGGATTCCAGAAGAGCCTATAATAATTACTGTTCCAGTTCCATTAAAAACAAAAATTAGTCAGCAATACAATTTACCGAAAGCTATTGCAATTGCAATCAATAAGAAATTTGACAAACTGAACCAATGAGTAATGTTTTTTATAGCTTGGGGAATCATGAATCAACATAATGGGAGCTTGAAATACTCAAAACATTTAGTCTATAATAATTTATTGATCTTGTTAGGTACCCAAATTCATAATCTGAAACATATAATACCCAACCAAAACCTAGTTTTGTCTGATTCTTGGATATAACTCTTTGGCAATGCGGTTACAAATCTTTCACAATGGTAAAGGGGAAGTAACTGTGACCAGAAAAAGTGATAATTATCTATGCCTTAATCGTTGTAATAAAAAAAAATGATGCAATATATGTTGAAAAACCTTGTCGTAAAATATACCTTTCTCGTATGTATCTCGATTATCTCGTACAACAGGTTTTTGAATTTTCTTATTTTCCTTCTATATCTAAAAGGCCCAAAATGAAATAAAGTTTTTTTTTATAAATTAAGATATGCTCTTTCCAGTGGTGCTATTTATAATCAAATCAGAAGTGTCCCTTTTGAGATATGCGCTGCTGAAAATGGGGCAAAATTGACGATTTTGATTTTTTATTAGATTTTGAACATGAATAATTTAATGAATATTTAAGCAATTTAAAAACAACTTCAGCGGCTTTATGACATACTCATAGGTAATTAATTTGTGAAGCGACAAATTTTTAAAATAATATTTACAGTAGTTACAACATGTTAAAATAAGGGTAAAATTCAACCAGATTGGCCGTACGGCCTACTTTGAGGCCTAGTAATGACGACAGTTTTGATTTTTGATTTTTATTACAGCAATCACATTTTTTAGCACAAAAAGTTGTACTAGATCACTTATTTTCATTAAGCACGGTTTCATATATCATGAGCAATATGATGCCAAACTTGATGATTTGGCCGTTTTTTCTTCGACCATGAAATAGTGATTGGTACAAATGGACCCCTGGCGCCCCATCTATACTACTTATTGCACTAAACAGGTTCCAAATGTTCATCATATACCTACATGCATATTCTGTATCAATTATAAAAAAATTGAAGGGGGTCGAGTGGGAGCCTCTAGGCCAGTTGACATGGAATGACCCATATGCTATATATTTCTTATGTGTTGCCGAATAATATTATCATTTACAAAATAACTCATTGTGCTCAGCAACTAGACAAACATTTTCTCAAGCACCACATAATTTTTTAAATTGGTTGTACAAATTACTGCCTGAAAAAACTGCACAATGCTGCCCATTTTCTATATTTTTCGTCATTTATAAATTTATTACCATACATTTTTTAGATGTGAAATTCTAAAAAAATGTATTAATGTCTGTGACTATGAATTTCAATTGATCTATTGTTCCTTCAATAAAAAAAGCAAACCACAGCATTGATTTCGCTGTTGATTAATATCAATAATAAGAGATTAATTCTTTCAGTTACGTTGTGAATCAGATGAATTAAGAAAGGCTACATTAGTCATTAGCGAAAGAAACATTTATATAGAAATTATATTTAAAAAAAAAATAGCTGTTATTGTCAATATCAGATATTTCATATGATGCTATTAAATAAATTAACGTAAACGCCCGTTTTAGGACGGTGGGTAGAAATCGTGGTTTTCCTTTAAAAGTTTAAATAATATTTCTTAAATTATTATTCCATAATCGAGCTATAACCTTTAAAAAAATGCCAGTAAATTGAAACATATTTTTCAAACTCCTTATACATGAAATTACGCCTTTTATATTCAACTGTATAAAAAAAAAAAAAAAAAAAAAAAAAAAAAAATGCGATGTTAAGAAGTAATTAAGTTTGAAAAAAATGGAGAGGAAAGGAAAAAGAATTAATGATTCTTCAAAAAAATATTTCTAAAATAATTTAAAATACAGCTTATTAATACGTCTTATTTATCAGTTGGCAATTGGACGAACATGTCAGAGTAGAAGTAATGTTTCGAAATATATGATGAATTATCCATTTAAATGAAACAACAACACAGAGTTCAAGTAACTTTATTTGCTGCTAAGTAGACAGAAACAGATAAACTAGTTTTGAACACATATCTGAGACTTAATATATCTTTGAAACGGGATAAAGATGAGTTAATTAGTAGAGTGTGGTGCGCGCGTTTCGTCTGCGATCCTTTAGCTTTTCTTCTGTCACACCGACTGTCTAGCGGAAGCCCGGTTATTAGGTCCCGACCAACGTCACAGATAGCCAAGTCACTAGCAGAAACCAGTTTGAAAAAAGAAAAAAAATAAATGAAACCAGACAAATTTAAAAGTGAAATTAATTAAATTGGGCTTGGGGCACTAAAGCTACCTATACTAGAGACACACAAATAGCTAACAAAAAGAATTTACCCAAATGATACGGATTTTTTTAGCAGCTTAAATTAAATATAATCCTTTCTTCCAGGCCAGCATATGCGTTTTATTTAAAAAAAAATGCAAGGATACCAATCCTACAACAAACCACCGGACGACCAACGATTTTTTTGATGACGTAATTAACCAATGACAAATCAAAAGCAGGAGGAAGAAAAAATGTGTTTTCAAAGTCTACCGCAGGAATATTTTACGTTACGGCCGTCACGCAGTTTCTCAAAGGTTTACAGAAGATCAAATATTATTTTAAAATATAAATAAAAGGCATTAAGAAAGAGATGTCAATATCTCAAAAGAAACGATAAAGTAAATTAACGTATTAGGGAATGTGTAGCTTCTCGCAGGTTAAGAATAAAAATACAAGCAATGCGTTAATGAAAAATATGGCATTAAAAAATAATAGATATGTTTAAATATTATTAACAGATAAAGAAAAAATTAGATATTACAAGAATTTCGAATAAGTTAACTAAGGTAAACGGCGAATTTCTTTTATTATATGTATGTGACAACATATATATGTGACATGGTTCAAATTTTCCGACGTTTTTAGATTTGAAATTCTACGATTAAAGTGTTTGTAATAAAAGAGTTAAGAGACGGTATCGATTAAAAAATTTATTGGTACCCTTTAAAGTACAGATAGCATCTAACATGATATACAGACATACTTGAATACCATGTTATAAATGTAGGGTTATTAGCATATCTACAACTGGTGGACGGTATCAACAGTGACTGCGAGTACAATTTTTAAAAAAATCTTCAGATTCAAGCACTGGCGATAGTTAAAATATAAAGATGAATCAAAACAAGGTGAATGGGAAAGATCTAATATTCAAATAATAGCATTAACAAAATTAATTGGTAAATAAACTTCTACTCAGATTAAAGACGTAAGGTAGATTTTCAATAAGCAATAAATATATATTATAGGAAATTTATGCCCTAGAGCTGAAAATGAGACATTAAAAAAATTAAAGGCCTCTTAAAACCAACTCAAAATACATGAAGTTTGTTTAAAATAATATATCTGAATTATAAATCAATTAATTCTTACTACTATATTTTTAGTTTTAATGCGTGTATTATAAACTTATGTCAATTCAACAAAATATTGTTTTAAATAATATAATTTATTTTGTTATCATGAGATTTACCAACATAAATTGTTATTACAAATTATTTTTTTCAATCTTTTAAGAAACAAATATGTTATTGTTTATATTAAATCCAAATGTATTGAACTACACTCATGTCCATAAATTAAGGATAACGCCAGTTCAAACAAATAAAGGTACGGAAACAAAACAAACGTGACTTATTCGTCAAGCCCATTTATTAAACAAAAGAAAAAGAACAAAAACGATGGAATATGTATGATATCATTCATAAAATCTACGATTGTTGCTCTCTAGAGCATTTGTAAAAAGTACCCCCCTTAAAAAAACGTAACAATATATGGTTGGAGGATTAATAAATTGTATGTCTCCCAGACGAAGAAATGCATTCCGCACAACGCCTAGGCATGCTGAGTATCAAATTATCAAGCCGATCTTGGGAAAGATTACTCCACTCAGCAAGCAATGCTCTCCGAAGTTCCGGCACATATGTAGGTGGTGATTGACAGGCTGCAGCTCGTCGGCCAAGCATATATCATGCATTCTCTATCGGATAAAAATCAAGCGAAAATACTGACCAATCCATACAGGTGATATCGTCCGCTTGAATGCATTACTTTACGATGTTTGCTAGATGAGGACGGGCGTTATCATCCATAAACACAAATTCTGAGCCCATGGCACCCCTAAACAAACGTACATGTTGTTCCAGAATGATGTCCCGATAAATTTGGCCTGTCATGGTTCCGGTTTGAACATGTAGATCTGTTCTGGAGCCAGTAAAATTCTTACGCAAACCAGCAATCTTGCACCACCGTAACGATGTCATTCAGTATTGTTGTCTTGGTGGTAACGGGTGCCAGGCGTTCTCCATATGAAAATCCGACGTAAACCAGGCTACAACCTAAAGCTGGACTCGACGGAAAACATTACAAAAGCCCACTGTGACAATGTCCACATTGCATGTTCTCTGCTCCAGGCTAACCGCAGGCTACAGTGAGTTGCCGTGAACGGAACACAACTAACAGGTCAACTAACAGCATATAGACTAATATTTCCATGTTTAAAGATAGAAAACCAACGATTATAAATGCACAAATAAAGTATGAGAAGGTAGCAAATAGCTATTTCGAATCTACTATCGAGATTCTTCATCAGTGCAAAACTCAGCGAGCTAAAAATAGCAAAACTGAGCAAAGAGACAGAGAGACGCAGGCTTATATACCCGCTATGGGAGCAATCCCGCCTAAAGAAAAACAACCAATGAGAAGAAAGCAACCAAAGCAACTGGGTGGACAAGTAGGGACATCTAACGGGGAACAAGCAAAACAAAAACTAAAAAGCGAGTGAAAAAAAGTATTAAATTAATGATTTCCAAATACTTGGAAAATAAGGAATACTAGATAAGACATTGACTAAGGAGTGAGAATTTTTTATGATGTGGTAAGCTTCCCAAAAATCAAGATCAAGAATGGAGGGACATTTATGGATGCTAGTGGCTGAAGAAAAGTTAAACTTATGTTGTGAAGACCAACAATGTTGAGCAATAGAGGAATGTTTAAACTCTTGATTTTTGACATACCTTTTATGTTCCATTAAAAGAAAGCTGAGAGCACGTTTAGTCTGACCAATATAAGAAAGACCACATTGTCAAGAAATGTGGTAAATACCCCATTTATCTAAGAGATCAATGAGGTGCTTAAGATTTGAAAAAGCAATTTTATTAACAGGAGAAAAAATAACATTGAAATTGAACCTTTTTAAAATTTTAGCAACTTGCTGACTGATTTTGGGGAAAAAAGGCAAAACAACCAAAGCATTGGAGTTCGAATTAAAGTTTTTTCTTTCAGATTGGATGGAATTTATCAAATTTCTATGAATTAAATCTGTAATATTAGGGTAATAACCACAATCAAAAGCAATAGCTTTTAGATAATTAAGTTCATCACTGAGTAACTGAGGAATTAAACAAATATTGGAAGCCCGGAAAACAAAAGTTTTAAAAGCCGCAACTTTTTGATTAGGAGGATGAGAAGAATGTCTGTGAGGTGGAAGACTGGCCGCAAAAGGTTTGCGAAAGACAGTAGTCTGAAAATTATCTTCTTTGCGAATTACAAGTACATCCAAAAAAGACAGGCAATTGTTCGATTCAGTTTCAAAAGTAAACTGAATGGAAGAATCAATAGAATTCATGACAGAGAGAATATGATTTATATCCGAATTCACTTCAACTAAAGCACAGATATCATCTACATAACGAGCATAGAACGGAAATTTTAAGACTTTAAACAATTTTATTTCAAAATAATGCATGTACAAATCGCATAAAGTCGGACTAAGATGATTACTCATAGCCAAACCGTCAATCATGCGAAAGAAATTCCCGTTAAATACAAAAGTATTTTGAGATAAGCAAGCACGAGTTAGATGAATGAGCTCCTCGATTTCGAAAAAGGAAAAATGAAATTCACAGAGCCTTTTCTTGAGGCAATCTAAAGCACTTTCGACAGGAACATTAGTAAATAACGATTTAACATCAAAAGAAACCATCATGTGGCCTTGTGGCTTAAAACTGTGAAGTTTTTTAGCAAATTCAAAAGAATTCTTAACAGTGAAAGAATTACTGCTTGAGACAGGAGAAAATATGGAAACAAGATATTTTGCAAGTTTATAAGAAGCCGTACCGATACTGGAAACAATGGGTCTAAAAGGAATGTCAGGTTTATGGACCTTAGGTAAAGCATAAAACCTGTCACAATGAGCAATTGAAGGAATAAGAGACCTCTGTAATTTAGCAGGAATAATGGGAGAAAACTTAATGGCAGTTTTTATAGTATTAATTTCATTGGAGAAAGGGTCTTTGTGGATATCCACATAGGGACCATTATTAATTAATTTATGGGATTTTTCTAAATATGAAGACTTGTCAAGAACAACAATCTGACCACCTTTGTCAGCCTTAGTTATGATCAAATTCGGATCAGAGCACAAACTTTTAAGACAATGTTTCACCTAACTATTATGATTTTGCTCATAAACATTCGAATTGAAATCTACAGTATTGGCAATGAGATGCCTAATAGACTCTTTTTGAGAAGGAGAAATAGCGCTATGGTTAAAGGCTCTTTCAATAGGAGCAATCAGACGAGATAACGAAGGAGGACAGAAACAGGGGAATTGTTGTTTAATTCTAGAGCATTTTGCTGATTATTACTTAAAGAGGCACTAGAAAGATTGACAACAGCATTTTTGTTAACAGTAGGTAAATTTATAGAGTTGTTGGCGAAAGAATTATTACAAAGCGTATTAAATTTCTTTTTTAGAACTGCGCAATGAATCAAAGAAGCTTTGAAAACTCTATTCCATGAAATTCTGTCTATAGAATCAAAATCAGGAGAAGAATTACCAAGAGAGATATGTAAGTAATATAACTCGCGCTCTATATGAGCAATTTTCTGGCGAGTCTCTTGAATCAAAGCTCTTAAAAGAGTTAATTTAGATCGAAATAATTCCATCCAGTTTACTTTTGAAACTGAATCGAACAATTGCCTGTCTTTTCTGGATGTACTTGTTATTCGCAAAGAAGATAATTTTCAGACTACTGTCTTTCGCAAACCTTTTGCGGTCAGTCTTCCACCTCACAGATATTCTTCTCATCCTCCTAATCAAAAAGTTGCGGCTTTTAAAACTTTTGTTTTCCGGGCTTCCAATATTTGTTCAACTCCTCAGTTACTCAGTGATGAACTTAATTATCTAAAAGCTATTGCTGTTGATCGTGGTTATTCCCCTAATATTACAGATTCAATTCATAGAAATTTGACAAATTCCACCCAATCTGAAAGAAAAAACTTTAATTCGAACTCCAATGCTTTGGTTGTTTTGCCTTTTTTCCCTAAAATCAGTCAGAAAATTGCTAAAATTTTAAAAGGGTTCGATTTCAATGTTATTTTTTCTCCTGTTAATAAAATTGCTTTTTCAAATCTTAAGCACCCCATTGATCGCTTAGATAACTGGTGTATTTACCAAATTCCTTGCCAATGTGGTCTTTCTTATATTGGTCAGACTAAACGTGCTCTCAGATTTCGTTTAATGGAACATAAAAGGTATGTCAAAAATCAAGAGCTTAAACGTTCCTCTATTGCTCAACATTGTTGGTCTTCGCAACATAAGTTTAACTTTTCTTCAGCCACCAGCATCCATAAATGTCCTTCCATTCTTGATCTTGATTTTTGGGAAGCTTACCACATCATAAAAAATTCTCACTCTCTAGTCAATGACTTATCTAGTACTCCGTATTTTCCAAGTATTTGGAAATCTTTAATTTAATACTTTTTTTCACTCGCTTTTTAGTTTTTGTTTTGCTTGTTCCCCGTTAGATGTCCCTACTTGTCCACCCAGTTGCTTTGGTTGCTTTCGTCTCATTGGTTGCTTTTCTTTAGGCGGGATTGTTCCCATAGCGGGTATATAAGCCTGCGTCTCTCTGTCTCTTTGCTCAGTTTTGCTATTCTTCAGCTCGCTGAGTTTTGCACTGATGAATAATCTCGATAGTAGATTCGAAATAGCTATTTCCTACCTTCTCATACTTTATTTGTGCATTTATAATCGTTGGTCTTCTACCTTTAAACATTTGTGCACAAAGGCTTTATTTGCTATTTCAATATTTATTTTCCAGATGTCTGTACACGGTTTGCCTTGAAACAGTCGTACCAGTGGCCGAAAATAACTGACGAGACAGGTCTCATGCTATGCTCCGCCTGTTTCTTTTGGCAGTTACGGTCCAAATAACGGTCTTCATTCGTGGTTGTATCTCTAGTACAACCTGTACTGTAACGTCTACTAACATTTTTATAATATTGGAATCGTTTCCAAAGTCTTTGGACAATTCCAAATTCCTCGGATACTTCCATCTGAGTACGTCCACATTCTAGACGGCCGATAACTCTAGCACGTAAAATATCATCCACATGTGTCCTCTGTGTCATAACTGTTCAGTTTTGGCACTGAGACGCTTAGAAAATGCTCGTTAAGAGTTTTATTTCTTTGCCCCCAATCCTTATATACGCCTCTCTCACACTTTCATCATTGTGACGTATTATTGGCGCCATCTGGTAGCTTTCTGAAATTTGCATATTAGCCTTGAAGATGTGTGTGATAATTCTGCAAATGAAATTTTTACTTTAGAGTTTAATTTCCATGTGATTTTGAATTATCCTTAATTTATGGACATGAGTGTTGGTATTTAACCAAAGTATTCAATATCGTTTTTAAGCAATAAAAACAAAGATATTTTTCACACATGAATTTTTAATACCTAAGTACATAATACACAAAAAGAACAATAAAATAATATGCAATGTCAATAGAAATTATATTGAATTATTTGATTGCTTTCAAACAATTATTATTATTTTTAAAACTTTATAAACTTTAGTTTGATATTTCTGTGGTAGGTTTAATTCCGCATTTCTAATCATTCGTTATAAAACATGTGATTGTGAACATTGTGAACAATCTCTAAATGGAATTTCACTTCAAATCAAACTTTAGATATTTTCCAAAACGAGTAATTCTTAATAGCATAACTAATTATTTTAGCAGTTATGATAGTTACTGAATTATTAGTATTTGATTTGTTTTCCAACACACACTATAAATCGCAAAATTCTTAATGCATGAATGACATGTTTAATTGTATTAAATCTAAAATAATCACTCATACGAGGAAATTTTTAAAATTACACGAAGGACTTGAATTGTCATAAATTTTATTTTTTAAATCATGAATATAACTTAAATTAGCACAGTAATATTTATTTGATCGTCAATATTCATTTTCAAATTTATTTTCAATTCATTTGAAGTACTGTATGTATATGAGCGTAATAAACATAAATTTAATAACATAGTATAATAAACAGCAAGATGAATTTATAAACAATATTTAAACTAATAAATTATTTTAAATGTTGTTTGATTTTTAATTAATAATATTTAAATAATGGCTTTGTTATTTGTATTAATTAATTATTTATTTTTGTGTAAGATATGTGAAATTGTTTAGAGATAAAACTCAATTTACCATCAGAAATTACGTGCATTAGTTTTCTAATGTGCAGCATTGAATATTAATGATAGCTCAAAGTAACGCGTAATTTTTAATATTGTTGTACGTTAAACTTTTATTCTATGTTCTAGATAAAAAATCCCTTTTAAAAATATGTTACTTTATAGTTTAAACCAATTTCAATAATCTAATCTTATTAATTAAAACAATATTCTTATAACTTTTGCTTTAAACAATACACAATTATTTTTATTAATTTTTAAATATAACAATTCCATTGTTTCAGAGTACAAGAATTTTTAAGATGTTGAAAAAAACCGAGAAATTTTCAATAAAATAAAAATTGTGAATTTAAAAAATAGGAAAATGAGTGGTAACTAGAAATATTAAATCAGAAATAAATTTCTTCATTGTACTAATAAAAACAATTTTTATTCAACATACTTTACAATGATATTTATAATTTGTTTTAAAGCAATACATAATCGACAATATAATCCCTCCCACAAATTATGCTACTCAGCAAGAGTAGGAGAGATTTTAAAAAGTAATAAAAATAAAATAATAATTAAATAATTATAAAAATTATAACAAAAATTCTCAAAGAACCCATTTTGCTCAATACATCACACACACACTTTTATATTTAAAACTAATTTATATGCAATAAGAAAAAAGATATTTTCACACATGGATTTTTAATATTTAAGTACGTATTGCACAAAAAAATAATAAATTAATGTGCAATGTCGATAGAAATTAAAACTGAATAGTTTGTTAGCTTTCAAACAATTATTAAAAAAACCCTTATTAACTGTAGTTCGATATTTTTGTAGTAGGTTTAGTTTCACATTCCTAATAATTGATATAAAAGTATGTGATTGCAATTAAACCAAACCTCAAAATGAAATTTGATTTCCAATGAAATTTTAGATATTTTACAAAATGGGTAATTCTTAATAGCATACGCATGACTAATCATTTTAGCAGTTACGATAGTTACTGAATTATTAGTATTTGATTTATTTTCCAACACACACTTCAAATAGTAAAATTTTTAATGCATGATTGAAGTGTTTAATGGTATTAAATCTATAATAATCACTCGTAAGTGGAAAATTTTAATAGTATACGAAGGATTTGAATTATTATAGTTTTTTTTAAGTCATGAATATAATTTAAATCAGCACAGTAATATTTATTTGATCGTCGGCATTCATTCGAAGTATTGATTGTATATGAGCGTAATAAATATAAATTTAAGCAGATAGTATAATAAACAGCACGATGGATTTATAAACAATATTTAAACTAATAAATTATTTTAAATATTGCTTGAATCTTAATTAACAATGTTTAAATAATGGTTTTGTTATTTATATTTAATTAATTAATTATTTATTTATTTTTGTGTAAGCTAAGTGAAATTATTTAGCAATAAAAAACATTTATCATCAGAAATTAAGTGCATAATTTTCAAATGTACACCATTAAATATTAAAGATACATCAAAGTAACGTATAGTTTTCAATATTTTTGAACGTTAAGCTTTTATTCTATGTGTTAGATAATAATCAGTTTTAAAAGTTTATTACTTTATAATTTAAACCAGTATCAGTAATTTAATCTTAATGATTAAAATAATATTTTCAAAACTTTAGCTTTATAAAATATATAATAATTTTTATTGATTGTTAAATATAACAGTTTCGTTGTTTAAAATTACAAGAAATTTTAAGATGTTGAAAGAAACGGCAAATCACATTAAAATACTAATTGTAAATTTTAAAAATATGAAAGTGAGTGGTAACCAGAAATATTAAATCAGGTGGTTGTGCGAACGCTTGGGTTCCCGCGCATAAAGTTGGGGGAGAAGCAGGCAGCTATAAGTTCCGTCCAATTGACACGGCAGTGCGTGTAAGAGCATCATGGCTTTCTTGAGGTCCAAACACAATTGACTACTTCTTGTGATCAGGCATCGCTGTCTCTGATCTTTCGAGTCGGCGCGTTTGATGTATGATTTCTTTTTCAGCGCATTGTATTTGAACTGCAAGACAGAAATCGAATGCGAAATCTATTGACAGTTTTACGACTGAAAATGGGGAAGATAATTGCACTAGGTACTTTCCCTTCCTTTGTCAATTCGATAGGGTTCATCCCTCAAAAATCATTTAAGCAGGTTCTAAAACTAGCAATCATTTTTCCTCGTCACACCAATAGTCAGAAACACTGCTTCTTCAAAGATTATATTTGTTGATTTTTTAGATCCACTGAAAGTAAGGTCTCCAGCCTTGCTGCAAAATTCGATGATTGAAGAGCAGCAAAGTTTCTCATTAAAGCCTGGTGCGTCCTGAAATCTGATAACTTCTCACTGCTCCTGAATAGTTGAATTTTGCAATGGGAAAACCATGATGTCCTGACACACTACTGCCGAGTGTATTTGATGGAACTCACAGTTGCATGATTCCCCTCCTTCTGCACAGGCGCCTATCGGTTCGAGCAACCACACCGTATATTCCAAACGCGTCCTTTGATGTGTGATTATGCACTCGCACAATGGCATATTTAAATTTTTACGACATTTCATATATTTTAATTTGAATAACCCTAATATATTTTCGACATACATAATATCAAATCATAATAAATAAAATTTCTAATAGAATTTAAAACCTTTGATTAAAATGCCAATTTTAGTAAAAAGTTTGTCGCAGTAACATTTAAATTAAAAAAAAAGAAATTTATGTAAAAAATTATACATTTTTATATATTGAAAGAACGAACCTAAAAATTAAACTATAACAGGAGAAAATTTTTATACCTTAATAATGTTACACTACATTTTAAATGTATTATTTTAAAAATTTCTTTAAAAACTTTCATTCAGATGATATTGGTTTTCCTATTATATTATGATTACTAAACAAGATTGGCTGATATATATTTATTGAAAAAGTCCTTTCGAATTAATTAGAAACATTTGTTACGCATTCTTATATTAAACTGTTGAAAAAAAATCCATCCCAAACAATGTGAGCCGAAAGAAAATTCTATTCTTTATTGAAAAATTGAGGTAAGTGTTTCAAAGTTATTAATGACTTATAATGACTTATATTTATTTCTTCCAAAATATGAAGATAAAGAGAACTGTTGTCATTTAAAGACAATGCTAAAAATGAAAAGAAAACAATATCTGATATAGCATAAGAAATTACTTTACAATCATAAAAAACCGTCCCCCTGCTAATTTAATTCCAAACCAGCGCATAGAAGTACCACTGGATATAATCTATTAATAATAACGTTGACTAATTCAGATTTGTTTAAAATTGGCTTAGGTGGTCTCTTACAAATTAAATGTGTGTTAAACTTTAAAATTTTCATTCTCCACAATCCAATTCAATGTTTACATTTTAAAATCTTACTTGATTTTCCTTGTAGATATAATCTTATGAGGAAAATAATTAAAATACCTTGAAATTAAAAAATATGCATAGATTGCAAATTAGGCTTCGAAAAAAAATATAAATTGTAATCGTTGAGATTTCATACATAAGTTGGTTTCTAGAATTTTCTAATATGGAAACCCAAAATTGCAGCTCATTCCGCTAAGTGATGTTAGAGTTACACATGAAAAAGCTATACGCAATACATCAATTAAAAACATTGAAAGTGAATTTATCATTTTAAATTGCGCACTATCATACTCCATGAAATATTGAATGACATTCTGTTCAATGCCCTTGCCAGTGGTCTCGACCCCACCCCTTCAGCTGGGATTTGACCGATAGCCGGGCTGCGCTCGTCGTACACGATGCTTGACGGGTGCCGATCGGGGACTAAATCACCACCTCCAAGTAAGACTAGATTAAACTTGGCAGTCTGGTCAGGTGAACACAGATGGCGATCTGGGGCTGGTACTAAAGACTAAACGAAGAGGGTACTTTTAAATATAAATGTGTGTGTATGTGATGCATTGAGGAAAATGTTTCTTTGAAATTTTTTATTATTATTATTATAATTATTCAATTATTATTTTTTTTTTACTATTTTTTATATATCTCCTATTCTTGCTGAGAACCATAATTTGTGGGAGAGATAGTGTAGTCGATTATGTATTGTTTTAAAACATATTGTAAATATTGTAAAGTATGTTGAATAAACATTGTTTTTATTAGTACAATGATTAATTTATTTCTGATTTAATATTTCTGGTTACCGCTCATTTTCCTATTTTTTAAAATTCGAAACAGGTATTTTAATGTAATTTTTCGGTTTGTTTCAACATCTTAAAATTTCTTGTAAACTGAAACAATAAAATTGTTAGATTTAAAAATTAATATAAATAATTATGTATTTTATAAAGCTAAAGTTATAAAAAATATTATTTTAATTATTAAGAATAAATTATTGAAACTGGTTTAAACTATAAAGTAACAAACTTTTAAAAATGATTTTTATCTTGCACATGGGATAAAAGCTTAACGTACGAAACTATTGAAAATTATGCTTTACTTTAAGAGTCTTTACTATTTAATGATTAATTAATACTTAACACGATTCTGATAGAACCAGCTCATGCAGAAAAATAAAATTAAAAACACTTTAAAAATGGATAAATAAAATTGCTAAACTATGTTTATCTCTAATCATAACTTAGTTTTTGTGAAATAGCATTTAATTACGAAATCAACCTGCGCCTGTAGGTTGAGCCGGCAACAAATCAAAACATTAACAAGTTCAAAACATATGTGCACAAGAATAAACGTTTCCGACCAAAAGTCTTTTGATGTGCAAAATAACAATTTTGTGATTTGAATTACAAAATCTCATTTTTCAGGAACTACTATATATAATTAACAAACAGGAATCATTTGCGGTCATTTTTACCTTTTTTCAAAAATTGTTTGCTTGAATTTCTTTTTGAGTCAATGTTTAATTGTTATCTTGAAGAACAATTATATACATTGCTTACCTCTTCTGTATGTGACACAATCATCCCTTTTCTGATAAAAAGACATATCCTATATCTCTAAATGGCTCTGCAGTTTTCTTTCTTCTCATGTTTCAGGAAAGAAATCACAATTGATTGTCATTAAGACGCAATACTAGTTATTGAAAAAGACAATAAAGTCTGTGGGGGCGTTATTTGCAAATATCTCGGTCAAATTTCAATATTTTCACATAATTTTCTTTGCATAGGATAACTGAACACCATGCATAACCGGGATAGTTTTTACATTTTCGATTTTGGTTATAAACTCTTTATATTAGGATAGTTTCAGTTTCAGAACCGGTTCAAACAGGTCGAAACTAAAATCGAAAAAGTAAAAACTAGCCCCGTTGTAGACGTTCCTCAGTTATCCTATGGAAAATAACCATGTAAAAATGTTAAAATTTGAGAAAGATATTTGAAAATAACGCTCCCATAGACTTTACATTATCATCCGGATCTTTTTCAGTGACTAGTGTGGCGCCTTAATATCTTTGTAATATCTTTCTCATTTGTTCATTCAAGAATGTACTTCTCGTGTAACTCCACATTATTCGATGTGTATTTTATAGGTTAATGATTTTTATTAGACTTTGGTAGAACTTGTATTGACAAATTTGTATTTAATTCTCTTTTCCTACAACAACAACAAAAAAAGTGGCAATGCGGATAATTTAATTAAAACAAATATTTTTATTTTTTTCTATCTTCAATAGAAGAAAGTACTGTAATCGAAATTTTTTGATTTCCGGTTTTCGACGGATTTACACGTTTTAGGGGTCAGAGATTCCAAAAAACATGTTTTTACAAAATGTCTGACTGTGCGTGTGTCTCTGTGTGTGTCTGTGTGTCTGCCTGTCTGTATGTCGCCATTCTACCATCAAAAGTTATGCATAGGATTCAACCAAATTTTATTTTTGGCTGTGGCAAGCAGGTTCTCCTTCAGTTTTGAAATATTCCGCCGGAAGGGATCGCTGCAATCGCGATTTTTGTGCCATTTTCAATATTGTACCGACCAAAAATATATGAAGTTATGCATCGAATCGAACCAAATTTTTTGTATATGTGTATGGCTATAGCTAGTTAGTGATCCCTGAATTCGAAAAAAATCCGCCGGAAGGGGGCGCTGCAATCGCGATTTTTGTGCCATTTTCAATATTGTACCAACCAAAATACATGAAGTTATGCATCGAATTGGAAGAAATTTTTTATGTAAGTGTATGGCTATGGCTAGTTGGAACGCCCTGAATCTGAAAAAAATCCGCCGGAAGGGGGCGCTGCAATACCGAATTTCATACCATTTTTAACACTGCACCACATAAAAGTGTATGAAATTAGTTCTAGAACTGAACTAAACATTTTGTATATGATTATTTTTTGGTAAGGCAAGTAAATCCTCCCTGAATTTAAAAAAAAATCTGCTTATCATTCTATTGTCCATCGGCTCGTGCAGAGACGGAAATTCGTTTTTACTCCGATTAATTGATTGAAGCAGAAATTTAAGAAGAAAAACAAAGTTGGTAAGGTATTGAATTAAAATTATTAAAGCATTAAAATGAGTAACTATTTTTTTTAAATATTAAAATGTATGTATGAAATAGAAGAAAGTTTTGGGATTGGCACATCCAACTAGTTTTATTAATTTATGAGAGATTCCTTTTAATTCGGAATCCATTTGAAAGAATAGGATTTTTGCTAAACTTAAATAATATACACATATTTTGCTCTTTAAATTTAGATAGAAGTTACATATCTGAATCAATCATGTGTAATAAAATACAAAAAAAAATCTAGAAATTTGTAATGCCTTCTAAAATCCCATTATAAAACTTAATTTTTAAAACGTCTTTATAAAATTTTTCCTTAGCCCTCATGATATAAATATGAATTGAATAATACAGAAAATAAGAACATTTGTTAGCTTTCAGATAATGAGATGATCCTTAAACTCCAGTAAGTCTATATTGATAGCTACAATTAATAACAATTAAAAAAAAAGTCTAATTCTGTTTTTAAAGTGGAAAAAATTCGGACTCGAAAGGGTTATAAAAAAATTCAAAATATGTGTGAACAAGAATAAACGTTTCCAACCATAAGCCATGTGATGTGCTTAATAACATTTTTGTTATTTGAAATAAATTATCTCAATATGGGAGAACTATTATACCTAAGTGTAATAAATTAATCAACTAGCAATCAATTTCTTGTCATTTTTACCTTTTTTTACAAAAATGTTTGCTTAGATTTTTATTTCAGTCAGTGTTTAATTATTATTTTGAAGAACAATTATAAACATTGTTACCTCTTCTGTATCTGACAGAATTATCCATTTTCTGAGAAAAATACTTATCTCGTATCGCTTAATGACTCTACAGTTTTCTTTATTCTCATGTTTCCGGAAAGAAATTATATTTGATTGTCATTAATAATTTTGTAACATCTTTCCCATCTACTCACTCAAGAATGTACTTTTCGTTTGACTCCGCGTTGTTATTCGGAGAGTCTTTTATGGGTTGATGACTTTTATTAGACTTTGATAAAACTCGAATTGATAAATTACTATATAACTCTCTTTTTCTACGAAAAGCAAAAGTCACAGTGTATTTAATTCAAGCGAAATAAATATTTTTTCTTAATTTGTAAGGGATTTTTTTAACTACGAATTCTTTTTTAAGAATGGTATTTTTACTAAATTTAAATATTATACATATTTTTCACTCTTTGAATTTTAAAATATATGTTACGTATTTGAATCAATTATGTGTAATAAAACGCAAAAAAATCGTTAGAAATTTGTAACAGCCTCTAAAATTCCATTTTAAAACTCTATTTTTAAAACGTCTTCAGAAATTCTCCCTTAGCCTATTATGATATAAATATGAATTGAATAGTACAGAAACTAAGTAAGGTACCCTGGGGTAATAACGCCAGGTGGGGTAATAACGCCAAGTGCTAATATTATGCATAATTATGAAATAATCTGGTAAATGACACCCATGTGCTCTGCGCAGAAGAGTTTTGAGTCATATAAATCGCAAAAAACAGCTTCAAGTTAATTTGTTTCATTTTTAGGTCCTTTTGTTTTTACAAGCAGCTAAAATTAACGCTTGATCTAAAATTTGCGGGATACGTTTTGTGATGTGAAGACTATTTTTTTCATCCGGAAATAATTTCTTAATTACATAAATTTGTAGTACATTTCATGGACTATCAAAATGTTGTTGAAGATTTTGGTTAGCTTCTCGAGATAATTTGTAATTTAAAATGTACAGCGTAATAACTATAACGGGGTAATAACGCCAACCCTTGGCATTAATACCCCGGTTGATTCCCTACAGTGACCGAGCTACATCCTAAATACTGATTCAAATAAACACAGTTAAAACTGTGCAATGTTTCTAATAATTCTATTTAAGCGGTCCTTTTTAAGCAAAAAGAAGCTCACGGTCCGATATTCTTTTGCCTCACCCCCCCCCCCCACACCACACCTTTATTTTTCTTACACTTTCACAAAAACTTGAACATTTTCAATAGCTTAGAATGCAATTTGTCAATTTCTAAGTTTGTAGAGTTTGTATTTTTAGAATTGGGCAATCTACGTACAATTATTCCATCTTATTTCATAGTTTTGTTTGCATGGCATTATTACCCATATAGGTGGGTAATAACGCCAAATAGCATTGGTCAAGAAATCACGCTATTACATTTTATGAATACATATCTGTTAAATTATTTTTTTTATATAGATAGTCAATGAGTTGCTTTATCAAATCATATATTTGTTTGAAAAATACCAATTAAAACTGAGCCGTGAAAATTGGTAGAACCTTAACGTGGCGTTATTACCCCAGGGTACCTTATATTCGTTAGCTTTTAGATAATGAGATGATCATTAAATTTCAGCAAGATTTTGTTGATAGCTACGATTAATGTCAATAAAAAAATCTAATTCTGTTTTTAAATTGAAAAAAAAAGTTTGACCAGAAAGGGTTATAAAGATAATCAAAATATTTGTGAATAATAATAAACTTTTCCAACCATAAGCCCTTCGATGTGTTAAATAACAATTTTTCTTCTTGAATTTCATGATCTCATTATGGGGAAACTATTATACATAAGAGTAATAAATTAATCAAATAGCAATCATTTTCAGTCAGTTTTAACATTAAAAAAATATACTTGCTTGAATTTCTTATAGAGTTAAAGTTTAATTGTTATTTTAAAGAACAATTATATACATTGCTTACCTCTTCTGTATCTGACACAATCATCCGTTTTCTAAGAAAAAGACTTATCCCGTATCTCTTAATGACTGCAGTTTTCTTTATTCTCATGTTTCGGGAAAGAAATTATATTTGATTGTCATTAATAACTTTGTAACATCTTTCCCATCTGTTCACTCAAGAATGTACTTCTCGCTTGACTTCACGTTATTTGGAGTGTCTTTTATGGGTCGATGATTTTTATTAGACTTTGATAAAACTCGAATTGAGAAATTTGTATTTAATTCTCTTTCTAAAAAATTAAGTGGCAATGTCTTTAATTCAAACGAAACAAATATTTGTTTTTAATTTATCAGAGATTCTTATAATTTCGAATTGATTTTTAAAAAAATATTTCATTTAACTTATTTAATAAGAAAGTTTAAGCATTTAAATGCAATTTTTTTCCGTTTAAAGAGTATTTCATAATTTTTCGATTTTACCCCAATTTTTGAATGAAATGTATTCTGAGTAAATTTCGGATTCCAAACATATACACTATATAAATAGCTATTTAAAAACTGATAAATCGAATAAACAAAATGAACAATATAAAACAACTATAATGGTGAAAATATTGAGAGAATGTTTATCGAAAGCACTTTCCTCCTCTGTGATTGATTTTTATTTCTCAATGACTTAATTTCACTTTTAAACTGATCTAATCATTCCATGAAGCATATGTAATCGTTGTTTTTCTTTATTTCTTTAAAAGGGAAAATTTAATGTTATAGTAAAATTATCTTTACTAAATAATACGTATATGTATATATTATAAATACTTAATTTGGATAATTATTGAATTTCCATTAATGTCAGCCGAAGCTAAAGTAAAAACTGAGACATGAAATTATTAAAAAAATAAATAAACTTTTTTTGAACAAGGGGAATTTTTTTCTGAAAAACATGTAATTTTCCTACATTAATATATTAATTATAAAACATGTAAACATGTGAATCTGAAATATGAAAACATGTAAAAATGTGAATCTGAAACATGAAAACATGTAACTTTCCTACATAATACATTAATTATTATGTTTGCATGATTTACATTTTAAAATGAAGTTTTCAAATAGAAAGCAAAATGGATGTTTAAAAAATATCATAACTCTTACATTGTTTTTGCATAGTTATATATAGAGAAGTGTAGCCGAATTTGCACCACTTCACTTATTTTCAGCTCTAATTAACTTCATTTTTGGAATACCTGCAAAATGTCGCTGCGAGTGTTTAATCTATTCGTCTACTAACTTAATAAATCTTTGCAAAAATTTCTTTTGTGTATATAAGTTTTATTTAAATTTGAAAAATTTGCCACAAGTTGTCCAAATTCAGCGATTACTCGCTTTAGTTGGACGATTGGTTTCCTTAATTGGAACAAAAAATAATTTATATCTCATTTTTATTCCTTATTAATTTTTTTATTAACCCTTTCATTCCCATGATATAATACGCTCTGGAAATTCAGCAACTCAGAGAATCTGAATTTCCACCAGAAAAGCTCATCGATAAAATTCGCTTTACTTAAATATGGAATGTCTGTTATTAAATAAAACAAGTATTTCTATTTTTATTTTTTGGTGTGGATTTGAAATTTCCTAATTAAATATAGAGAAAAATATAAGAAATGTCATGATGCCATTTGGACTCACTGGGAATGAAAGGGTTAAGAATATTGAGGTAAATTCCATTATCACTATATTACCGAACACAAATTCACACAGTTGAAGTTACGATTCAAAATTGCGCAACAATACTTGGTTTACAGGTTAATTTACAATGAGATACTCGTCAAATTTAAATGATGTTTTCCATATCAACTTTTTAAAAATTAAGTACTGTACGCATTCTCACAAATCAGGTGCTTTTAAAACTGTCACGGATTAACTTCAAGTTTTGAGTATAACAGTAAATATATGTGCAATATTGTTCCGTTTGGAGCTCTCATTAATGATAAAAACTTCAGTATAAGAGATATTACAAATTGTAGTAAATAAAATTTCATACAGAAACAGTGTCCTATTATTTAATGAGACTTTAGTTTTATTTTTATTTTTTAATGTTTACGGAGACCGTTTGTAATAGCTATGAGACAATTTCTGTTACAAGAGTAAAAAGTTAAATGATTCTTTTCATATAAATTGACATCAATAAAACGTATTGTCACATTTAAGGCTGCGAACGTCTAATTTACGTTTTAACTGCCGTAAATGTGACAAAACTCACCTAAATGCGGCAGTCGTATAATGTAGTATTTTTTTCAGATACTTATTCCATTTCTGCAAAAAAAGTTTGTTTTAAAAAAATGGTATTAAACAATGTTCTGCGTAATAAAAGCCAGGTATACCCTAAATGTTGCAAAACTATGAGTAATGGCTTCTCATATCGGCAAAATGTCCTTATTTTTTATGTTTATATAAGACTAAACAGTATAAAGAAATTGATCAAAAAATATGACGAAAAATTAAATTAAAATATTCCAAAAATTGCATGGAGATAGTAATTAATTATAAAATAGTAAAAAGTAAAAAATAGAGTTCAAAGACTATAGTCTTATTTTTATTACTTAAAATTTATGATCGCATTTCTGTTCCAATTTAAGTAAACCAAATTGGCCCAATTAAGGCATCTGAGTCATAAAAAATAAGAATAAAATTAAATCAACATAATCTCAAGAATAAGAACAAAATGAAAGTAAACAAATCAGTGTGAAAAACATGCGCAATGAATCACGAACATGAATTTCGATATATAAATCAAAACATTCCAATTTACCTTAGTTTTAAAGTATTCTGTTACGTTTAGTAAGAAAAAAGATTATATAAAAGCAGCTAATTTTATATTTTATTAAATGTCTGAAAACAACACGAAAAAGGTGGGTGCTTCTTCTAATCATAAATGAAGACAATCTGATGTGTAGGATTTCAGTAGTGCATGGCGTCTCTTTATCTGATTAACGGTGGAATCACAAAGGTTCATTTAAACGGGGGATTTAAATATGGCTACTCTCCTCTATTGACAAACAGACAATATTTTAATGACCAATGTTTGCTTTTCAATAATTGTTTTAGAATATAATTCATAACTTTATAAGTTTTAAATTTCTTAAAAGATTTTACCGCTACTTATATTATTTATAAAGTATATTTCCGTTAACTAGTATTTTAAGTCTATATTATAAAGGCCAAACACATACGTCATTTTGTGAATGGCAACACTTTCAAATTTTAAAAGAAATTTCGGTTTTGCTTCGGGTTTTGCAATTTTTGGTACTGCAAATTTTTAAGCTTATAAACATCGCATATTTTCAATTTTTTACACCATCGTATAGGACAAAAATGTACTTTTAAATGCAATTTATTTGAAAACTGCATCTTAATTTATTTTTTAAATATTTATTTTTTTGTACTTTTAATACCGCTTTTCTAGTTGTGGCAACAAGAGTAGTCCATTTTTATTAAAAGCAAATAAAAAAAGTTATTACTGTATCTTTATTTTGCCATTTTATAATTAAAAGGGAAAAATGAAATTTAAATATATACCCGGAGAATTTTGATTTCATTTACAAAATTTGATTTACATTTAAAAGAACATCGACTTTTTAATACTAATAGCACCGAGGCTTCAACTTTTGAAAAAAAATGATCGAATTAAAGTACCAATTTGAAAAGGTGAATACAGACACGAGATGTGTATTTGTAAATTTTGATATGGCAAAAATGATGTCGGGTTTAGATTCCACGGTGAAAAAATTCTACCACTGAGTTAAAAGTGAAAATATATTTTTCACATTGGAATACTAGCATAAGAGCCTTAATTTATAACTACATCATAATGACATATCTTATGTCATTATCTCTCTCGTCATCTCTCTGACAATTTTTAGGTAGATTTTGTATGAAATACTACCTATTGCAATCGCACCAGTTTATATATATATATATATATATATATATATATATATATATATATATATATATATATATATATATATATATATATATATATATATATATATATATATATATATATATATATATATATATATATATATATATATCACTTTCTTATGGACACGATAACTTCTATAATTCTTCACCAATCTCTACCAAACTGGTAAATAAAATCAAAGGGGATAAAATCTCGGCTAAATTCGTTAATGGGCAAAATCTGACCTAGGGGGTCGGGATAGGGGGCGTTTTTGTGAAAACCGAAAAATTCCATAACTTCTTTATTAAAATAGATAGCGAATCGGTTTAAAGTTTATATTACTTCTTAAACATGGGCCAAAATTTTATGCATGTCAGATTTTTGATAAATTTAGAAGTGGGCTCATGGGGCGAAAAAAAAGGGGTGTTGAGAGATAAAAAATCATAACTTCGTCAAATTTCAAGATATCAAGTCCAACTAAATTTTTTGTAAATGGTCTTAAAATTATCTAGAAATTTTGAATTTACAAGTTTTGATAGGATCAACTTTTACCGATGAAAAAAATTTTAAATGAAAAGAAAAAGGGCGGTGAAAAAAGAAAAAAATCTATAACTCCGTCAATTTTTAAGATATCAAATCTGATTAAATTTATTTTACATCTTCTCAAAAATATCTACAACTTTTATACTGACAAGTTTTTCATAGGACTAATTCGTATAGCAAAAAGACATTAAACAAAAATAGGAGTTGGATAAAAAACCTCAAATCCAAACTGCTTATATTCTGACTCATTTTTAAATTCATTTTTGATTTTAAACGCATCCAAATGGTAGATCCTCTTATTTAGAAACTGTATAAAGTGACGCATTGGTAAATTTTCTGATAAAGACAGAATATATTTAAAAAAAGGCTACCAAAAAGGGTATTTTGAACAGAATTTCCCAAAGTCATCGGGACTCAAAATTTAAGAAAGTATTCAAATAAGAAATTGTGTTTTTTTCTGACTCGTTTTTAAATCCATTTTTGTTCTCAAACACATCCAATTTACAGATCCTCTTATTTAGGAACTATATAAAGTGATGCATTGATCGGTTTTTTGATAAAGACAGAGTATATTCCGAAAAAGGCTACAAAAAAGGGTATTTTGAACAGAATTTCCCGAAGTCTTCATGATTTGAAAATTTAAGGAAGTTTTCACATAGCAAATTGCGTTTTTATGACTCGTATCCATTTTCGCTCTCAAACGCAACCAATTTACAGATCCTCTTATTTAGGAACTATATATTGTGACGCATTGGCCAGTTTTTTGATAAAGATAGAATATATTTTTAAAAATTCTGTCAAAGTGAGTATTTCGCACAAAATTTTCCGAAGCAATCATGATTAAAGAATTAAGGATGTATTAAACAACACATCGGTTATTTTATGACTCATTTTGAAATTCAATTTTTTTCTCGAATGCATTCAACAGACAGTTTTTTGTTTTTTAAGAGTTGTATAATGTGCAGTTTTGGTCGATTTTTTAAGAAATTCAGAATTTTTTTCAAAATATGTTGTCAAAATGGGCATTTGAGCTGAATTTTTCTTAAGATGATTCTGATAAAACCAGTTTTTGCAGAAAAATGAAATTAAAAATTTTTCATAAACGGCCAAATGAAGTTATTAAACTGGGTTTGTCTGTAATCATATATATATATATATATATTGTTGAAATGAGCACTCTTCGAAATTACCTCCGCCTATAGGCCCAGCCGACAGGGATTTGTTTACTACTTACATGTACGATTAAATTTCATTTTTAACATTTTCTACTACTGAGTTTTATAGAAAAAATATTTTGTTATCATTAAGTTAACTATCATTTTATAAGAGTTAGACTTACCAATATACGGTGCATATTTTACTGTCAACTAATTTTGCAGGTTTATTATAAATGAATGAAACAGTTTCTTCTTAAACATTTTCTTTCGTCAAAATTTGACGGATTCTACCTGGTCTGATTAACGTTGGAATCACAAAGGTTCATTTAAACTGGCGATTTAAATGTAGCTACTCTCCTCTATTGACAAACAGACAATATTTTAATGACCAATGGTTGCTTTTCAATAGTTGTTTTAGAATTTAATTCATAACTTTATGAGTTTTAGATTTCTTAAAAGTCTTTACCCCTACTTATATTATTTATAAAGTATATTTCCATTAACTTGTATTTTAAGTTAATATAAATTCGCAAAAAATCCCGTGTAATTAACGACATAATGAATAGTTACACAGAATGAAAAAAAAATATTTCATTTCTAAATAACCTTAACCATTAAATTATATTTTGGTAAAAATTGCTTCTTATTTTTTCAGAAACTTGAAGCTAAGTCGATTTTTAATTAACATGTTTACTTTAAAACGTTGCTCCAATATAAATGTTTTGCAAAATTTGAATGCTGTTAAAAATTATTTATCATTTAAAGTATGCAATATGTTTTATTAAAGACGCTTGTTAATTTCGGTATTTCATTTATGAATAATTTGTTGGTATGCAATTTTGAAAGCAATGATATATCTTAAAAAATTTGTTTTTATAGGATTGTTTATTATGCCTAATATTTTCATGAAAATTATACAAAACTTTTACGTAAAATATTTCAGAAATTTCTTCCGATTCTTTTCAAACACATATTCATATTCGTATAATTTATTGCAACGATGTGAAAATTGCCATCATTAAATTGTTGAAAATAAAATTCCTTATCTATGAAATATCTGAAATAATATGTGGAAATTATTTCAGCATATGGAAAACTTACTTTTCTTGAATTATTAATCAATATTTTTATCTATATAGTCATTAATTAATTAAAGAAATTTTAAAATACATTTCTAAAGAATTAAAACTAAATTTTAATTATAACATTATGGATTTTAAAAATCTCGAAATATAACGTAATATCAGTATGTATTTAAAAAATATATTTACAATAATTTTTGTAACAAGTTTAAACATTATAAACTTTTTTTTCATAAATTATTTTTTATTGTAACAAAAATACATATATAAAGCAGACACATATAAATATATCTACCACCATTCAAACACTTATCGATATATCGATGCATGAGTACCTGGCATTCTTTATTTAGAAATGGAAGCCCTTATTAGGTGCGTTCGTAATTATATAAATACGTTGCACCTACAGTGGTGTTCAGTCCGTCCGCATATAACACAGGTAAAATTACTCAACCGATTGATTTAAAATTTTAAATATATCATAATTGCAAAATTTTGTCGAGCCATTTCAAATCATATGGATATCGGATGAATAGTTTGATCATAGGGATGGTCCAAAATTTTCCGTTACATTATGGCCAATGGGAAGAAAGGTTTAAGTGCATTTTAATGGTTGCATAACCTTTCAATCAGAATGAAATTGATATGAATTTACTGAAGTGTACTAAAATATACATCCTGTTACAATATGCGATGCAAAAAATGCTTATTATTTATTTACAGGGTCACACAAAAGAATTCCGTTACATGGTGGTATAGGGTGAAGCTTTGTTTTCGGCGTATTATAATTTTGTTGTATTATTTCACGAATAAGGAAGTTATATACGATGTTGAGATTCACTATGAGTTAACTTCTGTATCATATAAAGTGCACAGTATTTACAGGGCCATACAAAAGATTTCGAATACTATACTGCAACCGAAATACTGTATAGTGGAGATGATTGTTAGAAGTGCATTTTTAGTTGTCCTGTGATTATTTAAGTTTAACCTTTTCGCTGGGGCTCGGACAGCACCAGTCCGAGAATACATTGTAAGACGGACAGATGCTGTCAAATCCTCCGTGTAAAGGTTAACTAAATTTTTGCATATTGCGTTGTATGTATAAGTGCTGTAGATCATATACAGGGTAACATACAGGGTAACGCAGCAGAAATTGCACAGGTTATGGAATATGAACAAAAGTTTATTAAAGGTGGTTTTTAAATCAGCTATGTATTTTCACGCTGAACTGCATTTAGTAAACCAAGATGTGTTTATAGAAAGTAAAAAATTATATACAGAGTCACAGAAAGAATTAGATACATGGCTATATATGGAAGATAATCTCTGGAAGTGTAATATCACTATATTTAAGCGTGTTATAGTCTTGATTAAATTCTAGAGAAATAATGGCTTTATGCATGCAAAGATAGTAGACAAAACACACGGCTGTGCGAAAAAATTATATTGTGCTCCAGTTTATTGAATATAAATTTCTGAAAGTCAAATTTCAACCCATTAGGCATTTTAACACTTTACAACATAGTTGAATTTTTTTAAGAATTCAGTTCGTCTGTCCATACTCTAACTTGCGTTAATATAGTTAGATGGTTTTGTAATTGATATATGTAACAAATTGATATATATGTCTGTAATCATATCATATTTTGTATTCTTGCATTTTTGGATAAGAAATTAACCATTATTATATCATTATCTGAATACTTAGAAAAACATTTATAGTACAAGCGCACCTCATTTGCCATGTATGACAAGAAATTTCCAACTTGTTTAAAAGGTCGACTATGTCATTGGGGCCACATTTCTACGATTAATTATCAACATCGGTGGACTTAAATTTATTGTTTCAACATCTCTCAAAAGCACTGTTAATCATCCTCATACTTGACTTTAGTCCTCTGGAAGGAATCTAAGGGTATATACAGAGATGTCATAAAAACTATATAATCCTATATGTATGTACACCAAGCGACCAAAACAATCAACCAATAAATAGGAAATTTCAGATTTATTTGAAATTTAATTATTTGAAATTATGCGCTTAATCGTGAAGATTTAAGAATATATATCTCTCATGGTTACAATTACAGTGAAAAAAAAGTAAGCACAGATAAGTTTGGCCTTTATAATATAGATAGATAGATAGATAGTTCATAAAATCTAAAACTGATTAATTCTTTAAAAAATCTTTATAATATTTGATTCATTCGAAGTAAATATTTAAATACGTTCATTTAACAAAAGCAGTATTAATTACCTTAAAAATACTTTTAACACACTCAGTATTATAGTACGCTGAGTTAAAGAAAAAAAGATGCGATTGTGCGTTTCAGTTTAACCGATTTTGCATTGTCCAAAATAGTATCCTGTTAATTAAATAGAGAAACTAATTTTTTTTTATGATATGATAAGAAAAAAAGCGACTCCTTCCCTTTTGTTAATAGTTATAGCTAAATTTGCATACATACATATTTGTGAAATGTTATCTAACACTCATCTAGAAGTTAAACAGCCACATTGCTAAAAACTTCTATTTCATGAAATTTCGTTTAAATAAAAAGAATGGAGACTAAAAGGAAATAAGCAAGAAATAAAGATGAAAGTAGAATGACTTCCGTTTTCACTTATCATTTTGTGTTATTCTTTCCCATGCTTTAAATGGGAACCAACAATGAAATAATGGGGGAGATAATTCTTTTTTACTACATCCTTCATGTAATTACATTCTTTGGAAAATTTACCAGAATCGCTCAAAAAAATTATTATTATAATTTAGTATTTTAGAGTTGTATTTAATTTTAAAAGAAAATGAGACTATTCCTGAAACTAGTTGGATGTGTCAATCGCAAAACTTTCTTCTATCTCACAAGTGCATTTTAATAATTAAAAAAAAAAAAAACGTGGTGACCCCAAAGTTACCCACTATTGAATTTCCTCGAACATTTGACCTAGCCTAATGAGATTCTGGTATCCGAAAAGCCTAAAACGCAAAATTTAATTAATATTCTGAGAAAATGAGCTTAGTAGTGCCTCATGTTGGGTAATTTATACTAAAACCTAATAGTATCTATTTATGTCAAGACCTGACATAATTTCCGATCTGAAACCAGTCCGAGATCGGAATCTGAAATTTGATAGAATTTCGTCCATTAGTTCTTGAGATATAGTTGTAACAAAAAAATTGCAAAACGTAGCACAGCAACACCATATCTTGGACAATTTATGCCAAAACGTAAAAAAACGTCTAATTATGTTATGGTTTAAAAGAATCTGAAGTTTCATGAAATTCTGTGCATTAGTTCTTGAGCTTTAAAAAAAGCTTTTTATTAAAGCTCTTTAATTAAAGCTTTTTTTAAAGCTAATTTAGCTAGTTTTAAAAAAAACGTGTAAAATATAGCACAGCAGCACCATCAGTTGAAGGATTTATAATAAAACGTAATCATCGTGTAATTACGTTATATGTCATTTTGTAACAAAATCTGAATTTTGATAAAATTCTGTGCGTTGGTTGTTGAGATATAGCTATTGGAAAAATCGTGCAAAATGCAGCATAGCTGCACCATCTGTTGCAAGGTTAATAACAAAACGTAATCGGCGTCTAATTATGTTATATATTCTAGTGTAACAGAATCTAAAATTTGATGAAGTTCTCTGCATTAGTTCTTGAGATATAGCTATCGCAAAAATCGTGCAAAATGTAGCATAGCAGCGCCACCTATAGAGCAGTTCATTCCAAAACCTTATCGACGGCTATGTATCTCAAGGTATCGCGGAATCTGAAGTTTGGTGAAATTCTGTGCATTAGTTCTTGAGATATAGCTATCATGAAAATCATGAAAAACGTGGCATAGCAGCGCCACCTACTGGCCAATTTACACCAAAATTTAATCAGCGTTTATGTATATCAAGGGGTCACAGAATATGAAGTTTGGTGAAATTCTGTGCATTAGTTCTTGAGATATAGCAATCTTGAAAATCATGAAAAATGTAGTATAGCAGCGCCACCTGCAGCCAATTTTCACCAAAAACCAATAGGCACTAATTCATATCAAGGTCTAACTGAATATAAAATTTTATTAAATTTTGAGCATTAGTTCTTGAGATAGAGCGCCCACAAATTTTTTGTCACATACAGACAGACAGACACACAGACAGACAGACAGACGGACAGACTCACAGACAGACATTTTCTAAAAATAGTCAAAACGTGTTCAGGACCTTCTAAAACGTATAAATCCGTCGAAAACCGGAAGTCGAAAATTTTCATGAATCCAATACTTTCTTCTTGTAAAGATAGAAGAAAGTAAAAATGTTTGCGCAATATTTTGGTATTATACAGGTGAAGTTATATACTTTTAGCTGCTTCCAAGAAAAACAAATATTTTTGAATCCCTTAAATTTCTTAATTTCTAATAACATTTAATATGCAGAAAACAAGTATATTCAACAATCATTTTTAACCCTTTCCAACAAAGTTGAAAAGTGTTTATGCATTCGGTTTCTCTGGCCGTCTGGCCGCGCTCTAACTCTCGTAAATATACTAGGATTGCCATGAAATTTTTGGACGTTATTTAGGTTTACCCTAGCACGAACCCTGTTGAAGATGCTGTTTCTACCATGATTAATTTATTTACAGGGACAATCAAAAGTTTTCCATTACATTACGGCCTACGGGAAAAAAAGTTTCAAATGAATTTTATAACACTTATACACTATTATAACACTTTCCAAAAGTTTGAAAAGTGCTTATGCATTCGGTTTGTCTGTGCATCTGTTAGTCTATCCGTCTATCTTTCTGTCAGTCTATCCGTCTATCTAAAACCTGTAAATATATTTGAATTGCCCTGAAATTATTGTATGTTATTGACGTTTACCCTAGCACGACCTTATAGAAAATGAAGTTTCTACCATGATTAGTTTATTTACAGGGAGAGTTAAAAATTTTCCATTGCATTATGGCCTATGGGGAAAAATCGTTTCAAAGGCGTTTTAAGATGTTGCACCCCGTCAAACATATTAAAATTTACATGCATTTAAGAGGTGCACTAAAAATGCTTTCTATAAATTATGCGGTGAAAATATAGCAATTATTCCTTTACAGGGCCACGCAAAAGAATTCCATTGCATAATGTTAAGGGGAGGAAGAGTATGCGACATTTTAAAAATATATTAAATTGTTTCATTTATAACAAAATTGATATATGTCACTGAGGCATAATATAAATTAAACGATACTTTCTTGCATAATATGAAGTACATTGCATTTACAGGGACATACAAAAGATTTCAAATAGTATATTCCTTCCAACGGACTGTATATGTTTCCAATAATGGCTGATGGATGGATGTAATACATTTTAATCATGATATATGCATTTAAGTTTCACTAAATCTTTGTACATTATAAGGGTGTGTATAAATGTTATAGCTGGTGTACAGGGCCATCCAAAAGATCTCGCCAACATTACTGAGTATGAGCGTAAATTACTTAAAGGTGGATCTTAAATAAGGTATACATTTTTACACTGAATTGCATTCAATTTACTAAGAAATGTTTGCAGAATATAGATAAAATGATATACAGGACCATGCAAAGAATTGTATGCATGGACACCTATGAATGATAATTTATAACAATGTGATATCAGTTGTTTTAAGAGTTTTAGTTTAAAATGAATTTTAGCTTCTTACTGACTATTAATAAAGGTACAAGGTAAACTACAGGGCTGAACAAAAGTTTTCAAGTATGTTTCTCATTTATTAGTACAAATTGTTCAAAGATTGCCCAAATTCACTATATGGCAATAGATGATCGTCCACATGCGATTTTTGACATTTGGTTAATTTCTAGAAAAATACTTGAGGAATTATCCTGAAACCTCAAGAAGGACAACATAAAAGTACAGGTCATATATTTCCGTGAATATTTTCTCCCGAAATATTCCCTGAAATATCCACAGTGGACCGTCAACAAACTGAAAAAGAACAAAAATCTTTTGGATAACACTGTCAAAACTAATGTTACAAAAACGTTTAAATTGTAGATTTTGATTAAGTAGCTCATTGTAATAAACTGCTCTCATTTTTATGCGGATAGTAGTATACTCGTAGAAATATTGAGGTTTTTATAAAAACAGTCCCAATTTTTTTCAAGTTTTTTGCTTATAATTTGCAGAATTCTTTAAGTAAAATAATGTTCTTTTTCGAAGATATTAAAAAATATATTGTCTAAAACACCCTCTAATCAAAATTACAAAATAATAAAAATTGTATGAAAAATGAGTAAATTTAGTAAATATTTTTTTTCTTTGCCCATGCGTCAAAGTTATCAAAATTTCTTTTGCATATTGTGTTACTTAAAAGTATCGAGCAACTTTTGTGAAAGTCTCAAAAGCATAGCTTGCAAATTCTAAAAGTGTTCGTCGATTGATTAAACTCAAAATCCGTTATTTCAAAAATTAAGCAAAAAGATGAGGAGTTCTTTTCATTTCTCCGTTGATTAGTGCTAATATATAATACACAATATGGCACGCACTTCTATATTTGGATACAACCCCTTTTTTTGTTTCATTTTGGAAACAACGTATTTTGTGCTTATTCTAACAACGATCACTTTCAGAATTTTCAAACTATGTTTTTGAGACCTTTACAAAAGTTGCTGTATACATTTTGCTAACACAATATACAAATAAAATTTTGATAACGCTGACGCATGCGCAATGAAACAATATTTAGTAAAACTGCTCATTTTACTTAGAATTTTTATTATTTTGTGATTTTGATTAAAGGGTATTGTATACAATATATTTTGTGAAATTTTCGGAAAAGAACTATAATTTATATTAAGAACTCTGCGAATTACAAGCAAAAAACTTGAAAAAATTTTGGACTTTTTTTATAAAAACCTCAATATCTCTACACGTATCCATGCTATCTGCATAAAAATAAAAATTTTTTATTACAATGAGCTACTTAATCACAATTTACAGTTTGAACGCTTATGCTACTTTAGTTTTGACAGGGTTATCCGAAATATTTTCGTTCTTTTTCAATTTGTTGACGGTCCCCTATCGGTGTCCCCTGACGGTGGCGTTTCGGGAGAAAATCTTCACGGAAATATATGACCTGTACTATTATGTTTACACATTTAAGGTTTCAGGATAATTCCTCAGAATTTGTCTAGATATTTAACAAAATGTCAAAAATCGCAAGTGGACGGTCATCCTTGGCCATGTCATTTTATACCGGGTGTCCCGAAAATGACTGACGGAATTTAAAATTCAATAACTTGCAAACGGTGACAGCTATTTAAAAAAATTTTGCAGGAGGGTTAAATATAATGTCAGGATTTTTTTTTACCGTAATTTTTTATTTTAGTTCGAATTTGAAACAATAGGTGGCGCTGACGGCGATTGAAGGGCAGGTGATCAGTGCTGAGTGAAGCGTCGACGTGGCCTTCAATCGCCGTCAGCGCCACCTATTCTTTCAAATTCGAACTAAAATAAAACAAATTACGGTAAAAAAAAACTCCTGGCATTATACATAAAGCTCCTGAATTTTTTTTTTTTTTTAATAGCTGTCACCGTTTGCAAGTTATTGAATTTTAAAATCCATCAGTCATTTTTGGGACACCTGGTACATCGATATAGATATATATGTATATATCGTAATTCATGGTACATAATGAGAATTATAGTGTTTTTAGGTGTGTGCTATATGTAGTAGACGATGCAGTGAAGTGTTAATACATTTTCTATTTAAAGCGTTTCATAGTAATCAAATAAAAAACTAGAAGTTTAAAACTAAGTTCAAGCCATTTATAGTAAAAATACTGTTTAACTTTTTATTTACTTTTTTTCAAAATATAAAACAGGCTATATGAATTAGTTACGATTTAAAATTAAAGTGTAAAATCAGTAAGTAAAATTATAAAGTTGTTTTTTAAATGCAAATATATCTTTCTTAATACTAATTAAGGAACAAAAGTAAGATAATTTAGGAATTTGCACTTGACTTTAATTTCTCTTTACCGCCACATTTTCTAAAGTTCCCTTTCTTTTTCGTTGGAAAAAGGAGAAGGGATCTATATTTGCGTTTTTATCTCAGCATTTATTCCGTCAGACATAATGGAATTTTATATGTAGCATAGTAAAACGGAAAGGGCTGATTAAAATTTTCTCTTTTTATTTAATTTCGTTGTTTAGAATATTCATTTAAGTTGAAAACCGCATCAAATAGAGTTTTATTTTTTTCCACTCTTTTCATACTTTAATTTTTTTTTATCTTTCTACATAACAGAAATAACTGGAGTATTTCGTATAATTAAAATTACTTTGTAATTAATTTTAATTTGTGAATAATTTATAGCATTTTTCTCTTCTTTTCAAAGTTTTCTTCAAAAGAAGTGTATTATTAATAGTAGTAGTAATAAATTCGAATATTTATCTTACAGGTCAACCTAAAATTCATGGTTAACCCCTTCGCCATCCATGACCCCACCAGTGGCTGAGAGGCTCTACTATCGAAACTGGTAGAAGGCAGGTGCTGGACTCGAACCCAAACGCGGCCGTCAGCCTAATCATTCAAAGATTTCAGCGATTTTCTTCGAACTTAATATTTCCTTGCGTAAATACGGGTTAAGTTCCCTTAGAACCCCCCCCCCGGAGGTCACCCCATTCTTAGGGCCTTTATATCTCTGCTGATGACTGGCCGTCACAATATAACCAACCATCGAAATTTTTGGGTTATTTTTGAACCTCCTCATTTTAATTCCTAAAATCGCATTGACACCGGGATGATTTTTAAAAACTTTTTATTTTATTAAGTACGTGAACAAAAGCTTTTGCATATTTTGATATAAATAAGATTCTAAGTTCTGGTATCAGTCACCCATTTCAGCATTTTACGAATAAAACAACGTTGTAACTAAATGAGTTAAAATATAGCAGTCCTGATCTGCCCTATTGTTTGTTTACACCCTATAGTGTAGAAAAACACTATAACTGTTTTTAACTTACGAAATTATAACCGCAAAATAAAATATACAGTTACTTTTTCCAAATTATATTCCATAGATAAAACCATCTGCGTATACCCTTAAAAAACTTATACATTAATATATTTTTAAAATTTAATAGAAGCATTTATAAAAGTAACATTTTTGCAGACACTGTTTTTCAGAAATTCTTTCCATTTGCTGAGCAATTTATAATGGGGAAAAATGAGCGCTGCTCTTGGAGAGAACAACTACACATATTAAATATTAATTTTACAAGATATTTTCTTTATCATATTTTGTTTTAATTGCGCGATCTTTTCAAAACTCTTTTATTCTAAACTTCTAAACTAAAATTAAGTATCATTATTTTTCTCTAGTTTCTTTCCTAATTACATATTTCGGACCCAGGACTTTATTTAAACTCATGTACCATCTCTTCACTCATATCTTTGTAGGATATTATGTTCAGTCAGAAAAAGATCGATTACATAGGCACATACAGAACAAGGAGCATATAAAATTAATGCATGAGCTTTTTCTAGCCATTCAGGTTAAGCGTTTCCATTTTTTCTCTTCCAGAAGAGAAACAGAATCTCCTAATCGGTACACTGTAAAATAGATAAATATTTCTTAAACTATCTAAATTTTCTACAATGAGGAATGAAAATATCCGATTATCACTTCCAAGTCAGCCAATGATCCCGTAAACCTCAGAAAACAATTTATTTTTGAAATTTAAACAAAAATTTAGATAATTTTTTTTTACTTGCTGTCAATTACTATTTTAAGAAACGTTTTCGAAGAGCATTTACAATGAATTTATCACTTCTCATTACTCGGAAAATCGTTTTTTAGAATGTTATAAAATTTAATTAAAAGTTTTCAGCTACATAGCTGAAATTGTGCATTTTAATAAACAATTTATATTACTGAAAAAAGGAGTTACCAAATGTATTAAAAACAAATAACTAATAGAAACATAAACCGTAATGATTATGGTTCTTATCAGAATTGGAATCGAAACATGTCAAGTTATTTGTTTTTATTACATTTTGTAGCACCTTTCTTCAGTAACATAAGGTGTTTATTAAAATGTTAATAAAACATTAAAGTTATTAAAATATACTGGATATAACAAACTTTTTATGAAATTGTGCATGTAATTTTAACAGATAAAAGTTAATTTTAATGGTTATGTTAATGCTGTCACTACTACAGGTTTTTCAGTTAAACATGTTTGCTGAACTTGAAAATATTTACATGAGAAATCATAGCATCTAAAAAAAGGTGTTATTTGTTGAGAGAACTGATTAATGTACGATTGAAGCTACTCGGCAACATTTTCGAAAACTTCGGGCAGCTATTTTTTTTTCACATTCTTCCTTAAATACAAAAACAAGTACTTTTGTGAGGTTTTTAAAAGATAAATGAATGCATTTGGGAATCTTGGGTGCCTTGGAAGAGGTTATTGTATTTTTCCGTTCTTGATTAGGATATATTAATAATATCAGTTTTTTTAAGTGTATCGTCGGGCGAATTAAAATCTAAAAACGTCTAGAACAATGTAAGCATAAAAAAGGTAATATTTATTTATAATATAATTTGTAATGGGTCAAGTCTGATTTTAAAATTATGTTAGAACAGAAGTCGTAAAAAAACTCAGATGTGAATGCTAAAAATATGAATAGAACATAAAACCCAAAAACAAAAAGAAAATGCTAATATTCTTAAAATAGACCCTGACAGACACAAGGGAAATGCTGTTCATTATAATGAGCAAACTTCGCTGCATCTGCTTACCTCTTTTGTTGGCTGTCCATCTAATAACTATTTTCGGGGTATTTTATTTTATAACAACTTAAATTGAATATGTAAGCGTCATTATTCTACTATTCTAAATCATTTTTTTAGCATTCTTCAGGCAGATAAATCCCATAAAAAACTGTTTCTATAACATTTACTACTCCTACTTATCTTACGTCGTTTAATTTCAGATTTCAATTACGTATGGTTGTTATGAATATGAAGTCATATTTGAACGTTTACTATTGAAAAACTTAATGTTATAAGATGACTAGAAATCCTTAAAGGTTTTTATTTCCCCTAATCTTTATTATGAATTGAATAATGTACACAATAGATCCAGGGATCGCACCGTTCCTAAAATTTTCATACTTTGCTACCACTATTATTAAACGGTAATATTTGTTGTAGAATTTTATTGTAGATGTTTAAGGAACCTCTCGCGAAGATTTTTTATTTTAAAATACTGGTAGCAAAGTGTGGAAATTTTAGGAGCGGAGCGAACCCTGAGTAGATCATATTTTTAAATAAAAAATGATATTATATTTTGAGCATTGTTCAATTTCATCATGATCTATATTTCAGGTTTTAAATATATAATTTTACTCCTTTAGACTTGTGTTATTCTGTTTTTTAGCTAAAATTTACAAAACTTAATTATGGGATGGAATGGTTAAGGATTCCAATGTATTTGAGAGGTACATTCAAAACTATTTTTCCCATGAGCATAGAACCTGAAAAATATGTAATTATGTGTTTTTTTTCACATAATTATAGAAAAGTTGCATGTTTATAGAATTTTCTTTCTTTTTTCTTTTCATAAGAAAAATCATTTTGAACAAAATTCTTGTATGAAAGTGTCCAATGGAAATGTCTAGTATGCAAAAGGGCAACACAACGTCAGTTTTCACATTCTTTTATATAAATTACCACTAATAAAATAACTTTTCACTAAAATAACTACATATTCAATATATATATATGTATATATATTTCTCAAAAATAAATAAATATGTAACTGTAAAAATTTATGACCTTCACAGATGAATGAAAAATAGGATAAGCTTAATAAACTTTTCTTTCTTTTTTAAATGATCATACGTTTAAATAACCTAATGTAAATAAATGTAAATATATTTAATAAATTTCATAACATCTATTTTTCAACAATATATCTCTCAAAAGTGCATTTTTTTCATTAGTTTTACGTACTCACGCTAAATTAAAAGTAAAATAAAATTAATTGGGAAATCATTATTTATTTAATCGAAGAATGTGTATTTTATTATACCATTAAAAGCCGAGAATGGAGAAAAGTTACGTGAAATAGAAAACCGAAAAGAAAGGTATATTTGACTACCGATAAAAAAGTTGACATCCCAAATGAAAAATCCTGTCATTTACTTTTTAAAAAAGATAGCAAAATATATTTTAAATAATGTTGTCTTCTAGAATGATAAAAAGTATTTTTGATAGACTTTTGAATATTTTTAACTTAAATTAGTTAGGCGTGTAAAGAGTTCACGATTTTTTTAACATGATCATTAATCTTTGTGTTAAAACAATTTATAAAGAAAAAATAAACTGGATGATTAAATTTAGAATTAGAAAATTTGCATGTTTTCGTGCATTTTTAAAATGTAATATTTTCAAAAGTTACAGGCGTACATTTAATTAAATATATTTGTATACATATTAACATTAATTAAGTTTAAAAGGTAAGAAGGTGAAATAGCAACCATTTGATTGTTAAATTCGTGAACAATTTTCCTTAACTTTACAAAATTGACTGAAACATACCTAAGTCGATTGCGATTGTTGATAGCTTATTTTTAAACAAATATGTATACTTAATAAAACATAGAATAAATCTCTAGTGAACTGCAGTTTATTTAATTAAATCACAACTCTGCCACTCATGGCTACTTTTTACTTACCCATCATACGTAGTATAGGGTAAGTCTTGCAATCGTTTTGAAAATCGAAAAGTTTTTTGACGGATTTACACGTTTTAGATAGTGGAGATTCCGAAAAACATAATTTTAGAAAAAAATTTGCCGTCCGTATGTCTGTCTGTCTGTCTGTCCGTATGTCTGTCAGTCTGTCTTTAAACGCTCTATCTCCCGAACAAATTGAGATAGAGACTTGAAATTTTGTATGTAGTTAGTATGTAAGAATGGGACGAAGCCTATTTAATGTCAGCAATCTCGATTATCCGGAACTATTTTTTCTGACTCTCAAAAAAATCGTTCTGATGAAAGGTATATAAAAAGTTTCGAATTTGTTTTGTTCCAAGGAATGGACGTAAAAGGAAATAAAATAACACACATTTTGCATATAGAACAAAGTCGATCGGATTATTAGTTGCCGAGATATTTGTAATCCTGTTTTCCACATTCTTCGATTTTTCATGACCCTGTATTTCATTCAAATTTCAATTCAGAGGTATATTTTAATTGGAAATGAGACGCTTAATGTGACGCAGTTAATTGTTAGTTAATATAATTATTATTTTTGGAGTTATAAAGATGTTTCTTTTACGCAGTTCGGTACTACTTGAGTAGTTTGGCGTTTTATATAATTTGTCGAAATTGGTAATCAGCAGTTCTTTAATATACCATTACTATGTATATTAACAATATTTAAATTTTGTTTATGAATTGCAATGCATTGTATAAATAGTTTTCACATGTTTTATTTTCATATACAAATTCATGATGGGTAAGTATTACGGTGGTCCCCAACAACTAGTTTTATATGTACAAATATTCTATTAACTGGTATAAACAAACGCAGACGATAAAATTCATTGCCAAAATTACAAAGCATAAATACGACCGCACACGGTAATATGTTGCTTTATGATAATTAATAAAAAGTCTCTGAGGATGGAAGACTATGTTGTTTGTGAATTATATAAACTTATTTGATAAGAAAATCATGATCCATTATCAATCTGCTTTATAAATTTAAGCTCTTGTTCTAATTGCTTGTTAGAATATATTATAAAGGCCCGTTGTATAATAGAGTGTACTACAAAAAACTTTTTTTTTTTAAATCAAAATTTGAAGTCGATAAAAAGTTGTCACTGTGATCACATATTTACCCCCCCCCTCCCCTCCCCCAAAAAAAATATTTTTTGAAATTGAAAAATATTTAGGTCTCCCGGAATGAGGATAAATATTAAACTCTTTAGCTTAAAATGTAGATTTTTTAATATTATTTTAATATATGAATATAAAGTAACTATTTTTTCAAGGTACAAAAACATAAAGTTCAGATAGGTGCTTGACATTTGAAAAAAATTTCGTTTATATCATTAATTTTATATGTCTCTTGGAATCTTCTAAAGTTCATTATTTTACCAAATATCGAAGAATTTTAATTTATTTTGTTGGTGTTTTTAAATTTGTTCCAGGTAATTTGTTACATCTGCAAACCTCTAGATATCATGCGAATAAAATGTATTTTAATTTTAATTAGTTTATTAGTCTAATTTGTTTCTGCTTATCACATTAGAAACAACTTTCAAACTATCACATACTCACACACACAAATTTAAACTAAGAAAAATAAGTTTCTAAGAAAAATAAGAAAGTAAAAACATTTAAATGACAAAAAGTATAATCGATTTAAATGCAGCAATGCGTAATTAAAATTAGCATTGCCATACTGTTATCTGTTTATTGCTAACTTAAGTTTTAATTATATCAGTGCAAATTTAAATCTTTATACAAGAGGCCTTTCTAATATATACCAGCACGCAGTTATAGAACCAGAGCTTAATTTTATAAAAGATATTACCATAGATCATGGTTATCTCATTAAATACATTTGAGCTATTCTTCAGAAACAACACAGTCTCTCTTCCCAGCTTTTTAAATAATCAGCAAAAATAAACATATCGACGATTCAGGTATGTCAAAGTATTTTTAACTTAAATTAGTTAGGCGTGTAATGAATTCACGATTATTTTTTATCATGATCATTAATCTTTATATTTAAACATTATATATATATATCTAACTGAAAGATTAACGTTAGAATTAGAAAATTTGAATGTTTTCATGCACATTAAAAATGTAATATTTTCGAAGTTACAGGCGTACATTTAATTAAATATATTTGTAGACATATTACTATTAATTAAGTTAAAAAGATAATGAGAGGAAATAGCAACCATTTGATTTTTATATCCGTGAACAGTTTTCTTAATTTTTCAAAAAAAAAATGACTGGAACATACCTGAATCGATTGTTGATAGCTCATTTTTAAACATTTATTTATATTCAATAAAACATAGAATAAATCTCTAATGAGCTATAGTTTCTTTAATTAAATCAGAACTCTGCCGCTCATGGCTACTTTTTTTTTATTAACGAAACATTCCATTAACTCAGACGATAAAAGTCATTGCCAAAATGACAAAGCATAAATATGACAAAACACGGTGTTGTTTTTTCCTGATTATTAAAAAGGCTTTAAAGGGGTATACTGTATCGCTTGTAAATAATATTATAAATGTATTTGACGGAAAAATCATGATCCATAATCAATCAGTTTTATAAATTTAAGCTCTTTTTCTAACTGCTTGCCTAGATATATAATAAAAACCCGTTGTACAAATTATTTAAATACTGCAATGCGATAATTAAAATTGGCATTCTTGAACTGTTATCTCTTTAAAGCTAACTTACATTTTAATTATATCATTGCAGCTTTTAAATCTTTATACAATGGACCTTTCTAATATGTTTCAGCACGCAGTTATAGAACAAGAGCTTAATTTTATAAAAGATATTACCATAGATCATGGTTTTCCTATTAAATACATTTGTACTATTATTCAAAAACAACACAGTCTCTCTTCCGAGCTTATCAATAACCATAAAAAACAAACGTATTCACGATTAAGATATATCAAAGTCATTTTTAAAAATTTATAGAAAATTGCTCGCAGATTTTAACATCATTTTTTTGCAATTTTAGATCCATACCTTTTTAACTTCTTTAACCCTCTATCTACCGAATTATATATCAAGATTGGTGTATTTTTGTCGGCCGATTATCTACGCTAGGGATATAGGCCCAGGGGGGGAGTGCCCTTCGTGGGGGTCTTTCTAAGGGAACCTAACCCGTATTTACGCAAGGCTCGAAGAAAACCACGAAAACTCCGAGCGGTTAGGCCGACGGCCGCGATTGGGTTAGAACTCAGCACCTGCCGTCTACCAGTTGAGAGGTCGAAACCTCTCGGCCACTGGTGGGGTTATATATCAAGAAATTCCTCCACATCAATATTTTTTTTTCTTTAATAGCTGAAGATATACTGGAGTTTTTAAATAGTAATAATGTGAAATTTAGAAGTTTTTTTTTTTTTTCATGAAAACTGATTAAATATATTGGTATTTATATTTTTCTTTGAAAAATGTTTACAAAAAAAATCAAAATATTTAACCAAAAACACTCTTATTATTTGTTTTGTTTTATTTTTTGTCGGCCGATTATTTACTCGAGGGATACAGGTCCTAGAGGAGGAGTGCCCTTCGTGGGGGTCTTTCTAAAGGAACCTAAACCGCATTTACGCACGATTCGAAGAAAACCTTGAAAACTCCGAACGGTTAGGCCGACGGCCGCGATTCAGTTCGAATCCAGCACCACTGGCCACTGGTGGGGCCCAAATACTCTTATGGAAATATTACAATTCTTAGAAAAGCGATGTATTTAAATGTATTATGATCCTCTATGTAAATGAAAAGGGTTTTAACGTCGAAAATATTTCGTATAACATTTTTCAAAGAAAAAAAGATATACCTATGAAAATGAAAAAGAAAATTACCTCTTTTTTTAAATATTTAACTTCGACTGCTTTTCTATTCTATCCAAATTAGATCGTGTAAAGTACATTATGTGGTAAAAAAAGAACTTTTATTAATAAAATGATTAAATATGTTTTTTATTACATTTTCCACAATAGTACTTATAAGTACCGTCGGTAAAAAAAGGGTTAGTGACAAAGTGTTTGAAACGTTTTATTCCGCTCACTAATCAACGATTTCATTTCAATATGAGAAATATTTTTGATAATTTGATAGATTTAATGAATATTCATTACATTTTAGAATGGTTAATATTTTTAAGGATTACATTTCATGCTTGTAATTAAGTTTTTTTATAATGTTCAAAGAATCATATTGTCTGAGCATTTAAAACACAATGAGGATAAAACAACATTACAATATTAACCATTTGTGAGACGCTCAGAGGGTTAATGGTAATTTGGATACTACACCAGGACGAGGACGTGATGGAGTTTGTGAAACATCCATTATTTTGTAAAATATTATAAGAATGTTTTATTTTGGAGCTATGAAAAAAAATTCTTAAACACTTGAAAAATATAAGTTATCAACTTAAATATCGTCAGATAACTGCACTGGCTGAATTTTATTTCAACAACGCTCACAGCTGCATGGAGTTTAATAATTCCAAGTTAATAATTCCAACTAATACTCCTATTGTTGGCCTACAGAAATAATCTATTGAAATTATGTTTAAAATAAAAAAAGTTTGTAATGATAAATTCCCATTTAATATCCTTAAACTTTTTATGTACGTGTTAAAATACACTTTTACAACTAATTTTATTCACCTTATATTTTTCAACGTGAGATGACTCCACTTGATTGTGCTTCTTTAAACCATTGCAATTTTAAATCGCAATTTAATTGCAATCTTTGAAAAAGAAATGCATTGGTAAATCTCTGAAATGAATTGGTTTCTAAATAAAAAATAAAGTTCTTTGTAAATCAAAAATAAAACAAAAGAAATTATAGTAAATTTTCAAAAACTATTTGCTTCCATAAAGTAATACATATTTCTCTTCTGGTTATAATGTAAATCATATGCGTCAAACTGAATTTCGGATAAAATAATCTGAAAATTAAATAAAATGATAGAATATTTTAAACAGTGATTTTTTTAATGGCATAATATTTGTATTCCGTAAAACAAAAAACAAAAATAAAACACAACGATATATTTTGTTTTAAATTTAATTATAAATAAATATACTTATGATAATTTTACATATGATTAAAAATCTTATATATCGAGAAAGGTCAAAATAAGATTTTTTTTTTTTTACTTCCGAAGCAATGAACATTTTTGACCCTTTAATTTCATTGCATTCTAATTCAGTGATAATTAGTTTTTTACGTAACACTAATTTAGGGAATTAGAATAAATAACTGTGCAAACAGGTAGAAGAAGAAAATCAAGTAAAATAAAACAAAAATTGCTTTTACATAACGAACCAACTCCTATAAAAGTTAACTGCGCAATCATTACACCATTGCTTTATAGATTTTTCATTAGGGAAAATCGGATCAATAATACAAAAACATAAAGATCCATTTACTCACAGCACTGGAAATTCGAAGAAGAACACTTTCGCTTAAATTAAGTATTTTGCTGATAATCATATAAAAATAAGAGATTGTTTTTATGGTTTTAAAAAAATATTGTATATGTATAATATGATAATCCTTATATTGATGTTTATATTGTAATACATTAAATTAAAGAAAAAATTGTATTTTCGTTTTTTTTATTACTATTTAAATTATCACTGTTTAAAAATTAGCATTTGTATGATAAACTGTGTTTACTTGCAGGGGCGTAAATTCCGGGGGGGTATGGGGGGTGTGGCACCCCCCCCTGAGAAAATCAGACGGAAAATTTCGCGTTTGATCGATAAACAATACACTTAATTGAAAAAAAAATTGTACTTATCTATAAAAAACCTATAAATTGGAAAAACGAAAAAAAAAAAATCAGTCGGGAAAATGCACGTTTAGTCGGGAAAATGTTATTTACTATAAAGACTTACAAACTTGAAAAACGAAAAAATCAGTCGGAAAAATTCCCATTCGATAGGGAAAATGTACACGTTTAGTCGGAAAAATGGTATTTATTCTATAAGGACTTACAAATTGGAACAATGAAAAAATGAATCGAAAAAATGTACGTTTAGTCGAGAAAATGTTATTTACTATAAGAACTTACAAATTGAAAAAAACGAAAAAATCAATTAGAAAAATTTCCGTTCGATAAAAAAATGTACGTTTAGTCGAAAAAATGGTATTTATCTAAAAGGACTTACAAACTGTAAAAATAAAAAAAATCAGTTGGAAAATTTCCCGTTCGATCGGGAAAATGTACGTTTAGTCAAAAGCAATATATATGAGGACCTCAGAAGCCAAGGGGTATAAGTGACAAAATTGAAAAAAATAAACTAAATACATAGACGACCTAAAAATATGCTTTTTTCATTTCAGGTAAAGAAATATAAGTGATTTTCTTATTATTTGCTGAGTTATAGAGGCAAACCACTTTTTTCAAAAAACAAACAATATTGATTAATTATACATTTAAAGAAAATTTTACTTTATTTTTTAACAGTCATTAAAATAAGAGTTCAAAGACCAGAATGCAACAAGCAGAAATTTCCTATTTCAATCCTCTCAATTGTTATTGATGTTCCAATACTCAATTTACTCCAAATCGAAATTTTGTCACTTGTACCCCTTGGCTTCTGGGGTCCTCATATATATTAAATTATAAAAACTTGTGAATTGGAGAAATTTTTTTATTGTAGTTTTTAATTAGAAGAAAAAGAAAAGAAAACAGTTTTGAACAAAGAAAATTTACGTAAATTTGTTATTAGTCGGAAATATTTCAGATTTTCTTCTTTTGATAAAATCTATACAGATGAACTTTGATTTGTCGAATATTGTGAACTCAAAAACTTCGATATGACGAAAAAATACTTATATACATGTTCCAGCGATGTTAATTTTACATGAAACCTTGATATTCCGAATTTTTTTCGTGCACTTTGACTTCCAGCTGTCGAGATTCTGTTGTATTGTCGAAAATTTTTTACTTTGGTGTGGAAATTTTAAGATATGCTGATTGAAGTGATGAACCTTCTTCGTTTTCTCTAACTTTAAATTTAGTTAGAAATGTGTATCATTGAATTTAGGTGATATAAAATGGAAATTCAAAAATGAACTGCAAATATTTAGTGCTTTTCCTTATCAGTCTGGATATTTTACAGTTACACGAGTTTAACTTTTAACCAAAAATATTTATGGTTTTATTTTTTCTATTAACTACTTTTTTAATGTGAATTTTGTTTACTTTACGTAATTTTAATGAAAATTGAAAACACTCAAGTACTTTTAATTTTTACATCGAATTAAACTGGATATTTTTCAATCTATATCAGAAATAATTCGTTCGTTTTCTTTTTCCTTAATCAATTGTATTCGATTGTTTTTTAATATTATTATAACTACATTTTGTTCAGTCCTAAAAAAAATTGTTCTTTTCTAATTCCTCAACACATTCCCTTTCTAATTTTTTTTCGATTCCCGTACTAATAGAAACAGGTTTCTTTGACCAACAAGTTTTTTTTTCTTTCAATTTGAAGCTTAAATTTAAACTGCCTCTTTCGAAATGCTCAGATCTTTAGTTAGATCATTAAGTTCAAGTGGAGAGAAGGACTCAGGAGTATAGCTTCTTAATATTCGACATCGGATCCTTAAATTCTAGATATTCCTAGTCTGAAGACTCTGGTGAGATAACTAACATTTCAATTGAAGATACTAGCACATCAAGTCCATGGGAGGAAAGGGATATATGGTTGATGGAATGTTCATAAAAATCTAAGTAAAATTGATTCTTTTCAAGAAAACGTGACATGATAGAACTTTTCCATTATTATTCTTTAAATTAGCACAAAAAATACACAAGCTTCAGCTATTAGATCTTTTATATATTTTTTTTTATCGCAGGCCAGTGTAATTAAGTACGTATTTCAGGACTTTAGAAATTGCTCTCTATAAGTGAGTTAAAGGGAGTCAAATATTCTAAAATATTTGGCCATATTCTAGCGGCAGTTTTAGGTAGGGGCATGAAATTCAAGATATCAAGCTAATTTAAAAGTAATTTTACATGCATTTCAGAGATTTTAGAAATTTTCCCGCCTTTAAGAGGATTAAAGGGAGGATATTGAAACTCTTAGATCATTTCGCAATATATTAAAACATACTCAAACATATATTTTATTGGTTTTGGAAATACTCAAGTAGGTAGGTTTAATGGTAAGTTTTAGGCCGTTTCATCGTATCTAAACACAAATTTTAGGAAGGAGCGTAAAATTAAGTATCACAACCTAACAAAAAATTGTTAATTACAGTACTTCAGTGGTTTTAGAGCTATTTTGTCTATTCCATCGCCAACATCGACTTTGAAGGCAATAATTTAAAATTATACGAATAAGACAACAATAATGGTTAATTTATTAGATGTTAAGAAAATATAGTTTTATTTTAATTTTATCTGTGATTTTTTTTTAAATTCAACAATCTTTTAGGAAAACCGACGAGCGTATCGGGCAAAGACTGCCAGTGCATATATGTGTATGCATGTGTGTTTGTTATATAAACATTTCATTTCGCAATATTCATCTAAATTATTCTAAATTCCTGGCATATTCTTCATTTCCCTATTTTTTAATAATACCTGTTATTTGTTTCAATTTAATTTCCTTTTAATTTTAAAACGCGTATATTAATAAATATCTTATTCAAAATGATTCGTACCAAAGAATAAAGGGCTTGTGAATTTTTTCATGTGTGAGATTCATTTTAATTTTTTATGTTTGATGAATAAACAACTTAGAAAACAAACTTGCTCCGTATCTGGTATAGAAATCACCGGATTATGGAATCCATTGCATTGCTACGTTTACTCTCGTTCTGACCGTATAGATTAGTTGTACAGCTGAAAAACAACCACCTTGTATTCTCAAATTCAATACTCTGATATCAGCTATTATCAAGAATTTCACACAAGTTGACTAGCTTTGTCGACTGCAGAATAACACAATCTTTCATAAGCCGCCAGGATTCCATGAAATTAATGCATGGCATTATATACAGGGTGATCATAAAAAAACTTGCCCGATATATGAAGATCTAGCAGCCAGTCCGCTAAACCGATCGAGGTGAAATTTCAAATATAGCTATTCAGAGGTATGAGCTCGAGATTCGGTGAACGGCAAAAAAAGTGGCACTCACGGTTATAATTACAGAAACTCGAAAATTTACAATGGCAACACCCATTTTTTTCATTTCAAAATGCTCAGCGCATGCGTAAAACCTAAAGAGCGTTGTAACGGTATGGTTATTGCAATAAGCGGACGCGTTATGCTTGCACAAAATCAGCTCTACGAACGGCCCAAAAAAACACGACCAAGGCGCACGAAGAAAATTTGAATGTGACAGAGACAAAATACCAAACACAAAACGTCGTTTGCCAGATAGTACGCTTAGAAAACGGATAAAAAGTGGGGTGGGAATGTTAGTTCTTCACTCGGATCTTGCAGATGCCAACAAAATGTATTCGATCGTGGTGAGTTATTAAAACTACTATCAAAATTAGATGAATGCTGTAAAAACCTAGCGCGTTTACCGTCGAAACCATCGCCAAATACGTGGCCTATGCATTTCACAAGCTCTTCGTGATTTAGTAATGAAATTCAAAGAAATTGGCTGCACCTGTGATAGTCCGTGATCCGGACGACCAACTGTTCCTGAGGATACTGTTATGGAAGTGCATCACATAGTAACCAGAAGATGCATGCAAACTACAAAAAGTGCATCTCGTGTATTTGATATACCGAAATCAATGGTCTTAAAGTTACTGCGCTCTGTAATCCGCATGTTTCCTTACCGGTACCAGCATGCCCAGATGTTGGAAGTGAGAGACCATCAACAACATATAGACTTTGTTAATGAATTTTTTATCTGATATGATGGAGATAACGATTGGCCTTTTCGTATATTATGAATGGACAAGGCACATTTCATCATAACTGGTAATGTCAATGGCCTCCGCGATCCCCCGACCGCACACCTATGGATTTCAGGTTCTGGAGATATCTAAAATCTAAAGTGTACATGTGCAATTCGCAAACTTTACCAGGTTTGACAGATTCTATCAAACGTGAGATTGCAAACATCTTTACAAACATGTAACGTTCGGCTGTACTGTCCACAGTCGCCACCATGCAATGTGTAATTGCCTGTGATGGCACCCATGTGGAAAATGTGTAATCAAAATAAATTTTTCTTTTCTCCGATTTGTATTGTAAACAGAGATTAGTGTACTGACTCTGTGTCATATGCAATTTTTCTCCTTGCGCATAAATCGAGTTTTTTTTATGGGGGGTAGGGGTGATTTGCAGAACATTTTTTTGTGCGTGCATAATATGTCAGTTTATTGCGATACACGTACGATTCCAACGCTCTTTAGGGTTTTCGCATGCTCTGAGCATTTGGATATGAAAAAAATGGGTGTTACCATTGGGAAAATCCGAGTTTCTGTAACTGTAACCATGAGCGCCATTTTGTTGCCGTTCGCATAATCTCGAGCTCATACCTCTGAATAGCTATATCTGAAATTTCACATCGATCGGTTGAGCGGACTGGCCGCTAGAGCTCCATATATCGGCAAAGTTTTTTTATGACCACCCTGTATATATGTATGTATATACATATACATACATATATTTATGTATATTATAGTCGGTATTTTATTTTTTAAACTACTCGGAAATTTTCCTTCTTGGAGTCGGACATTTGTGAGTCTACACCCCCTTACGCAACAAGGGTGGTTTACGCCCCTGTTTACTTGGTATGTACCTTTGAATAAGTTACTTTATTAACCCTCTCCGGCACACTGTGCTCGATCGTGGGATATCTAATTTTAATTCCAAACTTGCAAATGACACCAATAATATTTTCGTTAGATTTTTTCTTTTACAATAAAAACTTAAATTAGAGATTTGTCCGGTGTCAGTCGATAATTTCTCATTTTGCTAACTGATTTGGCCCGTGACGGAAAGGATTAAAAGTGCATGATTCTAAATACAGGGCTCCCAAATCGTCCGCAAACTGAAAACCAATAATTTTTAACAGAAAATTTAATAGCAGGTTTCTATAGCATTTGTGCTAAAACTAATTTCCGAAGGCGGTTTCTGTGCATTTTGCTAGAAAAATATGAAAAAAAAAATTTCTAAGAAAATACTGATGTTCAGTTGGCGGACCATTCGGGAGCCCTGTAAATAAATATTCATATGCTGTAAGATATATATTTAATTTGATTTCTGTGAGAAATATGTTAAATATAATGATTTTCTCAGTAGTTGAATGGATTAATTCTAGATAGTTTTTGCCAAATAATCTTTTAAACTGCTGTAAATCTTCTTGTAAAGTTTTTGAGTATTTCTACCCGACCCGGTATGTTAAAATAAAAAAGTATAATAAATATTGCATTGATTAACTATAAACAGAAACATATATAAATTGAAATGCACCATTGCATTTATCAAAAATATTATATTTGTATATTTATTTATATTTATGTTAGTATATCTTCTAACAATATATTTTAAGACATTGTAAAGAATCTGTAATTTAGTGGAAATATTAAAATATTTTCATTACGTGCGTAAAGCAGGCCTTTGTCTTTTATTTTGTTGTTGAAAAAATACGAACAATTTAAAATTAAATAAAACAAATATTTTCATTACTTATTGAAACATTCATAACAACTTTTTAATATTTCACAGCATGACAAAATTATTAACAAAATAAATAGAAATAAGAGTTTAAAAAATATTTTATCAATAAATGCACCAACGGGGATTAACATAGAATTTAAACATTTAAATTTACATTTATTTAAATAAAATTTAACATTTTTTAAACACTTTTCAACAAAGTTGAAAAGTCTTTATGCATTCGATTTGTATGGCCGTCTGGCCGCGCTCTAACTCCCGTAAAATCGTTTAAAATGAATTTTAAAGATGTTAGACACTACCAAACATATTCAAATTTGCATGGATTTGGAAAGTGCATTAATATGCATTCTGTTAAATACGCAATGAAAATAATAGTTACTATTCATTTACAGGGCCGCTCAAAAGAATTCCATTACATAACGATAAAGAAGGGATTGTTTACAACATATTTTAACAATGCTAAACGATTTCAAATATCATAAAATTGATATATGCCACTGAGACTTAATATTTAATTCATAATAAGAAGTGCATAGTATTTACAGGGACAAATAAAGTATTTGAAATCTATAATGTTATCCAAAGTACTGTATATTATCCATGATAGCTGATGGGTGGATGAAATACATTTTCAATTATCATATGCGTTTTTTAGTTTTACTAAATGTCTGCAAATTATATGGTGTATATAATTGTTATAGTTGATATACAAGGATACACAAAAAAGCTCATAAAGGTTACTGAATGTGAGAGAAATTAATTTAAAGGTGGTTTTTAAATAAGTTATGCATTTTTACGTTAAACTTCTTTCAGTTTACTAAGAAATATTTGTAAATTAAATATAAAAGTGGTTTTCTTTGAACTAATTTTTAACAAAATACTGGCGTGGAATAAAGGTACTAGGTAAATTACAGGGTTGAACAAAAATGTTCAATTATTTTACATCTATTGGAATAAATTGCTGAGACAGAAATTTCAACCTGTTAGGCATTTTCTTGCTAAACTAAATTTTCCTATTATATAGTATATATATGTATATATCAATCGACGGATCAAATACAAGGCTGCGCAAAAGTATTGGATGCATATTTGGCAAAAGCCAGTAGTATCTAATTTTCCTAAATAACAAAATTTTGTTTTAAAGATTTGAGAAAGTGTTGGAAAGTGTTTCATAATCTGTGCTTAACGCATGTTTTTTCTTACTTGTTTTATTACTATCCACAAAAATTTGTTACCACAAAAGAATATTTCATCAACAAAAAAATTTCGTTTTAATTTTTATTAAAGAATATATTATTCAAAGTATTATTAAAGGCCTAAATAAATTGAAAAAATATATATGTAAATTAATCATTTTTAAAATGGGTAATCTCTACTTCGAAAAATAAACTTTGTGCGTGAGAAAAAATATACATATTTTTTTAGATTTCAACATCCTAGAAAATTTTATAGACAATAAAAGCCACGTAAATATTTGAAAGAATAATTTAATCCGATGAAGTGGCACATAAAAAATTATGTATATGTATAGAGTTGTAAAACTTGAACACATAAAAATGAGTAAAATTTTATTTCAGATTAGATTATTCTTTTCTTTCTATTATTTTAATTAAAGAAACATGATTTTTTTCAATGATAAAAATGCATGTCACTTCCTTTAATTTTCTGAATGTCTATAATTTCAAGAATATTTTTTTAAACGTCTATAATTTCAAGAATATTTTTTGAACCCGTTGTTAAATTTACGAACATAAGTATTCTACACTGTCAAAAAATACGACTTTATACACAAAACAACTTGTCATATTTATACAAGTTATTTCTAACTTCATTGAAAGCAAAATTTTTGCGTTAATTCTTTCCAGAAGTGTGTAAAAAAGGAAAATATAAGAAGTATACACCTTGCACGTATGCGTACTATCTGTATTAATGGCAAAGTTCGAATTCCTTTTTAAAATGGGAAGCTAAAATTCTAAAGCAAAATTCTCCTTGAGTTTAATACTTATAATTTATATAAAAAGTCCAAGTAAATTTATTAAAATTCCTTTCAGGTATATATTTTTACTTACCCATCATACGTAGTATAGGGTAAGTCTTGCAATCGTTTTGAAAATCGAAAAATTTTTTTTGACGGATTTTCACGTTTTAGATAGTGGAGATTCCGAAAAACATATTTTTGGAAAAAAAATTTTGCCGTCCGTCTGTCTGTCTGTCTGTCTGTAAACGCTCTATCTCCCGAACAAATTGAGATAGAGATTTGAAATTTTGTATGTAGTTAGTATGTAAGAATGGGAGGAACCCTATTTAATATCAGTAACCTCGATTATCCGGAACTATTTTTTTCGGACTCTCGAAAAATTCGTTCTGGTGAAAGGTATATAAAAATTTTCGAATTTTTTTGTTCTAAGGAATGGACGTAAAAGTCAATAAAATAACACACATTTTGCATATAGAACGAAGTCGATCGGATTATTAGTTGCCGAGATATTTGTAATCTTGTTTTCCACATTCTTCGATTTTTCATGACCCTGTATTTCATACAAATTTCAATTTAGAAGTATATTTTAATTGAAAATGAGACGCTTAATCCGACGCTGTTAATTGTTAGTTAATAGAATTATTATTTTTGGAGTTATAAGGATGTTTCTTTTACGCAGTTCGGTACTACTTGAGTAGTTTGGCGTTTTATATAATTTGTCGAAATTGGTACACCAGAAGTTCTTTAATATAGCATTACTATGTATATTAACAATATTTAAATTTTGTTTATGAATTGCAATGCATTGTATAAATAGTTTTCACATGTTTTATTTTCATATATATATCCTTGATGGGTAAGTAATACGGTGGCCCCCAACGACTAGTTTTAAATGAATTTGAAATTTTAATTCATTGAGTAATTATAATTCACACAAAAAACAAAAGTAAATGTTTCAAAATTATATCAAATGCAAGCATATAATATAAATTTATTTAAAGTGAAAAAAAAGTTATGTTAAAATAGACAAAACGTTTCAACCATTACGTGGCCATGTCTCAAGAACAAGTGCATGGATTTTCATAAAAATTCATATTTATTTAGTGTATGATATACCCTAATACAGATAACGGTTTCGTGCAAAACGCTCAAATATGACGCTACCATGAAGCATTATTCGTGGTTATCGCAATAGTTGTATCTAAAGAACTAATGCACGAAATTTTCTAAAACTTTAGATTCAATTATTCCCTGATGTAGATTAGTGTTGTTAATGTAACCTTAGTTTTTGGTGTAAATCTCCGTATAGATGGAGCTACGTTGCTTTTATCACGATTTCGCAGAAAATGTATCTCAAGAACTAATGCATGGATTTTCATCAAACTCCAGATTCAGTTTGTACCTGATAAAAAATTGATCCTAATTAGTTTTTGGTGTACATCACCCAACATGTGCCACTGTTATGCAGATTTTTTTAAGATTTTACAATAGCTCTACCTCAAAAACAAATGTACATATTTTTATGATGCTTCATATAGCAGTCGGCATAGGTTGTTGCTGACTAGATTTTGATTTAAACGATGACGCTTCTATGCTATATTTTTTTTTTCAGGAAGTATTAACATGAATAAGATAGAAGAAAGTTTTAAAATTGCCATATCTGACTATTTTTTATATAAATTTTAGTATTTTGTGGATTGTAGAAGGGAAATGAACGGGCTTTTCTTAAACTTAAAATATGAGAGGATTTTGTATTGGAATGTTGAAAAAGCTGTTTTAAATATAATTGTTATAAATTCATTTTTTATTTCACACTTTTCTCAAAATTTTATAAATATCCTTATTACCATAAATTTAAATGAATTAAAGTTCTTAATTTTGCTCCCCTACCTAGCGTACGCTCTTAGGCTAAATTTGCCTTGTGTTTAATTCGTGCCTGTCATAACATGATATGTAATTAATTAATAACATAATTGCATCATGGTTAGTATGTATTCACTAATTAATCACTATAACGCTTATCATAATATATTATTAATGCAATAACATGCCTGTGATGATTCAGGACGTGATAGCGACGTACTTATGTAAGATTGTTTACAACTTCAGATATTTTCAAATATTTTAAAATTCGTGATTCATGAATTTATTACCTTTTGTGATACATTCTAATAAATTTTGGCATACTTTTTTGCAGGAACTGCTATCCAAGTAATTAATACGTTCGCTGCCGCTTACGTAAAGATGTGATGATTGTTAGTGCCTCACTGTAGAAGTGGGTTTTTCCCAAGAGCCGATTTACTTTTCATTACAAAGAAACAGTGAAAGATTTTCCCGCGCCAACGCGTGACTGGCTCCTGGTATTGTCCCACATCACGCGCTGTCACTTGAGTGGCCCCTTAATGTTGGCGCCATATCACGCGCTTTCGCGTGAACGGCAACAAACGTGTTAAATAAATCCAAGCTGTAGGCACTTTTTACCAATGCTCTTTTTTTGTTAGTGCTTCTTTTTTAAAATAAAATTCAGTTAAACAAAACATTTTTGTGCATTGGCTATCCCTAAAAACACAGTGTCGTATTAAATTTAGCGAGAATGAATTTTTAGTTTGGGCAAAACCGGGCAACTCTAAAGTTAATTGCGCAAAAGGAAATCCAAACTAAAATTTTAAATACCCCTGTCTTCATGTGCCCCTGCTGCCATATTTCGTGTTTTCAAATATACTCTCCAAATGACTATAAAACTAAAGAGATTTTTATCCTATTTAATTTCGACTAAGTGTGGTAAAAAAAAGGAATTTCACCATAAATTTTAGTTTTATGAGAAGGCCTATTTTGCAATAAGAGGACACAAATATTCCTGCAATTAAATATAAATTTCCGAACTTTCTGAAAAGTTTCACATATGGGAAAAGAACTATTAATTGGAACCCCGCCTTAAAAGCTCCGTTTTCCATGATTAGAAATTGCGAAACAGAGATAGGATCCACAAAGATCAACGGGAAAAGATATTTTGGCGTGCCTAAAATTTAAATACAATTTATGACAATTATGAAATAAATTTAAAATTAAGTTAATCTTGTGGTTTAAAAGAACTACATAAAATGCATTATGTTGAATAAAACATATATTTACAAAGTTATTCACAATATACAAAAAAGATTAAAAAGAAGTAGGCTGCCCAGAGACAGGAACTGTTGTGTTGGATTAAAAATTATTAAGTTTCAGTTGAAAAAAAAGTAGTGTTTAAAAAATTCAAACTCGGGTGCCAACATCTTGCAATTACTGTTATTTAGAAAGTTATATCTAATTCCGTCTAATTGATACATTTTTTAAATATTGACTTCATTCTGATATTCAGTGTAGATGCAAAGAACAGGAATTTCCCAGTCCATCTACCTTAAAGTTTTATAAACTTGTTCAGTTATTGAAGTCCAATTTAAGATCTCTGAAATTTTAGTTAAACTTCTACTTTAATTTAAATAAAAATTAAAAAAAGACTTCTAATAATTAAGTTGTTGTAGCTTTTGCAAAAGAAATTGATTATCTTATATTAATTCCATGCACTCTACAATGTTTTATTACAACTTGGAAATAGACATAACCAAACTGAACCGATGAGAAAGTGATAGCCTGCAAATGCGGTAAGTTGCTGATAGTATTATATTTATGTTTATAAGATAGTATAATACTTATTCAGATTTTTTTTTATAAAATCCCGTTTGAGTAAGTTTTCTTTAAATTTATTTCTAAATAGTTCAAGGTGAATATCAATTCCAATGATATACAGGGTGCATCTAAACTCTTGAGTAAAACTTTAATGTGTGATAGTACACATCAAGATAAACAATATTAAATGGGAAACTAAGGGTTCCAAACATCTTCCGAAGGAGATAGGCGCCGTTGAAGTTTAGGGTCCAAAATTTCAAATGATTATAACAGACGGAAAAGTTCGTCTATTCGTTTGCAATTTTCTTTAAAACTACTCTTTATGTCAGTATTGTCTTGAAAATAAATTATAAAGATAAATTTCAAAAAATGACGATAGAGAGCACTTTAGACTTTGGAGTAACGTAAAACTATTTTTTACTTTTATTTTTTGCACCTCATTAAATTTTTTTGAGAGGTGGGGAGGGTAACATTTCAACTCCTGAAAACAGTTCAGTTTGCGCTTCTGAACTCCTCCCAACGATTCAGAATTTGAGCTCAAAATTTAAGTCTAAACTTTTGAAACTATTTAATTAGACACAAAAAATAATGGCTAAAAATTTTTGTTGATTACTCTAAAGTTTAAGGTGCCCTCTAACGCAATTTTTTAAATATTATATATAAATTTATTTTCAAGAAAATACTGACATAAAGAATAGTTTTAGCGAAAACCGCAAACGAATCGACCAATTTTTCCGTTTTTTATAATCATTAGAAACTTGAACCTCCCCATCCCCACTGAACACAGTTCAGTTTGCGCTAGTTACTCCCAACGATTCAGATTTTCAGCACAAAATTTAAGTTTATATCTAAGCTTCTAAAAACAAATAATGAGATGCAAAAACAAAAAAACGGTAAAAATAGTTGTAGGTTACTTCAAAGTCTAAAGCGCCCTCTATCGGTATTTTTTTAACTTTATCTTTAAAATTTATTTTCAAGACAAAACTGACATAAAGAATAGTCTTAGTGAAAACCAAAAATCAGTTAAACGAATCTTTAAACGAAAATCAGTTGACCAATTTTTCCGTTTTTTATAATCATTCGAAATTTGAACCTCCCCACCTCCATTGAACACAGTTCAATTTGTATTACTTTACCCCTCCCAAGATTCAGATTTTGCATTCAGAATTTAAGTTTATGTCTAAGCTTCCAAAAAATTTCAATGAGAAGCAGAAAATAACGGTCAAAAATAGTAGTTCGTTACGCCAAAGTCTAAAGTGCCCTCTATCGACATTTTTGAAATTTATCTATAATACTGACATAAAGAATACTTTTAGTGAAAACCGCAAATCAATTGACTAATTTTTGAGTTTTTTATGATTATTTGAAATTTTTGAACCCAAACTTTAATGGCGGTTATCTACTTCGGAAAACGTTTGGGAGCCTCGGTTTCTTATTTAATGTTGTTTTTCTGAATGCGTACTATCACACCTTAAAGTTTTTCCCAAGAGTTTAAATACACCCTGTATATTTTCCTATATACATTTTGTGTTTTCTAGCCATTTCTACATTTTCAAACTAAACCTGTTCCATCCTGTTAAATCCATAACTTTGATGAGTATGTGAAAGAGTCAAAGTTTAGTTTTTTAATCATTTATTTTCGATTTATTTAATTTTTATATATTTTCTTTTTATTTTGCACCCATGTCTCAAGTCAATCCTGACTGATGACTATAAAAAAGGCAATTAAATATGAAATTTGCGAGTTTTAATTATTGTACAATGCATTAAAAAGCCATTAAATCATTAGTTTTATATTTTTTGGTATGAAGATTAGTATATGATAACTTTACGCATTTTTTTATTTTAAGCAATTCAAAAAATTAACATTAATATCAATCTTGTGTTAAGCAAGTCTTTAAAATAAAATATTACATGACGTAAAAATACGGTTAGACCAATTAAAGGGTTAAATATTGCTCATATTACAAGGAAATATGGAGCTTACTGAACGTATTAATTCGGGATTGTCAGTTATCGGATTAATTACAAAATAAAAAGAAAATCACTGATGGATCAGCTTATGAATCGTGGACTTATCTGAAACGTGTTAATGCGATAGATTTATTTTTCTCAATCTTTTATTAGTGTTTCGTTTATTTTTTCTATAAGAATTGGTCCTATCAATAACTTGTCAATGTAGAATTTGCATATATTACCAAGGATATTTATAATAAATTGAAGAGAATATGATATCGTATGAGTTGACGAAGTTATAATTTTTGTTTTGTCTTTGATCGAAGTTTTTGATCTGACTTTGATCGCAGTTTGATTTTGATTTCTTAAACCCCGTGCCCTGTTTTTAATTTTTGCATTATAATTTATATATATGTGCGTAATAATAAATATTTTTGTGTTAAGCATTGTTTCTATCAAAAACTTGTCAATTTAAAAGTTTGTTAAAGTAATAGGAATATTTACAAAGCGTAAAAAAATTAATATCCCCATAATTAACAAAGCTATGAATTTTTTCTCCCTAAAACCTTATTATTTATAACCCTTGACAATAGTTTTAATTTAGTTAAAAATCTGTATTACATAACTTTTTGGTTATTACCCTAGAAATAATTAACTCAAAATTGATTTCGTATGTATTAGAATTGAGAAGATATTGGCCTTGACTTTATGTATAATTTTGGAAGAGATTTATGCAGAATTCTGGAAGCTATCATGTCCATAAAAAGTTTGTTATACATAAATATAGATAGATTAATACATATATAGATAAAGAGATCTGGAAAATGATTTGAAAATATTTTTTAAAAAATTCCAACACAGGAGAGAATATAATATGTAGCATTTCTTACGAAATACAGCTAAATGTCAATAATTTAGCAACCTAGTACATTTGGTTAAAAAATAAATTCAGTATCAACTAACCTTTCTGCAATACATATGCGATAGAATTACCACATCACATTGGCAACAACAACGTTCAACAGACGCATATTTGTTTTTTAAATAAATTCCATCTTTAAAGGATCTGACTTTTGTTTATTTAACAATAAGTAATTTGTAAAATGTTATAAAACAATGTCACACAGTGATTTACATGCAGCATTTGATGTCACGTAAAATTTAAATATCAAAACAAGAAAACTAATTTCTTGGTTCAAATCTTAGTTATGCAGTTTCATAATATTTATCGTTATTCAAAGATAATCGGATAAAATTGCATAACAGCTGCTTTCTATGTCTTCCTTGTTATGGAGATATTAACACAAGATCGCTTATCTATTCTTGAATAGTTTTATGAAGTTTAGATATGTATTGTAGATGATTATCTTGATTTCCTTTTTATAGAGTTTGTTACATGATAGATAGTTTGATAATAGCTTTTTCTCATGAGACGAAGTTTATGTCAGCCTTTTAATTTAGAACACATGTAAATGAAAATAATTTACGTAATTCTTATTTATCAGAAAATCTGATACTTATCAGTCTATTATTTTTTGAAGAAGTGTATAAATGAAAAGCAAACGATATATGGTAATAAAAGCTAAAGATGTGATAATTTTGAAAATAATATTAATAATGAAGTTTAAGTATGCATAGATATAGATCGATATCTACATGAAAATTAATGTTTTAAAATATTGTGTTTGTAACATGTATCCAGTAAATTGCAAAACACCGAAAAATGATGCATTATATATTTTATTTGTTTAAAACGATTAACGAAAGAAATTATAACGTAGCTCCTTTATACACATAGTGCATACATAATCTGTTGCCGACGGCTAGTGATAGACATATTGTTCCAATTACAAAAACTTTTCAAATGAAATAAATATTCATATTGTGGCATTATTTATAGTAAAAGATAATTTTCAAAAAATGATTAAATCTATTTTTTTTACGATCCTCTTATCCCTATAGTTATATTTAGTAGAAGTTTACACATACTACAACAGATACAACACACAATTTTCATTTTTTCATTTCAAAAATTGAAACATTTATTAAACTTCAAACTATGAGATTTTTGCACATGGTTTCTTGTTTCTTTACGGTATTAGTTAAAAAATGAAAGAAGGTGATTCATGATTAAATTCAGGGTGCTATGTTCTTTTTATAGCGAATCCACTTTTAGCCGATATTGCCAAATTCGAATACCTCAAAGAGGATCACATCATCAAAAAATTTATGTTAACTTTTAAAGGTTGTATACGAAGCAAAGAAGTATTATTGAAATTAAAAATAATAAATATATTATTATATTAAGCTTTAGATAGTGAGAAGAAGGCTCAATCGCATAGATGTAACCCCAAGAGTAGTAGTTCATGGAAGTTACGTTCGGCGAATGCCGTTGCCACTCGGCTGGACCAACGTATCCAATGATCTGTTGATTTAATTCAGTGGCCACATACGTAAAAAAATAACTTTTATGATTTATTAATGATTTAGAATTTTAAATTACCTTTAAACATTTTTCTCTTGCTTTTAGAAACATCGTCTTCTTTAGAGTAGTTGTTTAATCAGTCGTTTTATAAAATCGCAAATTTCTTCCATAAATATGTTTCATTATAATTTTATATATACATAGATTAGATAGCTAAATTTGCACTTAATAGTTTTCATTTTATATATTAATATTTATTTATAAGCTAAAATGAAAAATGGAATTTCTGAAAAAAATAATAAATCTTTCAGAAATTATATATTTTCTTCCCTTTCTCTCTCTTTTTTTTATTTAAGAATTTATATATATATACACATATATTTAAAGAATTTGTTTTTCCTTTACTAAAAATATAAAAGGTTTTATTATTAGTTGAACATGAAGTTTTCGCTTTTGTCTTTACTTTTGCTGTAAAATGATATTAAAACAATTAGATTAAAATAAAATTGGTATTTATATAAATTTATAAACAAATGCTTTCCTGATTTTTTTCTAGTTTCCTCTATTTGTTTTACTTTTTAGTATTATTATAAAAAATACCTACCAAAAAAATATACTCTTATTATGCATATAAACTGTGCATTCAAATTTTATTGATAAGAATATTATACTCTAGGTATCTTTTAGATAAATAAATATTCCTTTGTGTAAATGAAACACAATAAAAAAATAATAATCTTTATTTCGGTAAATAAACTTGTGTAAAAGAAAAAGATAATAATTTGTTTAAATTTCAACATCATAGAAAACTTTAAAGATAATAAAATTTACTGAAATATTAAAAAAAATAATTTAATCCTTTGGAGCGGTAAAAAAAAAAAAAAAAAAAAAAAAAAAAAAAAAAAAAAAAAAAAAAGACTAATTTTAAATATGAGATACACAAAGCATTATAAAAAACCGTATTAAAAATATCTTAACAAGAGTTCTTTTTAAATTTGGAATATTAAAATAATTTATACAAAAAAAATATTACTAAAAAAAAACATAACAAGAGCTCCCCCTCGTTGAAAAAAAAATAAACATTATTAGTTTTGAACAAAAACAAGAATTTTATTTTTTTAGCTAAATGACCACATAAGGTCAGTTAAAGAAAGTCCAAAAAAAAATTTAAAATTAAATCCAAAATGAAAGAAAAGATTAAAAAAAAAAAAAAAACAATGCAGTACCCCGGTTGAAAAGTAGGATAAAGATAATCGCCTAGAACAGATCAGACGACGACCCGAAAAGTTGATAACCTATCACCCTACTAAGCTACCACGCCAACTCTGCACTCCGGAAATGCTAAGTTGAAGCTTGGGCAAAACATCTAGAAGTTAAACATATACTAGGGCCTAAGATGCTATTAAAATCTATATTATATACCTGGCATACTTAATTAAATCTCTACATCTGCTATACCGTCAAGAATACCAACACACTGGGATATCCCTACCTGCTAACACCTCTGTAAAAAGAAAAAAAATATCCCTAAAAAAAATTTCCACAAGTAGAATGCAAGGAAGAGTTGTCCAGTGAATAAAAAGATTAAAAAATTTCTATTTTTTAAAATTTTGAATCCTGTGAGCAGGATAGAGCCAAAGGACCGAAACAATCAATTTCTGAAAAAATACAATAGATATACTACTTGCCAGCTGTAGGTATCACAAATATATACATATAATAGTACGATAACATTTTGTATACACATACACAAAACAAAAATAGCAATAACCTTTCAGTACATATATAGGGTACACATAAAAAAAAATAGCACTAATATCCGTTTATATTCAGTGGCATAACATGTGCATATAAATAAAAAAAAAACAGTTCAATGACTTGTAACGGTGACACAGTATTACATAAGTGTATGGGCATTTTATATCACAGCATTATAATTATATAGGTTACCTTGTGTAGCCTAGACTGATAATTGTTTGCCTTAGTTATTATCAATGGGTAAATATTCCATAAACTAATATTAACTAAAAAAAAATTCATAAAATGCTACACATAATACTTAGAATGAACTGATAATTTCACAATAGAGTTCGCCAATTTCATTGACAAGTACCACTAATTTTTTTTAAATACCCAATTTACACAAACAATGGGTATATTGTTAGAAAAATCACATGAAATAACAAAACAGACTATATAAACAAGATATATACATATATAATACACATAAACCAGATAATATATCTGTGGGCTGTGGGGTGTACACTACCTGTATCTTAAATCCCCACCTCCCAAATAGAGAACTAATACCAAAAATATTCAAAAAAAATACAAAGTTAAAAGAAATGCAAAAAAAAGATAAAAATAAAAATAAAAGACGAACTACATTCCTAACAGTACCTATACTATATACAAAAAGGGGCAATAGGAATACGCAAGTATCACATGTACTGCTACCAAATCTCTACTCCACAATTTCCTGACCTGAAATCTCTCTAAGTCCCCTAAATTAGCGCTAAAACCCGCTAAAAAATAAAAAAAAAAGAACACATATAGGGGGCGGAGCACTTACATGATCCTAATTTATCGAAATAATCCATAAATCACCGAGAGAAAATACGGAACTGGCGGAAATCCACATTAAATAACAGCGGAACCAAATCAAAACAAACGATATCGAGGCTCGAAAATTACTTAAATTTTAGCTAACTCGCGCATAAAACCTTCCTAGAATAACTAAAATCACAAGTATTTATATACAATCTAAAAAAAATAAAGTTAAACCGCCCTACAGTTTATAATTCGGTCGCGAATCCCTTTTTCGAAACGCATACTCAGTTCTCGGAATTGAATAAGATTTGTTTCGCCTAGATAAACAGACGCCATTACGATCTCGCGAACGACTCACGCGCACCGAATCAATATGCGTTCCTACCTGCCTAACTCCCTCACAGCTATCAGCGCTCGCAATTACATCCGTATATTCCCGTGCTTCTGAGAGCAACCCACCAACCGTTTCCTCGCAACCCTCTTGTCGTCTGCTCGTAGATTGCACTGCAGGTTGGCTGGTTCCTTGACATGGAATGGGAGGGGGAAATCTATTTATGAATCGATTCCTTTTCCTTCGCGCGGTGAACTCGAATTGAGAATGATTTGAATCATTCGTAGTTGATATCAGAGGTTGGCGTTTGTTTTGGTCTACAATATCGTCTCCATTTCGCTCACTTACACCTGAAATATGCCTATCTTTAAATAAAGTGAGGCGGTCTACATGGACAATTTGAGTTTTAGAAGGGTTAGCAATTGATGCTATCTTAAAATTAACATCACTGAGCTTCTCAATTATAGTAAATGGGCCGTTATTTAATTTTGACAATTTTTTTGTATTGCCGGCAGTGATAGATGGGTTAAATAACCACACTCTATCGCCTACTTTTAAATCCTTAACGACTGCAGTCTTTTCTCTGTACCTTTCCTGGCTTTCAGACACCTTAACTAAACTATCATACACCTCAGCATATACCTTTTGGAGTGCGGGTATTAATAATTCACAAAAAGATGGGGCGTCGTTATAGCTAAACCTCGGCGCTTGCGAAAATAGATTATATGGTAGATTTAAGTTTCTGCCATATAAAACTGCTGCGGGGGTTAATTTAGTCGAAGAATGCACAGCCGAACGCATCGCTAATAGGGCAAATTTTAGCTTAGTATCCCAGTCTGACTGGTTCTCATTTACAATGTGACTGAGTGCGTTTTTTAAAGTTTTATTCTGCCGTTCAATCTGTCCATTCGAGGCTGGGTGAAAGGCAGATGTAGTTATATGTTTAATACTATTTATTGATCTATATTAACTAAGTATTATTTGCTGAGCAGAAGTTGCAATTAATTAAAGTAATGATCTGTTGCAGAAATTTAATAAAAAGAACCCAACAATAAATGGCGCCGTGTGTGAAAAGCCTGGTTATTGTGACAAATAAATGATGCCGTGTGTGAAAAGCCTGATTATTGTGTCACAATAAGTATAAAAATAGTACTATGAAGTAGAGCCTATTTATTACAACAATAGCCTGAATTTTGATATATATTTACTGTATTAAGAGTGAAACGAAATGAAAATATATGTGTTTTGTGATTTTATTGTGTATTATGTTTGATTATTTTAGTGTATATTGTGCATAAGTAATAGGGGTGTACATAGCTTACTAATTTCAAATGCTTTTTTTTACTTAGGCAATTTTACCGGGTTTTCAAAAAACTATTTATTTTGAAATTTTTACTGTCATATTTACATTTAAATGAGTGTTTGGGCTTACTGAGTAAATTATATGCCAATATAAGTTATGTATTTATGTATTTTTTATTTATTTTTTTTTCTCTTTCTTGGGCATCTGAGAATTAAGTAGCAGTTAAATTACTTTATTTTCTATTATTTTATTTTAATTCGGTGTGAAGTTTTGCCTAAAAATGACAGAAAACCAGCATTTCAAGGAGCTCTCTCTTATTCAGAAAAAGAGCGCATTAATCGAAAATGTCAGTCTTATTCCCCCTTTTAGTGGCGAAGGCAACTCTTGCTCATTTTCTGCATTTTTAGAAAAGTATGAGCAGTTGTCCGAGTTCTTTAATTGGTCAGAGGATGAAAAAAAATTTGCCCTACTAAGTAGATTAAGTGGGAATGCTGCTAGGATATATAAATTGCACCGCACTAAGGGAACTGAAGAAATAATTAAAGTACTTAAAGAGAGATATACGCAAGAGCTAGCCCCTGATATTGCTTTGACCCAATTTTTGAATTTTAAACAAAATCCCCATATGCCTGTTCAGGAATTCTACGACAGAGCATATGATTTGTCCCTTAAAGCATTAGTAGTCGAAGGTGTAGAACAGAATGTTGCTGATAAAAGCAGGGAAGCTCTACTGCATTCTATGTTATTAAGTAATTTAGTTCCTGAGATAAGAAGAGGAGTTATAACTAGGTGCCCTAAGACACCTGTTGAAATTTTAGAATTTGCCCTCCTTGAGGAAAAAGCATTAAAGAGTGTTAATCCTTTATATAACATGCAGGTAGAGAATATGAACCCTTTTTTCCCCCAAATTGCCCAGCAAAGTGTTGCGTGTGCTGCTATCCAGCCAAGTCACCCTAATCAGTCAGAACAGGAAATTAGTAAACTGCGGGAGCAGGTAGAAGCTCTTACTAGTAAATTAGAGAGATTTTTAGAGGGTAGCAATCAGCAAAGAGACTTTCACACTACTGAGAGGCCTCAGTATAGAGAATTAATCTGTTACGTGTGTTCCCAAACTGGACACATAGCCAGATTTTGTCCACAAAACCAAAATGCTAATAGAGGGAACTTTCAGAATTTTAGAGGAAGAGGTAGGGGTAGTTATTCTCAGTCCCACCAAAATCGCAGGGGAGGATATAATAATTACAGAGGTAGAGGGAATGGAAATAATGATAATGGTGTAAATATAGAAAGCGAGAATGTTCAAAGCTCAATTAGTGAAGAATCAAAACAATTCTTTAAACAGGTAAGGGCTGGTGTCGATTTGGTCGAATCGTCTCCATCAAGGCCTCTAGACCTCCCAATTATTTTTAGTATGTTTTCACCCCAATCTTATCATTTACCTACTGTCTTCATAAATGTAAATAATGTGTTTTTTAATGCGCTGTGTGATACAGGATCTGCTATAAATATTTTAAGTAATACAATACTTAATGATTTAGATTCTTATGAAATTGTAGAGTGCAATACCCCTATTTTAACGGTGACTGGCGAGAGAGTGCTTTTAAACCATAAAATTTCCTTAAATTTTAAATTTAATAATTTATTATGTCAGTCTGAGTTTTTTATTGTCCACGGTAAGTTGGCCGATGAGTTTAGTGTAATTTTGGGGATGCCCTTTTTAAGTAAATATCAGGCTGTAATTAACTGTAAAAATAACAATGTGGTTTTAGATGTCCCTACTGAAACGCAGTGTAAGCAAATAGTAGAGAGTCATATGTCAAATGTTTTACCTGTGAAAAATTCTAGAGAAAAAAATGTTGTAAATAGTATCAGTGTAAATAGTATAGGTTTGGAGAATAATTATGTAAATACTTGTAATGTGCAATCTAAAGGCAAGCAAAGTTCTGATAGTGAACAGAGAAGTAAGTGTAGTAATAAGAGTACTCCTAGGAAAAGTGTAAACAAAAAGAGTAAGGAATGTGTAAAAGAAAAATTTGGGAATCTGAGTAGTGGAAATGAGACGGTTCAGGGTAATATGTATCCCATTATGGAGGAAAGGGTAGACTCAAGCATAACATTTAATGCGAAAGAGTCAGAAAGTGAAATTGCTCAGGTTTTTTGTTTGCAAAGTATACCAGGGAGTAACTCAAGTACTAATGAGTGTGAAATTAATGAGAATAATGTGCCTTTAGACCTTAGCCAGCAATCAGCAAGTCAAATTGTACAGGAAAATTCAATCTATGTTCATGAAAATTTTTACATATCTGAGGGTAATGAAAATGAGTTAGTAAATAGAGCAAATCAGACTAATGAGTTAGGCATAGTTGATAATAATAACTGGAATAGTGAAAGTACTTCCTTAGCTATTTTATGCGAGAGAATTTCTGTTCCCCCCCAGTCAAAATTAATAGCTGAAGTTAAATGTAATAGAAATAATTTTATAAAAGATAATGATATACTGATATTAGAACCTTTAGCGAAGAATTTAAGCCAAGGGCTTCTTATTTCTCGAGCCATTTGTACCCCAGAACATGGCCTTTTTGTTTCGCTTGCTAATTTTTCGAATAAAACTGTTAAGCTAGGAAAAAATACTTATGTTGCTAAAATTCAGAAATGTGTAGATAAATCTAATATACCCTTAAATAATAATAATATAACTTGTAATGTAAATTTAACCACTCCAATAGCTGACTTTGATCACGCTGATCTCACTTGGAGCTCTGATATTGATTTAAGCCATCTAGACCCCCCCTTAAAATCTAAAATGCAGGAATTTTTAGACCAAAATAAAGATGTGTTTGCAGCTTCTGTCCTAGACTTACCAGGCTGTAATACCATACCCCATGTTGTAAATTTAACCTCTGATAAACCTGTAAAATCCAAAGCTTATAGAGTCCCATATAAATTACGCCAGGAAATGGAAGATCAACTTAATATTTTACTGCAAGCTGAAATTATTTCCCCGTCTATGTCTGAATTTGCTTCACCAGTTATTCTTGTAGAAAAAGCAGATGGTTCTTATAGGTTAGCTGTCGATTTTCGTAAACTTAACAAGAATCTTGTCAAAGATGCATATCCTATCCCAAACATTACTGACTCTGTTGATGCGTTAAGTGGAGCTAATTTTTTTTCAACACTAGATTTAACTAGTGGCTTTTTTCAACAGGTCATAAGACCCGAAGACAGGCATAAAACTGCTATTATCACGCATTAAGGTCTTTTTGAGTGGAATAGAAATTGTTTTGGGTTGTCCAATTCCGGCAATAGTTTTCAGAGGCTAATGAATGCCATTTTTGGAGATTTAGGAAATCTAGGAATTTTAGTGTATATAGATGATATTGTCATTGCTTCGTCCGATGTAGAATCCCATTTTGAAAAACTTAAATTAGTATTTGATAGACTAAGACAACATAAACTGAAACTTAAGCCCAGTAAATGTAATTTTCTTTCGAATAAAATACAATATCTTGGCTTTGAAATTAATAGCGGGCAAGTATCCCCGGTTAATAAAAATATTGAGATAATAGAAAAATTGCAACCACCTACTAATCGAAAAGGTGTCAGGTCTTTTATTGGAACCCTATCATTCTATAGGCGTTTCATACCTGACTTCACAAAAAGGGCAATTAATTTAATCGATTTGACTAAGGAAACTGGACATTTTGCCTGGACAAAAGAAGCCCAGGAGGAATTTGAAGATTTAAAAAAGGCTTTAATATCTAAACCGTGCCTAGTATTGCCTGATTTTACTAAAGAATTTTATCTATATACAGATGCGAGTGGAGAAGCGCTGGGTGCTGTTTTGTCACAAATGGATGATGAGAATAAAATTCATCCAGTGGCGTTTGCCAGTAGGCGACTAAAAGGTGCAGAGACAAGATACTCTGCCACTGAGAGAGAACTTCTCGCTCTGGTTTGGGCGACTAGTCATTTTAAGTGTTATCTAGCTAACACTCATTTTAACATTTTTACTGATCATGCACCACTTACTTTTATGTTAAAGATTCATGACCCCACCTCACGTATAGCCAAATGGGTATGTACTCTCTCAGATTTTGATTTTACTATTAAATATATTAAAGGGAAATGCAATAGTGTAGCAGACTTTCTATCTAGATTTGCTAAAATTGATGAATCACCTGAAATTAGTAAGAGTAATTTTTGTATTCAAGTAGAAAAAGAAACTACTTTTGTTCCCCATTCAAATTTAATTGAGAAAATTAGTGAATTACAAAAAATCGATAAGAAATGTTGTGAAATAGCTAGGAAATTAGACAAAAATATAGATATAGCACCTAAATACATGAAGTTTTTTTTTAGAGATGATATTCTCGTATGTGAAGATACCAGAGATTCAAGTGTAATAAATAACCCTATTAAATTAGTAGTTCCTAGGGATATGATTGAGCAAGTGTTCGCTCTAACACACGATTCTCTAGCGGCTTGTCATCAAGGGTTTAAGAAAACGATTGACCGCATCCGGGAGCACTTTTACTGGCCCGGAATGTCGGCCGATGTCAAGCATCTAGTAGAATCATGTATTAGTTGCCAGCAGAAGAGGGCGTATAAACCAGATCAGCAAGCACCCCTTCAACGGATGCCTACACCTGAATTTCCCATGAACAAAGTTCATCTAGACCTAATTGGCCCATTACCGGTCACGTTTTCTGGTAACACCCATATTGTTACGTATATAGACTCGTTTACTAAATGGCCAGAAGCCTATGCTGTTAGCTCTACCACGTCTGATGTTATCGCAGATACACTTGCCGATTTCATCTCACGTTATGGAGCTCCTGTGTATATTGCGACAGATAATGGAAGAAATTTAGTATCGGAAGCGATTGAGCATGTATATAAAATGTTCGGTATTAAACATATAACTACATCTGCCTTTCACCCAGCCTCGAATGGACAGATTGAACGGCAGAATAAAACTTTAAAAAACGCACTCAGTCACATTGTAAATGAGAACCAGTCAGACTGGGATACTAAGCTAAAATTTGCCCTATTAGCGATGCGTTCGGCTGTGCATTCTTCGACTAAATTAACCCCCGCAGCAGTTTTATATGGCAGAAACTTAAATCTACCATATAATCTATTTTCGCAAGCGCCGAGGTTTAGCTATAACGACGCCCCATCTTTTTGTGAATTATTAATACCCGCACTCCAAAAGGTATATGCTGAGGTGTATGATAGTTTAGTTAAGGTGTCTGAAAGCCAGGAAAGGTACAGAGAAAAGACTGCAGTCGTTAAGGATTTAAAAGTAGGCGATAGAGTGTGGTTATTTAACCCATCTATCACTGCCGGCAATACAAAAAAATTGTCAAAATTAAATAACGGCCCATTTACTATAATTGAGAAGCTCAGTGATGTTAATTTTAAGATAGCATTAATTGCTAACCCTTCTAAAACTCAAATTGTCCATGTAGACCGCCTCACTTTATTTAAAGATAGGCATATTTCAGGTGTAAGTGAGCGAAATGGAGACGATATTGTAGACCAAAACAAACGCCAACCTCTGATATCAACTACGAATGATTCAAATCATTCTCAATTCGAGTTCACCGCGCGAAGGAAAAGGAATCGATTCATAAATAGATTTCCCCCTCCCATTCCATGTCAAGGAACCAGCCAACCTGCAGTGCAATCTACGAGCAGACGACAAGAGGGTTGCGAGGAAACGGTTGGTGGGTTGCTCTCAGAAGCACGGGAATATACGGATGTAATTGCGAGCGCTGATAGCTGTGAGGGAGTTAGGCAGGTAGGAACGCATATTGATTCGGTGCGCGTGAGTCGTTCGCGAGATCGTAATGGCGTCTGTTTATCTAGGCGAAACAAATCTTATTCAATTCCGAGAACTGAGTATGCGTTTCGAAAAAGGGATTCGCGACCGAATTATAAACTGTAGGGCGGTTTAACTTTATTTTTTTTAGATTGTATATAAATACTTGTGATTTTAGTTATTCTAGGAAGGTTTTATGCGCGAGTTAGCTAAAATTTAAGTAATTTTCGAGCCTCGATATCGTTTGTTTTGATTTGGTTCCGCTGTTATTTAATGTGGATTTCCGCCAGTTCCGTATTTTCTCTCGGTGATTTATGGATTATTTCGATAAATTAGGATCATGTAAGTGCTCCGCCCCCTATATGTGTTCTTTTTTTTTATTTTTTAGCGGGTTTTAGCGCTAATTTAGGGGACTTAGAGAGATTTCAGGTCAGGAAATTGTGGAGTAGAGATTTGGTAGCAGTACATGTGATACTTGCGTATTCCTATTGCCCCTTTTTGTATATAGTATAGGTACTGTTAGGAATGTAGTTCGTCTTTTATTTTTATTTTTATCTTTTTTTTGCATTTCTTTTAACTTTGTATTTTTTTGAATATTTTTGGTATTAGTTCTCTATTTGGGAGGTGGGGATTTAAGATACAGGTAGTGTACACCCCACAGCCCACAGATATATTATCTGGTTTATGTGTATTATATATGTATATATCTTGTTTATATAGTCTGTTTTGTTATTTCATGTGATTTTTCTAACAATATACCCATTGTTTGTGTAAATTGGGTATTTAAAAAAAATTAGTGGTACTTGTCAATGAAATTGGCGAACTCTATTGTGAAATTATCAGTTCATTCTAAGTATTATGTGTAGCATTTTATGAATTTTTTTTTTAGTTAATATTAGTTTATGGAATATTTACCCATTGATAATAACTAAGGCAAACAATTATCAGTCTAGGCTACACAAGGTAACCTATATAATTATAATGCTGTGATATAAAATGCCCATACACTTATGTAATACTGTGTCACCGTTACAAGTCATTGAACTGTTTTTTTTTTATTTATATGCACATGTTATGCCACTGAATATAAACGGATATTAGTGCTATTTTTTTTTATGTGTACCCTATATATGTACTGAAAGGTTATTGCTATTTTTGTTTTGTGTATGTGTATACAAAATGTTATCGTACTATTATATGTATATATTTGTGATACCTACAGCTGGCAAGTAGTATATCTATTGTATTTTTTCAGAAATTGATTGTTTCGGTCCTTTGGCTCTATCCTGCTCACAGGATTCAAAATTTTAAAAAATAGAAATTTTTTAATCTTTTTATTCACTGGACAACTCTTCCTTGCATTCTACTTGTGGAAATTTTTTTTAGGGATATTTTTTTTCTTTTTACAGAGGTGTTAGCAGGTAGGGATATCCCAGTGTGTTGGTATTCTTGACGGTATAGCAGATGTAGAGATTTAATTAAGTATGCCAGGTATATAATATAGATTTTAATAGCATCTTAGGCCCTAGTATATGTTTAACTTCTAGATGTTTTGCCCAAGCTTCAACTTAGCATTTCCGGAGTGCAGAGTTGGTGTGGTAGCTTAGTAGGGTGATAGGTTATCAACTTTTCGGGTCGTCGTCTGATCTGTTCTAGGCGATTATCTTTATCCTACTTTTCAACCGGGGTACTGCATTGTTTTTTTTTTTATTTAATCTTTTCTTTCATTTTGGATTTAATTTTAAATTTTTTTTAGGACTTTCTTTAACTGACCTTATGTGGTCATTTAGCTAAAAAAATAAAATTCTTGTTTTTGTTCAAAACTAATAATGTTTATTTTTTTTTCAACGAGGGGGAGCTCTTGTTATGTTTTTTTTTAGTAATATTTTTTTTGTATAAATTATTTTAATATTCCAAATTTAAAAAGAACTCTTGTTAAGATATTTTTAATACGGTTTTTTATAATGCTTTGTGTATCTCATATTTAAAATTAGTCTTCTTTTTTTTCTTAGTAGCGAAAACCCTGGACATTTCCCCTTTTTCTATTTATTTTTATGATCGTTCTCACGAGAATAAATGGCATTGTTGTGAATGAAAGTGAAAGTTTCCCATTCCCTTATCTAGCGTAAATAACACCCGTTCGTACGAATGCTTTTACTGTCCTGGAATTATTGTACTATTTGAGTAAAGTGGTCCTTTGTTAATTTTTTTCGAAGAAGAGTAGCTTCTGGCTTGTGTGTTAAGGGCATATATTCAGCCTTGTTAAAAATTGGCCCACACGCATAGTTTATTGCTTGCGTACGTGAATGAATAGTACCCTAAAATTTTATAACCCATGACAAACGTTGACTGTCATTTGAGGCGGAGTAGATATTTTCCCAGACCCTTAAAGTTTTTATGACCGATTTGAGATAATAGGGCAAATTCACGGATATCGGCGAGCACTGGTCTGCAAGCAGGTGCAAACTTCAGCTGTCCCTGCTATCTGACCACGTGATTGAGAGTAAGGGATATTAGCGATGACCATATTTGGTCATGAGAGAGGGTGAATATTGCATTGGCCAATGAGATGGACTCTAGGAACAGGAGAGAAAGGGGAAAGCATTAGTCTTCCTAGTTTCTGGTGCCCCTTTTGATTTGCAGAGGGACGTGCAATTGGTTTTTTTTGGAAATAAAGGGAGTCTTGGTCAGAGCTTCGTATGGAGAGCATCTAGTAAACGATTGCGGATAAGTCTTGTTTCCCCCCCTCCCCTGTTTTTTTAATCTGGGAGAGGGGAGGCCAAAAGAGTTCTTGGAGATTGGGAGTCTAGGAGAAAGCACGTCGTGAGTAAGTCAAGAAAAAGTGCTACCTGCCGGAGAGAATCGAGAGCTTGCCGTGAAAGAATGTTTCCTCCGTTCTAACCTTCACCGTAAGCTGTGGAATGATTTGCGGTCTAAAGAGAAAACACTCCAAGTGTAAGTCAGGAAGAAATGCTACCTGCCGGAGAGAGCCGAGATCTTGAGAGTTCTTCGAGATTAGCAGTCAAAAGAGAAAACACTCCAAGTGTAAGTCAGGAAGAAATGCTACCTGCCGGAGAGAGCTTGCCGTGAAAGAATGTCCCCTCCGTTCTAGCCTTCACCGTGAGCAGTGGAATGATTAGCGATCTAAGACAACACACTCCAAGTGTAAGTCAGGAAGAAATGCTACCTGCCGGAGAGAACCGAGATCTTGCCGTGAAAGAATATCCCCTCCGATCTAGCCTTCACCGTGAGCAGTGGAATGATTAGCAATCTAAGACAAAACACTCCAAGTGTTAATCAAGAAAAAGTACTACCTGCCGGAGCGAGCCGAGAGTTTGCCGCGAAACAATGTCCCTTCCGATTTAGCCTTCACCGTGAGCGGTGGAATGATTAGCGGTCTAAGACAAAAACTTGAAAGAATTCAGCTGCTGCCTAAACCGAGTATAGACTCTGGGAATTCTGTGTAGAGACTGTTGCTCTAGTGCATGGAAGACTTGTCTATTATTGTCCATCATATAAATGAGAAATACCCAAAATGGGTCAATGAAAGAATTCAGCTGCTGGTAAGAGATGTACTCTGTATTTGATCTTAAACGATTTTCATTTTAGTGATTAATCTTGTAGTGATTTAGTATTTCCATATATCTACAACAAAAGTTGTATTAGTGAATTCAGATGTTTTTTTTTGTTTTTCATTTTTATGTTAAATTAAATAAAGGTGAATGTATATAAAGGATATGCTTTAGTATAGATTTTTTTAGTTTTTTTTATTTATCCTACCTTGATATTAATTTATTTGAATTTTAACCTCTGTAGTATCGAAATAACTATACTAAGTTTTGTAATACCATAAAATTAAAGTAGTTTCTTCAAATGTTTGGAAGTAAAAGTAATTTTCAACCATTACCTATTTTTTTATTTGGAATTTTTAAATAACTTTTTAAAAAAAAAATAAAAAAGTAATTCAATAAATAATTAAAAATCATATTAACACTGATTAACTAATATACTATTGCTTAAACTGAGTAAAGACATTTGACTAGGTAATAGAAATTTTAAAGCAAAAACTGTTAAGAAATTCACTTGATTTTAAATGAATTAACTTATCTTATAAACAAAAAAATAAGAAAGAAAAAAAAATGGAGAAGTTAAAGCAGATGTACTAACACTATACGAAATTGGTCAAAAATATCATTGTTGATTTCTGGGGTGTTTATATTTATTATTTCTAGTTTTTTAATTTATTCAAAATTATATCTTTCTTTGCCTTCTTGAAAAAAAGAAGGATTTCAGGGTCTTTCTTCTCTCTTTTATAATGTTAGATTGAATCTTGTATTTTTAAATTGTTAGTGTGAGTTTAATATCTCAGGAATCAACATTGATAAATGTTGGGTTCTACTGCAGATCAAGGTTTAGTACTTGAGACTGGGTCAGATTGAGAATCTTGCTGTGTTCTTTCTTGTTTATTTGTATTTATTAAATTTTAAAGAATCTTAAATGATATTTGTGTTTATCCTTTTAATCGTTTTAATTTGTCGTTTAGTTTGTTTATCTTAATGATTTCTTAATGTTAACTGGTGTAATCTTAACTTAATTCTTTTTTTTATATAAGCATCTAATTTATTTAATTAAATCTACAACAGGATTCATGTAATTGGAAATTTGACCCAGATCTCATTAAATTCTTTAATTAAGCTGAAGAATATTTATTGATCTATATTAACTAAGTATTATTTGCTGAGCAGAAGTTGCAATTAATTAAAGTAATGATCTGTTGCAGAAATTTAATAAAAAGAACCCAACAAATAATAACTATAAGGAAGTATGAGATTTTTCCTCATAAAATGATTCATTTTAATGTCTAGCATTTTTTTAACTGCCTGGTGTATTCCGAATATCTTGTTCGCCGTTAAAAAATAGAGTCATATGCTTTTAAACATTAATAAAATTCAACCTTTGAATACTTATATACATATGATATATATATATATATATATATATATATACATATATATATATATATATATATATATATATATATATATATATATATATATATATATATATATATATATATATATATATATATATATATATATATATATATATATATATATATATATATATTAAATAGCAATTTTTTCTAAACGGAAAAAATGCATCAGGAAAATCATTAATTTTTGAGTATTTCATTTCTTTATGATTTAATTCATTAATATTTTCGTGAAATCAGAAACAAAAGTGCAGCTACTTTATTCGTCCACATGAGAAACTTAGATATGCTTTGTTGAAACATAATATGATTAAATCTTGTCGACCAAGACATGAAAATAATTTATTTGTATCAAAATGTATCCAAGACCGAAAGATGAATTGGCTGAACTTTTAAAACTGACAAAAATAAAATAATGGTATTAAATTAATGGCAAAAGAAATCTTAAAGAAAGAATGCCACAGATGTCACATATGCACCACATTAGCGCGAGTGTAACGAAATGGCGATTATTTACCTCATATGGTAATCCAGTCATTGTTGTTTATTTACTTTATATTTGGTTTTATAAATTGATAGAAATTGTTTTCGTTTATAGTTATTAATAAAACTTTTTTAGTTTATTATTATTTCCTTTTTAAAATAATAGAAAATAATTAAAAATACACATGTAACTGATATTTGATAACGAAGTTTTTGCCAAATTGGCGTCAGAAAAATAATCGCGCCAATGTGGTGCACATATGACATGTGTGCCTAAAGAATGAGACATTAAATAATGTATTAAATAATCAACCCTCTCACACTAAATTTGGAGCGATAATTTCATAATCTGTCTTCATTAACAGAAATTATATACCAAACATCTAAATATTACACATCCATTATCATAGACGCTATAAAAACTCCATGTAAAAGCAATCAATTATATAACGACCCATAGTGTAAGATTTTGCGAATCTACTAGGTCAAAATTCAATTTATGAAAATACCAATAATAAATAAATAAATTTAATCTTACTAGAATAAATTGGTTACATATTAAGAAAAAATATATCTTTAGATATTTTATTGTATAATTTAAGTTATTGCCATTCCATCATCATAATCATAATAATATAAAAAAAATGCCATTTTCATGCATTGACATTTACGTCGTGTTACCATTCAAGGCATATTTTTTAAAATGTAGCACTTATTTATTTTCAACAACAAGAGTTTTCTTGTATTAAAAAAACATAAATAATTAATTACGTGCTTCTATAGATACCAGTGTTATCATAAAGTAAATTACTGTCATCTGTTGTCCTTTGCTTTTCTTTTATTATTTGTAAGAAAGAATGATTTTTAAAATATTAGTATAATATCAGCTACTTTACAGTTTTACTGAGATTTTAATGTCATGATTTATATTACATAAAACCAGATATATTTATCTTATAGTCATATGTAATGCAAAATTACATAAAATCCATGCCTGAAAAAAATTACTTATTTTCAAGAGTTGCAAATAGTTGCAGTTGAAATTGATCTTTTTATATCTATATGCATACATAATCACAAAAAAATTATATTATAATGAACCGGCGTGGACAAAATATTTTGCAGATTTTTAAAATTTATCATATGCTATTAAATTTTTTAATAATTTTTATATTGACTTATTTTTTTTCAGTAACTATTGTAACTATAAAATACAGATATCTACATTGTATATTACATACATTAAATAGAAGTATTTACATTGCTGTAATGATAACATGCTATCATTAAAAAATTACAAATTAATTTACAAATTAATCTGTTTTCATCCAAAAATATCGATGGCAATTACACTTACATCGATCGCCATTCTAAAAAGCTTAAAAGAAAATTTAGTCTTTGAGCCAATTTTTGATAGTGTTGTTGTAGTGTTAGACTGCAATCACTTTACCTTTTTTTTCCCTCCAATGTATTATTCAAAAATATTTAAAAGTAAATTGCTGCAAGTCTTATTTTAGACTCTACTCGCATTACATTTCCAAAATCGCACACTGTGCGATGAGTCTAGAAGGGATGTGAGGATATGGCGTCCCATCGCATTTTAGGGTTTTTTTCATTTAACGAAATTTTATTTGTCTGAGTTTTCTGTCTGCCACACTGAGTCCGTATATAATGTTAGTGGGTTCAAATTTTGTGTACTTACAGCTGAATACCTCTTGTCACTCAACAAATCATAAAATTTTGAAAAATACCTTTCATTTAATTAAAATATATTTTTAATACCATCAGCTCATTTTTGTTGTTGTTTCATTCTTCTAACTGTTGTACGCAAGTTTAAATAGACATAAAAATTCTTATGTACGTAACATAAATTAATGGATTAAATAAATCAGGTGAAAAATGCGCTTAATTGTTTTTATTTCATCATATATATCATATATTTTGACACGCGAAGTGAAATAATTTTTTTTTAATTTACTTATTAAATTCATATTTATTAAAATCATTACCAGCCACTAGTGACCAATTTGGTATCCCTGAAATTTATGCTAAGTTTTACAATATTTTACTTTTATTCACAAATTTCTTTACTGGCGTACCTTCACTAAATCTTCAGATTCTGATAGAGAAATCAACAAATCTATGCTATCAAGGCGGCATTTAAGAGATGAAGTCAGCATTCTGTTATAGTTGGCGGGATTGTCGAAAATTCTGAAATAGCCTATTTACATTATAGATTCCACACTTCTGCTTGAGAGCAAGACAACGTGCATAGGTGCTACGTATTTATATAATTAATAAAACAACTATTGAAGAAAGAGGGGGAATATTACTAAGAAAATAAAATTAATAAATCACTGCCAGCTAGAAATCGAGTAATTGAAAATATTTAATTTTAAATCTTGAAATATAATTAAGAAAAAATAATTCGCTATTATTTTCAAAGATTTTTTTTAGGTATATGTACTTCAATCTTGAGCGATATTCAGTATTTTATAATGATTGTGTTGCATTATACAGAGTTTATTAAAATCTACGAATTATAGGTAGATGGCTCCTGTAAAAACATAAAAACTCTGCTTTTATATGAGTGAGAGGAAAATGCTTCAATTATTATCTTATTTTCTACTAAAATGGGAGGCGACAGAACAGCATTCCCTCATTGAGTTCATAGCTGAAATTCCAGAACTATGTATTTAAATTCAATCAGAATATTAAAACGCAATCAGTCTACTCAGTCACACCTTGAATGAAAACACACGAAAACCCAATTTTAGCAATTCAGTTATACATTTACCATTGTGTTTTGCTGCTTACAGTTCTCCATGTTTTCATACATTTGGGTGCAAAAAATTCCAATAGTAAACCAGCAAGTAAACCGCTAAAATCGGATTTTAAGCTGTTTATCACCAAGATACGACTTGGCAAACCGATTTAGTTTTAATATGTGAATGTAGTTTTAACTAATTTTGGAATTTCAGCTGTGAACTCGATTAGGTGATTATGTGTGACGCCACCTCCCGGCCTATACCTTAATTTTAAGAGATTTATAATTTAGGTTAACTGCTTTTTTTTCTAAACAGAGATAAACAAAAGCTTATGTCAACCTTTTTAGAATAAAATGTAGAGAATAAACAAAGTTAAAAACAAGTATAATTCGTTTTTAAATAAATACCACATTTATAATGTATTATTATTCTATGGCCTACTAAATTCCCCGATGAAAAATACATTATTATTTTTCATTTATTTCCTACAAAAAAATTATTCCGTTTAATGTAATTTTGACATTTAATCCTTAAATATACTCAGTTGCATTTTATAAACAATCCAACAATTCAATTCCATTCGATATATTTTCGTATTATGCTACATTGTAAATATATAATCTTCTAAACTGACTTTATCTTTAAAATTTCTTTATGTAGTTTATTTTCCAGAAAGATAATGAGATAAAAATGCATAGCAAATACTTTTGATGATACTAAGTCGTAGATATAATATGTCATTCTCCCTTATTTATTGTATAAGGTTTTGATAACATTTCTTCAAGTGACTGTGTTATGTTTTCGATTTTCTGCGATAATTTAACTGCAATATTGACATTTGTTTCTGCTATAATCCAATATACAAGTATATATACAATTTCTATTTGTTTTGAAAAGAAATACATTAAGGGTACGATTTGGCTCATTTTTTATCATATAAAATGTATTTACATATTTTTCATTTTTCAAAGACAAGCTAATCAGTTTGCAATCGACTGGGTCTGTGATGAAAAACATAAAATATGTAAACATGATGAAAATATGAAAACATAAAATATATATCAACATATTCCATATTTTTAAACGAAAATTATTTTGAAGAAACCTTATGTTTATTTCCCGTAGCTTTCGCAAGGATACATCTCACAATTTTGTAAGATTTTTTATATTTTTAAACGAAAATATATCCAAACAACGGTAAAATTTGAATCCCTAGAAAAATCTGAGCTTCAGGTACTCAGGTCTTTTATCCTCATTCACATGTTACGAATTTTACGAGCAGCAGATTTCCGTAGTCCGTAACAGACATAGACAAACACTGTTAAATAAGCATACACTGTTACAAATTTCTCTAAAAACACAGAAAACAAAATTGAGACTTTCTGTAAATTTACAATAGTTCTCGGATAAATACATTTTATTTAGTTTCTCAGTCATCAATTTACATACATTTCTCGCATCTTATATTTTATTCTCTGTAGAGATTTCCATGTCTTTTTAAAAATATATATTTTTATTTTTGTTGAAACTTGTAAGTTAAAATATACACTTTTAAAATTCTTTTGCAATTTTATTACACACATATATATATATATATAAATCAGTTTATTTTATTTTTATTATCTTTTTAACTTTTAATAATTCAAAAAGGGAAAAATTATCTCCTCAGATTAGTGGGGATATTTTTCGACAATCATAAGAATATATAGGTTTTTCCCCACTTAATCATTAAAGACGTATTTTGTAATCAACATCAACAACTTCTATAGCTGAGAAGTATGGTGTTCACCTACTATTAATAGATCTCAGATTGACCCCCTAGAAAGTGTAGGAATGAATTGTGTAAGAATTAAATGATACAGCAATTCATATTTACTCGAAAAATTCCAATTCTTTGAGATTACTGAAGATTGAGTGATTCACTAATTTTGAAAACTAAATTAAATTATTTTTATTAAAATTAAGTTTAATGAGTCTTGCGTATTTTTAACGATGTTAATTTATAGAGCCTATTATAAATTTACCCTATAACTTCTCTGTTATTTAACAGAATCTCTGTTTTTCTAATTTCACATTTTCTAAATTTACATAAGACTTAAGGTAATGGATTACCCGTAGATACACTGTAACTTCACGGAAAAAATTTAACATTGTACATCTTTCTTTTTTATGTGTATATCTTTTTATTTTATTTTATTTATATGTATTTCTTATATATATGTTTATTTCGGCGAATAATTTGAGCACACAATAGTTGCGTTCCGTATTTAGAATGAAGTAAATCATTTGCGAATTTGTGTACTGCAGGGCGAGGGGAATATTTTAAAGTATTAGACTGTAAAAAGCTTAATTTTGAAATTGATTTTTCCGTACAAATATTCTTAAAATCCCAAGCAACGCCAAGTACTTAACCTAGGATCCAAATCACGAAAGTATCTGGCAAACCTCAGCATTACTTCAGCTCAATATTTCCGGTCTGATGAATTGCAATTGTTTGAAACTTGCACAGCGATTTCTTTGTTTGTTGCGAATTCAGGTACAAAAATTCTAACACAGTTCTAAAGAAGATATTCCTTGAAAGTAAATTTTATCTCCAATATATTATGTTTTTTCGGATAAAATATTTAAAAACTGGTGTATAAATTGCAATTATTTTTTTTCTTTCAATAATATATTCTACAACACTCCTACTTTTTTCAAAGAAACAAGTGAAAAAAAATCACATTTTAATTAGTATATACAGTTTTTTATTCTTTATATTCTTCGAGTTACGCTCGTTGCATATTATGTATAAATTTTTATTTTGTTTAGATGTACACTGTAAAAAATATGCACAGATACTAAGGTTTTTCTTGTAGATTTGTATCCCAAGAACTTTTCATGTAACGGTAACAGCAAAAACTCATGTAACCTTCCTCGGTTACATGAAAGTTTTCAGTTATCGCTATATCAAAAGTTCTTTGAATACAAATTTACTAGAAAAAATTTAGTAACTTTACGGTTTTTTTACAGTGTACTGATTCAAATCTTCTTCAGATAATGCTAATAAGGAAATTTGTTTTCAGTAAATTTAAATAAATCCAATTTCTCTTTAATATACAAGCCAATTTTTTTTCGCTTTGTACATTTTTAAAATGCCTATGTAAAAAGTAAAAAAAAAAAAAAAAAAAATCACATCACACTATTTTGCTTTTTAAACAGATCATATACGTGAAAATAACAAATTTGTATTTCCTTTATATAAACAATGAGATGAAATATAAATATTTTGCATTTAAATGTATTTTCCAAATTATCTTTTTATAATCCAATTAATGAAAATATTACATTTTTAAAACCAAGTTTAAAATTTTATTTGAACGTATTATTCTTAGTCTTACAATAAATAAAACATCAAAACGTGGAATTAAGTTTATTGTTTAAAATTATATGTAGTTACTCGGTGGGTTTTGTTCCAGAAATTTAAAACGATAAAATATTTTAGATAGATAGAACGATATATTAGAACAATCTATATTAGAACGATATATAATAGAACGATAAGATATTGTAGATCGAATTAATAAGAAATTAAAATAGTTTATTTGTTACTTTGTTAGTTTAAGCAAAATTCATTTAAGTGATTACTGTACATAATTATTATTATATATTCTACGAATTTCTGCTTGAGACCTGTAGAAAAATACATCTTCATTTTAGTAAAAATTATTGTGTTAAATAATAACAAGGCATGGAAAGAAAGCTTATTGTTTAAAAATATCTGTATAGTTACTAAATAACTGATGTTCTAGAAATATATAATGATAAAATATATCAAAGATATTTCAGGTGGATTCCGTACATAATAATTATTATATATTTTACGAAACTTTACCTGAAAAGTCTAGAATAATATATCTTTATTTTATTGGGGTGTATATTGTGTTGAAAATATATTATTGTAAATATTGTGATGTAAGTAACGACATTTTCATTTATGAAAATGCAAAGAAAAAAAAACATCTAGAACATTCTCTAGTCTCAAACCATCATTCTTTTATGTAACCATAACTCATACCCAAAGTCGAGATTAACATTTGACAGACAACAATTTTATTAAAAAATATATTATTTAAACAATTTATAATCGACTCAGAATTTTAAATATCTTAGGCAGACGATTTTTATAGACGATTAATTTTACGAGAAAAAGAAAAGAAATGAATTTATTGATATGCACACTATCAAATGTTGACTGAGGGAAAATAAATAAATAGATAAAATAAAAAAAAGACTTGTGGCACTCGGGGACTGCCGCGGTAAAGCTATTGCATAGCATTTTTTATCAACTTATGAAATCATAATTATTTATTTACTTTTTATTTATGCAGTTTTTTTTGTCTTTGATATTAATTCAAGTTATACTTTTTGAGCGTGATGACCGATAACAAAACATTTTTTTTCTTTTATTGAATAAATGAGAAATTAATATCGTTTAAAAGATTTTTATTATCTTACAATACATGTAGGTTAAACAGGAATTTTTATCATTGAAACTATACGCTTGTGGTAGCTGAAATAAAAAACATAAGTTTGAGACTTGATATTCTCAAAATATCTGAAAAATACCGCTTTAATGTATGCCGAAGTCTACCGAAGGATCAAGGGCGCCCATATGATTGATTTTAGGGGGGGGGGCTGAGGAAAGTCTCAACTTCCCAGGTACTTTTCGGGGTACTTTTCGTACCCTCCCCCCCCCCCGATTTTTTGACGAAATGTGCTTTTTTCGCAATTCTTTTAAGAAATTTGTGCTTTTTCCTACGAATTTTTGATGAAATTTATGTTTCTTTCCCAACGTTTTGACAAAAATCATTTTTTGTTCAATTTTTTGGTGAAATTTGGGATTTTTTCGTGATTTTTGAACAAAATTTGCGTTTTTTCGCGATATTTTGACGAAATTTGTGTTTTTTTCCACAATTTTTGGTTTTTTCTCAACGAAATCAAAGATCTTTTTTGCGATTCTTTGACAAAGTAAGAAATTTTTTCGCTATTCTTTGACGAAATTTGTGCTTTTTCCGCAATTCTTTGATGATATGTGCATTTCTCTCCCTCTTATTTGTCAACATTTGCGTTTATCTGCAATTATTTGGCAAAAATCGCATTTTTCTTGTGATCCTTGATCAAAATTCACGCTTTTTTGTGATAGTCACTGGCATGGGTATACTAAATGACCTTTCTGCAGTGAAATTTTTTGGTGGAAATAGGGAAAGTATCTTCTGCGATTAGATCCTTTACCATGACAGTCTAACCAGTTCTTGCTTTTCCACAAATCAAGCCATATTCTTGCTCCTAAGTCCAAATTCCCAGTTTTATAAAACTGAGATAATTCCTTGATTTCTTTTGGAAAAAACCTTTTCCATATTTTTCATCTGATAGGAATGAAGTAAAATCGCTTTAAATGACGTTTCATTTCGATTTATAAACCTTGACTCAAGAGATATAATTAAAGAGTCTAAATATGGTAAAAAATGGTGCTCTTTATTAATATTCTAGAGGAGTGGCCATATGATGGTTCCAAAGGTGAGATTATCAAGTAAACGATCTGCACATTTTGATATTGATTCCTTAAAATTGCAATTTTCTATTAGCTCCATGAAAAATACTGAAAAATTCTTCAGGTTTTATCTGTGCAAAAGAAAAATCTCAAGACGTTTCTGTCGGTGCTAATTAACCGAACGCAAATGTTAATCTACAGAATGCAATTTATTTACAACTGGCTCTAGATAAAAAGAATATGTAGAAACTACTTTGAGACATAGAATAATCACTACAGCAATAATCACTACGTTGCAGCATTTATATTAAAGACTTGTGAGCGTATTTCTTGTTTTATGTTCGTACCATTGTTTAGAGAGATATTACAGAGATTTTCTTTGACAATGGCAAAATGATTAGAAAAATGTGGTATGGACTTATTATTTATTACATATACACCAGAAATATTTGAAAAAAAAAAACTAAGAGTCTTCCCCCTAAAAATCTTATCACTCGTTTCATTGCTTTGTGCTTCTTATCTCTAGAACTTGATGGAGATCATTTACAATTTACAACTAAATTCAAACAATGGTATGCCCAATATTTATTTTATTTATAAAAAGAAAAAATTCTTTAATGATATTTATAAGAATTATTAAATTTTAAACCGACCAAAATTATTTTGTCTTGTTCTGCTTAATAAAATTTTCGATTTTCGGTTGTGTTACAATCAGGGCCCGATAAAGGCTATGGGGGGGGGGGGGGGCATCATTCGGGAAGGCCCCCTTCTGTCTACTGGTTTTATATATATATATATTTTTAAATAAATGGAAGTGGCTAATACTAAACATCATACGTATTGTATGTATATGAAAATTTTGTTCTTGGTGCAGTTCACATTTGTATACAGGGTATCACAAAAAGATAGTCACAACTTAAAAAAGTATTAGCAAGAAAATTGTAAAAAAAAAAAAAAAAAAAAAATAAATAAAAATAAATAAATTAGTTGACAGAAGTATTATTTTGCAAACTTTTTCTTTGATTATATACGTACGTAACATAAAATGGCTGAAAGATAATGTCCCAAATGAATCATAATTAATGATTTTAACTTCCCATTCTACAACGAATATGTTAATGAAGCATTTCTTTTGAAAATAACCGAATACTAAGTCGTTATAATATAACTTTCATTATTAATTTTCTAACGTAGTTTGTTTTTCGCATAGATGAATGGGGTACTGAAAGTAAAGAGAGAAAGGAGAACTACTCTTACCTTCCTAAATGTTTGTAAATATAGGAAATTTGATCCCCTTTTGACTAATTTTAATCATTTGGCACTTTTTAGTGAAAATACCAATTGCTCTCATGGGGGCCCGTAATGATGGGGGTCCAGGAGCAATTGCCCCGTATGCCCCTGCATAAGTCGGGCCTTGGTTAGAATCTGACATATTCAGGGTTCTAATCTTTATTAGATTCGGGAAAAGGAATTTTCCAATTAAAAAATAGCACTGTATCATTCACATCTTATTGTTAAATCTGTGTCTAATTTCTCAGCGGTTTGTTCACGCAAAATCAGTTTTACCTATGAAAATGGGTCGTGTCTATAACGAAATCCTTTTTTTATGTAGAAAAAATATTATATTCTAGTAGGAAAAAAAGGACCACAGTAACACCTTGCTAAAATAAAAATTGTATAAAATACAATTTGGTTCCTATCTCATGTTTTCCCTCTTTGTAAAAAGCAAACTGTTCGAGAGGACTAATTTAAATCTTGCCAAACCGAATCTGTTTAAATCAGAATCTAGCTTTAAAAGAAATAAAATTCATGGTTATGAGAAAATAAATTCCATACAATTATACCACTTTAAACGGAAAACTGTTTAAAACGGAAATATCTTACGAAGCCTTTTTTGCAGGATCAAGTTAGAATTTTCATATCTTGCAACTAATTTATATTTTAAAAAAGTATGACAAAACCAAAATCTAGAGGGGGGGGGGGCTCAAGCCCCACCTTGCCTCCCCATATGGGCGCCCATGCGGAGGATACCGTGCCGAAGTCTGCCAAACTCAAGCGACGTTAGCCGGAGTGTTAGGTTTTTTGCTCGTTACGGAATTTCTAGATTCTTTCGCCGCGCTCAAAGCCCGCGATAAAAGATATGCAATACCTTAATAAATTACCAAACAAAATTTGGCCGCAATACGAAAATTAGATCGCGAGTTATAAGCATTATAAATTTTCCGATCCTCACCGTGGGGGTCTCCTGTCACCAAAAATTAACATTGTCTTATTAAAAATTACCAAACGAAATTTGGCCGCGCTACGAAAATTAGATCGCAAGTTATACGCATTTTAAAATTTGCGACCTTCACCGTGGGGGGGGGGGGTTCTCCTGTCACCTAAAGTAACACCGTCTCATAATAAATTACCAAACAAAATTTGGCCGCCCTACGAAAATTAGATCGCGTGTTATAAGCATTTTAACATTTTCGACCCTCACCGTGGGCGTTCTCCTGTTACCAAAATTTAACACTGTTTCATAATAAATCATTTAACAAAATTTGGCCGCGCTACGAAAATTGAGCGCGAGTTATAAGCATTTTAAATTTTCCGACCCTCATCGTGGGGGGGTCTCCTGTCACCAAAAGTAACACTGTCTCATAATAAATTACCAAACAAATTTTGGCCGCACTACGAAAATTAGACCGCGAGTTATAAGCATTTTAAAATTTTCAACCCTTACCATGGGGGATGTCCTGTCACCAAAAATTAACACTGTCTCATAATAAATTACCAAACAAAATTTGGCAGTGCTACGAAAATTGATCGCGAGTTATAAACATTTTAAATTTTTCGACCCTCACCGTGGGGGGTCTACTGTCACCAAAAATTAACACTCTCTCATAATACACTAACGAACAAAATAGGCCGCGCTACGAAAGTTAGATCACGAGTTATAAGCATTTTAACATTTTCGACCCTCACCGTGGGGGTTCTCCTGTTACCAAAATTTAACACTTTTCATAATAAATCATTAAACAAAATTTGGCCGCACTACGAAAATTGATCGCGAGTTATAAGCATTTTAAATTTTTCGACCCTTACCGGGGGGGGTCTCCTGTCACCAAAAATTAACACTCTCTCATAATAAATTACCAAACAAAATTTGGCCGCGATACGAAAATTAGATCGCGAGTTATAAGCATTTTAAATTTTTCGACCCTCACTGTGGTTGCTCTCCTGTCACCAAAAGTAACACTGTCTCATAATAAATTACCAAACAAAATTTGGCCGCACTACGAAAATAAGATCACGAGTTATAAGCATTTTAAATTTTTCAACCCTCACCATGGGGGATCTCCTGTCACCAAAAGTAACACTGTTTCATAAAAAATCATTAAACAAAATTTTGCCGTGCTACGAAAATTGATCGCGAGTTATAAGCATTTTAAATTTTTCGACCCTCACCGTGGGGGGTCTCCTGTCACGAAAAATTAACACTCTCTCATAATAAATTACCAAACAAAATTTGGCCGCGATACGAAAATTAGATCGCGAGTTATAAGCATTTTAAATTTTTCGACCCTCACCGTAGGGGGGGGGGGTTCCTGTCACCAAAAATTAAAACTGTCTCATAATAAATTACCAAACAAAATATGGCCGCGCTACGAAAATTAGATCGCGAGTTTTAAGCATTTTAAATTTTTCGACCCTCACCGTGGGGGGTCTCTTGTCACCAAAAATTAACATTGTCTCATAATAAACTACCAAACAAAATTTGGCCGCGCTACGAAAATTAGATCGCGAGTTATAAGCATTTTAAATTTTTCGATCCTCACCGTTGGGCGGGTCTCCAATCACCAAAAGCTACATTATCCTACCTTATTTTATCTTAAGACGACTTTTTTCTATACACATTCTATCAGGAATTTTTATCATTGAAACTATAAATTTATGGTAACTGAAATAAGAAACATAAGTTTGAGATTTGATATCCTATAAATATCTGAAAAATACCGCATCAATGTCTACCGAAGTCTACCGAAGGATACCATGCCGAAGTCTGCCGAGCTGACACGACGTTAGCCGAGTGTTAGGTTTTTTCGTTACCGATGTGTTAGGATTTTTCGCGTTACGGAATTTTTGGATTCGGTCGCCGCGCTCAAAGCCCGTGATAAAAGCTATGCAATAGCTTAATAATGGTAATTTTTGAAAGGTATGGTTTTGGAATAAATTTAATAAGACTTTTTTAAAAAGGGTTGATAAAAACATAGAAAAAATGAGTTTTATTTGGAATATTAAGAAATAAAGTTTAATTAAGAATATTTTTAATTTAGAGCCATCTTTTTAAATTTACGCATACTGGAATAAACGTTTTTTAAGGCTAATTAAAAATTTATATCGTCTCCATAAAGTTTTATAGATTAGATCTAAAAACAAGATTTTTATTTATTAAGTTGAAGTAAGTACGGAATATTATTATACGAAAATTAAGATAGTATATAGGTTAGTTTTGGCGAAAAAAAATTTAAAATTTGTAATATACATTTTTTTTTTATGTGAGTTTCGAATTTTATTTTTTACATAATTTTGAACAAAGCTAACTTGTCCCATATTTTTTTTACATTATAATTTTCTATAAATGTTGAATGTCTGTTTAACCAATAACAAATTAAGATCCATTTCGCATTACGAAGGAATATTACAATGAGCTTATATATATTTTTTAGTATAAATTTATTGTATATATATAATTATTTCTATATCTATTTTTAGCATGTAATCGTTGCATTTTCGGAATGAAGTAGAATATTTGCTTAGATGCATACAGCATAGGGGAAAATATGTTTCAGTAACAGACCGTAAGATGCTTAATTTTAAAATCGATCTTTCCGTGCAGACATTTTTAAAATATCTGATTTCGGAAAATTAATATTATTATGCGTAAAAAAGATAATTGGGATGAAAATTAGATTTAAAGGCACATTTTTTATATTTCATTTCAATGTTTTTATAAATGAAATAAAAAATTGTTATTTTCATGAATATTATATGTTTAAAAGCAAAATAGCACAATGTTTTTTTACATTTTCCGTAGGCACTTTAAAAGTGTACTTAGCAGGGAAAAAAATATTTGTATATTGAATAAATTTAAATTTACTGAAAACAAATTCTTTTATTTGCATTATCTTAAAAAGATTCGAATCACTACATCTAAACAAAATAAACACTTATGCATAATATGTAGCGAGCGTAATTCAAAGTATATAAAGTAAAAAAAAAACTGTAAAAATATTAAAATGCAATTTTTTCTGGAAAAAGTAGGAGTGTTATACAATGTGGTACTAACAGAAAAATAAATAAATCGCAGTTTGAACACGAATTTTTAAACATGTTTAATTTTAAAATTGATCTTTCACCGTACAGACATTCTTAAAATACCAAGCAATGTCAAGTTCTTCGATTAAAATATAAACCAGAACAGTATCTGACAATCTTCAGTATTACATCAGCTAAATATATCCGAGCAGTTAAATTGTCATTATTTGAGATTTGCACAGCTATTTCTTTGTTTGTTGTCAGTTCAGGTGCAAAAAATCTAACTACTACACAATTTTAAAATAAGTATTAATTGAAATTAAGTTTTGTCTCCAATATATGTTTATTTTGGATAAAATATTTAAAAACTCGTGTTTAAACTGCGATTGATTTCTTTTTTCTATCAGTATCATATTGTATAACACTCTTACTTTTTCCAGATAAAGCAATCAGATTTTAATATTTTTATACTTTTTTTTATATTTTATGTACTTTGAATTACGCTCGTCGCATATTATGTATAAATATTTATTTTGTTTTGATGTAGTGATTCGAATCTTCTCCATATAATGTAAATAAAAGAATTTATTTTCATTAAATTTAAATAAATCCAACTTTTATTCAATATACAAGATAATTTTTTTTCGCTAAGTACATTTTTAAAGTGCCTACAGAAAAAGTAAAGAAAAAACATCATACTATTTTGTTTTTAACATATCATATTCATAAAAATAACAATTTTTCATTTCTTTTATAAAAACATTATAATGAAATATAAAAATTGTGCCTTTAAATCTAATTTCCAGCCGAATTATCTTTTTTTACGCAATAAATATTAATATTAATTTTCTAATACCAGAATTACAATTTTATTTCAACGCGTTATTCTTAATCTTATTACACGTAATAAAAGTACAAAACAAGGAAGTAAAGTTTATTGTTTGAAAATATATTTATGGTTAATCAATGATTATTGTTTTAAATATATAAAAATATAAAATATTTGAAAGATCATTTTAAAATGAAATAATCTTAAATTAAGATACTCCATTTCTTGCTTAGTTTATTTAAATAAAAAATATTTAAGTGAGTACTGTACATAATTGTTATTACGCAATCTTCTACGAATCACTACTTGAGAAGTATACAAAAATATATCTTTATTTTCGTAAGAAATATTCTGTTGTAAAGAACAGCATTTTCTTTTATGAAAATGTAAGAAAGAAACCTTCTATTTAGCGCAAGTAATCTGTTTAATTGTAAATTTTTTTTAGCAATTTAAACACATACCAAAAAATGGGTGAATAGGAACAGCGAATTTGATAGGAACGAAACTTCCCGCTCATACAAATAAATTCAACATAAATATACGTAATGATATTTTTAGTTTCTATTTTTTTTATAAGTAAGGTAATAACATTATGAATTTGTAAATTCAGTTTTGCCATGTTGGCACCACTACTGGGGTATATAAATAATCTGCAATTGGATCCTCAAAAACATCATATTTTCAACGTCTTTAAAGCATACATAAAAATCGTCTTTTTTAAAAAAATTGTGTTTTCACCCATCGCAGTTTCTGACGTTATTTTTATTTATTTTTTTAGAAATGGTTGTCTTAACAAATGATGCTTTTAACCTCGTTGTTTCATTTTTTGATACCATAAACAAAAAAAAGTAGCAGGCAAATCGCCACTCATTTCGTACTAAAATGTTGCCTAATAAAATGGAGATGTGCTGCTAATTTATAAAGAGGAATTTACAATCATAAATTAGTTGTATCAAAAAATTTTTAACAACGTAGCAAGAAAAGTCTACTTTGTCATACAAAGCTCAAATAAAGCTGTAAAGACGATTTCATCTATATACTACCACTGACAATAAAGTTCGGTGAATAGTCCTGTAGCATTAATGTAGATGAAATATTAACGAAAGTTACCTTACCATCCTTCAAAATAGTCATCTCCTATAACTATGCACCGCTGAGATCTGCTATACATGTCCTGGGAAATTCGCAAGAAGTCTTCTTTGGGAGGAAGTTCAAAAGCTTCGTCACGTTTCGTTGGATGTCAGAAATATGGTCAAATCTCTTTCAAAAAGAGTTTGAGTCGTGAAAATAGGAAGAAGTCTAGAGGATTGTGATCTGGCAAGTGTGGTACGTGTTCAATTTGCACCATCCCTCATGAATTTCATTCGGTGTCTTGCAAAGCTTAAAACCAAACTTTAAACTAATATTTTATTCGTTCATTTTCCTGTTCTCAGTTAAGAACCAACACACTGAACAAGCATTTAGTAAAGCAAGTCTTACACAGAACATAAACGACGCTCAACTGAACAACGGTGGGGGAAGATGGTCTACACTTGTCTCTACGCAGTTGCAGCGTTTAGTTTCCCCAGTATTGCCAGATCGGTCGTTCTTAATTCATTCACCGAACTTTATTGTCAGAGGTAGTATAATAAATATATGATAGGAAATTTTTATTTATATATTTTATAAAAAAAACATTAATTATCATTAAAATATAATTCCACACAAAATAAAAGAATAATTTGTTTTATTTTTTATACTGAGCCTTATTAAATGATTGTTTATAAGTACATGTTTTTTAACAACGGAAAGAATTCCAACTCAGTATTTAAAGCTTAATGTATTAAGCCCATAATACTTTTTCATTAATTAATATTCATTAAGATAATTGCTGAAATAAACACTCACAGTGCAACAATTTAGTTCATTAGTCTAATGAAGAAGAAGTCTGCCTTCATTATCGGCATTTATAATGACGTGTTTATGAACCTAATAATTATTAAGTGCAAATACATTCTAGACATGAGTGACTTTTATTAAACAAATTGCAGCATGCAAATTTATTACTTAATTTTTAAAACGCTTTTATTTTGATAAGTAATTGGAAATGATATTTTTTTACTAACTATAAAAACATTTTTTAAAATATTCGCAGTCATGTTTATCGAAAAAAATATATATATTCGTATCTTTATGTTATTGTGTTAAAACTTCATGTATTGTAAATACACATACACTTATATAACAAGGTATATATGTGTATACATATATACATTGTGGGCAGTGCATACAATAAATCTTATACAGTTATATTTACAGTCTTTCTATGAGTGCATTTCTATGTCTTTCTGACAACTTCAAAATAGCAATGAATTTCAAATTCATTCAAAATAATGTAAGAAATTTAAAAAAAAAAAGCATTTTAATATATGATTGATTTTTGTTTAGATTACAACGGTTCTCTAAACCTTCATTTATAACATTCTTCATATATCAATTCAAAGTCTATAGTTTAATGCAATTCCGGAAAAACTGCTGCATATTGGCAATATATTTTAAATAAAGCATGCATGGCAAATTAGTTTTCCAATTATGATTACACAATTCTATAGAACGTTTAAAATTCTCTATGTGCTCTTTGTTCTTGAATTTTAATACATAGCAGTCAATATTTTATACAAAAAAAAAATATATATATATATTTGTTATTGTTGTTAAATTGAATTAATTGCGAAAAATGTTTTGCATATCATACCAAATGACACTTGTTTTGGGACCATTTAGCAAATTTAGGTAATAAAAAAGATCCGTGTGAAATCTCTTAAACATGGATATCATCATGTTAAATATAATAATAACATTTCTGATGCTCAAATGAAAATTAAGTATATAAAACCATTAAAAAAATTGCAAAAATTTTGTCAAATAGATTCTGATACTTCCGATCTATTCAGCGCCGTTTGTAAAGATAACGTTCTAATGAAGAACTTTGCTTAATACTATGGTTATTTATCATAGAATTTGGTCTGAGGTAGACACGATGGTATGATAAATTTATTTGTAATAAAAATAATGGAAGTTATAGAAATCGATTCGAAAAAAATATCAATAGAAGACAAATATACCTGCATACTCAAATGTATTGGAATACTCTTGTGCGACTTTGTAGAAGGAATAATAATATGATAATAATAATAGAAAAATATAATACTAAAATACAATATACAGAAATTTTGTTAAAAGAAATATGCTGTAAGTAGTCGCAAATAATTTTCTTTCTAAGCATAACAATCATGATGCTGTATTTAAGAAAGACTATTTTAAATAATAATACAACTATCTTTTAAAAATATAAAAATATTATGTATAATATATTTTGTAAACATAAAAAACAAAGAACAGTATACTGATTTTTTAAAACGCATTCTGTGAATTATCACAATAATCTTTTTAAAATAAGTTGAACGTTTATATTATAAACCTATTAAAACCGCTATAAAAAGAAGCAACAAAAATTCACAACTCTTTCTCAATGTTAATGCCTTTTGACAAAGATATTTGAAATTCGAAATTTATGTAAGATCTGCGAAGTCGGTTTAGACCATAATACTTAGATAACAAGTATTAAACGATTATGACTACATACATAAATTTTGTGGTTATTTATGTTTAAACCATTCGCATTTCAAAACGCTATAAAATGTTTCTAATATGCTTTAATGTATTAGCTAGTTATAATTATATATAACATGACTATTAAGCGTAATATATAATACTTTTCGTTATTTATAGCATGACAAAAATCAGATCGTTTAAAATGTCAGCCATACGAAAAATTCAAAGTGCTTTAACGCAATCATTTTTTAAGATATAGACAAAGTAAAAAGTGTTCTGGATATGGTGTTTTAAGATCTAACACATAAAATAAAAATATGTTTTTACTTTTAATTTTTTCGCATTTAATTTTAAATTTTAAATTTGTATAAAAAATTTTAATGGCCGCCATTTTGAAACAAGACGGTGGATGATACTGGCCAACAAACTCGGTCGAGATATTTTTATTTACTATGTACGTACCAAGTTTCATTTAAATCGGTTCAAAAATACGTGAGTGACAAAAATCAGATCGTTTCAAAATGTCAGCGTAATATATAAAAGTTAAAAAAAAAATAAGTTGCACTAGTAGTAATTTAAACATAAATTACCAATTTCACAAAAAAAAGTTATTAAAAAGATTTTAAACCAATGATGACGTTTTTCTGTTATTTTTAATGGTATAGATTTAATTACTAAAATCGGATAATGTTAATTAAACTCAAATATTTAGTAAAAAATAAAGTTTTTTAATGCAGAATTTTATTTTTTTAAAACTATGACACACAGAATTACATTGAAATTTACTTTTAGAGGTTTCCATTCTTTCAGAAAAGATAATTGCGTGCCTTTTTAAAACTTTATTTGAAAATTGCAATTAAATCTTCCGTACTTAAATAAGACTGTATATCCCGGAAAGAATGAGTGGAGTTGGAATTGTTTTGTTTGAAGTAAAACTGTCTTTCATTTAAAAGTTAATCTAGGACAATTTTAAATAGTTCTAGAATGATTTGAGATTTATTGCTTTTCTGATTCTCATTTTCATCGTCTTGTTAATGCACATTTAAAAAGGTTATTTTTTCTTTAATAATTTTATTTTTTTCTACAATAATCTATCTTATTCACTAAATTTTAAAACATTTTCTAAAAATATGTAACGTAATAGTGTTTTAAAATTTATTTTCTCACAAATAAAAGATTTTCTAAAAAATAATATATTCATGTAACATACATGACTATTCGCAATCTTAAAAACTATATCAGTTTTAAATGCTTACAAATACATTTATGTTTTAATAGGTCAAAAAAGTAATTTTTAGAAGAAATTATTTATCAAGCATATTATTTTATAAAATTTGCTTTTTAAGATTTCTTACTGTAATAAATTAATTGCCATTTTTTTAATTCTTTGCCGACAAAATAGAGCTTAATATTTATGTACAACATACCGGGTGTCCCAAAAATGACATGGATTTTAAAATTCAATAATTTGTAAACGATGACAGCTATTTAAAAAAAAAATTGCACGAGGGTTAGGTATAATGAATTTTTTTACCGTAATTTTTTATTTTAGATCAGCATCTCAAACAATAGGTGGAGCTGACGGCGATTGAAGGCTAGGTGATCAGCGCTGAGTGAAGCGTCGACCTGGCCTTCAATCGCCGTCAGCGCCACATATTGTTCGAGATGCTAACTAAGATAAAAAATTACGGTAGAAAAACTGACATTATACATAACCCTCCTGCAAAAATTTTTAAATAGCTGTCACCGTTTGCAAGTTATTGAATTTTAAAATCCATCAGTCATTTTTGGGACACCCGGTATATTCATGTTTAAAGGAATAAAGAACAAATGCCAAAAGATTTTTTAAATGTTTTATATTTAAATTAAAATCTTGACTTTTGCGTACGATAATGAGTTTTTATTGCCGAAGCACGTAATTTGAACTCAGATTTTTTAAGCTTTGTTCTACCACATATAAAGATAATTTAGTAAATGTGATTACAAGTAGCACTTTAAAAAGTCCTTCCGGCAATGCCGGGAGGAAGAGGTAGCTTTCATATACTTATTTATTTATTTTAAATTAAATAATATAGATCAAATATTCGAAACTCAAAATAGTGGAACGCGATTAAATAAGATTGAATACTAGTTTTGCCAATACTGAATATTAATAGGAATTTTTAGAAATTAGTCATCTTTTATTCAACCTGGTTTTATTTTAAGCGATTTATAGGGTCGCCAAATTCCACGATATCCATTTTAAAGCAGCATGATGGATAAAAAAAACCCATTGAGCTTGATCGAAATCTTAATTCATGTGAATATGCACACTCACAGCGAAATCGATTAATATATACGAGTGCTGTCGCGGGCAAATTGCCTTTTTTTAAAAAAATGTCACCCACATTAGAAATTCAAACTGCTATATCCCAGGCGTTTTTGAATGTAAAGACAAAGCAAAAAATACTCCGGAATTCATTATTAAGATAAATAGTTTAAAAAGAAACTTTTTTCAATTTCTAATTTTTTGTTTATACATCATTATACATTTAAAAGATTTTTGAGAAATTTAAATGGCCGCCATTTTGAAACAAGATGGTGGATAAAATTAGCCCGTGAACTCGGTCAACAAGTATGTACCATGAACACACGGAGTTATATCGAAATCAGTTTATAAATATGTGTATTAACGCGTGACAAATTTCAGACCGTTTCAAAATGTCAATCACACTGGAAATTGAAAGTGCTGAAACTCAGCCATTTTTCAAGATATAGATGAAACAAAAAATGCTCTGCAATCTTTGTATCAAGGTCGAAACACGAAAGAAAAATCTTTTTCAATCTCTTACTTTTTTGCACCTAATTTTAAAACTTAAATTAAAAAAATTAATATTCCGCCATTTAGAAACAAGACGGCGGTTGGAAATGGCCAACGAACTCGGTTCAGGAATCAGTATGTTCTATCTATGCACCAAGTTTTATTCAAATCGGTGTATAAATACGCGCATTATCACGTGTCCAAAACCAGATCATTTCAAAATGTGAGCAATACAAGAAATTAAAAGTACTATAACTAAGACATATTTTAAGATACAGACGAAACAAACAAATGCTTTGGAATCTTTGAATTAAGGTCAAATGCATATAGGAAAAATCTTTTTCAATTTCTCACTTTTAGATAGCTTTCATTACAAAAAGTAAAAAGCTACCTATTGCAGCCGTCCGTGGGAAAGCACTTCCAGAAAAGTTTGGTATATTTTCACCGATCATGACCCCCAGACCCCAAAACCACCGTCCGTTCAAATGTTGACATATATATATATATATAACCATATATATATATATATATATATATATATATATATATATATATATATAGTCTAAAAATATTAAAGTAATAAGTAAACTTAAGTTCACAAAAAATCCACATGATCAGCGCTATAGCTGCAATAATCACGTAAATTTTGTATATAGCACTTTAAGAATAATGTGTAACGGCAGATCCAAAGTCCCGTGCCATATTGAAAAATGATATCAAACTATTAAACTTTAAAGGAAATAAAAAACGAGTAAGAAAAACAGTATAAAGATAATATAGAAAGGCTGTGGATCTCATCAGCAGTGGGCAGTTTTAAAACACAGCAAATACATATGAATGGAAATGGAAAAGTACTATTATAATGTAGTGGCAGTGGGTTTCGATCAGAGTGCTACAATTTAAAAAAATCAAATGTACAAAAACATTTGAAATCATAACACTCCCCCACCGGACCCAAACGCCACAGAAAACAGCATATAACACATTTAAAATTGATACTGCCGAAATGAACAAGTATGTAATATAACTTAAAACAGAAATAAATAAAGTTGTATTACCCAAGCCTCAGAAAAAAAGCGTTTTCAGAAGTTTTCAGAAGTTTTGTGCGGCTGTTTTTCTGAGGCTTGGGTAATACAACTTTATTTATTTCTGTTTTAAGTTATATTACATACTTGTTCATTTCGGCAGTATCAATTTTAAATGTGTTATATGCTGTTTTCTGTGGCGTTTGGGTCCGGTGGGGGAGTGTTATGATTTCAAATGTTTTTGTACATTTGATTTTTTTAAATTGTAGCACTCTGATCGAAACCCACTGCCACTACATTATAATAGTCCTTTTCCATTTCCATTCATATGTATTTGCTGTGTTTTAAAACTGCCCACTGCTGATGAGATCCACAGCCTTTTTATATTATCTTTATACTGTTTTTCTTACTCGTTTTTTATTTCCTTTAAAGTTTAATAGTTTGATATCATTTTTCAATATGGCACGGGACTTTGGATCTGCCGTTACACATTATTCTTAAAGTGCTATATATATATATATATATATATATATATATCGGATTTTTGTCATGCTATAACTAACGAATTTATGAACCGATTTGAATAAAACTTGGTATGTACATAGTACATAAAAATATCTCGACCGAGTTCGTCGGCCAGCATCATCCACCAGTTTGTTTCAAAATAGCGACCATTTAAAAGAAATTTAAAAAATTTAAAATTTAAAAATAAATGCGAAAAAATTAAAAGTTGAAAAATATTTTTATTTTATGTGTTAGATCCTAAAACACTGATTCTAGAACACTTTTTTTTTGTCTATATCTTAAAAAATGATTGAGTTATAGTACTTTGAATTTTTCTTATGGCTGACATTTTGAAACGATCTGATTTTTGTCACGTGATAACACTCGTATTTATAAATCGATTTGGATGTAACTTGGTGTGTAAATAGTATTTAATAAAGCCTGGACCGAGTTCGTTAACCAGTTCCATCCGCCATCTTGTTTAAAAATGGCGGCCATTTAAATTTTTTAAAGAAATTTAAAATTTAAAATTAGGTACAAAAAAGTGAGAAATTGAAAAAGATTTTTCTTTTACGTATTTAACCTTGATACAAAGATTCCAAAGCACCTTTTGTTTCGTCTGTATCTTAAAAAATCTCTGAGTTATAGTACTTTTAATTTCTAGTGTTGCTCACATTTTGAAATGATCTGGTTTTCGTCACGTGATAACGCGCGTATTTATACACCGATTTGGATGAAACTTGGTGCGTAGATAGGACATACTTATGCCTGGGCCGAGTTCGTTGGCCAGTTCGAACCGCCGTCTGGTTTCAAAATGGCGGATTATTATTTTTTTTTTAATTTAAATTTTAAAATTAGACCCAAAAAAGTAAGAAATTGAAAAAGACTTTTCTTTTGTGTTTTGACCTTGATACAAAGATTCCAGAGCATTTTTTGTTTCATCTATATCTCCAAAAATGGTCGAGTTTTAGTTCTTTCAATTTCCAGTGAGATTGACATTTTCAAACGGTCTGAAATTTGTCACGCGATAATATGCATATTTATAAACTGATTTGGATATAACTCCGTGTGTACATGGTACATATCAATGTTTTGACCGAGTTCAATAGCCAACTTCATCCGCCATCTTGTTTCAAAATGGCGGCTATTTAAGTTTGTCAAAAATCTTTTAAATGTATAATGATGTACAAATAAAAAATTAGAAATTGAAAAAAGATTCTTTCGAATGTATTTATCTTAATAATGAATCCCGGAGTATCTTTTGCTTTGTCTTTACCTTGAAAAACGCCTGGGATATGGCAGTTTGAATTTCTAATGTGGGTGACATTTTTTTTTTAAGTCAATTTGCCCGCGACAGCACTCTTATATGTTAATCGATTTCGATGTGAGTGTGCATGTTCTCATGAATTAAGATTTTGATCAAGCTCATTCGTTTTTTTTTTATCAATAATGCTGCTTTAAAACGATATCGTGGAGTTTGGCGACCCTATAAATCGCTTAAAATAAAACCAAGTTGAATAAAAGATGACTAATTTTTAAAAAGTCCTATTAATGTTCAGTATTGACAAAAACTAGTATTCAATCTTACATAATTGTGTTCCACTATTTTGAGCTTCGTATATTTGATTTATATAACTTAATATAAAATAAATAAATAAATATATGAAAGCTACCTCTTCCTCCCGGCATTGCCGGAAGGACTTTTTTGTACCTAATTTCAAATTTTAATTTTTTTAAAAAAAATTTACGTGGCCGCCATTTTGAAAGAAGATGGCGGATGGAACTGCTTAACGAACTCGGTCCAGGCTTTATTATTTACTATGTACACACCAAGTTACATCCAAATCGATTTATAAATACGATTTTTATCACGTGACAAAAATCAGATCGTTTCAAATGTCAGCCATAAGAAAAATTCAAAGTGCTATAACTCAATCATTTTTAAGATATAGACAAAGTAGAAAAAGTTCTAGAATTGGTGTCTTGAGATATAACACATAAAATAAAAATATTTTTCAACTTTTAATTTTTTCGCATTTAATTTTTAATTTTCGATTTGTAAAAAAAAAAATTTAATGGCCGCCATTTTGAAAGAAGATGGCGGATGATGCTGGCCAACAAACTCTGTCGAAATATTTGTATGTACTATCTACATACCAAGTTTCATTCAAATCGGTTCATAAATACGTTATTTATAGCATGACAAAAATCAGATCGTTTAAAATGTCAGCCATACGAAAAATTCAAAGTGCTTTAACGCAATCATTTTTTAAGATATAGACAAAGTAAAAAGTGTTCTGGATATGGTGTTTTAAGATCTAACACATAAAATAAAAATATGTTTTAACTTTTAATTTTTTCGCATTTAATTTTAAATTTTAAATTCGTATAAAAATTTTTAATGGCCGTAATTTTGAAACAAGACGGTGGATGATACTGGCCAACAAACTCGGTCGAGATATTTTTATTTACTATGTACGTACCAAGTTTCATTTAAATCGGTTCAAAAATACGTGAGTGACAAAAATCAGATCGTTTCAAAATGTCAGCCATAAGAAAAATTCAAAGTGCTATAACTCAATCATTTTTTAAGATATAGACAAAGTAAAAAGTGTTCTGGAATTGGTGTTTTAAGATCTAACAAATAAATTAAAAATATTTTTCAACTTTTTATTTTTTCGCATTTAATTTTAAATTTTAAATTTTTTACAAAATTTTAAATGGCCGCCATTTTGAAACAAGATGGCGAATGATGCTGGCCAACGAACTCGGTCGAGATATTTGTATGTACTATGTACATACGAAGTTTCATTCAAATCGGTTCATAAATACGTTAGTTATCGCATGACAAAAATCAAATATATATATATATCTATATCTATCTATCTATCTATCTATCTATCTATCTATCTATCTATATATATATATATATGATTATATATATATATATGTCAACATTTGAAAGGAGGGTGGTTTTGGGGTCTGGGGGTCATGATCGGTGAAAATATACCAAAATTTTCCGGAAGTGTTTTCCTCCCGACGGCTGCAATAGGTAGCTTTTTACTTTTTGTAATGAAAGCTACCTAAAAGTGAAAATACATTTCAGAAATGCTGAAGAAATAAATTTAGATATTATTCGTGTCAGTTAAATAAATATGATTGTCGCTTAATTAAGTCATATCATCATGTTTACAGTTCAACAGTAATACGTAGATAGGACGCAACACTATTAACTTAAAAAGACCCGGATGAAAATGTTAAGTCTTTGGGGACGATCTTTTTAAATATCTCGCTCCAATTTTAATATTTTTACGTGATTTTTTTTCCATAGGATAACAGAGCATAATTTGCAACCAGACTATGTTTTTTACTTTTTCGATTTTGGTTATTCATATTTTTCATATTATGAGAGTTTTAATTTCAGAACAGTTTATAACTTGTTTCGAAAGTTAACGTAATAAAAAAAAATCTGAAACCAAAACTGAAAAGTAAAAACTAGCTCGGTTGAAGATCGTCCTCAGTTATCCTATGTAAAAAAAAATCATGTAAAAGTATTAAAATTTGAGCGAGATACTTGAAAAGAACTTCCTCGTGAACTTAGCATTATCATCCGGGTCTTTTTCAGTGACTATTGTGGGGTCAGTTTCAGTTCAGTTTTTATAAAGCAAATGATTTTGTTTTGAAACAAAATTTATGATTTTTCTGAAGCTGTACAACACATTAAAACTGCTATTCAACGGTGGAAAAAAACAATTTGAAAGGTTTAACATTTTGGATATTTCTAAACATTCCATTGACATTTACATTGCAAGCAAATACCTACAATACCGAACGCTGCGAGACAACATAATATTCATGTGATGTAATTTTAAAATCATTATAAATTAATAAAAATGTATGTACAAGACGTTTATTAAAACATTGTCCCTTTTTTCTGCCTCAGTGTAATTTTATATTAATTAATCTTTTTCTTAATATTAAGTAAGATTTTATTAACTATTTGGAAAATAGTTGTTGTCCTCGGTAGAGAATTGGAAAATCTAAAATCTGTCTGAATCTTTTTATTGGATGAGTTTCGCAACTTATTAGTTTTCTCATTGGTCCATGCTCAATGTCTAGAAATGGAAAACTTCTGTTGCCAGAATGACAAAAAATTAATTAACACTACAAAAAAATTAATAACTGAAAAATAAATTTAGATACATGTTTCAAGCAAGTTGCATTTAAAAGTTAAGTTTTTCCTTTATACGACGATGTAAAAAAAAAAATGAAAATGTGCAATGTTTAGAAGTTTAAAAATGTACAGTACCGAAAATTGTCAAACTTAAATTTTATTTAATATTTGTTTATGATTATTCCAGGAATATTAACGTGACTCAGCATATTAATATCACTCTGTTTTTACATAAGCTACGTTTTGATCATCAACAAAAAAAATCATAAGTCTTCATAAGTCTAAAATATAGTCTTTGAAAATATTATTTTCTATATAGTCGTTGTAATTTGTTAAATTATATATTTTTTATTTTTTTTATTTACATTTTATTCAATTTTATTGAATTATTAAAAAACGTATGCAGGGATCATGTTTCATGTTTCATGAAACATGTATCATTACATTGTTTCATCTTTTTTGGCTCAACAAGATTTTGATAAAGGAAAAAAAGTGTGCTAACAGAAAGACACGTATGATCACAGATCTTTGCTTGGAATGTTTATTTTGTTCGTTGGGAAATATTTTTTCCATAGATAAATAAAAACGAACTTATTTATGGACAAGAGGAATTATTCTTTCATTTTTGACAAAAGAAATTTTAATAAAATAATAAAATTAGCTCAAAATTTTTCAAATGGGATATGTGTGCTAACAGCAAAACATGTAGAATCGTACAACGAATTTCACCGAAATGAAATTCGGTGAGTAGCGAATTTCAAGTGCATCTATATAACATCTAATATTTTTTTTAATCCTAAAATAACTGATTTGTGCAGTTTGTGATGATGATAGCTGCAATAATGCAGGTAAAGCGTGGTTGAATATAGCAGAGAATGCGATAATGTTTCCATTGATCAAGATGTTGCGACATGTAGTATTCTAAACAAAGGAGATATGAATGGTAATGCAAAAAATTAAAATAATGGCGGAGAAACAGAGGATAGATTTCATGCCGATGGAGCTGAACAACCCGTGCCAACTCTGTTTGATGATAATACGGCATTTGAATCTGTATTAACTTTTATATATGCATCTGATTTTACACAAATTGACAAGAAAAATGTCATATATCTGGAATTTTTTTTATATTAAAAACAAAAATACGAAAAAAACTAAACAATTAATAAAATTTAAAATAATTATAATTATTCCATAACTTCGATTTATTTCTTTTACAGCTTAGTAAGCAACAAATTAGTATATATTAGCATACTGTATATATTTCATGCATTAGTTATGCATAAACACTGTGTATTTTTTCTCCATTTAGAAGTATATCCGCATTCATCTTTTTTTCCACCTCCCTTGAAAAACGATGGATCGAGGTTTTACTTTATATATATTCTAATTAAAGGTTTTATTTTATTTTTATTTTATGTTTTTTTAAATCTGAGATACCCGATAAATAATATTTGTGCATAGGTACTTACACAAAGTCACAAGAATGTAGTAGGTTTTTTACATTTTAAAGGGTTTTACAATAACGAAAAAATATTACTTTTTTCTTCGTAAAACACCTTCTTTCATATGTAAAATACTGACAAAAGTTCTACTACTTTTTTATTTATTATCTAAGATATGCATAGATTTATATTAAAAATAAACTCTACTTGAAAAGAAAGTTCCCAAAAAATACAATTTCTATATAAAAGACTAACTAAAAAATAATTTGATTTCATCAGAAGTGAAATCAATTCTACCTCAAGCGCATAACCTGAAATAGAAAAAGAAATTCATTTTTCATAAAGAAGATCGTAAAATATGTAAGATGAAATCTTGAAATATGAATAACAGCTTGTTATTTTCAGATTTATATTTCAAATCTGGATATGTTTCCTGTTTTACAACCCATTGTTTTAACAAAAGAAGAATGATATTTCCGTATAACATAAAATATATTTCCAAAATTTTACTCCGCAAATGTTTCTTTTTGATATAATGCCGTAATATTAGACCTTTTCATAATATTATATTAGTTTATAAAGCTTCAATTTATGTTAAAATTTACAATGGAAGTATACATAAAATGTTATGTTTATATCATATTAGAAAAATAAATGAATATCTAATGTCACCTTATTTATAATAATGGAAAACTTATGAGTTATTTAGATAACTTGCTAAATAAAATTAGATGTAATTTCTATATGTATAACAAATTGAAACATATGTTTCGAAATTTTAAACTCACTTTCTTTTAGTATGAAAATGTCAGTGCCAATTACACTATAAAATGCAAGCAGTATATTTGTTGTTGTTATACAGGGTGTCCACTCTTAATAATGTCCAATGGCTAATATCTAAATCGTCAGTCATAGACATATAGTTCCAATTGCAAAAATACTTTTAAAAAAGTAAAGAATTGTTTTTACAGCAATTTAGGTCAAAAACATTTTTTTACTAAAAAAAATACGAAAATTTAATTTTTATACGGTTTCTCGGTCCTATAAGTGATATTTAGTAAAGATTTTCCATCCCTCTAACAAGCAATACAAAAAAGTCCCATTCATCTAACACTAAAATTGACCGAGTTATGAAACTTTGAATTTCATGACTTAAACAACTTTTCTGTAGCTGAAAACGGATGAGTTTCGCAAAGCTTTAAGGGAACATACGTTAAGTGCTTAAAGTATTATAAAGGTCGTCCATTTCAAACGACGCCTAATGGCTAATTCCTAAACCGTATGTCACAGACATATAGTTCCAATTACAAAAAAAAATTAAATGAGGTAAAGAAATATTTTTAAAGCAATTTAACTGAAGTTGCAACCACCATATGAGTTTTACGGTTGCATTAATTTTAATTAATTATTTTCTAGATCGGTAAAAATAATTTAAAAATTGAGTTTCAAAATTCTCTTTATCAAGAAAATCAAATTTTAGGAAATCGCGAAAATCCTTTCAATGCGTCCATTGGTTTACATTATAAATTTGGAGATTATAGTGTTACATTAGTGCAGATTGATATAGACTGATAAAGAACACAAAAGCAAAAACATGAGTTTTGAAATTCACATCTTCAATTGTATTTTTACATATGTTTTATGTTGTGGAAATGAAGTTTTTTTTTTCATGATTTTATTTTTAAAAGGTGTTTTATTTTGATAAGATTTTATTTTACTTATGACTTTCTTATGTATGTTTTCCTAGTTCAGAATATTAATTAAAATTTTAGCTTACTTCAAAATATCTGATCGAAGTCCAATTCGCAAACTTATTTATATCCAATGACAATGTAATATTTAAACTATTCGTACCATTCATTTATTTTATAGGAGTACACCAAATCCTATTAGGTTAAGTAAGCTAATAGAGTTTAAAATACGTATCATTTTGTAACAAACTGTGCTTTTTAAATTAATTTTTTTTAAAAAAAATCTGTTATTTTTTAAATTATATTTGTAGTACAAGTTGCAAATTTTGCTTTAATATGTAAACATCAATATAAAGTTAAAAATAATATTTTAATAATAATTTTATTCTCAATGTTAATGTTAAATTTTACATATCTGACGTTTATTTTTATTTCCAGTAAATTTGTGACTGACCCCTATTTTGCAGCAAAACATACACTTCAACTTTAAGCAGCTGTTACTCGGTCTGTTTTAATCGCAGAGGAATGGGATTTTTTTTGTCTAATTTGTTAGAGTAGTGATAAAATTTTAATACATATCACTTATAGGACCGGGGGACCGTATAAAAATTTAATTTTCGTAATTTTTTACTAAAATTTTGTTTTGACCCAAATAGCTTAAAAAACAATTCTTTACCTTTTTAAAAGTATTTTTGCATCCGGAATTATGCGTCTATAACTAACGGTTTAGAAATTAACCATTGGTCACCGTTGAGAGTGGACACCCTGTAGAAAAGAGTGGTATATATATCTGTATACTGCAGCAAAAAATATAATTCAAACATAAACATAACAAACATTTCAAATTTAAATATTCCATTTATGAAAAGATGAAGAAAATGATTTTTTAAGAAACTCACAACAAGCGATACTATACTATCCGATTGTATATGTATATTGCTGTGAATGTTAAGAACGTCTACAGTTAAATCTTAAAAGAAAGGTTCAGTTTTTATTTATAAATGCTTTTACTCAATTTATAACAATTTTTGCCTATATATTTATTTATAACGAAGTTTTTAATATAATGGCTCTCCCATTAAATATTGCCATAATAATATGTTTTTTTTCCTGTCTTTTCTTCTCATTTCTTTGACTCATTTTTGACTATATAAACTGTTACATCCGTCAAAAATAACAATCATCATAAAAATTTTACATGATGTTAACCTTTACACAGGGACTCGAACTGTATCTGTCTGGTTTTAGAATGTATTTTCAGACAGATGCATTTCGAGCTACCACGTAAATGTCAACGTCAATGTTATTTTTTATTTATTAAATTTAATTTAAGTCAATTAATTAAATTTTTATTTATTTATTTATTTATTTTTGTAAAGGATAACCATATGATTTGTAAACAAAATTACATTATAAACTTCTCAAAAACTTTTTTTTTTTTTTTTTAATAGAATTTAAAATTTTCGAAAAAAATTGGTGTATATTAAAATCGTTATAACTCGAAATATTATTTGTAGAATTTTTATTTATTTAAGTAAAATTCTGATTTTTTTTTTCTTGTGATTGTTAACCATATGATTTGTAAATAAAATTACAAATAGATATTAATTCTTTTCGTAAAATTAACAGAAATATATAAATTTGAATTTTATTTCAATATTTTTAAAAATATTTATTCAAATAAAAATTAAAAATATTTAAAGTCAAAATTAAAAGAAAATGATGTATTTATTTTATTTTATTTTTATTATTAAGTATCATATTTTCAAAAGTAATTATATACAATTTTTATTTCATTAGAATTAAAGTAAAGCAGTTAAAAAATACCTCTTCCAACTTTCAAATATTTATCTTTTATGGTTCATGACTTATAACACTTTAAATGGAAGAAATGCAGAAAACAACCAACATGCTGAACAATGCTTGAAGAAAAATGCATTTTCACAAGTAGTCGTTTCCATGACAGCCATTGTTTGAAAATTAGATTTTGAAAACAAAACAAAATTTAAAATGTTAATATTTCATGTTCTACTTATAGTAGATACATGATATAATAAACATTATATTACGATATACAGAATTATGAAGACAGGATTTAAAATTAGTAAATGTGTTAGCTTTAAAATTAAATTCTTTCCTTTTGTCATAAATGTCAGTTATTAATTTGTTTTCTTTTAATATAATTTAAAGATTTAAAAAGTTATGGTATTATTAATTATGGTATTATTATTTATTATTTATTTATTTGATTAAGAATTGATCATAGAAGTAAGTAAGAAAAAGTAACAATAAAGTAAGAAAATAATCAGTATCAATGTTCGCAAAACGATCTAAATCATGTTGATATTTAAAAAAAAAAATAATTTATGATATTATGTAAATGTAATAAATCGATATTATTAAAAAGATCTTTGAAGTCAGAAGTAGTTATGTTTTTTATACTTTTAAGATTTTTCATAATATTGACCAGTTTGTAACTATTCTTAATACAATGTGTATTATCACTGGTTTTAGTAATTTTATATATTTGATTAAGAATTGTTCATAGAAGTTTGTTAGCAGCATTATTATAAGTATTGCAACCAATTGTAACTGCTCTAAATTTAATAGGATGCTTATGAAATTTGGTTATAAGGATATTCAAAGTTAGTAGAATTAATGTCTAATAATTTATAAAAGCCTTTAATTTTACGATTGTTATCAATTATGTTATCATTAGTTTTTTGGAATGTGTTATTAGAAGATATACTAAATTTAGCAGTTGGTGATAATAGGATTTACATATAATTACATAATTATTTGGAGATTTGTCAACATAAGTTTTTACAAAGTTTGTTGCAATTTAGTGATTTGATTGAAAAGATGCTTAGTATTTATATAATCTAGATGTGAAATATTATACTTTAAAGACTTAGTTAATTTATCAATGACTAAAATTTTTCATTGATTGAAATATTCAATAGGTTTGTTATAATATATTGCAATTTTATAAATAAATATATCTATATCATAAGTAAATTGTTTTATTATAGAATTTATGTTTAATTTAGATGGAATTCTATACTTAGTGTCATAACCCATTAATTTTCTTAGTGTTAAATCATCCACAATATTAAGATCACCAGTAATAATATGTCCATGATGATTATCAATGTATTTTTGTAGAGAGGGGTCATTGCGTTTACATGGTAAAGTACTAGCATCAGAAATATATTTTGAGAACAAATTATAGTTTAAAATCTTTCTTCCTATAGTTATGGGTTACTTAAAAATTTTTGATATTTAAATATTATTTATAGGAAAATTACAGTTTTTATTATTTATCATAGAATTCATATTGATTTTATTAAATGTTTGATTAGAAAAAGTGATTACCTTTTGAGTATTAGTTTGTAGAGTTTTAGGTTTTTTTAGTAAACTTATACTGTAAAGATTAACTCTAGTCATAGCAAGATCATAAAATATATCTAAAAAATGTAAGTTTTACTCAGAAATATATTTAAATATAGTACTATATGTTTCTTTTTTATTCCAAAAATATATTTACGTATTAATAACCAATTGTAATTTTTTTAATAATTACTATGCAGATTATTTATTTGTTTAATTATAGTTTTTTGAAATGATGTTAGTAAATGAACATTTTCCTCTTTTGTTTCGTGTAGGTTTATGATTTATAAGATGATTTAAACTAGGATAAATGTGAGAGTAATCAGTAGTATTATTTATAGAAGAAAATACTTTAACAGATCTTTCGAAAACCTTACTATTAAGTCCATATGGATAAATTGTATTATAATATTTCATATATGAAGACTCTAAATAAAGACGCTCTGATTTATTTTTCTGAATTTGTATTATTTCAGTAGTAGTATTTTTAAATTTATGTTTATGAAAATGCTACTCTAGAATTTAAAATATACACATTATAGTCATATCTCTGTTTCACATGATATGGCGGTTAAAGGTCTAATGTATTGACAAAATCGCGAAATTTGTCTTAAATTTGTCATTTATATTAGTGTAAATATTTAATATATTATCATGTGTGTAGTCTATTACCTCAAAGGATATTTGAAAAAGAAGTAGAAAAATTTCCGTGGCATTTCATGCAGACTTTTTTTAGGATGTTTTGTTTATAGTTAAAGTCTGGAAAACTTCATTTAAATTAAAAAATAATAATAATAATAAAATACAGCTCAATAGCTGTAATAGATGTAATTTGAAATGTCTTAACTCAGGTTATAGTTAAGATACAGGCAAAATTTAAGCAGATATTAATAGATGAAAGATTCAATTTTAATGTAATTGAAAAAAAATCGATATTTTGAGTAAAAATTACGTTTTAAAGGGATTCGGATACCTTAAGAACATATTTATCACATTAATTTTACGCTCTAAATGCTTCACAAAAACCCAAAACCTTTAAAATGGTCATAATCGAAATAATCAACTTCTGGTTCATGTCAGTCTTTATCATGCCAAAATCATTAAAATTGACGAAATGCGTGTGCTCATAATTTAAAAATCATAAAATTATTCACGAATCCGTATTTATCAGACCTACCAAACTTTGTGACGACATATAACACTTGTGGATAATGTAATTTAACTCATAAATAAAAATGTATAAAAAACGATGGCCGGCATGACCTAAGTATAAAAAATATAATGCCCGTCCCCATGTTGAACTTCCAGCTTTTACTTTCGAAATGGGGTAAGACAACTTTATGTTGTGAAAAACATTGGATTTCTATACTAATATTTTTTAACACAATCAAACTGATTGGAAAATTTATCATACGAATTAAATATTTCCAACTGATCGAAAGATTCTCCAGGCCGGGAATCGAACCCAGATACTTGGCTTACAAGAAAAATGCTTTATCTACGTTTCCATCGTTATAGAGTTCCATTACTTGCGGTTTATTCTACCGAGCTGTCTAAATGACAGACCAGAAGTTATGACCAAAAAGGTTATCTGAGAAAAAAATCACAGCCGGCTATCGCCCAGTTAGTTTAACAGGTAAAACATTGGCTTTGTAAGACAAGTATCTGGGTTCGATTCCAGACCTGGGCAATTTTTCGCTCAGTTGGAAATATTTAATTCGTATTGGATTTCTAGTGTCGATGTGACGTTTTCTTTCTGAAATTTTTATTAACGACCGTTAATGTCTGTTTTTATCTTAAAGACTCATTTTATATTAGTATTTTCTTTTAATAATTGCTTGGATTAAATGTCTTCTAACAAGCATTTTGTATTATCATTGCGGCCGTGGTACCCAAGTGGTTATAGCAACGAACTTCAAACAAAAAGGTTTTGTGTTCGATGCTTGACATTCTCAATGATCCACCCACCGTATGCATTGTACGCGCTCATTAAATAAAGCAGTTCTGAAAGTTCTGTGGTCGGTAATAGCAGTTACCATGGGTATAGATGTTTCGAGAAATATTTCTCTTCCCTGCAGAGACGTATCGAAATTGAGGAGATGGTGGTTTTTAGTGCTGTCATCTATTGCCACCAATTGGCTTGCTGAAAACCTTCTTCTCTAGAAGTCTGACTTCCAACGATCTTGATGCAGTCTTTATGGAAGCTAAAGCAACCAATCTTGCCCTTTGAGTACTCGTCAACAACAGTATCCATTGCATCAATAAAGTAATTATAGTTTTTGTATTTGAAATATTTTGTAATTAAGTGAATTTTTTATGAAGATATTTTTCCTGAGTAGTGTAATTTATTCTAATTTTTCGTTGTTGTTCCATAATCACGTATACAAAAAGATAAATTATAGTCAGTTTCACTATTCGTGGTTAATAATTTATAGTTTACCTTTATTTCAGTGGAATATTTTTAAATTAGTTCTCTTGCTATTAAAAATTTATTTCGCTTTATTATCTTGCTAATCAATCTCAAGTGAAAGATTTTAATCAATATCCTAAATTATTTAATAGATGTAAATAATTATAAAATAACTTTAAAAATTTTAATTAAAAATTGTTTACAAAGATATATTTGTCAGAAGAATTTTTCTTTCTTCAAATCTAAATACCTTACGTATTTTCATTCAAAACTGAAAAAGTTATTAATGTTTAGCCCTTTCTGGTCCGAACAATTTTCAGTTTTTAGAAAAAATTACTTTTGCGTTAATAATATTAACACTAGATATCCAAATAGGTTTTAATGGATATTTCATTATCTGGAAGATAACGAATATTGTTGTTTTGTGTACTATTCAAGGAATATTCATATGACAATAAGCTTAGGAAGAATTTTTGAGATGTTTAGAAAATATTGTATTACCATAAGATGTAACTTATATTGCAACTTTCTAACACTTTTTGCGATTTATTGCACAGGATTCTTTCAGGAAAGTAACATTTATTTTAAATTTCAAGAGTAAAATATATGTTTAAAGTAAAAGAATCGCAAACGCGCAAAGATAATGAAGACAATAAAAATCATTATTATTATTACTAAGTAAGTAAACGTAAATGAAGTCATATAGTAAATGCTTAAATATATGCTAACATTAATACATGCAGATAATAGCAAAAGTATTTTTTTAAACAAAATAACTCTCCTTAAAAGACATGTACTATTAGTAGTACATCAAACCCGAAAGGGTTAAAAACATTTTGCTATTCTCCATAAACTTTTGATTTTGATACTTTAATGAAATTAACTAAAAAGTACTTTATAAAGAATAAGTTGAAACATAAAAATTGGAAAATATTATTTCGTATGAAATTCCAGGATTGTTAGGTATGAAATTCCAGAATATTGATATTTTCCTTCACCAAAGTAATATTGTAAATGGTTTCACTCTAAAAATCTTTGGTTTCATGGGAGCAGTTACAAAGTAGATATTAATGAAAAGTAATATTTCTTAAATATACTTTTCAAGTGTTAAGGAGAAATCATTTTAGCATTATTTGTGATGAATGTTTTAAAATAAAAAGGATAAATTCAATCTGTCGAAAACATTGCAATAGTCAATCGTGAAAATTTTTAAAATTACGTTTGGAGATGATATATGTAAACTCAGATGAAAACAAATTCAGCTTGAAATAAAGTATGATTTTAAAAAAAATACTAACCCACTTAAAAAATAAAAAATTCAGGCTTGGCGACAACTTGGTGCTAGCTCATATGAATGATAGTTTTAATATACTTATAATTTGAAAACGGTTGCAACAATGAAAGATAATTTGCGATAAATCATTATATATATATATTTTATCAAACCCACATATTTTTTTTTACTTTAAAAAAGTTCTAAACATCAGAATTCAATGAATTTAAAATGGGACCACATGGATATCTTATACTTTCAAATAAAAAAAGAATTATAAAAATGGTTTATATTTAGGGAAGTTATGAGTGAACAAGAAATACATACAGGTCGAAATCATAACCTCCACCTTGAAGTCGGTTAAAAAGTAGTTATTATTACAGGTGGCAATGAAAATAATAAAAATTATTTCACATCAAAAGATGAAATATTATGTATTTATCACTTCCAAAATGTATAATCCATGCATGGTATACAAATTTTGGTGTTTTAAGGTAATATTTGGGAACCTTTTATATTTTACATGATATTTTTTTAGCGTATTTTAGGGTAACTAAACTTTTAATTAGAAGATGAATTTATTTTACATCTGGAATATAGACAGATATATCAAAGTATTTTATTTTTATAGTATTTATATAAATGTTTCATTTTTTTATAGTATCATATACCTGTGACTGATTGTCTTCATTCAATATGAAATATTTTTGCATAGAATGTAAGGAAAAATACAAAGAGAGAAAAAAGAAAGCCGAGTCGCATTGTGACATGTTATAAAGAAAAATGATTCAATGTTATCATACTTTTTCAACGATGCTTGTGGCCATAAATCCTCGTCAAAATACGTACTCGGGTTTATCTTTTTTATCCTACCTAGGAAAAATATGTTCCAAACAAAAGTTTTAAGATGAATTTTATTTCTGAGAAAATCCATATTTTCTTATCTTAAAATGTAAACAAATAACAGGAAATATCATATATTCATATAAATATGTATATCGTTTAAGAGGTCTTTGCTACCAAAAAAAAATTTTGTAACTATAACACATATTACATTTATAAGTCCCTGCTTGAATAAAGATCATAACAAATCATGAAAATTCTTAAATTCTGAATACAGTAATGACTTAATTTTTTTTTATTTATTTAACAATTTTAATCTAGATACTGCTTATATAACCATAACTAGATTACTTCTTATAAGCGCAACGTGAAATAAATTTTTTACTTAATAGTGTAAATAGTGACATTACAATAATCTAATTAAAAAAAATAATTTTAAAACTTATACTAAATAGTTTAAACAATAATACTGAATAATAAAAATGTGTTAGTGTCTAAAAATTCCAAATTCATAGATTTTTTTAAAGGATTTTCGGAAACATATACAGGTATTTTTATCAATGATATAACTAATGATTGAACTAATGAACTAATTTTAGATAAGTGGTACTTAAATGTAACTTTTTTAATGTGACGTAATTTTCACCATTTTTTTCTTTTTTAATATTATGCGAAAATAATTTTATTGTAAGAAACGAAATGTTATTTGAACTGTCTTATTTTGTTTTTAAAATTTAAAGCACTTTTTCATCTTTTATAACTTTTAACGCATATTAATAAATTTATTATTTCATAGCTGTCTTTCTCTATTAAAAATACGTGTAAATATAGTTATTATGCCGTAAAAGTCTAGAAAAATGCTTGCGAAATAATTCTGAAGCTCTAGATGTGTAAAGAGCAAACTAAATGTATTTCCGCAAAGATTTTTTACCCAAACCCAATAGAGGATTGCAAACAAATTAAAGAATAACGACTTCTTATTGAATTATCCTAAAACATAACTTTTCAACAGAAACTGTGGCAAATAATACGCACTCTTGCAATATATATATATATATATATATATACTCCAAAAAAAATGTTTTTTGGAAACCATGACAAATGACGTTTTAAATAAAATCCATTAATCTTAATTAAAAATCTAGTTGTTGTCGGCCACCGTAATACTTATTATCATGGATATTCATACTATAAAATACGAAGCTAAAATACATGTAAACCATATATAAAATGCTTTGCGAGTCCAAAATAAAATTTTAACGTATATATAATTTTTTAATGTCTAGTAATGCTCTATTAAGGAATTGCGGGTACTACTTGAATATCCCATCGACTCATTTCGAAAAATTGTATAAATAACCAAACTGCTCGCAGAATTATACGAATTGGCATATATATATATATATATATATATATATATATATGCATAAATAACGAGAGAACAAATGAATTAGTAAAAGGTTTATAAAAATACAAATAAAATGTCGCATTAAAAATCAGTTATGATAGACACAACGTATACATGTAACGTATTTAATATAAGTGCATGTAAAATTTGCGACAAGCCATTATTGGCATTTAATCTTATAATTTGGCAATAGTTTTTTGATCGACGAAATAATCAAGTAGTAAAAGAAACATTCTTGTAATTCCAAAAATGTTAAACCTATTAACTAATAATTTTCTGACTTATGTGACGGGGCTCATTTGCAGTTAGAATATATATTTGAGTTGAAATTTGAAAGAAATAGAGGATCGAATGAAAAATCGAAGAGTGAGGAAAAGAAGATTTTAAATATCTCGACAACTAAATTATCCGATTAATTTAAATTTTTTTTGCAATATGTATGTGACGATTTAAGGAGAACTCGAATTATTTCCATTGGTTAAAAAAAAAACACACACAGTCATGGCAAGCGAGGGAAAAAACAAAATAAATAAATAAATGTAGAAGATTCAATAATTAGTCATGGGCTGCTGTAAATTCATTTATTAAATTCGTAATAATGAGGAAGGGAAAAGCTCCTTTTGCAAAAATTCCATCATTATTTCAGCGAGCCGTTCTCATCCAAGAAGCAACCCAAGAATCTTCTTTTTCATCTCGAGACTTCCACCTTTTTAAACTAAAAAGAAAGTTCTGGAACATTCTGTAACCTCAAACCATCATTCTTTTATGTAAACAGAATTCTTGTCCAGCTACGAGATTATTTTCCACAAACGATAAATTTATTTTTAAAAAATATTATTTAACGAATTTATAATTGAATCGGGATTTTTTAGGCAGACGAATTTTATAAATGATTAATTTTAAGAGAAAAAGAAAAGAAATGAATTTATTAATATGCACACATCAAAGGTTGACGGCGGAAAAATAAATAAATAGATAAAATAAAATAATGATATTTTTTGAAAGGTATGGGTTTGGAATAAATTTAATAATACTTTCTTAAAAAGGGTTGATAAAAACATAGAAAAAATTAGTTTTATTTGGAATATTAAGAAATAAAGTTTAATTAAGAATATTTTTAATTTAGAGCTATCTTTTTAAATTTACGCATACTGGAATAATGTTTTTTAAGGCAAATTAAGAATTTATATCGTCTGCATAAGGATTAACAGATTAGATCTAGAAACAAGATTTTAATTTAATAATTTGAAGTAAGTACGGAAAATTAAGATAGTATAAAGGTTAGTTTTGGCGAAAAAATTTTAAATTTGTAATATTATCCCCCCTCCCCGAAAATTTGTATGAAATTGATAGTTAAATAAAACTACAAGTTCAGACAACAGAAATATAATAATTTAGAAAAGTTAAATTTTGGAATAAAACTGTCAAACTCCAGAAGCCAAGAGGTGGAAGAAAAGAAAATTAACGCAATATAAAAATATTAGCGATTAAAATAATATATTTAAGAGAAAATTAATCTGAATTAAATTTAGATAGGAGCATTTCCCTGAAAGAAATACAATAATGTTACAACATCACTTACCATTTGTAAGTGCATAGGAGATAATACATACAATAACAGTAAATAAGTTATGAATATTAATAAGCAAGCGATAAAAATATAATAAAAACAATAAAAATTCGTTCTCATGGAAGTTTAAATAATTACAATCACTTGATGCATAGTTTATTTTAAATAGGTCCTTTAAATGAAAAAAGTTTTTCAATAGTATATATAAAAGAGTCTTTTCCAATGTTCACTGAATACAGTCTCTTTAATTAAAGATCTTCAAACCTAGTTTAATCTTTGGTTTTAATGTTATGTTGGAATCTTATGTTGGATCCAACATCTCTTAATAATATATCAAATTTTTTAATAATAATTAGCATCACTCTCAATATCAATAATAAATAATATAGAAAAATTTAAATAATATTAATAACAATAATAATAAGTAGCATAATAAGATTCCATATCCTAATATTTCTCAATAAGAGTATAATCAATACTAAACTTCATTATAGAGATCATCATAATAATAATAATAGTAAAACAAGAGTATAATCAAAAGAAAATGTCACTATTTGTTTATTATTGATAGGGAAAACATTGGTTGAGGATAAAAATACTTACATAGCAACTAAATAATTTTCTTATCTTTTGCTAGCCGAAAGTATAAAAAAAAATGATAATAATTCCAAAATCCAAATAAAATTAAATCTAACTATTTAGAAAATGGACTCTCAACCAGTATTTCCTTACAATAATTCCTCTCTGATACTCTTTTACAAACTTGTCAAATTTGGTTATAAGTTTTCAAATGCCAAATGTAGAATAATGTTTTATCTACACATGGTTTATAAACTTTAATAATAAAATACAATAGGAATAAAAGGTGTCATTCTTAATTGAGAAATGGAAATAAAAATAGTGTGCTTTTTTGAAAAACTTTAAATATCTGTAATTTTCACAATCACTGAAAATCACAGTAGAATCATTAGATTTTATAACTGTTATAACATAAATATCTGCTGAATAAAGAGAATAATACTAATGTCAAATACATGAGTAAATATAGTTAGACTTGTATCCACTTAAAATTAATTTATCAACATCAATTTGAAAGCTTTTACAATCAAAGTGTACACCTTATGCCTGCATAAGGAGCCCAATTTAACCCCAAAAACTCCCAAAAACAAGTAATATTCTTGTTGGCCACCACGAACATACCTGCTAATGTTGAAAATTATGGTGATAAAATATTTAAAGAATAAGAATTAAAATTTAATCTACTGTCTTGACTTCAGTTTGATCTAGCGATTGTGATTGTATCTGAGGATTTGTTTGTTTTTTGGGTTGCTCATGAAACAGTTTAAAATCTTCTTGTGAAAAATAGGGTCTTAGTTTAGAAACATGCACAATAACGGAATTCTGTCCTGTCTCATAATTAAATTTATCTATTTCATAAGTTACATCAGAAAGTTTATTTATAATTTTGTATTATCCAGAGAAAGTAGGTTCTAATTTTCGAGTGTTAGGGTATTTAAATTCTTCATAAATTAGAGAGTCTTGTATTTTTAAAGGGCATTCGACAAAATTTCGATCATAGAGCCGTTTACTTTTAAGGTGAAATTCATGAGTTCGCGCTTTCGCAATTTTGAGGGCTTTGTCTACTGGTGGGTAATAGTTCTGTTTTAAAGGAGATTCATAAGGCAATTGACCATAAAATGAATAGGCAGGTGGGTATTTGGTGATAGAATGGGGCGTATTGTTGTATTCTTCGATGACTTGGTTTAATAATCTAGTCCAAGGTATTTTAGAAGAAGTGGAATTAACTTTACATTTAAGCCTGGTAACTATAGTCTGATTAACGCGCTCTACTTTACCATTGGTCTGAGGATGATGTGCGGATGTAAAACGCTGTTGAACATGATGATTTCTAAGGAATTTCTTAAATCTTGGAGATCTGAAAGATTTATGCCTGTCACTAAGTATTTTTTGAGGTGCTTTGATATTGAAAATTTGTTTTAAACAGTTAGTGTATGTTTCAGTGGTAACATTTTTGGAGGGAAAAGCCCAAACAAATCTAGTTGCATGATCTATTATTATGTGTAAGAATTTTTTTGTTGAGTTGTAATAGTTAAATCCACCAACAGTATCAATAGAAAGACATTCAAAAGGTTGATCTGTTGCTGGCATAATTTGTAATAAGCCGAATCTTTTCTGTTTTGGTTTTTAATTTTTCTGACAGGTATCGCAATGTTTAACTAATTCTGTAATGTCTATTGTCATATTAGGCCAATAATAGTTGGGAGATATTAATTTAAGCATTTTTGAATCCTTAAATGTCCAAAATTATCATGAGCAATATGGAGTAATTTTTTTCTTAATGACATTGGTACAACAATTTTTTTGAATCCCTTTTTCTGAACTATAATAATTCCATTCTCTTTTTTATATTTTTTGTCACAAACATTGTCTTTGTCTTGCATCTCTATAATTTCTTTCCTATCTAGCAATAAACTAATATGTTGATTAAAATGACAAATAGGATTTCGTGACAACATGTCTGCTTCGACATTTGTTGAACCCTTTTCATATTTTATCATATAATCAAACATACTAAGTTTGAGTGACCATCTAAAAAGCCTACCTCTCAAGTTTTTAACACTCTTTAACCATACTAGAGATGCGTGGTCCGTATGAATTGTAAACTTGACACCATGAAAGTATAGATAGAATTTGTCAAGAGTATCTATAATAGCTAAACATTCTAATTCAGTTATGAAATAATTTTGTTCATAACACTTCAAAATTCTAGAATGGTAAACAATAGGATGTAAGAAATTATTTTTATCAGGTTGTTTTAGAACGGCACCTACTGCTATCTGAGAGGCATCTACAAACATATGTAAAGGTAATTTAGGATCATAAATTTTGAGGATGGGTTTTGCAATTAAAGAATGTTTTAATTTTTCAAAAGACTCCTGGCACTTTGAGTTCCATTCCCATATTGTATCTTTTTTAAGTAATCGATTTAGAGGATATCTAATTTCAGCATATTTATTTATGAATTTATGGTAAACATTAATGGAACCTAGAAATCGTTGTAACTCTTTCACATTTGAAGGAGGTTTTAAATATTTGATGGTTTCAATATTGGTATTTGCTGGTGTTATAGTTCCATTAGTGATTTCATAACCTAAGAAATTGATTTTATTTTGGCCTAATTTACATTTAGAAAGTTTAAGTTTAATGTTTTCTTGTTTGCAAATGTCAAAAGTTTGAGCTAAATGGTTTAAATGTTCTTCTAAAGAGGAAGAGTAAATTATAATATCATCAAAATAGTGGCACGCAAAGTCGATTTTATATTTATTAAGGATCCTTCGAATGGTTCTATTGAATATGGGAGGGCCCGTTTTTATGCCAAAAGGGAGCGCGAGCCACTCAAAAAGCCCAAAATTGGTTGCAAATGCTAATTTTTCTGTATCGGATGGATGTATTGGTATGTGCCAGTAGCCAGAGGCTAAATCCAAAGTTGAAAAATACTGAGCACTACTCAATTTATCTAAAATTCCATCGATACGGGGCAAGGGTTCTGCATCGTTTTTAATTATTGCGTTTAATTTTCTATAGTCTATACATAATCGCGTTTTTTTACCTTCCTCTCTTTTCATAACTAGTGTAACAGGGGCAGAATAGGGGCTATTACTTTCCTTTATCAGTCCGGCTGCTAACAATGATTGAATTTGGTTTTTTATTTCTATTTCTTCTAGGGGAGATGTTCGGTAGGGCCTCAAAGATATAGGTAGGTCTGAGTTTATAATTGTTCCGGTTACTGATATTTTGTAGGCTTCTTCCCATCATTATATACTAAGTACATAAAATTTTCAGTCTCTATCACAATTAGTTAGGGAGTTAGAGTGTTTACAGACAGCCAGACACACATATAGACAGACGGACATCTATTTATTTCTAAAACTAGGTTTTTCGAATCTCCAGTCTTTGGAACGAGTAAATCAGTCAAAAGATTTTATTCAATTCATAAATCGATTGCAAAACATACACTATACTACGTATGTGGTTACTATGTATGGGTAATAATAAATACTGCATTAAAAATAAGCAGGTATATTAGGATCGTTTTTATTATTTGAAAGTTGCATGACGCTGATATTAAAATGTATTTGTCGAATTAATGTATTTGCACAACCGAAGATAAATTATATTGTTTTCGCTTAAGTGACTGTCCGTTGTTGAAAAAAAGTAATAAATGTGCAATAGTTTTTGGCATCTCATGAAAAAATGTAGTTTATCGCTAGTGGTCATTCAATCGCTTATTATTTATAGATTAATATGGTTTAAGGTATCTTTTTAAGCATTTCGCTTTAACTCTAAATCCAATTAAAAAAATACGTTGTTACCAGAAAATTCAAAGAATTATTGTGCTAATTAATAAATATTTCCCTGGACTATCATGTTCGGTGGAAAGTGGTGCTTGTGTTTCAAGATGTATAATGCTTGCTTAAAAACAAGCTTAAGAAAAATAAAATCGAAGACGGGATAGTTGAATATTTACACTTCAGTAGGTCGTTTTAAATACGTCAAATGATGATTTCTATATATTTCAATCCATTGTGTACAGATTTAAGTTCAAGAAATTTTCCACGGTGCAATTTCTTTCATTAATTTCTTCTCTCTTCAATAGAAGAATGTATTGAAATCGAGATATTTTTTATGAATGTTTACATTTTAGGGATCAGGTATACAAAAAAACATGTTTATAGAAAATGTCTGACAATCTGTGTTTTTGAATCTCCGTGTATCGCCTTTCTACCATCGAAGAAGTGTATGAAGATATGCATAAAATTGAACCCAAATTTTGTGTATGTATTTAGGTGTGGCAAGCAGATTTTCCTTCCGTTTAGAGTTAAACTGTCGGAAGCGGTCACTGTAATAGCAATTTTTGTGCCATTTTCATGATTATACTATGGGAAAGTGAATTATGGCTAGACCTGAACCAGTTTTTTGCTATGGTTAGTAGGTTCTCCTTCGATTTGGAAATATTCGGTTCCGGAACGGTTCTGTAATAGCACTGTCTGTGTCATTTTCATTATTGTACTGGTAATAAATGTATGAAGTTACGCATAGAATTAAAGCGAATTTTTTGTTTATGTATTTTGTTGTGGACAGTAGATTCTTCTTGAATTTCAAAATATTCTGTCGTAAGGGGTTGTTGTAATAGCGATTTTTGTACCATTTTCTTAATTTTACCTTCGAAAAGTTATGAGGCTATAAATAGAATTGAGCCGAATTTTTTATGTGTGTGTTTGGTTTTAGCCAGCATTTTTACATTGAATTTGGAAATATTCTGCCAGATACGGGCGCTGTGATGGCGATTTTTGAATAATTTTATCGTTTTTTAAAGTTCTGTTATCTATTGGCTTCTCGTTCAACGACGGTAACTCGCAAACAGTTGATATTTAACAGAATAACGAAAACTTCTTAATTTGACTAAATATCATGATCGAGAATATTTTTTTTTTCAAAATCCTTTTAATGGACTAAAGCAGAAGTTTACGATGAAAATCATAGATGATACAATATGGAAATTATAATAATGCAGCATTAACTACTTTAATGAAGTACAGTCGGTGCAAATGTTTAAGGCCAATCATAAAAATATTGGGATAATAAGTGAAAATCTTTGGTCAAACTGTTGAAATCACCCTTCACCCCTTCGCGACAGGACTTACGAAATTTTTAATGTTTTGTCACCGGTTTTTAAAAACAGAAATTTGTAGCTTGTTAAATCGAAAAACTGCTCCGATTAAATAATAGAATTTTTTTAGTAAAATTTTATCGGAGGGGATAAAAATAATTCTCAAGCCTTTTTGCGGCATGTATATGTGTCGCTCGTCCCCAAGTAGTTAAGCAGACAGTCGGTGCTATTTTGATTCACTAAATTGTTAATATTGTTGTCGGAGATCACATTACCAATCTTCAAATCACATGATCACAATGATCACTAGTTTTTCTTAGCCGAACGCTTCTCTTCAAGTCAGTCTACTTTCCCGAAATATTACATTTACTGAGACCTTGGTTAACGGCAGTCATCCTGATATGTACTTTCATAACTTTTCCATGTTTAGGGAAGAAAACTTTATACAAGGGAAATTTTTTTTCACATTTTGTAACTGAAAGTGGCGGTTTTTTACCCATTACAAATATTAAAAAAATAACAAAATTGTAATTTAACAAATTACAACGACTATTTGGAAAATGATATTTTCAAAGACTCATATTTTAAAAACTTATAAATAAGTTCATATTCAAATTAATAATAATAATAAACATAATTTTTATGACGATTACAACGAGTCATATATTACGTAAGCCATGTTTTAAACATTAATATTCCTAGATCAATGATGAAAAAGAGTAGCTTATAGGTATACAGTTTTATGCACGCCTTAAACGCACATTTTAAAATGTGCATTTTTATTTGATGGAGTTAATCGGGCTGACTTCTGAACGCCTCATATTTCGTACGACATGGATCAAAAATTAATATCCCTGGACCCATCATAATCAAATTTTAAATGAAATTTAAGTTTTACAATTTTCAGAACTGCAAATTTTTAAACTTCTAGACATTGCACATTTTAAATTTTTACATCTTTACGTAGAGAAAAAAAATGCATTTTAAAATAAAATTTGTTTAAAATTCTCTCTTTCTTTAATTTTTTTTTTTCAGGATTTTTTTTCTATTTTTAAACAGGCCGAATATTTATATTTAAAAAAAACATTACAATCAAATAATATGGGGCATTTTTTGTCCCAAATTTTGCAACAGTGCCGAAGTTTTATTGAGCATAAATATAAGAATATCAAATTGGCGATTGGCCTACGATACGCTACTTCAGACCGATATATAGCGGACTAAACTAGATTATCCTAATGAGCGTTAGGCCAAATTACTTTGGTGGAGGAAAAACTAATTTATCTTATACGTGTTAGGATAAACTACTCTGGCCTAAGAAAACTAGTTTATCCGATGTTCGTTAGAATAAACTGGTTTCCCCTTACCAAAATTGTTTGGCCTAATATCAAGTATGGCAGGTAACAGATATATTTCTAATATACGTGCGATATATGGCCAATGATGATTGTTCATTTTTGATTTTAGATTTTTTGTTAAAAACCTAGAACAATATTTCAGGAATAATTCTGAATGTCTAGGTGTGTACACTGAGAAAACAATATGGTTCTGGCATCTAGAATCTAAATTGTGATTCTAGAAAAATTACCTCCATGTCATCCTTATAAATTCTAGCTCCATTTGCTAGAGAGTTCTAGAGTCTCCTACTAGAATTCAAGAGCATTTTCCTATATTCTTGTTGTCAAATTTATTTAAAAATCTCTGCAAATAGATGGGTGGATTATAGGAGGGTTTAATAGGAGGTTGATTTAGTAACTATAATTCTTTTTTATGAAACCATTCTTGAAATCAAGCGATAATTTCTTCTTACTGAAGCAATTCAGTATCGTTTCGTCATCCACAAAAGAAGAAACTAAAAATGCTAGGTCATTTCATTTATTTAGCTCTGTTGTTTAACCTAATCGCATAGTTCGAGCATCCATAGTTTAGGTATTCAGAAAGTGATTAACTATTTATTCTAGGTGAAGGCGGTATATTTTTTTCTCAGTGTAAACAGCATACTAATAGTCTTGTATTACCGCTAAGATTCTTTACCCAAACACCTTAGGGTCTGGATACAAATTTAACAATGACCACTTTTTAATGGATTATCCTGAAAAATAATGTTTTAGAAGAAACTGTGGTCATAGATGTCTTTACCAATATGTGATCATTTTTCTGAGACTATCACTCATACCCGTGAAAAAATTCGGGTTTTTCTAAAAACAATCCGCAGTTTTACCAAGTTTTTGCTGATAACTTTTCCAGTTATTAATATGTAGTAAAAAACGTTTATTTTTTGTTTTTTTAGAAATCATGACAAACGACGTAGTACATAATATCCAGGAATCTGAATTAAAAAACTAGTCGTTTGTTGGCCACCGTAATACTTATACATCATGGATATTCATACTATAAAATACGAATGTAGAACATATGCAAACAATTTATAAAATGTTTTACAACTGCAAAATAAAATTTAAACGTATATATAAATATTTTAATACATAGTAATGCTCTATTACGGATTTGAGTGTACTACTTGAATATCCCATCGACTCATTTCGAAAAATTCTTTAAATAAGATACTTTCCGCAAAATAATACAAATTGGCAGTTATATATATATTTAAATAACGAGAGAACAGATAAATTAGTAAAAGATTAATTAAAAAAAAATAAAACGTTGAATTAAAAATAAGTTATGCTATCCAAATATATGTAAATTATTTAATGTGATGTAAATTATTATATGTGACATTTACAATAAGCCATTATTGGCATTTAATATTAATTTGACAATAGTTTTTTGATCGACGTATATTTAAGTGGTAAAAGAAACATCCTTGTAACTCCATGTAAAACATCCTTGTAATGTTAAACTTTTTAACTAACAGTTTTCTGACTTGGATGAAGCGTCTAATTCTTAATAAAAATACATATTTGAGTTGAAAAAAAAAACAAAAAAAAACAGAGGGTCATGAAAAGTCGAAGAGTGGGGTAAATAGGATTTTAAATATTTTGACAACTATTTATCCGGTCAACTTCATTTTTTTTAATTTATATAGTTTTTTGTTTTCTAGAACCACTACTTAATAAAAATTATTTGAAATTTTTTATCTACATTCATCAGATTTAACATTCGGAAAAAATAGTTCCGGATTATAGAGGTTACTGATTTTTAGTTTATTATTATTATACAAAGTACACAAACTTTTAAATCTCTATGACAATTTGTTAGGGAGTTAGTGTGTATACAGACAGACAAGCACACACACACACAGACAGACGGACTGCTATTTTTTCTAAAAATATGGTTTTCGGAATCTCCAGTGTCTGGAGTGTTTCAGAATCTCCGTCAAAATACTTTTTTTCAATTTTAAAATCGATTGCAAGACTAACACTATACTACGTATGTGGATAAGTAATAATAAATATTGCATTAAAAATGAGCAGGCATACTAAAACGGTTTTTAGGTGCGTTCGTTATTATGTAAATACGTAGCAACTATAGTTGTCGTTCAGTCCGTCCGTCTGTCCATCCGTCCGCATATAACAAGGCAAAAACAACCCAACCGAAACATTTGATATTTTAAATATATAATTATTTCATAATTTTGTCGAGACATTTCAAATTTTATGAAAATCTGATTCATAGATCCATTACAGGGAATATCAAAAGTATTCCGTTACATTACGGTCGATGGGAGAAAAGTTTCAAATGCATTTTAATCGTTTGAAATTTAAAATACATAATTATTACATAACTTTGTCGAGTCATTTCAAATTTTATGAAAATCGGATGCATAGATAAACTATAGGGACTATCAAAAGTATTCCGTTACATTACGGCTAATAGTGAAAAATGTTTTAAATGCATTTTAATGGTGTTGCACTCATTCGAACATAATAAAATTGATATGCATCTATAAAGTACATGTTATAATACATATTTTGCATAATCTGTGGTGCAAAGAACATTTGTTATTGATTTACAAGGCCATACAAACTATTACATTACATAATGGTATAGAGAGAATATTGTTTGTTGCGCAATCTAATTGTAATTAACTATTTTCAATTTTATGAGAGTGATATTTTTAAAACTTCGTTATCGTACGAACGCACCTCATTTGCTACGTTTCACGTGCAATTTCCAACTTGTTACAATTTGAAAACTGAATGACGCTGATATCAAGCTTTGTTTGTCGCTTTAATGTATTTGAATAACCGGAGATTAATTCAATTGTTTTCGTTTTCTCGAGTGACTCTCTGTTGTCATTTTTAATGTTTTTACCATGCTATTCTTAATCTGTTCGGGAGAAAAAGTAATAAATATGCAATAGTTTTTGGCATCTCAGGGGAAAAAATGTAATTCGTCGCTAACGGTTATACAATCGCTTTTTATTTATAGATTAATCTGGTTTTGGATATCTTTTTAAGCATTTTGCTTTAATTCTAGAAAGAATTAAAAAAAAAAAAAAAATACGCTGTTACCAGAAAATTCAAAATATTATAATTTTAATTAACAAATATTTTCCTAGTCTATTGTATTAGGCGGTAAATGAGCTTTTCTTTCAAGTTATGATGCTTGCTTAAAAGCAGGCTAAAGAAAAATAGAATCGAAAACGGGTTAATTGATTATTTACACCTCAGTAGGTCTTGCTAAATACGTCAAATCATGATTTCTATATATTTTGATCGATTGTCTTAAGATTTAGGTTCAAGGAATATTTTACTGAAAATAGGGCGCTGTAATAGTGATTTTTATATAACTTTATCGATTTTTTTTTATTGTCTATTTGCTCGTCGTGCAACGCCGGAAACTCACATTTTGCTAGACCAGCTATTCGCAAACAGAGGATGTATATCATAATAAAGAAGAACTGTTGGTTTAAATAAATATCATGATCGAGATTAACACTTTTTTTTATCCGTTTAATGGACTAAAGCAGAAGTTTAAAATGAAAATCAAAGATTACTTAACATGGAAATTGTAATATTGCAATATTAACTACTTTAATGAAATACCATCGTGTGGAAATGTTTAAGACCCCCTATAAAAATATTAGGATAATAAATCAAAATCTTCGGTCAAACTCTTGAAATAGTGTTTAAACTGACGTCGGTGCTTTTTGCATCCACCATATTGTTAATGTTTTTTTTTTAAAGGTTGTTGGAGATCCCATTATCAACATTCGGATCACATGATCATAATGATCACTAGTTTTTTTTTCCGACCGCTTCTCTTCAAATCAGTATACTTTCCCAAAATATTAAATATACTGACAGCTTGATGAACGACAGTCTTCCTCACATGTACCCCCATAGCTTTTCCATGTTTAGAAAAGGCAAATTTATACAAGAGAAATATTACTGCACTTTTTACAACTGAAAGTGGTGGTTTTATGCCCATTGCAAATATTAAAAAAACAGCACCGTCTACTGTTAAATCCGCAAAACATTAATAAGGAATGAGAGAGAGATAGTTATTCATATTACGAGAACGAGTCTCACGCAATCTACAGTTAAAATTGCGTAATATTCGGCATTAAACATACTTTCTATTTAAATACGAAAATTCTGCTGCTGATCTTAAGCTTTTACATACGACTGTATTAAGATGTATGACATAGAAGAAAGTTTTTGCATCGGTATACCCAAATAGTTCTTTTACTTTAAGGAAAAGGAATTCCTTTACGATTTCATGGAACTATATCATAATTTCATGATTCGGTAACATGAAATTCATATAGAAAACTGCAAAGGGTGTCGGCATATTAAGACGCCAGACTTCAAAAAGAGCCGAATGATAATAAGGGCTTTACTTTCAAATATCTCGCTCAAACTTTAATAATTTTAGATGATTTTTTATTGCATATGATAACTAAGGACGATCCACAACCGAGGCAGTTTTCACTTTTGGTTATATTCTTTTGTATATTAGGATAGTTTCTGTTTCAGAACGGGTTCAAACCGGCTCTGAAAGTTAAATTATTAACCCGCGAGTAGTCGCGACTTTTTTTCACAACGTCATTAGTCGCGCTCGGTCTTTTCGCCGCTGGCCCCCCGCATACCAAATATGTAAAATAAGAAATATTTTCACCTAATATACGAAAATAACATTACACCGAAGATATAAAATTGCAGTTTCCTTAAATTATGCGTTTTATTCATGAGATCTGGAGTAATTGGAAAATGTAAAACTGAACTCGCATTAGTGACTTTTACGTAGACTTTTTTGCCAATTTCAACTTTGTTTCTAAAAATCTACCTGAAAGAAAAACAGAGGTGTCCTGCTTCTTCACTAAGGTGCTCGAGAAAGCTTCAAAGTCAGCTACATGGTAGATCTCCGCTGTATTTGTAATGTGATATAAGTTAGGAGAAGATAAGTTATACGGGCGGCGAAAAGACCGACACGCGACTACTGACGGGTTAAAAAATATCTGAACCCAAAATCGAAAGAGTATAAACTAGTCCGACTGTAGATCGTCTTCAGCTTTCTTATAGAGAGTAATTCATATTTAAATATTAAAATTTGAGCAATATAGTTGAAAATAACGTCCTCGTAGACTTTACATTATCATCCGGGCATTTTTCAGTGACTAGTGTGTCGTCTTATTGAGATGTAAAAAAAATTAGTCACTAAAAAGTCATAAAACTACGCTTTTATTTAGAACAGGTTAGTGTCTTGGCATTCAGTAACTAAGTGTCTGTAGAACAGAAACATTGCGAGCTGAAATTGTCTTGTTCGGTGATGGATCACCAGCAGGGTCGTAGCTAAGGAGGTGCTACGGTCGCTCCCCTGTCTCCCTAAAACATTTTGAGCCTCCCCTGGAAAAAATTCCAAGGTCACTCAATGAATTTATGTTCCGAAAATTCAAATGGATATCTGTTCAAAAATCAATCTAGTTTTGAGGACCTTTCAGAGTTTTGCAGAAATATCAAATTGTAACTAAAATAAGTGTTTCAACATTTAATCATCCTGTTTATCCAAATGTAGCTAACATAATCTTCTTCTTCTATAATAATAAAGAGACAAGGATGTTTGTCTGTCAGCGATGTTCTGAAGAGACCGCTGCACGTAGAGTTACAAAATTTGGAGGGAAGGTACCTCTATACATGTAGTTTTGCACCTCGAAGCCCGATTTTCGATTTTTTGGTTAGCTTTTTTTAATAATTTTTAGGCAATTTTTAGGGTTCTTTTTGCGGTTTTATCCCATTAGTTAAAGGAATACGGTTTCATTCTTTTAACCCAATATAGCAATTTTTTTTTCTCTTTTCAGCAAAGTTTATTCGGAATTTGTACAGCGATTTTTGAATTCTTAACGAATTTTTTAGTACGATTTTTAGTGTTTTTTTCACATTTTGCGACTATTTTTAAACATTGATAAAATGAAAATTGTTTCAAACGTTTACCCTAATGCACGAAATTTTATCTGATGCAATTTTTGAATTTAAATGACTTTTAATGCGATTTTCAATGCGATTTTTAGCGATTTTTCGAGATTTTTTGCGTTTAGTATCTATTTTTTTCCGTAGTTTTTCTATCAAAAGCTTGAACCGTTGAGAATGGAATAGGTAGAATTTTTTTGCGAAATCTACCTAAAATGTCAAAGTTTAGGTACCAGTATTTTTTAATAGGATTTTCATCAAATATCTTAAATTTTTACTTAAGATCGCCACCCCCTCGAGTAATATATCTCCTGGTAGGTTTTTTAACGGTGTTTCATTTGGATATAGTTTTGGTAAGAATAGAGTGCGCTCCCTGGTGGTGGAATATGGAACCAGCAGGCAGCGATTATGTTAAAATTCGAAAATCTTACAATATGTTTTGTTTTAAACTGTAAGATTGTTTATAATGCATGGGGAAAATTTTAAAAAAGCATGGTGTAACACATTTCAGGGTGCGAAAGGAGAGGGGCGCGAACAAAATTAGGAAATGTAACAAGAAGGCCTGTTTGAAACTTTAAGATAGCTTATAATACATACTAAAAATTTTTAAATGCCGACGATGTCCTGGAGAGACGGCTGCACGAAGAGCTACAAAATTTTGATGGGAAGTTCCTCTATATATGAAGTTTAGCACCTCGAAAGCCAATTTTTGATTTTTTAATATAATTTTTATGCGATTTTTAGCAGGTTTTTATAACGTTTCGAGGCGGTTTTTCCCCATTAGCGAAAAGAATGATGTTTCATCCTTTTAACCTAATATAATGGATTTTGTTCTCTTTCAATATAATTTATTTGTATTTCGCGTAATGACTTTTAGATTTTAGTGAATTTTTTAGTGCAATTTTTAATGTTTTTTCGTATTTTGTGCTGTATTTTGATATTAGTAAAAGGAATTTTGACTCAAACTTTTAGTTTAATGTACTAAATTTTGTCTACTAACAGGGGCATGCGAAGAGAAAACTAAACCCGACCCAAAGTTTATATTTGGCGCCCCCCCCCACGCCAAACTTTTTTTGCGATAGACCAAAAATGACATTGGTAGTATAAATTTGCCGCCAACTAAATTTCCGTGCCCGGGGCAATCGTCCCTTTCGTCCCCTTCCCCTTTCACACGGTGCTGTCTCTAACATTCATGAATTTCAGCGATTTTTAATGCGATTTTTCCAGATTTTTTGCGCTTGATGTCGAGTTTTCGTCATTCATGAAATATTTCCATTTACAATGTTTATTATAATAAATTTTTAAGGGGGTCCAGGGCCCAAAAATCTTCAAATTTTTGATTTTTTTATTAAAAAATTCTCTGGTTATTTCTGCATAAAATGCCGTTTGAATTATGTTTCTATCTTAATTAGAACCGAAGATATAGTAGTTTTTGTTAAGTACTGTTTTGCAAATTCAGCTGATTCACTGCGATGGATGTGGTTTATCGCCATAGCGCCTGCGCGGTTGCTATGGAGCTTCTTTGGTTTCGTAAACAAATAATCCGTAAAATGTAAACAAGCATTTTAAAATTAAATTTATTTATTTTGTGAATCAAATTTTAAATTATTTATCTTGATTCATTCATTGATTCATTCATTCACATAAACTTCTACTTCTACTTCTATGAGATGTAAAGGAGGGAGAAATGTAAACAATATTTTCTGTTCCGCGGTTTCGCATGCTTTTCATTTTTCATGTGTTGTTTGGACGGAAATTAATTGGAATATTGTCAAGATTTTTAAATGATTTATATTGGATGTTAAGAAATATACTTGTAGCATAAGATAATAAGTAAAAATAGTTTATTATAAAGACTGAATCAACGCCAAAAAAGGAAGCAAATTGCTAATGTTAACTTCCTCATGGTAACTTTTATTACGCTGACTCTGGTGACTTGCATCTTATCGTGTTTGTTTTTTAAATTATTTTAAAATGCAGATGTTTTAATTTTATAAATATGTGAATATATTCCTAGAAATTATAGGAGAAATATATTGTAAATATGGAATGAATATAAGACTTTGATAACTGAAATTATGCCTGAAATAATGACATTGTTTATGTGTTGATTACAGAAGCAAACTTTCATATGTTTTCATAAAATTGAACATTTTTATTCATTTCTTAGAAAATTTAAAACAATATTTATAGCAATGGGTAGAAAACGAAAATCTACTGCTTAGAAATCTGAAGCTATGCAAAAAAAGAAAAATAAATCTGTTTTAATGCAGAACCTGCAATGACTGTAGTAAAGCGATTAGATGAGAGAAAAATGCCATCGCCTACAAAAAAAAACTATATTGAAGCCCAAGAAGAAAATTATATCATTATAAAAAAAACTGCTTTACAATCTATTATATCAAATGTTAGTTGTAAAGAATGCTCAGAATCATCTTTAGAAGTTGAATTTAGTAAACCTAATGGGTTTGCACAAAACATTAAAGTTATTTGTAACAATTGTAGATTTAGATTTACAAATAGCACCTCAAATAAAGTATCAGATAAAGAAAATGCTTTCGATATTAATCGAAGAGCTGTAGTTGCAATAACAGAAATCGGTAAAGGTCATGCAGCATTGGAAAAGTTTTCATACAATATGAATTTGAATTGCATGGATTCGAAAGTTTTTACACGACATTTAAAACTGGTTCATTCTTCATGTGTAAAGAGTACATGTGAGCTCTTAGAAAATGTTCGCACTAAAGTAAAACAATCTCACTTTGTTTCGAGTGAAGCTGTTGCAGATATTGCAGTGAGTTACGATGCAAGCTGGCATAAGAGAGGACATACTTCAAACTATTCGGTTGGTTGCATAATAGACGTTCTAACTGGATTTGTGATAGATTACGAAGTGTTATCAAAAATCTGCTATAACTGCACACAAACTGCAAATGCTCTTGGAAAAGATTCTGCAGAATTTATGGCATGGTACGAAGGTCATGCTCCATATTGTGATAAAAACTATGAAGGAACATCTGGTGGAATGGAAAGCGAAATGGCAGTGAGATTGTGGCGTCGTTCAGAGAATCTTGGTTTTCGTTATACAGAAATCGTTTCAGATGGAGATGCAAAAGCATTTCATGATCTTCAAGCTTTAAAAGTTTACGGCGAGGAAACTATTCTAACAAAAACAGAGTGCATCAATCATGTTGGAAAAAGAATGGGGACTGCATTACGGAAACTTGTAGAGACGGAAAAATCGAGAGGTGTTACACTCGGAGGAAAAAAACATGGAAGCCTTTCAGAAGCAACAATTAAAAAAGTTACTCGATACTATAGAAATGCAATAATACGTAATAGGGGAAATATTTCCGATATGAAAAAAGATATATATGCAATTTTGCAGCACTGTAGCTCAACCGATAAAAAACCAAAACACTCAAAGTGTCCTCTAGCAGAAGATTCATGGTGTTTCTATAATCGTGCAATTTTTCTAAATCAAAAGCCTCCTGCTCATAAAATTTCTATTAGAACACCTCTACGAGAAGATGTTGTAGCTAAAATGATGCCGATATTCCAAAGATTAGCTTCAGACGCTGTATTAGAAAAGTGTACAAAAGGTCAAACACAAAACCGTAATGAATCTTTGCACAATGTGATTTGGGGACGTTGCCCCAAAGTTTCTAATGCATCAAAAATGCGAGTAGATATTGCTGCAGCTAGAGGCATATCTGATTTTAATCATGGTGTTAGGGTATCATCTGTAAACGCACTGCAAACATTCTTTCTATCACCTGCTAATACTTCGTTAATTGCACTGAAGCGCATAAGAACTCGACATGTGAGAAAAGCATTATTTAAATCTACAGAAGCATTTAAAAACTACAGAAAAAAAGTAGAACTTGCTAAAATTAAAATAAATCAAAAATACAAAGTAAAACAAGGTGTTAGTTATGCACCTGGATACTTCTAGCAGGTATATGCACTTTTTGTAAACATAGTTTATTATTCATGTTTTTTTTCTTTTTCTTTTTTTTTTCTGTATTTTAAGGGTTAAAATTGATATAACAACTAAAAACTAATAATTATAGAGAATTTAAAGCATAAACATAATATTTTCAAATATTGTAGTACTTTGTCTATGCAAATTGTTAAAGAATATGGCAAAACTTTGTTTATTCTTCACTGACGGCTTGTCATCTCCAAAAAGTATTACGTCCACAGAGGCTTTCAAATGCTTTAAAATTAAATGTAAATTTGCTAAAATTCTATTAAATCAAAAGTGTAAAGTGAGATAATAAATCAGTCATGCATCTGAAAGCTTCTGAGAGGTATTTGAACATTTTATAAACAGTAATTCTTTCTTTTCACCTTTAAACTCATTTTTCTCCATGATGTGTTTTTTGACGATTTGTCATCTTCAAATTGATATAACTCAAAAACCAATGAAGATAGAGATTTGAAATTTCAAACGTGATATTTTCAAACATTTTACTTTAATTTGTCTTCGGCAAATTTTAAAAAAATGAATATTTTTTAAAATATGAAAATTTTAAAAAAAAATTACATTGAAAAAATATTAATTTTCACTATAAAAATTTTTATTTTTTTTTAAATAATTATTTTTTTAAACGCCGAAGACAAATTAAAAGAAATATAATTCTGTTTAATTAGGTGAAAAAATTTTGAAATTCCATCAGTAATATTTTGAGTTATATCAATTTGAAACTACCCCACTTTTTTTAAAAAAATTTTAAAACTTAAATTTTTTTTAAATTTTAAAAAATTTTTATGATGTGTTTTGGTGTACTCAGTACATGCCTGATTTCCAAAAGAAATTTCAAATTCTTACCTTCAATAAAAAAAAAAAAAAATTTGGGCCCCGGACCCCCTTAACCCTGCTATTTTTTATTATTAACGATTTTTCATGCATTTTTCAATGACATTTTTAGCGATTTTTAGTTCTATGGTAATTTTTCATATTCGAAAATAAAAATTTATTAATAAAATTTTAGAGAATTTTAATTCATTTTTTAAAGATTTTTTGCGTGCCGTGTCGATTTTTTATCATCCATAAAAGATCAATTTCGCCAAATTATATAAATCATCAAACGACTCACCAAACTATGCAAATTGATGTAATTTTTATGTTAAACAATGAAAGGACAAATAAATTTTAAAAAAACATTAATAAAATACAAATAAAATAATGAAGTAAAAATCACTTGATGACGTAACAAACATGTGTAACGTGTTTAATATCAAGTGAATGTGACATTTACGATCAGCCATTATTGGCATTTAATCTTATAGTTTGGCAATTAGTTTCTTGATCGACCAGATATAATTTCCGATTAGAATGTTTTATCCATTTGGGAAAATTCTGATTACTGCATTTTTAAAATTAACTAGCGATTTATAGGGCATTTTTCAGTGCGTTTTAATGAAGTTTTCAATGCTATTTTAAATGCGATACTTTTTAATGCGATTAGTACCATTTTTTCGATCCCCACAGTTATGTTTAAACAAATTAAAAAGGAATTTGGTTTCAAATTTGTAGAATAATTTAGTAAATTTTATCTTCTACATTTTTTTAATTTTGTCTATTTTCAATGCGATTTTTGGATACATTTTGTGTTCTGTGTCGACGTTTTTGTAATTCATGAAAAATGCGATTCCTATGTTTTACCCGACTATGATAAATTTTTACTTTGGGGATGCATTTACATTTAGCGATTTCTAATGAATTTTTCAATGATTTTTTAGTGGTTTTTAGAATTTCATGGCTAATTTTTGAAATTTGTAAAAGGAATTTAATTTCAAATTTTTATCCTTACTCTTTAAAAAAATTTTGCCATTTACGAATTTTGAAATTTAGCAATTTTTAATGCAATTTTTAGCAACTTTTTTATTATTTTTTACTTTTTGCGTCAATTTTTTGCCATTCATGAATGTTTTCCAATTGCAATGTTTTACCCTTATATACCCTAATGTAGTTGATTTTTTCATATATTTAATATTTCATATTAATTTCATATATTTAATACGGTTTTTCTAGATTTTCTACACTTTGCGTCGATGTTTTATCATTCGTTAATGATTTCCGATTACAGTGTTTTACCCAAATACAGTAAACTAGCCGCCCTTGGCGATCAGATTGGTCTTCCTTGAATGTAAACTAACCATTAAATCATATTTCTTTTATTCATAATTTATTTTAATTGCTTAATTTTTTGATGAATTAGAAGATTCTGCCAGAGAAATAGATACAAGATGTCATATACGCAGCACATTGGTGCGATTGCAACAAAATAGCAATTATATGCGCGTCACATGGTAACCCGACTACTGTTACTTATTTATTAAAAAACTGTTTGTTTATTTTAATTTTCTTTTTTAAAATGATATAAATTGTCTTACTTTATAATTATTAACTAAGCTTTTTTTTATTTCTGATTATTCCCTTTTAAAATAATAGAAATTAGTTAAAAAATATGCACGTAACTGGTTTTTGCAAAATTGGCGCCAGAAAAATAGCGCGACAATGTGGTGCATATATGACATCTGCGCTGATATCTGTGCTGTGACATCTGCGACATTTAGCCATTTGTTTAGTTCCTTGGCGATTTTTTGCCATTCGGAAACCTATTTCGATTTCAAACTTTTTGCCTAATATAGTTATTTTTCGATTGCACTGTTTTATCATTTAATAGGATTTTCGGCGTTCCATGTCAACATTTTGTTATTCATGAATGATTTCTGATTACACCCCCTTCTCCCCATCATATTAGTTTTTTAGGCATTGACTTCCAAATATTTAGCGATTTTTAATGCAATTTTCAATGATATTTTTAGCCATTCTTCAAGTTTCGTAGCATTTCTTTGAGATTCGGAAACTGATTTTGATTTCAAACATTTTGTTTAGTGTAGTTAATTTTTTATTGCAGTATTTTATCCTTTAACAGTAAATTTTTACCATAGCGATTTTTTAAAATTTTGCGATTTTTAATACAATTTTCAGTGCAATTTTCGGGCTTTCACAGTCATTTTTTGACATTTTCCAAAAGAATTCGATTTAAAAATTCTAACCTAACAGGAATTCGGTTTCAAATTTTTAGTCTTTATGATAATTTTTTTTCTCTTCTATTTTAATCTCCATGGATTTTTAATGCAATGTTTTAGCTTTTTTTGGTTTGTTTGAATTCATGACAATTTTTTTATACAGAAAAGTAATTCGGTTTTAAACTTCTTTCTAATGTGAAAATTTTTCTCTGTGCGATTTTTGCTACATTAAAGGTTTTTATTCCGATTTTTAAAATTTTTTATTCGCATTTCACTGTTTGCCATTTTATTACACTAATTAGATTCAAAATTTTTATCCAGATAGAGTAAATTTTTAGTTCCGTGATTTTTAAATTTTTGTCATTTTTAATGTAATGTTTATGTTTCTTCGCGATCCGCTTCGATTTTTTAGACGTTCAATTTTCGACCGAATGTAGTAAATTCTGCCCTCTTTTCCTCTAAATTTATTGGAATTTCGAAATACAATTTTCGAATTTTGTTTTATATTTTTATAAACTTTTTAATGTTTTTGCAATTTTGTAAGATTTTTACACATTAGTAAAAAGAATACAGTTTCAATTTTCTAGCCCTTCTCTTTTCGATAAACGTTAAACGAAATTCGTGCAACAATTTTTAAATATTTCGAGTTTTTTTATTTTTATTTTAATGGGGTTTTTTTCACAATTCTTGCTGTTTTTTGACGAATCCGAGCAACGCCGGGTAGATTAGCTAGCGTTTAATATTGCACAAGTTATACACTCGAATTTTTCATAATCCTAAACTTATCGTAGCATAAAATGAAGTTATTACAACAATTTAATGAGAAACATCATAAGTACAGTGTAAATATTCACAAATTAATCTTTCTGCACTATAGGGAGAGAGAGAGAGAAAATAGTCGATTGCCAATGGTAGATAGCTTGTTAGGAAGCTTTAAGTACTATTATCAGTTCAGAATCATCAATCCATTATTCATATTAAATCATCCATAGTTTGCGTGAAGATGCACATTTCACATCCAGAAGTACATTTAATTTCAACCAAGAAATGAATGGTATTGGTGATATCTTCTTCGATTTATAGCTACGAATAACTATCAGTACAAAAAACCCTGAACGGGTTAAAAGCTTGTGACGCAGCACTTTATCTTATATCTCTAAGAATTTTAAATTTGGGACTTAAAATTAATGATATCAAAATTTATGTGACGCTATGCTATTAATTAATATACATATTAAAATTTATTCATTAAGGTTTTATCAATTACATCTTTCATAAATTCAAAATATGAATCTTAAAAGATATGATATCAAAATTTAAGTGACGCCTTGACGAGGCTTTAAACGATGTTTTAAAATTCCATTTATTTATTTATTGTCCAAATACATTTTCATATCTAAACAATACTTTTTATTTTCCAATACACTGTTAAATACATCACTTTCACTGAATATATATAATGCACTGAAATGTATTTATTTGAATAAATAGATTTATCTTTTGGGCTACGCTGTCCAAAGTCAAAAATAACATTTAAATAAATAGTTTTTGCATCATTGTATCTATTTGCATCTATTTAACTTACTTTGGATACAATGACGCAAAAACTATTCATTTAAATGTTATTTTTGATTTTGGACAGCGTAGCCCAAAAGATAAATCTATTTATTCAAATAAATACATTTCAGTGCATTATATATATTCAGTGAAAGTGATGTATTTAACAGTGTATTGGAAAATAAAAAGTATTGTTTAGATATGAAAATGTATTTGGACAATAAATAAATAAATGGAATTTTAAAACATCGTTTAAAGCCTCGTCAAGGCGTCACTTAAATTTTGATATCATATCTTTTAAGATTCATATTTTGAATTTATGAAAGATGTAATTGATAAAACCTTAATGAATAAATTTTAATATGTATATTAATTAATAGCATAGCGTCACATAAATTTTGATATCATTAATTTTAAGTCCCAAATTTAAAATTCTTAGAGATATAAGATAAAGTGCTGCGTCACAAGCTTTTAACCCGTTCAGGGTTTTTTGTACTGATATCATTGCTTTTTTTAGGTTAATGATAAAAACAAAAAATTAAAGACTAATGCAAAAAATTCATATTCATGATTCATTCACCTTTAATTACCCTTCCCCCATCCGCTTAAAAAAAGATATTTCATATTTTATTAATGTGTGCTGTACTACTTGATTTTGTTAAAAACAACTCTGTAGTAAAATACGTTAGTAAAAGATAAGAAGGTAATGTACATTCAGCACCATACATCTCAGACAGGGTTTTATAATCTATGCTGTATGTAATGTATCATTTCTCATTCTTGTTAACTATGTTTTTTCTTTACACATGTTGATACATATACTGCAGATGGATTAAAATGATCAGGGATACAATATTCAGAATGTGCTGGAAAGTATTTCATAATCTATGCTGCATGCATGATTCTTGTTAATTATGTTTCAACCTATGTATAAGTTGATAATATTGCAGATTGATTAAGACTATATGCGTTGCAATATTCAGAATATGCTGGAAATGTTTCATAATCTATGTTGCACACATGTTTTTCTTTCTTGTTAGTTATGATTTGTTCTTTATATAGATTGGTAAAATTACTGCAAATAGATTAAAATGATAGGTTTACAATATTGAACATGTATTGGAAAGTGTTTCATAATCTATACTAATTTTTCATTCTTCTTAGTTTATTTATGTTTTGCTGTTTGCATAGGGTGGGAAGATTGCTGTTCAAAGATGAAAATTATAGGTTTAAAGTATTCAGAATGAATTGGAAAGTATCTAAACATGCTGTATGCAAAAATTTTTATTGTCGTTAATTATGCTTTGTTTTTTGCACAGAATGGTAAAATTCTTGTACATGAATGACAATAAGTTTACAGTATTCAGAATGAGTAGGAAAATGCATCATAATCGATGCAGTATGCATGATTCTTTGTTCTTGTTAGGGAAAAATTACTGTATATGGATGAAAATAGTATTCAGAATATGTTGGAAGTTGCATCATATTCTATGTTGCACACATAACTTTTCGTTCTTGTTTTTTCTTTCTTTTTTTTTCTTTACACATTGATAAAATTATTGTAGATGGATGAAGGCATTTAATTAAATCAGGCTTATATTAAAATTGACAATATATATTCTAAATTAATGTACCTGTCATTTGTACAAAATAATGTCCTGATTGGTAATTGCCCCGGTGTAATTGATAATTACAATGTTCCCAGGGTAGTTACCGAGAATCAAAAATTTTTAATTAAGCAAACTTTAAATAATATTTTAATCAAAGCCTATATTTTATTGAATAGAAACATGGTGAATCATTAACCATGCTAAATTTGGTCACATCTATTGTAAACATTAAAAAGATATTTAGATGTTAGTGTTTTTTGATCAGGAATTACCCCGGTCCACCCTATAAGTTTCATACTTCAATTAGGAAAATGTTTAACTGACAAAGAAAGAAAATCAGGACTCTGTTATTTATTAAATATTTTCATTTCATATGAAACTTTCCATTCTTGGACGACTTAACTTACAAAATAAAACTAATATATTTTTATTGAACATTTCAGTCACTAAGCATAAAACATGCAAAGTAGATAAATTTAAACATTTCATGTTTTTGGATTTTTTTTTTTTTTTTTTAACATAATTTTGTGAAAAAAGCAGACAGCTATTAAAAAATATTCCGTATTTACTTAGGGTTTCTTGCAGTGCAATACATCAAAAGTCTTTTCTAGATTTTCAACATTGTATGTAATATTTTGACGACTTGAAAATTTTTTATTTTTTTCTCATAAATCATGTAAAATAACATTTATCCATTAAGAACCACATTTGATTTACTAAACAGCTATAAATACAAATTCCAATTGAAATCTACCCTAAACCCGAAAAATTTAAACCAGATTCAATTGGAATTTTCAGGTGGCATTTCAAAATATATTATTTTGTCACAGGTAAAAGGGTTCTAATTAGGTTTTTTTTTTCTTGTGGTTTTTTCAATTGGGTTAAGGATAGATTTCAATAGGAATTTTCAGGTTCTGGGTAGTGCATGTTGACAGAAATTAATTCGTCTTTCTTAAACAGATTAATGTTTACACTGATTTTTATTTCAGTTTAAATTGGGTTCTTGTCAATGTGTATCAGCAGAAATTATTTTTCCTTCTTCGGATCAAGTTAAGATTCCATAGAATTTTTTTTTTTTTTTGGGGGGGGGGGGGTTGTTGGAGTGAGTTTAATTCAAATATAATTTTCAAGTTCTGGTCAGATTGCATTTCCGCAGAAAATATTTTGTTCTGTGCAGGGATTGGATTTAAAATAGACTTCAATTGAAATTTACAGCTTCTAGTCTGTCCGTATCAATGAAAATTACATTTTCTTTCTTGTTTCAGGATATGATTGGATAGATTTTTTTTAAGGTTCAAATCTGGTAATGGGTCAACTTGAAATGAAATTTTTAAGTTCTTGTTGAGTTACATTTCAATCTATAATATTTTGTCGCAAATAGATTGACTACTGGAAGGATTTTTTTTTTTTTTTTTTTTTTTTTTTTTTTAGTGTTTGGATTGTGTTTAGGATAGACTTCAATTGGAAATTTCCGGTTCTGGTCAATGTATGTCAAAGGAAATTATTTTGTCTTTCTTGGACAAATTTATGTTTCCATTAATTTTTTTTTTGGTTTAGATTGAGTTTCAGGTAAACTTATAGGTTTTTGTCGGTGCTTATTGGCAGAAATTATTTTTTCAATTTCGGATCAGGTTACAGTGTGATGGGATTTTTTTTTTTTTTTTTTTTTTTTTTTTTTTTTTTGTTTGTTTCGATTTGGGTTCAATTCAAATAGAATTTTTAGGTTCTGGCCAGGTTGCGTTTACATGAAAAAAATATTCTGTCATGTACAGATACTGGATTACAATTCCTATGTTTTTTTTTGGTGGGAGGGAGGGGGGGGGGAGTTTGTATCAGGTTTAAGATTTTATTAAAATTTCCATGATCTAGTCTGTACGTATTTACATAATTTCTTTTTCTAAAAATCTTGATATGGTTGGATAATTGTTTTTTTTTTTTTTCGGGTTTGAATCTCGATTCAGTTTGACTTGAATTGGAATTTTCATGTTCTTGTCGAGTTGCATTTCAAGTACTAGTTTTCAATTCTGGTCAGTGTATGGGGACGGAAATTATTTTGTCTTTCTTGAACAGATTTATATTTCCTAATTTTTTTATTTTACTTTTTTTTTGGAGGGGGGGGGGGATTGGATTGGGTTTCAGGTTAAGAGTTCGGATTGGGTTTGAGATAGACTTCTATTGGAATTTCCATGATCTGGTCAGTACATATCGACATAAATTGTCTTTTTTTTTTTTTTTTTTTTTTTTTTTTCTAAAATCTTGATTTGATTGGATTTTTTTTTTTTTTTTGGGGGGGGGGAGGGGATTGAATCTGGTTTCGGATTGACTTCAAATGGAATTTTCAGGTTCTTGTTGAGTTGCATTTCAAGTAGTGGTGTACCGAGTAGTACTTTGGCCGAGTAGCCGAGTACCGAGTACTCGGCCACTGACTACTCGGCCGAGTACCGAATGCCGAGAACCGAGTAGTTGTATAATAAGAAAATAAAACACTGATGTGCGCAAAATGTGAGCTTAGGTGTACATATATATAAATATACTTGTGTACACATGTCTATACCTGTGTGTACATATAATATAATATACATATTAGTATAAATAAACTTATCAAATTTGAAATTTGTGCACCTTTTAAATACAAATTTTGACAGTTCAAAACTAATAAGAAAGGAGAATTGATACATGACAACTACAGTTATTAACTAATAACTAATACTAAATATACTTCTTATAATAATAATAACTAAACATTCTTTAACCCTTCAATTTATTCCAACCATTGAAATCTGTCTATCAAAAATAAAAATGTTCATCGGTTACTGTAACAATTCATTGAATAATGCAAACATTTCATATTTATTTTGTAACTGTCTGTACCTTATTTTCTTTTGATTAAAAAAAAATGTATTGGCTTTGCAGTTTCTTTTCATTTTTCATGTGTACAGATTATATTATGTTATTTTAAATTTATTATTTTTTAAATATCTCGGTAAAAAACTAACCTTTTTCACTGAAAATATTAAATGTGTAAATTAAGAATGCCTTAAAAAGCAAGCTCTAAAATTGATGAATTTAGATGATCTAGAACTTGAAAATCCACCAAAGAAACAAAAAATAAATATGAGAATGCTAATGTCAACGAATCAAAAGAGAAAATGCTAGGAAAAAGTTCATCTATTTTCTGGCAATGTTTGAAGAAATTGTGAATGAACAAAAAGATTGTGGCACTAGTACTAGTTTAAAATCACTGCATGAAGAATTGGTACAAAAAGATATACAGGCTTTCTTAACAGAAGACATGTAAAACTGACACTCCATTTGCATGGTGAGGGGGGAAAAAACTTTTCTGTTTATGTGCAACTTTGCAAAAAACTCTTACATGCACCTTCAACAACTGTTTATTCTGAACGTAATAGAGGTCGGCCAAATTTATAGTAGTAAAAGAAATGCCCTGTCTACTAATAACATAGAACGTTTGGTGTTTTTGCACCATAATTTGAAATATATTAAATTTAATTATTAATTTTTTATTGCATTTATCGTATTTTCAGTTTTTTTTATCCAAAATAAGTCTTTCCTGTTTCCCTATATATAAAAAAGTATTTTTATTTGTATAAATGTGAAATTTCTTTAGGGATTTTGTTCTTAACTTTTTTTATATTTTGCAGACATATTGTTAAATACAGAGTAAATAGTTTTATGAATTACTACATATATTATACATTGATATTCAAATAACTTTTTTCAGATCAGTTATAAATTCATATGCTTAAAAAATGAAATTCTTACAACTACTCGGTATTGGCCGAGTACTCGGCCAAAATTTGGCCGAATACCGAGTACTCGGCAAATTGGCCGAGTAGGCCGAATACCGAGTATTTACCGAGTACTCGGTACGGCTCTAATTTCAAGTATATTATTTTGTCGGAGATAGATTGGGTTACAATTGAAAGTTTTTTTTTTTTGGTGGGGGGGGGGGTAGTGTTTGAAATGGATTTAGGATAGATTTCAATTGAAATTCTTGTCAGTGTATGTGGACAGAAATTATTTGGTCTTTCTTGGACAGACTTGTGTTTCCATTGTTTTTTCCTTTTCGGGTTTGGATTAGAAGATTTCATGTTAACTTTCAGACTCTTGTCAGTGAGTATCGGCAGAAATAATTTTCTCTTTTTCGGATTAGGTTAAGGTTCGATAGAAATTTTTTTCAGGTTTCAATCAGGTTCAATTCAAATGGAATTTTCAAGTTGCGGTCAGGTTGTGCTTTAATGGAAAATATTTTGTACTGTATAGATACTGGGTTCCGGTTATATGGAATTTCCTTTTTCAGATTCAGATTAGGTTTAAGATAGACTAATTGGAATTTCCAGATTTCTGATCCCGCGTATCTCTGGAAATTAATTTTTCTTTCCCGAATCGAGATATGGTTGGATAATTTTTTTTTTTTTTTTTTGGGGGGGGGGAGGGAGTTGAATCTGGTTTCGGTTTGACTTCAAATGTAATTTTCAGGTTCTTGTTCAGTTGCATTTCAATGTATTTTATTTTGCAGCAGATAGATTGAGTTACTCTTGGAGGGATTTTTTTTTTTTCTGGTTTTGGATTGTATAGGATAGATTTCAATAGGAATTTTTCGATTCTGGTCAGTGTATTTCAATGGAAATTATTTTGTCTTTCTTGGACAAATTTATCTTTCCATTAAATTTTTGTTGGTTTAGAATGGGTTTCAGGATAACTTGTAGGTTCTTGTTGGCAAACTTGTATAAAACCAAAAACTTTCTGCAAATTAATTTAATGTTGGGTGTAATTCGCATTTTTTGTGCAATTCATGGTCATCATTCGTGTTTTTTTATTTGATTTATGAATGTAATTTGCATTTTTTGAGCAATTTATGGACATAATTTGCAATTTTTATGCGATTAATGAATGTAATTTACATTTTACATGATTTATGGACGTAATTTGCTATTTTTATGCAATTCATAGACATAATTTGTGTTTTTTCAGCTTTCTGTCGACAAAATTTGTGTCTTTTGATCGATTTATTGACGTTATTTGTGTTTTTATAGGATTTATGAATGTAATTCGCTTTCTTTACACAACTCTTGGACGTAATTCGCATTTTTTGCAATTTATGAATGTTATTCGTGTTTTTTTGCACGATTCATGGAAGTGATTCGCATTTTTTGAGTGATTTATGAACATAATTCACATTTTTATGCAATTCATGGATGTAATTTGCATTTTTTGAGCGATTCATGAATGTAATTCGCGTTTTTTATGCAAATTATGGATGCAAAACGCTATTCCCTATTTTTATGTGATTTATAGACGTAATTTGCATTTTAGCTTTCTGCTGCCAAAATTCGTATTTTTTGAGTGATTTATGAACATAATTCCCATTTTCCTACACAATTCATAGACGTAATTTGCATTTTTCATACAATTTATGAACGTAACTCTCACTTTTTTACACAATTCATGGACGTAATTCACGTTTTGAGCGATTTGTGGACCCAATTCGCATTTTTTATGCGATTCATGGACATAATTTGCGATTTTTATGCGATTAATGAATGTAATTTACATTTTACATGATTTATGGATATAATTTGCTATATTTATGTGATTTGTAGACATAATTCGCATTTTTTGAGCTTTCTGTCGACGAAATTTGCGTTTTTTGATCGATTTATTGACGTTATTTGTGTTTTTATAGGATTTATGAATGTAATTTGCTTTTTTAACCAATTCTTCTACGTTTTTTTGCACGATTCATGGAAGTGATTCGCATGTTTTGAGTGATTTATGAACGTAATTTGTGTTTCAGCTTTATGCTGCCAAAATTCGTGTTTTTTGAGCGATTTATGAACATAATTCCCGTTTTACTACACGATTCATAGACATAATTTGTGTTTTCATACAATTTCTGAACGTAATTCTCACTTTTTTAAACAATTCATGGACGTAATTCACGTTTTGAGCGATTTGTGGACCCAACTCACGTTTTTTATGTAATTCGCTTTTTTGAGCAATTCATGGACATAATTCGCGATTTTTATGCCATTAATGAATGTAATTTACATTTTACATGATTTATGGACGTAATTTGCTATATTTATGAGATTCATAGATATAATTTGCATTTTTTGAGCTTTCTATTGACGAAATTTGCGTTTTTTGATCGGTTTATTGACGTTACTTGTGTTTTTATAGGATTTATGAATGTAATTCGCTTTTTTTACCAATTCTTGGACGTAATTTGCATTTTTTGCAATTTATGAACGTTATTCGTGTTATTTTGCACAATTCATGGAAGTGATTCGCATTTTTTGAGTGATTCATGAACGTAATTCACATTTTTTATGTAATTCATGAATGCAAAACACTATTCGCTATTTTTATGCGATTTATAGACGTAATTTGCGTTTCAGCTTTCTGCTGCCAAAATTCGTGTTTTTTGAGCGATTTAGAACATAATTCTCGTTTTACTACACGATTCATAGACATAATTTGTGTTTTTCATACAATTTCTGAACGTAATTCTCACTTTTTTAAACAATTCATGGACGTAATTCACGTTTTGAGCGATTTGTGGACCCAATTCGCATTTTTCATGCGATTCATGGACATAATTCGCAATTTTTATGCGATTAATGAATGTAATTTACATTTTACATGATTTATGGACGTAATTTGCTATATTTATGCAATTTGTAGACATAATTCGCATTTTTTTAGCTTTCTGTCAACAAAATTTGCGTTTTTTGATCGATTTATTGATGCTATTTGTGTTTTTATAGGAGTTATGAATGTAATTCGCTTTTTTTACCAATTGTTGGATGTAATTTGCATTTTTTGTAATTTATGAATGTTATTAGTGTTATTTTGCACGATTCATGGAAGTGATTCGCATTTTTTGAGTGATTTATGAACGTAATTTGCATTTCAGCTTTCTGCTGCCAAAATTTGAGTTTTTTGAGCGATTTATGAACATAATTCTCGTTTTACTACACGATTCATAGACATAATTTGCATTTTTCATACAATTTATGAACGTAATTCTCACTTTTTTACACAATTCATGGACGTAATTCACATTTTGAGCGATTTGTGGACGTAATTCGCATTTTTTATGCAATTCGCTTTTTTTGAGCGATACATGGACATAATTCGTGATTTTTATGCGATTAATGAATTTAATTTACATTTTACATGATTTATGGATATAATTTGCTATATTTATGCGATTCGTAGACATATTTTGCATTTTTTGAGCTTTTTATCGAAGACGAATTGACGAAACTGGCGGGCCACAGGTTGTGCATCCCTATTTTAGAAGTTTTTTAAATTTTCAAATTTGAGAGCTTTTTAATGTGATAGTTATATTCTTAATTCATTCAATAGATAATGATGTTATATGCAAGCAAAAAAAAAAAAAGTAAGCCATTCCATCAAACAGTTTTTTTTTAAATCTTGGTGTTAGTCGTCAAAAATAAAGTTTTGAGAAAACGCGACTTAAAGTTGAAATTATATGGGTGCGACTATGAATGTGTTAATACATAAAAGCTTATAACTCCGTTAAAAATGCAAATATTTTTATGCGGTTTTTTGCATTGAGTTAAGAATTAATTGAATAATCAAACTAGATCATAAAAAAATAGATTTTTTGAAAAGTTTTCAACCCCTGAGCCACTTTAAACTCAAAAAGCATCGGTGTGACAAGAAATTATCATTTTTTTAGCATAATGCGTCTCAGAAAAGTGATTTATTTCAAATAACGAATTTTTACTTAACTAATCCATGTAATATGCACTTTCACAATTTTAAGTAGAATTTTCGCCAGATAATTGAATTGCTTTATTAAATGAAATCTGATTAAAAAAAAGCGGCGGATTCTAAAATGTGCCAAAACATTTAAATATTAAGTTTGGTTTTGATTCATATAAGTGACAATTATAGTGATCTTTCTTAGCTCTGGGAGGGGTTTTAACCCCAAAACCACCCCCTTGGCTGCGCCACTGACAACAAAATTTTATGTTGGTGCAAGGAGTAATTTTATAAATTATAGTAACATTGTATGATATATCTTGAAATTGACGATACGAAAATTTTTTTTTTGACATAAATCATGTAAAATAATATTCATCAATCAAGATCCACCTCTGACTTATTAATCACTTATAAATAAAATAAACAACTCACAAAGCGTCACAAAAATTTATGAAATTAAGTAGTGTGACATTATTCAAATTTACTTAATTAAGAGGAAACAAGTTAATGAAATGTTGTATAAATATTAATTGAAAACTCTATAGATTACTAGGTACTATTAGGTTATTCCATCGATCAAAAAATTATCGCCTAACAATAAGATTAAATTCCAATTATGGATGATCTTGAGTGTCACATTCAATGACATTAAATACGATTTGTGTATTTAAAATGTCATTAAGTGATTTTTATTTCGACTTTTTATTAATATTTTACTAATTATTTATTTTTTCGTTATTTGAAATAAAAAATATGTCATGTATAATTTGGCTATTAGTTTGGTGATTGTATAATTTGGCGAAATTGGTCGACAGGATAACAGAGCAGTACCGATTAATAAAATATTTCATAATAGAAATAATTTATGTAACTGAAAATGTTTTATCCAACATTTCACTTAAGTTTAAAACAAGCAATATATAGAAATTGTAAATTCCCTCAAGTGTGTGTAACTTGGGACCAGACATTGTTCAAAATATAATGTGCTCATCTTTTGTTTACATTTTTAAAAAGAGTAATTTGATTGTAATAATGGAGAAGAAATCATAATGAATGCTTATAATAGAGTATAATACAGTCAACTCTGTGAAATCCACAAAATGCATTATCTGCAAAATATGCTAAAATATGAACATTGAAAAGTGTTTTAACATTTAAACTCAAAGATAAAGATATGAAATACATTTTCATGAAATGATAAATTTTTTAATGAAATAAACTGGGTATTTAAGAAAATTCACGTATTTTGCACCCTGTATTTAAAAACAATATTTTAAGCAAATCAGTAAGTTTCAGTTGATTGGGTGCAAACCTATTCTTTGCTCAAGTAGCAAAAAAATTTTAAAAATAAATAATCTAAATATTTTTTTGCAGGATTTTTACCTGGCATTCTCGTAAAATTTTAAATATACCCTGCCTCCTCAGTCTAATCCATAAGTTTTAATACATTCTATATTAAAAATCCATTGCAAGATTCTCGGGTTAACTTTATTCATTGTATATTAAGACATTGCAAGATTGAATTGGCATAACAAGAAACAGCCATGTGGATTATTAAAACCATGAAAATTACTTAATGATTCTATCATGTCTGTTCGATGTTTTTCAATTTGTACATTTTCTTTATCAAATTCAATTGTACATAAATAAATCCTACCTGAATTGCTAACACCAATATCCAGCCGCCGCCGCGTTCTGATTCAAAACAAAACTAGACAAGTGACGCCCCTAGGCGTATGAATACATGACTTTCCAACAACAAATAATTTAAAATAATTTTTGTTTGAAAACTTAAAAAAAAAATCATAAGTCGAAAGTATATTGAATATGTATAATTAAAAATATTTTCCTATTTTAAAAAAGGATTCAAAATATTTTTTCCACAAAATGCAAAAATATCCAATGTAAGAAACGTAATATTTTCTTCTTACGAAAAATAAAGGCAATATAAATAGAAATTTGATTTAGTATATATTTATTGAATGTTTTAAAGCACATGATAAGATGTTTTTGTAGTTTAAAAAACATTTATTGCTTCGATTTGGGTGTTTTAACTGTGACCATAAGTCCATAACGTTTTTCACTCCCTCTTCGTCTGCTAACCCATAGAATAACATGTAATCCGCGAGCTAATATAGTCCAATTTTCCAAGACCAATATATAACAAACAAGAGTTTTCCTAGAAACAAGGCAAGTCTTATTACCTCTATCTTAAAGAGATTCATATTATATATAAGTTTTAATAAAATCTCCCAGCCGGTTTTCTAGATCTCATTATCAGGAACAAACACCATCGTTTTCAGTTTAAAAATGGTTATCGAGATCTAAAAATATACGGCACGTAGAAATGTAAAAATTATAGGATAGGATTAGACTGGGAATATAAGACTATATTAAAAAAATTGGACCATTCTGACCAATATTTGCTGAGTTATTAGAAGGCGGCTTTTCCGATTTCCTTTGAAGTTGAGTTAGCTGTATATATGAAGTTCCACATCTTATGACGATGGTAGGTTTTGACGATGGTAGGTTTAAAGCAGCGTCACTTGAAGGCTGCCGCCTTCTATGATATTAGTTGTTTTTTGTAACTTTCACTGATCTCAAGTGTTCACTATTTTATCCCCAACTCCATCAAAGCACATGCTTCTTCGCGTATCCGAGAAATGTATAAAATACCCGACTGACAATTTTATATGTCCCTGGCATGTCGGACAATACATTTTTCGAGCTTTGCTGCCTACAATGAATGAATTATCTGTGGAAGAAGGAAGTTTAGATATATTCCGTTGTAAAAAGAAAAAAAGACATATCTGCCTCTAACGGAAGAAAAGGGATTAGGGATACAGAATCGCATATAGATTTCTTGAATTATACATTTTTTTTCTAAATTTCAGTTAACCCTTTCATTCCCAGTGAGTCCAAATGGCATCATGACACTCCTTATTTATTTTTCTATATTTAATTCTGATATTCCGAATTCAAACCAGAATATTAAAATAAAAATACTTGTTTTATTTAATAACAGACATTCCATATTTAAATAAAGCGAAATTTATCAGTGAAATATTTTGGTAGGAATTCAGATTCTCTGAACTACTGAATTTTTAGAACGTATTCTACAATGGGAATGAAAGGGTTAAAACTAATCTTTTGTTACTTATCCAATTTTATCCTAACTTTTATTTCATTCCCATAGAAATTTTCCTTCAAAAGAAACGAAAAAAAAAATAGTTTGCTTTCATCATTAAAATGGCTCTCAGGTAAACAGAATTCCCTTAGATAGGTATTCGCTCTCGCTAGAAATAAAAAAGGAAATTGTTTTCTGTCAGTAGGAATAGTTCTGTGGTCTGCTTATTTTTTGAGTATTTAACTTCCTCGTTACATCATAATCTGTTCATGTACATACGGTGTGTTTTGTCTTTCACAGTATGCTCTCAGAACTTTGATCTCAAAGATTAGCGTTTGAATTCCTTTTTGTTTATTGTTTCGACTGCTATTTCTGGTTACTCTGCCACGAAATTCAAAGTTTTATTAATTGCTTAAGGCGTAAAAAAAATTTTTGCCTACGTGATGCTCTTGATTTTCCATATGCTCTTTCCACCAATTTGTGATGCCAATGTGTTAATTACAAAATGATTAATTGAATTTCTGGGTCTTGCTTCACGAACTCAGCCATATCAAAACTCGTTCTTATAAAAATGCTCTCAGGCACCATCTCTTACTCTTTCTGTATTAAATGCTTTAAATTTATAATTCTACTCCAAATAAATAAATTTCATAAAAAGCATTTATTCTCATAATTGATCACAGTCTACAACTAAGTAGAGAATGCATTTTAAAAAGAACCTGGTCAACATATTTTAATCTTCCCACTGCCGCAACCTGATGTATCCATTCACTAGGCTGCAGGTTTCATTGCAATTGAAGCTTTATTTAAATTAATATAATGCTACAAATATAATCCAGTTTTAAGAAATTAATGATTAATACTTTCAAGGCTTATAAGCATATACTTAACAAAAAAAGTTATACCATGTTAGAAAATCGCTCTTTTATTAACATTTAAAATAAATTAAGGAGAAAACGACATTACAATCTTGCCCTTTTGCTCGGCCTTTAGAAGGATAAAATTCAGAACATTATCACAGTATCTTCCTTATTTCTTGCTTTTATGAAGGCATAGGACTTTGAAACAATCCAAAAATCAGTTTCCGTTCTTTCATTCATTTTTTTCGGGCACTACGCAAAAAAACATAAAAAACCTGCATTAAACCTTCTGTTCTTATTATTAAAAGAATGTGAGTATAATTGTAAGTCTGCAGATACTTAAACATCAAATCGCGTTTTTCTCAGATTTGAAAATTTGGACTTTTGGAGCGCACAGTTATTTTCACACTATGTAAGCTACAGGTAAAGAAAAATAGAGCCAAATATTCGTTTCTTTATAGTCTGCATGCTAAAAGCAAAAAATTGACATATTTTGATTTTTTTTCTTTTCTCGGAAAAATATAATATTTGAATTCTTTAACATTTTGTGCAAAAAAGCTATTTTGATCAAACCTCTTTGTATATATTTTTGTTTTACTTTCATAGTAAGTGCACTATTATTTTATTTTCCTTCATTAAAATTTCTATGTGCATAATTGAGAGTTTTATCATGCACGCAGCCCTTAATGATTTTAATTCATGTGTTAGTGAGATAAACATTGAAATTTGAAATTTAAACATTAATTATAAGTATACAACTTTCTTCTTTACATGATATTATAGTTAAGAATGTTTGCTACTCAAGCAGAAACAGAAAAAAATTACAGTTGCATATTATTTGTGTTTTGATACATTAGAAAAGACGATTCTTTTTATCATTTCATCAAACTCCAAGTTCATGTACCATTTTAATTCTGACCAGTACAGGATACTATCTTTGCCTAAACGTTGAAATGATTGAATGGCACCAGAATTTATGTACAAATGCGTTTGAAAATAATAAAAAAAATGCATACATTATAAATGGACAATATTTAAACAAGAGTTCTGGTATAAATATTGTTCTTGTGACATTTGGGAATCAAACTGAGTGTTCCATGTAATTTAACATTGAATCACAAACAATCTTTTTGTCGCTTTAAAGCGCAGGGCACTATCATTGCGAAAACGTTGAAATAAATGATTGACACCAGAATTTACGTATAAACTTGTTTGAAAATAATAAAAAAACCCCTTCTTTTCTCATACATTACAAATGGAATATATTTATACCAGAATTCTGGTGTCATTGTCGCATTTGGTAATCAAGTTGATGTAATTGAACGTTAAAACACAAAGGGATGATGTTTTGAATGACGTTGCTTTTTAACATTCCATCAAATTCCAAGATCATGTGGCCCCTTAAATATCAACTAATTTAAATCAAAAATTGAAAGCAACCTTCCATAGTACCCGATTATAGAATATTTAATCCCCGGTGTCTCTAATAATGAATTTTAATGATAAATTCAAGTAAATAAAAAGCTAAAGCCAAACTGTTTTTATTTATTGTTATTTATTTTTGGTTGTTTAAGTTGGAGGTTTCTTGAATTTTGTTTGAAACAACAAGGCGGTGATGCTAGTGAAAACACACGGTGGAACCGGGGTCATGCATGTACATTGTACAATGTCTATTTCACATCTTTATTTTACGAAATATAGCTCATGTTTACCATAAATTCTACCCTAGTTGATTTGACTACGTACTTTTAAGTGTAAAAGGGTAGCAACAATAATTACAATATTTAGAATATTTGTAGTTTTCTATAGTTATTAAATGAAATTTAATTTTAGAAAAATTAACCAACCTATATATTCAAATTGTAATTATCTCAAAGATTTTGAGTGTAGAGGCGAAATAAAATATTTTTCAGAATAATGTATCAAGTTCAAACCCGGAAGGGTAAAATGTTTTTAGATTTGTATATGTATATTTATTTATTTATTTATTTATTTATTTATTTATATATTAATTTTTTAAGAATTCAAAACATTTTCAGCCGACATTTTGAAATACTATGAAAGCTAAAGCCGGGTAATGAACTCGGTTGAGACCTTGTTTTTGCTTTACACGTGCTCAATTCAATCAGATCGATTGATACATACAAATCCCATTGCATTTAAAAAAAAAATAATTGTTACAAATTGCTAGCCACCATAGATTTTAAAACTGCCATGTCTCTTTCAATCTTAAAATGAAAACAAAACAAAACAACAGAAAAAAAAAACAATCTGTGCTGCTGTATCAAGATAAAGTATAACACTTTTTCGATATCTATATTTTTTCACAATATTTTAATTTTTTTTGGAAATTAAAAAAATTTTTAAGGCATTATTAACTTTGTTAAAACAGATGTTTTTTTTCTCTTTTTCGACGTGCTTAGAATCAAAACTAAAATATTTTTCATACAAAGAGATGCATAAAAATATCTATAATATTTGCATTCAAATTCCCTGTTTCAAATAACTTACACAGACATGCAGGCTGATTATATAAATCAAACATTGGCAGAGTTATATTAAGTTCTAAAAATTAAAATATAATTCATCCTATTTGTTGAATTTATAATGCGATCACACTTTTAATACAGATTGATTCCAATGCATAGAAGATTTAATTTAATTAATGACATCCGCTTATCATTTATACGAGAACTAAATATACGACGGAAATTCTAATGTAATGAAGAAAGCTTGGGTATTTGAATACCTTTTAATAATACGTAATTCTTGTATAGCTAGAATGTTAAATGCAAAACCTGCGGAATTGGGATACTATTACGTGCCAGATGTGTATTTATGAAACCTAGAAAGAAAAAATGCAGTATTTTATTGAGGAATTGAAGTTAAAGTAATACCGAAATATAGATATGGGAACTTCGATTGCATTTTATCACGTTAAATATTTCTCCTTCATACTAAATTATATTCTGATGAAAATAAAATCGAATATTTTGATAGTTCTCTCGTGAAAAGCACTACTTTGAAATCACTTTTTCATTGACATTTTATTAACGTCACCACTATTTCTTTTTTACGCACGTTGCCTTTAAATAAAAAAGTTAGATATTGGAAGCTGTAATTCCATTACACTTCTAATACAGACTGATTCCAATTCATAGAAGATTTAATTTAATTAATGACATCCGCTTATCATTTGTATGGGAACTAAATGCACGACAGAAATTCTAATGTAATCAAGGAAGTTCGGGTATTGGAATACATTTTAATAATATTCAATTGTTTTATAGTTACAGTAATAAAAACACAACTTTCGGAATAAGTATATTATTATGTGCCAGAAGAGTATTTGTGAAAATTACAAAGAAATAATAAATTACTTTTCCGAGGTATTGAAGTTAGAGTATATCCAAGATATAGATATGCGAAATTTGATTGCATATTTTTCATAGATATTTCTTAGTGATACTAAAGTATATTGTTATGAAAATATAATAGAATTTTTAGATAGGTCTTTTGAAAAAAGTACTACTTACTAATCTTATTTCTATAGACATTTTATTAAGGTCAACGCTAATCCTTTTTTATGCAGTTTGTCATTAAACGAATCAGTTATATTCTGTAAAGAAGATTTTATGAAGATATATAAAAAAGGATTTTATGAAGATATATAAAAAAGGTGCAAAATGTGATGACATAAATTGTAAATTGAAGGGGGTCTATGGTCCCCGTAGGAAAAAATTCCCAGTTAACAAATCATTCCTTATCGATTCCTGAATTGAATCAAAAAACGTCTTCTGCATAGCTAAAAATCTCACTGAAATATTAAAATTCAAAATTCTCCAGAATTCATGAGTTACACTACTTAACCATTCCTTTACCTTATTTTGAAAGCAAGACAGGGATCATTCACAAATTGCCATAATTCAATGTCGATTTAAGACACTGCCTCACATTTGTACATAAAAAAGCTACGTACACAATTTTATGCTAAACTTGCTTTCAAAATATGCTGGTAGTTTTCACTAGTGGTCTGCATGGGTCGAAATACCAAGATCCGGCCTAAAACCGACCCATTGAAATTAGTTCGACTTTGCTTGAAAAAACTAAAATCATAGCCCGGCCCGCCCTAAATGAATTTCTACATAGTTTTTCATATAGATATGATTAAAAAATATTTCGTATGAGTGAGTTCTGGACAAAAATATTTATAATAGCTTTATCTTTTTGTATGTTTATAATTTTTACTTTTAAAAAAGCGCAAAAAGCTCCGATATATTTATTTTATTAATAAACCTGCATTTACACGTAATTATTTCACTTTTCCTTTAATATCATTTGCTATACAGTATAATCTTTTAAGATGGAATATCTTGGGAACGAAAAAAAATGCAAGGCAAGTTACAGGCAAGTTTCTTTCTCAGGATGCATAAAAGTAATATTTTTTTCTCAGATACTATTATAGTCACTTTGCATGTATCTCTTCGTTTAAAACAGTATTGTGACATAGGCAGATTCGTTTTCACTGCTTTTACTGCATTTTAATTTTCTGTTTCCTTTAAATCTTCTCTCCTTTTAAAAAAATGAATTTTAAAGTTTTTATTGTAAAGAAATGAAGATTTAAAATATATATATCTACTATTTGTAAAAAAATTTGTTCTGAGCAAATGTTACTTTTTTGCATGGATTAGTTCAGTCAGAGATACTGATTTTAATTTGGGTTGCGTCAAAATCGGAATTGGTAATTTAGCCTCATGCAAACCTAAGAATCAACAAGCCTTCTTATCAAGGATGTTTTGAGTAGCGGTTCGGAAATCAAAAAAAAAAAAAAAAAAAAAAAAAAAAATGTTAGAGCTGGCCGTGTTTAAAAAAAAGGGTATTTTGGGGCCGGGCCTATTCCAGCCAGACCCCAAAATACCGACTTTTTTTTAACTGCCTCTTAGGGACGATAAAAATCCTGGAAATGTGACGGTTATGAAAAAACACCTAATCGACATGTCAGGAAAAGCATTAATTGGAATAACTGACGAACATTTACATAGGACAATAAAGAGGTGATAACGGCAAAAGTTAAACTGAATCGTAAGTTTAAACTACAGGAAAAAAGTTGTTTTTCACATGCAATTTTTTAAAAACCACCTCAACATTTTATTGTGAGCCAATCTTTGTATAAAATTTTAAATGCATTTTTCTGCTTGATGTTTTTTCACCATTTTACTTTTTTTAATTTTTAACTAAAGAATCGTTAAAGTAATAAGTTGCAAATTCTGAACTTGACTTTTTTAAAATTTTACATTAATTTCGTTTCGGCAAATTAAAAAAAACTTCTTTTGAACATACGATTAAAAAATAAGTTACATCATTTTTAAAATAAATATTAAAAAAATAACATTTCAAAAATCCTGAAACAAAACCAAAAATTATATTTTCCTCTTTAATTAAATGAAAAGGGAAAGAAATGTGCTAGATAATGTTTCGAGGTATAACGATTAAAAAAAATACTAATGAGCTTATTTTTTAAAAAACTTTTTTTAAGAAATTTTAGGATGTGATTTTGTTTGTAAATAATATGGCAACCATCACAAGAAAAACAAAAACAAATTCTATCTTGATAAATATATTTTTTGCATGTTTCCTAGTACTCTTAAAGAAACATTTTTCTCGAGTTGCATGCATTTCAATTTGTGTCTAATCCCTTAAAACCTGATGAATTATTTAAACGGACATAACTCTCTGAGTTTTGCAGTTATGAAGACGCATTTTTTTGTGTTTTATTCAAGAATTGATGAGTAATGTGTTCCTAATTGGAATTTTTACCCTACGGAGGCTGTATAAAAATTTATTATTCTTTTTTTTTTAACTATACTCCATCTAGACACTTGCAATATTTGCCATGATATTCTTTATTTATGATTACTTGAAGAAAACTTCTTTTTAAAAAGTGGTGCTGTCCAAATAAAATTTGTTCAAGAGACGCTGGAGTCCGAAGGGTTAAACTTAATACATAGTATCCGAAAGTTTTTAGTTTTCAAGTTACATTAGAAAATGCCATTTACATATAAATTATCATTTTAACAATAAATAAAAATTAAATATATAAAAGGATTTTAAAAGAGTGATGATATTCTTGTCATTTTTCAAGGTATAGAATTATTATAAAAATAAGATAATAATAATTAAACTCAAATATTTATTTTTTTTTTTAAAAAAAAAACGGTTTTTATGCAGAATTTTGTTTCTTAGAAACTAAATTACACGGAATTACTTTGAAATTTACTTTTAGAAACTTCCATTCTTTCTGGATAGATAATTGCTTTCCTTTTTAAAACTTTATTTGAAAATTGCAATTAAATCTTTTATACTTAAGTAAGATTGTACACCCCGTAAAGAATGATCGGATTTAAAATTGTTTTGTTTGAAATAAAACTGTCTTTCATTTAAAAGTTAATATGGGACAATTTTAAATAGTTTTAAAATGATTTGAAATTTATTTCTTTTCTTATTCTCATTCTTCATCATCTTGTTAATGCACTTTTAAAAGGGTTTTATTTTTGCTTAAAAACTATTTTTTTACAATAATCTATTTTTCATATACAGTCGGCTCTCGTTAATTCCAACTCGTCGGGACCACAAGAAATGTTGGAATTATCCGAAGTTCGAATAATGGATAGTACAATAAGAACACTTGCTTAAAATGGTACTATTACAAAAGAATTAATTTTATAATGTTTTTTAAATTTATTGCGCCTGTTATCATTAGTATATGACTTAATATTAAATTTAAATATGTAAATATATAAAGTAATTAAGGGATTAGAAACAGGTACAATGGAAGAAAAATTCGAAGTGTCACTGATGGACAGACGGGACACTAAGAAATGGATAAATGCATGAGATTACATGTATTCTCGTTCGGAACAATTCTTATAAAAAACAAAGAAAAAAAGTTACTCAAAGGCTCTGAAGACCGTGAAAAAAAAGGAAAAAAGAAAAATCGGAATTATCGTTACTTCGAATTAAAACGAATTCAAGAGAAAATGACTTCGAATAGATGAAAAATTTTAACGTTATTCTGCTATTGAAAAATTTTCGGGACTTCATGTTTAATCCGAATTAAGCGAAGATTTGATTGTCCCATTTCGAGTTAACGAGAGTCCAATGTATATTAAAATTAAGTTTCAAAATATGCAAACTAATAACATTTTAAAATATACTTTTCTCAAACAACAGATTTTTGGATAAACAATGTAGTAACGTAACATTTTATATTATTTAAACATTGACTTGTGGTAATGTATACAATTCTGGGAAACCTTACTTGCTATATCAACTTTAAATGCTTCCAAATACATAACAACTCTATGGTCAAAAATGCTTTTTCGAAGAAATTATTTTTTTAAATATGCTTTTTAGTACATGCAATTGTGATGGATAAGTTCCGACAGTTTTACCAGTTGTTTTCTGGCGCAAAACAGCTCAATATTTACACACAACATACGTCCATATTTATATTTATTCCATTATAAAGAACAAATGGAAAAAATATGCTACAATATTTTATATTTAAAGTAAAATTTGACATTTACGTAGTATACAGAACTTTCATTGTTAAAATACAATAGTGTGATCTCAGACATTTAAAAATTTATTTACCACGCATAAAAAGTATTTCAGCAAATCTGTTTATATGCAGGCCTTCAATTTATTGAAAATCTATTTCAATAAAAAGAAAAAAATTCAAAATGCGATATGGTTTGTTTGAAAACAATAATTGCGATTAATTAATTTGTTGATTATTGGATTATTTAGATCACATCATCCTGTATACAGTACTAGAGTAGCATATACGTAATTTTAAAATTTTTTTAAAACAAAGGCTTTTCTTTGGAAAATTAATCTATGAATTTTTGACGGACTACGAGGTATTATTACTGGTACACAATAATTAAAGAAGCCACATGAAAGACTAAATACGTTAAATTTTTATAAACATTGTATTGACTATTAGTTGCATAGAAAGTGCTAAACAACATAATTTTCATGTGACGTACATTTGGAATAATTAAAAGGTAATAAAAGTGTCAGTACAAGAAAGGTAACAAAGTGCATTGGAATTATAGTATTGTCAAGATATTCCTTTTTGACATTGGGGTGGAGTTTTGTTTTTCTTAATCGCTTTCATTTGCAACGAGTTTGATTTATTATTAATTTTTAATTTAAAATCATAAATAAAAATTTTTTTATGATGGAATTGTGAGTGGTACCAGGATAAGGTGACTCAAAATATGTTTGACAATAATGTAAAATGCTTCCAGATTAAACTTCTCTTTATAGACTTACTCTTTATAGCAGAATATTACTTGTTATTAATTCTATTTATCTGAGATATGTTTGGATTTATATATAAAAGAATATCTATTCGAAAAGAAAAGTGACAAAAGAAATAATTTTTAAACATAAATTGACTTTCTAAAATAAAAGATATTTCATCAGAAGTGAAATCAATTTTACCTCAAGCACATAACCTGGAAAAGAAAAGAAATGCAATCATAAAAGAAGATTGTAAAATATGTAAGACGAAATCTTGAAATATGAATAACAGCTTGTTATTTTCAGATTTATATTTCAAATCTGGATATGTTTACTGTTTTTAGACTCATTGTTTTTGCAAAGAAAGAATGATATTTCCGTATCACATAACATGCAATTCCAAAATTGTATCCCGCAAATTTCATTTTTTGATATAATAGTGATGTAATATTAGACATTTTTCTGATAATGTAATCGTTTTTAAAGCATCAATGGATGCTAAAATTTACAATGCGAGTATATATATGATTTCATCTTCATAACATGGTATAAAAATAATTTTATGAATATCCAATGTCACTTTATTTCTAATCATGGAAAATTGTATCATTTATTTAGATAACTTATTAAAGACAAATGTTTATAATTTCTATGTCTGTAACAAATCGGAGAATCTTACCTCGAATAATATTTTGAAATTTCAAAGTCTCTTTTATTTAGCATCAAAATGTTAGTACTATTAACACTATAAAACGGAAACAGAATATTTGTTGTTGTCGCTGTTCTTGTTATTGAAAGATTAAGTAATATGCCTATACAGGATGTTAAAAAAAAAAAAAAGTGGACAAATTGATCTGACAAATCAGGCATACGACAAGGATAAAAAGTCACATAGGAACATAGGGCTGCAAACAACTAATTGAGTCACAAATACAGGTTGCTTTATCCTAACACAATTTGGGTCGACGGTAATAAATTTCAGAAAACTGAAGTATGTTGTAATAAAACATTAACCACACACATTACCACCTTTGTTTTAAATGTGATAACACCAAACAAAAGTGGTAGAAGTTTGCATTATTCCCACCATCAATATGTATTTAACACCTCACATTTTGGACTGAGATAATCAGTTTATACGGTATCATCGATTGCTTGAGCAATTTCCAGATTTTTTCATAACCAAATCACATTTCCCACAAAATAAAGTACATATAGTTGCATTTTCTTTACAATATTTTTATTTTCCTCGAAATTATTATTCTCAAACCGGGTATAGCTAGAATGAAACACGCTGCATTTGTGACTCAATAAGTAGTTTGCGACTCTATGTTCCTCTGTGATTTTTTATCCTTGTTGTATGCTAGAGTCGTCGTATCATTTTGTCACGTTTTTTTTTTTTTTTTCAATCACCCTGTATATATTAAGTATATATATGTGTTTTTTGATACTGTAGACAAACGCACAATTCAAAGCCGATTTAAGAAAAAAGTGTAAAAAATGATTTTATAACTAACTTAAAATGCACGATAGTATACAATTCATTTGTATATGCACCATCTATATACATATTACTTATAATTCTTGTACTAAAGGTTCAATTTCTTTTTACAAATTTTTTTTTTTTTTTTTTGCTTATTTTTGTCGGATAGTTTTTAAGCTGAAGGAGATTTCATTTCAATAGCATCAGGATAATATATTTTTCACCTAGTCTTTTATGTACAGTCATTTTTAACACTTTCCAACTAAGTTGAAAAGTGTTTATGCATTCGATTTGTCTGTCCGCCTGTCCATCTGTCCGTCTGGCTGCCTGTTCGCGCTCTAACTCCCATAAATATACTCGACTTGCGATGAAAATTTTTATATGTTATTGATGTTTACCCAAACACGAACCCAACTGAAAATTAAGTTTTTTCTAAGATTAGTTTTTTTTTTTTTTTTTTTTTTTTTTTTTACAGATATAATGAAAAGTTTTCCGATACATTACGGCCTATGGGAAAAAATCTTTTCAAATAGATTTTAAATGGGTTACACCCTCTCAAACATATGGAAATTTGCATGGATTCGAAAACTGCCCTAAAATATGCAGTGAAAATAATAGTTACTCTTTATTTATAGGGCCACTGAAAAATAATTTTTTTATGATAATCAAAACGTAGCTTACGTAATGACAGAGACATATTAATATGCCTGGACATTTAGAGTCACATTAATATTCCTGTATCAATCATAAACAAATATTAAATAAAATTTCAATTTAACAATTTTCGATACTGTAAATTTTTAAACTTCTAATTATTGCACATTTTAAATTTTTACTCCATTGTATAAAGAAAAAAAAATTACTTTTAAATGGAAATATTTGAAACCTGTATATAAATTTGTTTTGAGTTGTTAATTTTTTTTATGGCTTTAAATGCTTTTTGTCATCATGGCGACAGAAGTATTTCATTTCTAGACATTAAGCATGGAGCAATCAGAAAACGAATAACATAAAAAACAGAAGTATTACATTTATGGGTATTAAACATAAACCATTCAAAAAATGAATAAAATAAAATAAATTGCGGAATTCAACCAATAAAAAGATTCAGGTATATTTCAGATTTTTTAATTCTCTACCGAGAACAACAATCTTTTTCCAAATAGTAAAAAAAAAAAAAAAGTGTAAAATATTTACAAAGACAGTGGAAGAAACATGCTGTTGATGTGAGTAAATCTGCAACACTAACAAGGAAGGTCTTCATACTGGGCATACTCAGATTTTCTTTGAAAAAAAATACAAATTAAACTACTTGTGTATGTATTAAAGGGTCAGTGGAAATTAGCGGCGGAATTGCAGTAGAAAACATCTAAAAAAATAAAATACTTTCGAATATTTGGCGTGAAAAGGCGAAAGTGTCACACGATTTGGCGAGCAGCATTTTTCCCGGCCATAAGCAAACGATTTTAATGCAACTGAAAACTTGGATTTCTAGAATCCGTGTAACAGGTATTTAATGAATTTAAACATAAACAATGAGAGAGTTTAATACATTACATACACATAAAATCAAATTGCACATATATATATGCATACTATTTGTTGCTGTAGTTATTTAATTTACCTCTGGAAAAATATTTCCATATATAAAAAATTCTTATTCAGTAAAATTATTTTCATACATTTAAGCGTATTCAAAAATAAAAGCCAGATGTTTCCATAGCAACAAAATCGAATTGACGATGCTCAACTGGACTTTAAACTTGAAACAATTTTAATTAATATAAATTTGAATTTCGATTTAAATCTTAAATTTTGAAGGTTGAATTTGAATATAAATACTTATAAAAATCAATATAACGAAATTATACTTTAAACAACCTAAAGCTGACAAAACCAAAGATGTTTAATTTATCTGAGCACATTGAACATGAAACTTTTTTCCTTTAAAATGCATTTGGCATGAAAAGCACTTTTTGAAATTGCTTTTCATCGCCAATCGATGATAAATCGCCAAATAAAGAAATTTTCATTATTTTTTTACGGACAGGGTACGGAGGTTCCGCCGAAATTTTTTTCTGTAAACGTATATATCCTCATGAGAAGAACATTCTGTATTTTTTTTTTTCAGATTTTTCGGAGTATGCCCGTATGGAGACCTTCCTTGTAAGACATATTTATAAACTAGAATTTTAACCTGGCGAACCAAAGATAAAAACCCCTCGTGACTATTAAACAGAAAAGGGAAATGATGAAGTAGTGGAAAAAAATAGATGATTGGAAAAAGAAATTGTTTACTGTCGAGAATCTTTTTTCGTAACACATGTTGATAGAGGTGTCCATCATGGCGAATGAATAAATAAGAATATCACAAGGACAACATGAAAGATCAATAAAATGGTGACATTTTAATGCAGAGAGAGGAGGGTAGAATTGAACTTTTAAAAATTAGATCAAGTAGGCTTTATTATTTATTGTTTAATTATGAATTTAATGACGCAATCCGCAATCCGATACGATCAAATTGTTATAAATACACAGATGACAGTTATATCTTATTATTAAGCACCGATTTACCATATTTGTATTACATCCAAAACGCGTTCTAAAAATTTCAAACTATTATATTTTCATAGTAGTAATAATCAAATTCAAGCTCATGCCTATTTTTGTCTTAAAAAGTTTATTAAAATTGTCAGGATCCATGTATTGATAATTTTAAAATCATAAAACCATTAATGAATGTGTATATCAAACTTGCCTATATTTTCAACATTATACAGCGTCGAATGTGGATAATGTAATTTAATTCTGGAATAAAAAATATATAAAGAAAGACGCCCTACTTACCTAATTGCAAAAAGTTTGGTGTTCTCCCAAATTAAAGCGTACACTTTTTCCTTTCAAAACGCGATAAAACCACTTGCGACGGATCGGATCTTCATTTCTAATATCAAGTGACATTTCTTTTCGAAATGTTCATTGGTGTCCATGAGCTGTTTCTGTAAAAACATATTTATGTTGAAGTTTTAACAATTGTTTCAGCTAATTGTCTTTAACTAGCCTCTTATACTATCCTTTCCTGTATTTCATCTGTAAAGTATTTAGAATTTTTGAATGGGAAGTATTTCGGGTTATTAAAATAATAAATGTTAAAATGAAATTTCTTCTAAGTAGTATAATTTCTTCTAATTCATCATTGTTTTACCACAGTCATATATTTAAAGAGAAAAACTGCAGTGAGTTTAAATAGTCTTGAATCCTCAAATATTTATCAATCTCAAATGTTTCTAATGAATATTCTATTTTATTCAATGCATGTAAATGTTTATATAATAGCTTTAAAATTTTTAATTTAAAACGATTTATAGAGGTCCATTTCTTAGAAGAATTTTTTCTTCAAATCTAAATATCTATTTCCTATTAAGCTGAAGAAAAATCGAAAATTTAACATCAAGCGTAGCAAATAAGGTGTGTTCCGATTAAAATGAAGTTAAAAAAATATTAAGATCTCAGCGTAATAGTATGCACTATTTCGGATACAGTACACTAGCCGAAATATTGTGTGTGTCCATGTAAATATTATTTGCTTTCTTTTATACAGGGTGTAAGCTGGAAGTAACTTAGTTTCTCTATTCTTAAATCCCCAAATATAGTTAACATTTATTTGAATGATTTTAATTTTAAATTTATTCTCTGATTTCGTTATACTTTCTTGCTGATCAATTTCGAATAATGCAAATCAATGTCCTATAATATTTAATGTGCGTAAATGTTTGTATAAAAATGTTTAAAGTTTTTATTAAAAAATTATAGAGATGTATTTCTTAGAAAAATTTTGTTTTTCTACAAATCCAAACACTTTACATATTTCCTCTTTAAGCTGAAAAAGATTAAACTTTTAAAAAAATGCTAAATCTCTTTAAAGAAAATTTTAAAAAAGGCTTTTGTTCTCCAATTATTTAATAAAGTTAATTTAAATATTTTAAAAGAACAAAAGAAAACATAAGAATTGGAAAATTTTATAATTTCGTGTAAACTTTCAGGATATAATATTGGTATTTTCCATCCAGAAGTAATATTGTAAATGGTTTTACTCCAAGAATATCTGATGTCATGGGAAGTGTTTCATATTGGATATTAACAGAATGTAATATTTATTAATGTACTTTTTAAATGATATAGAATAATCTTTTTAACATTATTTATTACTAATGGTGTAAAGCAGCAGTTCCCAAATTTTTTTTGTACGCGAACCACCCGTATAGCGAAAAACATTTTCGCGACCCAACTTTCAATTTTAAAAAATGCGATTTAAAAAGATGAAATTATATATCAGTATAGCAATTTTTGTACAAGCTTTATACATGCTATTTTTGTTACGGAATATGTATTATCGACATAAACAAGAATTGGTAATCTCAATGTGTGTAAGTGAATAGTAGTTAAAATAATGCACAAATTACAAAGGTAGTTAAAAATATTTTTAATTATTTGGAAAACATAACTTTGTTATCAATAAGATTTCTGGTATTGGTGTTTACCAATGTTGGAACATCTATTAACACACAGTTTGCCTCAGTACTTGTCCTTCAAAAACAGCAAAGTAGAAAAAGCATATTCTCATGAGCATGAAGTGTTGAATTTCATCAAGCACTTTAAAACTAACTTAAATATTTCTTAATATTCTGTTCGTATATTAATATAGAAGGAAATTAAAAAATTTCTTTTTAACCTCTTCAGACCTGATGTACACAAATGTGTACCTCCAATCTTTTCCCCATAAAAACTAAATTGTTCATTTTTTTTTTTTTTTTTACTTCTATACAGCTGAATGTTTTTTGCTTCTGTTACAGGCCAAACCCGATTTTAGGCCAAACTAGATTGGCCTAGTCCAAACTAGTCTATCCTAATGCCCATCGGATAGACTAGTTTTTCCTAGGCCAAACTAGTCTATCCTAATGCTCATAGGATAAACTAGTTTTTCCTAGGCCAAACTAGTCTATCCGAAAGCCCATCGGATAAACTAGTTTTTCCTAGGCCAAACTAGTCTATCTGAACGCCCATCGGATAAACTAGATTTTCCTAGGCCAAACTAGTTTGGCCGAACAGTCATTAGGATGAACTAGTTTAGCCTGCTATTCATTGGTTTGAACTAGTTTATCCTAGGCCGAACTAGATTGTACTAGGCCAATTCAATTTGGCGTGATTTTATTGAATCTAAAGATCGCCACGGCGCCAACTTTCTAGTTTTGATCGAATTTATCCTAGGCCGATGCAATTTGACTCGCTTTTAGCTCACATTCTATCAAAGCCTGAGAACTAATGTGCTCGTAGATTCTGTGTGTGTGTATGTAACCATGTACGTACGTATGTACATACTTATGTACGTACGTCGGACTAATATATAGCGACTAATATAACGGACTAATGTGGAATTAATATAACACAAGCACCTAAGTGTTGGAATTTGGAAGCGATTTAGTTCAAATCAGCCGGCTTCGCCCGCTATCGGGCCCCTTGTTTTATATAAAATCTCGAAACGGGCGTATGTTGAAGCGAATGAACCTCGAAGCGAAAAAAACTTATGATAAATATTTAAGAAAAAAGATTCCGCATCGAAATACCACTATTTCCTAATAGTAATTTTTGTAAAAATGTTATATTCTTGTTGAAAAATTTTGAAACTTACAGTTTTGAAACTGACAATTTATGGCATTTGATATAAATTTATAAAAAAAAGTCACGTGACAGAGGGTTTCAGCGTGAAAGAGGGTGTGGATGCGAACAAAATCGCGAAATATAACGGAAATTCTAGCTTTTAAAGCACCGCGACCTCAACTAACATATCTACTATTAGGTTGTTTAACGGAGTTTCATTCAGATACAGTTTTGTTAATAATAGAGTGCACTCCTTGGTGTTGGAATGAGAAACTAATATAACGTGGCTTAGTTAAAACTTGCTGGCTTCGCCCTTTATCTGACTGGCCTAGGCAGCGGGGTTATGGTTGGAAACTCGTTCGCTTCGAGGCTCTTTCGAAAAGGAGGATTACATTCGGCGGTGCGTACTCAGCACGCTTGCTACGATTTGAATTTCGTTCGCTTCGAAGTTCATTCGAAAAGAAAGAGGGCATTCGGCAGTACGTGTGCAGCACACCTGCTATACGCTGTCGCAAGCTGTAGGGATGCGGCTGACGAACTAATGCACGAAATTTAATAAAAATTTACATTCAGGTAGTCTCTGATCTAAATTGATGCTGATTAGTTTTTGGTGTAAATCGCTCATCAAGTGGAACTGCTGTTTTGCATTTTTTATGATTTACGCATTAGCTTTATCTTAACTAATACACGAATTTCCATCAAACATCAGATTCAGTTCGTCCATGAGATGAGTTGGTGTTGTTTCTATTTTGAAGTAAATCACTCAACATGGCTATGCTATGCTGCATTTTTAACAATTTTTACAATTGCTGTATCTCAAGAACTAATGAACGGAATTTAATTTAAATTTATATTCAGATAGTCCCTGATATAAATTGATTCTGATTACATTTTCATGTAAATCGTTCAAAAATCACTATTCGTCAATAGTGGCATTAAACGCGGAACATATTTTTATAAATTTATATCATGTGTCATAAACTATCTTAAAGTTTCAACTAGATCAACCTACAATTTCTGTTATATTTCCTGATTTTCTTCGCCCCCCCCCTCTTTCCCTTTCGTAATGGGGCTATTTTTACAATTTTTATCATGTGTTATAAACTATCACAAAGTTTCAAACAGTTCCAACAAGAATTTAACATTTTTACAAAAATTACTAATAGAAAATAGTGGTATTTGACGCGCCATCTTTTTTCTTAAATATTTAACATCATGTTTTATTATGTTTCTAAAAGTTTCAAATAATGGTAATATTTAATTATAAGCTAAGACCTTAAAAAGTGCTGAGATTAAAAAAAAATCTAGCGTCCTTTTACTCTACCCCCCCCCCCCGCCATCCAAAATTTCAAGTGTCATGCTTTATTTAAGCTTTTTCTTATTGTTAAAAGGATTCGGATATTTAGTTTCTTAATATGAACAATTTTGCCTGAAGTGACGTGTGCAAAAACCAATATCTGTTACGAATTAAAAATCTTTTCATAAAACCGAAAGTCTCTATCCGATTGAAAAAAAAAAAAAAAATCCGTTCTACGTTTATATCTCAGAACCCCCCAAATTAATCAGGTAAACGCCTTATCAGAAGGAACATACATCCAAAATTTGAAACAAATCGGTAAATTCTCTGTGAAAAACCTATTTACATAAATTAAGAGTGTTACTTCCCATTGCTCCTTTCTCTATACGTAAACAATGAACACCCACAACTGATCATGGATGTACTTTATCAAAATGATATTATACCTAAAATTTTAACAAAATCTGATCATTTTGCATGGAAAACTGACTTAACTAAATTAAGGAGGTGTGTGTGTGTGGAGGGGGGGAGGGGGTGCGGATTAGCCTTTTGTTCTCCTCCCCTTATTCTTATTCAATGAACCCCTGAAACTAATCAGGAAAGTTCATTATCAGGATAAATCTATGTCCAAAATTTGAAGCAAATTGGATATTTCTATCAGGAGTTATCGCATTACGTACACACGTACGTACATACGTACGTACATACGGCCATACGTACGTAAATTGTTACATACACATACACAGAATATGCGAGCACATTAGCTCTCAGGCTTTGATAGTCTGTGAGCTAAAATCGCGTCAAACTGCATCGGTCTAGGATAAAATAGATCAAAATTAGAAAGTTGGCGCCGTGGCGGTCTTTAGATTAAAAAATATGACGCCAAATTGAATTGACCTAGGACAATCTAGTTCGGCCTAGGATAAACTAGTTCAAACCAATGAATAGCAGGCTAAACTAGTTTATCCTAATGACCGTTCGGCCAAATTAGTTTGGCCTAGGAAAATCTAGTTTATCCGATGGGCGTTCGGATAGACTAGTTTGGCCTAGGAAAAACTAGTTTATCCAATGGGCTTTCGGATAGACTAGTTTGGCCTAGGAAAAACTAGTTTATCCGATGGACGTTAGGATAGATTAGTTTGGCCTAGGAAAATCTAGTTTATCCAATGGGCGTTAGGATAGACTAGTTTGGCCTAGGCTAATCTAGTTTGGCCTAAAATCGGGTTTGGCCTGTAACACTTCAAAACAAACCAATTAATGTGAGCACTGATGAATGTTACTCATAAAATAAATATTATTTTCATCCGAATTTTGAAAATACCTTCAAGACACTGTGGCCAAGAAAGTAAGGAATATTCAAGATTGTTTAAATTAAATGCTTTACAATAAAAAAAAAATGAGGATTTGCTGATCATTTACTTGTTTAAAGACCTTTATTTCGTTATTGATTAAATTTATATCACTGATAGTTAAACTGATGTTTTAAGGAGATTAGTACTTTTATATCTATTTTTTTAAAACCTAAATTACCAATCCCCTAAAGTACTGATTTCATAAAAATGACTCTTTTTGTCATTTATGGTGTAATTTCGATTATGCAAAAGCCATAAATGTTTGTTTGTTGAGTTATTTTATGATCAGGTCTGAAGAGGTTAAATATTATTTCTTATTAGAATTATCTTTTAAAACAGATAAAATAAAAGATACATTTAGAACAAACCTCGATTGTTCTGCGTCCCATTAAAATAACTTCCCACCAGTGGTTCGCGACCCATAAATTGTGAATAGCTGGTGTAAAGGAAATTGCGCAAATCTGTTATTTCGTAATCATTGCAAGGTTCGGTGGTAGTAAAGTAAAAAAAAAAAAAAAAAAATACATTTGGGGATGATAAATACCAACCAGGGATACGGAGTCGGTGATAAAAGTGGCTGATTTCGACTTCTCTCTTGTTAAAATACTAGTGTTACTGTTGGTTAAAATTATGCGGGAGCACAAGAAAAATAAGAAGAAAATATCGTTTTTTCAGTATTAACTCCGTTCTTACAGCTTTCAGAGAGAAAAGAAGGGAAAAATATTTTCCGTTTCACAAATTTTTCAATTTTACGACCCAAAACCCGAAAAATCCAACTATCGAAATACAAATATGTAAACAAAATATTAATTTTAATATTTCGGATCTGTGAACTTATAAGTGGGAATCATTAAATTTATTATCTTAATTCATGTCCTTCAGACCGAAAATTCAATTCAATTGAAAAAAAAAATAAAGATAAAATATTTTTTAAGAAATTCGGGATACATTAGAAATTTTAATTAAAACAATTTTATTCTACACCCAGAAAAAGGAATTGATTAAAACAATAAAAAAATGTTTTGTTGAGTAAATTTTGGTTGTTTTAAGCGAATTTTTTAGTTACAGTAAGAAATCGGTTTTATTACTCAGACAAAAAACATATTGTTAATAATTTTATAAAATTTTAACAAAATTTCATCAATTTTATTGGAGTCCTACTAAAGTCTTGTATTTTCAATTTGTAATTCCAGCAAAACTTAAATTGGTATTTAATAGCCATAAATAGCCATAACTCTCTAACGTAATTTTTTTAATTGACTTATATATCTATAAAGGATTAATGTAATTTTTAGATAATAAAATCTTTTCAAATTGAGACATATTAATGACGTTATTCTTACGTTAATTTGCATTTCGGATGAGCATTGAGGACGAAAAAAATTAATAATATTTTTTATTTGTTTATTGAAACAAAATTTTTCCATATGACCCAATATGGGTCAATAAAAATTTTGTTTGCATAAACTAAAAAAATATTGTTGATTTTTTTTTTAATTTTCCGTCCACGATTTCAATTTTGATTTCATTTCAATTTGAATAAAATGCAGGGTCATGAAAAATCGAAGAGTGTGGAAAATAATATTACAAATGCCTCCGATTAATTATTCCATCGACATCGTTTTTTTCCGAAATTTGTGTTATTTTATTGTCTTTTACATCCACTCCTTGCAATAAAAAAAATTCAAAAACTTTTATATCGCTTTCATCAGAACGATTTTTTTGAGAGTCGGAAAAAAATAGTTCCGGATAATAGAGGTTGCTGATATTAAATAGGCTTTTTTTCCATTATTACATACAAAGCACACTCCATATTTCAAGTTTCTATCTCAATTTGTTCGGGAGATAGAATATTTACAGACATACACAGAGACACACAGACAGACGGACAGCAATTTTTTTTCGAAAATATATTTTTTGGAACCTTTATTGCGTAAAAAATGTAAATCCGCCAAAAAAAAAAAAAAAAAAAAAAAAAAAAAAAAAAATTCAAAATGATTGCAAGATTTATTCTAAACTACGTATGATGGGTAAGTAAAAATTCATTCCAAAATTTTTAATAACAAATTATTATTATTTGAATACTTTACATATTATTTTATTATACCTCTACAAAAAAGACAGAATTTTGCGGTATTCTTAGTTGTTTTCTTTTTTTAATTGATTGGTGTATCAATTGACCCCCCTCTCACACACACACACTAATTTACTTCGTGAATATTATTATAAATTCCTCGACTTATACATTAGTATATACAGTATGTTATTTTATTTTTTGTGTGTGTTTGTCATGTATTTGATACTGATAGTTCTTACTCAATAGGAAAATATCTTACATACAATGTAGGAAAATTTACAAATAGTGAAAAACGGGAAAGCCGAGTCGCATTGTGACATACATAAAGGAAAATGATTCAATGTTATCATACTTTTTTCAACGATGCTTGTGACTATAAATCCTCATCAAAATGCACACTAAGATTTATCTTTTTTATCCTACCCAGGTCTTAAAAAAATATGTTCCAAACAAAAGTTTCAAAGTGTATTTCGTTTCAGACAAAGCTCATATATTCTTATCTTAAAATGTAAATAAAAAAGCAGGAAATATCGGGAAATTTCTTTTTAGTCTTTTATCATTTAAGGAAACTTGAAATACCTCCTCCCCCCCCCCCAAATATAATTAAAAAAAAATCTGGTATAACTATTACCTGCATTAAATGTAGATTTAGATTCCTGTATGAATAAAAATCATAATAGATCATAAAAAAGTGTTAAATTCTCAATATAGATAGGCTCACCAGTGACCGAGATTCTCTGAGCTCTCAACTGGTAGACGGCAGGTACAGTGTTCGTACCCAATCGCGGCCGTCGGCCTAACCAGTTAGAGTTTTCGCAGTTTGCTTCGAACCTTGCGTAAATATGGGTTAGGTTCCCTTAGAAAGACCCCCATGAAGATCACTTCTCCCCCTGGGCCCATGTCTCTCGCGTAGATAGTCGGCCGACACAAAATAAAGTAAACCTCAATATAGATTTTAAAAAATAATTAAAATTTCATAATACCCTCTTTCCCGATGTGAATCAGTGAAAAATAAAATCTTTTTTGATTTGTATTTTGAAAATCCTTTTTTTTTAATTTTTAAGAATTTAAAATATACTTTTTGCCGATATTTTGAAACAAGATGGAGGGTGAAGCAGGATATGGAACTTTATTGGTACCACAGGCTCATTCACATTCAGGTTCGTCGATAATTAGGACGTGAGCTATTGCATAAGACAAGCTTAATGATTTTAAATGCCTTCGACTATACATTTAAACATGCTACGTCTCACTCAATCTTTAGAATAGAAACAAAACAAAATAAAAAACCGGATTTCTTGTATCCAGTAAAAGGAAAATCTTTTGAGATATCTTTATTTTTTTCACAATGTGTTGAACTTTTACTAATTGAGAACCTTTTTAACTTATTTACTTGAACAAAACAGACTTTTTTCTATGAAGTATTTAAAACTAAATCAACTTCATTCTTGACAAAAATAGGTGCATGAAAATATCTATAAAATTTGTATTTTAATCCCTCGTTCCTAACACCTTATACAGACATGTAGGCTGCTTATGTGAACTAAATGTATGCAGAGTTAAATTAAATCCTAAGAAGGAAAATATAATTCATTTAATTTATGGAAGCCATAATGTCAGCACACTTTTAATAGAGAATGATTTCAATGCACAGAAGATTTAATTTAATTAATGCCATCCGCTTATCATGTGTATGGGAATTAAATAAACGACAGAAATTCTAGTGTAATTGAGAAAACTTGGGCATTTGAATACCTTTAAACAATATTTATTTCTTGTATAGCTAGAATATTAAATGCACAATCTTTGAAATAGGGATACTATTACGTGTCTGATGAGTATTTATGAAAATTAGAAAGAAACGTTGCAATATTTTGCCGAGGTATTGAAGTTGAAGTAATACGAGATATAGATATGCGAAATTTCATTGCATTTATCATGTTAGTTATTTCTTATTGATACTAAATTATATTATAGTGAAATTTTTATTGAATATTTAGGGTAGGTTTTGTGTAAAAAGTACTACTCTAAAATCACCTTTTCATAGGCATTTTGTTAACGTCAACACTATTCCTTTTTTACACACTTTTTCATCGGATGTATAAGTTAGATACTGGAAAAAATATTTTACATGTGTTCATGCACAGTAATATAAACATTTATTATAAGTTCATGAAAAAAATATTTTATTTTATATTTAACTGAATAATAAATTAAATCTCTAATAATGTAAGATTTTCTCTTCAAGTTTCTAAATATTTGGAAATAAATCAAAACATTTTTTTTCTTAAAAATTCTGTGGACATATAAATAGATAAATAGAAATGTATTTTAGGTTTTTTAAATTTGAGATTGAATAACACATACCCCTGCTAATTTTTGTCTATTCTGTTTTGCAATTTTCTGACATGCGATTCAATTCGAAAGCAGTATGAAATAGCAAAATGCAGAATGTAAAAAAGGTAAATCTGAAGAAGACGAATATACATAAAAATTAATTATATGTTTCTGTTGAAAGATACATTTCTTGCTTGTATAAGACTATACAATGCAGTATTAATAAAGAAACTCGAATAAATTATGTACTATCGAAATATATATGTGTATTTACCTGAGTAATTGCTGGTGGTTATTAGTACTTCATTGGTGACTCTTTTGTGTAAAAACAATGTAATTTCAATCTTGGTTATGCAAAAATTCTGTGTACACGACACATAAAACTATATACAGGGAGTTGACTATGCCAAAAGTGAGGTTGATTCGCGGTGGACGTGACATGTTCACGATGTCCCATTTCCTGATCCACCGAAGGTCACGTCGTCTTTCGTGAGGGGATAGTGTTCGTTCTTAGCCAAAGTCACAAGGAATCTTCCTTATCTCAGAATATGTTCCCAGCTTGAGTATGAACTTATTAAGTCATCAACTTTATTGTGTTTTCGCTAACGTTTGCTTAGCTCCCACGAGAATATGCTTCACCTATTTCTTTTGTGATTAGGTTGTTTTGGGAAACTGCTGACGTTAACTCCTTAGTCACATACAGTCGGCTCTCGTTAATTTGAACTCGACGGGACCACAAGAAATTTTCGAATTATGGAAAGTATGAAATGAGAACATGCTTTATATGGTACTATTATAAAAGAATTAATGTTATAGTGTTTTTTATTATATTTGTTGTGCCTGTTATCATCAGAATACGACTTAAATTAAAATGTATAAATAAATAAACTAATTAGAAGATTAGAAACTAGTGACATAGTGGAAGAAAAATCTGAAGCGTCACTGATGGACAGACGAGGTACTTGGAATGTGAATATCACATGCATGGGATTATATGCATACCCATCTGGAATAATTTTAACAAAATTCAAAGAAAGAAAGTAATTCAAATGATCTGAAATCCGTGAGAAATAAAGGAAGAATGAAAAATCGGAATTCTCATTAGTTCGAATTAAACGATGTCAAGAGAAAATGAGTTCGATTTAAAGAAAAAATTTAACGTTATTTTGCCATTGAAAATTTTGGGATATCATATTTAGTTCGAATTAAGCGAAGATTTGAATTATTCGATTTCGAATTAACGAGAGTCCACTGTACATACAATTTGACTCATAAAGATCAAAGAATATCTTATTTCCTTGAATACCGTTTCTAGAGCCATATTTCCTATTTCAAATATTCACAAAAAATACAAAATAGGATGACATAAGTTTCAACTCCATGCGGCGTCCATTTCAAAAATTACAAAAATTAAATTTTTATACGGCTCTCTTAGGTTAAAAATTCCTTCTAGGAAAATTTCCTTTATTTATTCCTGAATTAAGCCCAAAAAATATCATTTTGTTTTTTTCAAAAGTCAGAGACCATTTAAATAATTTGTCAGGTTTTGAGTAATTAGACACAAGTTGAAATACATGTAATTCATGAAACAATGTTACTTTAAATGCTCAGAGTCCAAGAACCATGTAAAAAATACATCAATTAAGTTAAAATTTTGATTTTTTTAAATGTTTAACCATATAATTTGCATACAAATTCACACATAAAATTTCTCATGCATTTAAAAAATAAATAAACATTATTTTTTTAAGTGGGATAATTTAAAATTGTTATAACTCAGAATATTATTCGTAGAATCAAAGAGAAAAAATATTTTTGATTTTGTTTCATATTTTTTTATTAATATTAATTTTTAAAATATTAAAAATATAAATTCATAAAAGATTATGTAAGTTATTTTTTAAAAGTTTTAAATACTATTTAGCATTAAATATTTTTCATGTTTGCCGAAACAAAATTATTGTAATGTAATGAAAAAAAGACATGTTCGAAGTATGCACTATTTTTTTTAACATGTCTTGACTTATAGTAATTACAAATTCGAAAAAATGGGAAAAAAAACATTATTCCGAAAAAAGAATTTATAGATTTAAAGAAAGTTTTGCAACAAAATGTTTAAATGCTTTTTAAAATTGCGTATGACCAAGTAACTCCTTATAGCAACTTAAACTTCCGATTCATTTTAACTTTTGCCTTCGCCTCATCATTTTTGTACTAAATATATATATGTGACGTCCGTTAGTTGACTTAAATAAAAACTTTTTAAAAATACCGATTTGGAGGGGTTTTTTTTCATAATTTGACCCCTCACAACGTAAGAATTTATATTGTTCCCGTAAGGGCAGTAAAAAAAGCCCATTTTCTACCAGCCTGGTTCGTTTGAAAGATATTCTTCATTTGCTGGCCCAACTCAAGATCGGAGCTCGGGCTTATTTTTTTCAAGTCATTTTTTTCACGCAGACTGGATCTGGTCTTCCAGACCCTGGCTTTAATTTTTTCTAAAGTCTCAGCCGTGCCTGTCCTGATATATTTTTCCATTCTGAACCTAAACTGGTTTTTCTCTTCCTCGGTCTGTACAGGCCGAAATTCTTAGTGCAGGACTCAACCAAAATCCTATTAAAATTAATATCGATGAGTCATCTTATCTTTGCAAAAGTTAGTAAAAGTTGGCTCAGCCCAATAAATTTTTCCCGGAAATTACATACATTTTTAAATTGCCATTATTTTACATTTAAAGTTTAAAGTTTATTTTTTAAAGGTTAATAGATTTCTAGACTATAAAATTAAAACTAATTTTAAAAAATGTTGATACATTGAAAATTAATGTAATAATGCTTTAAAACAATAAAATACATTTATATCTGCTAAAAAGGAGACCTTGTCCATAATGTCCAAATGTAATATTCCCAAAATGTGTTTCTTTATTTGATCGTATTTATGAAATTTCTGTTACTGAAATTGATCGTAAATGCGAAAGTATGAGAAAATTTTGTTTTGAAATACGACGGTCAATTTCAAAACGTAAAACAATAACTTTTTTAAATGCCCATAAAATCACTTTAGCTCTGAAAATGCTCTCCATATATATGTTTCTCGGAATTTAAAATTTGTAAAATTAGTTTTAAAAACTGCATTTTAATGCGTTTTGAAAAACATCATCAATGCATATCACGCACTTTTATGAAATGAGGACCAGTGTCCTAAAGTGACATGTTTCAAAAATTCGTTGCAATTTAGTGCAACATTCGTTGACTCATGATATTACGGTACTTACTTTGATAATTACGACTGCAACTTCAATGACTTAAGGTCCACTAAATTTTTATTCATACTCACTTCTGATGGGACGAATGACGACCTTACAGCGATCTGCAACCATTTGTTTTAAAGAAGTCTTGAACACTTCAGTTAATTATAGCTATGGAGTAAGCGTTGTATTTCCTAAACGATTCTGTCTTGTAGCCCCGAAATGTGAGTGGAACGCTAATCTACTTCGATTTTACGTTTATTAACTTACTTCGGCCTTATGTTTATTAACACCAACAAAATATATTTGTAGGAACCGCGGTATTTCATTTGGTAGGGGCATTTGCGAGTCTACTTGATAATAAATTTACTGATGGACTGTAAAAAATTAGCTGATTTTTTTAGGTTGTATGTTGATTTAGCTTCGAACGAAGTCATTTGCAAGCAATAATTGTATTGACGTATATTTCGTAAAAAAAAAAATTCTGGTCTGATGTCATCCGAATTCTTTAAGCGAATATTTATGGTGGTGGTACTTGTAATACTGGTAATCTGACTTTACCACTCATACAACTCATACCTACAACTTTGTTCTTAAATCTTTTACCAAAGTACTTGCATGTATTGTCCATTTTTCATGAAGATTTTTGATGTTGGTGCTGGTGTTATTCATGATGTCCGATTATTTGCACGATAAATTTAGGTGTTAGGGAAACGCCCTTCGTGAGGGTCTTTTTAAGGGGACCTAAGCGGTATTTATATAAGGTGACCCAAGGTTCGAAGTAATCCACGGAAAACTATGAGCAGTTAGGCCGACGGGCGTGATTGGATTCAAACCCACCATCTTCCTTCTACCAGCTTTGAAAGCAGATGATATTTGAATGTTTATGTTTGGTAATGGTAGATTCTACATATTGTAACTCTTTGAGGTTCAAGCAGTCAGGCCATTGTTTTTTTTTTCTTTTACATTTGACGTTGTTAAGAAGATGCACCGTTTCTAATTAAACTTACTCCAGTTTGTCATTCATCATAAATATTTACTGTTTGTATGTCAGTTTGTCTTTCTGTTATCTGTCGCACTTCTAGATTTATATAAGTCTTTTTTTATTTTCTTTTTCTGTTTTGTTTCTAGGAGTTATTTTTTGTGAATTTACATAAGATTGTGAAAAATCTCTTTTACTCTTTGGCATTTTATCTGTAACAAAAATTTTCAAAAGATATAAATAAATATCAGTAAATTAATAACAAGATTTAATAAAAATAATAAAGTTTTATCTCATTTGCATAAAATAAATAAATGAATGCAAAAGAAAGAAAACAAGAGCAAAACATTTATTTTTTCAAAATCACTTGAATTTATCGTTTAAGTATTCCTTTTTGGTTTATGAGTATTTCTCTTTTAATCCTCTCTTGATTGTTTCTAAAATGTGACTGATAAGAACCTGCCGAGCTTTGACTTATGTAAATTGACGATGGAAATATCCCCTATTCTCATTAGTTTACTTATGAACACGTTTGATTTTTGTGGAACATTATAGATCATTTTAGATCATTTTAGAAAATTTTTGATAATTATCGAATACCTTAGATCATTCTATTGTATCTTAAACAGTTAAGATTGTTTTGGAAAATTCTAGGAAATTTTGGATTTTTTGGAAAATTCTTAATTATTCCTGGAAATTGTGAAACTTTCTATAAAATTCGGAATGCATTACTCTCCTTAATGCACACATGAAACGCCACTCAAAACATTTTAGGCTTTATTCATAAACACAATGTGTGAGAAAAATAAATCTCATTTCACACTTTGACAGTCCACACCCACCCACTTCAAACTATATCTACGGCAATGCCTTAAAAACAGCAGGAGACCAAGAGCGATATATGTCGAAACCGTAAAAGGAAAACTACACATAAAATTTTCAGCGACAAAAATCGCCTGCGATTTTTTTCATTTTATTGGTTGTTCGAGAAAGGCCACCATTGTTTTATCTATATTATATTAACTCAAGTCACATGACTGTCATATTTCCACTGACTCCTTTGCCTTTCATATGTAAAACTTTTAGTTTCATAAAAAATCTTTTTTTATTTATTTTTTATTTATTTATTTATTTTTGGAATAAACTACATAAAATTTGCCATGATCACAAATTTTTTTCGGAAACTATACAATAGCCGGATGCAAATCTTGCCAATAGAATTTATTAACACTCCAGATTTAACACGCGTTTTTTTTTTCTTTCACGTGGTAAATTAAACTTTGATGTTGGAATTTAAAGTTTTCTGAATTATATAATTAAATCGCCCAATCCACAAAAAATGGACATGAGGATGAAAATTTAAATTTCTTTAAATATGATTGAAATTTTGCATATTAACTGTTAGGAGTGTACTATTTCATATTTTATCAAAAAAGAATTACATTTTTGTCATTAACATACTTATTTTAATTAATAAAGTGACACTATGACTCTGTAAAATAGACTGCGGCAAAAATCTTTACATTTCATGGTCTTGTACAGCTGAACAAACATTATGAAAATCTCCAAACTTGGATATGTATGATCTGACAGCTATTATTGAGAGTTTTTGTCTGCAGAGAAGTGTTCACTAATCTTCATTACAAAAGGTAAGCATATTTAATTACTCTTAATTATCGTGTCACACCCGCAACAAAAGGTTACATTTATATCTCTACAGAAAAATATTTTTGATTTAAAGTTATGAAACTTTATATTCAAAAATAGTTTATTAAGATACTTTGAATTAGAAACACAAAAAAATTAATTAATATTTTAATTATAATTATTGAGCGTTGCGGGCGTGACATGTCCCAGTTGCGGGTGTAACATTTAATTTAAGTCACACCCGCAACGTCTTTTAAAATTGATTATAAATGTATATTTGAACAAATTATATGTAAATTTATATAAGAATAATATGCTGAAAAGCATGTACTTGGCAGCTTTAACCATATCCTTTGATTTAATAGAGGGAATTCCAATAAATAAATAAAATATTTCATCATCTGAGCATGTGTGACTGTGTGCAGTTGATTTATTCAGTTTGAATTGATAAAATTGTTGCTTTACTCCAAGAAAATAATTTTATTAGTGATATATGATTAAGAAATTAATTTAAAAGTTAAGATTTTTATATAAATTAAAAAAAGAAAATTACGAAAAAATATTTTAGCAATTTTCTTTAATTTTGTTTTGTTTTATATATATATATTTTTTATTTTATTATTTGATAGTATTTATCTAATATATATATTTTTAGTTTTTTAAAATAAGTAAAGCAATATTAGGGCAAGATTTTTTTTCTCTCTTTTAATTCAGATTAAATAAAAAGTAGAAGTAAGAATAATAGAAACTGTTAAAATATTCATCAAGTTAGCATAAAATGTATATAGTCAGTTTGAAATTAACCAAAATTTAACATAATTAACTTTATGTAAGATTAGAAATTTCAAGGGATAAATATTAACAATTTGTTAAGCATATATTTTTTTGACTTGAAGTGCTATATTTATTCAGTTTACACATTAATTTCTTCTCTTTTGCAGAAAATGAAGAGTACAGAAAGATCACGATATCCTTGAAAAAAGATAAAAGAAAACCCTTTTAAATATGAAGAATATCTACAACAACAGAAGGAGAAAGACAAAGCAAGGAGAGAAAAGAAGAGAATATTTAAAAAAAAATCATGGTAAAGGATGGCAATCCTTTTGCATTTCATCTCATGGTAAAGGATTTGTCGACGGGGGTTGGTGCAGTTGCCAAGAAAATGGTAACGGTAGCAACGCTCTGCAATTATAAATTCAGCTTCAGATTTTGCCATATGTGTAGAAAAAATCCTAAAAAATATAAAAGAATTTTGCTGAATGTGAATTTTTAGAAGATATTGTGAAAATGCTTCATGCATGCAGGCACCAAGCACAATCAGAGCTCAACATACAATCGATACATCATGTTGTTTTTATTGACGTAGGAACAATTAATATAGCAATAACTTTAGAAAGTGATCACAAGAGAATTTGTGTGTCACCATATTTTGTGAAAAATATAATATCCAACGATAAGAGTGCAGTTGGAGATTTTGTAGAAGTTGTTTTATTCTCCTCATTTAAATAAAAAGAATAATAAATAAAATAATAAATAATAAATAATAAAAAAGGTAAAAAACTTTGATGGACAAATAAGACAAATGAATAGGGATGATATAAAATAAGAGTATCTGAAAAAAAAAATTGAGAAAATGTGTATATTTGTTTCAGTCAATCAGATGTATCCATACTTTGACAAGGATATAATATCCAACGACGAATGTGCAGTTGGAGATTTTGTAGAAGATGGTTTATTCTCGATATTAAAAAAGATGAAAACTTTGATGGACAAATAAGACAAACGGATGATGACTATATAGATATAGAATGTTTGAAAAATTTTTAAGAAAACATGTATATTTGGGCCAGTCAGTCAGATATATCCTAGGAAAAAAAGAGATTTTTGTAAAAAAAAAGCTGACACCACAAAAAATTATAAATTCAAGATTAGAAATGAAATTTGTTTGATATTTTCCTATCTTGATATTATAATTCGTAATATTGATTAATTCTTTAATTTAAAAAATCTGCCTTGAAAATAATTATGTATGTCATTATTTTATTGACTATACAAGTCACACCCGCAACAGGGCGTTACACCCGCAACGAAAATTTTGAATATTTTCTACAAAAGCAAGAATTGAGTAATTAATTTAATTTTTTCATAGAATAATTATTTAAGTATTACTGTCTAATATTTAAAAAAATCAATTCACTCAGTTGTCATAATTCACTGAGTTTTGCGTTTTTACACTGAAAGATGAAAATGCATGTCCTTTTTATGTCACACCCGCAACAGGTAGAAATTATTTTTTTAATAAATAAATGATACATTGGACAATTTTCAGATTTGGATAAATATATGTGTAAATATTCTACATTGAAATTCATACAAATTGAAACCAATGCTCAAAAATATTTTTGCTGGTGACTAATTTAAGTTGCGTAAATGTCACACCCGCAACTTTGGATTGGGCGAAATGGTTTATGGTATTTATTATTTCCCTTGTTACTTACTTTTTCTTTCTTTTCGTTTTTGAAAATAAAAGGAAATAAGTGAAAACCGTGAATTTTAAATACTTCAATTTTAAATGAAAATTTTGTATTATAAATAAAATGAGTGGAAAGATTATAGTTTAAATGAAATTAATGAAATACGAAAAAATGCGAGGGGGACGATGGTTGGTGATTTATCACCAGTACCCGGCCACTATAAAAACACCGAGTCCCTATTTCCGAGTCCGATTTCCCTATCAGACTCTTCCATTTTAGCGATAGACTGAGCAAACAAATAAAATTATGAATTAAAATAGCATGATACAACTCTTACTATAGATTTAAGGAAGACAAAACTTGTCGACAAAAGCAGCTAGTGATATAAGAATTACACAAGTAAAAATATTACAACAGACACACACAAACACACACACACACACACACACACAAACAAAAAAAAATCATTGAAATATTTACATTTTTCGTGTAAAATTCTGATTTTTTTATTTATTATTTTGAGCTTAGTTTTTTTTTTTTTTTTTTTTTTTTTTTTTTTTTTTTTTTAAGCTATTGCATAGCTTTTATCGCGGGCTTTGAGCGCGGTGACCGAATCCGAAAATCCTAACACATCCGTAACGAAAAAACCTAACACTCGGCTAACGTCGTTTCCTTTCGGAAAACTTCGGGACGGTATCCTTCGGTAGACTTCGGCAGACATTGACGTGGTATTTTTCAGATAGTAGGATATCAAGTCTCAAACTTATGTTTCTTATGATCTGATTTTCATAGCGCGGCCAAATTTTGTTTGGTAATTTATTATGAGACAGTGTTTATTTTGGTGGTCTTATTTATTTTCGTGGCAGGAGACCCCCCACCGTGAGGGTCGAAAAATTTAAAATGCTTATAACTCGCGATCTAACTTTCGTAGCGCGGCCAAACTTTGTGTGGTAATTTATTATGAGACATTGTTAATTGTTGGTGACAGAAGACACCCCACGGTGAGGGTCGAAAAATTAAAAATGCTTATAATTCGCGATCAAATTTTGGTAGCTTGGCAAAATATTGTTTGGTATTTTATTATAAGACAGTGTTAATTTTTGGTGACAAGACACCCCCCACGGTGAGGGTCGAAAAATTTAAAATGCTTATAAGTCGCGATCTAATTTTCGTAGCGCGGCCAAATTTTGTTTGGTAATTTATTATGGGACAGTGTTGATTTTTGGTGACAGGAGACCCTCCAAGGTAAAGGTTGAAAATTTTTAAACGCTTATAACTCGCGATCTAATTTTTTTAGCGCGGCAAATTTTGTTTGGTAATTTATTATGAGGCAGTGTTAATTTTTGGGGACATTAGAACCCCCACGGTGAGGGTCGAAAAATTTAAAATGCTTATAACTCACGATCTAATTTTCGTAGCGCGGCCAAATTTTGTTTGGTAATTTAATAAGAGACTGTTAATTTTTGGTGACAGGAGACCCCCCACGGTGAGGGTCGAAAAATTTAAAATGCTTATAACTCGCGATCTAATTTTCGTAGCGCGGCCAAATTTTGTTTGGTAATTTATTATGAGACAGTGTTAATTTTTGGGGACATTAGACCCCCCCCCACGGTGAGGGTCGAAAAATTTAAAATGCTTGTAATTCGCGATCTAATTTTCGTAGCGCGGCCAAATTTTGTTTGGTAATTTATTATGAGACAGTGTTGATTTTTGGGGACATTAGACCCCCCACGGTGAGGGTCGAAAAATTTAAAATGCTTATAACTCACGATCTAATTTTCGTAGCGCGGCCAAATTTTGTTTGGTAATTTATTATGAAACAGTGTTAATTTTTGGGGACATTAGACCCCCCACGGTGAGGGCCGAAAAATTTAAAATGCTTATAACTCACGATCTAATTTTCGTAGCGCGGGCAAATTTTGTTTGGTAATTTAATATGAGGCTGTTAATTTTTGGTGACAGGAGACCCCCCCACGATAAGGGTCGAAAAATTTAAAATGCTTATAACTCGCGATCTAATTTTCGTAGCGCGGCCAAATTTTGTTTGGTAATTTATTATGAGACAGTGTTAATTTTTGGGGACATTAGACCCCCCCCCCCACGGTGAGGGTCGAAAAATTTAAAATGCTTATAACTCGCGATCTAATTTTCGTAGCGCGGCCAAATTTTGTTTGGTAATTTATTATGAGACAGTGTTTATTTTGGTGGTCTTATTTATTTTCGTGGCAGGAGAACCCCCACGGTGAGGGTCGAAAAATTTAAAATGCTTATAACTCACGATCTAATTTTCGTAACGCGGCCAAATTTTGTTTGGTAATTTAATATGAGACTTTTAATTTTTTATGACAGGAGACCCCCCACGGTGAGGGTCGAAAAATTTAAAAGGCTTATTACTCGCGATCTAATTTTAGTAGCGCGGCCAAATTTTGTTTGGTAATTTATTATGAGACAGTGTTAATTTTTGGGGACATTAGACCCCCCCCCCACGGTGAGGGTCGAAAAATTTAAAATGCTTATAACTCACGATCTAATTTTCGTAGAGCGGCCAAATTTTGTTTGGTAATTTATTATGAGATATTGTGAATTTTTGGTGACAGGAGACCCCCACGGTGAGGGTCGAAAAATTTAAAATGCTTATAACTCGCGATCTAATTTTCTTAGCGCGGCCAAATTTTGTTTGGCAATTTATTATGAGTCAGTGTTAATTTTTGGTGACAGGAGACCCCCCACGGTGAGGGTCGAAAATTTTAAAATGCTTATAACTCGCCATCTAATTTTCGTAGCGCGGCCAAATTTTGTTTGGTAATTTATTATGAGATATTGTGAATTTTTGGTGACAGGAGACCCCCACGGTGAGGGTCGAAAAATTTAAAATGCTTATAACTCGCGATCTAATTTTCGTAGCGCGGTCAAATTTTGTTTGGTAATTTTTTATGAGACAGTGTTAATTTTTGGTGACAGGAGACCCCCCCCCACCGTGAGGGTCGAAAAATTTAAAATCCTTATAACTCGCGATCTAATTTTCGTAGCGCGACCAAATTTTGCTTGGTAATTTATTAAGCTATTGCATAACTATTATCGCGGGCTTTGAGCGCGGCGACCTAATCTAGGAATTCCGTAACGAAAAAAATTCCTAATACTCCGGCTAACGACGTTTGAGTTTGGCAGACTTCGGCGCGGTATCCTTCGATAGACTTCAGCAGACATTGACGCGGTATTTTTGCATAAGGTGATAAAAAATGCTATGCAATAGCTTTACCGCGGCAGTCCCCGAGTGCCACACATTTTTTTTTTTTTTGAAAATTTCAATTTAGTTACATTTAAATCATATTCAAATGTATGTTGAGTAAATGTATAATTTATGTAAATAAATACACATATCCATTTAATTTAATTCCTATAGTCTCCCATGAAATTATTTTTAATTTTAAAAAAGTCGAAAATTCGAAAATTGCACGTGAAAAGTGGCAAATGAGGTGAGTTCCAACTATAACTAGTTTATTAAAAAATTCATATCATATTGTAATAGTTTACAAATCTTCGAATGCAGTATAGAAGCCGAAATCTTTTGTATGTCCCTGTAAATACTATCTGCTTTCTATTATATATTCTTTCAGGAAATTACTTGTGGTAAAACTCAGCAATGTATATAAATTTCATAAAATGTTAAAAAGTGTAATATAATTAAAATGCATCCCAAACAATATTTTACCCTATACCATTATGTAGTGGAATATTTTTGTGCGACCCTGTACACGGTGTCCCTTAACAAATGGTATATACGCTAGGGGGTGATAGAACACATCAAGACGAGTAATAGTAAATAGGAAACCAAGGGTCCCAAACGTTTTACAAAGAAGATAGCCGCCATTAAAATTTGGGGTCCAAAATTTCAAATACACAAAAAAAACGGAAAAATTGGTCGATTGATTTGCGATTTTCACTAAAATTATTCTTTAAGTTGGTATTTTCTTGAAAATAAATTATAAAGATAAATTTCGAAAAATGTCGATACAGGGCGCTTTAGAGTTTGAAGTAATGAAAAACTATTTTTTGCCATGATTTTTTGCATCTCATTAAATGGTTTCGTAAGCTTAGACTTAAATTTAAATTTTGAGCTCAAAATCTGAATAGTTGGAAGCGGTTAAGAAGCACAAACTTAACTGTGTTCAGAGGGTTTAAATTTCAAATGATTATAAAAAAACTGAAAAATTGGTCGATTAATTTGCGGTTTTCACTAAAACTATTCTTTATGTCGGTATTTTATTGAAAATGAATTATAAAGATAAATTTCAAAAAATGCCGATAAAGGGCGCTTTAAACTTTGGAGTAACAAACAACTACTTTTTACACTATTTTTTGCATCTGATTAAATGTTTTCGTAAACTTAGACTTAAACTTAAATTTTGAGCTCAAAATCTGAATAGTTGGGAGTGCTTAAACTGAAATGTGTTCAGAGGGTTCAAATTTCAAATGATACTAAAAGACGGAAAAATTGGTCGATTCGTTTACGGTTTAAAATAAAACTATTCTTTAAGTCAGTATCTTCTTGAAAATGAATTATAAAGATAAATTTCAAAAAATTCCGTTAGTGGACGCCTTAAACTTCAGAGTAACCAACAACAAATTTTAACCGTTATTTTTTGTATCTAATTAAATGCTTTCCAAAACTTGTTAAATGTTTTCGAAATTTTAGATTTAAACTTAAATTTTGAACTCAAATTCTGAATCGTTGGGAGGGGTTAAGAAGCGCAAACTGAAGTGTGTTCAGGAGTTGAAATTTACCCCCCCCCACCCCCCCGAGAACACAGTTCACTTTTGCGCTACTTAAACACTCGCAACGACTCAGAATTTGATCTCAAAATTTAAATCAAAGCATTTGAAAGTATTTAATGAGATTTGAAAAAATAACGGTTAAAAATAGTTGTACGCTACTCCAATGTCGAAGGCGCCCTATATCGGCATTTTGTGAAATTTATCTTTAAAATTTATTTTCCAGAAAACACTGTTTTAAAGAGTAGTTTTAGCAAAAACCGCAAACGAATCGAATAATTTTTAAGTTTTTTTTATAGTTTTCCGTTTCGTTTGAAATATAAACCCTCTGAACACAGTTCAGTTTGTGCTACTTAACCACTCCAAGTTATTCAGATTTTGAGCTCAAAATTTAAGTTTAAATCTAAGCCTACGAAACCATTTAATGAGATGCAAAAAATAACGGCAAAAAATAGTACTAGGATGGATTGTTTCGTTAATCCAAAGTCTAAAGCGCCCTGTATCGGCATTTTTGAAATTTATCTTTATAAATCATTTTCAATAAATACCGACATAAAGAATAGTTTTAGTGAAAACCGCAAATCAATAGACCATTTTTTTCCGTTTTTTATAGTCATTTGAAATTTAAACCCTCGGAACACAGTTAAGTTTCTGCTACTTAACCGCTTCCAACTATTCAGATGTTGAGATCAAAATTTAAGTCTAAGCTTACGAAAACACTTAACGAGATGCAAAAAATCACGGCAAAAAATAGTTTTTCATTACTTCAAAGTCTAAAGCGCCCTCTATCGGCATTTTTTGAAATTTATCTTTATAATTTATTTTCAAGAAAATACCAACATAAAGAATAATTTTAGTGATAACCGCAAATCAATCGATCAATTCTTACGTTTTTTTATGTGTATTTGAAATTTTGGACCCCAAATTTTAATGGCAGCTATCTTCTTTGGAAAACGTTTGGGACATTTAGTTTCCTATTTACTATTACTCGTCTTGATGTGTTCTATCACCCCCTAGCGTATATACCATTTGTTTAGGGACACCCTGTAGATTAATAAAAATTTTCTTTGCGCCATAGATTTTAGTATTTACTTCATAGATGCATATCAATTTCACTGTGTTCGAAAATGTATAACATCATTAAAATGCACTTGAAACTATTTTTTTCTCATTGGCTGTAATGTAACGAAGTACTTTTGATTATCTCTATAACCAATTTTCATAAAATTTGAAATGACTTAACAATATATTGCAGCAATTTTATATTTTAAATTCCAAACGATTTGGTTGGCTAATTTTGCTCTTTTATATGCGGACGGACAGACGAAATGAACGACGACAATACGTGCGTCGTATTTACATATTACTAGCGCACCTACAAACGCATAAAAAACATTGCGAATTTTATTTGATCATAACATAAAAACAAGCTAAATAGAAAAGAAAATTTATGTTTCCATCAATAGCAGGAAATTACATTTACAAAATATTTGGGTGACGATTTCTGTGATATTCAAATTTTTGTCAGCCTTTACTGAAAGATTTATAACATATATAAAACTCTGAGCGTATAGAGTTTTAAAAAACTCCTTAAAGAAAAGCAATTGATATCCAAATCCAAATTCTTTATAGTTTCTTTCTTTATGAAGGTAACAAAAAAGTAAAGCTGGAATGTGTAAAAGTCCTTTTAAGTACACATGATTTATGTGGCTTTTTTATTTCTCCTGCATGAGAAGATTTATTTCGTGTGGAAATTTCCATTATTTTTCCACAAGTATAGTGAAAAATAAAATTTCTTCAGAATTTCAACGAATAAGATTTATACCTTTTTACAGTTTCCAACAAAGTTGAAAAATGCTAATACATTCATTTTTGCCTGTCCATCTGCCCACACTCTAACTGTCGTAAATATAATGGATTATCATGCAATTGATAAGGCTTATTTAGGATCGCGAAAGCATGTCTGGTATTGCATATTAAGCGTGTACGATTAATGTCCATTTAGATAGGAAACTCAAAAGTACACATGAGGTTTCATATGGAGCTTTTTTATTGTATTTTTTCCGTGCTTGAGAAGATTTATTTCGTGTAGAATTTTCCATGATTTTTATCAAGTATAATGAAAAATAAATTTTCTCCAGAATTTCAACGAATAAGATTTATATCTTTTTTTAAATTAAACCTTGAAATTTTTATACATTTAAATATTCCATTCGAAGTTTTATTTTCCTATGATTTATTCTTGTTTAAAGAAAATTTATGTAAAAACTACATACGTGCTTATCATGTACAATATGGAACAGTTTTTGTACAAAAGTTTCATAAAGTAATTTTCAATTTACTTTCATGGACATTTGAAATTTTATTAATAAAAAGTTCGATCTCTATAATATAATTCTCTGGTTATCTATAATTTTAGCAAAAAGTTTTCTTTTCCTGTGTTTTATTTGGGTTTAAGAAGATTTATTTTAACATTCCATGGAGGCTTATCAAGTAAGGAGTTGAATGTTACGTTCAGAATATTCCTGAATAATGTCTTATTACCTTTCATATATTCTTGAACCTATTTTATATAAAAAAAATTATTACTACAATTTAATTTTATAGTTTTCTATAAATTAAATTCCCCCAACATAAAGCCGAATGATTTCTAAAAGTAATTTTTTTTAAATTTAAAATCTTCTAAAATACATACCTAGCAACTGAAGTATATATTCTATGATACGTGAATTACACTATACGTGAATTACAATACGTGAAAATCATTAGCATTTTTCGTGCAAACAACTTTGTTTTCTGATTTTTATTATTATTATTTAGGAGTTTGTATTTCAACTACTTTCTAATGTAATTTGAAAAAAATATATATATTTTATATAAATAAAAACAGGCATTCATTTATTTTAATTCATAAGCTTTTTTATAAAATTAATTATAATAAAAAAGCATAAAAAATACTGCGAATTTTATTTAATTATAAAGTAAAAGCAAGCTGCACTGTAATATATAAATATGTTTCCATTGACAGCAGGAAATTAAATTTACAAAATACTCGTGTGATGATTTCCGTGATATTCTCATTTTCGTCTGCCTTTAGTGAAAGATTTATAACACCGATAAAACTCTGAGCTTATGGAATTTTAGCAAAGCTCCATAAAAGAAAGCTTTTGATAGCTACAGCTAAATTCTTTTAGAGTTCTTTTCTTTATGAATGTAGCAAAAAATGTAAAGCTGGAATGTGTAAAAGTCCTTTTAAGTACACATGAGCTTGTTTGTGTGGCTTTTTTATTGTACTTTTGTTTCGTGATTGAGAAGATTTATTTCGTGAAGAAATTTCCATGAGTTCTTAACAAGTATAGAGGAAATAAAATTCCTCCAGAATTTCAATGAATAAGATTTATGTATTTTTTTTATATAACCTTGAATATTTTATAAGTTTAAAAATTCAATTAGAAGTTTTATTTTTCTCTATTTTATTCTTGTTTTTATGAAAAATTACCTAAAAATTATATATGTGCTTATTATGTACAAAATGGAACATTTCTGTACACAATTTCTATAAAGAAATTTTTGATTTACTTCCATATACTTTTAAAATTTTAATATTAAAAAGTTCGATTTCTATAATTTAATTCAATGATTTTCTATAATTTTAATAAAAATTTTCTTTTTCTGTATTTTATTTGTGTTTAAGAAGATTTATCAAAAAATTCCATGGAAACTTATCACGTATGAAGTGGAATAGTCTAAGTTCAGAATATTCTTGAATAATTTTTTATTACCTTTCATATATTCTCAAACCTATTTTAAATAAAAATTTCATTGCAATAATTTAATCCTATAGTTTTGAATGATTTAAATTCATTCCCATAACATAAAGCCAAATGATTTCTAATACATTAAAAAAAATTAAATTCTTATAAAATACATACCTAACAACTGATGTATATGTTCCATCATATGTGAATTATAGAAGCACAAAAAAGAAAAATATTTAGCATTTTTCGTGTAAAACAACTTTGTTTCCTGATTATAATTATTATTATTCAGGAGTTTGTATTTTTGGAAAGGTTTCAACTACTTTCAAATATAATTTGAAAAAAATATATATACACTATATTGCCATTGATTATTGGACACTTGCGATTTTAGACATTTTACTAAATATTTAGAAAAATACATGAGGCATATCTCGAAACTCTTAGTGTATAAATATAATAGTATACGTCATACATCTCCGTGAAGATTTTTTACCGAAACTCCATAGGGGACCGTCAACAAATTAAAAAAGAATGAATATCTTTTGAGAAACCCTGTCAAAACTAATGCAGCAAAAGCGCTCAAACTCTAGATTACGATTGAATGCCTTATTGTAATACACTGTGCAAAATTCATTTTTATGCAAATAGCATGCATACTCGCAGAGTAATTAAGGTTTTTAAAAAATGGTCTCAAATTTTTCCAAGTTTATCCTTATAATTTTCAGAGTTCTTAATATAAAATAATATTTTTTTCAGAAAATAGAACAAACAACATTGCACACAGTACCCTGTAATCAGAATTAAAAAATAATAAAAATTGCATGAAAAATGAGTAGGTTTACTAAATAATTTTTTACTGTGCATGCGACAAAGATATCAAAATTTCATTTGCATATTATGTTAGCTAAATGTATAGAGCAACTTTTGTAAAAGTCTCAAAATCATAGCTTGAAAATTCTGAAAGTAATCGTCTATAGAAAAAGGACAAAATCCGTTGTTTCCAAAATGAAGCAAAAAAATGAGGGATTTTATCCAAATGTAGTAGTACATCCCGTATTGTGTGTTCTCCATTGACACTATTCAATGAATATATGGATAAAACCCCTCTTGTTTTTGCTTCATTTTGAGAATAACAGATTTTCAACTTATTCAATTGACGATTATTTTCAGAATTTTCAAGTTATGATTTTGTGACTTTCACAAAAGTTGCTCTATACATTTAGCTAACATATTATGCAAATGAAATTTTGATATCGTTGACGCATGCGCAGTAAAAAATTATTTAGTAAACCAACTCATTTTGTATACAATTTTCATTATTTTTTAATTCTGATTGCAGGGTTCTGTATGCAATGTTGTTTGTCATATTTTCTGAAAAAAAAAATATTATTTTATATTAAGAACTCTGAAAATTATAAGGAAAAAACTTGGAAAAATTTGGGACCATTTTTATAAAAACCTTAATTACTCTGCGAGTATGCATTGTATTTGCATAAAAATGAACACAGTATATTACAATAAGACATTCAATCATAATCTAGAGTTTTAGCGCTTTTGCTACATTAGTTTTGACAGGGTTATTCAAAATATATTCATTCTTTTTTAATTTGTTGACGGTCCCCTATGGAGTTTCGGGAAAAAATCTTCACGGAGATGTATGACTTATACTATTTTATTTATACACTAAGGGTTTCGAGATGATTCCTCATGTATTTTTCTAAATATTTAACAAAATGTCTAAAATCGTAAGTGTCCAATAATCAATGGCCATATAGTGTATTATTCAAACTAATACACGCACCCATTTAATTTAATTTGTAAGCTTTTCTCTAAAATTAATTATAATTAAAAAAGCAAAAAAAATTGCGAATTTTATTTAATTATAACATAAAAGCAAGCTGCATAGTAAAAATATACGCATATATTGCCATCGACAGCAGGAAATTAATTTTACAAAATACTCGAGTGATGATTTCGGTAATATTCTCATTTTTTGTCAGTCTTTAAGATATATAACACTAGTAAAACTCTGAGCATATAGAGTTTTAGAAAAGCTTCCTAAAAGAAAGCTTATTGATATTCTCAACTAAATTCTTTTATAATTCCTTTCTGAATGTAGCAAAAAAAGTAAGTCTGGAATGTGTAAAAGTCCTTTTAAGTACAGATGAGCCTATTAGTGTGACTTTTTTATTTTTCATGCTTAGGAAGATTTATTTCGTATAGAAATTTCCATGAGTTTTTATCAAGTATAATAAAAAATAAAATTCTCCTAGAAATTCAGCGAAAAAGATTTATATCATTTTTGCAGTTTCCAACAAAGTTGAAAAAAAATCCTTATACATTCGGTTTGTCTGTCCATTTTTCCACACTCTAACTGCCGTAAATATAACGGATTTTCCTGCAAGTGATAAGGTTCATTTAGGATCGCGAAATCATATCTGGCGTTGCATATTAAGCTTTTAAGATTCATGTCCATTTACATAGGAACTCAAAAGTACACATGAGCTTATTTATGTGGCTTTTTTATTGTATTTTTTTGTGCTTGAGAAAATTTATTTCGTGTAAAAATTTCCAAGAGTTTTTATCAAGTATAATGATAAATAAAATTTGTCCAGAATTTCAATAAATAAGATTTGTACCTTTTTTTTTTATAAATCCTTGAAATTTTTATACATTTACATATTTAATTAGAAGTTTTATTTTCCTGTATTTTATTCTTTTTTTTTTTGAAAAAAAAAATATCTAAAAATTACATATGTGCTTATCAAGTACAAAATGGAACAGTTTTTGTATAAAATTTCCATAAAGAAATTTTCAATTTACTTTCATATACTTTTGAAAATTTTACTAATAAAAAAGTTCCATTTCTATAATTTAATTTCTTGATTTTCTATAATTTTAATAAAAGTTTTATTTTCCTGTATTTTATTTGTGTTTAAGGGGACGGTAGACGATAAAAATTTATTTTATTCATTTTTATAATGAATATAGCAATATGAAATTTTCTGCATATATACATTTCACCAAAAGCATATAGAATACCTTCAAAAAATTTCCAATCTTATTAAAATTTGTAATTTTTTTTTACAAAAATTTTAATTTTTAAACGAAATTTTAAAATGCTCCTCGTGTCTTAGTTTTTGAAATATTTTCTTGCTTTTGCATTTTTATCACTTAAAACTATATTATAAACAAATTTGTGTAAGATCTTAAAAATCTCTTGAATAGTGAATATCTTACAGATTTTTTTTTTTAATTCCTTATCGATTTTCATCAAAATTTTGCCTTTTAATAAGTAAAAAATAAAATTTGATTATCTTAATGAAGACGAATTTTAAAAAGCTTACACAATTTCTTTTTAAATAATAACAGGATACTTCCTTATCAATTTTATAAATATTGATCAAAAATTAACATGCAAGGAGCAATTCAAAAATCTAAAAACACTGAAAAATTAGTTTTGATTAAAACAGATTTAAAAGTATACATATAGTAGTATATAGATAAAAGTATAAAGATAAGTACATTTATCTTTATTATTTACTACTTAAAACCTTCATAAATGATATTTTAATAAGAAAAAACTGTTTAGGTACTATTATACCCCAGAAATAGACCTTTTTTCTGACGATTTTGCTATGGATGATTTTGGTCAAATAAAGGTCCACTATCCCCTTAAGAAGATTTATTTTAAAATCCCATGGATGCTTATTAAGTATGGAGTGAAATAGTGTACAATCAGAATATTCCTGAATAATTTTTATTACCTTTCATATATTCTTGAACCTATTTTAAATAAAAAAAAATATTGCTACAATTTAATACTATAGTTTTTTATGACTTAAATTCCCATAACATAAACCAAATAATTTCTAAATGTACATTTATTTTTATTAAAATTTTTGTAAAATACATACCTAATAACTGACGTATATGTTCTATGATATATGAATTATACAGGTAGAAAAAAGTAAAACCATTAGCCTTTTTCGTTTAGAACAACTTTGTTTTCTGATTTTTATTATTATTATTTCGAAGTTTGTATTTTTTGAAAGGTTTCAACTACTTTTAAATATAATTTGAAAAAAAATATTTTATTCAAATAAATATACTCATCCATTTAATTTAATTCGTACGCTTTTCTATAATATTAATTATAATTAAAAAAGCTTTAAAATATTGCGAATTATATTTAATTACAACATAAAAACAAGCTGCATAGTAAAAAAAAATATATATATATATATATATTTCCATCGGCAGCAGGATATTAAATTTACAAAACACTCGAGTAATGATATCCGTAATATTATCTTTTTTATTTTTATTTATTTATTTATTTATTTATTTTGGCAGCCTTTAGTGAAAGATTTACAACACAGACATAGACTCTGAGCGCATAGAATTTAAGAAAAACTCCTTAAAGGAAAGCTATTCATATCCAAATTTAAATTCTTTTATAGCACTTTTCTTTATGAATGTAACAAAAAAAATAAAGCTGGAATACGTACAAGTCTTTTTAAGTACACATAAACCTATTTATGTGTCTTTTTTATTTTTCGTGCTTGAGAAAATTTATTTCGTGTAGAAATTTCCGTTATTTTAAATCAAGTATAAAGAAAAATAAATTTTCTCCAGAATTTCAATCACTAAGATTTATGTATATTTTTTATAAATCGTTGGAAAAAGCATAAAAAAATATTGCGAATTTCATTTAATTATAACATAAAAACAAGCTGCATAGTAAAATAATATACATATATTTCCATCGACAGCAGGAAATTAAATTTACAAAATACTCGAGTGATGATTTCCGTAATATTCTCTTTTTTTTGTCGGCGTTTAGTGCAAGATATATAACGCAGATAAAACTTTGAGCGTATAGAATTTTAGAAAAACTCCTTAAAGGAAAGCTATTGATATCCAAATCTAAATCCTTTTATTATTCCTTTCATTATGAATGTAACAAAAAAGAGTAAAACTGGAATGTATAAAAGTCCTTTTAAGCACATATGAGCTTATTTATGTGGCTTTTTTATTGTTCTTTTTTTCGTGCTTGAGAAGATTTATGTAGAAATTTCCATGAGTTCTTATCAAGTATTATGAAAAATACAATTTCTCCAGAATTTCAATGAATAAGATTTATATCTGTTTTATGTATCCTTGAATCTTTAATAAGTTTAAATATTACACTAGAAGTTTTATTTTCCTGTGTTTTATTCCAGTTTTAAGAAAATGTATCGAAAAATTACATACGTGAATACGTGACATAAAAATTACATAAAGGAAAGCTATTGATATCCAAATCTAAATTCCTTTATAGTTCTTTTCTATATGAATGTAACAAAAAAAAGTAAAGCTGGAATCTGTAAAAGTCCTTTTTTTATTGTTATTTTTTTCGTGCTTGAGAAGATTTATGTAGAAATTTCCATGAGTTCATATCAAGTAAAGTGAAAAATACAATTTCTCCAGAATTTCAATGAATCAGATTTATATCTGTTTTATGTACCCTTGAATCTTTTATAAGTTTAAATATTACACTAGAAGTTTTATTTTCCTGTGTTTTATTCTAGTTTTAAGAAAATGTATATAAAAATTACATACGTGAATACGTGACATAAAAATTACATAAAGGAAAGCTATTGATATCCAAATCTAAATTCTTTTATAGTTCTTTTCTATATGAATGTAACAAAAAAAAGTAAAGCTGCAATCTGTAAAAGTCCTTTTAAGTACACATGATCTTATTTATGTGGCTTTTTTATTCTAAAATTTTTTCGTGCTTGAGAAGACTTATTTCGTGTAGAAATTTCCATAAATTCTTATCAAATATAGTAAAAAATAAAATTTCTCCAGAATTTCAATGAATAAGATCTTTTTTATAAATCCTTGAAACTTTTATACATTTAAATATTCCATTAGCAGTTTTATTTTTCTGTTTATTTTTCGTGTTTTAAAAGATTTATCTAAAAATTACATATGTGCTCTTATCATGTAAAAAATTGAACACTTTATGTACAAAATTTCCATAAAGAAATTTTCAGTTTTCTTTCATATACTTTTAAAATTTTATTAATAAAAAGTTTTGATTTCCATAATTTAATTCTATGATTTTCTATAATTTTAATAAGAATTTTCTTTTTCTGTGTTTAATTTGTGTTTAAGAAGTTTTATCTTAATGTTCCATAGATGTTTATCAAGTATAGAGTGGAATAGTCTACGTTCAGATTATTCCTCAATAATTTTTTATTACCTTTCATATTCTCTTGAACCTATTTTAAATATAAAAAAATATTGCTATAATTTAATTCTATAGTTTTGTTTAATTTAAATTCCCATAACATAAAACCAAATAATTTCTAAAAGTACTTTTTTTTTTAATTTAAATTCTTTTAAAATACATACCTAACAACTGTTGTATATGTTCTATGATATCCGAATTCAACAATCATAAAAAAGTAAAATATTTAGCATTTATCGAGTGAAAGAACTTTGTTTTGTGATTTTTATTATTATTATTTACGAGTTTCTATTTTTGAAAGGTTTCAATTGCTATCAAATATAAGATGAATTTATTTCCAAATAAATATACGCATCTATTAAATCTAATTCATAAGCTTTTCCATAAAATTAATTATATAATTATAAAAGCATAAAAAATATTGCAAATTTTATTTAATCATAACATAAAATCAAGCTTCACAGTAAAAAATATATATTTTTCCATCGATAGCAGGAAATTAAATTTACAAAATACTCGAGTGATGATTTCCGTAATATTCTCATTTTTTGTTAGCCTTTAGTGAAAGATTTATAACACAGATAAATTCTTCGTATGGAGTTTTAGAAAAGCTTCTTAAAGGAAAGCTCTTGATATCCAAATCTAAATTCTTTTATAGTTCTTTTCTTTATGAATGTAAAAAAAAGTAAAGCTGGAATGTGTAAAAGTCCTTTTAAGTACACATGAGCTTATTTATGTGGCTTTTTATCGTGCTTTTTTCGTGCTTAAAAAGATTTATTTCGTTTAGAAATATCGATGAGCTCTTATCAAGTATACAGAAGATTAAATTCCTCCACAATTTCAATGATTAAGATTTATATCTTTTTTATATATCCTTTAATCTCTTATAAGTTTTTTTCTGTATTTTATTCGTGTTTTAAGAAAATTTACCTAAAAATTTCCACATGTGCTTATAGATAAAAGTTTCCGTACATAGTTTCTCCCCTCCCCCCCAAAAAAAAAAAATTCTGTTTATTTTCATATATTTTTGGATTTTTTATTAATAAAAAGTTCAGTTTTATAATTTAATTACATGATTTTCTATAATTTTCTTCTAAATTTATCTAAAAATTCTTTTTTTCTTATGAAGAACAGTTTTTCTGTTGAACAAAGTTTCAATAAAGAAATTTGCTATTTACATTCGTATACTTTTGAAAGTTTTATTAATAAAAAGTTCCAATTCTATAATTAAATGCTATGATTTTTTATAATTTAATTTCATATAATTTTCTTGGTAAAATAGTTTACTTACAGAATATCCCTGAATAAATTTTCTAATTTTAATGTATTCTTGAAACTTTTTTAAAATATAAATTTTCATTTCTATAACTTAATTCTATAATTTGCTGTAGTTAAATTTTCAATAATTTTAATAAAAATTTTCTTTTCCTGCATTATATTGTTTAAAAAGATTTATTTAAAAAATCCATGAATGATTCTGAAGTATAGTTTGGAATAGTATCCGTTAAGAATTTTTCTTGAAAACATTTTTTTGAATCATGATCCAGGAATTTTTTTTAATGAAAATTTTCTTTTCTAAAATTTATAATTTTCTATAATTATCGTTTCTATAATTTTAAGAGTTTTTTTTTTTTTTTTTTTTTTTGTAATTTATTTGATCTTTAGAAGATTTTCCTAGAAATTCGAGTGCTTATAAAGTCTTTTTTTCCATTAATTATTTCCATAAGTTTCTGTAAATCATTTTTTTACAATTATCGTTTCTGTAATTTTAATAAAAATATTTTCTTTGTATTTTATTCATGATTAAGAGGATTTATCTAGAAATTACAAAAATGCTTATCAAATATGGATCAGAGTAGTTTTCGTTCAGTATTTCCCAGAGTATATATTTTTTCTATTTAATTAAATATATTATTGAAACTTTATTTATATTTTTTTTCTAAAATTTTATTCTAAAAGTTTCTATATATTTTTTTTAAAGTTTTTCCTGTATTTTGTTCTTTTTAAAAAAAGATATATCTAAAAATTCCATCACTGCTTATCAAGTAAGGAGTGGAATAGTTTACGTTCAGAATATCCCTGAATAAACTTTCTGTTAACTTTCATGTATTTTTGAAATCTTTTTAGATAAAAATTTTCATTTCAATAATTTAATTCTATAATTTTCTATGTGATTAAGTTTTTAATTAATTTAATAAAAGTTTTTATTTCTGTATCATTGTTGCTTAAGAAGTTTTATTTGGAAATTCCATGAATGCTTATTAAGAATAATGGGTAATTGTTTCGGTTTAGAATTATCCTGAATAAATTTTATATTTACTTTCATTTGTTCTTTATATCTTTTTTAAACAAAAATTTTCTTTTTAAAATTCTATAATTTTTAATTCTTTAATTTTAATAAAAGTTTTTTCTTTTCTTCCTGTATTTTATTCGTGCTAGGAAGAAACAGTGACGGTCAAAAGTTTCTCCGATTTATTTATTAAAAGGTTTCAGCAAAGAAGAAGCATAATTGCTTCAAAAGTTAGGAATATGTGAATGATCTCTGACCACGTGATCATTTTGATTGGATACTGAAGATGCTTCATGCAAAGAGTTAGAATTCGAAGTTCACGTGTGCAAAAGTTTCCGGCCACTTATCATTCTTTAGTTTTTTAAATCGATAAAGTGTTTTTTGGTTGTGTTTATGAATGAATCAACGTGTATAGCATAGTTTAAATTCAAAATTGAAAAGTTCAACTATTATTGTTCATAAATGCGTGATAAGTTTGACTCTAAAAGGCCAATCTTCTCGAGATATTGGGGCAAAGTTATCGATCGATAAAATAAACTGTAAACGATATTTAAAAATTATATGAAGATATCCATGGCCTTCAAGACTTTAAGAGGTCCGGGAGACCACGAAAAATTACTATGCCTGTACACATAATTATCAGGAAAAAAACAATTGATAATCCGCATGAAAATTCCGTTGCAATATACTGCGATTTGCGGAATGAAAATATTTTTGAAATATGTTGGTCTACCGTGTCATGATGCTGACGTGATACAGAACTTTTTGGAAGAGTTCGGTGTTCAAAAATCTTTCATAGTAGAAAAAATCAACATACCCGACAGGCGTTTTTTTTAAACGCAAAGTCTGGTCAAATGAAAAAAGAACAAGAGTACTATTTTCCCATCAATGAATTTAAAACAGTTTTGGAAGTGATGGCAGACACAACGCCCGATGACTTAACAACAAAACATATGATTCGATTTTCCTATGTTATTCCTACAATGAAGCATGGTGGAGGGCACGTTACACCGTGGGGAGTATTTTCTTCAAAAAGTGTTGGTCGTTATTTAAAATCCACTACCAAGTGAATGATACAATGTATAAGGATATCTCGCAAGACCATTTTCTGCCTTATTAGAGAAAAAAATTGATTGCACCTATTTTTCTTAACATGATAACGACATAAATAATGTATGCAAGCCTGGATAAGAAATGGTTTTCGCACAAAAAATTTCGTTTTTAAAATGGTCAGCCCAAACGCTCAACATGAATCCAATAGAAAATCTTTGGAAAGAAGTTGGTAAAATTCTTCAGAACAATAAATAATCCAACTCAGCCGAAATATCGCCAAAATCGCAAGAAATGTGGAAAAAACGTACCATAGACGATCTTTAACCGTTGATGTTATGAATGTCACGTTGCTGCGCCGCAGTACTTATTACTAAAGCTAATAAAATGGTAATGCGATAAAATACTATTTGTAAATGTTGTTGATCACTGTAATTTTCTATTAAAATACTACTTTTTTACAAACTTGTGAAGGTGGCCGGAAACTTTTGAGAACATACGTTTTCTTTTATACTTAATTTTGTTAATTAAATTTATTGATATTTACACTTTATTCTATTAAGTAAGTTCCTAACTATTATGTCAATAAAATGTATAAATATCACTTTGATATTCCTCTTCATATGAGTATATTTACAAATTGACTGAAAAATGTTTGCTGGTTTTGCTTTTTTAAAACTTTTGACCGCCACTGTATATCTACAAATTCAATAAGTGTTTGTCTAGAAGTGAGTCGAATAAATTCTGTTGGAAATTTTTCTGGATAATTTTAATATTAAATTTCATATATCCTTGAAAAAAAAATTTCGATTAATTAAATTTGTAATTTTTTGTATTTTAATTTTTTTAATTTTCCCTTTCTGTAAATTTAGTAAAGTTTTTTTTTCTTCTTTTGTATTTTATTTGTGGTTAGCTCTACTTAGAAGCTAGAAATTCCATGATTGCTTATCAAATATGAAGTAGAGTAGTTTCCGCCTGTTCGTTATTTTCCTGAATATTTTTTATATTTAGTTACAAATATTCTTGACTTTTTTAATCGTTTTTTTTTTTCTCTATTCTTTTTCTTTTTTAAGAAGTTTTATCTGGAAATTCCATTAGTATTTCTCAAGTGTGGAGTAAAATAGTTTCAGCGCAAACTTTTCCTGAATAAATTTCATATAGTCTTGAAACCATTTTAATAAAAAAAATCGAAATGCATGCTTTTAATTACAAGTTATTAAACTTCTAAATCAACCTTTTCTCATTAAACAAAAATAATTAAACATGATCCATAAAAACACACGCTTCCATTTTATCTAATATGAAAGTAAATTCAAAATTACTTGATGAAAGAATTTATATTTATTTCAAAAATGTTTTTAAAAATATTTTGGTGGATTTTATGTTGTAATAATAATAGTAAGAAGAATAATAAAACATGCAGAATATAAAGCGAATTTAAGTTTTCCATCAGCGGCAGGAAATTAAATTTACGAAATACTCGAGCGATGATTTTCTTGATATTCTCTTTTTTTTGTTAGCCTTTTGTGGGAGATTTACTATACAGATAAGACTGTAAAAATGTGAAATTTAAAAACTCCTTGAGAAACCGCTTACGATAAAAAAAAAAAGAAAAAAACTGAATTTCTTTATCATTCCACCCTTATGAATGCAAAAAGAAATGGTAAGAGAAAATAAAGAAAAAAAATAAAATTGTAAATGTCTTTTTTTGAGTGCGTATGAGATTATTCATCTTGTTCCTTTGTTCTAGCGCTACAATCAGAATGGTATAGATTCGTGAAAACTGCGACTTTAGGTTATGATGGATTTGTGCGATTTAGAAGGTCATGAACGCGATTTGATGGTTTTTAGAAAATGTATGTCTCTATGTGACAACAAGTTTGTAGGCGCTCTATTTTAAGAACAGAGTTTTAAGTCAAAACTTTAGTTTAATTTAAAACTTGATTTAAACTGGCGCTGATTAATTTACTGGTATATATAACCCAACAAGTGGTGCTGCTATGTTGTATTTAGGGCAATTCCCGTACCTCTTTAAAAAGAAATAATGCACGATTTTTCATATAATTTCTGAATCAGTTAAACGTTGACAGTAGTGGTTACTGATTAAGTTTTTGCGTAAATCACGAAATAGTTAGGCGTGCTATGGTGGATTTTGTCACAATTTTCACAATAGCTCTAAATCAAAAATTAATGAACGAATTTTTCTCAAACTTCAGTTAGAAATTAGCGTAAGTCTCTGCTGCATTGGTTTTTTTTGTGTGAATTACCCAACAGTTGACGAGTGTGCTATATTTTGCACGAGTTACATCATTTTAGCGATAGTTATATCGCAAAAACAAATACTCGGAATTTCATATCTTTAGATTCCCCATGGACATATATTATCATTTAATTTTTGACACAGTGCTAGTGAATTTTTAAGTAATTAATATGTATGACAGAAAAGAAAGTTTTAATCTTGGCCCATCCTTTTTTTCTGTACTTCTGAGATTGAGTGGCGCAGTTTGACACTTTTCTCATACTGAAAATGCTGTTAAATTATACATGATCTTGATATTTTTGTTTCAATAAAACTATAGCTGATGTATGATTTTGTACTAGAAACCATACACTCATAGACATTCAAAACACTGTGATTTCAAATTTTATAGCAGATTAATACTTTTGAAATTAGACGTTAAATAAAAAATTATTAGTGTGTTTAATTTTATCAATTCTTAAATTTGTGTTGTTGTTTCTTTTAATGCGAATTTATATCGAATACGCGCACTTTGTATAGTACTTTTTTTACCTTTTTTTCTTAGTTAACATTAGAAAACTTTTTAAAAAAGTCTTTGTATTTAGGTTTGTTACAAAATAATTAAAAAGTAATAAATTACAAAAGATCTAAAATAGATGTGTAATTATATTTGGAAATTTTAAAATCCTTCGTAATTTTGTATATATCTATTCTAGAAAAACTTATTAATATTACTCCCATGTTTGTATATATTATGAACGTTTCACATTCTCCCTTTATCCTGCAAAACTATTGCATATATATATATATATATATATATATATATATATATATGTATATATAAAGTATACTGGTAGTTTTATGGGGAAATGTATGATAAACATGATGCAATACATAGTTATTCAGTCAAAAGAATAGATTTAATCGCCACTTATTTTTGAAAAGTCCAACATAGTTCAATTAAAAAATATATACACATTGCTAAAAAATTTCCTCTACTTTGAGCCAAATCTTGCTACTCAGTAGCTGCCATCACAAGATGGTGAAATTTCGTACCAACATTTAGAGCTTCCTAGTTCAACCTCGTTCCAACTATTGGAACTATGCTTCAATAGGAGCTCCAAATATTGGTCCAAGATTTCACCATCTCACAGAGACAGATAAAGAGCACGAAAATTTGGTTCAAACTGGAACAAGATTTTTAACGGTGCGGGGTCGAAATCTATGCCAAACATTTTAACCATTTTTTGCATGCCTTTAGGAATTTAGAATTTAATGTACAGTATGCTATAAATTTTTATACATGTCGATTTTTTCATTCAAAATTTTATTATTTAAATAGAGATTTTATTTTTACTTTTAAAGAGATGTTTTTATCCACTGTAGTGAGATGAAAAACAAAAAAGGACAAAATAAGAATATTTTGAACTACTGTATTTTCAATTAGAACATGTATTTACACATACATGAGTAATATAAAGCCAACTTTAAAGTATTTATATTACGTGCGAAAATATTTGATGCTGAAAATTACGTCATATTTAAAAGAACGTTATGTGGATTGTTTTCTTTTTTAATTCCAAATGTTCCAATTGTTTGGGAAGCCGTGAAATTGTTTACTTACTTTATTTGAATATACAAACTGATATTCAAATACTTAATTCATCATATTTTATCTTTACACAACGTATACACAAGCATTAGTATTCACAACGAATCTTTAATGACTACAGAATCTAGTCTCATATCTAAATCAGCTCAATAGATTAAACTGATTTTTTGTTTTTTAGTTCACAATCTGTTAAAGCCTGTGAACTTATGTACCCACCTGTATTGTATGTGTATGTACGTACGTAATTATGTATGTATGTAATGTGATAACTCTTGATAAAAATATCCGATTTGTTTCAATTTTTTAATATAGGTATATTATAATAACACGCTTCTCTTATTAGTTTTGGGAGTTCATTGCGCAAATATAAGACGAAAATGGACTTCTAATCACCCCTTCTCAAATTAGATAAATGGGTTTTTCATGCTGAATCAACAGATTTCATCCAAATTTTAGATGTAAAATCATTCGGATTAGGCGCCTCCATGATTAGTTTTGGGGTGTTTCTTGGTTAAGAATAAAGGGGAGTAACAGGATTTAACCAATATCAATGTAGGGAAATGGGTATGCAAAATGTGCCTATAAGCTTCATATTTTGGATATAGGGTCATTCAGATAAGGCGCTTCACTGATATCTTTTGGGGATTCATTGGTTAATCAAGGGGTCTTCTGTCACCCCTCTTAATTTAGGTAAATCTATTTTTTAAGCAGAATTAACCTAATTGCTTAAATTTTTGGATATAAGTTCATACTGATAAGACACTTCACTGACTAATTGTTTTGTTCTTTTATTTCGTATAAAGGAAAGGAACGGGTGATTCCCCCCCCCCCTATTAAATTAAATAAATGGGGTTTTATGCAAAATTATTCGATTTGCTTTAAAGTTTGGATTTAGGTTCTTTCTGATAAGGCAAATCCCTGATTAGCTTTGAGAGTCTAATAGTTAAGTATAAAGAGATCAACGGGTGGTAGCCTCTCTTAAATTAGATAATTTGATTTTTATAGAGAATTATGAGATTTGCTTCGACTTTTGAATATCTATTCATTATGACAAGGCGTATCCCTGGGTAGTTTTGGGATTCAATCATTAAGTATAAAATATGGAAATGTGGGAGCTAATCATTCCTATAACTTGTTTTTCGAGCAGCCTTATTCTTTGAATAAATAAGGCTGCAATATACAATTAGTGTGATCAATCTGTGAGCTGAATGCCAAAAGTTTAATTGGGCAACAATATTTTTATTTACTTTGGTGAACGTTGCATTATATTTGGATTATATTTTAACACAATTATTCATTTGGTAAATGAATCATACCAATTGTAAAATTTCAAATGGGTGAAAATGTATGTTTCAGACTTCGAATGGGGAATGTCTTGGTTGAAGCACGTAATGTTCTACTAATTCAGCCATCTCGGACGAATATGGAGTATTAATTCAATTAACTAAACTTTAATGATCAAAGCATCGGGTCTCTTATCTAAATATGCATAACGGATTAAATAGTAGTTTTTATAGAACTGTAGCAAACGTTGTATAATTATATTAGATGGCTGTAATTATACTAGATTATATATAACACAATTATTCAATTGTTAATCATATCAATTGTAAATTTCCAAATAGTTTAAAAATTCTAGGCCAGGATCTGAACGAAGGCTATCTTGGTTGAAGCTGCCAATGCTCTAGCAATTTAGCCATCTCGGACGAATGTTTAAGAGAAACTAATCTAACTATTTTTAATGATAACAACCTCTAATATCTTAATCAACTAAATGGAATTAAAAGTATGTTTCTTTTAAACTGCAATAAACGCTGTATTAATTATATTAGACGGATGTAATTATATTAGATTGATTTTTAACACAATTACTTAATTATTAAATGAATCATATCAACTGTAAATTCCACAATTGGTCAACAATGTGTGTCAGTATTTGAACCAAAGCTATCTTGATTGAAGCTACCAAAGCTCAATCAATCCAGCCATCCCGGATGGATCTGGGAGTTTATATTTCCCAACTAACCTTTAAAGATCACAGCATCTGGTCTCATACCTGCATCAGCTCAAGAGAATAAATAGTATTTTTTTATAAAAATGCAGTAATCACTGTATTAATTATATCAGATGGTTATAATTATATTAGATTATTTTTAATACAATTATTCAATTGGTAAATGAATCAAAGCAATTGTAAATTTCCAAATGAATAAAAATTTCCTGGCCAGCCGACAACGCTCTACCATGTCAGTCATCTGGACGGATCTGGGGGATTAATTCCCTCAACTAACTTTTAATAATCGCAACATATAGTCACATATGTGAATCAGTCCAACATAATAAATAATAGTTTATTTATGAAGCTACTGTAAACACTGAATTAACTATATCAGATGGCTATAATTATATTAGATTAAATTTTAACACAATTATTCAACTGGTAAACGAATCATATCAATTGTAAATTTCCAAATGGGTGAAAAAGTCTCAGTCAGGAGCCATGTTCTACCAATTCAGTAATCCAGACAGATCTTGCAGATTAAATCATCCAATGAACCTTTAATTCTTACAGAATTAGGTTCTGGTTTTATCTCCTAATAATCTGGTTTTATCTCCTAATAAGCTCAACAGAATGAATAGTAGTGTTTTATGGAATTACAGTAAACTCTACATTAATTATGTTAGATTGCTGTAATCATATTTGTTTAATTTCAACAAACTTATTCAATAAGTAAATGTATCATATCAATTGTAAACTTCCAAATGAGTGAAATAAGTTCACAACAGATTTGGGGCAGGTGCCATGGCTTGCTCACACTTTATTTGTAGAAACTTTAGAAAACAATTTATTTTCCAGATTGAAAGAAGATATAATAAATATTTATATATATTGATTAATCAATAAATATAATTATTAAATAATAATATAATAATTACATAATTACATAATTTATAAAAACAATAAAATTATACAAAATTATAATGCAATTTATTATTATGTATGATTTAATTGATAAACGTAAATATAATATTACACATATGTTAAATATTATCGTGCTGGCAGCAAACGGAATCTTGTTTTCTTTTTTGTGATATTTTTAATCTCAGAAATATATCAGTTTTCGAGAATTTCCTCGGTAAAAGATACTTTTAGTAATCATCACTAATTTAGCATAGGTTATTGTAAATTTGTATTCTTACTTGTATATAGTTCGTATTTCAGAAACATTTTTCTTTTTTACTTATGCAAGAATAAGGCAAATGTTACAGGGTATAGTTCCACTGGCGTAATAGAGACTCTTTGCAGTATAGCCCCCATACTCGTAAAGTCCCCTACCACACTGAAAAAAAATCTGTAAAGTTATTAAATGTTTTCCGTGAAAATGAGATTCCTAGAACATTTTATGTAACGGCAACAGTATAAATTCATGCATGATATACACATTTCCACTGTAAATCAAGAAATCTGTAAGTTAACTAAGAATGTTTTAGTAAACTGGGTGGACCAGAACTTTTTATGTAGCTGTAAACCGGGTTGCACATAAAACCTTCTTGAGATTACTGGAATTTTAAAGGATTTTTTGTAAAGTTACGATTTCTGAAGCTTTAAAAAACTAATATTTTTAAATTTGCTTTTTTTTTTCACAGTGTACAGATAAAAATCTATATAAGCATACAAATTTCTGTAAATTAACATGTGTTGAGTTACAGATTTTTTTTCAGTGTATTATAAATAAAATCTTGTTCTAGCTTTTCAAGACAATAAGGGGTATTTAAACTTATTAAATCTATTATTATAAAATGTACAGTAAATAAAAAATTGGGAGTCCACAAAAACGCACACTTTTATTTTATCTAATATAGAAGTCGATTGAATTTTTTTTTCTATGGAAGCATATATATTTAATACCAAAAAGTAAAAAAGGATTTAGGTTGAGTTTATGTAGCAATAAAAATCATGTAGCACGGTAAACAAAATTTATGTTTCTATCGGTAACAGGAAATTAAATTTAAGAAATACTCGAGTGATGATTTCCGTGATATTCTCATTTTTTGTCAGCATTCTTTAGAAGATTTAGAATGCTGATAAAACTGTTAAAGGATAGACACAAAATATCCTTTGAAAAAAGCTATTGATCGCATAAAACGAAATACTTTTGTCGGAGTGTTCTTAGTACATGCAAGAAAAAAGAAGAACTGAAAGCTAGTAAAGTTCTTTTTAGCTCACAGGCTATCATAGCCTGAGAGCTTATGTGCCCGTCCGTTCTGTATGTATGTGCGTATGTGCGTATGTGCGTAACGCGATAACTCATGATAAAAATATCGGATCCACTTGAAATTTTGTATATAGGTATATCCTGATAAGGCGCTTCCCTGATTAGTTTTTGGAGTTCATTCGATATGCATAAGAGGGGGAACGGGGGGCTCATGCCCCCCGTTAGTTGATATAAATGGGATTTTCATGCAGAATTAAGTTTTCAAAATTTAGATTAGGATCATTCTGATGAGGCGATTCCGTGACTGTTATTAGGTGTTCATTGAATAAGTATAAATAGGGGGAACAGGGGTTCTAATCCCCCCCCCGTTAGTTGATATAAATGGGATTTTCATGCAGAATTAAGTTTTCGTTCAAAATTTAGATTAGGATCATTCTGATGAGGCGATTCCGTGGCTGTTATTAGGTGTTCATTGAATAAGTATAAATAGGGGGAACAGGGGTTCTAATGCCCCCCCCCCCGTTAGTTGATATAAATGGGATTTTCATGCAGAATTAAGTTTTCGTTCAAAATTTAGATTAGGATCATTCTGATGAGGCGATTCAGTGACTGTTATTAGTTGTTCATTGAATAAGTATAAATAGGGGGAACAGGGGTTCTAATGCCCCCCCCCCGTTAGTTGATATAAATGGGATTTTAATTGAGAACTAAGTTTTCGTTCAAAATTTAGATTAGGATCATTCTGATGAGGCGATTCCGTGACTGTTATTAGGTGTTCATTGAATAAGTATAAATAGGGGGAACAGGGGTTCTAATGCCCCCCCCCCGTTAGTTGATATAAATGGGATTTTAATGCAGAATTAAGTTTTCGTTCAAAATTTAGATTAGGATCATTCTGATGAGGCGATTCCGTGACTGTTATTAGGTGTTCATTGAATAAGTATAAATAGGGGGAACAGGGGCTCTAATGCCCCCCCCCCGTTAGTTGATATAAATGGGATTTTCATGCAGAATTAATTTTCGTTCAAAATTTAGATTAGGATCATTCTGATGAGGCGATTCCGTGACTGTTATTAGGTGTTCATTGAATAAGTATAAATAAGGGGAACAGGGGTTCTAATGCCCCCCCCCCTTAATTTATATAAATGGGTTTTTCAAGCAGAATTGTCAGATTTCGTTCAAATCTCTGAATAGTTTTGGAAGTTTAATGGTTAAGTATAAAAGAGGGGGATAACTCCTTTTAAATTATATAAATGCTAAATGGGTTTTTATTAAGAATTATCTAATTTGCTCTGAATTTTGGATATAGATTTTTTATATGATAAAGCATGTCTTTGATAGTATAGGAGGTTCAATGATTAAGTATAAAAAAAAGAGGAAAGGGGAGAGCTGTTTCCACTTCTTAATTTTTTTTTTCGAACGGAATTAACCCTTGAAAATATAAGGCTTTAATGTGCAATTAGTATTTGTAGCCTGTGAGCTCAATGCCATCAGTTTAACTGGGCAGTATTCTTTTTATTAATATATATATAAGATTATTTATTTGTGTTTGTTTACTGTATATTTCTTTTTTCATATTTGAAACGAATTATCTTGTAATGAAAGTTTTATGAGTACGTGTGAAGTATAAACTAGAATATTTTCCGTTCAAAAATTCGCAGATTGAAATTTCTATTGTTTTTCACATGTTTCTGAAAGTTTTACTCAAAATCTAAACTTCATTCATTAATTTATTTTATTCATTAAAAATTTTGAAAACGGAGTACTTGAAAAAAAATTATATATATATATATATATATATATTTTTTTTTCAAATCATCTGCTGTATAAATTAATGTGTTTAATGACAAATTACCTAGTCTGCGAGAAAGAAGTCCCGAAAGATATAAAAGTTCTTTTTAAATACATATAATATTATTTATGTTTCTTTGCTGTATTTTTTTGGATTCAAAGCGAACTATTTTAGATAGAAAATTTCATGAGCGTACATGAAGTATATATGTTACAGGCCAAACCCGATTTTAGGCCAAACTAGATTGGCCTAGTCCAAACTAGTCTATCCTAACGCCCATCGGATAAACTAGTTTTTCCTAGGCCAAACTAGTCTATCCTAACGCCCATCGGATAAACTAGTTTTTCCTAGGCCAAACTAGTCTATCCGAATGCTCATCGGATAAACTAGTTTTTCCTAGGCCAAACTAGTCTATCCGAACGCCCATCGGATAAACTAGATTTTCCTAGGCCAAACTAGTTTGGCCGAACGGTCATTAGGATAAACTAGTTTAGCCTGCTATTCATTGGTTTGAACTAGTTTATCCTAGGCCGAACTAGATTGTCCTAGGCCAATTCAATTTGGCGTGATTTTATTGAATCTAAAAACCGCCACGGCGCCAACTTTTTAGTTTTGATCTAATTTAGCCTAGGCCAATGCAATTTAACGCGATTTTAGCTCACAGACTATCAAAGCCTGAGAGCTAATGTCCTCGCAGATTCTGTGTGTGTGTATGTAACCATGTACGTACCTATGTACGTACGTATGTAGGACTAATATAACGGACTAATGTGTAACTAATATAACGCGAGCACTCTGGTGTTGGAATTTGGACGCGATTTAGTTCAAACCAGCCAGCTTCGCCCGCTATCGGGCCTCTTCTTTTATATAAAATCTTGAAACGGACGTATGTTGAAGCGAACGAACTTCGAAGAGAAAAAAACATGATGATAAATATTTAAGAAAAAGGATTCTGCATCGAAATACCACTATTTTCTAATAGTATTTTTTGTAAAAATATTATATTCTTGCTAGAACTTTTTGAAACTTTGTGATAGTTTATAGCATATGATATAAATTTATATAAAAAAAGTTACATTTCGGCGTGAAAGAGGATGCGGTTGCGAAAACAAAATCAGGAAATATAACGGAAATTCTATGTTTTAAAGCACCGCGACCTCAAGTAACATATTTACTAATAGGTTGTTTAACGGAGTTTCATTCAGATACAGTTTTGTTAATAATAGAGTGCGCTCCCTGGTGTTGGAATGAGGAACTAATATAACGTGGCTTAGTTAAAACTTGCTGGTTTCGCCCGCAATCGGACTGGCATAGGCAGCGGGGATATGGTTCGAATTTCGTTCGCTTCGAGGTTCTTTCGAAAAGGAGGGTTACATTCGGTGGTGCGTGCTCAGCACGCTTGCTGCGATTTAAATTTTGTTCTCTTCGAAGTTCATTCGAAAAGGAAGAAGGCATTCGGCAGTACGCGTTCAGCACGCCTGCTATACGCTGCCGCAGGCTGTGGGGACGCGGCTGAAGAACTAATGCACGAAATTTAATAAAAATTATATTCAGGTAGTCTCTGATGTAAATTGATGCTGATTAGTTTTTGGTGTAAATCGTTCATCAGGTGGAGCTGCTGTTTTGCATTTTTTATGATTTAAGCATCAGCTTTATCTTAATAACTAAAACCATCAAATTTCCATCGAACTTTAGATTCAGTTCGTCCATGGCATGAGTTGGTGTTGTTTCTATTTTGAAGTAAATCACTCAACATGGCTATGATGGCTGCATTTTTCACAATTTTCACAATAGCTGTATCTCAAGAACTAATGAACGGAATTTAATAAAAATTTATATTCAGATAGTCCCTGATATAAATCGATACTGATTACTTTTTCATGTAAATTGTTCAACAGATGGCGCTTCTAAAGTGCGTTTTTACTGATTTGCATTAACACTATTTCAATAACTAATTTACGGATTTTCATCAAACTTCCGAATCAGTAAATCCGTGATATGAACTAAATCTTTTTACGTATTCGTGTTGATTGCTCAATAGGTGGCGCTGTTGTGCTCAATTTTCCCGATTTCTGAAATAGTTTTGTCGCAAGAATTAATGCACGAATTTTCATCAAACTTTAGATTCAGTAAGTCTCTGATATAAATTAGTATTCTGTAGATTTTGGAGTAAATCTCTTGAAAGGTAGCGCCGCTATACGGTAGTATTCGTGATTATTGCAATAGCTCTATCTCAGGATCTAATGCATGAATTTTCATGAAACTCCAGATTCTGTTAGTCCTTGATATAAAAAAGTACAAAAGTACGTTTTAGTTTTTGGAGTAAATCGTGCAACAGGTGGCGCTGGTATGTTAATATTATTCATGATTATCGCAATAGTTCTATCTCAAGAAGAAATGCACGGATTTTCATCAAACTTCAAATTCAGTTAGTTCCTGATATAAATTAATATTCTTTTGTTTTTAGAGTAAATGGCTCAATAGGTAACGCTTCTATCCAGATTTTTTATGATTTCTGCGATAATTCAAATATCTCAAATAGTACTAATACACAGATTTTCATCAAATTTCAGATTGCATTAGAATTTCAAAGACGTTGTTACGGATTTTTCAAAAAGTTCCGGCAAGAATTTAACATTTTTACAAAAATTGCTATTAGAAAATAGTGGTATTTCGATGCGGAATCCTTTTTCTTAAGTATTTATCATCATGTTTCTTTCTTTTCGATTCAACATTCGTAAATACCTAAATCGCGTTGTATTAGTTCCAAATTCCAACACCAGGGTGCTCGCATTAGTTCCACATTCCATCACCAGGGAGCACACCCTATTACCAACAAAACTCTATCTTAAGAAAACTCCGTTAAAGAATCTATCAGTAGATATGTTACTCGATGTCGCGGTGCTTCAAAACAAGAATTTAAAATTTTTGCAAAAATCACTATTCTTCAATAGTGGCATTAAACGCGAAATATATTTTTATAAATTTATATCATATGTCATAAACTATCTTAAAGTTTCAAATAGATCAACCTAGAATTTCCGTTATATTTCCTGATTTTGTTTGCCTCCCCCCCCCTCTTTCCCTTTCGTAATGGGACTTTTTATACAATTTTTTATCATGTGTTATAAACTATCACAAAGTTTCAACAATTCCAACAAGAATTTAACCTATGAACAATTTCGCGTGAAGTGATGTGTGTGAAAACCAATATCTGTTACGAATTAAAAATCTTTTGATAAAACCAAAAGTTTCTATCCGATTGAAAAAATAATCCGCTCTATCTTTATATTTAAACTCAGAACCCCCAAAATTAATCAGTTAAACGCCTTATCAGAAGAAACCAACATCCAAGATTTGAAACAAATCGGTAAATTATCCGTGAAAAACCTATTTACATAAATTAAGAGTGTTATCCCCCCCCCCCATTCCTCCTTTCTTTATATGTAAACAATGAACAGAACACCCAACAAATAATCATGGATGTACCTTATAAAAATAATATTGTACCTAAAATTTTAATAAAACCTGATACTTTTGCATGCAAAACTGACTTAACGAAATTAAGGAGGGGGGGGGGTGCGGATTAACCTTTTGTTCCCCTTCCCTTATTCTTATCCAATGAACCCTGAAACCAATCAGGAAAGTTCGTTATCAGGATAAATCTATGTCCAAATTTTGAAGCAAATTGGATATTTCCATCAGGAGTTATCGCATTACGTACATACGTACGTACATATGTACATACATACGTACATGGTTACATACACACACACACATAATCTGCGAGCACATTAGCTTTCATACTTTGACAGTCTGTGAGCTAAAATCGCGTCAAACTGCATTGGCCTAGGCTAAATTAGATCAAAACTAGAACGTTGGCTCCTTGGCGGCCTTTAGATTAAAAAAAAATCACGCCAAATTGAATTGGCCTAGGACAATCTAGTTCGGCCTAGGATAAACTAATTCAAACCAATGAATAGCAGGCTGAACTAGTTTATCCTAATGACCGTTCGGCCAAACTAGTTTGGCCTAGGAAAATCTAGTTTATCCGATGGGCGTTCGGATAGACTAGTTTGGCCTAGGAAAAACTAGTTTATCCGATGGGCATTCGGATAGACTAGTTTGGCCTAGGAAAAACTAGTTTATCCGATGGGCGTTAGGATAGACTAGTTTGGCCTAGGAAAAACTAGTTTATCCGATGGACGTTAGGATAGACTAGTTTGGACTAGGCCAATCTAGTTTGGACTAGGCCAATCTAGTTTGGCCTAAAATCGGGTTTGGCCTGTAACATATACATGAAAGTTTTCCGTTCAAAAATTTGCAGAATGAAAGTGCTATTGCTATGTAAATGTTCTTTAAAATTTGGTTAAAATACGAAACTTTTTTTTTAATTTATTTTATTCATTAAAGTTTTTGAAAGCAGAGTTCAAGAAAAAATTTATTCAAAAAGTAATTATTTTTTCAATCGTCTGTTGTATAAGAGTATGTTGCATCAGAGGAAAATAAAAGAGCTTGGAGCTAAAGTCACTATAGTATTTGTTACTGTTATTTATTTCTAAATCTTTAATGATTAAAAAAAAAGGACAAAACTCATTAGAACCTCAAAGAGGCCACTTTATCTTTACTTCCAATATGTAGAAATCAAACACAGCTTTAAAATATATTTATGCTTTTCTAAGGGCAGTATATACAGGGTGTCCGAAAAGTCTGGAAACAGTCGAACAACTCGAGAAATACATAAGAGATTGAAAAACGAAAATATACGTATTAAATATTTTTTAATAAGCTACTCAGTGATACGAAATTTTACCTTCGCAACCGACCCCCTGGGGGTCAGAGGGGGTCCAACTTCGAAATCATAAATAATGCCAGGATTTGCCTGCTAGGAAATGTATTAAAGCGTAGCAAATGGGTTAAATTTTTTACAGTGTATAAGGATTTTTTGTTTTTCTCTACAAAAATTCATTGAAATATATTAATTTAGTTTTCTATTTGGATTTTTGTTTTATCTAATAAATAGTTTCTAAATAACGAATGGTTTCTAAATACGGCTGATGTGGGTGTATGTTTTTTTTTATTATTTGCTGTAGCGTCACTCCTCAGCTTTTATAGAAAACGGTTACTTTACTGTGTTATGGAGCATTCTCATTGGTCATAAAAGAGATATTCTATAAAAGCTGTGGAGTGATGCTACAGCAAATGGATCAAATATTTAACAGCGTAGCATTATCGAAATAATCGCTACGGGTGATTTTCAAGAAACGCTATTCCTGCAAAAGACAATGAGTTTGACGTCAAAAATTCTGGTCAATCAGGCAAAACCTGGTTGGGAAACCGAAATATGTATGGATTTAATATGCTCAATTACACCGTGATAAACGAGGATTTGAAATAAACATCAAATGTAAAAGTTAGGTACTTTTGTCTGTAGAATCCGAATCTGCAATAAAAAATAGGTGTTATAATTTAAGATTTCAAAGTTGAACCCCTCTGACCCCCAGGGGGTCGGTTGCGAAGGTCAAATTTGGTATCACTGGGAAGCTTATTTAAAAATATTTAACACGTATATTTCCTTTTTTCAATCTCATATGTATTTCTCGAGTTATTCAACCGTTTCCAGACTTTTCGGACACCCTGTATATATTAAAATACCAATTTTAGCTCTAGTGTATTGTTCAATTTTGTCTACGGTGTTAAAAAAATAGAAATATTTCTTAAGTACTGAGTATATAATATTAGCAAAACCCACGGCTTTGCTATCGTAATAATTGAAATATGCTAAGCAATATTTCTAATTTTGATTTTTATTATAAGAAATTATACTTTTAGGCATTCAAAAATTAGCGTTTCAGCCACATTTTGACTAAACTTCATTATTACACTTCACTTGTAGCAATAAGACTTAAATTAATGCGAATTAAAGTTGGATGTAATTTACAACATACTTTGAAACTTTTATGCTCATTTCATATTTTTATGTCAGATTTCAAATGAAGTTTTAATTTTTCTAGAAACAATTTTCTTAGTACGCATTTATATCTCAACATTAACCATCGAGACGAATTCCAAGCTTGTTTTATAACGTTTTCCATTTCTCTAAGTCTAGTGGCACCAGCAAAAAATGTATATGTCTAATCAGGGACTGCCATCATTAATTTGAAAATATTAGTTTTTAAATCGATGAGGTATTTCTATTATTTAATAGAAATGTCGGTTTAAATAAAATAAAAAAACTCAAAGCCTTTTTGAGAAAGTTTGTTGCCCCCACCAACACCAGGTTATAGTAGTACCGGTATAAAATGTAGCTTCTGTGTGATCAGGGATTGATTCGCAATTATTACTATAATATTCGGCTTGTTGTTTTCTGAGAATGTTTAGAAATAGTAATTTTGGACTTCTTTAGAACGCCTTTTTAGAAGCTTGCCTTCGCTTCACCCCTTTTAAAATTTTGAATATACTTTTGACTGTTCAAACAGGGCATTTACATTTTAAAAGTAACTACCATGCCTTATTGCGAATTTCTAGCCTCTTTAGCATCACAGTATTCGTAATTAAGAATGCATATTTATCCGCAACCCTCTGGTATTTGTAGCTGCGGCATAAAATATACCTTATAATTGAGCATGTTCTAACAACAGCAATTTGCAACCATTATTTTTAAAATCATCTCGGTATTTGATTGAATAAAAGTTGTAATTTAGAACTTTTTTAAAAGATTTTTCGTTTACTTCATTCTTTTAAGGTTGGAATTTTTATTCAGCGGTTCTTCGGAATTATTTACATCTTTTAAGTAATTATCAAGCCAAATTTCAAATTTTAGACACATTCACTTAATAAAAAAATGCAATTTAGAACATTTTTTATTCTTGAGCCCTAGGTGGTAGTGACAACAACATAAAATATAGTCTATGTTGAAGTAGAGACTGTCACAATCAATTTGAAAACATTAAATAATAAGTTGTTTTTCACTTCACATATTTAGGGTGTTTTCTGATAGAGAGGTCGGGTACCTCGTAGTCTTAGATTCAGTAGACTACGTAAAGAAAGCATATAAGACAATCACTTCAACATAACTGTCTACATTTTTATAACATGACAACATAACTGCCTGACACATTGACAATATAATTGTCTTCACATTCACATGATTTTTAAATGCTTGAATATATAAAAGCCTGCTGAACACGAAGAGAAACATGGGCATCTACTTCTGCATGGAAGATGAGAGAAAATGATGAAAAAGACCCTTTTGCTAACCAATTATCATGTATCTGTAGGTTCAAAAGACTTGTTTCCCAAGAGACAGAGTCATCTTAACTAAGTTTTCCACTAAAATGCAGAAGAAATCTGTCTTATTGTTGCTGTAAACAAAACACTTACTGAAGGATAAAGGTATGACATTGGATTTCACAATTACTTTTGAACAAAATCCTCTTATCTTTTTTGTGACATTGTTAAGTTTTCCATCTAGATAGAGGTCGAAAACCAAACCGACTCTACTTTAAGGTTTTAGTCTTATCAAAACGTATGATTCAACAATCTCATAACAGTACTGCTGAAAGTTTTAACAGGGTGAGGATAAAGCTTATGAACCAAAGTACCTCCTTAGATATTGACGCAAGAAATATTAAGTTTAAAGACAGTCGTCTCAGAAACTCCATTAGACTTTAAAATGCAACATATTACATAGCAGGAATAAGCCAAATTTTACCTTTTTTATGCACATATTAGGTCAGTAACAGACAATATTAGGTAGATTTCGCATGAAATACTACATAACATTGTTGGAATTTCTGAAATATTTTTGCAGATCTACATCAATCAGGATTTCTATATCCCAAAACTACCATCAGTACATAAAATCAAGGACATAAAATCCTGTTCAAGTTCGTTAATGGACAATATTGGATCAAGGGAGTGGAAATAGGGAAGGGTTTTGTGAAAAAAGAAAAAAAAATCCGTAACGTCTTAATGAAAATTATATCTATCATTTTTTAATTTATAATACTTCTAAAAAATGTGTCAAAATTTTTTGCATGACCGATATTTGTTAAAATTAAAAATGGGCTAAAGAGGCCAAAAAAATAGAATTTTCCGAAGAAAAAAATACGTAACTTCGTCCATTCTCAAGGTATCAAGTCCAATTACATGTTTTATGGATGTACTTAAAATTATCTAAAATTTTATATTTACCAGTTTTTAATAGGACCAACTCTTAGAGCAAGAAAAAGAATAAAAATAAAAGCGAAAACAAAATGGGGGGGAATGAAAAAAATCCACAACTTCGTCAAGATATCAAATTTATTTTACATCTTGTCAATAATATCCACAACTTTTTCGAAGGCAAGTTTTTTATAGGGCCAACCTTATATCAAAAATATTTTAAATAAAAATAAGAGTGGAAGAAAAAAATCTCAAATCTCAATTGCTTATATTCTGACTCATGATTAAATTAATTTTTAATTTTAAACTCTTCTTAAGGATAAGTCTCTTATTTAGGAACTATATAATGTGACGTACTGTCAGTTTTTTAATAAAGACAGAATTTCAAAAAATGCTGCCAAATAAGGCATTTCAAACAGAATATCTCGAAGCGATCTGGATTGCAAAATTGAGGAAGTATTCAGTTAACAAATGGCTCATTTTCAAATCCATTTTTGCTCTTAATTGACAAGTTCTCTTATTAAGAAACAGTTTAACGTGCCGTATCGATCAGTTTTTTGATAAAGGCAGAATGCGTTTTTTTAAAAATGTTGTAAAATTCGGCATTTGAAAGAATTTCCAAAAGTGAACGTGATTGAAGAATAGAGGATGTATTCAAATAACAAATTTCTTATTTTCTGACTCATTTTTAAATTCAATTTTGCTCTCAAAACAGTTTGTCTGAGTAATGAATTATATTATGCGCCGTACTGGTAGGTTTTTGAATGAAATCAGAATGTAGTTCACAAAATTCTTCCAAACACGGCTTTTTGAGCCGAATTTCGCCTAAGATGAAAAAAACAAAGAAAACAAAACCAGCTCTTACAGAAAAATGAAATTAAAATATCTTTAAAAGCAGCCAAATAAAATTGTTAAACTGGGTTTTTCTTTAATTATATTTAATTTTATGTTGCTGAAATGAGCCTGTGACGAAATCTACCTCCTCCTATAAGCCAAGCCAAGCCAACAGAGATTTTTTTTTTTTTTTTTTTTTTTTTTTTTTTTACTGGTTTGCCGCGATTGGGATTGAAAATTTCATTTCGTGTATGCCTAGGAAGAAGGAAGCCAGTCCTAGTACGGTATGAAAAAATAAATTAGTCCTGGTCTGTCCGAACTTATGAAACAAGTAAAGACCGGAATGAGCCAAGAATGCTGACAGCCTTCAGGGAAGATAAAAAGCATGAAATTGAGTATCTAAAATTATGAAAAAGTTTATAATCTGCATGTTAGAAAAAACATTTTTTAAAATTACTGACGGACATTGAAATTGTATAGAAAAGAGGTGGAATTGGCAAATGTTAAAGTGAATCGAAAATTTAAGATATAGAAAGGAGATTCTTTTAAGTTGCAATATTCTAAAAGCCATTTAAACATTTTATTAGGAGTCAAATTCTGTTTAAAACGTTATGCGTTTATTAATTAATTAATTTTTTTTGTATAATAGCTTTCCTTTTTTTTCTTTCTTTTTCTTTTTTCTGGCTTTCTCTTCTTTCCTTTTTTTTTTCACTGTTTTTTGTGTTTATACTATTATTTCAAAATCGTTCAAGAAGTAAGTTGCAAACTTGGAACATTCTTTTTATTACTATTTTACGTTAATTTTGTTTCGGCAAATTAAGAAAAATTATTTAGTTTTGAATATATGATTAAAAAAATAGCTTGCATAGTTTTATTAATATTCTTATTATTTTTAAAATTAATATTGAAACAAATCTGAAACAAAATTTAAATAATATTATCCTCTTTAATTATACGAAAAAAATATTGAAATCCGATAAATAATGTTTCGGGTTATTACGATTTTAAAGGATCCCACCTAAAAAATTACTAATCATTTAAACTTTTTATAAATTTTATGAGAAATTTTAAGGTGTGATTTTGTTTGTAACTTATATGTTAAACATAACAAACAAAGAAAAAAATCAAAATTTTAACCCAATTGATATATTTTTTATTTGTTGTTAGAACTGTTAAAGTAATATTGTTTTTTGAATTGAGCGCTTTTCAATTTGTATCTATTTTATAACCAGATGAATTAATTACACGACTATTGCACATTTAGTTTCACAGATACGGAGGTGCAATTTTTTTGTTTAATTCAGAATTGGATGATGAAAGTTTTCTTAATTGGAAATTTTACCGGGCTGGGACCGTATAATAATTATTTTTTCGTATTTTTTCAAATACACCCTCCGTGGATGATACTTACGCATAGAGTTCTTTCTGCCTTTGAATCAACATGAATGCTATTTCAAATAGGAAATAAAAAAACAGTAGCCAAATAAAAATAAATATTAGCCAAATTTTTTCGGCGTGAAACACTAAAAAATTTATCTTTATCCCTTTATTGTATCCCTTTGTTTTAATATGTTTAAAATCATCTAATTATTTCTAATTATTTAAAAAACAGAAACTTGACTAACCGCTACAGAAACATTTAAAAATAACCACATTCTAAATGTCTTTTAAATATGTAAATCTTTCTATTATTCTTTTAGCGCTGTAAATAAAAATTCAAAACAGCTGTCTTTGATTTACCATTGTGAAAGTAGCATTAAAAGTTGCTCTGATATTTCTACTCTTAACCGATAGAAGAACTTCACTGGCCAGTGGCGCTTTATATTTAATTAATAAATGGCTACTTTCAAAACCACATATCCTTTAAAATTTTGTCTATTTGGTACTTGATGCGAGTAATTTGGCTACACCGATGCACAGAATGTGAGTAATTAATTAAAAATAGACACATACCTATCACATCATACATTCTGTGTCTCTGCCTGCAGCTAAATACATTTGGTGTTGAGTTAGGTTATCTAAGCTACTTTATCTAATTATGTAAAGAAATCAATCCAAAAGACACGATGCGATTGAACATATAAAGCAACATCAGTCGTTCTGAAACACAGATATGGATGTCGGCTGTATTGATAGTTGCACACAAAAATAGCGCAAAAATTGAGCACGCGCATTTTGGCAAGCCTGATAGTTTATTTATACGCCAAATGAAGAATTTTGTCGCGATTTGGAGCAATGGCGAGCGGCAACGAGAATCCTGCTTATGCGTCATATATCAAACCTTTCTTTTAAGAAACTTTACAGTTGAAAGTATGGGTCTAAGGGCAATATTAAGAAAATAGCTTATTGCTTCAATATTCATGAATCACCCTGCATATATGTTATATACTGGGTTATATATAAGCACTTACATGACACAATTTTTAAACTCTGAAAGCACAAACAATAATAAAAAATAACAATAATTATTAGTCACTTTTATAAAGCAAATCAAACTCAAAGGCTATTCAAATATCGTGAAATTTCAGAAAGGGATAAGCAATATAAAACTAAAAAGTAAACCTGTGGCTATGTGATCCATGAATGAACAGTACCTTCAGTGCTCATACCTGCTTTCTTAACCTTGAACATTGAAGTGCTATTTGATATAAGCCACTATCAGATGGTCAGTCTAACGCGGTACCCTCAGTGTTCAGTTTCCACTCATTATATTGACCACCAATTCATAAGAATACAAATGAAGTTTGCACAAGGAGTAGGAAAATTCTAAACCTACAGTGTCGGTTTTGTGGCAGATGTTTAAGGCTGCTGGTCTCTCATGTTTCCGAATTCCCCTCCGAAATGATAAACCTACGGTGTTTGATGCATTTTTATATTCAAAATATCTCCTGTGAAAATAAATATTCTTAACTTCTTTTTACAGTGTTCTCTTCTTAAATAATGTCTGCCTTTTTTTTTAGTTTTCAAAATATCTCTAAAATTTTTGCTTAATTTAACATTTTATGTTTTGATAATAAAAAAAATCTTGCGCAGATTAATTGATGGCATTGACCTCAATGGCTACACATATTGATTGTATATTACAGCCCTTTATTTTCAAAGATTAATGCTGTTCGAAAAAAAAAATTAAGAGAGTAAATAGCTGCCCCCATTTTCCCTTTTTATACTTAATTATTGAACCCCCTAAACTAATCAGGACTATGCTTTATAATATAAAAACCTATATCCAAAATTCAGAGCAAATGGGACAATTCTTCATAAAAAGACATTAAAATAATTTAAGAGGATTTATCATCGTCTTTTATACTTAACTATTAAACTTTCAAAACTATTCAGCGATACGCCTTATCAGAAAAAAATTACATCCAAAATTTAAAGCAAATCGTATAATTCTGCATAAAAACTCATTTATCAAATTTAAGGGAGGGGGTAGTCCCCCGTACCCCCTTTATAGTTAACAAAAGAGCCCCACAGCAAATTAGGGAAGCATCTTAACGCTATGAACGAGTATCCAAAAATCGAAGCAAATCGGTTAATTCTGTATGACAAACCATTTACCTAAATTAAGAAGGATAGTCCCACTGATCCCCCATTTATACTTATCCAATTAATTCCCAAAACAAATCAGGGTAGTGCCTTATCAGAATGAACTTATATTTAAAATTTGAAGAAAATCGGTAAATTCTGCGTGAAAAATCCATTAGTCTAAATTTAATACCCATTTCACCCTCCCATTTCACCCCTCTTACACTTATCCAATGAACTCGCAAAACTAATCATGGAGGTGCCTTCATCAAAATGGACCTATGTCTAAAATTTGAATGAAATCTGATAATTCTACAGGAAAACCCCATTTATCTAATTTAAAGGCTTGGGATTAGCCCCCTGTTCTACCTCTTTATACTTTATCTTATGAACTCCCAAAACTATTCATGGCCGCGCCCTCGTCAAAATGATCCTATGTCAAAAATATGTATAAAATCTATAAATATGCATGAAAAACCCATTTATCTCATTTAAAGGCTTAGGATTAGCCCTCTGTTCCACATCTTTATACTTTACTTTGTGAACTCCCAAAACTATTCATGGCCGCGCCCTCGTCAAAATGATCCCATGTCAAAAATATGTATGAAATCTATAAATATGCATGAAAAACCCATTTATCGAAATGAAAAATGGAGAATAAGCCCCCCGTTCCCCCTCATTATACTTATCCAATGAACTCCTAATACTAATCGAGGATGCGCTTCATCAAAATGATCCTATATCTAAATTTTGAACGAAAAGTGATAATTCTGCATGAAAAACCCATTTATATAAATTAAGGGAAGGATCATTAACCCCCGTTAACCCTCTTATACTTATCGAATAAACTGCCAAAACTAATCATGCAAGGTGCCCTCATCAGAAACATCCTATGTCTAAGATTTGAATAAAATAATATAATTCTGCAGGAAAACCCCATTTATCTAATTTAAAGGCTTGGGATTAGCCCCATGTTCCACCTGTTTATATTTATCCTATGAACCGCCAAAACTATTCATTGCGGCACAAGAAGTTTGATATATTAATTTCCTGAGGAGATATTTTGACTATAAAAATGTAGCAAGTGTCCATAGGCTTAAGATTACGAATTCGAATTCGGAAAATGAGTGTCCAGCAGGCTTAAGCGATATAGTAAGCCGTATTTCAATTATTTTCTTTAAAAAACTGTATGACAAGAAAATTTCCAGATATCGTCATTTTTAATTTTTCATTTTACATTTTGGGTACTTTGTCACATTCTATATATCCATAAAAATGTAAGAAATATTTATCTTCATACATAAAGAGTTCGAAATAAAAACATATTAATGAAAAGACTTATAATTATAATGCTTATAATACTTTAATTTACTACGAAATTAATGCATAATTCTATTCCGAAAATTATTCCTAAAATTAAGAAATCGATTCATTAATACCTAGGAATTAAAAGCAGATGTTCTAGGAAACATGTTCCAGTAGAATTTTTTTTATTCCATTTATAATGAAAGAACTTAAACATGCTAAAAGTTACCCTAATTTTCAGAAATCGATTTTGCCCTAATTACGTTTGTTCTAGCTTAATGCGATCGATGCAAATTACTAAGTACCTGCTCCATTCAATTTTTTCGCCTTAATGTTCATTCTTTATCTATCATTATCAAATTTTAAAAGTATTTTATTTAAATCTAGTGATTGGTTAAGAAAATTTTAAAGTGATGTTTAAATTTACTGTGTTAAGTATTTTGTTTTCGCTTCACTTGATTCATATAATGTCTGTAAATTCTTTTATAATTTCAAGAATGTAAATTTTATGCAAAGTACATTATCAAGCTTGCAGCTTGTATTTGCCATTTTAGGTGCGTTCGTAATTATGTAAACACGTAACACCTATAGTTGTCGTTCAGTCCTTCCGTCTGTCCGTCCATCCGCATATAACAACACAAAAACTACTCAACCGAATCGTTTGAAATTTAAAAAAAATAATTATTGCATAATTTTGTCGAGTAACTTCAATTTTTATGGAAACCGGATGCATATATCAATTACAGGCAGAATCAAAAGTATTCCGTTACATTACGTTCAATGGGGAAACATGTCTCACATAACGAATGTCGAACATAATAAATTTGATATGTATCTATGAAGTACATATTATAATATACATTTTGCTTATTATGTGGTGCAAAGAACATTTGTTATTAATTTACAAAGCCACACAAAAGTATTCCATTACATAATGATATAGGGGGAACATTGTTTTGTGCGCATTTTAATTGTAATTTCTATTTACAATTTTATGAGATTATATTTAAATTTTTATTTTATATTTTTAAAACTTCGTTATTGTACAAACGCACCTTATTTACTACGATTCAAGTGCAATTTCCAACTTGTTTAAAACATATATATCTTAAATGCATACTAATTTTTTTTTTAAACGCGCATTTTATTTCTATAACTCTCACTGTAAATAAATTTAACTTTTCACTGCACAGTGTTCCATATCTAGCACATATCTAAACACACTATAATTTGCATTAAGAACCAATTGGTCAATGTAATCGGTGTAATTGATCAAGAAAAGTCGAAAAAAGAGAATAAAACTTAATTTGTCCATGTTATAAGAATGCGTTTGAATAAAAAAAAAATGTTTTTCGGAAATCAAACAGTTTTCGATCACGCTATTATGGCACATTTGCTTTTATTACTTCTACTGAATGCTCAAAATTATTAATATAACGAAAGTTTCAGAATGTTATGCAGATAAAATAACTTAATTTAAGACCACTTAGCAAAAATATAGCAATACAACATTTAAAACTGCAATTTTGAATATAGGATACGAGCCATTAGAGTATAAAATTTTAGCTGTAAGCTTGTCTCAGTTATCTGAATGATATTTAACATTTATCAAATCATTATTAGTGCACACATATAACGCATAGAAACGGTTTTTTAAACTCTCATATTGTTTCTTCTAACCGTGACTATAAATGAGTTTATGCCTGGATTGCATTCGGCTCATACATAAAGAACTACAATTTTCATTATGTATCATGCGTTTTGCCAATACAATCGATGTAGTGATGAATAACAGTTTTAAATATGGAATAACACGTATTATATCCATCTCGTACGGCTGCTTTGACAAAATTAGAATTTGTTTTTCGGGGGAAAAGTTCCGGATCTATCTATTAAGGCATATTTACGTGTATCATTTTTAGCACTTTCCAACAAAGTTGAAAAGTGCTTATGCATTCGGTTTGTCTGGCCGTCTGTCCGTCTGTCCGTCTGTCCGTCTGGCCGCGCTCTAACTCCCGTAAATATACTCGGATTGCTATGAAATTTTTATACGTTATTGAGGTTTACCCTAGCACGAACCCTATTGAAAATGAAGTATCTACCATGATTAGTTTATCTACAGAGAGAATCAAAAGTTTCCCATTACATTACGGCCTATGTGTAATAGGAAAAATCGCTAATATACTCGGATTGCCATGAAATTTTAGGACGTTATTAACGTTTATTCTAGCACAAGTCCTATTGAAAATAAAGTTTCTACCATGATTAGTTTATCTACAGGGCGAATCAAAAGTTTCACATTACATTACGGCCTATGGGGAATAATAGCTAATATACTCGGATTGCCATGAAATTTTAGGACGTTATTAACGTTTACCCTAGCACAAGTCCTATTGAAAATGACGTTTCTACCATGATTAATTTATCTACAGGGCGAATCAAAAGTTTCCCATTACATTACGGCGTATGGAGAAAATTCGTTAATATGCTCGGATTGCCATGAAATTTTAGGACGTTATTGAGGTTTACCCTAGCACGAACACTACTGAAAATGAAATATCTACCATGATAAGTTTATCTACAGAGAGAATCAAAAGTTTTCCTTTACATTACGGCCTATGGGGAAAAATCATTAATATACTCGGATTGCCATGAAATTTTAGGACGTTATTGACGTTTACCCTAGCACGAACCCTATTGAAAATGAAGTTTCTATTATGATTCGTTTTTCTACAGGGCGAATCAAAAGTTTTCCATTACATTACGGCCCATGGGGAAAAATCGTTAATATACTCGGATTGCCATGAAATTTTAGGATGTTATTGACGTTTACCCTAGCACAAGTCCTATCGAAAATGAAGTTTCTACCATGATTAGTTTATCTACAGGGCGAATCAAAAGTTTCCTATTACATTACGACCTATGGGGAAAAATCGTTTCAAAGGAATTTTAAAGATGTTATACCCTGTCAAACGTACTAAAATATGCATTCTATAAAATATAAGGTGAAAATGTAGCTATTATTCATTTACAGGGCCACACAAAAGAATTCCATTAGATAATGTAAAAGGGGGAATTTTGTGTGACATATTTTAAATATATTGAGCTTTTTCATGTATAATAAAATTGATATATGTCACTGAAGCTTAATCTTATACTATAAAAAGCAAAAATTGTGTGTGTGTGGGGGGGGGGTAAATTTTATCTCAAAAACGGCTCTAACGATTTTCGCAAAAATTTGGATTTTACCATTTTCGGGCACGAGAAGACCATTGGGCTAGGTCACATGTTCGAGAAAATTCGATTATTGGGTCATTTTGGGTCATAATGGGTCAAGATCAAGCTATTTATATCTTGAGAACGGCTGGTTCGATTTTAAGGAAATTTTGTAACCAATCGTTTTTTGGCACAAGAAAACTATTGGGCTGGGTCACATGTTCGAAAAATTTCGATTATTGGGTCATTTTTGGGTCATTATGGGTCAAGCCATTTTTATCTAAAAAACGGCTCTAACGATTTCGACCAAATTTTACATTTTATCGTTTTGGATTACCAGAAGACCATTGGGTTAGGTAACATGTTCGAGAAAATTCGGTTAGTGGGTCATTTTTGGGGTCATTGTGGGTCATGCTATTTTTATCTAGAGATTTTCTCACGCAATTTTGACTAAAAATTGCATTCTATGGTTTTCGGCCACGAGAATAACATTGGGCTAGGTTACATGTTGGAGAAAAAATTTTAATGGGTCATATTGGGTCATTAAGTGTCTGAGTCAAGCTATTTATATTTAAAGAACGGCGTGATGGATTACGAGTATAACGAAATTTTGTATGTAACAGTTTTTTGACATGAGAAAACTAATGGGCTAAATCACATGTTTGAGAGATTTCGACTATGAGGGTCATTTGTGGGTCATGATGGGTCATAATGGGTCATGGTCAAGCTATATCTAAAGAATAGGTGCTTCGATTTTAACGAAATTTTGTATGCAACTTTTTTGGCACGATAAAATCATTGGACTAGGTTACATGTTCGAAAAATTTAGATTAATGGGTCATTTTGGCTCATTAAGAGTCTGGGTCAAGCTATTTATATTTAAAGAACGGCGTGATGGATTATAACGAAATTTTGTATGTAACAGTTTTTTGACATGAGAAAACTAATGGGCTAAATCACATGTTTGAGAGATTTCGACTATGAGGGTCATTTGTGGGTCATGATGGGTCATGGTCAAGCTATATCTAAAGAACAGGTGGATCGATATTAATGAAATTTTGTATGCAACATTTTTTTGGCACGATAAAATCATAGGACTAGGTTACATGTTCGAAAAATTTCGATTAATGGGTCATTTTGGATCATAAAGGGTCCTGGTCAAGCTATATATAATTAGAGAACGGCAGGATCAATTTTAACGAAATTCTGTATGTAACAATTTTTAGAAACGAGAAAAGTAATGGACTAAGTCACATATTCGAGAGCTTTCGATTATAAGGGTCATTTGTGGGTCTTTATGGGTCAAGGTCAAGCTATATCTAAAGAATGTGTGGGTCGATTTTAACGAAATTTTGTATGCAACATATTTTTGACATGAGAAAATCATTGGGGTAGGTCACATGTTCGAGAAATTTCGATTAGTGGGTCACTTTTGGGTCATTCTAATTTTATCTAGACAACGTTTAGCGCAATTTTGAATAAATTTTGTATTTTATCGTTTTCGGGTACAAGAAAATCATTGGGTTATGACAGATTTTTGAGAAAATTCGATCAATGGGTCATTTTGGATCATAAGGGGTCAGGGTCAAACTAACTATATCTAAAAAACGGCTCAATCGATTTTATCTAAATTTTGTATCTAATGTTTTTCGGCATGCTAAAACTAATGAGCTAGGCCACACGTTCGAGAGATTTCGATTATAAGGGTCATTTGTTGGTCATGATGGGTCATGCTAATTTTATATAGAAAATGGTACTCACCATTTTGACTATACTTTGAATTATATCGTTTTTGAGCAAGAGAAAACCATTTGGCTTGGACACATGCTCGCGAAATTTCGATTAGTGGGTCATTTTGGGTCTTAATGAGCTAGGGTCATTCTAATTATATATAACAACGACTCAATCAATTTTACCTACATTTTGAAACAAAACGTTTTTGTCACGAGAAGACTATTGGGCTGAGTCGCATGTTAAACAAAATTATATTAGTGGGTCATTTCGCTTCATTGCTGAATGCTGCCAAGCTAATTTTACCTAAAAAATGGCTTAAACGATTTTGATTCAATTTTATATTCTACTGTTTTTCATTAACTGAAGACGATTGAGCTATGTCAGATGCTTGATCAAATTTGATTAGTGGCTCATTTTGGGTAATACGGGTCAGGGTCACGAGAATATGGCAAAAGCCAATAACTTGGTGATATTTGGCAAAATATTGGCGACATATAGCCAAAAAATCGACTATAAAAATTACGAAAACCAAAACACGTATTTGGAGCCAAATGAAAGAATGCCTCCAAATTTGACTATATCTAGCAAAAAATATTGTCTTTCAGAATGTAAAGAATTTTTTTATACATTCTTAAGAGGATTCGAGATGCATGGTTAAACCAATCAGAGTCGAGTTAAAAAAGTGATTTAGATCGATGTCCTTTCGTTGTAAATTTTAAAATAAAGTAAAATTTATAAATATGTGCATAAAAACATAGTTCTCTTATTGATTGTTTTTCTAAATAATACTATTATAAACATGTTTTACAATAATAATACAGAGTTAGTGATACAGTGAAAATACTATATCGAGTTGAACAGAAAGGTAATTTTGACCGAGCTAAGCTCGGTCTCCCCTGCTAGTATAAATTATACGCTACTGTCTTGCATAATATGAAGTACATAGCATTTACAGGGCCATACAAAAGATTTCAAATAGTATATTCTTTCCGAAGTACCGTACATGTGTCCGATGATGGCTGATGAAGAGATGAAATGCATTTTAATTATGATATTCGCGTTTGTATTTCGCTAAATATATGCACATTATATGGTGTGTATAAATGTTATAGTTGATATATAAGGCTACCCAAAAGAGCTCACGAACGTTACTGAATATGAGCGTAAATTATTTAAATGTGGTTCTTAAATAAGCTATGCATTTTTACTCTGCGCTGCATTCAATTTACTGAGAAATGTTTGCAGAATATAGATAAAGGGATATACAGAGCCACGCAAAGAATTCTTTACATGGACGCATATGAATGATAATTTATGAGAATGTGATTTCAGTTGTTTTTAAAGTGTTTTAGTTTACAATAAATTTTAGCCTAATGCTGACGTGTAATAAAGGTAGAATGTAAACTACAGGGCTGAACAAAAGTATTCAAGTATGTTTCCATCTAATAGTAAGAATTGCTGAAAAAGAAATTTCAAACTACTAGGTATTTTCTTGCTGAGCTAATTTTTCCTATTATATGAACTGACATATGAAATACAGGGCTGTTCTAATGTACTGGAATACATATTTGGGTATATTTGGCTATACACTATTATTTCCCTAAATAACAAAGTTTTGTTAAAGAATTCATTAAGTGTTGGAAAGTGCTTCATAATCTATGCTTAACGCATGATTTTTCTTACTTGTTACTTAATACTAAAAATTATGAATGTAACGAAAGTTGCAGAAAATTAAGCAGATAATATTCATTATCTTCAGCCCACTTAAATGCAAAATATAATAATATATATTTTATTAAATGTAATTGTGAATGTAGGATAACACGCTATTAAAAATAAAATTTTGGCTGAAAGCTTGTCTTAGACACCTGCATGATATTTAAATTTATCTAATCATATATTGTATAGCCATAAAACCCATACGAATATTTTTTCAATCTTGCACTTTATATCGTACAACTCTGACTATAAATGAGTTTAACTTTTCACTGCACCGTGGGCCACACACTGTAAAAAAAGGAGTCGATCTACTGAACAAATTTAGTGATCCTTGTAATTACTAAAAAAATTTTTGTATTCTTACTCAGTTACAAGAAAATCTGTAAGAGTTACAAGAAAAAAGCTAGCAATGAATAGAGTTAATAGTTTTATATTTTTAATAGCTATTACTAAAACTCGCTTGGTGTGGCCGTGATAGCCTAGTGGTCATAGCACAGAGCTCCAGACTGAAAGGCCTCGGATTCGATGCTCGACACCACCAAAGATGTAACGAGTGTATGCAGTGTAAGTATTCGTTAAGTAAAGGGGTTGTGAAATCAAAATTGCACAGGTGCCAATGTTTGAGGCTGCCATCTATTGAAGCGTTGCCGAAAATCTACCGCTGCAAAAATTGCGTTTGGACTAGCTACTAAGAATACGTCAGTAATGGTTACTAAAAATAATTTTGGAGCTGTTACTAAAATTTGCTGCCTGGCTCATACTAAAAAGTTTTGAGTTAGTTATACAAAAGATTCTTTTGTTCAGTTTACAAAAGAAAGGTTTGTTTCATTTGCAAAAAAAAAAAAAAAAAAAAAAAAAAAAAAAAAGTTTGGAATGGTTACTAAAAAGTTTTGTGGAATACAAATTTACTAAAAAATTTTTAGTAACCTCTAACCTCATGAACTTTTAAACGCCATGAACGTCATAAAGGCCCTCATGAAAGTCAGCTTTTTAAGTATAATTTCATTATATTAATATTTATATGTATTTATATTCAAATTTAACCATCAAAATTTGAGATTTTAAACGAAATTCAAATTTAAATTCATTAAAAAACTTACAAGTCCAAAGTCCAATTGAGCATTGTCAATTCGATTTTGTTGCTATGGAAACATCGCATTTTTATTTTTGAATACGCTTAAATGTATGAAAATAATTTTACTGAATAAGAATTTTTTATATAGAAAATATTTTTTTCTGAGGTAAATTAAATAACTACAGCAACAAATAATATATATATATATGCAATTTAATGTATATATATATTATATTAAACTCGCTCATTGTTTATGTTTAAATACATTTATGTTTAAATTCATTTACACGGATTCTAAAAATAAAAAAATTTCAGTTGCATTAAAATCGTTTGCTTTTGGCGGGGGAAAGTGCTGCTCGCCAAATCGTGTGACACTTTCGTCTTTTCACGCCAAATATATTTTTACATGTTTTCTCATGCATTTCCGCCGTTAACTTTCACCGATCCCTTATTACATACATGAGTAATTTAATTAATATTTTTTTTTAAAAATCTGAGTATGCCCAGTATGGAGACCTTCCTTGTAAGTTTAGGAATATTTTGCGATGATGCTTAGTCAAGAAGGACACACGAGTGGGACATTAACAACATAATCTCACATTCAACAATGTCAGCTGAACTTTATGTTGAAAGTGTGCAAAGTGAGCTTGCAAGAAGACTCTATTTGCAATTATGAACACATATCTCATGTATTGGTGTAAATTATCCGCTATGATTTTCAGATAGTTTATGGCGTTCATGGTTTACTCATACAAGAAGAACATGTCCCAGGGACTTGCATAAATACTTTTCCCAAAACTTAATATTGCCACAACTGACCTTTGTATAACTTGTTGTAAAAGGGGAATAACAGTTCGTATAGAGGACACGTATCCAAACATGAGTGTGAACGTGCTGAAGGATAAATCGTGTTTCATCCGACGAGGCATCTTTCTATGCTCGATAGTCCAGTCATGATGTTCCCGGGCTAAATGTGGGAATATTTGACGATGATGCTTACAAGGAAGGTATCCAGACGGGCATACTCAGAAATTCTGAAAAAAATACAGAATGTTCTTCTCTCAAGTCGATATATATGTTTATAAAGAAATTTTGTCGGAACCCCGATAGAAAGTTTTTAAAAAAATAATGAACATTTCGTTAATTTGGAAATTTATCATCGATTGGAAACAAAATATTTTTTTTGTTGTTGTTTTTCAATACTTTTTATGGTGAAAATGTTTCATGTTGAACTATTTTTTTAAATATTTATTTACAAAACTTTATTTTGTTAGGTTTTAATTTGTTATAACTATATTTTTATCATACATATTTATAATGAAAATTAGCTATTAAATCTTATGATTTAACATTAAACAAAATTAAATTAATTAAATTTGTTTCAGTCTCAAAAATAAGTCCAATTGAGTTTGTCTATTGAATTTCGTTGCAATGGCAACAAAAAAACTTATTCGATATTGAAATGTATCAGTGCAGTATTCTTCACCCTGTCTTTATTCGGGAATACGCTTAAATATGTAAAAATATATTTTTCAATATGAAAATATTTTTCATATAAATAATTATTTTTACAGTATTAAAAGCTAAATAACTGTTACAACAAGCAATATATATATGCAATACAATATAATATGCATATTAAACTCTCTGCTTGTTTAAGTTTAAATTCATTAAATATCATTTATAGGCAATTCGAAAAATCTATTAACAAACAATTTTCAGTTGCATAAAAAATTTTTGCTTTTGGGGAGGCAAAGTGCTGTTCTCGCCAAATCGCATGATGCTTTAGTCTTCTTACGCCAAATAGTCAACAAGAGCATACGAAAGGAACGTTAGCATAGAACCCTCACATTAAACAGTGTCAGGTAAACTGTATGATAAAGAAAAATTCCACTTGGGCCTGTATTGTCTTGAGATGTAAATTAAACGAATATTTGGTGCCGATTTTGCTTTACCAAAGTCTTGTTCGTCCTTTATATTTGATAATGCCTAAGCGTGCAACGCGATGGCTTCTACTGGTGGTTTCACTGGTCATTTATCAACTTTTTTCAAGTTCTAACAACAATATGTCCCAAACAAACCATGCAAGGTGCAGTTTCGAAGTTACTCTTTTGTGCATCTGAATTCTGCCCTCTATCACAGTACACTGTGAAACACTTGTGTAACGTTACTCAATAAAGTTGGTGGCAGCCAAGCTTCTACCATGTTTATGATGGAATAACGATAATACCGGTTTAATCATGATAACCAGCGTAATATTACACTAATATGTAATGTTAGACCAGTAACATATGTTTAAATTACACCATTATCTAAGTGAAAAAAAATCATACCATAACACTGGTGGAAGCAAAGCTGCCACTAGTTTTATGGAGTGATATTACACGAATGTTTTACAGTGTAACTTAGATCAGCAGCCTTTACCCTCACAAGCAAATGTAAACTCAAAATGATTCTTATGATTCCTTAGCAGCATTTAAATATCATTCCCACCAGATTATGCACAATTCACGTCATCCAAGCTAGTGCATTACACAATGTGGAGATAGTCATAATGTTTTGGCTCTCCAATGTATACACCGGGTGTCCCAAAAATGACTGATGGATTTAAAAATTAGTAACTTGCAAACGGTGACAGATATTTAAAAAAAAATTGCAGGAGGGTTATGAATAATATCAGGAGTTTTTTTACCGTAATTTTTTATTTTAGTTCGCATCTCAAACAATAGGTGGCACTGACGGCGATTGAAGGCCAGGTGATCAGTGCTGAGTGAAGCGTCGACCTGGCCTTCAATTGCCGTCAGCGCCACCTATTGTTTGATATGCGAACTAAAATAAAAAATTACGGTAAAAAAAACTCCTGGCATTGTACATAACCCTGCTGCAATTTTTTTTTAAATAGCTCTCACCCGTTGCAAGTTATTGAATTTTAAAATCCATCAGTCATTTTTGGGACACCCGGTATTCATAAATATGTATGCATAACATAGGCGCCCGGCTAGCCGAAAAGTACTGCAAAAGGTTTTTCTTAATATATACTAAACACGTTACGCAGTCTGGTACATTAAAAAATCTAAAAAAAAAATGAAGCAAAAATATTAATGTTTAAAAAAGTAGTTTTTTTTTGAAAAAACTTGACTTTTTTTAATAAAATAAAAATTAAAAGAAATTAATTATTATTATTATTTTCATTAAAAGAAATTAATTATTATTATTATTTCATAGCAATCCGAGTATATTAACGATTTTTCCCCATAGGACGTAATGTAATGGGAAACTTTTGATTCACCCTAGAGATAAACTAATCATGGTAGAAACTTCATTTTCGATAGGACTTGTGCTAGGGTAAACGTCAATAACGTCCTAAAATTTCATGGCAATCCGAGTATATTAACGATTTTTCCCCGTAGGCCGTAATGTAGACCGTAATGGAAACTTTTGATTCTCTCTGTAGATAAACTAATCATGGTAGATACTTCATTTTCAATAGGGTTCGTGCTAGGGTAAACCTCAATAACGTATGAAAATTTCAGAGCAATCCGAGTATATTTACGTGAGTTAGAGCGCGGACAGACGGCCATCCGGCCAGACAGACAGACAAACCGAATGCATAAGCACGTTTCAACTTTGTTGGAAAGTGCTAAAAAAATGAGTCATTTCACGGTCAATAGAAATGATACTTGACAATCAGATCTATATAAAAATGCGCACTCTACAGTGAGACAATAAATTTAAAAATTAGACTATCATTAAAAGTTCTTTTCATATGTGGTTCTATTTACCCAAACTTTCCATTAGGAATTTATTTATAACTCTAACCATAACTTAGGAATATTAAAATAAACAATATCATTGCAAACAAAGCCTTTATTAGTATACATTTCAATATACTTCATTATAATGAACTTGGGATATAAATTTGATACAAAATGAAATTTGCTTTTATTAAACAAAATTTTTATCTCCCTATTTAAATATGTTCTAGATAAAGATTTATATGACCAAATTTGTACCCGATTCATGTTCACTTTTTTAAACTCCAAATTTCCTCCTTGTCATACATATGTATAAATGTAAGTCACCTTTTTTATCAATGTATTTTGTATTTCAAAATCCCCTGTAAGATCCTCCAGACCTACAGGATTGACTAGCTTAGTTTGGTAAACTCTTCAATTGTATGGTTGGGTCCGTAATTAATTCATTATTAAACTTTTGTAATTTAAATTTCAACCTACTGAAACTGCTTTTAAAGTAGTGCAAATGAACTAATTTAAATTTCAACCTCATGAAACTGCTTTTCAAATAGGGCAAAGGATCTCTTTTAAATTTCAACCTCCTGAAACTGCTTTTCAAATAGGGCATTGGATTTCTTTTAAATTTCAACCTCTTAAAACTGCTTTTTGAATAGAACAAAGGAGCGCTTTTAAATTTTGTGAAATCCGTTCCTGACCGTTTTGAAACCTTCAATTATCGCTGATAATTTTATGTATTATTTTTCTGTTATAATTTATCGATGATACTTATTATATACTTATAAGAGAATGCACTGTTACGGATAATATTCACTTTCCTATTTAAGAACTTTTCAAAACAAACCATAAAAACTCTGCCAACCTTGAAACGGAAAGTGAAGAATTTATAACAAAAGGGTGAACATGCAGTGTTCGGATTATGTTGATTATTAATTTTTCTTCTATAAACTGTTGTATTCAATAAATCCCCCTCCCTAATTAAAAAGGCATTCAAAACTTGGTAAACTACTATTCTCTTCTAATCAAGGTGTAAACTGAATATTTTCTATCTAATTTATTCACTTCATCAACAAAACTAATAAAAGAATGAATCTCGAATTCTCAGACCAAAAGAAAAAAGGAAAAAAAAATACATTAATATATTTTTCCCCTAAACTAGGCAAATTATCAAAACTTTCAAACAATTCTTTCAAATGGACCGATTTCGAATTCTGCTAGAAATCCCAAAATAGGAGAACCAACTAAAACCACCATTTTTTGCTCATACAATTTTCTATCAAACATAAGGATGTTACTATTTATAATTTTGGCCAACAGTCAGCCTATTTTTCAGTCTCACTTTCTTATTGTCATTATAGTTTTCAAAATTTACTATCAAATCATTAACATTGGAACAGACTTGTCATAACATCAATTGATAAAAGAAATTTGACATCCATACTCGCCAAAATGCAATCATGAGAAATCTTAAGCATCTTGATATATTCAAAAATTCCCCTGTGAAGTTAACAAAAAATGCTAAGTTAGTAATAGCTGCGTCAACAATAACACAAATGCATTTTTTTTAATATGCTGGCGCTTGACATCTCATTACTGTGGAGTGCAACGGATACCCTTCTTTATGATCCTTTACCACACCGACAATAAGTATTTTTATTTAGATTTGTGTTTTTATAATATGATTATGGCTGATTTGAACTGAAACACGCCATTTTTTAATGTATTTTGCAACATCTTTTTTAAGAAGAGGTAAATGTTTATAAAAAAGTTGTCTTTTTTTAAATCTCGCGATTTTAAAAATCTAATTGATTTTTTTAAATTGTTCATGAAAAATCATTTTTAAGACGAGAGTCCATAGATCAACTTGCGAATTCTCTCTACTCTAATGTTGTAAATGTAGCATTTTATATTTTATTCAGATAAGAAATCATTATATCTGAAAAGTAATATTTTCTTTATTCAACAATATATTTATTTCGGTGAATATTATGAATGTTATTGGGAATAGTTGGAAATATTTAAATGAAAAATCACTTAATTATAGAAAAGGGCAAATTCTTATGTGTTCATGCATCGTAATATATGTTCACTCTGTTTCCTGTATGTTTTAGCTAGATTTAAAAATAAATACTACCTATTACACTCTCTCCTTTGTTGAAATTTATGGAAAATATTTGACGATCTATGCTATTCATGATTCCAAGAACCCCAAACCACCCCCATTCCAAAACTGTATACATCAACTTTTTACATTTTTATGGATGCGATAAATGCAGTATTTCTGTACAAATCTCTTCCAAACTCATACATAAAATAAAGATGCAGAAAATCTCAATCAAGTTCATTAATGGGCAAAATCAAATCAAGGTGATGGAAACAGGAAGGGTCTAACAGAACCCCCCCCCCAATCGTAACTTCTTAATTTTAATATCAAATCAATTTAAAGTTATTCCTTTTACTTCTGGAAAAAAAATGAATTTGTCCTTTGGTAAATCACACGTGTTAGCGTCACACACATGTCGCATTAAAAATTGGACATCTTCGTATCTGCTTCATAGGCGGAATTCATTTGGAAATGCAACATCTGCCGGTTACATTACAATTTTACCAGTAAGGCGTTTTCACCCTACGTAGACAAGATGTGAAAAGAATAATTAATACTTGTTCACGATCCTCCTCTTTCCTTATTCAAAGAATAATGTTTTAACGTAAATGATGTTACAGATTTTTAATATATTAAAATAATGATGATTTGTTTTGCTATCTATTGGCAGATTTTCATAATATATATATTTTTTTTTATATAAATTTCAAGCACATCATTTGAATTACCTGTAGTAATTTATCTCGTTTGGACTACCAGAATGCATTCCAGAGCCCTTTAAAATGTAAAATTCATTTCTTGCTAACCTTGTACTGTTTAAAAGTATTAAAAAGATAAATTAGGAGTAAAGGGAATTTTGTTCATTTTTTATAAAATGTTTTTATGTATTTTTAGTTAGAAGTTATATATTATGGTAGGAAAATTAGATACTGTAAAATAGATGTGATTCTTCTGTTTTTAAAATAGTATTGATAATTGAATTTTATGTATTTTTTATCTTTGAATTCGAAAATGCCGTTCAATCTTAATTACTATGTCAGTTGTTTTCGCAAATTAAAATTTCCAAAGTTGAAATGTTTAATGTTTAATTTGAGCGTTCTTTCTCACCTCATCGTATCTTTCAGCAGTTAAGCTTTAAGAATCCGAGAATGTATAAAATTATGCCCGAAATCATACCCGAAATGCACTAAATTATTGAATTAAATGCAATTAAATTAAATAAAAAAATTACCTCTGTTTTATAATTTCAGATTTTCGTTACGTTTTAGCTTTCTTTCTCACTTATGATTTGTAAAAACATTTTAATATGATTGCTAAAAAATGAAAGACATTTTCAAATTCAGTGTTAAAAAGTACGAAAAGACAATTATCAAAAGTTATTAAAAACAGAGATCTTCTCTTTTTTATAGTATTTGATTTTTGTTATTTTTTAATTTTAAGAAATTATTATTTTTGAAATATCTTGACATGATGGTTAAACATTTAGATAATTTTTGGATTCAGTGATAAAAAATGCATAAAAAAACCGCATAGCCATTGCAATCTTGTGTTTACTAATTAAACACTTTTTCTTAGAGACTTCTTAGAGATAATCTATGCGACTTTCTTAATCTATCCTATATGTGTTATCCTGTAAGATAAATATGAATGATAATACACCAAAAATGATAAATTTAAATTGTCAGAGATGTACGTCTATATGTGAAATTTAATCTGTATCCGATACTTGAAAATGGGTTAAATTTTGAGTTCAAATTTTCAAATGGGTAGACGCAGATACTATCGTTAGTTAAGTAAAAAACACAAGTTAAGTAAAAAAATGAAAAATAACATTATATTTGTTAAAAGAGATCATAAAAGAATAAGCAGTTCCAAATCCTTCTTGCAAAGAGAACGTACGTTAAAATACAATTATTTTAGCCAATCTTAAACTTAATAAAATTTAATTCAATGGCAATACTTATACAGGAAATTTCTGTGATGCATTGCAATAAAATTAGATTTTCTACAGAATAGCCAATATTTCAATTGTCAGGTTTTCAATCAAAAATTATATAATATCTTATAATGAAATTGGAAAAATTAATTTCCAAAAGGATTTGATAAAGCTTCTTTATGAAATCAGGATTCAGGATTCAGATTAAAAGAGATATTATAATTTATTAAAATGAGAATCATTTAATAATATCTCTCTCTTTCATTATCCATTAAAACTAAATTATATATAATATCTGATTTTCTCAAATATTATAACATGTCGTAAAATATATGAATCATACTATTTCTCTTATAGTGTAAGCGAAAAGACATAGCATTAAAATAAAATTTAATAAAAAAAATGATGCAAATGCATTATCGGTAATTTCATACTACAGTATCATCTTTAAAAAAAATTAAAACTAATTAGGTATTTTATAGTACAATTATTATACCATATATTTTTGTTTTATTTATAAAATGTATGTTTTATTTTTTATTAATTCATTAATTTTGCTGATTTTAATGCTGCGCATGAAATTCATGTACTGAATTTAAAAATCTTTAAAATAGTTCTGATTTAAATTTTCGGAAACACTTAGTCATTTTTTATAAAGATTTTACAATTTTTTAACATTTATTGTAAAAAAATGTATTGATTTTCATGTATAAGAAATTTATTTTATATTATTGCTCGAGTAAACAATACTTAATTTAGAATTCTTAGAACTGTATAAATTTTTATTCATTTAGAAATGTCTGTGATGCATAGTTTAATGAAATTAGATTTTCTACTGAAAAGCCAATGTTTCAGTTTTCAGGTTTTCAATATAGAATTACGTAATACCTTATAATGAAATCGGAAAAATTAATTTCCAAGAGGATTTTATAAAGCTCCTCTATCAAATTCGGACTCAAGATTCAGATTAAAAGAGATATTATAATTTATTAAAATGAAAATAATTGAATAATATATCTGTCTTTGATTGTTCATAAAAATTAAATTATAGATAATTTTTGATTTTATGAACGATTAGAGTCTCTATTCAATTCACAATAAAATGGGTGAAGTGTATTATTCCTCTTATATTACATGAAAAAATATAACATTAAAATATAAATTAATAAAAAAAAATGCAAATCCGTTATTGCTCATTTAATAATGCAATACAATCCTAAATTTTTCTTTTTAAAAATAAACTCAAAATCACTCATGTATTTATAGCACAAAGTTATTAATGTTTCATTAATATTGCTGTTTTTCATGCCGTGTGTGAAATTCAAATATGGCATACAAAAATTAAATAAGAAAAATTAAATTCAAAGGTGCTTTTCGCTAGTTTTAGAAAGTGTGGGTAATTTTTTTTTCACTTTGGTAAGTATATGCAAAAAACGCTGATCATGTGCTATAAATAATATTATTTATACATTGAAAATTAGTAACATGCACAATTAAATTATAGTCAACATTATGTCCCCAAAAAGTATTTGTGTGAAAATACTTTTCTTAAAATATTTATATCCTTATTTTCAATAAAGTTTCAATTGAAAGCTTAAGAAAAAAAATCATGAATGATTTCGACTGTGAATATTATGTTGAAAATAAGTTAAACTGCAAAAATGATATTGATATATTTTCAATTTGTTTCATTATTCCTACCTTTATTAATACCTTTATTAAAAATTTTATGGAAACATTCAGGTATTATTTTGTTCAGATTTTACAGTGTTTAAATATATAATAAAAGAAAATGTATTGATTTTCATGTAAAAGAAATTTATTTTAAATTATTGCTCGAGTAAACAACATTTCATTTAAATGCTCAGAGCAGTCTAATTGCTTATTCTTTCATAAATTTCTGAGATGCATATTTTAATGAAATTAGATTTCGTACTGAAAAGCCAATATTTCATTTTTCAGGCTTTCAATAAAGAATTATATAATATTTTATAATGAAATTGGAAATATTAATTTCCAGAAGGATTTGATAACGCTCCTTTATTATTAGATCCAGTATTCAGACTAAAGGAGATATTATAATTTATTAAAGGGAGAATAATTGAATAATACCTCTATCTTTCATTATTTATTTAAACTAAATTACAGATAATTTCTCATTTTGTGAAGAACTAGAACATGTACTCAATTCACAATAAAATGTATGAATTGTACTATTTCTTTTATAGTTTACGAGAAGTAGTAACATTAAAATGTAACTTAATAAAAAGAAAAGGATGTAAATACATTACCGTTAATTTAATAATACAGTACAATCTTTTAATAACACATAACCCCCCCCCCCAAAAAAAAAAAAAAAAAAGAAAAGAACCTTAAAAATCAGTCATGCATTTTACAACACGATTATTATACCATGTAGTTCTGATTTTTATTTGGGTAATGTGCCTTTTACTTCTTTATATTTCATTAATTTTATGGTTTTTCATGCCGTGCATGAAATTTAATTACTGAATACAAAAATTATGCAAGAAATTTCACTTTCAAAAGTGCTTTATGTTAATTTCAGAAAGCGTGAGTAATATTCTTCTCACTTTATTAAATGTATAGAAAAATGCTGATAATATGCTATAAATAATATTAATTATGCATTGTAAATTAGTAACGATTAGCACGATTAATTGACAGTCAGCATTATGTTGAAAAAAATGTGTGAAAATACTTATCTAAAAATATTTATATCACAGTTTCCCATAATGTTTTCAACATGAAACTTAAGAAAAAAATCACGAAAGATTTCGATTGTCAATATTATTTTGAGAATAAGTTTAACGGCAAAAATGATTTTGATATGATATCAATTTCTTGCATTCCCCCAACCTTTATTAAAACCTTTATTTAAAACGAGGTGGAACTCGTCGAAATTCGACGAAATAAAACCTTTAAGAAAGAACTTTTTCATTGATTTATAATAAATCTACAAAACTTAGTTACAGTAAAAAAATACACTTTATATTGCTGTCTAACTCTCAAACAAATATTGCTTTAAGCTAAATTTAACAAAAAACTATAAAACTCAATTATCGAAATTATTAAACGAAATAAAACGGAAACTCACCGGATTTTATAACAGGCGATATTTTTGAAATAATATACGCATTTTAATTTCTATTTTTTTTTTCAGAGAAAGAGAAGTGATGAAATTAGATGATTTATGAGAAAATGGAGGGATTCTGTTGCCACAATTACAAAATTGGTACTAAAAATTATAAAACAAAATTAATTACAAAAAAGTACATTTTTTTCTCTATACGGCGATGTACAATTTTAAAATATACGGCGTTTAGAAGTGTAAAATTTGTAGTACCGAAAACTGCAAAATTGAAATTGCATGGGATAGTGTTGATCATTTTTATTTCTATTTTTCTTTTCAACTTTAAGAGAAAATGGGGTGATTCTGTTGCCACAATTACAAAATTGATACTAAAAACTGTAAAAAAAAAAATTAATATTTCAAAAATAAATTGAGATACAGTTTTCGAACAAATTGCATTTAAAAGTAAAAATTTTAAATGTGCGGTGTTTCGAAGCGTAAAATTTGCAGTAGCAAAAACTGCAAAACCGAAATTGCAGAGGAAAGTGTTGCCATTCGCAAAATGACTTATGCGTTACGCCCAGATACGTTTGGCCTTTATAATATAGATAATAATAATAATTGATTTTCTCCTTCATTTAAAAGAATTCACAATTAATTTTTTTAAGTTACAAAAAATATTTGCTTTTAAAATATATTTCAAATGAACACATTTAAAATAGGTATTTTAGTTATAACTTTAAATTGGAAAAATCGGTTTTACTCACTGAATATTCTCGCTTAAAAATATAAAATTCACATTTTACATCTAGCAAGCTAAATGAAAATGTCTGTAAGCCACATTTTTATCCTATTTTAATAATAACTAAAAAGGCAGTTCACAGTCTCATTAAAAATTAAATCTTCCTCAAATTAACTTCATAATTTAACTCTTTTTAAAGAAATTAGTAACCATCCATAAAATAAATTCATCCAATTAATAACCATATTCATCTAAGGAAAACGTATTTATTAAATTGCTTCTGTACTATCCACTTGTAGCCTAGTGGTTAGAGTACTGGTCTCGTAAGAATAAAGTAGCTTCGATCCAGAGGTCTGGAAGTTTTTTTATCCCCATTTTCATCAATTGATTCATAAGTTACCTTCTGTAACAGAAAAAAAAGAATCAGATATTCGTCTGTTGATGTAGAAATCCTGATAGCACTACTGCCAGAAAAATTTTCGTGAATTGAAAAAAGTATTTTGAAAGTATATTTAAAATAAATATGCAGTGTTCCTTTTATAGTGTACATTTTCTTTTTTATTGTATTGTGTTTTATTTATCACTAGCTGATCAATCCGGCGTTGCCCGGGCCCGTGATGTTAATCAGTTTTCAAATGTGCTATTTGTTTTCTAAATGTCTCTTAAATTAAACTCAAATTTCTATGATTTTATATCTTTAAGTCCATTTTGTCAAAATTTATATTTGTAAATGGAAAAATCGGAAAATATATTGAATTGAAAGCACATTCTGTTTGGTATTTTATTTTCTACGTAATTAGATTTTTTAGAAACTATGCGCACCGAAAGCGAACGAAACCGCGACGAAACACTCGGGTTTTTACTGAATTCGTAAAAATTTTAACACTTTTTATTTTGTAAAAAAATAATTCTATCCATACGAAAGTTGCAAAATTTTTGTTAGTAATGTAAATCTGGTTTATTGAAAACTCTAAAAAGATTGGGCTAAAATGCGGGCATTTAGTTACTTTTAGCATAGCAAAAATGTATTCTCCATGAGCCGGGATGTGATTTGTGTTTGTCGGTGCATTTGAACGGGTTAAATCTCATATATATATTTTTTTAATTGCACCATAGATTATAAGAATGTTTTAGCTTTAAGAAAATATTTTTGGTTTGTCAGGACGTATAGGATTGCTCTTTCATAAGTCAAAATCACAATAAAAACGATCTGTTTTTTATTGATTTCATCAAATTTTTCGCACATTTTATTTTGTAAAAAATATTTCTATTAGAACGTTTCGAATTTTTTGTAGGGAGTATAAATTTGGACTATTGAGAAGATTTTAAAAGATTGAGTTGAAATATGTACGGCAAGATAATTTTAACATAGAAAAAATATCCTCTCTGTGAGTTGAAAAATGACCTTATTTTGCCAGTGTATTTGAAAGGGTTAAAATCCAGTTTTCTTAAAACTATTACACCATCGGTTAGAAGAAAGTTTCTACTTTAAGATCTTCTATTTACTTTGTTTACATCTTAAAAATTACGCCCTGGAAGAACATTGACAAAAGTGTGAAAAATGGTTTGGGGAAAAACGACACTTTTCGAATATTTATTTTAAAGAGTTAACTGCAATATTATATAGAATTGATTATAGCATTTGAGATCTAAAAGTACGATCTTTCGAAATATGTCTGTTAAGTTTAACTGCGTGGAGCAGTTTGGTTCATTTGGATTTAAGAAAATGATCCAGAAACAGGAATAAATGTCGAAAAAGACTTCTTCTTTCGTTTAGGTGCGTATATAAATTTGTGCGCATGTGCAAATGATTTCTTTCCTCGAACATAAAAAAATGACTTTTAGGTGAAAGTGATTTCCACTTCGTAATTAATATATCTGAAATTAATCAAAATATCGAAATTCTGAGTTTCAGGTACATCAGGAGAGATATTAGGCTACTCTCAAAAAAATTTTCGAGCCTCGTACGTGTCGTAGATTTTTCTAGCCATCGCAGACACACACACGCAGACAGAGCGATTTGTTATTTTATTAGTATAGATTTTATGGAAACATTTAGGCATTATTTTAGGTATTATTTTGCAGGTATCACAGTGGTTATACAGGGTATCCTTAAACAAATAGTATATACGCTAGAGGGTGATAGAACACATCAAGGCATTTAATAGTAAATAGGAAACCAACGGTCCCAAACGTTTTCCAAAGGAGGTAGCCGCCATTAAAGTTTGGAGTCCAAAATTTCAAATACACATAAAAAACGGAGAAAATGGTCGATTGATTTATGTTATTTTCACTAAAATTATTCTTTATATTGGTATTTTCTTGAAAATAAATTATAAAGATAAATTTCGAAAAGTGCCGATAGAGAGCGCTTTAGACTTTGAGGTAATGAAAAACTATTTTTTGCCGTGATTTTTTGCATCTCATTAAATGATTTCGTAAACTTAGACTTAAATTTTGAGCTCAAAATCTGAATAGTTGGAAGCGGTTAAGTAGCACAAACTTAACTGTGTTCAGAGGGTTTAAATTTCAAATGATTATAAAAAACGGAAAAATTGGTCGATTGATTTGCGGTTTTCACTAGAACTATTCTTTATGTCGGTATTTTATTGAAAATGAATTATAAAGATAAATTTTAAAAAATGCCGATAGAGGGCGCTTTAAACTTTGGAGTAACAAACAACTACTTTTTACGTTATTTTTTGCATCTGATTAAATGTTTTCTTAAACTTAGACTTAAACTTAACTTTTGAGCTCAAAATCAGAATAGTTCGGAGTGGTTAAGAAGCACAAACTAAACTGTGTTCAAAGGGATCAAATTTCAAATGATAATAAAAAACGGAAAAGTTGGTCGACTCGTTTGCGGTTTTAAATAAAACTATTCTTTAAGTCAGTATCTTTTTGAAAATGAATTTTAAAGATAAATTTCAAAAAATTCCGTTAGAGGGCACCTTAAACTTCAGAGTAACGAAGAACAAATTTTAACCGTTATTTTTTGTATCTAATTAAAGGTTTTCCGAAACTTGTTAAATGTTTTCGAAATCTTAGATTTAAACTTAAAGTTTGAACTCAAATTCGGAATCGTTGGGCGGGGTTAAAAAGCGCAATTTGAAGTTTGTTCAGGAGTTGAAATTTACCCCCCTCCCCCTCCTCCTCAAACACAGTTCACTTTTGTGCTACTTAAACACTCGCAACGACTGAGAATTTGATCTCAAAATTTAAATCTAAGCATTTGAAAGCATTTAATGATATTTAAAAAAATAACGGTTAAAAATAATTCTACGCTACTCCGACGTCTAAGGCGCCTTCTATCGGCATTTTGTGAAATATATCTTTAAAATTTATTTTCAAAAAACACTGATTTAAAGCGTACTTTTAGCAAAACCGCAAACGAATCGACTATTTTTTCCGTTTTTTATAGTTTTCCGTTTCGTTTGAAATTTAAACCTTCTGAACACAGTTCAGTTTGTGCTACTTAACCACTCCCAACTATTCAGATTTTGAGCTCAAAATTTAAGTTTAAATCTAAGCCTATGAAACTATTTAATGAGATGCAGAAAATAACGGCTAAAAATAGTATTAGGATGGATTATTTCGTTAATCGATAATTTGATCTCAAAATTTAAATCTAAGCATTTGAAAGCATTTAATGATATTTAAAAAAATAACGGTTAAAAATAATTCTACGCTACTCCGACGTCTAAAGCGCCCTCTATCGGCATTTTTTGAAATTTATCTTTATAATTCATTTTCAATAAAATACCGACATAAAGAATAGTTTTAGTGAAAACCGCAAATCAATCGACCAATTTTTCCGTTTTTTATAATCATTTGAAATTTAAACCCTCTGAACACAGTTAAGTTTGTTCTACTTAACCGCTTCCAACTATTCAGATTTTGAGCTCAAAATTTAAGTTTAAGTCTAAGCTTACGAAACCATTTAATGAGATGCAAAAAATCACGGCTAAAAATAGTTTTTAATTACTTCAAAGTCTAAAGCGCCCTGTATCAACATTTTCCGAAATTTATCTTTATAAATTATTTTGAAGAAAATACCAACATAAAGAATAATTTTAGTGAAAACCGCAAATCAATCGACTAATTTTTCCGTTTTTTATGTGTATTTGAAATTTTGGACCCCAAACTTTAATGGCGGCTATCTCCTTTGAATAACGTTTGGGACCCTTGGTTTCCTATTTACTATTACTCGGCTTGACGTGTTCTATCACCCCCTAGCGTATATACCATTTGTTTAGGGACACCCTGTATATGTATTATAAGAAAATATATTAGTGGGGGGATTTTCATGTACAAGAAATTTATTTTACATTTTTCTCCAGTAAACAATATTTTATTGAAAACTCTTAGAACAGTCTAATCGCTTGTTCATTCAGAAATTTCTGTGATGCCTATTTTAATGAAATTAGACTTTCTACACAAAAGAAAATATTTTAATTTTCAGGCTTTCAATAACGAATTATAGAGTACTATATAATGAAATTGGAAAATCTAATTTCCAAAAGGATTTGATGTAACTCCTTATTATTAGAACCAGATTCCTTTATTATTAATTCATATCCAAGATTAATGCCAGATTACAGAATGCTGGTATTTCGAGGTGACGCTGTATAGATATCCATATATTTCATTAAGGAAAGCATAGCTTAGTTTTTCCTATATTTTGTGAACAAAACTGAAATTCAGTCAGTAGCAATAAATATCTTTATAATCATTTTGATTTAAAATTTTACGGAAACTCCTAGGCAACACTTTTGTAAATATTTTACAGTGTTTAAATACATATTAAAGAAAACGTATTAATTTTCATGCAAAAAACATTTATTTTAAATTATTGCTCGAGTAAAGAATATTTATTGTACTAAGAATTTTTAGAACTGTCTAATCGCTTATCCCTTCAGAAATTTCAGTGATGCATATTTTAATGAAATTAGATTTTCTACTTAAATGGCAATATTTCATTTTCAGCTTTTCAATCAAGAATTATATAATATTTTATATTAAAATCGGAAAAATTAATTTCCAAAAGGATTTGATAAAACTTCTTTATAAATCAGGACTCAAGATTCAGATTAAAAGAGATATTATAATTGATTAAAGTGAAAATAATTGAATAATATATCTTTGATTGTCTATTAAAATTAAATTATTGATAATTTCTGAAAGATTTCAACATGTGATCATAATGAAATGAATGAACCACACCATTTGTCTTATGACGTATTCGAATTCATAACATTAAAATGCAATTTAATAAAAAATTACATTAATGTGTGAGGGAGTATCCTTTGTGATAAAGGCACTCTAGCTTTTTCAGTGAGATCGTGACGTCATTGTTTTAACATGTGTAGCGTGAAAGCGACATCTAGCCTTTATTCCACTTTAACTTTCCAGAGCGTGTGTATCGCCCTCGGTTCTACAGTTAAGTCGCCGTTAGGAGTAATATGCAAATTCATAGCGCCGTCTTCAGTTTGCAAGCTTTGTCTTTGCAAGCACAAAGCTTTTGCAAGCTTTGTGTTTGCTTTTCTGTTTTTCATAAAAGCTTTGAGTGAGTAGCGGCGAAAACCAGCTAGTGTTTTGAGAAGGCGGAAAGCCAGCTAGTGAGAAGGAGGCGAAAGCCAGCAGCGTGCGCCGAGATAGTTTATCACGAGCGGAGCTATCCAAGAAGAGTGCCGGTGGTGGTACTGGCGAAAGTCAGCTACTGTGTTGAGAAGGTGTCGAAAGCCAGCCAGTGTGGTGAAGCGGCAGTAGCCCACAGAGATAGATAGTTAGTAGTGAAGAGATTAGCCTCCAGTGAATTAGATGGTGTTTTAGAGTGAGCTAGCCAGCAGTGTGCGCCGAGTTAGTTGATCACGAGCGGAGCTACCCAAGGAGAGTGTCTGTGGTAAGAAATATTTTAATACGTTGAGAATTTTAAATAATGAGGAGTGCTTGTAGCCACGGGCTGTCTTATAAAAATTTAATCTAGCGTTTAGCCGAAGTCTCAACGAGAAGCTGGTTTGAAGTGCCCCGACTGAGTAAGCCGAGATGTGAGTATAGTTTTGACTTAATCTCTTGGTATTGTGAATAGTTATTGAAATTCTGGAACTGACGCTCCACTTTCCCCAACTTCAAGCGGTTTAAATAAACAGTTGATTTTATATTATACTTAGAAATATGTCTTCATTTCATCTACACAAGCTCCCACACGTTACAAATGACACCCGGTATGTGTACCCTCCCGTTACAAATGCACTGTCATTAATTTAATAATGCAATACAATCAGTAAAAAAAAAAAAAAAAAAAAAAAAAAACACTTAAAATCAATCAATTACTTTATAGCAGATTTATTATGTCATATTTTTCTATTTTTATTATTTCATTAATTTTACTGTTTTTTATGGATGCATGAAAATTAAAATTACTGAATTTAAAAAGTTAATCAAGAAAATTTACTTTTAAAAATGATTTTCGCTAGTGTCAGAAAGTGTGAGTAAAATTCTTTTAGATTTATTAAATGTATGAAAAAAAACTGATAATAGACCACGAATAATATTAATTATAAATCTTATATGAGTAACATGCACGATTAAATGTTAGTCAATATTATGTCATATGAATGTATTTCTATTATAATACTTCTCTAAAGATATCTATATCCCAGTTTTCTATAAAGTTTACAACATGACATGAAAGAAGAAAGGACCCATGAAAAATTTCAACTGTGAATATAATGTTGAGAATAATTATTCTCAACAGTATATATATATAACAATAGTATATAACATACTATATATATCTCAGTAGTATATAACTGTAAATAAGATATTGATATGCTATCAATTTGTTCAAATTACCCTACCTTTATTAATACATTTGTTAAAAATTTTATGGAAACATTTACCCATTATTTTTAACAGATTTTAGATTTTTTAAATATATATTGTAAGAAAACAAGTTGATTTTCATGTACAACAAATTTACTTTAAATTATTGCTTAAGTAAAAGATATTTTTTTTAGAATTCTTCAAGCAGTTTACTTATTCTACAATTATTTATTCTTTCAAAAATTTCTTTGATCCAAATTTTAATGTTATTCGATTTTCTACAGAAAAGCCAATATTTCAATTTTCAGTTAATCTGTTCAGTTAATCATTCAGTTTCTTTCCAATAAAAAATTATATGATATTTTATAATGCAATCGAAAAATTTCCGTTTAACCGGTACCGTTCCGGTAACTACAGTTATACTGGAGATACACGAGAAAATGTTTTTCGAAAGTTGGATAATAGCTTTAAATTTACTGCAGTATTTCTACGGTCATAAAGTTTTATATATTTTTTAATTTGAGATTATAAAATGACTTTACAAAAACTACAGTATTTTAAAAGTTAATTGCTCACAGTATATTTAAATAAAATTATGAAAAATTACCTCATATTAACTACAAAATAACAGACGTATTTTTATAGTTGAGATTGCACTATAAAAAATCTACAGAAAACCTCCTCTCTTAGAAAAACCTCAAAAGTACTTTACTTCTACGAAAAAAACTGCAGTTAATTTTTAGCTGGGATGGAAATATTGAGATCGACAATTTATTATTTTTCTTTATATTCTATAGATATTTAGAAATGTTTACTATCTTTCGTAAGAATTATTTTTTTAATAGAACATTTTTCTGTGATTTTTAAATAAGAAATATTTTTTTTATTATACCAATAAACTCAAGGTTTCAACATTAGTTACTAATAAGCGCAATTAGTAATAAAATAAATATAAATATGAAGTAGATTTTTTTTATACAATAATTTAATAATAAATGATATGTCTCAAATTGAACTGTAATTTAATAATTATCTAAAAAATCCAAAATTATTATATTATTCAACTTTATAAATTTCGTACCTAGTTTTTGTAATGATATGAAATGTTGCAAAAATTATGTACTTCGGTTTTTGCAGTATGGACTACAAATCGCAGAGTTTGTAGAATATGGCGAAATTTTGAAAGCTTAAATATAAAAGGTTAAATGTTGCATTTCAAACGTTGCTCCTTTTCTCTAACTTACTTAGTTTTAAATTAACTTTTTCCTCTTTAAAGATAACTAAACTTAAACAAATTAAACTTCATTTATTTTCTTGATACCTTTAAAAAGACGAAACCATGGATTATTTTCTTTATTAAAAGCTTCCGCATTTTAAAGGAGTTTTCAGCTCTTTAAATTTAGTTTCGTATAAAATATGTCTTACTAAAATTTTTACCAAATCGTTTATGTGCATATTTGGTTAAATTTAGCAAACAAGCATGTTTGCTGACCTAAAATTCCCATATTAAAATAGTTCAACTACAAAAGGTTGTTAGTTTGCTTAATGAAAGTTTAATGCGATGCAAAATCGCTTTGTTTTAAATATGAAAGGGCTTTTTAAAGATTAAGAATACCATACGAGATTAATTTTCTACCATGCTTACTATTATAAAATGGCTTCTTCTAGATAATGTAAAATTATGTCCGCTTGATAACATTTTATGTTAACATGTTATCTAAAACTTGAATTTCACTTTGATTAAGATTGATTTCAAATATCGAATGTATATAATGCTGTTCCTTATTAAAAAACATACTCTTTTAGTAGTACATTTAATAAATTTTTAGTATATGAAGTTAAATGGTATATACATTCGTGTTAACATACTTTAAATATAAAATATATAATGCATTTTAATATATTTTTTGTTAATGTACATTTGTTTATAATATTAATTCAAGGTAAGTTGAATTAAATAGTTCTGAACAATGGACAGTACATCTTGTGGATGGGATACCCAAAATGAGAGTTACTCCACTTCCTGTATATGAATAAATTTTACGGCATATCATTAGAGAGGCTTGATGTAATTAAAGCACAGCTAGTGTTATACATAGAAAAGAAAATATAACAAAAATAAAAGGCTATAAATGTTTGTCTGGGTAATACTAGAATTTAAAATATAATCCAAAAGAGAGAAATATAAATGATAGATAAAAATAATACATATATTAGACTTTTACACTGTTCATAAACAAAACCATAAACGAACAAGCGGGTAAGTATGATTGCAGATCCCATAGAGGGTTTCATTTGTCATGTTTCTTTCAAAACAATGTATACTTTAATAATAAAGCCAAATTGTTAATTTATAAGTAATAAACTCTTACATAGATGGTAGCATAAACAAATTTAATTTTAAAATAATTATAAAAGGAAGTTATTCATTTTAATCAAATTAAAAATGTTCGAATCAAATTATTTAAATAAAATCTGAAATTTAAATTTTTTTTTAAATCTAAGATGTAAAAAAAAAATAGCGGAGATACATAAAATAAATAAATAAAATTTTAAGTTTAGAAAAACGAAAAAAATTGTTTAAACGAAATTTAAAATGCTAAAACATTCATAAATTAAAATAGTTTTTAAAAGAGAAGGGAAATTGAATTCCAAAAAAATACTATGAATGTCAGTTGGACGAAACCCTAATAATATAAACACTTAAATTGGCAAAAAATACAAATACGAAATTTCTTTTAATTAAATCCATCTTAATATGAAAATTTTAACTTGTAGCATCGGGGATTGAACTAACACTCTCATGTTTACTAGAGAGGCGCTTTACCTCCAAGCTATGATGCTTACATGCAAAACGTTCAAATTAAGGCTTTATTTTTTTTAATTTAGCTCTCAAATATGAACGTATAGTATTGATAAAATTAATTTAATTAAAATAATGGACATTTTCAAGATGTTACTTTTTGCTGTGTTGTACGAAGTATTCAGCTATAGCACAAAAAATGAAGTCCCTGATTTACACAATATTTCCGTACGGATTCTATGACAGACGGACAAACAGAAAACAGAGACGAATAGTTTCGAATAGAAGACGTTTCGCTAGTTGAACGAAACCCAGAAATCTGGATGTTAAGTTTCCCATTTCCTTCTACAAAAATACAGTTTTCAATGCCATGTTTATAAAATATAATATTAATACTAAGTTTAACTAATTTTATCTCAGTAATGCAATAAAAAAGGTTAATGTTTTTTTTTCTTTTCCAGATTGTTTCGGGATGGCTCAGGCGGTTGAGCATTGGTAGTGTTAGCGAAAACACACCTGGTTCGGTTTTTTAGACACTTGAAAATTTACAACTGTTATGATTTATTTACAAATTGAATAATTCTGTTAAAAATTTAGGCATGCTGTCTTTATTAGATTTCCGAAAGTAACTTTTGATTTATTCTGTTGAGGTGTTTCAGATCATAAGATCTTTCATAATATCGTTTAAGTAGGAAGTCGATATTAAGGGGACACATTACCTTGAAATTAGTAAAAATATCGATTTTTTTAAAATACAGTAGACACAGAATTCGCAATGATTCAGATGAGAGGTTGTGCGGATTCTAGAATTTTGCGGATTTATGATCAGTGCTTTGTTTACATACTATCTGAAGATGTAATTCGGAACATTATCTTTTTTATTTTTTATTGATTTATTGTATTTTAACAATAATTACTAATGAAGATGATTGTGCTTTTTAACATTTTTTATTTGTTTGTTATGCATTTTTAGCGGTGAATTCGTAATAGCCTTCGTTTTTAAATATGTAGCACATATTTTCAACTCTTCAACTACTTATTATGTTAAATTCTTTAAAATAAATAAACCTTGCCGACGCGACGTGCAGGTGAAAAAAGATTTCGAAATTGAGTAAAAATTTAACCAACAAAAACTAGGTCAAGATAAAGATAAACCAAGTTAAAAAATTTTAGCTAGCTACTTTTGACGAAACTGAAAACTTTTAATTTTACCTATTTCCACCTCTTGGTCCGATTTTGCCCATTTACAATCCCCAGCGAGATACTCACCATCTCAATGTTTTTGGTGAGTTTGAAGACTGCTCATGCACAATCGCGACTAATAATGTGAGGATAATATTTACTACATATACTATTGCATACCTATCCTATATATATAAAATCCTAACAGCAATTTGAATATAATTAATAATGGAATCAAAAGTATAATAAATTCCTACAATATAATAAAATAATAAAATAAAAAATAAATAAAATAATAAAAATTGAGATAATCTTTAAAATGATTAAATTATTAAAAGCAAGAGTCAAGTTAAATATCAACAATGTATGATTAAATATTCACTATAAAGATGAAATGTATTTTACTAAAATTATTCAATGAAACTTTTATGGTAAAGTTACATTACTAATTCACATCAAAATCATAAAATAAGGAAGTTTTATTTCAGGTTTAAGCAGATGATTAGCCAAAAATGTTTGAATAATATATAAATATATTTGGTAAGATGATTGTAATAACCAATGATATCAGCCTTATCTTCAGAATTTTCAGCAATAAATTTATTTTTCCGCCAGGAAGAAAATTGAATTCAGAAATATAAACAAAAAATAGAAATTAAAATATATATGGAATTGATACAAAACTTAAAAAGTAAAATTTTGTCCCTATATTTGAAATCATTGTTTCATTGCTTATATCTGTAAATTAGTGCGGATTTTAGACAGTTGTGGATTTTAGGGTTGCAGATTTAAAGGGGACTACTTTATTAACTAAAAGCTTCTCTGATTGTGAATAATTTTATGCCTCACTTTTACCCATACGACAATTATATCGCCAGATATTGTAAATTTTGTTAATAGATCCAGCGCAATTACCCATACAAATGAAAACTTTAAACAGATTTTTCACAGTGTTCATATTTTTATAACTAGCTTGTTCGATAAACACTGTGTTTTTTTACTGCTAATTTAAATAGAAATTTCATTTTTTTTCTTGTGTTTTTTTTTTTTTTTTTTTTTTTTTCCGTAGGATATTTAATATTTTTGTGTATAGATTTAGCATTCAAGGTTATAATTATTTTTAAAAAATATATATTTAAACTGAGAGTTTGTTGGAATCCATTCATTTTTTGATATAGAGAGAAAACAATCATATTAGATATAAAATCCCATGCATCTAAAGATCTTGCATAGTTTTATGTAATATATCCTAATGCATATGGAAAAAAATCAAAACCAAAGTATTCATATTTATAAAAATTGTTGAGATTTTTAACACATGATTTTGATAATAAGGATGTGCATTGAACGTTTTAAATTTTTAATGTGCAAAATTTTCACAAAAACATTTTTTTGTTCAAAAAATGGTAAATACATAAAGTTTTAACAAGTATAATTGCTTATATTGTAGCTATAAAACATCAAAATCGAAACTAAATTGTTTTGCATTGGATACGTTTGAGAATCTTGTTTCAAGTTACTTAAAATTTAAAAAAGAAAATTGACATTTTAGTCCTATTTCATGATATTGAAATCCATTGTCTAATAAAACATAAAAAGTTAATTAATATAAATCCTAAAATGTAATAAATTACTGATAAAAAAGTTATTTTTCTTATTAAAGTCAGTCCTTCTGTAACTATTTAAAATTTTCCTTTAAAAAAATAATAATTTCTAAGACAGAAATTCGTGTAATTTTTAAAAAAAATATATCAAAATAAATTACCTTTCTTAATTTTTAATTTAGTTTGTAACGTTTCATGGTTTGCAAAAAAGGAAAAAAATCTTGATGTACTTTCTTGTTTAAAATTTTTTTCTCTTCTTACTTTAACAAAAAGTGTTTTTTTTCTCCAAGAAGTAACATGTTACAGAAAAGAAAGAACAAAAAACTAGTGTCCTTCTGGAATATTTTTCCAAAATTTACAATGAAATTAAAGGATAAAATGTTTTTAAAATTCAACAATTTTTCTGGAGGTGACTTTCATTTTAAACTAGATTATACATTAATTTTAATTATATAATTTAGTTTATGGTTCCATATTAATAAATCAATAAGTAATATTTATACTTACATATACAAATGTTTATAATAAAATATTTGTAATTATAAAGTATTATTACAAATGAAACTCGTCGTTAGGAGCCACCGTAATACCTACCCATCATGGATATGCATTCAATAAATATGCCATACAAAGAAAGTGTAGACTATTTATAAAATGCATTCCAATTTTAAAATAAAATTTCACGTACATTTAAATATTTTCAATACATAGCAATGCTCCATTATGGTATTGAGGGTAATACTTGATTATCCCATCGACCTATTTCAACAAATTATATAAATTGCCATATTACTCGTAAATTATACAAATTGGCATAAAATTTATTTTAAACAACAAAAGAACAAATAAATTAGTAAAAAATTAATCATAATACAAATTAAACCTCAAGTTAAAAATCAATTATCATATTCAAACAAAAGTAACATATTTAATGTCAAGTACATGTCACATTTATTGTAAGCCATTATTGGCATTTAATCTTATAGCTTGGCGATATTTTCTTTTTGGTCCCCATAATAATCAAGTGGTAAAAGAAACATAATTATAACTCCAATTTCATTCTTTAATTAAAATCTATGTTTTTATATTGTCTTTTAAACATACTACTTAAAATTGGAAAAAATCGAAAAATTTTACATGCCTTTCATCAAAACGAATATTTCGAGATTCCGCAAACAGTTCTGGATTTTCGAGATTACTGATATTCAATAGGATTCTTTCTATTACTACATACTAATACAATCAAAATTTTTAGTCTCTATTTCAGATTTTTCGGAGCGTTTATAGACGGACTTATAGACGGATGTATGCCTAAATTGCTTTTCTAAAAATATGTTTTTTTTTTCGGAATCGCCAGTGTCTGAAACGTATAAATCCGTCAATTTTCTTTGCTAGATTTTCTAAACGATTGAAAGACTTACCCTATACTACATATGTATGTGTGTGTGTGATTCGAAAATATGGTAACATGTCATGCAGTTTGAAATAAATAAATGAGAAATCGCCGTATAAGACATTATGAAAAGGCTTTAAAATAAATCTTTCCAAACATTCCACATTTTGGAAAATTAAATCACCATTCGATCAAATTTTCAATGCATATCTCGTGAATTGTTATACTATATAGCATTTCTGCAGTCGTAATTATTATGCAGTTGATTTTTTCTCAAAATACACTTCGAATTACAACAGCTTCGAAACAGCAACTTCAACATTTCAGCAGCTTCTTATAACAGTTTTGAAACATACAAAAACAATATTTTTAGATCGGAAGGAGAATTTACTCATTCAGTTCTTCCGAAAACATGCACGAACCGAATTTTAAAATAAATAATAAAAAAATATATCAAACAGAGAATTTTTATAAAATAGATATAGTTATTTTAAGATTGGGAAATAAAAAGCAATCATGACAAATTACACGGGAAATGTTTTTTATAAAGATTGGTATACACATAATTTAGAAATATTAGAAAGTTTAAAATATGCTTGAAACATTCCAACAGATTTAAACTTCTTGTATAATAGTTTGTTTAAACAAATTTTTATGTTTAATATTCTTCCATATATATTACTAAATATTTACAAAAGAAAACTGTGATTTCATTGATATATAGATTTTTAATCTGCGCCATATATTAATTCAAGCCGTTTGATGCAGTATGAGAATCATACCAATATTAAATAATGTTTGTAAAACGAGAAATCAAACATTTATTTACCGCATGAACTTGTTTATAATAATTTTTCTAATATAGGCACAAAATTTTAAGACTAGGGATAGTTGCCAAACGTAGTAAACTGGGGATGGCAGATGAAAAAAAATTTGAAAGTAACTTCAATTATTATCTGAAGATGTAATTCGGAACATTATCTTTTTACTTTTTATTAATTTATTGTATTTTAATAATAATTACTAATAATGATGATTATGCTTTTTAACATTTTCTATTTGATTGTTATGCATTTTCAGCATTGAATCCGAAATAGCCTTTGTTTTTATCCATAAAGCAATATTTTCCAACTCTTCAACTGCCTATTATGTTAAATCTTTTAAAATAAATAAATCTTGCAGGCGCGGTGTGCAGGTAGAGGAAGATTTTGAAATTGAGTAGAAATTTAACCAACAAAAACTAGGTCAAGATAAATGATAAACCGAGTTAAAAAATTTTAGCTAGCTACTTTTGACGAGTTTTTAATTGCATTTTTCTATAAAAACTTGTGTGTTTATAAAAATCATATAAAAGAGATATTTTGAAATTGAAGACTTTAAATTCTCCCAATTTCTAACCTTTTGGACTGATTTTGCCCACATGCAATCCCCACTCAGGTATTCACCTTCTTAATGTTTTGGGTGAGCTTGAAGACTGCAGATGAACAATTGCGACTATTAATGTGCGGACAATATTCACTACATATACTATTGCATATCTATCCTACATATGTAAAATCATAATGAGACGAATTTATGAAACGATTTTATGAAACGACTGCTTCTATTTTACATCTAGTATTCCTAAAATGTATCCTTGGTGGAGAAATTATCATCCATTAAAAGATAGAAAAAGCAAAGTTTAAAAATCCTATAAGTTATGAAATATGCATGTTGGTATATAAAAATATCTATGAATCGATAAAACATAACGTAAAAGCTTAAAAATTTTAAAAACACAATGTTTTTCATCATTGCTAAGCAGATGGATTATTTCAATCTTTAAGTTAAAGAATTATTATTTAAAGCATCGTTGTTAAATTCAAAAAAGATTACTTATCAATCTTCAATCTCGAAAACAGCCATCAGTTGTTTCGCCAGCAATGTACGAGGCCACGGTAACCGGAAATTACCTCATACAAACGTCAAGGCATGGCATTCCGAATACAGAATATAGCTGTCGGTGTAGTATTAATATCAATCAGTCTTCTGTAACCTAGAACAAATCTTTAAACAGCACACATTACTATGATTTTAAACTGAAGCCTGAACGGTGATTGACGGGGTATTTTCGCAGGGAAATTTATGAAGCATTGTTATGCGCAAGTTGACAACGAAAGCAAGAGAGACTATTCTTTAAAGTAGAGAACAACATAGTCCACGAATTTCTACCAGATTCCGAATTTGATGGAAGTACTATGGCGGTCTTTGGAATAAAAAAACTCTGGACGTGCGTCCTCAGCGTTATTAAAAAATTTATATCAACGCTCCTTGAAAAGTGTTGCAGAGATCGAAAGAGGCTAATTCCAGATGGAGCCACGTCTGGGTCGAGATTCCTGAATTCCTATAGATATACCACTGATATTCCTACATGCGATACGCATTATGATAATTATTAGATTAAAAATTTCCCAGAATTTTTTGGTCAACCTAATACATACAGACATACACACACACACACACATATATATATATATAAACACTTTCGGTGGGAGTGGTTTTGTGTTCCTGTAGTCAAAAATGAAAAGTTATGAAGGAATTTTTTTAATCTTGCACCATGGTAACGACTGGATTAGGTAGTATCTCTCATGAAATCTGCATATAATGCAGAACTTTGCGGTGAGGATCTGTTTGAAGGTACATGTTTTATATTTTACTGCAGTTATTTTTTCATATCTTCAGCAATAGAGAAAACCAAAACAAATGTACTATTTAAAAAAATATTAAATTTTGCTATTTAATTTTCTTTTTGTATTACTTAATTCTTTCCCTAATAGATTGTTAAGTGTTATTAGTAGGGTGGGTGTGGCTTTGTGTGACTGGTAAATTAAATTATGAAAATAATGACTTATAATAGCAAAAGTATATAATTGAATATTGAAATGAATTTATTTTTCGAACTGATCCACAATATTACATCAATATAATGTAGAAATTTTTGAACATGTGTAACATGTATTTATGAAATTCCAAACTAATCAGTATAATTTAATATTTAAAGAAACATATATTCATTACTATTTAGTATTTATAATTGAATATTTACACACAAAAAGATATTTCTAGTCTCAACAGCAAGCTTTCATTTGATGTTTTAGCAAAAACTATACTTTGTATTTGTAAAACAGTTGCTACATGAGACAAACTTCACAAACGGAACTAAGTATTTACAACACGCTTTTAATCAAAGATGATGGTTTTATATCATGACTATAGCAGTCACCGGTAAACACAGTTCTAACCTTTAACTTCAATAAAAATGAAACTAAATGCGATAACATATGACATCTGATGAAAACTTTTTACGATAAACATGACGTAAGCGGAACTAAATATTCAGAACACGCATTTATGTTTCATAACGCCAATAGTTTTAAAAAGGAGAGATGTTCTTAGGCGGAAAGAAGATAGCATCAGTGAGAATGCTAAAATTAAGGTGACTAGGTAAAAATTATGTAAGCCAAAAGTATTCATAACTCGCCATTATTTAACGAGTTTGGTTTTAAAACAATAATTAGTGTTACTCAATAAAGTGTTAGGGACTACGCAATATATAACGTTATTAACATTTTATGCTCTTTCCCTTTGCAATATCATATGATATAAGTCGTGGTATACTATTCACCACCTCTCCCAATGAAATCACTAGTAATGTCTATTTTTTACATTTTCTTAACCTTTTTTATATGCTTGCGGCAATAGATACGTATGATACTCTACACTTAAATTTATTGATTAAACAATAGAAGCACACATTGCGGATTGAAGTAGCTAACAACATATAAGGGTGTCCCAGAAATATTGGGGAAAACTTTAAGAAGAGGTAGGGAACATCACAATGATTCAATTTTCTTCAGCAATCCATGGTCGGTAACGTTTTTCTGTCACGGTAGTGACGACACTAAACACAAGAAAGAAAGCACACGAACAGAGAAAGAAAACATGTTGATTAATCTTAGTGCTGCAAAAATGCTGAGACAATGCTGTGAAATACAATGGGACTTGTTACATGCATCGTGGCAGCTGTTGGGGAAGTTCGGGATATTCTTGGTGTTTTCGAGATCATTAGATCGTTCATGCGCCGGAGATGCTCTCCTTGCATTATGGCCCGAAATCGTAATTTTGAACACCTGTTTTTATGACGATCGTTGTCTCTTTAATGTTCTTTTTCTTTAGCTTTTTGCTGTATTGAGTATAATAAAATGTTTTCTCCTCTTATTTGTGTCCTGTCTTTCTTGTGTTTTGTGCCGTCCCTACCGTGCCAGAAAAACGTTTCCGATCATGGGTTGCTATGTAAAACTGAATCGTTGTGATGTTCCCAAACCCTGTTTAAAATTTGTCCCAATATTTCTGGGACACCCTGTATATGCACAAAGTAAATTTATATTAAATAACATTTGAAAGAGTTGGTGAATATTTAAATTTGTTTATTAAAATCTTATTGTTAGATAATACATTCAAGAGTCATGTGATCTTGTTGCATTTGCTTCCTGCTCGGGGAAATTGAAAGTCGAACTTATCAACAATATAGTGGACAATATTCTTTGGATTTGTTTACTGTTAAACGCAAGTGTTACTTCTTATTGTGTTTATGATTGTTCTAACAGCGAATTATATTTCGGGTATTCCAAATTTCGAAATAAAATGATTTTATAAACATTAAAGAAATTTAATAATAACTTTGTACTTTTGAAAACGTATAAAAATAGTAATCATAAAAAAAATAAGAGCTGTTACTGAAAAAAGAAAAGTATATTTTGGTAAAATTTAATAATGACATAAAAAAACAACTACCCTCTCCCCAGTGATATCTTACGTTAGAAAGTGCCAAACCTCCCCCCCCCTAAAGCTATAGCATTATATATGCACAACGCTTTAAGTTTTTGCATTTTACGATAAAATATTATAGGTATATAGTGAATATTTTATGCAGGGACGTTACACAGGTGGTATTAAGTATTCGGAGCACACTTTTATTCAATGTTGATGGTTTAAAAATACGTGTATACCTGTGACAGATAAAAATAAACTGCTGCATCAGTAAGAGTGCTACTAAAATCTAACATATTTTTTTATATTCTGATACAACGATATCTCTATTACTTTTAAATATAAAAAAATAGATTACTTATTTCTGTCTAATTGATTAATATTTCACAGCTTAAAATGTACACATACTACCAAAAAATTTTAGTATAATAAAATGTCAAAAGCAATATTATATCTTAAGCATTTTTAAACAAAGTACAAACGGAGTGAAATATCTTCCACAAACATTTCAGTTTCCGCTTAGATACTTAATTACAAGAGCTACTGAAGTTCCTTAAAAATATCTGTCAGGAAAAAAAAATAATTTTTGTATTTAATTAAAGTGAAAATGCTGTTAAACTTTTTCAAAAGGATTTGTTTTTTCTTTTTGTTTAGTTTGCTCTGTAAGATTTAATTTTAATTTACACGTATTTGCAGATATTTATGGTTAAATGTTAGCAAACTTAAGATTTTGGAGAGAAAGTTATTTACGTTTAAAAGAATAATTTCACTAGCAGAATATACTTCTGAGAACAAGATTTGAATAACTATATATGTTTTTCAGTTGTTACAATCGTAATAAAGAAATAAAATGAGTGCTGTATTTTAGTATCAGACTTTAAGTTCCAGAGATCTATCTACATAATTTTTATATCAATTCTGATGATAACTATACTAATTATATATCTATTGAAGAATTTATTCAAGTTTTACAATATTTTTACACAACAGTTTTTAATATTTAAACTTTATAAGTAGTTTATTTTAATGATATTTCTGGTTTAAATGAATATTTTAACGTATCTATGGAATAATGCTATAAATGCAATATCGAGAAAAATCTTAAAATTTGTTTCAAATATTTATATAAATCCTATACGTAAATAAGTACATATATATGTAAGTAAAATAAAAGAAATAGTAAAAATTAAAAGTGTGTATTGTTAGCTAGAATAATAAAAGCTACCGTTATTTTATATTCGTTACTTTATATTTCGTTATTGATTTTATAAATATTTAAAAGATTTAATAATAGATGTATACTTTTATAAAAAACACATAAAAATTGTATTAATAAAAAAGATAACACACTAATTTGATGTAAAGTAAAAAATAATATAATCGAAAAAAAGAAAAGCATGGTTGACTCAAAAGTGATAATTATATCAAAAAACAACCAAACCATCCTCAGAGATATCTTGAATTATCAAGTGCCAGACCCTACCCCTGCTAAAGTTATAACAGATATATTCACAGCGCCTTAAACATTAAAATTTTGCGATGAAGTATTAATGTATATACAGTCAAACCTCTTTAACATGAACACGCTTAACCTGAATTACTTTTAACATGAATTGTTTTCACAGTCCCCTATAAAAACGAATACAAAGATTTGGCACTGATAACATGAATTACTGTTAACATGAACAAAGTTTTGATTCCCCTTGAGGTTCGTGTTAACGAGGTTCGACTGTAATAAAAGTTCTTTCCAAGAAATGTTACGTAGACGGACCTAAGTATTCAGAGTACACTTTTATTCAATGACGATAGTTTTAAAACACGTGTATGCCTGTGACAGGTACAACAAAATGTAGCATCAATAAGAGGGCTACTAAACGTATATTATAAGTTCTTTCATTATGATACAACGATATCTCTATTACTTTCATATGTGAAAAATTGATAGAATAGATTATTTATTTCAGTCTAATTGATTAAACAGATTTTCACTGTTAAAAATGTACACATGCAACCAAGAAACTTTACTACAGTTAAATGTCAAAAGCAAAGTTATCTCTTAAGCAATATAAAAATAAAATAAAAGATCTTCAGTAAACATTTCAGTTTCCTCTTAGATACTTAATTACAAGAGCTATTCAAGTTCCTTAAAAATAACTGTCAGGAAGAAAAAGAATAATTGTTGTATTTAATTAAAATGCAAATGCTGTTAAACTTTTTCATAAGGTTTTTTTTTTCTTTTTGTTTAGCCTACTTTGTAATAATCAATTTTCCTTTGTACGCATTTGCAGATATTTATGGTTAAATGTTAGCAAATTAAAGAGTTTGGAGATAATATTATTAATATTTAAAAGAATAATCTCATTAACAAAATATATTTCGTTGCACTGTGAATAGGATTTAAATAACTATATGTATTTTTAAGTTATTACAATCATAGTAATGCAAAACGGGTGCTATATTTTAGTATCAGACTTTAAGTTTCATAGATCTACATAATGTTTATATTAATTCTGATAAAAGTTATTTTAACCTTAAAACTAGTGGATATTTTAGTTAAGTTTTACAAAAACATTATATGGCAGTTTTTAATATTTATATTTTTAACTAGTTTATTTTACTGGCGTTTTTTAATTAAATATTTTAGCTTATCTGTAGCGTCTGTTAAGTACTTTATAAGTAAAAAACTTTTGTTTCATTCGCCTACAAATCTCCCATACATAAATAAATACACACATACATAATTAAAAAAAAGAGAAATAATAAACATTAAAAGTTTATATTGTAAACTAGAAAAATAAAAACTATCGTTATTTTCCAAAAGGAACATTATTATAATAAATACTTATTATAATACCCTCTATTTCCTAAAATATTATAAATATATTTCTTGTATAAAAAATATTTCTTATATAATAAATGGTGAAATGCGTGTATTCTTCGCGCTAATTAGGCACCGTGAAATAAATATATGAATTTTGAACTGTATCATTAAAAAAAAGTTGCTAAGAAACATCATAAATAATAATAAAAAATATGTACAGCCTAGGGTTGGGTATACCTGTGTATAACTAGAAAAGTATGAACTGACATATCATAAAAGTTCAAAGAGATATAAATCGTAAATAATATTAAATGTTTACATTTTGTATAATTCTTATATATATATATATATATGTATATGTGTGTGTGATATTTTAAAGTGAGAAACTCGAATCATCTTCACCGGTTTCCCCTTTTTTAAAATACAGAGTCGTGTGCAAGCGAGGAAAAAAATAGATAAATAAAAAGAATATTTTTGAAAGGTATGGTTTTGGAATAGATTTTATATGACTTTCTAAAAAAGGGTTGATAAAAACGGGGGGAAAATGAGTTTTACTTGGAATATTAAGAAATAAAGTTTAATTAAGACTATTTTTAATTTAGATCCATCTTTTTAAAATTTATGCATATTGGAATAAATGTTTTTTAAGGCGAATTAAGAATTTATATCGTTTCCATAAAGATTAATAGATTAGATCTAGTACCAAGATTCTAATTGAATAAGTTGAACTAAGTATGAAATATTGTTAAAAGGAAATTAATATACTATAAATATTAATTTTGGCGAAAAAAAAATTAAATTTGTAATATACAGGGTAAGTCACAAATATCGAAACAATAGGCTATCTCCTTAAATATTGCCTCTAGACCCATACTTCCAATTGCAAAAATTCATAAAAAAGGTAAAATTTAAGATAATATAAGTTTCAACTCCATTGGGGGGTCTATTTGAAAAAATACAAAAATAAAATTTTTATACGGCCCCCGGAGAGCAAAATTCTCAATTAGGAAATTATTCCTTATCCATTCCTAAATTGAACGAAAAAAAAAATTCATTTCCGTATCTGAAAATCTGACAGACATATTAAAATCAAAATCTCTTCAAAATTCGGGACCTACGCCACTTTACCATGCCTGTAAACGAAGTATTTTTGACTGAATTTCAAAGCAAATGAGGGGTCGTCCACAAATTGTCCGTATTAAATGTCGATTCAAGACCGTGCCTCATATTTGGACATAATAAAGCAGCGCATTGATTTAAATAAAAACTTGTTTTCAAAATAAGTTGATAGTTAGCACTGAAGGTCTGCATGGATCGAAATATTCCGGTCTGGTCCCAAACAGACCCATAGGGTAAAAATTTCTGCCCGGCATGGAAAATTGTTAAAATCATAATCAGGACCAGACTGGAAAAAATTTAAATCATAGCCCGGCTCAGCCGCGAATTTCTACATAGATTTTTACTTCAGTGTAGTTATAACTTTTTTTCGCGGGGAGGAGTTCTGATCAAAAATACTTATTATAGCTTTTCGTTTTTTACATTTATACTTTTTATTATTAAAGAAGCGCCAAAGGCTGTGATATATTTATTTTATCAATGAATCTCTGTTTATATCTAAATATTTCACTTATATTTTAATATCGCTAATCCATATCCCGTACGTTGGAGACTTTGAAAAATGTTATACAGTAAAACCTTTTAAGACGGAATCACATAGGAAAGAAAAAATACGGAATAGATAAATGCCCTTCCTAGGAGGGTTAAATGGAGTATATTTTTTCTCAGGTATTATTGTATTCATTTTGCATGGATCAACACATTTTCTGTTTAAGACAGAATTCCGGCATGGGTAGTTTTTTTTTCTTAGTTTTATTGTGTTTAATTTTTTAGCTTTTAAATATACTAATCTTATTGTTATTATTATTATTTTATAAAATAAAGGCGATTTTAAAATCTATGTGGTTTTCATAAAAATTTTGATTCACCAAATTTTACTTATTTCATGCACACATTAGGTCAGTCAGAGACAGTGATTTTAATACGGATTGTTCGAGATCGGGATTGAAAATCTATTAAAATGACCTTATTAAAAGTTTCAGAATTGTTAATGAAAAAAAGTACAAACTTGACGCATGTCATTTTTAATTATTTTACATTAGTTTAGTTTCGGGGAAAATTGAAAAATTATTTACTTTCGAAAATATGATTTTTTTCAAGTTATATTATTTTTTCTATAAATATTTTTAATAGTTCTAAAATTAATATTGAAAAACAAAAACTCCGAAACAAAACTAAAATATGATTTTCATGTTTAATCAAATTGAAAGAAATTGAAATCCGATAACAAATTTTGGGGGTTATAACGATTTTTAATTATTCCATTTAAACCAGTACTAATCATATGAAATTTTATAAATTTTATGATAAATTTTAGGTTGTGATTTTCTTAGCAAATTATATGGCTAACCATCACAAAAAAAAGAAAAAAAATCAAAATTCTAACTCAAAAGATAGATTTTTTCATGTTTATTATAACTGTTAAAATCGCATTATCTTTTGAATTGATCACATTTCAATTTGCATCTAATACCTTAAAACCTGATGAATTATTCAAACGGCTATAACTCTGTGAGTTTTGAAAATATGAAGATGCAACTTTTTGTCTATTATTCAGGACTGGATAGGGAAAATTTTCCTAATTGGAATTTTTATCGTACGGGGGCCACATAAAAAGTTAATTTTCGTACTTTTTCAAATAGACCCCCATGGAGTAGCAACTTATCTTATCAAAAAGTTTACTTTTTATAATGAATTTTTGCAATGGAATGTATGGGTCTAGGGGCAATATTTAAGGAGATAGCCTGTTGTTTCGATATTTATAACTCACCTGTACATATATATATAATATATATATATATATAGATAGATAGATAGATGGAGAGATAGATAGATAGTAATATATATATATATCGGACTGAACGATAAATAAAGGTGCTACGTATCTATATAATTAAGAACTCACCTAAAAATAGAAATTTGTCTGTCTGTAAGTTTATACAAATATACAATTTTGAAGCCCAATTTGTGAAATGATACTTGCACATTCTTCACGTTTCGTACGGTTCAAGGAATTTCAAGATCAGGGAATTCTTTGGAATCGGATTTTCTTACAGATATTTAATCTTTAAAGGCGAAATTTAGTGCTTTTGTATAATATAATATATGTATGTCATATATGTATACACACACACATATATATATTGGTATTTCATCTGAAAAATAACTGCACCCGTACAAACTCTGATCTTAAAACAAGGCCAAGGCAACTAAATAAATTTGGAATTGAAATAAATTAAAATTAGTTTCCAATTAAGAATCATAAGATATCAATTTAGCACAAATTCTCAATCAAATTGCATGATTTTTAATTATAGCAATTGCCAATCAACATTAAAATTCTTACTGCAACAATTATATTTCTACTGCAAGATTTCCATGCGAAAATAAAAATGAAAGAAATAGTTTGACGAATTTGCAATAAAAGTAAGTATTTTATAGTAAAGTTATTTAACAAAGTAAATATAATGGACGTCAGCAGGTGTATAACATCCACAATAATACAACGTCCAAATCTTCCACAATATTTTGAAAGTACTTCAAACGAAAATCAATTTCAAATTGCTTCATAGGTGCAAATGGAAATAGAGCCCTGACGTTCTACCGTCGAAACCACATGGAACGACACACAGCCTGGATTTTTTTTTTCACTATTACATATTGGCAACACAAGATAGAATAATATATTCGTGAGCCTCCGACCTAGAGCAAACATGAAACTCAAATAAATCCACCATCGAATGGGTATATTAATACGTGGAAATTTTTACAGAGAGAGAAAATTTGCCTTAATACAATATTTCAAATGAAAATCAATTTCAAATTTTTAATTGATTAATAGGCAAAAATGCCAACATAGTGAAATGTTTTTGTACCGAAAATCGAACCCGAGTCTTCAGTGTAGCGCACTGACTTTCTACCGACTAAACCGCACGAAACGACATGGAACCACATGGAATATGTAATAGTGAAAAAAAGTTTCCGATTGGATATACTTCCAAGTGGTTTAGTCGGTAGAACGTCAGTGCACTATACCGATGGCCCGGGCTCGGTTCCCGGCAAGAAAACATTTTCACTAGGTTGGCAATTTATTAAGCAATTTGAAATTGATTTTCATTTAAAATATTGTATTCAAGGCGAATTTTCTTTCTCTAGAAAAATTTCCACGTATAAAATGTGAAAGTATTTAAAATGCACTACAAATTTAGGTTATAAACAAAGGATTTTATAATAAATATGTAGTCTTGGATCGCAGAAGTCAACTCTCAAATTTTAGATCCGCATCGACTCGCACTGTTCATCCATGTATAATTTCTACAAATGGAACAATTTAACTTTTAACTGTTTGTGATTCAAGTAACTATGAGGCCTTTTTCGCTGAAACCGCAGGTGCGATGTCTCGGATTCCTTCATAGTTATGCGTAATTTTAGCATTTGGAGTTATTAGCCCGGGACACTTTACATTTATGTCTAAAATCTTCTACTAAATTATAAATGTGCCGTACATTTCATCTGCCCAAGAGCCAACAGCACAATATCCTATGTCACCGAGCACAAGAAAAAATCATTTGAGAGGAATGATAATAGAGGTGTAATAGAGGAATCTAATGTTCCATGTCTGCCGGAAGTGAAGTGGTGCATAAACCAAAAACTAATACCACTAATGGTTGACTCAAAGGCTTAGCATTGTGTTTGTCCGATAGTCAAAAGTATGAAAACACGGAAAACTGGGTGCAGTAAAACACAACGTTAAGCATACGAGTCAACAATTAGTGGTATTCATTCTTGGCTTATGCACCACTTGGCTTCCGGCAGACATGGATCATTAAACTCCCCTATTACTACTCTTCCATAAAATAAAGAGTGCTTCATGACACAGAGTTTTGTGCAATCAGCTCTTGAACTAACACCGCATATTTATTTTTTCTCAAAGACTTCATGCGCAGAAATAATAATTTGAAACTTTTACAGATTATGAAGTTTTTCAGTTCACGAAGTAGATATTTAAAAAAAATAATTTTTTCATTTTGCTAATAAATTTTATTCCAATGTTTTATTTTCATCAGTGCGTCACTATTTTGTAATAAAGTATTTTTTTTCTTCTATTATTAATTGATTCAGGTAATTAAACTACGACAACAATTTTTGTTTTTATGATAATTTTTTCCATGAACGTAATCTATGGAATATATATATTTTTTTAACTTTTAAAAAAATATTTCTTATATTTATTTAAGATTTTTTTTCCAAATTAATTTCACGATAATTAACAACGCTCTTTAATAAAAGAAAATGTAATATTGATTAAAAAAATCTATTTAAACTATTTAAAGGGAGGATATTTAGAAAAAAAATTGAGATACATTTATTTTAGGAAGTTACTAATTAGAGGTATGTTTCATTATTTTAAATATATATTTTTGAAAATATTTTAAAATATACATATATTTTTAAAAATGATTGAAAAAGTTATAAAAAATAATTATGTGTAAGCGGGTGCAGCAAAATTTTGTTATGATTGAAATCTATATGTTATGCTTTTCTATCGAAAAATTGTAGTTGTATACTGGATCTTTGATATTAAAATAATATTTTCAATTTTATTATATTGGTAAAAAGTACAATTTTTTTTCAAAACATGCAATATTTGATAGATTTTTTAAAGCAGTGAATAGACTCAAAACTGAAATAACAGTAGGATTTTCTCTCCTGTATAAATACACTTCATATTTGCATGTTAACTATTTATCTATTTTACTATAAATAAAATATAGTTACATTAGCCAAATCCCCTCCATTGCTCGCGTAATAGTTTAAAAATGCCAAGTGATATTTATATGCTACTTCTCTTTTAGAAATTAGGGATATTTAAATACGCAACGACTAATTAATGCACAATTTTATTAAAATTCATTTGGTACAACTTGCTTAGCTTGTAGATTAAAAAACTATTTCAAAACTATAAAATTACATGCCAAAAATGGAAGATAGGAAATATCGCGTTCACTTGACATCAAACACTTGAGGCGTGTTTCATACGCCATGACGTAAATTTTACTTCAACGCTTTATTTGTATTTCTATAAATGTTTTACTATTTTATTTGTTGTTTCGTCATTTAAAATAAAAATTTTGTTCATTTGTAAAATTTGGTGGTTAGTTTGGCGATTTATATAACCAGGCAAACGTAGTCGAATGGATAATATAGCAGTAACTTTCATTATTATACTGCTTTTGGTGGAAAAATGAATTAAACTACTAGAAAGAAATTAAAAAGAATTCTAATTAAATAACAATTTACAATGCAATTCGAAACTTTCACGCGCATTTCAGGTTTCCATTTGAAGATCTAATGATTTTAGAAAATATTCTTAACACTCATTTACATCTAAAAATTAACTATCATGCCATATTCCAAGCTTTAGTCTAGCAGTCCACCATCACTGCAATGGTCTAGTATCACTAATATAAAATATAGCATAGGTTGGAACAGGTATTTTCATATGAATTTGCCTACATAAATTTTAAATTCGAATAATAAAGTTTTATAATTAGTAAAATCGAATTTTGTTTCCTGAGATTTTAGAAAAATCCCAATTTAGAAAGTTTTTTAAAAGTCTTTTTGCTCATTTTAACCCTGTAAATTTCGTATTGTTTAGAATCTCTTCTTAGAAAGTATTTATGTCTTATAAATATGTATAATGCCAAATTTTATGTTTCTATCTTTAACAATTCTTTAAATATGGCAATTTAGAACACTTTTAGAACTGTTTTCGTTTATTTCATCATTCTTAATTTCATTTTTTTACATTTCCTTGAGAATATTTAGAAAAAATAACAAGTAGTTTTGAGAAATTACAAAATTTTATGTATAATAATTCAAAAAAAAAAAAAAAATCAATATGCAGGAAAATTTTAAAACGCTCTTCGCTATTTCACCTTTTTTAATTTGCAATTTTTTACAAACAGTTTATAAAGAGCATTAAAATCTGATATACTACTAGCATGCTAATTTGAAAGTTTCTGCCAGCTTTTATTATCACAAAAGTTGTAATTTTAGATTTTTTTTCACTCCTGTGTTCCTCTTTTGATAACGGCACCAACGAAAAAAATATTAATATATTGGAGCAGTGATTGCCATCATATTTATCATTACCATCACAAAAAGCATTCTGAAAACGTTTTAAATCACGATTGCTATGGAATTCATTCACACATTTATTGTATATCCTGAAAAAAATTTCCATATTATGTACAATTTATTTTTAAACCATATTTAACAAAGATAACAGACACGCGCAGACAAACATCTTTCGTTTATTAAAGTAAATTTAAGACCTAGCTCATAATATTTAGTTCTTGCTCATTAATGTTTTTTGTATTATACAAACCAAAGTTCCCGAAATTCGTTTTTATTGACCTTATAAAACTTTTATGTAAAATACTACACAAGTTAAACGTTTAAAAATCAAGTGTTGAAAGTTAAAAGAATGAAAATATGCTAAACATATCACTCACCCGAAAGATAAGTGACACATCTGGAGAAAAGTAAATTTTATATAAAATACTACTTAAGCTAAAAGTTTAAAACTCAAAGTGCCTAAAGGAATGAAAATATACTAAAACATATCACTCACCAGCAAGACAAGTGACACATCTAGACAAAGTAACTTTTATATAAAATCTGCATAAGTTAAAAATTTAAAACTCAAAGTATTGAAAGTTAAAGCAATGAAAATATGCTAAAACATATCACTTACTCGCAAGAAAAGCGACACACCTAGACAAAAGTAAATTTTATGTAAAATACTGCATAAATTAAAAGTTTAAAGCTCAAAGTGTTGAAAGTTAAAGGAATGAAAATATGCTAAAACATATCACTCACCCGCAAGATAGGTGACAATTCTAGGCAAAAGTAAATTTTACATAAAATACTGCATAAGTTAAAAATTTAAAACTCAGAGTGTTGAAAGTTAAAGGAAGGAAAATATGCAAAACGTATCACTGACCCGCAAGATAAGTGACACATCTAGAAAAAGGTAAATTTTATATAAAATGCTGCATAAATTAAAAGTTTAAAACTCAAAGTGTTGAAAGGTAAAGGAATGAAAATATGCAAAACGTATCACTCACCCGCAAGATAAGTGACACATCTAGAAAAAGGTAAATTTTATATAAAATGCTGCATAAATTAAAAGTTTAAAACTCAAAGTGTTGAAAGTTAAAGGAATGAAAATATGCAAAACGTATCACTCACCCGTAAGATAAGTGACACATCTAGAAAAAGGTAAATTTTATATAAAATGCTGCATAAGTTAAAAATTTAAAACTCAAAGTGTTGAAAGTTAAAGGAAGAAAAATATGCAAAACGTGTCACTCACCCGCAAGATAAGTGACACATCTAGAAAAAGGTAAATTTTATATAAAATGCTGCATAAATTAAAAGTTTAAAACTCAAAGTGTTGAAAGTTAAAGGAATGAAAATATGCTAAAACATAGCACTCATCCACAAGATAAGTGACACATCTAGACAAAAGTAAATTTTACATAAAATACTGCATAAGTTAAAAGTTTAAAACTCAAAGTGTTGAAAGTTAAAGGAATGAAAATATGCTAAAACATATAGCTCACCCACAAGAAATGTGACACATCTAGACAAAATTAAATTTCACACAAGAAGCAAAATAACATTTGCATGATTTTAGTGTGGCGTGAATTTATAGCACTTAACTCTGCATTGAGGAGTAAAGTGCATAAAAACATAAAACATTTAAAAATGAATGCATAGGATAAGGTTTGGTGTGTGGGTAACATACAGCCATACATACAACCCACCCATCTTCTCTGGTCACGAACGGCCAAATAGCATAATAGAGTGATTTTTCGGATAATAACACTTATGGAACTATTTGTGTGGCAAGACGCACATATGACACACCTAGTTGTAGAAGAAAACGTAAAATGAGTTTTTGGGAGATGTGCCACTTTTCTTGCAGGTGAGCGATATAATAATTCCAGGTAATTCATTACAAATTTTATTTGCTTTTTTTTATTTTAGAAATTTAGAGATTTGTTTTTATTGTCTGTGTAATGCAAAATATTTTATTTATTTCAAATTTAAATATTAACAAAATATACATTTCAGTTTTTATTTTTATTTTTTATTGACAGACCTATTTGTCGAAGAAAACGCAAAATGAGTTTTTGGGAGATGCGTCATTTTTCTTGCAGGTGAACGATATAATAATTCCAGGTAATGCATGACCAATTTAATTTGTTTTATTTTTATTTTAGCAATTTAGAAATTTGCTTTTATTGTTTGTGTAATACGAAATATTTTATTCATTTAAAATTCAAATATAAACAAAAGGAGTACATTTCAGTTTTTATTTTTAAATTTTACTGAATAACATATTTAAACTAGTAAATCTGCAGATCAGGAGCCTCAACGGCAGCTTTGCACACCATTTTTTTAAAAAACACATTTTGGGTAATATTCAACTTCCTGGAAACTGTAATTTAAAATTTTCAAATTACGTAATTATTTATAAGAATAAAATAAGAATAAGAAGTTTTCAGCCACCAAAAGCGTTAAATTAAAGATTTAGTTATGTTAGGATATTCTGAAATTTTCATGATCTATTAGTTTTGTTTTTTTATTATAACATAGTAGATTTCTTCAGGGGGGCTCTCCCCTGAACCCCCCCCCCCCCCGTAGTCTCATTGAACTTAAATTTGTAACTTTCTATCAATTTGCTAATGGTTATCGTATATTTTGTATTTCTTTATACATTTTGATTTATAAGGATAAGTAACAGTTTTAATAAGCATTTTTCATTATCCTCATACTTCTACATACCTGCCCACCAAAAATACCTAAATCTGATGTATCAGGAAATTATGAAAGTGTAAACTCAGTAATCTAGGGTTTTACAATTTTTCTTCCGAAAAAAATAAGATTTGATTGCATTTTGTGGCAGACAGACAGACAGACAGACAGAACAGACTGACAGGTGGAAAACAATAAATTCTGTGTCGCCAAAATAAGCCTTCACTGAAGTTTCGGCAATGACGTCAATATTCATGAGTTATTGCTATCCATGTTTCTAATATTTTTTACGACTACTATAAAATACCTGTTTTATTTCAATTATGATGTCAAATTTTATCAGGTGAAATATTGTTAAAAATATAATTATTTTTTATTTCTTTTACTTCTAATTATGCCCCCATTTTTGTCAGAAAAATTCTTATTAACGGAACAAATTCCCGTGTTTAACATTTAACAAAGTACTATATTTATTTTTATTTTAATTCTGACGTCATATTTATTTTTTCTTAGTTTAATTTTTCGAATGGAAATTGCTCAATTGAAACATATTGCCGTTGAAAAATTATTCCATATTTTGATTTTTTTTTTGGCAACGATAAAAGAAATTCGTTACATTTTATCTAAAAAATTGCTATTAATTCTGCATGAAAAAGAAGGAAATTTTGAATAATTAAGGAAAATATGTGAATAAAAATAATAAAACATAGCTTATGTTCTTTTCTGGGCTATGTTATAGTTATACACAAAGATACAAACACATTAATTCATCAGTTTTGACGTTGACGTCATTTAAATTTTCGTACACGCATTCAAATTTATAACGTTATAAAAATAAGGATTATGATGAATAGTTGCTTAGCAACCATTAAGAGAAAATAAAGAAAATGAAATAAATACATTTGAAATAAGTAAATCTCTAAAACAAATTAGTTCACATTATTGGAACACATTTATAAAAAATCTCCAAAATTTACAGTAATAATTTAAAAAATCTGACAAATGTGTAGACAAAATTTCAAAACAATACGAATAATTTAACTGGTAATTTTCAGTATCCCTTTATCATTGAATTCCATTAATGAAATGTGACATTTTCTCTCAAGAAAGAAAAAATTAAAAATCCTTATATTTACCATTGAAAAGCATTATTGCGCAAAATAAAATATTCTATATTTTCCGAACGAATGAATCAAATCTTACAAAAAACTATATAGCTTAATCCCAGTGCCTCACTAACATACCCACTTAATTTCAAGTCAATCGGATGCTTTGTACGGAAGTTATCGCGGAACAGACAGACTGACAAACTGACAGACTCACTGACGGACAGACAGACAGAAGCCAAAAAATTTCGTGTCTCCAAAGTAAGCGTTCAATGACGATTCGGCAATAAAAAAGTAAAAACCTAAATTAAAAAAAAAAAAACATTCATTATTTTTTCTGAATCTAAGTACAGAATATCCAAGAAAAAATTTGAAAATATTTATGAAGATTTTGTTAATATAAAAATGTATTGTTACATAACATTTAAATTTAAACTTATTCAGACAATACGAAAAAATATGACTTATGTATGTAGATATTTCTTTAACACTACGATACATATTACTCAAAATATAAAAAAAGAAAAAAAACACGGAATATTTTTATTTTAGTAGTTATGATATTATAACATTGAGGGATTATGAAAAAAAAAAGTAACATGCTTATCGATTTGAAAAGACATGTGCTTTATATAAGCGGGTTTTTTAGTGAAAATAAATAAACTGAGTTATTTTTCTTCCATTTTTTTTAACGATTTTTTTAAAAAGATTGATGAAAAAAGGGATAAGACTAAGATTACATTCTTTAAAACTACATGACTTGTAAGAATTATTTTTAAATTAAAAACATTTATTCTGACATTATAATTGAAAAAAGTCACTAAGAAGTAAAAACAATCATATAGTAATTTTTTTTTGTACCTTAATTAATGACTTTGCATAACAAATGTAAATAATGAAAACGTAAATTAAAAACAAGAAAGAAAAAAACTTGCGTCAAGCATAGTTTATGAAGCATTTTCCAACACCTTCATAATAATATAACAAAAATGCTTCGTTTTAAAATTTAAAATATTGTGTCTTATTTTGTATAACGCATGTCAAAACCGAATTTTAGCTGTTCTTATCTATACTTAGAAAGCTATTCGAATTTTTTTGCAACCCTGTATATGATGTACAGATTTGTATCTATTAACAATATGCATTACAAAATTTAATTTATTTATGTGATACACATATTTTAGTTGAAAATTCTACTTTAGGAATTTCCTCTAATAAGGAGAAGGGTGCGCGAATACTCTTGTGTAGCCCTGTATATGAAGTACATGATTTATATATCAAGAGTAATATGCAAAAAATCTTATTAAACTTAAAACGGCATACCGAATTTTAAAACATACACTCCAGCAATTATAACGCAAACACAAAACTCTGGACGAATTTTTTGCGTGACCCTGTAAAGTAAAAAGAAATGTTGTGAATTCCTTGTTTAAATGTCATTGTAGTGAAATTCAGTGATTTATATCAGTTTGAATGTATTTGAAATATCATTGTGTCATTAAAATACTCTCCAGGCGATTTTCCCCCCATATATCTTAATAAAATCAAATTTTTTGAGTGTCCCTGTAAGTGAACCATTAATCGTATGTATTTCAAATGCAATATCAAACCTACTTTTATCACCCTAAATAAGCTTTTAAATGTCATGAAAATCCAAGAATACTTACGGGAGTAACAGTATGGACAGTCGGACAGACAAACCAGATGCATAAGCTCTGTTCAACATTGTTGGAAAGTGCTAAAAATATTTTTATATGTATCAGTATGTATTTTATGTCGCATATGCCTTTGTGTCTTGTTTCATGAAATCTATACATATAATAAAACAGTAGGACCCGGTGTGTCTGTACATTGAAGATAATTGACAAAAATGGAGTCAGGGCGATAAAAGAAAACCAATGAAACACAAAAAAAAATTTTTTGAATTTTTTGTCTGTCTGTCTGTCTGTCTGTCTGTCTGTCTGTCTGTTTGTTCGAGGTTATCTTCGTAACTACTGAATGGATTTTTATGCGGTTTTCACTAATGAAGAATGCACACTCCCGGGCAGTGTATAGGCTTTGTTTCATCAAAATCGGACAACAGACAAAAAAGTAACAAAAAGAAACAAAAGAAACTATTAGGTGCGCTGCTCACGTTTTTTAGTACATAACGTTTTTTAGTACATATAAAATCCAATAGATGTCACTGTGCGATTTTAAAACGCGCTATCGTTATGTTTTTGCCAGTCTACTTAAGTATGTGAAAGTTTCAAGCTGGCTGTCGTTCCATGTGGTTTAGTCGGTAGAACGTCAGTGCGCCATACTGATGGCCCGGGTTCGATTCCCAGCATGGAATTTTTTTTCACTATGTTGGCATTAACGCCTATAAGCAATTAAAAGAATTTGAAATATTGTATTCAAGGCGAATTTTCTCTCTGGGAAAATTTCCTTGCATTAATATGTCAGTGTAATTTTTTTTTCGATTTAATTTTTTTTTCGAAACTTTGTTTTTCTTAAAAAATTACAGTAAATATTTGATATTTCCCAACGTTTTTTGAATGATCGACTTGCTTTTTTTTTTTTTTTAATGTATGTCTGAACCTTATCTAACTACTTCTTCAAGATTTCTTTAGATAAACCGACCAGGGTAGCGGGCGAAGGCCGCTAGTGTACTTCTAAATTACATTTGTTAGAAAAGCATAAAAAAGCGGTAAAACTCGACGAACTTTATTACAATGTTGAGCAAATAAAATCTTCGCGTATCTGCAAGTTTATGAATAAGAACTAAAAAAGAGTTAAGTTATGGACCAATGAAAAAAAAAAAAAAAAAAACACATATGTATGTTAAAATTTTAAAAAATCCTGCACCCGTCATGATGTGTTATGGGTCTTATACGCCGGAGCGTTTTTAAAATGTAGTAAAATAACCTCCAAAAGCTATAGATGAGTCAGTCTATTAGTACCTCTTCAAATGTCATTATCTGTTTAAGTGCGTTCAAAATTATGTAAATATGAAGAACCTGTATTCGTCGTTTAGTCCGTCGTCCGTCTGTCCGTGTGTACGAGTTCACCTGTCCGCAACTACCCAACGGAATTGTTTGAAATTTAAAATATAAAAATGTTGCATAGTTCTTTGTGAGTCATTTCAAATTTTATGAAAATCGGATATATAGATTACTTACAGGTATAATGAAAAGCATTCCGTTACACGTCAATGAGAAAAAGTAGTTCAAACTGTATTTTAATGATGACACACACTTCCGAACATAAAAAATGATAACAATTTATGAAGTGTAAACTAAAATATACATTCTGCAAAACCTGTGATGCAAAGAATATTTGTTATTAATTTACAGGTTCACAAAAAAATATTCCAATACATAATGTAATAAGTGTGAAACCACGTTTGGGGGACATTTTAATTACATTAAACTAGTTCACATTTTATGAAATAGATATAAGTTACTTCGTATATAATAGAAACCAGATAGTATTTACAGGGACATACAAGAATATTTCGACTACTACACTGTATCCGAAAAACTGTATGCTATTACACGAAGATCTGAGTATTTTTTAAATTGCGTTGCAGTACGAACGCATCTCGCTTACTACATTTTCTGTGAAATTTCCAACTTATTCTACTGTAGAATGCTAAAAAGCCGGAAAATATTTTTTATCTAAAGACTGGATGTTCGGGTCTCAGAAAATCAGTGTGCACTCTCGTATTTATATTTTTACTAAAACATATTCACTGTAAAAAAAATAATAAAATAAAATAAAATAAAATAAAATAAATTTTAAATTTACGACAAAAACTGCTCTCAGCAATGTTGCCAGCAGTGTTTGCTGTAAAAATTGCAATAAAATTAGATCCTTCTAATCCTTCTAATTTTATTGCAATTTTAACGGCAAAAACTGCTGGCATTATTACTGTCAGCAATTTTTGTCGTTTTTTTAACGATTTTTTTTAAGTGTTGTTGTGAAAGATTAAAAAATATATAGTTATTTGAGTTACAAAGATAAAATGAGGCATATAAAAAAATTCTTGATGAAGTTTCAAAACATGAAGAATCGATAAATGGAAATAACAACAAATCCAGCCAGATGAGACAATCTCATACACATTAATATTTATAGAAAAAGTGAAACATAGCAACGTCACTTTTTAGATATTTTATGCCAAAATCTAATCTGCAATAATGGATTTCAAGTTCTAACTGATTCTGAAATTTGATGAAAATCAGTGCATTTAGTATTCGAGATACAGTCATCGCAGAAATCGTAATAAAAGCAGCTGGATAGACGCGTCACGTGTTCCGTGATTTACTCCAAAAATCTAAAGAATATAATTTTTATATCAGGGAATAACTAAATCTCAAGTTTGATGAAAATTCTTGCGTTAGTTCCTGAGCTATTGCGATAATCATGCATAGTGCCACATAGCAATACCACCTGTTATGCGATTATGCACATAAACCGAATCAGAACCATATGATATCAAGGACTAACAGAGTCAGAATTTTTATGAAAATTCGTTCTTTAATTCTTGAGATATAACTATTGTGGAAATTATGAAAAAGGAAGCATAACAGTGCCACCTGTTGGACGATATACACCAAAAACTAACAATATTTTGTTTATATCTAGCTCTAACCGAATCTAAATTTTTGTGAATTTGCGTGCTTTAGTTCTTGAGATAGAGTGCCCACAAAATTTAAGTTGAGATGGAGAGACTCACAGACAGATATTTTGTAAAAAGATGTTTTTTGGAATCTGACCACTAAAATCTGTAAATCCATCGAAAACAGGAATTCGAAAATTTTCACAAATCCAATACTTATTTCTTGCTAAAATGGAAGAAAATAAAAATCTTAAAAAATGCAAAATTCGTGACAGATAGAACTTTAATTCTTGAATTTTGAATTTTCTAAAATATCTGTTGTGTGACCTCTTGTACATAATTTTATAAAAGTTTATAATTAATGCAGAAAAAACATTTCTGAAATGTTAGAAAAGTAGCACAAGTAAAAGAAGGAAAACATTTAACATAGAAAAACAAGATCCTTGTTGTCTGTGAAAAGGGACTGACGTGACATGCTTTTCTGTTTTAAAATATATTTTTTTAAATATCCATTTTTTTGTCTAGAAGAAGCAGTAAGTTAATTAAAATAAATATTAGATTTTCTTAAGAAATCTATTTTTAAAATAAATTTCGGTTTAGCATTAAAATTCTTTTAGAACTTTCGTATTTTTTTCTATAAGGTTTTTTTATTTAATTAAAAAAATAATTTATATTCTGTAGAATAAATTTTGGGATTGTAAAAATAAGATTTATATACCATCGCCAATGTTATTAGAATTTCTTTTCAATTTATAATACCTAATATTTTATAACGAAAAAGAGAGTTATAGATTGAAAGATTGGAGTACATGTTATTTTGATGAAAAAGGGTGACAAAGTATTTTATATAAGATATTAATTTTTATAATGTAAAACAATTACAATAATCTTTAGTGAAGGTGCATTGATTCTTAAAAAAATAAATAAATGAATAAAATAAGGAAGTGTAAAACGTTGATTGGGCTGTTAAATGAAATCGTCCCCCTGAAAAAAAAATAAATAAATAAATAAATAAATAAATGTACAATGACCATTTAAAAATGATATTTCCAAAGACTAATATTTTAAACTTATAAATGAATTACGTATTTAATAATAATAATAATAATAATAATAATAATAATAATAAACCTCATTTTTATGATGAATAATACGTGGTTTACGTAATACCAAAGTCATATATTACGTACGTCATGGATTGAACTTAATAATCCTGGACCAGTCATAAAGAAATTTTGTAGGAAGTAACTTCAAACGATTTTACGGAGTAGTTTTTGCATTGTTTTATGCGGCCAGACAAATAGAGGGATGGACCAGACGATAGGCATAAGTGATATATATTTATATAATTACAAGCGTATCTAAAGACAGATAAATTTAAAGCGCATGCCGAAATTTAAAATGCATTTCCTGTAATAATTATATAAAGAGTACTGTAATCGACTTATTTTTGTATGCCTCTGTAAATGCTATCGATAAATGCTATCAATGCCGTATTCTATCATAATCATCTTGCAATGAAATTCAGTGATTTATATCAGTTTCAATACATTTGAAATAGTTTAAGTCATTAATGTACACTGTTAAAAAAATTCTGAAATTCACGAATATTTTTTATCTGAATTTCACAGAAAAAGTACCTTTTTACAACAAAAGGGCATTGTCCATTACAAATCAGCAAATCCCACCATATTTCCTGAAAATAACGAAACGGGTGGAAATAAAAACAAAAAACGGAGACACTCCGTTCTGTAAGAGGCTCCGTGGCCGAGTGGTCAAGGTACCATACCGCTAATTGCCTACGAACGCAGATTGTGGGTTCGTATCCCACTGGCGACAAAAAATAATGAAGACATAAAAAGTCCCTTTTAAATTACCTTTTTTCTGTTTATTTTTCTCTTATTTCTTATTAAAAAATCTTTTAATTAATTAGTCAATAAATAAATAAATAAATAAATAAATAGTATACGACAATTTCAAAAAATTGTCTATAACATCATTTTTCTAAAAAAAAGTTGTTAATAAAAAGTTTTTTTCATTCATTCATTCATTCATTCATTCATTCAAAAAAAAAAAAACAAAAAAACACAGTGGTTTTAAACAGTGATTTTTTTTATATATTTAAACTGTTTAAAAAATAAAAATTGATTAAAAAAATAATAAGCATTATGCATCAGTCTAAAATAAACCAAAATAAACCCTTTACAAATATTATAAAGAATGTATTTGAAAGAAAATCTTTAAAAAGCACAACAGGTTTTCCCACTAACTCATAAAAGACATATTTTGTACAACCCGGCATCAGCAGCTTTAGCTCGGTTAGTAAGGATTTATTCGGCTATCTAAAGGTCCCGAGTTCGATCCTGAGGGTGGCATGAACTAAATTCTGCAATAATAAGTAAAATAACGTAGCAGCTTAAAATCACTCGGTAATTTCGAATTCTTTGACGATTAACCGATTTATTAATTTTAAAAATTACATTAAATTATTATCATTAAAAATCAGACTTTGTAACAGAAAGTTACCGCTTCTTCAAACGGAGTTTTCCTTTCTTGTATGTCCCACAATAGAAAATCTACTTACGGAACGGTAACAGTTCGGCTACATTGCCGCCGGTAGTTTCACCTGGAATTCACAGATTTATTTTTAACAGTGTACTTTGCAAACGATTTTCCCCTTACACAATGATGTAATGGAATACTTTGGGTCCATCTGTAATTGAATTGTTAATCCCACATACTTCATACATAATATCGAATGTGCCCTGGTGGCCTAAATAACGTTTAAAAAATACCCAGATAAATAAATAGATAAATAAGATACTCTATTTTAAAAAATCCTAATATTCTTGTAATGTAAAATAAATAAAATAAAAATAAATAAATAAATAAAAGACGGTATTTCAAACGTTGTTGTTTAATGGATTTCGATTTAAGAAAAGTCATTCCCATGGAAGCAATATTTTCCGCTGTTATTGCGCTGACGCCAACAAAATCTAAATTACATGGATTGAATTCAAAATCGGGAAATAAAAGCAAAAGTGTATTTTTCAGCGTGACCCTATACCCTAAAACTTCTTAATTGGCATCAGTACTAAGTAACATCAGTTTCCGCCTAGACAAAGAACCTATCGCTCTCAGCGCCATCTATTGTTTGTAATTCGAACTAAAATCAAGAATCACAGGATAAACACTTTTGACCTTATACATAACTCCCGTGTAAGAATTTTTTAATATCTGTAAAAGTTAGCAAGTTATTGATTTTTAAAATCAGTCAGTCTTTTTCAGGACAGCCGGTGAATATAATTATACACACACACACACACACACATATATATCACTTTACTTGCAGATGACAATTTTTAAAAGCTAGGATTCTCTTCTTAATACTCTAACATTTCAACCTCTTAATACGCGAAAAAGAGTTTATTATGAGCAAAATTATTTTCCGAAAGTTACTAACTGCCCTAAAACTAGAATAATTTTTAAAGAAATAAAAGAGTAAAGTACATTAAATTTAATTGGAGATTCATAATTTTTTTCTGTGTTTAGCTTAATTTTGCACTGTTTTATTATTTCAAATAAATTAAGGTATTTCAAAATACTTACATGCAAATTATACTCTTAATGTTTTCCTGAGAATTATAGTAAAGATAATTCCCCCAATAATTCTATTTCTGCATTTTAAAAGAATTTTTAGCAGTTCAAATTAAATTACATAAGAATAATTTCTCAATAAATATTTTTTACTAAAGAATTTGATATTCGATAATGTGGTTAAAGCAAACGTGAATGTTTACTTTTCTAAAACTTTTCTAGAAAAATGTTTTTAATTCTTTTAAAACTGTTAAGTCAAAAATTTAATGTAATGTATAGTTTTCTTTAAATTTAAAAATATTTCTTTTATTTTCTGAGTAATTCGTATTTTTAACCGACTTCAAAGGAAGAGGTTATGAATTTCTCTTTAACTCATTACTTATTTAAGTATGATCCGATTTCGATAATTCTTTATTGTTTGAAAGTATGAGATACCCATATGTTACCATTTTAATTTCATTAAATTTTGATAATTAGAACTTAAAAGAAAATGTGGATTTAATAAAAAAAATGATTTACCGCAAATTTTCTTTCATTGTTGTAACCGTTTTCAAATCATAAACATATTAATACTATGCATTCATATGCACCAAGTTGTCGCTAAAATCGGTTAGTATTTTTTAAAGCATATTTTAAATTCAATTTTAATTAAAAAAATTCTTTAGAAACAAAATATTTTTGATTTTAATTATTCATAGATATGTCTAATAATGTAAATCCACATAGGAATAAGTTGAAAATTTAATATCATAAATATCCGGTCACTTTTGGTTGCTTAAAAAATGTAAAACTGATACGTTTTCTGCAAGTTCGGAAATTTAGAAAGTATAATTGACCTCATATATATCAATAAATATTTTGGTTTTCAGGGTTGTTTTATTTAAACAAGCTTTATTTAAATCATTGATTTAAATCAAATGATTTTTTAAATCATTGATTTAAATCGGGTTTTTTTTATAACGGTCGGTGATGCATGGTCGAATTCATAAGTAATGAGCCTTTCTTCAAAGAGACAGATTTGAACGAATTGGTACAATCGCCTAATATTCTTCAAAATAAGTACTTCCTGCATCAATATACATTTGTTGGTGGCATTTCCATGACTCGAAGACGTCCACGTAGGCCTGTTCCGAGATGGCTTCAAGGGCTGTCTTGACATTTTCTCGGATGTCTTCGGTCGAGTTGAAGCGTTTGCCTCTCAGAGCTGATTAAAAGCGCGAAAAGAAGAAGTCTGGGGGCGACAAGTCCGGACAATAGGGAAGATGTGGGACAACTGGAGCGTTCTACTGAACCAGGTAAACACTCACGATGAAGAAAATGTGGCTGGACGCATTATCCTGGTGAATATTTCCTTGATTTCCCTTCGCTTGCGCGCGATGTATTTTTTCAGCTTTTATATGCCAATATATAAGTCAACGTCTCGCACCATCATCCCTAGCAACAGGTACGTGCGCCGATATACGCTAGCGTCAAAATAAAGTGAGGTTCATTACTTATGAATCCGACCATGCACTCTTTGATTATAAAGCCATGGTAAATTATGCAACCAAAAAACATTAGCAGAACATCCTACATGGTTTTCTATACGCATTGGCTAGTTTGCATTTTTGTCTTTGAAGGAAAACGAAGACACTATTGTGTGACAAACCACCTGATTTCGCACCTATTGCATGACATATGGGTCGAACACCATTGTTAGAAATGATCAAATAAATGCTATGGCGTACACGTCGTGTGGCATGATTAGAGATGAACTCAAAACCATGAAGTACGCAGCATACGTAAAAGGAGGAAAGAGATTGAGGACAAGTTGCCCTTGATATTTTTTATCAAGATTGCGACAGAGTATCCCAACCAAGTTGGACTGAATATATAATTTTTCCTCTAAATGCTGCGTTGATCGCATTGATTACTTGATTTCTCTATTAGAATATGCATACTCTGTGAAGCTACGCACGTAAATAAAATTATGGATAAAAGTAAAGCATTGCAAAGCTTAGCATAAATTTAAGCGAGACAAAATTGGTCATCAGAGGCGGCTAGTAATTTAAATAAAAAAGAATTTAAAAAAAAATAAAATATTTCACTTTGCGTGTCAAAACAGATCATAAATAGGAAGAAAAAATAACACGTGATTTATTTAATCCATTAATTTATCTTGCATACATAATAATTTCATTTAAATTTGTTTGCAACAATTAGAAAAAAATAAAGTTCTAACTTTGAAATTTACGCTATTGCAAATTTTTAAAATTGTAAAAATCACACATTTTCAACATTTACACCATCGTATAGGGAAAAAATGTACTTTTAAATGAAGTTTGTTTTAAAGCTGTACTTCAATTTATTTTTGAGACATTAATTTGTTTTTGTAGTTTTTAATACCAATTTTGTAATTGTGGCAACAAAAGTATTCTATTCATTTTAAAAGTGAAAGAAATGGAGTAATTAGAAGAGAGAAAACAATAAAAAACACGAACTTATGATATTAAAATTTATATTTTAACTAAAATAATAGTCTTTTTCAAAATTTTATGATTTGTTGTGTGACAACAGATATTCAGCTAAAGGTACACAAAATTTGAACTCTCTGGCTTATGCAGTTTTTGTGTACGGAGCCGTTGACAGACAGACAGAGGCCAAAGACGAATAGGTTTTCGTCAGATGAACGAAACCCTGAATATTACAGGTATTTAGAGTACATGGGCTCCCGCCCTGATTACATCAATGGTATATAACATATTACATAAAAGTACATAATAAAAATAATATATAAATAATACATCACTTAAGTCACTTAAGAAATTTTTATATTATTACAATTTTCACTTAAGTCACAAGAAATTCTTATATTATTACAATTTCTACTTAAGTCACTTAAAAAATTCTTATATTATTACAATTTCTACTTAAGTCACTTAAGAAATTCTCATATTATTACAATTTCATTATTTTTTGTTTAAATTCTTTTTATTACATTTTTGCTTTGCAAATGCATAAAAAAAAAAAAAAAAAAAAAAAAAAAAAAAACGAAGAAAAAACATAATTTTCGAACACATAAGAAGAAAGCTGTTCAGAATATTTTCCCAACTACATAAATATATTTTTGCATTTAGTTTAATGTTGAGCATCGTTTAATTTTGAAATTAAAACAGCACAAAGTATTTAAATACAGCCTAGGTTCGTCATATTTTTCTGAAAACCATAGAAAAGCTAATTTGGCGAATAATGCAATTTTTGTATTTTAAAAGAATATTTAACAGCTCAAATTCAAGCATACATGAACAATCTCTGGCAGGAAATTTTTACTTAAGACTTTGATACTCATTATAGTAGTTAAATAAAGCGAACATGAATGTTTACTTTTCTAAAACTTTTGCAGTAAAATGTTTGTAATGCTTTTATAATTGCTTAGTCAGCAATTTTGCATAATGTAAAATTGGTTGCTATTTTAATTTTAAAATATTTGCTTAAATTAACAAGTAAAACTTTTAAACTACATTTTATTTATACTTTAGAAACAAAATTGTTTTTATTTTCGATACTTACAGCTTTCGATCATATTCATACATCAAATAATAATAATAAAACCCCACACGCACCTATATATTTATATTTTTCGGTCAAGAATTTCTGGACATTATTGAGTTTATTTGATAATGTTAAACTGATAGAGTTTTATTGTGATTAGGAAAATCATGGAAATTTCCTATAAATATGTGTTAATTAATCGTAAGGAGAGTTAAACCTCCAAACTCCATGTTAGAATGCATGAAAAAATTCTGCAGTTCAGAAAATCTGATTTCACACGATAAATTTTAAATAATAGATTTCTCCTAAATGTAAATAGGAAATGACTGTCATTAAATAAAGTAAATATTGGGTACTACTCTGTTATCCCGTCGACCAATTCCGCCAAATTATGCAAATCGCAAACTAATAGCCAAATTATACATATTGATATAATTTTTATTTTAAATGACGAAAAAACAAATAATTAGTAGAATATTAATAAAAATATTAATAAAAAGTCGAAATAAAAGTCACTTAATGACATTTTTAACACATGAATCGCATTTAATGTCATTGAATGTGACATTCATGATCATCCATTATTGGCATTTAATCTTATACTTTGGCAATATTTTTGGTCGACGAAAAAACCTAGTAGTACCAAATATTGTTACCTAAATTCTTTGGTTTGCATTTGGAATGTTCGAATTAAAAAAATTACTAAATTCAAAACATTGTTTGTAGCATTTACGCTACTATGGAGATTTTACAGGATTCAGGGCCACAAATATATTATATTAGAATAACATTTTGTTATCATTCTGATTCATTAAAAGCCCAAAACCATCTACATCTGTAACATGTATTTTTATTTATCTTGTTTAACACATAAACGTCTTTGTGCAAGAAGATCTATTACGTTCAATAAGCTATAAATATTCTTTTTTAAAATATTTAAAAGAATAGAATAGAAGATTTTACAGAAAAAAACCACTTTTTTAAAAAGAATTCATAGTTTATTTCATGTTGTTAGAAAACATTGACCGTTTAAACACATTAACTTGGTGTGAGAACTAACTCTTCGTAAAAAGGACTAACTAAGAAATTTCATAAATGTGATGGAGGAATAATGCATTATTTAGATAATAAAAAGTATTTAATGGGTCTTGATTAACAATACCTTGCACTATTTACAGATTAAAGAAGGAAGGGAAGAGGATTCTTAGATGCGGCGCGACTTAACTGCTGTGTCTGTTTCACCTGTTTCACAACCATAAACATCTCACTCATCTTTAAGCCCTTATTAGTCTTAAGCTGCTATCAGATTCACTAACTTAAGACTCGTAAGACTTTTGAGCCAACACTTGATTTCCTCCAACTTTTCTCGAAACATCCTCCCAACACCCAGTTTGATAGCAAATAAGAATGTCTCCCCAACTTTTTTCCACAGTTTCAAAAAAGTCTGAGCTAGCTCAGATTTTTTATGCAACATCGAACATTTCAACGAATCAGAGATAAGCGATTGATACGAATAGGTGATAAATATTAACGGCTGGTATACGTAACCCCAGCATTATCTTCTTTCTTAGGAAAAATGAAAAAATCACCAGGTTTTCTGTTTATAAATCGGTTTATAAACAGAAAATAAAAGATAATTATATTAAAAATTCTGTTTATAATATAATTATCCTGTGTTGTTCTACAGCTTGTTTTTCTTACTTAACATTTCTGATGTCGAAAATACTTTTTTCTCTGGAGAATTGATATAAATTTGAGATTTTCCAAGCTGCCTTCCTTTTCTTTTGTTAGTTCTACTAGCACTAGTGGTTGGTAAGTTCTTATGTCTTCTCTTTGCAAAAATACTATAAAATGTTCTAATAAGAAATACTAAAGAAATTAAAGCTATTTCACATCAATAAAGACTAATATTAGAAATTTTTACCGAAAAATGATTGGATTAAAGAGTGTATTGTAAAAAAATAATAAAAGGTAATGAAAAATATAACTAGAAAGGATTTAGGTTGTATCAATGTGCCCCGACAAAGACTGTATCAATGTGCCTCGACAAAGACTGTATCAATGTGCCCCATACAGTCATTTTGAATAAAATGAGTCTCAAATCCAATACTACATTATTTATCTAAAGAAAAAGAATGAGGAATTGATAAAGAGTAGCTTTACTTGCCAGGGAGAGTATAGTTTTCGGTTGAAAACACAAGAAGAGTTGTATAATACCATTTCAATTGTACAACTCAAATTTACTTTTGATCTACAAAAACAATAAATCACCCATCCCGTTTCACCAAACAACTGAATCCTTCCAAGACTTTCTGTATGTAGTTGAATGCACTAGCATCACCGTTTGGAGCTGTTGTGAAATTTCCTGTAATGAAACTTTGAGCAGTAAAGGGGGTGTATCAATGTGCCCCAGTTCTACTATTTTTTATAGTAATATTTTTTTATCTTATTTAACTTTTTCTGCAATATTTTGTACTTTATTTATTTTTTTATAAGAATATAGAAAAAGTAAATTCATCAGTTCTTTTCATTTTTATTTCATTATATATATTGCTAGTGTAGCCACCCGCTGTTGCCCAGAACTATAATAATATTTTTATCTGAAACTTTCTTAAAACTGCTGATAAAATTACCGCAGCCAACAATCATACAAGAAACAGCTAGAATATCGGGTCATTATACATTTCATTTTGATTGCTTTAATATTGCTTGCAAATGAAGTCTGGGTGATTTGAATTTTTATAAATGATATAAAATGGTTTGCTAACTATTTTTTTATGAAAAATATGCATTGGTGTTATTTTGTCTCCATTTTTCCTAGACGTATCGATTTGCCTCGGGGATGGGGCATATTGATACAAATGACTTTATTTTTTTTTTTTTTTTTAAATTACATGCAAAAATAATATCTAAAACAACGATTGTACATTTTTATAGCACACTACACAGGTTTTGTCGACACCACATAATTTGAAATTTCTGCATTTTGGACACCAAAAAATTTCTTAGAAAAAAGCTGTATCAATGTGCCCCAGTTCCCCCTACTGATAAATTTTATTTAAATTTATTATTACTCATATTATGCATAGAATTATATATTCATGGGGATATTTCTTTCCAAAAACTAATGAAAATATATTTAGATGAATAAATACCACCTATAATTTTATCTTAGAGGCACGCCATTCACATTAACTATTAAAAAAGTGCCTTAACAATTTTTTTTATCATAGAAAAAGTTTTATTCACATAAGCGGATTTTTTAAGAACATAAGAAGTAGAAAAAAGGCAATTTTTTTTCCTTATCTTAAGTTTTAAGGTTTTATTAAAAAGTGTGGAAATAAGATTAAATTGTTTTAAAATTAAATCTGTTGTAGTAAGCAATTTTTCCTTTAAAATAAGTTCTGAGATATTATATTGGAAAAAAAATCAATAAGAGATATTTTATTTTAAATCATATAAAGAAGTAGGAATGTAATTTAAATTATAATTATAAAGAAAACGATATCTTTAAATTTATTTCATTTGTATCCGTTTAAAGCATGTGTGACTATATTATCTTCACTGTAAAAAAAAAAAAAAAAAAAAAAAAAAAAAAAAAAAAAAAAAAAACTAGTGGCAGCAATGTTGGCAGCAATTTTTGCCGTAAAAATTGCAGTAAAATTAGATATGAATTTTTTACGGAAAAATTTTCTGGCAACATTGCTGCCAGCTGTTTTTGCCAGAAATTGAACGGATTATTTTTTACAGTGTTTCATTAATGCTTTCACCATCCGAATTTTCTATAATTATATTTTATTTTATTACCAATTCTTGCTTTTGTTGATTCTGCATGTGCATACTTGGTACAAAAAAATCCCTTTTCATGGGATAATGAGATTATAGACACTATACAACATTTTTGTATTGATATTAGATACATCCTCAAAGTAGGTCGCAAAATTGTTTTACATAAAAGTGGGCGCATAGCAATAAAGTTTGAGAACCGCTGCTTTAGACTGTAATTTAATATACTGTGATTTAATACATGAGATTTTTTTTTATTTTCTTCTTAATTTTAACAATTAATCCAGATATAATTATAATTAACTATTTTAAAATTGTGAACACTTTCCATAATATCTTCAAAAATAGTTTTGTCTGCTAAAATAACATTTATTCAAATATATTTGTAGAGTGTTACTTCCTCATTGTTTGAACTTTTATTGTATAAAAATTTTGATTATGTACACATATAAACACATTTTGATTTAAAAAAACATATGTATGGCAAAAGATTTGAAAAAAAATCTATTTTCTATTTTTTACAACGAAACAAAACAAACACTTGAAAAATAAGTAAATAAAAATTGATACATATCCAAAAAATGAAAAAATATATTTTTTAACTCAGCAAATTTCTATTTTCTAAAAATATCATTTCCAGCAGCATTACTCTTTATTTTAGCGAATTATTTTTATAGAAATGTATCTCAGACATTTAAAAATTTTTCTAAAATCTTCTAAAAAAAAAAAAAAAAAAAAAAAAAAAAAAAAAAGGAAAGGGAAAAAAGAAAAGAAAAGAAACTGACGTGGCATACTTTCGTGTTTGAATTTTTTTTTTTTTTTTTAAGTAACGAAATTTGTTTTGTGAAAAGAAAATATAACGTCATAGAAAAGGCTTTATTTTTTTTATAATATCAAGTTTTGTGAGTATTTTTAGACATTAAGGTTTGGATTAAAAAGTAAAATCTTTGCTAGAGGTCCATCTTGATTTCTTTATTTTGAAATTTGAAAATTGGGAACCAAACCAATGAAGAATTTATGGTTAAAAATAACATTTTTCCAATTTTTAAATAATAATTTACTTTATATATATACATTTTTAATTTAAAATGAAAGTCAAAAAATTGCTTACGCATTCAAAAGAAATAAAGCGTAAAATTGTAGGTAAAAAGTTGTTGTAGCGTCAAGTTCATTGCAACAAAATGACGATTTTATACCTCACATGGTAACCAAGTTATTTATTTATTTATTTATTAACAGTTCATTAAAAGAAGAAACAATAGTTGAAGCTATAAATGGGTAATTATAAATAGGGGAAAGTTGTATAAAACCAGGACCCTAATGCTTTTCTTTTTTATTATTGTGTACTATGTGAAGAAAGCAGTCAAAATTTATATAAAAACGATAAATTGATTCCTTGCGAATAGAAAAAGTATTCATTCAGTCGCGAACAATTGCAATTGAGATCATAACAACACTTTTTCTAGAAGTGTGCAATGTCCCGGTTTTGTCCGACCTGTTTGGACAAAACCAGGAACTGGAAAAAATAATTAAAAGCGCATTGTAACATTGCAATAATACTACGTATTGAAAGAAATTTGACATTTTATACTATTACAAAGATAATCTATATCAAATTAACCATGAGTTTAGATATACTTTAAGAGTTGAAATTGTTAGGCACGAAAATCACAAAATGAAAGTTCGATCTTGTTCATTTGCATTGCTGTATGCTTCACATGCCCACCCTCTGCAGTGAAGATACTGTATCCAACTCTGCTTAGATTTAGATTATTCATATATTTACCGTTGCAAAAGATGCAAGCTTTACTTCCATCTTCCTACTCGTTTGATGTCAAGGTATTTTATTTCTTTGCACTCTTCTTTTTCACATCAGTTTTTCCACTTTTATTTTATGTCATCATGGGAAATTTCCGCTTCAGGGTTAAGTTATTCTTGTCTTGCTTTTCCTTCTTTTCTTTTTCTTCTTGTTTGAGTTCTAATTTGTAGGGGGGTGAAAGAAGGATAGCTCTTTTCCTTCGTCGCTTGTGAGATTTCCTGATTGCCCAGGGATCCGTTTGTACTGGTATAGGCTTTATATCGTGTTATGAGACAGCAAAAGGACGCTTGCTATCTCTGCCCAGACCTTGAGAAGATGTAGAACAGCCGGAAAATTCCCAGTTATGTCCGACCATCTGCATCCCAGTTGCATTTTCAGAAAGAATCACGTTTTGAGCACCAGTCTTGGCGAATTGGAGAAAGCGAGAACGTTCAGCAAGCTGCATCTCCAAACACAAAATAAACTAAGTTCAAATGTGCCATAAAACATATGATTAATAGAATTATATTTATTACAAGCGAATCTTTACTACTGTTTTTAATTAACTTTTCAATTTCTTCGAACATAGCGAGTTAAGGAAATATTTTTGAATTGAGAAGAAGGAAAAAAAGCTACGTTTAGATGTCCTGTGAAATTTAATCTGAAAAAACAAAAAGCGTGATCTCTTTGCAGAAGGAAGGGTTGCTATTCGCTAGGCATTTGACATCACAAACAAGAAAGGGTGCGTAGCATTGACTTCGTCTCCGCGCCAATCGTTGTTCTGGCGATAAGGTGCTTAAAACGTGGTTCTTTCTGAAAATGCATCCCGGTTTTGTCCGACCACGCCATTTTGAGGAAATGTTACTCTAGTGTTGTTCAGATAACTCGTAGACATCAATACAAAACGTTAAACTAACAAGTAATTAATAGACTATTATATGTTATACTTATCTAAATCAAATCTTTGGGTATTTAGGATTGGTAAAGTAATATTGCAGACGTCGAATTTCAAATTTTTTCACTCTAAATCTTTAAAAATTTACTACTGCGAATTGAGTTCGTTTATATAACTTCTGCCTATTGGGAGCTGACATGCCGCTCACCTAATAGTAATTCTAGAAGTTTCTGCAAGATACCGTCAAAATTAAAGCCACAAAGCCTGTTTCCGGTTATATCCAACTTTCCCCTATAAAACATATTAACAAATATAAACATACTAAAAACATAATAGATGAAAAAAAAAGTCACAATGAATCGTTAATATTAACACATATGGCAATATTCAAAAACAAAGTTTTCACCAAATTGGCAGGGGAGGGGGAAGGAAATCGCGCCAACGCAGTGTGTTTATGACATCTGTACCATTGTTATAACACCTATTGGCTTCGAAGAGATTGTTCCGTTACTTTAAGAAAATTCTGGTCATTTGACTTTTCAAGAGTAAATGAGCTTCAGTTGTTGCTGTTTTCATTTTTAAATGAAAAAAAATATGCACGTAAAAATGATCTCTAAAACGAGAAGGTACAACGAGAAAGTTAAATTATAAATTTTAGGTTGCGTTATATTTGATAATTTTCTGTAATTTAGAGGAAAGTGTGTAACATATTAAAGGGATTTTTTTCGAATTTTATCATTATATAATCAAAAGAAAAATACTATTAATTAACATATTTTATGAAGTCACTATTTTCTAAAAATATCATTTACAGCAATATTATTTCTATCTCAAGTATTGAATAATAATAATAATAATAATAAAGTCTGCCGTGGGATACGTTTCCTGTTGACTATGAAATGAAAGTGTCATGTCTGTTTTAAAATCTAACCCCACTCAAATTTTTTATTTTAAATTGTTTTCTTAGTAACTTGCAGAATTATAAATTGTATGAATATGATGTTCTTACAATGCAAGTATAGAAATATTTTAGAATTGAAAAATCCCCATCCCCCTCCCTCAGCGCCAAGAAAGTTAAAAAGTTACAAAGGCAAAAGAAGTCACCCTTTTAAAAATATTTTTGTTTTCTACAACCAATAATGCTTTTAACACAAGTTTAAGTAATATATCTGTAACACATTCTAAACAGTATTACAACTGACTGACGTATCAAAAATATGCATCATTTTCTTATTCTGTCTTTTTACTGTCCTTTAACTTACAAATGGTATTTCTTTTAATGCTTTTAATGCATTTATAGTTCATATCGATATTAAATACTTTTCATCGTACTTTGTTCTTGAATTTTATATAATGATCTCTGGATATTAGAATGGGTACTATTAATGGATAATAGAAAGCACTATAAAATAATTTACTAGAAATATTTAACTCTACAATCGAGTTTTCAGTATTCTAGCATAACATTTCTTTTTTTTATTAATACAATTTTTGATGCTTGGTGTATTATTTCTGCTGAGATATGTTAATTTATTTTGAAAGTTTCGAAAGAAAAAAAACGAAAAATTTGAATGTTAGTTTAATTTAACATAAACAAAAATGTAATCTTCTTGGAAAATAAAAATTTTCAGACTTTAATGCTATGCATAAAAGTAAAAATAAATCCTTCGGTAAATTGTACAGAGCTTCTGTGTGCATCCCTAATTACAGAAACTGCTCTCATCCTGTAAAAGAATGCATAAGGTAAAAGATTTGTCGTGGTTGAATAAATTTAAATGCGCTTAAATTTTTTAAGAGGAATTACGCTTTGTGTTAAAAGTAAAAGAACTGAACGTGATTTTTAACTTCATTCGTTTGTATTAATTCCTAGTTACTTATGGTTACATTTAAAGAGATTTAAACGCTTTAAGATAATCGCCTTAATTTATCGCAACGATATCTATGACGACATTGTTAGCGTTGTACTGGTGTCTGGTAGAAATACTTAAAAATAATTGTATTAACTTTTTGTTTTTCCAGTCAATAATATTGTAAAATGTGTTTTTTAGTAAAATGTAACGAATTATTAGATACGCATACATAAATACAATTTAAATGCTACAGATTAAAATATTTTATGTTCTCGTTTAACAAAAATATAAATTTTAAATGTATAAAGGAAATATGAGACAAATATAAAGAAAGCAATTCTGTTAAAATGTATGAAAAAATAAAAATATTTTTTCATTTGTTATGAAGAAAAATATTTTTCAGTGAATAAAAGAAAGATATTTAAACAGACAATACTATTTTTATATTAGTATTATTTTCACTGAAAAAGTATGATCTGGCACATATTTTTCCCAGATAATAGGTTTTTTTTTTAATAAAAAAAAGATTCCAGTACATATTTTTAAAAATGCGGGGTTTATTTTACATTTTTATATGGTTTATTAGGAAGTTTGATATTAAAAACAAATCTTTTAAATTATTCAGAGTTTGGTAACTCTGCGTTACTTTTTCATTATGTTTTGTAAGGCTCCTTTTAGTTGCAACTGATCTTTTTACAATGCTCTTTTATATATTCATGGTTGATATCGATGTTAGCTACCTTTCGTAAAGCTTTACTCGTGATTTTAAATAACGTTCTCTGACAAAATAAACAGGGAAAAATTTCCAAAAATTTTTGTATGTTTCAAAGAAATATTCAGATAATGTAAGATTTGAATTTTTTTTAAATAGAAATTATTAATTTAATGTAATATATTTACTAGAAATATTTAATTCTATAATCAAGTTTTTGATATTTTTGCATAATTTATTCTTTTCGTCTTAATTAATACAATTTTTCACATTTGATACGTTATTTCTTCAGAAATATGTTATTTTTAAGGATTTGAATAGGAAAATAACGAAAAATGGAATATTAGTTTAATTTAACAAAAAAAAAAAAAAAAAAATTTTATCACCTTGAAAAATAAAAATTTTCAGACTTGAAATATATGCATAAAAGTAAAAATAAATCCTTCAATAGGTCGTACAAAGCTTCTGTCTACATCCCTAATTGCAGGAACTTTTCTCATCCTGAAAAATAATTCAAAAGGCAAAAGAACTGTTGTGGTTGAAAAAATATAAATGTTCTTAAAATTTTTAAGGAGGAATTACGCTTTTTGTTAAAGGTAAAAGAACTAAACGTGGTTTATAACCCCATTCGTTTGAATTAATTCCCAGTTACTCATGGCTACATTTAAGGAGATTTAAATGCTTTGAAATAATCTTCTTAATTTTTCATAACGATATCTATGACGACATTGTCAGCGTAGTATTCGTGTCTGGTAGAAATACTTAAATGTAATTCTATTAACTTTTCCTTTGTTCAGTCAATAATATCGTGAAATGTCATTTTTATTTTTAGAACAATGCGAATAAGTGACAGGACTATATAAATAAATACAATTTAAAGTGCTACAAATTAAATATTTTATCTATTAGTTTAACAAAAAAATAAATTTTACATCCATAAACAACATATGAGACAATGACAAAGACAGTAAAACTGTTAAAATATATAAGAAATTTTAAATGCATTTTGTTAAAAGATACAAATTTCTATATAACATACAGAGCTGCTAAAATATTCGGATACTTTTCAGGTCGTAGACGAGAATATCTGAAATTCGGATTCCAAATGCATTATACGTTTCCATATTGTGAAATGAGACGCTATATTTTAAACGATGCACTTTGTTACATTACTCTAAATGTGATGGAAAGTGCTTCAGAATCAGCGTTTGAACCATAATACTCTTTTCTTGTTGCTTTAATTAATAAAATTTTTGACACTTGATGCTTTATTTCTGCTGAGATATTAATTTATTTTTAAGGTTTTGAAAGAAAAAAAATTAACGAAATATGGGAATGTTAGTGTAATGTAACACAAAGAAAAATGTAATGTCCTTGAAAATAAAAATTTCCAGAATTTAAACATAGTCAAAATAAATTTTTCGTAAGTCGTATAAAGCTTTTGTGTACATCCCTCATTACAGGAACTTCTCTCATCTTGTAAAAGAATTCATAATGTGAAAGATTTGTTATTGTTGAATAAATCTAAATGTTCTTAAAATTTTAAAGAGAAATTACACTTTGTGTTAAAGGTAAAAGAACTAAATGTGGTTTATAATGGTTTGAAATAATTCCTTGTTGCTTATGTTACAATTAAGGAGATTTAAATGCTTTAAAATAATCTTCTTAATTTTCGAAACGATATCTAAAACGACATTGTCAGTATTATATTCGTGCCGGGTAAAAATACATAAATGCAATTGTATTAACGTTATGTTTGTTCTATCAATAATATTGTAAAATATGATTTTTATGCAAAGAACATTGGTAAAAAGTGCTATCTTTTGCTGAATGATATTTTATCAAACTTTGTTGTTAAACTTTATATAATTTTCTCTATCTGAAGGATTGGTAAAAATAGCTTACATTTTTGTATGTTTAGCAAAAATATTCTGCTTATGTAAGATTCTTTGAACTTAAAAAAAATTAATATTAAACAAAATAACATTAAACAAGATTTTTTTAACATTAAAATAAATATAGTTTTAAAAAACTAAAAAACATGCTTTTTAAGTATATCAAACTAAAAAGTGAAAAATAATTCGTACTATAAGCTGAAAACGAAAATAGAAGAAAAATACTATATTACTATAAAATCATTGTTATTATAGAAATCAATTAATAAGCAATAAATAAAATTATCGTGGAAAAAAAACGTGGGGTGCTCCATATATCATGCTCCATCTATCAGTTCTTAAGAAGCACCCCACGCTTTTTTTCCACGATAATTTTATTTATTGCTTATTAATTGATTTCTATAATAACAATGATTTTACAGTAATATAGTATTTTTCATCTATTTTCGTTTTCAGCTTGTAGTACGAATTATTTTTCACTTTTTAGTTTGATATACTTAAAAAGCGTCTTTTTTAGTTTTTTTTAAACTATATTTTTCACTTTTTAGTTTGATTACGTTAAAAGCGTGGTTTTTAGTTTTTTTAAACTATATTTATATTTAATACAAAAACCAAATTAATCGGTTGGATTGTTTCAGAGTAATTGGTGAACATACATAGAAAAAAAATACATACGCCTCGAATTGATAACTTCCTCTTCCTTTTCTGAAGCTCGTTAAAAATAAAAATTATGATACGGAATTTTTTTTTTATTTTACATAGATGTAAATAATGTCAGGAGTAGGGTTCGAACCCACAATCTCTTTCGAAAAACACAGCTTCAATCCGGCGCCTTAGGCCGCTCGGCCATGCTGTCTACACTCCATTCAGTGAACGTATTCAATACTTTTAATTAGAGAAAAATCACTAATTTTATTAGTTTTTGCCTAATTACTAAAAAGGTACTGAACCAATTTCGATGAAACTGAAGCGGTACCAATTGGAGATCATCGTCTTTCATTTAAAACCAAAAACCAAGTTAATCGGTTGCATGGTTTCGGAGTAATCGGTGAACATACATAAAAGAAGGAGAGTTACAAACTCACAAACATACAGGTGAAGTTAATAAAAAAGCGTGGTAAAAAATGAAAAAAGAAATTATTATTTTAATATAATGTAGTTACTAGAGATATTTAATTATCAAATTTTTAGTATTCTTGCACAACATATCTTTTTTTAATAAAAAAAAAATTTTGACACTTGATGTTTTATTTCTGCTAAATATGATTTTTTTTTTTTTTTTTTTTTTTTTTTTTACAGTTTTGAAAGAAAAAAAAAACAGCGGAAAATTCGAATTTTAGAGTAATTTAACATAAAAAAATGCAATCTCCTTGGAAAATAAAAATTTTCAGACTTTAAAGATATGCATAAAAGTAAAAATATTTCCTTTTGTAAGCCATACAAATCTTTTGTGCACATCCCTATTTACAGAAACTTTTTTCAACCTGTAAAAGAATGAATAAGATGAAATATTTGCAGTGGTTGAACAAATGTAATTGTTCTTAATTTTTTAAAGAAGAATTACGCTTTGTGTTAAAGGTAAAAGAACTAAACGTGGTTAATAACTCCATTAGTTTGTATTCATTCCTAGTTACTTATGGTAACATTTAAGGAGATTTAAATGCTTTGAAACAATCGTCTTAACACAACGATATCATATTTCACAACGATATCCATGACGGCATTGTCCGTTTTGTATTCGTTCTTGTAGAAATACTTAAAAATAATTGTACTAACTTTTTCTTTGTTCAGTCAATATTATTTTGAAATGTCATTTTTATTTTTATAACAATAACAAAAAGTGCTAGAACTACATAAATAAATACAATTTAAAGTGCTACAGATTAAAATATTTTATCTTTTCGTTTGACCAAAATATAAATTTTAAATGTATAAATGAAATATGAGATACAGATAAAGAAAGCAAAACTCTTAAAATGTATCAGAAATTTTATCTATCCTTTTATTAGTCATAAAGAAAGATATTTTACAGTGAATTAAAAAAAAAAAAACTTTTATAAAGGCAGTTCTATTCTGACATTCGTTTTTATTTCATTTGAAAAAAATTGATGTGACATAATCGTTTGAAATTTAAAATATACCATTATTACATAATTTTGTCGAGTAATTTTATGAAAATCGGATGCATAGATCAATTACAGGAACAATGAAAGGTATTCCATTACATTACTCTTAATAGGGGAAAATGTTTCAAAGGCATTTTAAAGGTGTTACACTCATTCGAACATAATAAAACTTGTATGCATCAATAAAGTACATATTATAATATACATTTTGCATAATCTGTGATTTTAAGAACATTTGTTATTTATTTACAAGGCCACACAAATGTATTCCATTACATAATGGTATAGGAAGAACATTGTTTGACGCGTATTTTTATTGCAATTAATTATTTACAATTTTATGAGATTGATATAAGAGAGTGATATTTTTAAAACTTTGTTATCGTACGAACGCACCTCATTTACTACGCTTCACGTGTAATTTCCTACTTGTTTATTCTGTTGTTTGTACGGCTCCTTTTAGTTGCAAATTTTATTTCTTAAACTAGCGAGCTACGCCCGCTAGCTGGGCTACTTTTTCCAAACGAACTTCAAAATTAAGCAGTATATAATAAGCAAAAAAATTCATTTAATAAGCAAGTCTTGGTGTTCGAATCCTCAAGCACAAAAAAGGAAATTAAAGAGCTGTGGTTGTTATGCGCACATTATCCAATTAAAAATATGTGATTTCGCATAGTGGGCGCTACGCGCCATGGTCGCCATCGTCCCGTTAAAAATATTTGGTTTTGCACGGTTGGTGCTGAGCGCCCATAAGACATTTTCTCGTATTTTTTAGTTCATCAGAAGCAGACTTTTACGCAGATTCTGAATATGTAATCAGTTTTTTTCTACTTTAAAAACTGTCTGCATGATAGTTTAAGAAAAAACGCGCAAAAAAAGTTTCGGTATTAAAAACTGCAAAAGACTGCTATTAAAAAAAGTAATTTCATTAATATCACAAACAACATAACTAACAAATAATTTTGGCAGATCGTTTTCCGTTTGTACTAACAGAAATTAGTATTAATCGAGTAAATCTTAGGTTACAAAATATTCGTGTATGCTACCAAAAAGAAAAAGTATGAAAATGAACCGTGTTTAACATTTTTTACAAATTAGCTCTTTTTCTCTTATACATTCTTTGACAAAATGACGGGAGAAAAAGAGGTTTTCGGCTGCTTCTTTTAGCCAAAGGGAAAAAGTTCTAGTCGTTCACCGCAAGGTGGCGCAGTGTTCTGCCTCAGAGCTCCGTTTGGGAAATGAGACGTTTTCCGTTCCGTTCCTGACCGGTTTTAATTCATAACTTTTTTTAATTTTGGTCCCACGGTCTTGAAAATGTCCGAAATGACTTTCCCGAAATTTTTCGAATCGAAAGACACCTGTCGCGACTTCCAACTCGCCCGCGTTGCGAACTGTAATCGGCTTCAAGCAGACAGACAGACAGAGGCGCACGAATTTTATTAGTATAGACTAGCGAGCTACGCCCGCTAGCTGGGCCACTTTTTCAAAACGAACCTCGATATTAAGCAGTATATAATAAGCAAAAAAATTCATTTAATAAGCAAGTCTTGGTGTTCGAATCCTCAAGCACAAAAAAAGTAAATTAAAGTGCTATGGTTGTTATGCGCTCATTATCCCGTTAAAAATATGTGATTTCGCACAGTGGGCGCTACGCGCCATTGTCGCCATCGTCCCGTTAAAAATATTTGGTTTTGCATGTTGGCGCGGCGCGCCCATAATACATTTTCTCGTATTTTTTGTTTCATCAGAAGCAGACTTTTACGCAGATTCTGAATATATAATCAGTTTTTTCCTAGTTTAAAAACTGTCTGCAGGATGGTTTAAGAAAAAACGCGCAAAAAAAAGTTTGGGTATTAAAAACTGCAAAAGACTGCTATAAAAAGAAAATAAGTAATTTCATTAATGTCACAAACAACATAACTAACAAATAATTTTGGCAGCTCGTTTTCCGTTTGTACTGACAGAAATTAGTATTAATCGCGTAAATCTTAGGTTACACAATATTCGTGTATGCTACCAAAAAGAAAAAGTATGAAAATGAGCTACAACGATTAATACTTACATACAGAATAAATATATGAATAGCCAGTTACATCTGAGATCCTCAAAATATTAATTAGCAACACGATTACCTTTTAATGAAAATATCTTGCTGTGCTTAAATAGTTGTACTTATTATATTAATTAAACCGTTTTTAACATTTTTTACCAATCAGTTATTTTTCTCTTATACATTCTTTGACAAAATGACAGGAGAAAAAGGGGTTTTCGGCTGCTTCTTCTTTAGCCAAAGGGGAAAAGTTCTGGTCGATCACCGCAAGGTGGCGCAGTGTTCTGCCTCAGAGCTCCGTCTGAGCCTCGTTTGGGAAATGTGACGTTTTCCGTTCCGATTCCCGACCGGTTTTTAATTCATAACTTTTGTAATTTTGGTCCCACGGTCTCGAAAATGCCCGAAATGACTTTCCCGGAATTTTTCGAATCGAAAGACACCTCTCGCGACTTCCAACTCGCCCGCGTTGCGAACTGTAATCGGCTTCAAGCAGACAGACAGACAGACAGAGGCGCACGGATTTTATTAGTATAGATTGCTCTTTTATGGATTTATAGTTCATAATCATGTTAACCAACTTTCGTAAAGCTCTGCTCATTAACTTTATATAATGTTCTCTCTCTATATGAATTTCTTAAATTGCTCTTTTATGGATTTATAGTTCATAATCATGTTAACCAACTTTCGTAAAGCTTTGCTCATTAACTTTATATAATGTTCTCTGTCTATATGAATAGGTAAAATATCTTGAAACTTTCGTATGTTTAAAAGTAATAATTTGCTAATGTAAGATTCTTTAACATTAACCCACCAAGCGTCTTGCAAAAGGGTAAAATTGTAATGTTGTTTTCTCAACATTTTGTTTTAGATGTTAAGAAAATATGATTCTTTTAACATTACAAAAAATAACTTTATTATAAGCATGAATGTACTCCTCCAGAGTATGAATCATTCATCGATGTATTGAAAATTCATTAAATCTATAGAATTATAGTATTTTAAATATTGCTTATATTGCAGTGAAAACTGCAGCTTAGTACACGGAATATTACTTTCCACACGCTTAGAGGGTTAAAATAAAAAATAGATATTATGATCTTAATAAACTATACTTACTAGAAATATGGAACTGTTTAATCAGGTTTTTTTCTATTCTTGCGTAACATTCCTTTTTTAATACTTTCCAACTAAGTTGAAATCTTTGACCGTCTGTCCGTCTCTGTACGCTCTAACTCCCTTAAATATGCTTGTATTTTCATGCAATTGATAAGATTTATTTAGGACACCAAAGAATGTATTGTATTGTATATGAAGTATGTACGATTAATGGTTCATTTACAGGGTAGAATTCTCAAAAGAATTCGATTACATTATGATATATGAGGGGAAATCGTTTGCAGAGTATTTTAAGGATTTCAAATGTATTCAAAGTGATATAAATCACTTAATATCACTACGATCACGCTAGAACAGAGCATTCATAGCATTTTTTTATTAATTTACAGGGACACACAAAAGAAATAGGTTACAGTACTGTCTTTGCGTAATAATTGATAAAGAGTACACTTTAAAATTCGGTATGCGCTTTTAAACTTAATTAATTTTCGCATATTACATTTTATGTATAAATTTTATACCTCATATACAGGGAAGCACAAAAGTATTCGCACAGTATTATCCTTATTCGAGGAAATTGTTGAAGGGGAATTTTTAACTAAAATAAATGTATCACTAAAATGAACAAAATTTTTGAATGTATTTTGATAATGTATACAAATTTCTACAGCGCTGCTAAAAAATGAGGATACTGTTCCAATTGTCAATCGGAACAGCTGATATTCGACTTTGAAATACATAATACATTTCCTCCTGGTGAAATAAGGTGAATATTTAATTTTTTAAAACAATGCAGTTATGTTACATAATTTTGAATATGTTGGAAAGTGTTTCATAATCTGTCCTTGACAAATGATTTTTTCTTTCTTGTAGTTTTAATTAATACAATTTTTGACCCTTGAAATTTCAATTCTGTTGAAATATGTTTATTTGTTTTGAAAGTTTTGAAAGAAAAATAAAAATAAAAATGGGAATGATAGTTTAATTTAGCACAAAGAAAAATGTGATCTCCTTCTGAAATAAAAATCTTCAGACTTTAAAGATATGCATTAAAGCAAAAATAAATCCTTCAGTGAGTCGTACAAAGCTTCTGTGTACACCCTTAATTACAGGAACTTTTCTCATCCTGTGAAAAAAGCATTATAGTAAAAGGTTTGTTGTGATTGAATAAATTTAAATGCTCTTAAATTTTTAAAAAGGAATTACGCTTTGTGTTAAAGGTAAAAGAACTAAACGTGGTTTATAGCTCCATTTGTTTGAATCAGTTCTTTGTTACTTATGGTTACATTTATAGAGATTTAAATTCTTTGAAATAATCTTCTTAATTTTTCACAACGATATCCATGACAACAATGTCAGAATTATATTTGTGTCTGGCAGAAATTCTTAAATGTAATTGTATTAACTTTTTCTGTCGATCAATAATATTGTAAAATATGATTTTTACTTTAAAACTAATAGAAAGAAATGCCAGCACTATAATAACAATTTAAAGTGCTACAGATTAAAATATTTTATCTTTTCGTTTGACAAAAAAGTAAATTTTAAATGTATAAATGAAATATGATACAAAGATAAAGAACGCAAAACTGTTAAAATGTATTAAATTTTTTAAAAATGCTTTTATTATAAAAAAATATATATTTTACAGCGACTGAAAAAAAATTGAAAAGACATCATTAAAAACCCAGTTCTATCTGAATTTAGTTTAAAATCCATTTTTAAAAAATAACAAAGTGATACATATTTTTGTCAAACCGATATTTTTTACATGAAAAATTATTTTTTATATTCAATTTTTCTTTTCATTTTTCATGTGATTTATTAGGAAAGTTTGCTACTAAAAACAAATCTTTTTAAAATTAAAATCCACGAAAGAAGGTATTTCTTTGAAGTTTCTAAAAATACTTTATCCTTAAAATATAAATATGTGCCACAGAGCATGTAGTCTATTTTAAACAGTGTGACAAATTTTTACCTAATGCAAAGTTTCACTTTTTAGAAATCTGTACCCTATTTTACCTTCAAAAATATTATAAATGTTTTTTAACAGCTCTAAATTCAATAGTTTTAATGAGATTGGATTTAAAATTATTGTAACTTAGAAGCAATTTTTAAATAATTCAAAAGACATATACATTTCAAAATTCATATGACACATATTTTTCCCAGAAATTAGTTATTTACATTATAAAAAAGCATATATAAAAAAACAAAAATGCGGTGTTTGTTTTTCATTTTTCATGTTATTTATTAAACAAGTTTGATATTAAAAACAAATCCTTAAAAAAAACCACCAAAGAAGATATTTCTTTGATGTTTCTGAAATTAATTATCCTTAAAATATGCATCTGTGCCAGAGTGCATGCAGTCTATTTTAAACACTATGTCAAAATTTTCCCTAATGCAAAGTTTTAGTTTTTAGAAATCTGCGCCAATTTCGGCATAAAAAATGTTAATCGTAATAGAGATTAATATATGATCAAGTGCGTTGTCTACCATAGAAATAACGTGTTTGACACTTCCCCAGTTTATTCGTCAGAGGAAAGGAATTTTTCATGACATTAATCCCTATAACTATTTCAACTTCAAAACATCGTTTGAATTTACGTCACCGAAAACAATGCTAACTGGCGAGTTGAAAAATGATTTTGGGGAGATTTGAATCTAGATATCATGAAATTATCAAGAATACTTTGCGATCATGTAAACATTCATTTAGTTTTATTTGAAAAAACATTTTTGAATTTTTGTCAAACTGGAAACTTTGCATATGAATCAACTAGTAGTTGTTTATGACAACCACATGACTTGGACTATTATAATGTAAATGGAATTATGCCGACAGAACAATATTTGATGTTTTATGAAATACGCATGGATAACATTAAAATGCCAAAATGGGCGCCTGACATATACGTATTGAAGTGGTCATCCCTAAACGGTTTATTGTAATTACATGACTTCGGCTTTTATTATATTAACTAGCGAGCTACGCCCGCTAGCTGGGCCACTTTTTCCAAACGAACCTCGGTATTAAGCAGTATATAATAAGCAAAAATATTCATTAAATAAGCAAGTCTTGGTGTTTGAATCCTCAAGAACAAAAAAAAGTAAATTAAAGAGCCATGGTCCCGTTAAAAATATGTGATTTCGCATTGTGGGCCACGTGCACTTGAAAAAAAAAGATTGTGGATGGGAACTATGGTCGCTTCGCGCCCATAGTCCCGTTAAAAATATTTGGTTTTGCACGGTGGGCACTACGCGCCCATAAGACATTTTTCCGTATTTTTTAGTTCATCAGAAGCAGATTTTTACGCAGATTCTGAATATGTAATCAGTTTTTTATACTTTAAAAACTGTCTGCATGATGGTTTAAGAAAAAACGCGAAAAAAAAACTCAATTAGCGCCGGTAGAAAAGGCGGTTTTCGGCTGTTTCTTCTTTTAGCAAAAGGGGAAAAGTTCAGGTTCTTCACCGCAAGGTAGCGCAGTGTTCTGCCTCGGAGCTCCGTTTGAGCGCCGTTTGGGATTTGAGACATTTTTCGTTCCGATTCCCAAGGGGTTTTTAATTCATAACTTTTTTAATTTTTGTCCCACGGTCTCGAAAATGCCCGAAATGACTTCCCCGGAATATTTCCAATCGAAAGACACCTCTCGCGACTTCCAACTCGCCCGCGTTGCGAACTGTAATCGGCTTCAAGCAGACAGAGGCGCACGGATTTTATTAGTATAGACTAGCGAGCTACGCCCGCTAGCTGGGCCAGTTTTTCTAAACGAACCTCGATATTAAGCAGTATATAATAAGCAAAAAAATTCATTTAATAAGCAAGTCTTGGTGTTCGAATCCTCAAGCACAAAAAATGTAAATTAAAGAGCTATGGTTGTTATGCGCCCATTATCCCGTTAAAAATATGTGATTTCGCACAGTGGGCTCTACGCTCCATGGTCGCCATCGTCCCATTAAAAATATTTGGTTTTGTACGGTTGGCTCTGCGCGCCCATAAGACATTTTCTCGTGTTTTTTCGTTCATCAGAAGCAGACTTTTACGCAGATTCTGAATATGTAATCAGTTTTTTTTCTACTTTAAAAACTGTCTGCATGATGGTTTAAGAAAAAACGCGCAAAAAAGGGAGAAAAAGAGGTTTTCGATTGCTTCTTTTTTTAGCCAAAGGGGAAAAGTTCAGGTTCTTCAGAGCAAGGTGGCGCAGTGTTCTGCCTCAGAGCTCCGTTTCAGCGCCGTTTGGGATTTGAGACATTTTTCGTTCCGATTCCCAAGGGGTTTTTAATTCATAACTTTTTTAATTTTGGTCCCACGGTCTCGAAAATGCCCGAAATGACTTTCCCGGAATTTTTCGAATCGAAAGACACCTCTCGCGACTTCCAACTCGCCCGCGTTGCGAACTGTAATCGGCTTCAAGCAGACAGAGGCGCACGGATTTTATTAGTATAGATTATTCAAATTGATGTTTACTATCTTTCGCTCTTCTTTGTTTATGAACTTTATATAATGTTCTCTGTCTAAATCCATGAGGAAAATATCATAAAATGTTTGTATACTTGAAACATTGTTAACGCTTAAAAAATAACACAATAAAAATTATTAACTTTAATATATATTTACAAGACTTTTTAACTGTATAAACCAAGTTTTCAGAATTCTTGGAGTACATTTCGTTTTTTTTAATTAGTATAATTTTTGACACTTGACGTTTTATTTCTGATGCGGTATGTTAATTTATTTTTAAAACTTTGAAAGAAAAAAAAATAACGTAAAATGGAAATGTTAGTTTAAATTAACATACATAAAAATGTAATCTCATTGGAAAATAAAATTTTTCCGTTTTTAAAGATATGCATAAAAGTAAAAATAAATCCTTCGTTAAGTCGTACAAAGCTTCTGTGTACATCTCTAATTACAGGAACTTCTCTCATCCTGTAAAACAATGCATAAAATGAAAGATTTGTTGCGGTTAAATAAATTTAAATGCTTTTAAATTTTTAAAGAGAAATTAAGCTTTGTGTTAAAGATAAAAGAACTCCATTCATTTGTATCAATTCCTAGTTACTTATGGTTTGCATTTAATTAGATTTAAATGCTTTAAAATAATCTTCCTAATTTTTCGTAACGATATCTATGACGTCATTGTGCCGTTGTATTCGTATCTTGTAAAAATACTTAAAAATTATTGTATTAACTTTTTCTTTGTTTACGTTCAGTCAATAATATTGTGTAATGTCCTTTTTATTTTTAGAACAATGAGAAGTGCTAGAACGACATAAATAAATACGATTTAAAATGCTAAATATTAAAATATTTTAATTGTTCTGGTAACAATAATATATTTTTTAAATGTATAAATAAAATATCTGACAAAGATAAAGAAATCATAACTGTTAAAATGTATCAAAATTTTAAATATTCACTTATTAGTTATAAAGAAAAACATTTTACAGCGGAAAAATAAATCTTTATAAAGACAGTTCTATACTGATATTAGTTTTAATTTCATTTGAAAAAATATATGTGACACATATTTTTGCCAGACAATATATTTTTAGATGGAAAAAAGAAAAACATAAGTACATTTAAAAAAAGTACGTGTTGTTTTTTCATTTTTAGATGATTTATTGGGAATGTTTAATATTAAAAACAATCATTTTTAAAAGTAAAAACCACGAAAAAAGGTGTTTTTGATGTTTTTGAAATTATTATTTTTTTAAACAGAAAAATTTTCTTTTCTATTCTACAAAACAAGTATTTTTCCGTAATAATTGCATTAATTTTTTTTGTGTTCAGTCAATAATATTGTAAAATGTCATTTTTATTTTTAGAGCAATGTGAAGATGTGCCAGATACATAAATGCAATTTAAAGTGCAACAGATTAAAATACTTTAATGGAAATGTAAATTTAAAATGTATAAATGAAATATGAGATAAAAATAAAGAAAGCAAAATTGTTAAAATTTATGAAAAAATTTAAATGTTTATTTATTCGTTATAAAGAAAAATATTTTATAGTGAATAAAAAAAAGCTTTAAAAAGACAGCTCTATTCTGACATTAGTTTTAATTTCATTTGAAAAAAAAAAATGATGTGTCACATATTTTTGCCAAATATATATATATAACAAAAATACATATTTTTAAAAATGCGGAGTTTGTTTTTTATTTGTTATACCATTTTTTAGAAATTTTGATACTATTTAAAAAAATCGCTTTAAAAGTAAAAACTATGAAAAATAGTATTTTTTTACATGACATTGTTTTTTGACAGGTTTGACCAGTGACTGCTTTTGGGGTCCATAGCAACTATGGCTTTCTTCTCAAATGACCTGTGATGTACACATAGACAACAACATGTCAGGGCAATTTTTACTTCTTGAATACGTTATATACATATCACTACAAAGGGAGAGCATAACAACACATATGTCTTACCAGGATTCGAAACCGACCTTTCGGCGTGGCAATAGCTAACTAGGGCGACTATATTGAGTTTACAATAGAAACAGAAATTTAGAAAACAAGTATTTCTGCGTAGAGATATCGGTAGTTAAATTATGGAGATGGTAGTAACTATGCATTACTTTTAGATAGATTTCGTATGAAATACTGCCTATTGCATTCTCTCCCATGTTGGAATTTCTTTTTTTAGCAGATCAACACCGATCATGACTTCTAGACCTCAAAACTACCATCGGTAAAAAAGTTTATCTATCTATCTATCTATCTATCTATCTATCTATATATATATATATATATATATATATATATATATATATATATATATATATATATATATATATATATAGATAACTTATTATGTTCAGATCTTCTTAAACTTTTACATAACATCAAGGGACATCAAATCTCGGTCAAACACGTTAATGGGCAAAATCGGACCAAAGGGTTGGAAATAGGGAGACTTTTTGTGAAAACCGAAAAAGCACTATAACTCCTTAATTTAAATAGATATCGAATCAATTTAAAGTTTATATTAATTCTAAAAAATGGGCTAAAACATTAAGTATGACATATGTTTGATAAAGTCAACAATTGGCTCAAAGGGCGGAAAAAAAACAGGGTTTTGGAGAGAAAAAAAATCACAATTTCGTCAATTCTTAAGACATCAAATTCAACTAATTTTTTTTATAAACGTACTCAAAATTATCTAAAACTTTTGTATTTACAAGTTTTTCATAGAACAAACTTTTACCGATGAAAAAAATTAAGAACGAAAAGAAAAAGCGGGGAGGAAAAAGAAAGAAATCCATAACTTACTCCATTCTTAAGCAATCAAATCTAATTAAATTTATTTTACATATTCTCAAAAATATCTACAACTTTTATACTAAAAATGTTTTTCATAGGACCAATTCTTATATCAAAAATAAATTAAACAAAAATAGGAGTTGGAGAAAAAACTTCAAATCCAAACTGCTATATTCTGACTCATTTTTAAATTCATTTTTGATTTTAAACGCATCTAAATGGCAGATCCTCTTATTTAGGAACTATATAATGTGACGTATTGGCCAGTGTTTGAATAAAGGCAGAATATCGAAAAATGTTGCTAAAAAGGGTACTTTGAACAGAATTTCCCGAAGTAATAGTGATTGAAAAATCGAGGAAGTATAACAAATTGTGTTTTTTTTCTGAGTCTTTTTTAAATCCACTTTTGTTCTCAAACGCATCCAATTTACAGGTCCTCTTATTTAAAAACTATATAGTAAGACGGACTGAGCAGTTTTTTGATAACGGCAAAACATATTTCAAAAAAGGCGGCCAAAATGGGCACTTCGCACAAAAATCCTCAAAGCGATCATGATTAAAGAATTGAGGATGTATTCAAATAACAAATTGGGTATTTTATGACTCATTTTTAAATCCAATTTTGCTCTCAAACGCATTCAATTGACAGTTTTTTTGTTATTTAGAAACTATATAATGTGCGTATTTATCAGTTTTTTTAATAAAGGTTAAATATATATTTTTTAAAAAGCTGTCAAAGTGTGCACTTCGCAAAAAAAATTCCCAAAGCAATCATGATTAAAGAATTGAGGATGTATTTAAATAACAAAGTGATTATTTTATGACTCATTTTTAAATTCAATTTTGTTCTCAAACGCATTCAATTAAAAGTTATTTGTTATTTAGGAACTGTTTAATGGGCCGTATTTGTTAGTTTTTTGATAAAGACTAAAAATATATTTTTAAAAAGCTGTCAAATTGGGCACTTCACACAAAATTTCCCAAAGCGATCTTCATTAAAGAATTGTGGATGTATTCAAATAACAAATTGGTTATTTTATGACTCATTTTTAAATTCAATTTTGCTCCCAAACGCATTCAATTGACAGTTTTCTTTTGTTATTTAGGAATTATATAATGTGCGTATTGGTCAATTTTTTAATAAATTCAGAAAATATATAGTTAAAATACGTTTTCAAAATCGGCATTTGAGCCGATGTTCGTTTAAGAGGATTTTCATAAAATCAGTTCTTACAGAAAAATAAAATTAAAAAATTTTCAAAAGCGGCAAAATAAAGTAGTTAAACTGGGTTTATCGTTAATAGTATTTTATTTTTTGTTGTTGAAATGAAAACTCTTCGAAATGTACCTCCGCCTATAGGCCAAGCCGTCAGGGACCTTTTTTTCTGTCTTTGTAGGGTTTCTTTTAGTTGCAAATGATATTTATTGCAATGTTTTTTTTAATGTATTTACAATTCATATTGAAGTTAACTGACTTTCTTAAAGCTTTGCTCACGAATTTTATATAAGGTTCTCTGACTAAATAATTGGAGAAAATGTCTTAAAATATTTGCTTGTTTCAAAGATATATTCAGCTAAGGTAAAATTCGATATATATGTATTTTTAAAGAAAAAAATAGAAATTTTTACTTTAATATAATATATTTACTAGAAATATTTAATTCTATAGTCGCGTTTTTTTGGTATTCATGCATAATATTTCTTTTATTTTATTTATTTAATACCATTTTTGACACTTGATATTTTATTTCTGCTGATATGTTACGTTTTTTTAATTTTTTAAATAAAATTACGAAAAATGAGAATGTTAGTTTAATTTAACATAAATAAAAATGTAATCTCCTTCTGAAATAAAAAATTTCAGACTTTAAACATATGTATAAAAGTAAAAATTAATCCTTCGGTAAGTCGTACAAAGCGTCTGTGTACATCCCTTATTACAGGTACTTCTCTTATCCTGTAAAAGAATGCACAAGGAAAGGATTTGTTGTGGCTGAATAAATTTAAATTATTTTAAATTATTAAAGAGGAATTACGTTTTGTGTTAAAGGTAAAATAACTAAACGAGGTTTATAACTCCATTCGTCTGAATTAATTCCTAGTTACTTACGGTTATATTTAAGGAGATTTAAATGCTTTAAAATAATCGTCTTAATTTTTCGCAACGACATCTATGACGGCATTGTCAGCGTTGTACTTGTATCTATCAGAAATGCTTAAAAATAATAATATTAACTTTTTGTTTGTTCAGTCAATCATATTGCGAAATGTCATTTTTATATTTAGAACAATAAGAAGAAGTGCTAGAGCTACATAAATAAATACAATTTAAAGTGCTACAGATTAAAATATTTATCCTTTCGTTTAACAAAAATATAAATTTTAAGTGCATAAATGAAATATGAGATAAAGATTAAAAAAAAGCAAAATTGTACAAATATATCTAAAATTTTATATATCGTTTTATTAGTTATAAAGAAAAATATTTTACAGTGTATAAAAAAAACAATCTTCATAAAGACAGTTCTATTCTGACCTTTCTTTAAATTTCATTTAACAAAAAAATTTATGTGACATATATAATCTCGTATTAATCTCGTAAAACTTTTCAGACTTTAAAGATATGCAAAAATGTAAAAATAAATCCTGCGGTGAGTCGTACATAGCTTCTGTGTACATCCTTAATTACAGGAACTTTTCTCTTCAAAATTAAAGTAAAAGGTTTGTTGAGGTTGAATAAATTTAAATAATTTTAAATTTTTAAAGAGGAATTACGCTTTGTGTTAAAGATAAAAGAACTAAACATGATTTATAACTCCATTTTTTTTTAATTAATTCCTAGATATTTATGGTTACATTTAAGGAGATTTTAATGCTTTAAAATAATCGTCTTAATTTTTCGCAACGATATCTATGACGGCATTGTCAACGTTGTATTTGTGTTTGGCAGAAATGCTTAAAAATAATACTTACCTTTTTGTTTGTTCAGTCAATAACATTTAAAAATGTGATTTTTTATTTAAAAAAAATGGGAAAAAGGGACAGAACTACATAAATAAATACAATTCAAAGTGCTACAGATTAAAATATTTTATGTTTTCGTTCAAAAACAGATAAATTTAAAATTTATAAATGAAATATGAGACAAAGATAAAGAAATTAAATCTGTTAAAATGTATCAGAAATTTTAAATATCTATTTATTAGTTATAAAAAATATTTTATAGCGAATAATAAAAAAAATAAAAAATAAATAAAATAGCATCAATAAAAAACTAGTTGTTTTCTGATATTAGTTTGAAATGATTCTGAAAAAAAATTCTGAAAAAAAATATTGACATCTTTTTGACGCATATTTTTGACAAAAGAATACTTTTTTACATGAAAAATATTAATGTTTTTAAAAATGCGTTTTTTTCTTTCATTTTTCATATGATTTACCAGAAAAGTTCGATATTAAAAACAAACTTTTTAAAAAGTAATAACCATTGAAGAAGGTATTTCTTTGATGTTTCTGAAATTACTTTATTCTTAAAATATGAATGTGTGCCAGAGTGGATGCAGTCTATTTTAAACTTTACGACAAATTTTTGCCTAACGCAAAGTTTTAGTTTTTAGAAATCTGCGCCAATTTTGGTATAAAAAAAATGTTAATCGTAATAGAGATTAATATTTGATCAACTGCGCTGTCTATTACAGAAACAACATGTTTGTAACTTCCTCAGCTTATTCATACGAGGAAAGGAATTTTTTTATGACCTTGATCCCTATATTTCAACTTCAAAACATCGTTTGAATTTACCTCATGGAAAACAATGCTAACTGGCAAATTAAGAAATGTTTTTGGGGAGATTTGCATCTAGGTAGCATAAAAATATCAAGAATTCTTTACGATCATGGCAACTTTCACGTAGTTTTATTCGAAAAAATATTTTTGAATTATTAGTCAATCTGGAAACTTTGCATATGAATCAACTAGTAGCTTTTTATGACTGTCGCATGACTTGGACTATTATAATGTAGGTGAAATTATGCCAACAGAACAATATTTGATGTTTTATAAAATGCGCCTGGCTAAAATTAAAATGTCGAAATGTGAGCCTGGCATATAAATGTTGAAGCGGTCAGCTCGAAACTGTTTTTGACAATCACAAGACTTCGGCTGTTATTATATTGATGATTTAAATTGTTGTTTACTGTCTTTCGCCCATTTCTGTTCATCAACTTTCATAAATATATATATATTAAGAAAACAATAGAAATTATCACCTTAATATACTATGTCTACTTGAAATGTTTAACTCTAAAATCACGTTTTCAGTTATGTTGCATAACATTTCTTTTTATTTCAATTAATATAATTTTTTACACCTGAAAATTTTATTTCTGCTGAAATATGTTAATTTGCTTTTAAAGATTTGAAAGGAAAAAAAATAACGAAAAACGGGAATGTTAGCTTAATTTAGGATAAACGTAATCTCCTCGGAAAAAAAAAATCAGACTTTAAAGGTATTCATAAAAGTAAATATAAATCCTTCGGTAAGTCGTACAAACCTTCTGTGTACATCCCTAATTACAGAAAATTTTCTCATCCTGTAAAAGAATGCATAAGGTAAAAGATTTGTTGTGGTTGAATAAATTTAAATGCTCTTAAATTTTTAAAGAGGAATTACGCTTTGTGTTAAAGGTGGACGTGGTTTATAACTCTATTCGTTTGAATTAATTGCTAGTTACTTATTGTTACATTTAAGGAGATTTAAATGCTTTAAAATAAACTTCTTAATTTTTTGCAACGATGTCTTTCACTATAATGTCAGCATTGCACTTGTGTCTGGTAGAAATACTTAAAAATAATTGTATTAACTTTTTGCTTCTTCAGTCAAGAATATTTTAAAATGTCATTTTTTAGAGCAATAAAACGTACTAGAACTACATAAATAAATACAATGTAAAGTGCTATAGATTACAATATTTTATTTTTTCGTTTGAAAAAAATATATAAATTTTAAATGTAAAAATAAAGTATGAGATAAAGATAAAGAAAGCAAAAATTTTAAAATATATCAAAAATTTTACAGATCCTTTTATTAGTTCTAAAGAAAAATATTTTACAGTGAATAAAAAAAATCTTTATAAAGACATTTCTATTCTGACATTTCTTTTAAATTTCATTTGAAAAAAAAAAAATATATATATATATATATGTGACGCATATTTTTGCCAGATAATAGTTTTTTAGATAAAAAAATAAAACAAGAAGTACATTATTTAAAAAATGTGGGGTTTGATCTTCATTTTTATATAATTTATTAGGAAAATTTGATATTAAAAAGAAATATTTTAAAAAGTAAAACCACGAAGAAAGTTATTTTCTGATATATTTGAAGTTACCTGATTTTTAAATTAGAAGAAATTTTTTCTATTCTAAAAAACAAGTATTTTCACGTAGAGATATTGGTTTTTAAATTATCGAGAGTATGGCAACTATGAATTATTTTTTTATTCTGTTTATGTACGGCTATTTTTAAATGTAAATAGTATTTCTTGCCCTGTTTTTTTAAGCATTTATGGTTCATGGCGATGTTGACTTCTTTTTGTCAAACTTCATATTATGTTCTCTGAGTAAATGATTGGATAAAATATTTTAAAATTTTTGTATGTTTCAAAGATATTTTTAACTAATGTAAGACTTGATAATTTTTCAAAGAAGAAAATACAAATTTTTACTTTAAAATAATAAATTTACTAAAAATATTTAATTCTATAATCAAGTTTTGGAAGTCTTCCATAATGTTTCTTTTTATTTTAAATATTATTTATTTTTGACACTTGATATTTTATTTCTGCTAAAATATACGCATTTTTTTTTTTTTTAAGTTTCGAAAACAATCTACGAAACGAGAAATTTCGTTTACTTTAATATAAAGAAAAATGTGATCTCCTTGGAATATAAATTTTTTTTTACTTTAATGATCTGAATTAAAGTAAAAATAAACCCTTCTTCAGTAAGTCGTACAAAGCTTCTGTGTACATCCCTAATTATAGTAACTAATCTCATCCTGTAAAAGAATACATAAGGTAAAAATATTTGTTGTGGTTGAATAAATTTAAATGCTCTAAAATTTTAAAAGTAGAATTACGCTTTGTATTAAAAGTAAAAAAACTAAGCGTGGTTTATAATTCCATTCGTTTGAATTAATTCCTAGTTACTTATGGTTACATTTAAGGAGATTTAAATGCTTTAAAATAATCTTCTTAATTTCTCGCAACGATATCTATGATGACATTGTCCGCATTGTATTCGTGTCTTGTTGAAATACTTAAAAATAAATATATTAACTTTGTCTTTGTTCAGTCAATAATATTGTAAAATGATTTTTATTTTTATAACAATGAAGAAGTGTCAGATCTACATAAATAAATACAAATTAAAGTGCTACGGGTTAAAATATTTTAATTTTTCTTTTACTCAAAAATATAAATGTTAAATGTATGATTAAAATATGAAACAAAGATAAAGAAACAAAAACTATTAAAAAATATCAAAAATCTTAAATGTTTATTTATTCGTTATAAAGAAAAATATTTTACAGTGAATAATAATATAAAAAAATCTTTATAAAGTTAGTTCTATTCTGACATTAGTTTTAACTTCATTTGAATAAAAAATGATGTGACATATGTTTTTGCCATATAATATTTTTTTAAATAAAAAAAAAACAGAAACACATATTTTTGAAATTGCGGGCTTTGTTTTTCGTTTTTTATATGATTTATTAGGAAAGTCTGATAGTAAAAGCAAATCTTTTTAAAAGTAAAAACCACGATAAAAGATATTTTTTGAATGCATAAGGTAAAATATTTGTTGTGGTTGAATAAATTTAAAGGCTCTTTATTTTTTAAAGAGGAATTAGGTTTCGTGTTAAAAGTAGAACTTGTATTAATGACGAACTACGCTTTCTAGCAAATCTCTCAACAAGTGGCGCTGCCATGGTGCAATATTCATAATTATCGCAATAGCTCTATCCCAAGAACTAATGATTTTTTTTTCAAAAACTTCAGATTGACATAGTCCCTGATACCGATTAGTGTTGTTTAGTATTTGGTGTAAATGTCGCTGCTATGTTGCACTTTTCACGATTTTGCAATATTTGTATCGCACAAACTAACGTACGTAGTTTCTTCAAACTTCTGATTACATTAATACCTGAAAAAAAAAATGGATCCCGTTTAGTTTTTGATTTACATTACCCACCATGTGACACTGGTAGGCAGATTTTTTAAAAAGATTTTTCAATAGCTCTATCGCACGGCTATTCACCAAACTTCAGAATCAGTGATAAGTTGACATAAATTGTTGCTCACAAGATTTTGGATTAACCATCTTATCGGTAGCTTGGCTATGCTGCATTTTTCAGAAAATATTAACATGCATAAAGTAGAAGAAAGTTTTGGGATTGCCACATCTGACAAGTTTTAACTTTTTTTTTTTTTTTTTTTTTTTTTTTTAAGAAGAAAATAGAGATTATTACGTTAATACTATACTTACTATACTATACTTACTAGAAATATTTAAATCTATAGTCTAGTTTTTAGTATTCTTATATAAAATTTCTTTTTGTTTTAATTAATTAAATTTATGACATTTGATATTTTGTTTTTCTTGAAATATGTTAATTTATTTTTAAGGTTTAAAAAAATACGAAAACGGGAATGTTAGTTAAACAAAAATGTAGTCTCCTTCTAAAATAAAAATTTTCAGACTTTAAAGGTTTGCATAAAAGTAAAAACAAATCCTTCGAAAAGTCGTACAGAGCTTCTGTGGACATCCCTAATTACAGGAATTACTCTCACCCTGTAAAAGAATTGCATAAGGTAAAAGAATTGTTGGGGTTCAATAAATTTAAATGCTCTTAAATTTTTAAAGAGGGATTACGTTTTGTATTAAAGGTAAAAGATCTAAGCGTGCTTTATAATTCCTTTCGTTTGTATCAATTCCTTGTTACTTATGGTTACATTTACGGAGATTTAAATGCTTTGAGATAATCTTCTTAATTTTTCACAACGATACCTATGACGACATTATAAGACTTATATTTGTGTCTTGCGGAAATACTTAAAAATAATTGTATTCACTTTTTTTTCTTTCAGTCAGTAATATTGTAAAATTTGTTTTTTTTATTTTTAGAACAATGTGAAAAAGAGCCAGAACTACATAAATAAATGGAATTTGAAGTATGACAGATTAAAATATTTTAGGTTTTCGTTTAACAAAAATATCACTTTGAAATATATAAATAAAATATGAGATAAAGATAAAGAAATCAAAAATGTTAAAACATATAAAAAATTTTAAATGTCCATTTATTAGTGATAAAGAAAAATTTTTACAGCGAATGAAAATAAATCTTAAAAAATACATTAATTCTTGTATTATTTTCAAATCCATTCTAAAAGGAAATGTATTGATGTGACACATATTTTTGTTAGAAAATATTTTTTACATGAAAAAAAGGTACATATTTTAAAAATACGTTTTTCTTTCTTTTTATTTTTGATAGCATTTATAAGGAAAATTTGATATTGAAAACAAATGTTAAAAAAAAAAAACAAGAAAGAAGATATTACTTCTTTGTTTCTTAAAACACTTTTCTCTTTGCATGAATCCGCGTCATAAATCCGTGTCAATGTTCATGCAGCTTATTTTAAACATTAAGACAAAATTTTGTCTTATGTAAAGTTTTAGGTTTTAGAAATCTGTATCCAATTTTGTCTTCTAAATCAATACTACTAATGCTTGTATACATCTGTTTGTCGTTTGTTGCTGGTAGGCAAATTTGTATGACAGGATAAACTTTTTTCACAGTAGGCGCAGAGGTCACGAAAGGCATAAAAAAGGTAATTTTGGGGAAATTTTGGAATTTCCAGTCACGACAAATTTGCGGTTATTAGTGAAGAAAAAATAAAAACTCTAGTTTTTTTAATCATTTTTAACTTACTTCTTTTCAATATCACAGGATCTACGCAGAATGACAAGCAAGTGTGGAGTCAACGAAATGTATGTAGCGGCGGTCTCTTTTTAGAACGATTGTTTTCGTTCTAGAAACGTCACAAATTCGCAAATGCTACTTCAAAGTGCCAAATTAAATAAGCTTTCCGAGTTTTTCACTAATAGCACTAAGAATTTTTTAAATCATAATATGTATATTACGCATGTGTGCTTAACTCGATTTTCTTGATAAAATGTTCTATATTTTGTTTACATGTATTAGTGTCATTAGGGAGATTGCATCTCCATTTGATTTCTTTTATTCCAGCTAACGAAAACAGCATACACTGTACAGTCTGTTGAACTTTGTAAGTATTAGAAAAAAATAGGATAATTTTATTTGAAAATTTGTGAATAGACATAGACATGTATTTAAAATGCATTAAAATAAATTTAAATTGATTTATTTTACTTTGTCAGAGGTATTTTACTGAATTGTTTTCTTTTGTTAATAATGTTGCTTTTATTTATATATTATTTTTATACTCTTTATTTTATTAGGTAGCTTTCATTACAAAAAAGTAAAAAGCTACCTATTGCAGCCGTCCGGGGGTAAGCACTTCCAGAAAATTTTGGTATATTTTCACCGATCATGACCCCCAGACCCCAAAACCACCCTCCGTTCAATTGTTGACATATATATATATATATATATATATATATATATATAACCATATATATATATATATATATATATATATATATATATATATATATATATCTGATTTCTGTCATGCGATAACTAACGTATTTATGAACCGATTTGAATGAAACTTGGTATGTACATAGTACATACAAATATCTCGAACGAGTTCGTTGGCCAGCATCATCCGCCATTTTGTTTCAAAATGGCGGCATTTAAAATTTTTTAAAAAAGTTAAAATTAAAAATTTCATGTGAAAAAATTAAAAGTTGAAAATTATGTTTATTTTATGTGTTAGATCATAAAACACCAATTCCAGAACACTTTTTATTTTGTCTATATCTTGAAAAATGATTGAGTTATAGCACTTTGAATTTTTCCTATGGCTGACATTTTGAAACGATCTAATTTTTGTCATGCTATAACTCACGATTTTATGAACCGATTTGAATGAAACTTGGTATGTACATAGTACATACAAATATCTCGACCGAGTTCGTTGGCCAACATCATCCGCCATTTTGTTTCGAAATGGCGGCCATTTAAAAAAATTTTAAAAATTTAAAATTTAAAATTTAATGTGAAAAAATTAAAAGTTGAAAATTATGTTTATTTTATGTGTTAGATATCAAAACACCAATTCCAGAACACTTTTTATTTTGTCTATATCTTGAAAAATGATTGAGTTATAGCACTTTGAATTTTTCCTATGGCTGACATTTTGAAACGATCTAATTTTTGTCATGCTATAACTAACGATTTTACGAACCGATTTGAATTAAACTTGGTATGTGCATAGCACATACAAATATCTCGACCGAGCTCGTTGGCCAGCATCATCTGACATCTTGTTTCAAAATGGCGGCCATTTAAAAAAATTTAAAAAAATTTAAATTTCAAAATAAATGCTAAAAAATTAAAAGTTGAAAATTATTTTTATTTTATGTGTTAGATCCTAAAACACCAATTCTAGAACACTTTTTACTTTGTCTATATCTTAAAAAATGATTGAGTTATAGCACTTTGAATTTTTCTTATGGCTGACATTTTGAAACGATCTGATTTTGTCACGTAATAACACTCGTATTTATAAATCGATTTGGATGTAACTCTGTGTGTACATAGTACTTAATAAAGGCTGAACCGAGTTTGTTAACGAATTCCATCCGCCATCTTGTTTAAAAATGGCGTCTATTTAAATTTTTTTAAAGAAATTTAAAATTTGAAATTAGGTACAAAAAAGTGAGAAATTGAAAAAGATTTTTATTTTATGCATTTGACCTTGATACAAAGATTCCAAGGCACTTTTTGTTTCGTTTGTATCTTAAAAAATGTCTGAATTATAGTACTTTTAATTTCTAGTGTTGCTCACATTTTGAAATGATCTGGTTTTCGTCATGTGATAACACGCGTATTTATACACAGATTTGGATGAAACTTGGTGCGTAGATAGGACATACTTATGCCTGGACCGAGTTCGTTGGCCAGTTCCAACCGCCGTCTTGTTTCAAAATGGTGGAATATTATTTTTTTAATTTAAATTTTAAAATTAGGTGCAAAAAAGTAAGGAATTGAAAAAGATTTTTCTTTTGTGTTTTGACCTTGATACAAAGATTCCAGAGTATTTTTTGTTTCATTTGTATCTTGAAAAATGACTAAGTTTTAGCACTTTGACATTTTGAAACGGTCTGAAATTTGTCACGTGTTAATATGCATGTTTATAAACTAATTTCGATATAACTCCGTGTGTTCATGCTCCATACCAATGTCTTTACCGAGTTCACGGACAAACTTGATCCGCCATCTTGTTTGAAAATGGCGGCCACTTAAATTTGTCAAAAATCTTTTAAATGTATAATGATGTATAAACAAAAAATTAGAAATTGAAAAAAGGTTCTTTCTAAACTATTTATCTTAACAATGAATTCCGGAATATTTTTTGCTTTGTCTTTACCTTTCTTTCTTTCTAACCGATGGCCAGGCCCCTACCTGCCGAGTTATCTCAGCTTAACGGGTTAGATACCTGGTATCGGGGCGGTCGACCGCCTAATTGCCGCGTAGCGGCAATAAACCTGATTTCTTTGCTACGCATGCCATCATTTCTGCAGTACTTGCTTGTCGTTGAGCATACTTTGTTTCGCCTGTTTGTGGTTTGAACTGTAATTGGCTTCACAAGATGGTCTCGTAATTTAGAGCCTTGATCAGATGACGAGACCTTCACCTGGCAAGGCACCTCCAGAGGTATAATTCACAGGTAACTTGGAGGACTTTGCACCCACGACGGATTTTACATGCACCAGGCGCCATTAGCGTACATGATGTAATTTTTGCCGGCAAAGTGGCGAACCACTAAGACAAGTACCCGGGTCGGCTGTTTAGGTTAAGTGCTTTGTTGATAATCTTTGTGGTTTATTGCACATTGGGTTAACTTTGTGATTTATTGCCGCACACCTTGTACTCATCTTACCAGACGAAATGGGACTGGATGTTTTTGAGCCTAAACAATGGTACTGAACTTAGCTGAGTGTTGGAAAAATTTTGAGGGAATTAAAAAAAAAAAAAAAAAAAAAAAAAAAAAAAAAAAAAAAAAAAAAAACAGAAAATGGCCGAAAAGCTAAGTCGTACCGCTGATGGAGGAAAATTTTTGCGCCAAATAGCAAGGCAAACGAGAGCGTTGCAGAGAGAGAGACAAGAACCCACCTTTCTACCGTACCCCACCGAGAAAAACTGGCTCCCTGGGTTGCCCCACTAGAGCGGGTCCGGTATTTTGTGCGGACAGAGTCCTACTGCATCAAATAAAGAGGCGAGCTGTCAAAAATAAATAATTAAATAAATAAAAATTAGTAATAATAAAATAAAAAAATAGTTAAATAAAAAGTTAAAAAAAATTTAAAATAATAAATAAAAAAACTTAAAATAAAAGCAGTTTTTAATTTTTTTTTTTTTTGGTATTAGGGGATTTTAGACCTTTTATATATATATATATATATATATATATATATATATATATATATATATATTTTTTAATAACACAACACAGTGGACGGACAAGCAGTGTCGGGGGCGTTTGAAGCTTCTTACTATGTCATATTGCACAACTTGCTGAACCGTTGTTGATATTCGTTGTGCATGCAATTGCACAACGAATCATGCATATGCATATGTATATATGTATATGTACATGCACATGCATATGCATATGTTGCGGGGCTCCTATTGCGGGCCATGGTTACAGCTGATGTTGTGCGACTACCGCACACTGCTAAAGGACATAAAACAAATACAAACATTTTTTTTTTTTTTTTTTTTTTTTTTTTTAACATACAACATATAACACATAACATACAGTATTATGTTTGTGCTGGGTTATCAAAATGAGAGGGCTTTCTGTTTTATGTGTTTGTTTGCTTTAATGCTGTGATACTATCGCAGTTTTCTTGGAGCCACCTGATTACTGTTTTTGCTTTATTTTGTACGTGTTTGTTTTTACCTAATTGTTCGTGCCACAGTTTATCATTATTTGCTGTTATGTTTACCAGGTGGTACTGTTGGGTGAGTGGGCAGTGGAGGAGATAATGTTTAGGCGTACCCTCCGTGCCGCATGCACAGTCCGGAGTGTCCGCTTTATTAAATCTGTGGAGATACGCTGGAAATGCTCCATGTGCTGTGTAGAGTTGTGAGAGTAAAAAGTCACTTATGAGTCTGCTTTCACCTACTGTTGGAAAGTACTGATGTGTTTCCCTGCCTGTATCCCCGTAATCCCACTCGAACTGCCATTGTTTCATTGTTAGCTCTTTGAGTGTCCGTTTCAGTTTTGAGATTGGCTTTTTCATATAGTATTTGTTTTTGTTATTAGTGTTTTCCGCTGCGATTTTGGCTAACTCGTCTGCATCCTCGTTTCCTTGGATGCCCACGTGCGCCTTGACCCAGCTGATTTTAAACTTATTGTTGGATTCTTTAATTAAGTTTTGTATTTTATCTACTGTTTCATTGACATTAAATGGCTTTTTTAGTGATTCTATGGCTGATCTGCAATCCGAGCGTATGCTGTATGGCTCACCTGTTGTGTTGCCCCATTCCGCTGCTTTTTGTATTGCCAGTAGTTCGGCCTGGAAAACGCTGTTGCATTCTCTTAGGGGCACTGACCATGTCATTATTTTTTGGTTATTTTTGTATGCTACAAAGGCCGAACCTGTAGCGCCTGATTCCAATTTGGAACCGTCCGTGTAGGTGACTACTTCGTGCATGTTATATCCAATCCTTAGTTCAATTATTTCGGCTGGGTTATTTGCCCATATATTGATTTTCTTTTCATATTCAAGTTGGTGCAGGACCTTGTTGTGTATTTTTGTGTTTTTTCTAAGTCTTGCGATTGTTCCATAGGCTGCCTCGTAATTGACTTTGAGGTGGATTGGAATCAGGCCCGAGAGTACCAGAAGTGCCGAGGTGGGGGCCGTTCTATAAGCCCTGACTAAGGCCAGTGCAAAATGCCTTTGACAACTAGAGAGTATCTCTTTGCTCCTTTTATTGAGCTCGTGCCCCCATATTGGGGCCGCATAAGTTAGCGTTTTTTCCACTACTGTTGTGTACCATATCTTGATTATGTTAGGTTTTAGTCCCCAGCCCTTTGCCGCCATATAGGCCAGGTTTTTGAAGTTTGTTCTAACTTTGCCTGTTTGTGTTGCGCAGTGAGGTACCCAGTTTAGATTTTTATGCAATATCACTCCCAGATATTTGATATGTTCTTTCACATTTAGAGATTGACCGTTTAACTCTATGCCCTCTATTACATTGGTGTTTTCTGTAGGTAGGTTCCTCATATGTCCCCTGTTTAGATATAGTAGCTCTGTTTTTTCTTTATTCAGCGTTAGGCCATTAGCCTCTATCCATTCGTTAAAAGCTTTGAGTATTCTATTTGCGAGTCTTCTAAGTTTATCTTTTGTTCTGCCCTTGAGTATCAGAATAAAGTCATCCGCGAATGCCTGTATCCTGACATTTTTTCCCCAGTGTTTTTTTAATGCTGTCTCTGCGATTAATAGCCATAGAAGCGGGCCCAGGCAACTTCCCTGGGGGCAGCCGCCGAATGACTGTTTTGTGATTTTGATCCCATTTTCCTCTAGTGAAACGTATCTTTGTTGTAAGAAACTCACTACCCAGTTTATTAAATAACCCGGGCAGGGAGATTGTTTTATATTATCTATTAGTATTGGCCAGCGTATGTTGTCGAAAGCCCCTTTGATGTCCATGGCTATTAAGAGTGTTTGGTAGTTGTTAGCTTTGTCTTCTTTTATTGTTTTAATTAGATTGTCCAGTGCGTGTTCCGTGGAGAATCCCTGCTTGAAGCCATATTGTTTATCGCTCCAGTATTTATTTTTATTAAGATGGTAGTTTATTCTACCATGTATTATGCGTTCTAAAATCTTACTTATTGCCGGTAGTAGGCATATCGGTCTGTAGTTTTTAGGGTTTGCAGGGTCTTTACCCGGCTTGTGAAAGAGGACCACTATTCCGATTTTAAATGACTTGGGGAAGTATTCAAATTTTAAGCATGTATTGAGAAGTGTGAGCAGTAGTTGCGGGGCGGCATTGTTTATGCGTTTAATTAAGTTATAGTCAATGAAGTCATAACCTGGTGCTTTGTTTTGTTTGATGTTTCTGATTATTCTATTTAATTCCGCCTTCGTAACTACTGGTGGTTTTGCATCTTCTTTTTTTTATTTACTGTTGTTATGTTGTGGGGGGTGTTCTGGTCTGTTATGTACAGATTGTCTAAAAAGTGTGTCAGTGTATCTTTAATGTTTACTGATTGCTGAAGTGGGAGTATATTGACAAGTTTAGCAGGGCCCGTGTTTTTATTGCTTGCATTTTTGTATTGCGAGCCGTATGTGTCCGTTACTTTGCTGCAGTAGTCTTTCCATGTCTTTAATTTTGTTTTGTTGATGAGCTTCTTAAGTTTGGCTCTTTCTCTTTTAAATACTATTTGTTGTTTTATTTTTAGTTCTTCATCTGGTTGTTTTTGGTATCTCCTCCTGAGCGCCCTAACCTTGTTCCTGGCTGTTTTGATTTCGTCCGTCCACCAAGGGGGGGCAGTGACCGCAGGTGTGCGTTTCTTTTTATAACACGCAAAAGCAATTGATGTGATTTCATTTTGTAGTCTCAGAGTTACATTGTCCAGTTGTTCTTCTGTTGTGGTTCTTTGAAGTTCTTTTATGTATTTGTTTCTGATTTTTCTGATGCTTTTGTCAAATTTTGCATGTTTACCTATTTTTGGTTGTAAGCCATGTCTTTGATAGTCGATGTTTTCATAGTTGTTTAGTGTGAATTTAATATATCTGTGGTCACTTTGTGAGTCGTCATCACTAACGTGCCAATCACATATTTCGTTGCCCAGGGCGACCGTCGCTATCGTCAGATCTGGCCAGCCTTTTAATTCCCTTCCCCCACGTATTGTGAGGAAGGACGGTGGGGCATCCGGGGGGTTGTGGACGAACAGTGAGTTCAGCAGGAGGAAATCTGTGAGATCTCGACCCCTTTGGTCTATGTCATCATAGCCCCAAGCGGTCGAGTGAGCGTTAAAGTCCCCTGCCAGCAGAATTTCTCCGTCCGCCAACTTCAAGGCCTCCTCTATCTCCTCCAATACGACGGAGAAGTCCACTAGCGAGGGGGGTGCGTATGTATTTATTATAGTGAATAATTTGTTTTTGTTCTCTAACTTGACCGCCGTCGTAAATTCTTTTGATAAGATTGTGATTGGCTTAGTGCCTGTATTTGTTATTATGGCTGATCTATTCAATTTTGTTTTTGTTATGTTCCATGTGTTGCGGCTAAAGCCTGTTATGGTTTCCTTTGTTTTGTGTTGATGATAGTCTTGTATTAGTGCTATGTGGATATTGTTGGTAGCAGCGTATCCCGCTAGCATGCTAGTGGCCGCTCTGCTACCGTGTAAGTTTATTTGGATAAAGCTTAAAGAGTCTTGTGATTGTATGCCCAATGATGCAGGAGGTGTGATCGTGTTTGTGTGCTGTGTAGTGTGGGGGGTAACCCTTGAATTTTGTGTTGCGCTCCCGGGGCGCGTGATAATTGTGTTACTTCCTACGACCATGATATCTGCTGTACTTTTCGTCATGTTTTCGTCTCATTTCATGGTCGTGGCTGGTCATGTGTTCGATCCTATCCTTGCCGCCAAATGTGGCAATGGTTACCCTCCCGTGTATAACCTGGTGACCGTTTGTAAGTGCCATGCCCTTCTCTACTTGAATCTGCCTGACACGTAGCAGCGTTCGATGTACCCAGCACTTCCCAGAGTTGGCCTGGTGATCTGTTGGCTTGGGAGCACGAATCCAGTGGCCGTTGATTTCATTGTACTTGGTGCACACATAACAGCGTTTCCTTTTATTGTTGCAATCTGTGTACACATGTGGGCCCGCGCAGACAGAGCACCGCTGGGTCCCCTTGCAATCAGCTGCCAAGTGGTCATATTCGAGACACTGATGGCACCTCGTGATGCTGATGAAGTTTTTAATGGGGCATTCCTTGAACCCCAGGCAGACTGTTCTCACCATTAGCAAGTGGTCTGCTAGCGGTTCGTGGAGGAGGACTGGTTGGTGCTTCTTCCCCTCGCGGGCCCCCACGGGCCTGAGCAGAGTGACTGCATCCTTGCTGTATTGTGGACCAAGTCCCAGGGTCTTCCGCAGCTTCATCTGTATCTGTTCTTCAGAAACGTAATCCGGAATGTTGAATATTATTATCCTTTTCTTCCTTATGCTTGCAGTCTTTACCTGTATTGCTTCTCTAGCTTCTGAGTTGCTGTTGATTGTCTCCTTTATCTTCTTAGCCTCCACTTCGTTTTCACAGATAAGCTTGACTCCGCTCTTTATCCTTTTCACTTTCTTCACGCTGTCATGGTGTTCCGAGGTTGTCTCTATTATTTGCTTCTCTACGTCTTCTGTTTCTCTTTCTGTGGTGGCTTGGATGATCAGGGTGGATGTGGCCGCCTTGACCGCTTCCGCGTATCCCCTGGGGGGCTTGGTTTGGGTCCTGGTTACCATCTCCTCCCTGCTTTCTTCTGTTGTTGGACCAGCCGGTGGTACCGCGTCGGGCTGACGCAATTCTTCAACCCTTACGTTGGCCGTCTGCATTCTGATTTCCATTTCCATAATAGTATTGAAAATCACATTTATGCAGCTGTCCATTACCTTGCTTGTACCCGCTGGGATCCTTGAGCATCTGTATTGGACCGCTTGGAGAAAGTTGATAGCTTTTATGGCTTTTTCCACCTCTGGACTCCTTTGTCTTCCTAAATCCGGATCCTGATCACAGAACTCGAGTATTTGTTGCCTGAGTCTCTTTCCTTCTTCATCTTGTAGCGAGCACTGTCTTGTGATTCTTGCTTGTTCATCTTCTTCTACTTTGTTACTCGCCTTCGTGCTTTTTTCATCTTCTGAGTATTCCATATCGCTGTCACTGCTACTGATTTGTACTGCAAAATGCTCGTTGATTTTCTGTGTTATATCTATCATTACTTTCTTTGCTTCCGGCTTTTTCTTGGTCCTCTTGATGTCTGTTTTCTTTTCTGATTGATTTTCCGGCGTAACCGGGACCATCGAACTCGCTCTGGTAATGCGGCTGCTACTTGTTATCAGGCCTGTGGATTTTTTTTGTAATCCTGACTGTTGCGAAAGTGACTTTGTGCTGGTAGTTAACCTGCCACTCTTGGCCAAGGGCATGGTGGGGGATGCTACTTTAGTCTTAGACATATTTAAGAGCATCCCACGTGTCATGGGGATAGAATGTTAGTGTTAAATGTATGAGATGTCCGGGGGTATATGTGAATGAAGAGAGTATTATACGTGACGTTCAAAATGTGCTTGTTGATTTATGTTTTATACTTGTTAGATACTGATGCTATGAATTTCGTAATTTAAAGCGTATAATGCTTATTGTGAGTTAAGGTTGTGCATATGTGTGTGTGGGGGATACTATTGGAAAGTCTGGCTTAGTAGTGAGCCCTTTAGTAGTGATCTCTTTCTTTCTGAAATGAAAACGGCTCTAAATTGAGACTTTTTTTTTCCCCTTAGTGAGGCACCTGTTGCTATATCCTTTGTTATTTAAAGAATGTCCTTGGAGAAAGAAGCTTGAATGACAGGGGGTGGGTTATGACTAAGGCTGGTATGCTATTGTACTAGTGTAGTAAGAAGGAATGAATAAGTGGGGGAACTCTGGAATTTAATCTATTGTGCTGAGCTAGCGGAGCTTTTCTTAGGAAATTGCACCGGCTTAAGTGGAGTAAGTGAAATTTACTTTAGCCTCTATAGAATCACTGAATTTTGGAATAAGTTGAGGAAATTATTAATTAAGAATATTTAGGGTGATGTTAAATTAGGATGACTGGGTAATAATTAACTACTAATGGGGATGTATATTCTACTGTTGATAAGCGTAAGATAGTTTGATGTGTATTGATTGGATTATTATTGTATTGTTTTTACTGATATGCTGAATTCTTTGTTATGAACGATGAAAATAGTTGGATTTAACTGATGCTGTACTATTTAATACTATAGAATAGGCGAGGGAGCACAGGCGCAAGCGTCCCAGTGACGATAAATGCGAATGGGTTTCTGGCCAGCGGAGGGGGGGGGGGGGCAGGAAATTTAACGATATAATATGGATAAAAGAGAAAGATTACCTAATATAAAAGAAAGAAAAATAAAATTAAAAAGGAATGGAGATTATTGAATAATAATAGTTAAAAGTAAAATCTAGCAAACTCGCGCTCTGATATAGGGTAATTATAATTAAAATAAGTTAATAAAAAAAAAAATAAAGAAAACTAACACCCTACGTTCTGGTCCATTTGGAATTATTATAATTTTGTGCACCAGAACAAATGCCGAAATACTGACCAGAAATTAATTACTACACCCCAATAAATTGGGGGGGGGATGGGTTGAATGGGCCTACCACGCGATGGGGCACGAGTGTAAATTATTTCTCGTACCCCGACTGATCGTCACCAGACCCGTGACGGGGGGCGCATGCGATACTACACGTGGCATATATCGTCTGCACCTCCCTGGCTGGGCGACCGCCACCAACCCGGCTAACCTATGGGATACTTACATCATGTGCTCCTTTCCGCCAGGCCTCCTGGTCTTCTTACATCCTCTCGATTGTGATATTACCTAGAAAAACTGTAAGAAGACTAAGCATAATTAGTAGCATTCATAAATATAATACAACAATACTTTTTTTTTCAATTAATTCACCACGTGGTGATGCGTCCTCCCTTGGGGGAGCCTCGGTCTCGATCAAGGCCGGAGAATTCTTCGAGCGCTGCCCTTTTTCTACCGGGCGTTGGACGTTTCTTCCTCCGCTGGATTACAGTGGGACTTTACTGTCTAATTACACCGTGCTTTTCTTAATTAGTTAAATAAATCACTAATTAGTTGAGGAAAACTCTTTAAACTGGCATCATCTTCTTCTTCTTGATTGAGGCTATCCGAATATCTGACTTGTTGTGTCTTACGACCAAAATTTCGGGCTCAGCTTTTAAAAATGCAGGAGCGCAAAAAGCATGTCTTCTCTCGTTGAATGCCGGGAGGAAAGTTTTTGTCTTTACCTTGAAAAACGCCTGGGATATAGCAGTTTCAATTTCTAATGTGGGTGACATTTTTTTTTAAAAGCGCGACAGCACTCGTATATATTCATCGATTTCAATGTGAGTGTTCATGTTCACATGAATTAACATTTCGATCAAGCTCATCGGTTTTTTTTATCCATCATGCTGCTTTAAAACAAATATCATGGAATTTGGCGACCCTACAAATTGCTTAAAATAAAACCAGGTTGAATAAAAGATGACTAATTTCTAAAAATTCCTATTAATATTCAGTATTGGCAAAAACTAGTATTCAATCTTACATAATCGTGTTCCACTATTTTGAGCTTCGTATATTTGATTTATGTAACTTAATATAAAATAAATAAATAAGTATATGAAAGCTACCTCTTCCTCCCGGCATTGCCGAAAGGACTTTTTTTTGTTTTCATTTTTTTTTAATTATACAATTATTGCGACTTTTCATTTTTAGCTATTTATCACAAGTATATTATAGTGTACAAGTGTGTACAAGTTACAAGTGTTATATAAGTGCATTATAACTATAAATGTCTCTGAATCTAGCACAATTGGTATATACGTTCACATAATAAACTAGTCGGATATAGTAGTTATCCCAAGGTTTCTTCTCTCTCATACATGTTAATATTTCCTGAAACAATGCATGATAGCAGCATCCCCTGCTAGGTGATTTACACCAAAATCTTATCAGCAACAATTTATATCAACTTCTAACTGAATCTAAAAATGATGAAAATTCGTTAAATAATTTCTTAGTTAGAGCTATTTCGGGAATCTTAAAAAATTCTGCATAAAATCACTATATGTCAAGGAAGGTACAGCAAAACTAATCAGAAGCAATTTTTATCAGTGAATAACTGAATTTGTCTGAAGTTTCATAACAATAACCGCATTAACTCTTGAGATACAGCCATTTCAAAATCTTAAAAATGCAATTTAGCAGCACGATCTCTAAGAAGATTTATACAAAAAACTAAAAAGCACTAATCCATATCAGGACTAATTGTATCTGATGTTTGATGGTAGCTGAGAAGTTGGTCAAACCTCTCAATGTGCAACACTGGCAATACGGAGATCTCGGAATACTTGTCGGTTTGACGTTATCCGTTACTGAGAGTGTGACTTCTGGTGGCTTTGGATTGCTGGATTGCATTATATTTGTTGCGATGTAGACATCCCGGCTTAGATCTTTTCGTGAATGTTAGACTTGAAACATCGGCATAGACTTTATTTTGTTTTCTGTATGGGGACAGATTTTAGTCGCAATGGTTGGGTGTCACTTGGTGCCTTTTGGAAAAAAAAGTTCGCTACACTATCTCTTTTGAATAACTTCATGGAGCCATTCTGTTCTGATACGGTGAATTTCGACTTCGACTTTATAAGATTAAACGTTACGTATTAAAATTACGTCTTTATTAAGGATACGAGGTGGAACCGTCGAAATTCGACAATAGAAAATGTTTAAGAGGGAATTGTTTCATTGGTTTATAATAAACTTACAAAATTAGTTGCAGAAAAAAAGGCATCTTATATTAGTCAGTCTAACTCCCAAACAAATATTATTTTAAGCTAAAATTAACAAATATTTCTATAAATTATTAAAAGAGATTATTAAAATTATTAAAATTAAACTTAAATTGTATATATAATCAATCAAAAACAATAAAGAACAGTTATTATAATAAATTTATCAATTAAGGCTCTTATGTTTGGTATGAATGCAAATAAAAAAAATCAAATTGACACGATCACAGACGATATATTTGACGTAATATACGCATTTTAATTTCTATTTTTTTTTTTTCAATTTTAAGAGAAAATGGAGTGGTTTTGTTGCCACAATAACAAATTTGCTATTAGAAACCAATAAAAAAATAATATCTCAAAAATAAATTGAGATACAGCTTTCAAACAAATTGCATTTAAAAGTACATTTTTTTATGTACGACCGTGTTAAAATTTAAAATGTTCGATGTTTAGCAGTGTAAAATTTGCAGTAGCGAAAATTGCAAATTCGAAATTGTATGAGAAAGTGTTGCCATTCGCAAAATGACGTATGCGTTACGCACAGATACGTTTGGCCTTTATAATATAGATAAGATTATATGCGGCTTATTCACTTTCTGTATAGCTAATCATTCATTAAATGAATACATCTTCATAAATATAATGCTTTTGAGAAGTTTACCAGGGGAGATAATCAGACGTATAAAAATTCACCTTATTAAATACATTGATTATTTATTATTTGAAAACTAATTTTTGTTTAAAACGTTTTCTGCGTGCAGTATTTATATTTTATCAAAGTAGCAATAAAAAAGTAAGAGATATATATTTAACGCTCATAAAATACCATCCCATCTAAAAAATGAAAATTTGTTTAAAGGATAACTGCATCAAAACATAAAAATATTAGTTCAGTCTATTATTTTTACGTACCACTGCTTTAAAAATTTTAACAACAGCTGCAGTTGAATAGCTGTCATATTAAAATAATGCAAATGAGTTTTTATAAACGATAAAGGTTTTTAAAATATTATGTTTTACATGTAAATTAGCGCATTAAAACGATGTGTTAATATTTTAAACTGTTGAAAGGGTTTTTCTAAAAAAAATTATTATAAAGTATCATACGCTAGATAGTTTTCAAGTGAACTAAAATAGCTTTCAAAAGAACATTGAAGACATTTTTATTCTTTCTGTATAGTACAATGTTAATATGATTATATTGATTAATTTAAATCAATGTTAACTATTTTGTTTTACTTTTTTATTTATAAATATTCCTGTATTTCAATAAATTTGCTTTATTATAATATAATTATCAGTTTAAGGTAGCCATTTCAAACTTCATTAAACAAATTAAATGGTTCTTAAACTTTTTTTTTATTTGAAAATTTAATTTTTCTGGTTAAAGAGTTTGTGTATAGATTGTTTATCATGTATCATTCTAGTTTATATTATATCTATTCGGAACATAAAAGTAGCAAATAGTTTGTTACATTTTTAAAAAAAGGTGAGAGTAAAATGTTAGGTGTAAGGTTTTCATAAAATAAAGAAATAGACGTAGAATAATAAAAAAATGTCAAAATAATATCCATTAAACACAGCAGAATTTAAACAACGTATACAAAGTTTATAGAAAAAGTAGGTAAAAGCTGTTTTCTTACACATCTCCAAGGTGTAATCGAGCAGACTAAAATTCGATAAAACATTGCATGAATTTCCATTAGCGAATTTCTCCAATATGTAGTAAAACATCATTTGATTTCTGCATATGATGTGACGTATTGCTCTAACTCTGCACTAACTTATCTGAACAAAACATTTTCAACGACAGGAGGCATTTTCTCATATGTCTCTGAATGCGCATAAAACCACCACCGTTTCTATCCTCAGTTGTTCTTTATACAGTGTGTGTACTCGAAACGGTGTCCAATAGCGAATTTCTAAACCGTTAGTGATAGAGGTATACTTCCAATTAAAAAAAAATTTTAATGATAGAAGAAAGTATTTTACAAGTCGTTTTGATTACTAAAAACATTTCTTTAAAAGTTACGAAATCGAAATTTTTATACGGTCCTGCGTTACTATTACACTAACAAGGAAAAATACATCTAATGCTAAAATTGATCCGTTTATAAATTTTCCAAATGCATAATTTATAGCAATTTCCTGTGACGGAACACAGATCAGTTGGGCCATGCTTCGAGGAACCGTACAAAGTTGTCAATTTATAAGGTGCTTAAAGTATTACAGGGATTTATTTCGGGTGGATGTTTTTGAATTGTCGCCAATTTGAGTTACTTCGAGCAAATTTTAAGATGCTTGTATTGTTTATTAATTAAGTTTGAGATTAGAAAATATTGTAGCATCTTAAAATATATTTGCAAATACCCCAGTTTCGAAGGAGAAAATTATGCTTCAAATTTAAATATTATTGCTCATTTAGTTCTTATCGTAATGGAATGGTAAATGTTTAAATTATTACTTTGTTTAAGAGGATATTTCATTAAAGGTTACTTATATGACCAATTGCACTAAAGTTGGGCAATCGTATAAAAAGTTAAATTTTGCATTTTTTAAATAAAGGATTTTGTTTACACACAAATTTCTTAAATGATTTTTTAAATTATTTAAATAAAAAAAATGGAACTGTACTTCTAACGGTTGGGGAATTAACCATTGGACTTTGTTAACAGTGGGCAACTTTTATTTCGGAACATTTATCGCGTATTTTAGACAAAAGCCTTCGTTACTATTTGTTTGGAAAAACATTTACTATATTCATTAAAGCTTGTAGCCTTTTTTAAATAGAGTTACATATTTCATTAATAATTTAAAAGTTGTTTAGCCAGAAAACAAAACTTGAAACTACATTGCTAATAAAGTTTATTCGGAAATAATTATATCGAGAAAGATGTCTAGCAGAATGGTATATCCATTTAGTGTGATCAAATATTTTCCTTTAACTATTTTTAAAGTTTTCTTTCTTTGGTTCAGTTTGAAATGCCCTTTTTACTCAATAAAAGTAATCAGTTATTTATCTTTTTTTTATTAAAAAAAGGATAAATAAAATCATTCTAAATATAGATGGATAATCAAGATAACTACATGAAATTAAAAAAAATTCAATATATGTAAAAGAATATTGCTTTTAATTTATCATATGGTTGCTTTTTTTATATATATAACTTATTACGTGCGACAGCTGGAACAAGTGTCATCTAGGGGATACGTGTTGCAGTTTTTTCGCCATAGGCCCGGTGATATGAGTTCTCTTTAAATGAGATCCATAACGATCTGCTCTGATATTGTAAATTAATTACTATTAACACAGAAAATAGAACAATGTCATCTTTTATTTTTATATAAAATTGCATTTACTATCTTCGTTTATAAACAATAATAAATAGAATAATTTTTGACTTTTGAGGCAATTTAGTAGTTCTCAATACCTTTAAACGTCAATAAAAGTCAATAAGCGTACAATAAAAGTCAATACCGTTGGATATCTAAGACTTCTTTATGCGCAGTTTTTATCATACTTATGCACGCAATCTTTCCACATATTTTAATCAAGTTTGCTTATTATACGTCTAATTTTACAGGTTTATATATTTAGACATTTGGCAAAGCATATTTTCATTTTATGCACAAAATGTACATTAAAAAAAGAAAGAATTTATTACTATGCACAGCAATATATAATATATTTCCTCATGTTTTATTTATGTAAATGGATTTTTCATTATTTATAAAAAATATGTATTATTTTTTTTACGAGATAAAAAACAATTATCTGTATGTTTACATCCTTCCTCATAAAATAACTTAACTTCTACATGAAATAAAACGCTCGAGACTATTCCAAAAAGTAATATGCAAGTAATTTCTTTTATTGTCTTCTATTTAGAAGAATGAAATATCGCAAAACTACACATTTTATAGTAGAAGAAAATAAATATTTCTTCTGGCTGTAAATAAGTCAAAGAATTTTCTTGTTGTTTCACAGAAATCATTATTTTTATCTTCAACAAAATATAATTCTTTTTTAAAAAAAATAACATGCAAGACACAGAATATTATTATTTTTCCACTTCTTGTAACTTAAAGACTAAAATATTTTTTGCACAATAAACTATTAAATTCTGTCTTAGAATTACAATAAGCTAAAGAATGTTAATATTACACTATTATTGAATATAATAATAATTTACATACCTAAAATTCTATCTCGCAAATATTAAATTTCATACTGGTGCGGGCTTGAAGAGAAGTATCTTTAATAAAATTAGAAATTATTTTGCGAAGACCTTGTACGCAGTTATCCGTTAATACCTTTGGAACGAGCGACCGGTATATGCTCATCATTTGTTGCTCAGAATTGTTTATAGTTCTTATCAGTAAATTTTATTGTAAATTTCGGCTTTATATAATTTGCAAATTTTCAAAATTCAACTAAGTAAAATTTTTGTTTATGAAAACCGGTAATAAAAGATTAAAAATACAATAAGAAAAAACACTCATCTGGAATGAGTTAACATCTATGACCCTTGTATATGCTACGTGCCGTCTTGGAAAAAAGCTAAGAGATTAACAAGTCAATGAAATATTATTTTAACCCGTCGGACTCCTGTGCCTCTTACACAAATTTTATTCGATTAACACCACTTTTTTAAAAGAACTTTCCTTGAAGTAGGCAATTTCAAAAATTCTCGTATTAAAACAGGAAAATTTAATTTTATTTTATTACTGGTGCCAAAAAAAATTTTTGGAAGGAAAGATGACGTCTCCGTAGAGGAGACAACGGAGTGCCAAGGGTTAAAAACTGAAACTTCTGGTTTCATTTTTGTGTTTCATAATACTTTCTATTTCTGCAGGCATTTCTTATCAATAACGAACTATATAATATGAGTTAAGAATCATTCCATGTAAGAATCATCCACAATCAAGAGACTTGTGATTAAATGTTAAACAGATCTTTCTGATTTTTTTGTCCTCCCAGTGAGATGACCATTAGAAAGAAAGAAATCCCAAATTATTAATGCTGTGAAAGCATTGTTTTAATTTGGTAGGGTTTCAAAGGGTCAGTGTGCCACTTGAAAACTTGAAGTTTTATGTTTTGCATAATATTTTCCATAGTATGCATCGAAGTTATCCCACAAAACAAATTATATGGTTGTATAAATTATAAAGTTTGCCTTTTGCTATTCAAGAATAAAGTTTATGGGATGTGTGCTCACTGCATTACACATTGTGTAATGCACTGAGCTAAAGGGCAGCAAAAGTTGGATTTTTTTAGAAATTTCACTAAAGTTTTAACACATGCAGCTCTTTGCATTAAAATCATCCATCATTTATAACTGCTGTATTGTTCCCTATGGTACAATGAAACAAAGAAAAGTAGGCCAATCGGTAGACTTTAGTGCATTCCAAAATTTTATGCCAAATTAAAAAAAAAAATGTATTTTTGCCTATTTTAAGGGAAGTATACAAGACATGCATTAAATTCAGAAGCCTGTAAAATAATAATAGAAATGTAAAATAACTATTCACCTTTCAAAATCAGCAAACAAAAACATCGGCACGAAAGCGGTTTTTATGGGATAATGGAAATCGCATTTAGGAAATATGCTCCCCACGGCAATAGCATTCATTCACTGCCAAGAATAAAAACACTTCTCAATAATTTTTTAAATGTACATATTTTATTTTTCTAACATCAGTTGTATTATTTATTGTATAATAATAAATATTTTTAAAATACTTTTGCTATAGGCAGTAAAGTGAAGAAAAGAGAAAAGTGAATTGATCTTTAATAAAGTGAAAAGAATTAGATATATTTTTATTCTAACATTAATTATAATATTTATCTACAGCAATAAGTATATTTTTAATATGTTTTTATTAGAGGTAGTGGAGTGAAGAGAAGAGAAAAGTGAATTAATCTATAATAATAAAGAGAGAAGGATGTTTGTCTGTCAGCGCTGTTCTGAAAAGACTACTGCACGTAGAGTTACAAAATTTGGAGGGATGGTACTTTTTTACATGTAGTTTTGCACCTCGAATCCCGATTTTCGATTTTTTGATTAGGTTTTTTAAATATTTTTTTAGGCGATTTTTAGCGTTATTTTTGCGGTTTTATCCCATTAATAAAAGAAATACGGTTCTATTCTAACCCAAAATTGCAATATATTTTCTCTTTTCAACGAAGTTTATTCGGAAATTGTACAGCGATTTTTGAATTTTTAACGAATTTTTAATGCGATTTTTAGTGTTTTTTTCTCATTTTTCGATTATTTTTTAAAATTTAAAAAAGGAAAATTGTTTCGATCTTTTATTGTAATGCAGAAAATTTTACCTGCTACGATTTTTAGATTTCGAAGATTTTTAATTCGATTTTGAATGCGATTTTTAACGATTTTTCGAGATTTTTTGCGTTTAGTATGCATTCTTTTCCATAGTTTTTCTGTCAAAAACTTGAACCGTTGAGAATGTAATAGGTAGAATTTTTTTGCGAAATCTACCTAAAATGTCAAAAGTTTAGGTACCAATATTTTTTAATAGAAATTTCATCAAACATCTTAAATTCTTGCTTAAGACCGCCACCCCTTCGAGTAACATATCTCCTGATAGGTTTTTTAATAGAGTTTCGTTTAGATGTAGTTTTGATAAGAATAGAGCGCGCTGCCTGGTGGTGGAATATGGAACCATCATACAGCGATTTTGTTAAAATTCGGAAATCTTACAATATGATTTGTATTAAACTGTAAGATTGTTTATAATACATGATAAAAAAAATTAAAAATGGTGTAACATATTTCAGGATGCGAAAGGAGAGGGGGGCAAACAAAATTAGGAAATGTAACAAAAAGGCCTGTTTGAAACTTCAAGATAGCTTATAATACATACTAAAAATCTTTAAATTCCCATGATTTCCTGGAGAGACTGCTGCACGAAGAGCTACAAAATTTTGGAGGGACGTTCCTCTATATATGAAGTGTAATACCTCGAAGGTCGATTTTTGATTTTTTAATGTAATTTTTATGCGATTTCTAGCAGGTTTTTTAAATGTTTCGTGGCGGTTTTTCCCGATTGTTGAAAAGAATGCGGTTTCATCCTTTTAACCTAATATAATGAATTTTGTTCTCTTTTCAATATAATTTATTTGGATTTCGCGTAATGACTTTTGGATTTTTAGTGAAATTTTTAGTGCAATTTTTAATGTTGTTTTCGTATTTTGCACTGTATTTTGATATTAGTAAAAGAAATTTTGACTCAATCTTTTAGTTTAATGTACTTTTTTTTTTGCTAACAGGGGCATGCGAAGAGAAACCTGCACCCGACCCAAAGTTTCAATTTGGCGCCCCCCCCACCCCCGCGAATTTTTTTGTGATAAACCAAAAATGACGTTGGTAGTATAAATTTGGCGCCAACTAAATTTCCGTGCCTGGGGCAATAGCCCCTTTCGTCTCCTTCCCCTTTCGCATGGTACTGACTGCTAAGATTCATGAATTTCTGCGCCTTTTAATGCGATTTTTCGAGATTTTTTGCGCTTGATGTCGAATTTTCGTCATTCATGAAATATTTCCAATTACAATGTTTTATTAGAATAAATTTTTAACCCTGCTATTTTTTAATATTAGTAATTTTTTACGCAATTTTCAATGAGAGTATTTATTTATTTTTTTTCAAGTTCTATGGTAATTTTTGATATTCGAAAAAAAAAAAAGATTATTAAACTTATAATCGTATGTAATTTTAGAGATTTTTAATGCATTTTTTTTTAAGATTTTTTGCGCCGCGTCGATTTTTTTATCATCCATAAAAGATTTCTGTGTAACACTTGATTATGCTGTCGATCAATTTCTCCAAACTATATAAATCATCAAATGACTCGCCAAACTATGCAAATTGATGTAATTTTTATGTTAAATAATGAAAGGACAAATAAATTAGAAAAAAAATAATAAATACAAATAAAACAACGAAGTAAAAATCGCTTGATGACGTAAAAAGCATGAGTAACATGTTTAATGACAAGTGATTGTGACATTTACGATCAGCCATTATTGGCGTTTAATCTTATAGTTTGGCAATTAGTTTCTTGACCGACCGGATAATCAAATAGTACTGATTTCTGATTAGAATGTTTTATCCATTTGAGAAAATTCTGATTACTGCGATTTAAAGATTAACTACGATTTTTAGTGCATTTTTCATTGCGTTTTTAATGTAGTTTTCAATGCTATTTTTAATTAAGTTTTAATTGTGATTAGTACCATTTTTTTCGATGCCCAGAGTGATGTTTAAACAATTAAAAAAGGAATTTGGTTTCAAATTTTTAGAATAATTTAGTAAATTTCACCATCTACATTTTTAAAATTTTTGTCTATTTTCAATGCGATTTTTTGGATGCATTTTGTGTTCTGCATCGACTTTTTTGTAGCGTTGCAAAGGTTAGAAAAAACCCGGTTTAAACCCGGGAATAAACCGGGTTTTTAGGAATAAACCTGGAAAAAACCCGGGATTTTTTGGAATAATTCGGTTTTTTGGGAATAAACCTGGGAATAAACCTGGTCTATTGGAAATAAACCCGGGAATAAACCGACTTTTTGCAACTCTACTTTTTTGTAATTCATGAAAAATGTGATTGCTAAGTTTTGACTAACTACAATAATTTTTTAGTCTTGGGATGCAATTACATTTAGCGATTTTTAATGAATTTTTCAATGATTTTTTTAGTGGTTTTTAGAATTTCATGGCTATTTTTTGAAATTTGTAAAAGGAATTTAATATGAAATTTTTATCCTTACTCTTTAAAAAAATTTGCTATTTACGAATTTTGAAATTTAGCAATTTTTAATACGATTTTTAGCAATTTTTTATTATTTTTTAGATTTTGCGTCAATTTTTTGCCATTCATGAAAGTTTTCCAATTGCAATGTTTTACCCTTATATACCCTAGTCTAATGTAGTTGATATTTCCATATATGCATATTTAGTACGATTTATTCGAGATTTTCTATGCTTTGCACCGATTTTTTATCACTCGTAAATGATTTCCGATTACCGTTTTCCACAAATACAGTAAACTACCCGCCTTTTGCGATCAGTTTGGTTTCCCATGAATGTAAACTAACCATTAAATCATATTTCTTTTATTCATAATTTCTTTTATTTGTTTAAATTTTTTGCTAAGTTAGAAGATTCTGTTAGAAAAATAGACACAAGATGTCATATACGCACCATATTGCTGCGATTGCAACAAAATAGCAATTATATGCGCTTCACATGATAACCCGGCTATAAATTATGTCCTCTTTTCCTCTAAGTTTATTCGAATTTCGAAATACAAATTTTGTTTTATATTTTTTATAAACTTTTTAATGCTTTTGCAATTTTGGAAGATTTTTCCACATTAGTAAAAAGCATCCAGTTTCAGTTTTCTAGCCCTTCCCTTTTCGATGAACGTTAAACGAATTTCGTGCAATAATTTTTAAATATTTAGAGTATTTTATTTTGATTTTAAAGTTTTTTTTTCACAATTCTTGCTGTTTTTTGACGAATCCGAGCAACGCCGGGTAGATTAGCTAGTGTTTAATAAAGTGAAAAGAAGTATCTAAACTAGATAATCTTAAGCTACTTCAGTTTTGTTGTATACTGTCTGCTTGAAAGAAAAAACTGTTTATAAAAGTTATTTGAAACATGGAGGAATATTCCTTTAGAGTCATGAAACAACTGTGCTTGTGGGCCAAACGCTGCTACAAGATGTATTGGATTATTTCCAGTTTTTGATCTGATTAGGCTCAACGATTTAGAATGGTATTGGAAAATAATAAAAAGAAGAATGCCTCCAGAAAATATTTCTGAAAAAGATCTGATAGGAAATCGAAATGGAACTACCCTAGAGCTTGGGGATGTGATTTACGCAAGGTACAGATGCGAATTTGGAAAATTTTGGTCACCTCCTCGGGGGCTTTTGCCAATATCCTAATTTTAAAATCAATATAAGAAAGGACATCAAATTCTGAGACCTTCTACATTTCTGAAATATAAATCACTCTGCTCAAAATTTAATTCAATTGCTATTGGAGAAGTATTATGTAGGATTCACAAAACGAAATATATTGAAACAGACTATGGAATGGCCTAAGAGAATGTATAGAAATCATAACCAAAACATAAGCAACAATAATATTTATTAATGTATATCTGAAGTTGATGTAAAATTCGTGCATAATTTCTTGAGGTACAACTTTTGCGGGATTTGGGAAAATTCAGCATAGCAGCACCACCTGTTGGGCGATTGACACCAAAAAAATAAATAAATAAATAAATGGAAAAACTCATGTTAAGATTTAACTGAATCTCAAGTTTAAAGCAAATTTGCATATTATAAATTTGTGTATTGAGATAGAGCTGTTGTGAAAGATGTAGTATAGCACCACAATCTACTGAGTGATTTTCACCAAATGGCAAAAAAACATCATTTCGTACCAAACATAACCGAATCTGAAGTTTGACGGGAATCCGTGCAACCAGTTCTTGAGATAGAGCTGTTGCAATAATCGTAACAAAAGAAACATAGCAATATCACCTATTGAGCGATCTATACCAGCATCAATTTAAATCAGAGACTGACAGAATAAAAGTTTTTTTTATTAAATTCAGAACATTAGTTATTGAGGAAGTGTTCCCACAAAATTTATGTCACATACATACAGACATTTTGTGAAAACATATTCTTTGAAATCTCTGGCTCCTAAACCACGAGAATACACAAAAATTAGGATTTCAAAAATATTTACGAATCCAATACTTTCTTCTTATAAAGATAAAAAAAAGTTTAAAAATATATAATTTTGGGCCTGGAAAATGGGTCTCGAAATTGGTAGACGGTAGGTGCTGTGTTCGAAATCAATCGAGACCATCGGCCTAATCGATCATTTTCTGTGATTTTCTTCGAACCTTAGACATCTTTGAGTAAATGCGGGTTTGGCTCAAATAAAAAAACCTACATGAAGGGTACCCCTTCGTTAGGGCCTGCATACTTCGTCTTGATATTTGGCCGTCTAAAAAAATAGACAACCAACCATTACATGAAGTCTTGTTGTTGACATTGTATCCTACACATCCCAGTTTCAAAAAAAAATTACTAATTTTGTAGATTTATTTATTTATTTATTTATTTATTTTGCAGCGTAATTTCAAGCAGCCAAGAGAAAGTGCTGGCTGACGACAGGAAGAAGCAAGAAGGAATACCAAAATGCAATAGCAGGGAATTCCAAACATAGTACATACAAGATCTTGAAACATCATTTTAGATCATAGGGATGGACTTAATTCCGTGTGGGAAATTGTATTGGAAGATAAGAAATATAAGCATATTTCGTTCATTAAAAATACGAGGTGGAACCCGTCGAAATTCGACGAAAGAAAATCTTGAAGAAAGAACTCTTTCATTGATTTATAACAAATCTGCATAATTAGTTACAGTAAGAAATAAATTATATATTGTTCACTCTAACTGTCAAACAAATATTATTTTAAGCTAAAATGAACAAAATACTATAAAACCCAATTATCTAAATCAATAAACAATTTAAAACAGAAATTCACCAGATTTTATAACAGACGATACTTTTGAAATAGTATACGCATTTAATTTTTTTTTAATTTTAAGAAAAAATATAGTGATTCTGTTGCCACAAATACAAAATTGGTAATAAAATTTATAAAAAAAACAATATTTTAAAAATAAATGGAGGTACAGCTGTAAAACAAATTGCATTTAACAGTACATTTTTTTATACGACGGTATAAAATTTAAAATGTGCGATGCTTAGAAGTGTAAAACTTGCCGTACCGAAAATTGCAAAACGGAAATTGCATGGGAAAGTCTTGCTGATTTTAATTTCTTTTTTTTTTCAATTTTAAGAGTAAACGGGGTGATTCTGTTGCCACAATGACAAAATTGCTACTAAAAACTATAAAAAAAATGCAGGAGAAATCGTTGCCATTCGCAAAATGACGTATGAGTTGCGCACAGATACGTTTGGCCTTTATAATGTAGATACCAGATTCTGACGATTTTATGAATCAATTGACAATAACATTGTAGAGATCGTATCACAGGGAGAAGTAACCGAGGAAAAAGAATTTAAGAATGGGGGGAAAATCTAATCTAACATTGGGAAGGATACAAGACGATTGCAGCAGTATTACAGTCAGTAGGAGGAAGCGACTGTTCTGTATATATGAAATATAACTTAATCTTTTCGGTTCCTGGAATCGCATTCGTGGACTTTTGTTCTTTTACCTACAAAAACTAAAATTTTTGATTTTTTTTCAATTTTACATCATTTCTTAATAATTGAAATTTTTGCATTGCAAGCAAACGATTAACTCCCTGACTGCCCAACCAAAGGGTAATATTGTAATGTTGTTTTCTCAGCAATTAATAAAAATATTAAAAAAGATGTTTTTTTCTAATCTGATACAAAATGTGTTATTACGTATAGGTGTATAATTTTTGAGGTTATTAATTCTGACTTAATTTTTCAAAAATGGGTTTTATTTGTAGAATTTTTATTTGCTTATGTTGCAGTGAAACCTGCAGCTTAGTGTGCGAATGAATTCGGTCGCGGCACTCAGAAGGTTTTAAATGCCTGCATATAAGCTAAATCCCCGTTAAAGTAAATGTTATTTTCATGTGAGTTTTCAAAATGCCTAAAAATGTCGAAAAATAGTGTGATCAAAAAAGTGACAAATTTTCAAAAGTGTATAACTTAAATCTTTTTTCAATAAATCTTTTTGAGTTTTTGTACAATATTTACTTATTTAAAGCTCTTAAATTTGTGATTGAGTTCATTTGGGTGATTCTCAAAATAGGGAACAATTTCAAAAGTTAAATCTTAAAAAAATTACTGTTAGCAAAATTTCTGAAAAAAATAGGTGTGGTTAATATAGTATTAGGTATACTTTACATGTAGTCAGCAGAACTGAATATTTAAAAATTAACTTAAAAAAAATAATTAGTATTTTTTGAGCCATGCTAATGACAAAACAAATTGAATGGAATAAATATATTAAGAAATTTTTATTTTCTTCCTGTTTAAATACTTTTTTCTATATTTATTAACCTTCCTTTTCAGCAAATGGTTTCCATTTTTACATATATACATATAAGGAGAATAAAAACATTACCAAAGAGCAAACTTTGTTACATGAGCAACATTCTGACACTAACAATGTAAGAAGCTGTCTTACTGATTTTCTGACAGATTTAATGCATATTTTAGGAATAATAAATGTAATACCTAAATTTATATGTAAAATTAAACATTGTAAAAGATATAATATAAGCGATGGTTACATTTATGCACATAGGAGTCTTTAGCATGGACAGAAAAACCATGCTAATGACACTGATATTTGTCCATGCTAATGACAAATTTTAATTTAAATAAGATTATGAGCCATAATATAATCACAATGCAATAGTCCTTTCTGCGGCTTTTTAAAACACAAAAGTCCTATGCAAATAAGTAAAATAAAAATCTTAATTATAAAATAAACATGAAAATTATTATCCATTCTAATGACATACAATTGATGTACGCCCTTAATATTCAACTTTTATTCTTAAAATACAATACATGCTTCTATTTTGAGGCTGGGATAAAATGGCTACTTGTTCCCATGGAGAAACTTAATATTTTCAAACTATTGTCACATGTGAAAATGAAATTTTGATTATTAACCAGCTGTTATAGTATGACCTTGTTTTGAAAATAGAATATGGAGGACAAATTTTAATTCTTTTTTTTATATACTATAATTTTATTTTTAAAAAGAAACTTATCCTCGGATAAATCCTCTCCTTGATTAATTTAAAGAAAGAAAAACATTTGTTTTATTTTATAAACATGATAGTAACTCTTTAAAAAGCTAGTATATACAAGGCACAACTGCTGTGGACATCCATGCTAATGACATTTTGAACATTTATTCTATTATTTTAAGGTGTTTTTAACTAAAAAGTGAGTAATTCTTTAGTGCAAATAATAAATAATAATATTAAGACAAACATATCTAAATGTAAAAACATGACAGAAAACCTCTCAATTTTTTGTATGCCGAAAGACATAAATTGTCCCCTATTTTGAGAATCACCCTTATATCAATGGTTATAAAATTGACTTTTTTTTAGTTTTGTAGTTTTAGATTCATATATTTGAATTTAAATTACTAAAACGCATAAAGAATCAATTTCAGAAAAGATATTTTTACTCTCATTTTCTGTGTCATTTTGTTTGGTAAAGAAGAATGAATAAGGATTTGTGTTGTAAATTCAGCTTCGGAACTGATAAAGTTAACTTCCGTCGGGTGTCTCCGTTGTAAAAAGTACAACATCCACCTTTTTTTTTTCTTCAAAACAAAATCCAAGCAGCAGAGGGTGTTAATAACCATTTGTATTCGTTTATTGGATCTCTTTACCCAGTTCCTAAAAGTTATTTGAATTTCAGAGTGCGCAATTTCCTGCATCTGTCATTTAATCTGTTAAGACTGCATGAAATGTGCGAGGTTTATCTGTAAACAGCCTTCAAAAAAGCAAATCTTGTGCATCATATGGGAAGCGACTAATATAGATGAAATATAGGACTAATTCTGTAAATTCGAAATTAATTAATTAATGTTTAGTATTTCATTATTAATTTTTATTCTTTGTCAGTGCAGTAGCAAGTAGCTTTTTTACATCTAAACTTCTGCTTTAATATGTCATAACAAAATAATATATTGCGAAATGCTTTCAAAAATTTTGATTAGATATAACTTACATGATACTTTAAATTATTTGTAAAATTAAAATAAAGCAGCAGTAATTGATTTTTTTTCACCTGTTGTTCAATTTAAGACGCGCGCCTGCTCATGTGATGAAAATTTGCGCGCCCGGCGAAAGGTTAAAATGTGTAACATGTGTTCAGAACATTATTGAGGGAGAAGGAGAAGAAGTAAGAAAATATTCCTAAAACTCCTTTTGTGTGTGTGTGTGTGTCTTCCGGCCTACACTTCCGCCACATTAGGCAACGTAGTCTGAAATTTACTGTACTTTGCTCCTGCGAAAATTGTCATAAAAATGTGTAAACATCCAATCAGTGTTGCCAGATGGACTACTTTTATTTTAAATTCAGATTCTTGATCGGCACCACTTCTTACAAATGATAAAACGTGCTTTATTCAATGCCATGACAAGACGAAAACAAAAGATATTTTACCGTTTCAAAAAAGCGGTGCCTATCAAGAAATCTGAATTTTAAAAAAGTAGCCCACTGGCAACACTGCACCCAATGTGTGTACATCAATTTTCATTATCAATAAATAAATTATATTTTCTGTAGTGTCAAAAAGGGAATTATTTTGGAAGCAGTGTGAAGTATGTAAATAGTATTAATGTCTATAACTTAATTTTTACATGGGAATTTTGGAATATTTTCTATTTGCGAATTGCTCGTTAATTGTTGTCTCGTGATATTCTTTAAATTTTTCAGGAAAATTGCAAGGACTACATGAAAATAGTTATTGGTTAATCATTTATAATAATTTGTAAATAAACATTCATATCTTAAATCTTTCCTTCTTAATAATTGAGTTTATTCCTTCTTATGTTCTGTATTTATGTCTGAGGAAAATAGAAACATCTTAATTCAAGCGTCTGGATTTGGATTTTAAAATTGATCCAATTATTTACGAAATACATTTACATGACATTAAAGTAAAGTGTCAAGTATGCCTGATAATTTACTTAACTGAAAGCCTTTATTTGCTGTCTAGACATAGTCATTTGTTAAAAACTTATTTATGACCCATAAATTTGTCTGAAAATTTAATATAATAAACATTTTTTCTTAATTAAAAAATCCTTCTTAAGAAACCTAAACTATTAACACCAAAATATTATAATATAATCGTAATAATTATTTTTTTAAATGAAAAATCCGATTTATTGGCAAATTGAATTTATTTAAAGTTGCATTCTTATATACATTTTATTTAATTGGTTTAAAATTAACAGTTTTGAAACACTTACTTATCTTTTTAAAGGGTTAATTTGATAGACTGTGCTACAAAAAAGAATGTTTTGAATCCAATTGTTATTTACAACACGTAGAACGTATTAGCTGCCTTATTGGAAAAGAACGTCCACGTAGAAATGTTAAAATCGCTCCAAATTTATTTAGTGGTTGAATTCTTATTAATTAAAATGATGTTATAAATATTGGCATGTTTTGGTACCGCCATAGATTTAGTGAAGCACTGCTCGCGTTTCATCAGTGGTTTTTTAATATTTTTTCTCTTATTCCGACTTACTAGCGAAAAGCAGCTTCAAAGATCCTGACCCACGTCCCAAGTTCCTAGACTCTAGCGGAAGCCAGGTGGGAAATAAAAAGAAATCAAGATTTGAAACTGGATAAATTTAAATGGAAAATTAATTAAATTAAAGACATCGATGCCAAACACAAAAGCATGATCGACGTAAAAAAAAAAAAAAAAAAGCTTAAGGTGAAAGCAGCGACACGATGCTCAGTGTTGCCAGATTGGGGATTTCGTCCCCACATTGGGGTATTTTGATCCTCCCGGAGAATTTTAGGAGGACAAATAAATGACTGGAACGTGTTTGAGGACTATGCTCATTCTTGATGGAAAAACCTGAGGAATTGTTTTCACAAATTTAAATTTACTTTTAGACATTTGCTAATATTGGATGTGTCCAGAATTAGATTTTGATTTGGATAACGAAAATAAAATACAGAAGTTAAAATAATTATTCTCGTGCTCGTGCTTATGGTTTACATATACTACTGATTCATCACGATCTGCCTTAAACTATCTCCCAATCAAACTCAATTTTCAGATAAATTAGGCAGATTTTCCTGTTATCGCGGTCAGACAATAAGCATAGAAATGCATTTCATTTAATAATATAGATTTATACTATAAGAATTAAAACAACTTTATAACATTATCCGTTGTTATTTCATGCTGGTTAATTTCTGTTTCATAGAATGCCAGTATAGTTATTTGTAATTGCAAGACATGCAATTGCACATTACAATCACATTTGTAATTGAGAATTGCTCGATGAATGCAGCAGCCCTAGTAATTATTTTTATAAGAAACTTGAATGAAAACTCTGCATTTTTAAAGAACTTAGACCTTTTAATATTAAATCTTCAGGACATGTCCGAAGCGTTAATTTACATTGCTTTTTTAAACGGTGTTAAAAGCAGCAATATTTAGTTTATTGTTAACGAAATCACCGTGATAGATAAAACATAGATGCTTTACATTAGATAGGTGCTTCAGTAGTGGCGATAAAAATTGAAAATAATGTTTTATAGTCAGATGAAAGCAGATAATGCCAATATAATCTCAGATTCATTCAAACTCCAACTTATCAAAGATGGTCTAAACATTGAAAAAAATTGTTAGTTTAAAAAGTGTAGTTTGACCTAAGGTTAAGCAACAGGCCAGCATTGTCAACTAGCAGCAGTTTAAATGATTAACAAATATAAATGAACTTGTCGTTGTAAAATATATGTCTTATTCTCGTCTGTTAGATGTAAATATACATGCAAAATTCTGTTAAATTTAAATGTTTATTTTCATTTATTTATTTTCATTTATTTTTATTTTATTTTACTTTACTTTATTTTTTTATAAATGGTGAATTTTTTCAAAAATATGCTTGATTTGGGGGGGAAATTGCGTTTAAATTTGTTAAAAAAATTTTATAACAGAAAATTGAAAATTGAAAACTTAAATTTTTGAGTAGAAATTTCGTTGGGGACTTTTTCTGCAAAAAAGCCTTGTTTTTCGGAAAATTTCAGAAATTTGGCTTTTGACAATCTGGCAACACTGAAAGGCTGCTTTGATAGTAGACGGACATCTTCTTTGCCCCTGACGAAGAAAAACTCAGTTCGTTCGAAAGGCTTAGAGTATTTTAGTATATTACATGATGTTTTTAAGAAGTTTTTATGTCAGTTCGATTGATTAACTAAGACTTTTTTTCTAAACTCAATTTGCAAATATCTGCATTGCAGATTTCGTATTATGTTTACGGTAGGTGTAAACAAAATCAATAGGCAGTCTAAAAAGCAAATGTTCAAAAAAGTCTGAGATTATTTCGATTTCATTTGAACGGTATCTAAGATTTAGGGTGGTTAAGTATCATATTTTTTGAATTTCATTTTTATTTTTTATGTTCACTTGGTTTAACTTATTTGTTACCAAAATTTAATATTAAATGTCGAAATAATTAAATCAATTATATTTATATATGTCTCTTCTCGGGCTTAAATAGTGTATAAAATATATTTTTTTTATTTGTTCTGGAAATTATGTTTTTGTTTATATATATATACATGTGTGTGTGAGAGTTGCACAGTTTCTCGAATAAAAAGAATGCACATTTGAAACTGCAATCTTGAGGAGTACTGGAGTCACTTCAATGCTTTTGTAGAAGTTTGTGTAATAGATAAACTGTATATTTGTCATTCGTAAATATATAAAAATGAATAATGAATAAATACAATAGTTAGACGGTTATACATGGGAAAACAAATCATATTTATATAAGCTTAGATTTGTGTAACGTTTTCTCGAAGACAGCTGGAACAGTTTCAAACCGTTTGTAACTGTTTTCGCAATGAGTAATCTAAACATTAATTGCTGTGCATGAATAAAAACAAAAATGTGCAACATTTCATTTGAACATTATTTGATTTCTTTTTTCTTAATTGATAAAATTTTTGTATTTTTATTGGTACTAATGATTTTATAGTTTAACTATTTATATATATATATACTTTATAGCATTGAAATCGAGTTAGTATTTTTAAGAAAAAATACTTTAATATAATGAATATCCAACTACTGTCTCCCCCTTAAAGTTAAAACTTTTAAGGATGCCTGTAGGGGAAAATTTAAAGTACTAAACAACGACGTTTATAAGATATTAAAATTAAAATAAAGTAAAATTTATACAAAGTACATATAATACGAAAAACATTTCACAAATTCAAAATGTGATTTTACGAATGAAAATCACAGTTTTAAAAACTTTAAAAAAATCAAAAATTCTTCAAATTTAAAGTTTTAAAATTGCCCTTTTTATGAAATTATATGTTTTAGATTTGTGACATCTTTAAAGTATTAAATGTACCTTTTTAAAAGTGTCTTTAATTTCATTTAAATATAATTCAAGGTGAATAGAGACACTCCGGTTGTAGATATTTTCATATATGCAGATTGTGTTTACTAGACAGCACTTATTACATTTCCAGATCAATTCTTTTGGTACTCTAATTCTAATTGACTATTTGTTCTATTCATATAAGAATAGACGAAGTGCTAGAAATGAAAATAATATTAGCATTATGTCTAGACTATGAATAAACATATCCTCTTAATACACTTCTCTTGCATACTTGACAGATCAATTGTGATCTGATGGAGAAATATTTCAATAAAATAACTGGTTCAATTGCATAATTCAAAAGCATACGCTTGGATCGTTTATTTTTTCCCAGGGATGAAAACAAGTACATCAAACGAATTGAAAGAAAGAATTGAACATGAACGAATAAAAAAAAATCATGAAATTATTATTTATTCATGCAATTCATGCAATTTATTTATTCAACTGCAATCTCGAGGAGTACTGGAGTCATTTCAATGCTTTTGTAGAAGTTTGTGTAATAGATAAACTGTATATTTGTCATTCGTAAATATATAAAAATGAATAATGAATAAATACAATAGTTAGACGGTTATACATGGGAAAACAAATCATATTTATATAAGCTTAGATTTGTGTAACGTTTTCTCGAAGACAGCTGGAACAGTTTCAAACCGTTTGTAACTGTTTTCGCAATGAGTAATCTAAACATTAATCGCTGTGCATGAATAAAAACAAAAATGTGCAACATTTCATTTGAAGATTATTTGATTTCCTTTTTCTTAATTGATAAAATTTTTGTATTTTTATTGGTTACTAATGATTTTATAGTTTAACTATATATATATATATATATATATATACTTTATAGCATTGAAATCGAGTTAGTATTTTTAAGAAAAAATACTTTAATATAATGAATATCCAACTACTGTCTCCCCCTTAAAGTCAAAAATTTAAGGATGCCTGCAGGGGAAAATTTTTTGTTATAAGAAATTAATGTATTTTCTGAAGATGCAATTCTTTTATTGAAAATATTGAATAAATAGCTCTTATTTTATGTGAAAACTTGCCTTTATTTTTTAATGTACTTTTTCTTACTTAATTATAAAAATTGTGCAGTTAATAAATATATGTAAATTACAATTGTGCATAGAATATTGTGGTGAAATGCAGTATAAGTACATTAAATACAAATATTAAATGAAATACGTAGAAACTGCGTTACAACATGTGTTGTATTATAACATATTTGTGCCTTTATTATGGCTCACAAGTTCTTTTTAATATTTAATACAAGATTAGTTATTTTTAAATGTAAGATAAACATCATTATCAAAAATTTGTAATCGACTGTTGGTTCTAAGTCTCCTCCATATTTATGTAATGTTTCTTATGTGAAAGTAATATTGGTGGTGAAATTCTGTATAAGTACCTTAAATACAAATTTAAATGAAATATACAGCAATTGCTTTGCAACATTTTTTTATTATAACATGTTTATGACTTTATTATGGCTCAGAAGTGTTTTTTAATATTTAATAAAAGACTAGGTATTCTTAAATGTATAATAAACATCATTATCAACCGTTTCTAATCCACTGTTGGTAGCAAGTCTCCTTTATATTTTTGCAATGTTTCTTATCAAGCCTATTTTAAATAATGTTTTCAACTAACATAAGTTACATTTCTGATTTTTTTATTCTTTCTTACTTGAGGCGGTCTTCTTTACTGTTTTATATTTTTTGATACCACTGTAAAATGTTTCAGTCCATTTATTGTTTTCTTTCCATGAGTTTTGCTCATTTACACTTAAACTGTTTACTTTTCTTTATGATATCAAAATCAGGACTGCCATAGGCGACTAATTTTAAATTCTGTTTGCACTAATACTTTTCAGATATAACATTAAAGCGTATTTATCTTGAAAAAGTTTTCAAAGAGGTTTTTAAATATTTTTTTATGAAAGTGGTGCCAATTTTAAATAAAAAATAGTTGCCCTAATATGGCAGCCTTGCAAAAACTTACGTCTGATTTCTTGTACAGGTTTTTCTCTTTCAATTTATATTTTTCTAATTATGCCTACATTGTTACAAAATTTAAACTTTTGCTGCATCGTCACACCACCCCTTTTATAGAATATCTCTATTTTGACCAATCAAAAAGCTCCATAATACAATGAAGTAATCGGTGGAATGACGATGCAGCAAAAGTTTCAAATCTTTAACAGTGTAGCATACATCGCTGTGTATGAGCTTTGTTAGCGTCTACATTTTAGAATTGTAATTTAGTGCAGACAAAACACATCTGATAAAACAACTTGCTTTCCAAACATATTACTCTTCATAAAAATGGTCTTCCTTTTAGCTTTGGCTATTTTATATACTTCTATTGATTTCATTTCTGATGCTATTGTCTGATGATATTTTCTGTTCCAAAAACAAATAAATGTAAATGTACGCTTTCTTAGTTACAGTGTTGTTGTAGACGAAAAAAAGATTTAAAAAACTCCTCATTAATCTATTTTTTAAAAAATATTTTTTATCCTACATTAATGCTCGATATGCAAAATTTTACAACATATTTTCCATTTTTTCCAGGCGATTACTGAAATTTCAAATATTGTCAGCAAACCAAAAATGACTTAGGTATATTCATTTATTCTAATCTCTTTGTTTTTCCATTTCATCTTTTTAATAGTAAAATATGCTTAAAAAATTGTAACCGACTTCAAAAAAAAAAAAAAAAAAAAAGAATCAAGCTTGGTGACAATTTGGCGCTAACACATATGAATTCATTGTTTTAATATGCTTGTGATTCGAAAACGCTTGCAACAATGAAAGATGATTTGCGACAAATCATTATTTTTTTTTTTTTTTTTTTTTTTTTTTATCAAATCCACATTTTTTCATTAAAAAAATTCTAATCATCAGAATTTAATGAGTTAAAATGGACCACATGGGTATTTTATACTTTCAAACAAAAAAGAATTATCAAAATCGGTTCACATTTAAAGAATTTATGAGTAAACAAGTCATACGTACAGGTCGAAATCATAACCTCCTCCTTGAAGTCGATTAAAAGTATTTTCTAAGAAAGCGGTAATAGCCTTAGGGAAAAAGATGACTCTTTGTCTTAAATCTTTTACAAATTTTATATTTACCTTTCCTTTATGTAAACGCAACGTTTTAAAACTACTTTCGTTATAATGTTAATACATGGAACCTATTAGCCGTCGTTCATTCCGTCTGTTTGCCTGCCCGAATACAATAAGGCAAAAATTACTCAGCTGAATCGTTTGAAATTTAAAATGTGTAATTGATGCATATATGTGTTGATTCATTTCAAAATTTATGATAATTGAGTGTAAAGTTTAATTACTGGGACAATCAAAAGTATTCTGTTACTTTATGAGCAATAGGAACAAATAGTTTTAGGTGCATTTCAATGATGTTACACTCTTTCGAGCCTAATAAGATTTATATTCATCTATGAACTATAATAAATATTCATTCTGTACAATATGTGGTGCAATGAATATTTGTTATTAATTTACATGACCACACAAACTTATTACATTGCATAAAGTTTTAGGGGGAAACACTGTTGGGAAAGAGTGTTAATTTAATGAAATTATTTCACATTCAACGAAATTACGAGATTGATTCATTTCAAACTTTATGGAAATCGCGTGTAAAGTTTAATTACAGGGACAATCAAAAGTATTCTGTTACATTATGAGCAAGATGAACAAATAGTTATAGGTGCATTTCAATGATGTTACACTCTTTCGAACCTAATAAAATTGATATGCATCAATAAACTATAATAAATATTCAACCTGTACAATATGTGGTGCAATGAATATTTGTTATTAATTTACATGACCACACAAAGTATTCCATTGCATAATGTTTTAGAGGGGAAACATTGTTGGAGAAGCGTTTAATTTAATTAAACTATTTCACATTCAACGAAATTACGAGGGAGCATCTGAAATTAAGTTTCCCTCGGTGACTGTGGACAGAGGTGTTTATGAAAGACAAAACATGTAATGAAACAATAAAGACAAGACGTAACTATACTTTAATGCATAAGTGTCAAGTGTATTGAAACATTTCACGTACTCCTTTATAAGCTTCAAAAAACCTCAAGGAAAAATCGGGGCTCTGCGCAGCAAACACAGAGCTATTGGTAGAAATTGGAGGATAACCACTTGCCACTACCGGAGGTATTGTATAGATGTCCAGGTGCTACTACCGGTTTCGTATTTTTTTTTTTTTTTTTTTTTTTTTTTTTCATTGATACGCCGTATGAATTCAACTCGATTCATGACGCACGCAGCCGGTCCGGTATCAGCAGAAAACTATGCCGAAAGCACGCCGATAGCGAACTACGCCGATAGCTGACTACAGCCCGACACCATCAAAAAAATCTCTGATAGTGACCTATTACCAGTCCTACCATGTATATTAAAAGACAAAGAATGTACTTCAGTACTGGAATAGGCGGCATTAGATCTCATATACCCTAGCCCAGAATGTAAACACCTTAATCCTTTGACCACTCAGATCCTCCGAGGGGAGCATTCAGTGCGGTATTAAGGCTGTGGAATTTCAAAAAGTGGTATGTAAATGGCAAGTGTCGTTGACGTAAATGACAGATAGAAAAATTGGAATATTAAAAGGTTTTTATTTTATTTATGTATTCATATTTATTTGTAATTGTTTATGAGCCTGTTTTCAAAAGTTTACATAATATTGAATTAGAAAATTAGCAAATTAGTAAAAGCAGATGAATTCGTTTTTCTTATAAATTTTTGAATCATTAAGTAGTACACATGTATAAAAATAAAAAGGGTTTTTTTCAGAAGTTTGTTTTAGTTAATATAATTTTCTAATTAGAATCTATAACATAATTACATGCTTTGCGTTAATTTATAAAATATACATATTTAACATAGAAAAACTTATTTTAATTAATAATTCGTAATAATTAACTTTTAATAAGATTAAGAAATTGTTTTATGTTGTTTGATGATTTACAATAGTTCATATTTTCAATTACTAAGTTGCAATATTACTTTGTTACGTATATATACTGGGTGAGTCATAAATATCGAAACAATAGGCTATCTCCTCAAATATTGCCCCTAGACCCATACTTCCAATTGCAAAAATTCATAAAAATGGTGAAATTTCGGATAACATAAGTTGCAACTCCATGGGGGGTCTATTTGAAAAAATACGAAAATTAAATTTTTATACGGCCCCCGTTGGGCAAAATTCCTAGATAGGAAATTATTCTTTATCCATTCCTAAATTGAGCAAAACAAATTTCATCTCCGTATCTGAAAATCCCACAGAGATATTAAATCCCAAAATCCTCAAAAATTCCTGACTTACACCACTTTTCCCTGGCTCTAAATTGTGATTTCTTGACTCAATTTCAACGCTTGTTAGGGAACATTCACAAATTGCGATTCAATAAAAATCGGTTTAAGATAGCGCTTTTTTTTTATATAAAATAGCAGCGTATAGTTTTTTATGCTAAATTGGTATACCAGACGTCTGTCCGTGTCAAAATATCTAGGTCAGGTCCCAAACTGACCCATAGGAAAAAAAGTTCGGCGTGACCTGAAAAAATGTCAACATCATAACCCGGACCAGTCTGGAAAATAGTTTAAATCATAGCCGGGTTCAGTCGCAAATTTCTACATGGTTTTTTAATTCGGCGTGGGAAAAAATGTTTCATATGGAGGAGTTCTGACCAAAAAATTCTTTTATAGATTTCCGTTTTTTATATTTATACATTTTATTATTAAAGAAGCGCCAAAGGCTGTAATGTATTTTATCAATGAATCTCTATTTATATTAATATCGTTAATCCATATCGTTGGAGACTCTGAAAAATGTTACACACTAAAACTTTTTAAGACAGAATCACACAGGAAAGAAAAAATACGTTATAGGCAGATGCTCTCCCTAGAAGATGTAATTGGAGCTTATTTTCTTTTCAGTACTATTGCATTTATTTTGCATCGATCAACATATTTTCCGTTTAAGACAGAATTCCGTCATAGGCAGATTTTTTTTCACTGGTTTTATTGTATTTAATTTTTTTACCTTTGAATGATCTATTTAAAAAAATGAATTTTAAAATGTTTTGTTTTAAATAAAGATTTTGAAATCTATATGTTTTTCGTAAAAAATTCGAATGAGCCGAATTTTATTTATTTTATGCACGTATTAAGTTAGTCAGAGATAGTGATTTTAATACGGGTTTTGTCGAGAACGGGATTGAAAATTTCATCCAGAGTGCACCTGAGTTGAAGGAAGTAGTCCCCTTCTTTATGAAAAGTACGCTAGGCCCGGCATGGCGGGTCTTCAGAAAAAGGTAACACTCGGTCCTGGCCTTACCTGGGCCCAGAATACAGATTTTTTAACATCTTCTGGAGGGCGATAAAAACCCTGAAGTTGTCACAGGTAAATTTAAAAAGAAAAAAAAAAGACTTAATCTGCATCTTAGAAAAAGCATTTTTTTAAATAACTGACGGACATTTAAACAATACACTTCAATTTTCTGCATAATGAATTTTTTATCCTCTATTTCTTCTCTTTAAACTATTAAATATTAAGGATTTTTAAAAGAAAAAAGAACTTGAAACACGTCATTTTTTATTGTTTTTACATTAGTTTTGTTCCGGCAAATTTGAAAAAAATTTTACTTTTGAAAAAATGTTTGCTTTTGAAAATATGATTTTTTTTAAAGTTATATTATTTTTTCAATAAACATTTTTAATATTTTCAAAATTAACATTAAAAAAACCTTGGAACAAAACTAAAATCAGATTTTTATCTTTAATTAAATGGAAAGAAATTGAAATCCGATAAATAATGTTACGAGTTCAACGATTTTTGATTGTCACATTTAAACCAGTACCAACCACAAGAAACTTTTATAAAATGTATGAGAAATTTTAGAATGTGATTTTCTTAGCAAATTATAAGGCTAACCATCACAAAAAAAGAAAAAAAATCAAAATTCTAATTCAAGAAATAGATTTTTTACGCATATTCTAGAACTGTTAAAGTAACATCGTTTTTTGAATTCCGCGTATTTCAATTTGTGTCTAATCCCTTAAAACCTGAGGAATTTTTTAAACGGCTATAACTTTGCGAATTTTGAGATATTAAGATGCAACTTTTTGCGTCTTATTCAGGCCTGAATAAGGAAAGTTTTCCTAATTAGAATTTTTGTCCTACGGGGGCCGTATAAAAATTTTCGTAACTTATTAACTAGACCCACCCCATGGAGTCGCAATGTATCTTATCAAAAATTTCACATTTTTTTATGAATTTTTGCACTTGGAAGTACGGGTCTAAGTGTAATATTTAAGGAGATAGCCTATTGTTTCGATATTTATGACTCACCCTGTATTTATTGATTAAAAATAAAAAATTAATAATAATAAGTTACACACATATATATACATATATATGTGTATATTATGTTTTGATGCATAATTTTTTATGGGAATATTTGAGATTCCTTCTGATAAATTTAAGAATGGTCAAATATTGAATATGTTACAGGCCAAACCCGATTTTAGGCCAAACTAGATTGGCCTAGGCCAAACTAGTCTATCCTAACGCCCATCGGATCAACTAGTTTTTCCTAGGTCAAGCTAGTCTATCCGAACGCCCATTGGATAAACTAGTTTTTCCTAGGCCAAACTAGTCTATCCGAACGCCCATCGGATAGACTAGATTTTCCTAAGCCAAACTAGTTTCGCCGAACGGTCTTTAGGATAAACTAGTTTACTCTGTTATTCATTGGTTTGAACTAATTTATCCTAGGCTGATCTAGATTGTCCTAGGCTAATTCAATTTGGTGTGATTTTATTGAATCCAAAGACCGTCACGACGCCAACTTTATCGTTTTGATCTAATTTATCAGAGGCCGATGAAGTTTGATGCAATTTTAGCTCACAGACTATCAAAGCCTGAGAGCTAATGTGCTCGCAGATTCTCTGTATGTGTATGTACGTATATACGTACATATGTACGTAATGCGATAATTCCTGATAGAAATATCCAATTTGCTTTAAATTTTGGACATAGATTTATCCTGATAACTAACTTCCCTGATTTGTTTCAGGAATTCACTGTATAAGAATAAAAGGAAGGGAACAAAAGGCTAGTCCGCACCTCCCGTTCTCTCCTTAATTTAGTTAAATCAGATTTTCATGCAAAAGTATCAGGTTTTGTTAAAATTTTAGGTATAAGATAACTTTGATAAGGCACCTCCATGATTAGTTGTGGCTGTTCATTGTTTACGTATAAAGAAGGGAGGAATGGGGAGTAATCCCCATAATTTATGTAAATAGGTTTTTCATGGAGAATTTATTGATTTTTTTCAAATTTTAGATATAGGTTCCTTTTGATAAAGCGTTAACTGATTGGGGGTTCTGAGGTTAAATATAAAGGGAGAAGAAATTATTTTATCAAACGGATAAAAACTTTTGGTTTTATGAAAAGATTTTTAATTCGCAACATATATTGGTGTTTACGTGAAATTATTCAAATTAAAAAACTAAATATCCGACCCCTTTTAAAAATAAGTAAAAGCTTAAATAAAGCATGACAGTTGAAATTTAGGATGTGTGGATAACGTAAGGGAACGCTGGAATTTTTTTTAAAAAGCTCAGCGTTTTTTAACATTTTAGCTGCTAACTAAATATTACCATTATTTGAAACTTTTAGAAACATAAAAAGAAACATGATGTTAAATATTCAAGAAAAGGGATACCGCGGCAAATTTCGTGCTTTAGATCTTCAGATACAGAACCTACAAAATTTATATAACATAGAGTGAGACAGAGTCATACACTCACAATTTGTAAAAACATGTATTTTGGAATCTCTAACCCCTAAAACGTCAGAAACCGGAATTACAAAATTTTCATGAATTAAACACTTATTGTAAAGACAAAAGAAAGTAAAATAAATAAAAGAAGGAATTTTAAATAAACTTCGCTGCTTGAGCTGGGCGGATTCGTTTGAAATATTTGGAATTTCAGCTTAAACTTAATTAATTTGTGATAAATTAAATTTGATTTTGAAATAATTCTTTTTTTGTGAGCGTTCCAAGCTGTGGTTGGCATCAATTACAGCAAACTGAATTGGCCTAGGACGAACTAGATTGGCGTAGGATAAACTAGATTGGACTAGGCTACATCAGAAGATTGGCGCCGAAGCGGTCTTTGGGATTAATAAAAATGCGCCAAATTCAATTGGCCTAGGATAAACTAGATCGTCTTAGGATAAACTAGTTCAGTCCAATAAATAGCAGGCTAAACTAGTTTATCCTAATGACCGTTCGGCCAAACTAGTTTGGCCTAGGAAAATCTAGTTCATCCGATGGGCGCCCTGATAGACTAGTTTGGCCTAGGAAAATCTAGTTTATCCGATGGGCGTTAGGATAGACTAGTTTGGCCTAGGCCAATCTAGTTTGGCCTAAAATCGGGTTTGGTCTGTAACAGGTATAATAAATTAATTTTAGAGCTTTTTCTGTTAATACAATTTTCTTTTTTGAATTTATTAAGAAATTAAATGTAATAATAAAGAAAATAATAAAATAAAAAAATTTATATATATACATATATATATATGTGTGTGTGTGAGTGTGTGTGTGTGTGTGTGTGTGTGTGTGTGTGTGTTACATACAAACCCTATTTTAAATTAAAAAAATAAGTTGGTAATCAAACACTTTTAAATAGAATGAGAATTCACTTTATGTTATATCATGATTTAATTCAGAATAATTTTTAAATTATGTAGCAATATCAATTTCCCGGTTTATCAATATTTTTAAATCTTAAAATAAAGTAATAATATTAATTTATATATATATATATATATTTCGCTTCTGAAATAATATTTTAGACAAAAAAAAAAAAGATTTCTCATTTTTTTAGTGCTAAAAATACGGGTATATTTTTTTAGATTTTTATGCCTTGTAAAATAACTTTAAACACTTTTTAATATTTAATTTTAAAATAAAATAAGAAACTGAGTTATTGCTTTTAAAATGAATAGAAAATAAATTCAATTACTTTACAAACTATTTTTCTACTTTCTACGATTATATTCATGATGAATAATAATTTAAAGGAGAGAATTTTAAAATTATTTTGTTATTCAAATAATTGTAAGTCACAAAAAAATAATTCAAAAACACTATTTTTAAATAAGTAATTATAGGCTATTTATACATTTTTTTCTGTTTGTGAGTGTTAAAAATTTTATTAAAATATACGAAATATGCATCTCTTATCAAAACTCAAATTAAAATAAAATTGAGAAATAGAAAAAAAATCGGTTAAGACTAAAAATTCCGAATTCGGACCTATGTTGTCAAATCTGATCGGATTAGACCTCATATATTGATCCTGCGTCACTTGCTGGAGCAAGTCGTTTGCCGACGTATAAGTAAAAAAGGACCGATTACTACAATCGGATGTCGAAATAGCAGATTCTTATTTTTTTTAGTTGCGGATCTGCTACCGAAAATTTACCAAATACACCGTGCGGATGCCGACACTTAACTGACATTTACGGTTCCGGTCCGATCGTGTGCCAAAAGTTATGTGCTTGCTGAGTGCATATGAAAGAAACGCTCAAAAAATTATCCGTCTTTTCACAGAAAATGTACTGGCAGCACTGCTGCCACTAATTCTCTGTAAATTGACGAATGTCCGTTTATTTTTCACTCCGTCAAAAGAGTTAAAATATCCATCAACAAAGTGGAAAATAAAAATGCGGCGGACGTGAGGATCGAACCACCGACCCCTGGGTTGGAAGGCGAGCGCGCTGCCGCGGTGCTACGGTTGTACAGGGAGTACGTGCTTTGAAGTGAAGCGTTCATTTCATATGCGTGTGGTTTGGTCTATTTCATAACAAAGATTTTAATTTTGAAGTTAATTTCGAGAAAATTTTGTCTTTAATGAAACTGTGGCTGGGGCTTTTATACGTTAGTATTAATATAGCATAAAAATGTTAATTTTAAATATATCTACGTAGATTGCGTGAAAAAAATATGGATGTTCTATTTTTATTCGATAAGATTTTTAAAAAATTATATCAATTTCAATTGCATTTTATTTTTTAATTTTGTTCTTTTAGATGTGTTTAATGTTTTAAATGTGTTCTCTCAAAGCATATTTTAAATCGAATATTTATTATGTAAATAATTTTGTAAATTCAAATTTATTCATCTTATCCAACTTTGAATAACAAATTGTGAGAATTTTTGAATCAAAGAAGAAAGTAATTGTTATTTGTTTTTAAATTCGAAAACATTTTTGTCTTTTTAAACTAAATTAGACATCTTTATCTACAGAATTTTGTGTTTTTCATTTTAAAAATTTATTAGTAACAGACTCAATACGCATACGCGCTAGAAATAAACGGCATCTCTTCCTAATTTTTAGACGTTCGGAATGAATTCACTGATCAAATATGTTTTTTGGGAGTACGGAAATTATTTATGAAAAAAAAAATAAGGATAACATAGCGTATATTGACGAACTTTTCTGACAGGGAAGCATTGAATCGATTGTGAGATTTCGGCATTGCTTCCAAAACTGTAGTCAAACATTGATTTCGTCTGTAGTGACCGTGTTTATCCGTCAGGTCTCGGTCTGTCCAATACTTGTTGATGCCTCTCAGTGAAAGTCTAAACCCTATGCACGAAGCAATTTAAAGAACGGTAATTATTTAAAACTTTAAAATTTAATTTTTGATTGTCCTGAGAACCACTAAAATATTGCAAGGACAATTTGGACGTGACACCTTATAACTGTACAAACAATAAAAATATAAATGTAAAACATGTAATAATAATAATAATAAAAAAATCATTGATAAATAAGAAAGCTGATCTCGATTTTCTTAACTGACTGGACACTGTTTTCTAGTCTGTACTTTCGCACAAGATTGGTACAATCAATTTTCAACCATAGAGCAGAATTGAGCAAATGTAATACTCGACGAATGTGAACAATATGATGTATCTAGTGATTGAAATATAAGAAATATGCCTGTTTGTTGTGAATGAATATTTAAATTAAAGAGACTAATTGTTGAAAGAAGCTAAATATCTCTCTTCAGATAAATAAAACAATCTACCTAAAAACTCATATTGATTATTTTCCGATATAAACATTTTGTGTGTCATCCAAAGAAATGATTATTGCATTAAATGAAACTTTTTCAACGACTACGAAATCAAACTGAAAATAGATTGACATAATATTTTAAAAGAAAATTACTCCGAATCCATGTGTTGCAGCGTCAACGTCACGTGACTAAAAATAAAATAAAGGAAAAAGGAAAAAGTACTTCAAAAAAAAAAAAAAAACTTTTTTTTGTAAATGTTGATTTTATTATTTTGGTTGGTTTTTGCTTTTGTTATAGAATGTAGTTTTTCAGAGCTCCTACGAAGCAGCATTGTAATATTCAAGGTATAGTTTAGTTTGTGTTTTAATATACGTTTTCTCTTTAACATGTACAGCGGGATCTGTTCCTTTATAAGTGTTCGACTAATCAATTATCGATCACTTTCAGATTGAACTAATTAATAATAATTATGAATAAAATAAAAGGGTTGCAAGATTCGTGCCAATTATGTTCGGAGGAATAGATATTGGATATGTCTGATAAAAGTTCTGAAGATAAAGATTCATAAAGGCAAGATTTGCCTTACCAATTATTAATTCATTTATTATATAATCAATTAAAAATAATCAATTAACATTAAAATAAAAGGCCATTATTTTTACATGCATATTCTTGTTTGATTGCGCGGTGCCACTAAGGAAATATATTTTATTATCAACACTAATGAGCTGTAGATTTTATGAAAAATACAGAAACTTTCATAAATTCTCTAGAGTAAATAGCTTTTCGCGTGTTTTAAATTTAACCAAGATCGTGACTATACCATATAACGATTTTTAACTATTTATTCAAAATATTAAATAGATTATACATCATTTTTCATTTATCCATAAAAAATATCACACTTAAACATAATCATTTCATTAGTTTATAAGTGTGGAATTTCATTTATAACCAGGAAAAATTATTTAATACTTTGTCAAAAATTCACACAACATTGTAATACTTTGTTATTTTTTGTCAAAAAGATTTTAAGAGCAAAGTTAATAAACTTTACTGATTACCCTAATATAAAAAAAAATGAAAAATCTTTGGTTTGATAAATTTTTCAATTAGTATTTGAAGTTATCGCCCTACTAGTAAAAACGGTTTTCGTTTCGCTCTGGACGCATGAAGCACTATAGAACAAGGAAAAAAATATGTATAACTTACATAAAGGAATAAATCAAATCCTCCAGAATAATTTTATTTTAATAAAAAGGGCATCAATTAGATCCATACAAATGACTATTTACTAACATTTCATGAATCATATTTTTGGTTCCCTTTCGGTAAAATTACAATTCTGTCAAATTTGTTATAGTCATTATGTCATTATATTTCCCAGAAGGCAATAATTTTGCTCGAAACGTATTTCTGTGATTGGCTATAAGATGAAGAGAAATCAAGACAAAATGTGGCATTCCAAACATTTCGAGTAAAATTATTGTTTCCGGCAGACTTCTCATTTCTAAGATCTGCAACTTAATTTAATAAAGCTGAAATGTTGCAATGCTTCTACATAAAAATTCCAAAATGGAAAATAATTTTTTTGCATTCGTGTACATATACATTTTCTACATTAGAAATGTCTTACATTTTCTACTACACATATGCAGTGATAAAAGTTATCAATATTTTTCAATAACAATGCTAAGTATATAATTATTTTAGCTTATTTTTAAGTGTATATGGAACCTTGTTTTTAAAGATTTTAAATTCAAGGTGTTTTTTTTCATCAGACCTGCACACTTTTAACAAACACATACCAAAAAAAAAAGTAGAAAGCTAAAATTTTACTAAAGAATGGATTGATATTTTTTGTTAATTTATGTTTTTAATTAGTTTTACATTAATAATATCGCCCTTTTTTGTCAAAATATATTAAAAGAAAAATAAATAAAGCCAAACCGAATATATAGAAAACAAAAATATTAAAAATGTTTCCGTTGATAAATTTCCCTATTCCATATATTTAAAGTAATCGTCATATTAGTGAAAATTATTTTTTAGACTAATCAAGTACTATAGAGGAAGGGAAAAGATATGGATAGCTTCTTGAAAGAAATAAATCAAATCCTCCAGAATATTTTTACTTTAATAAAAAAAGCATAACTTAGATTTCTATATACGACTTGTTAATAACATTTCATGAATCACATATTGTTTCTTGCTTTTCGGTGAAATTTCAATTCTGTCCAATTAGTTTGAGCCCTAACTCATTATACTTCTCTAAATGCAATAATCTTGCTTAAAATGTATCTCTGTGATTGGGCATAATATGAAGAGTAATTATGACGAAATATGGCCTGAAGTATTGCTTGGTATTTGTAACTACTTCTCATTTGTAAGATCTGCACTATGATTTAATAAAGTTGAAACGTTTTATTGTTTTTGCATGACATACAAAGTCTCTAAATTGGAAAAGATAGGCATAATTGTTTTGCACTAGTATGCATATGCATTTTCTACACCAGAAATGTCTTAGATTTTATAATTCACATATATACAGTGATGAAAGTTTTTGTTTAGCTTTACTTTTTTTAATAAAAATACTAACTACATAATTTTTAATGTGTATTTAGAGATATGAAAACATTTTTAACGAGCTAAAATTTTAGATGTCTTTTTCATCGGTTAAGATATGTATAGCTTACGTAAAAGAATAAATCAAATCCTCCAGAATATTTTTACTTTAATGAAAAGGGCATGGATTAGATCTCTACATATGACTTGTTAATAACATTTCATCAATCATATTTTTGCTTCCCATTCGGTGAAATTACAATTCTGTCAAATTTCTTTCAGCCATTATCTCATTATATTTCTGACAAGGCAATAATTTTACTTAAAACTTATTTCTGTGATTGGCTATAAGATAAAGAGGAATCAAGACAAAATATAGCCAGAAGCGTTTCGAGTAAAAGTATTGTTTCCGCAGGCTTCTCATTTGTAATATCTGCAACTGAATTTAATAAAGCTGAAATGTTGCGTTGCTTCTGCATAAAAATTCCAAAATGGAAAACATATTTTTTTCATTCGTGTACGTATACATTTTCCACATTAGAAATGTCTTAATTTTTTTAATTCACATATATGCATTGATAAAAGTTATTATTTAGAATTCAATACTTTTTAAATAAAAATGTTAAGTATATAATTAATTTAGTGTATTTTTAGGTATATAAGGGACTTAGTTTTTAACAATTTTATATTCTAAGTGTTTTTTCATCAGACCTACACACTTGTAACAAATACATAATAAAAAAAGGAGAGAGTAAAACATTTTACTAAAAATATGGATTAATATTTTTTAGCTAATTTATGTTGTTAATTAGTTTTACATTAATAATATCGTCCTTTTTTGTCAAAATATATGAAAAGCAAAATAAATAAAGCCGTACCGAATATATAGAAAACAAAAATATTAAGAATGATTCCTTTGATAAATTTCCCTATTCCATATATTTAAAGTAATCGTCATATTAGTGAAAATTCTTTTTTTAGACTCATCAAGCACTATAGAGCAAGGAAAAAGAAATGAATAGCCTCTTGAAAGAAATAAATCAAATCCTCCAGAATATTTTTACTTTAATAAAAAGAGCAAAACTTACATTTCTATATACGACTTGTTAATAACATTTCATGAATCGCATTTGTTTCTTCCCTTTCGGCGAAATTTCAGTTCTGTCCAATTAGTTTGAGCCCTTAACTCATTATATTTCTCTGAAGGCAATAACTTTGCTTAAAATGTATCTGTGTGATTGGCCATAATATGAACAGAAATCATGACGAAATATGGCTTGAAGTATTTTCTGGTATTTCTAGCGACTTTCTCATTTGTAAGATATGCACTATGATTTAATAAAGTTGAAATGTTTTATAGTTTTTACACGACATACGAAAATTCCAAAATGGAAAAGATAGGCATAATTTTTGTGCATTAGTATGTATATGCAATTTTCTACACAAGAAAAGTCTTAGACATTCCAATTCACTTATATACAGTAATAAAAGTTATTATTTAGAATTCAATACTTTTAAAATAAAAATGTTAAGTATATAATTAATTTAGTGTATTTTTAGATATATAAGGGAGTTTGTTTTTAACGATTTTATATTCTAAGTGTTGTTTCATCAGACCTGCACACTTGTAACAAATACATACAAAAAAGGTAGAAAGATAATAATTGTACAAAAAATATGAATTAATATTTTTTGTTAATTTATGTTTTTAATTAGTTTTACATTAATAATATCGTCCTTTTTTGTCAAAATATATTAAAAGCAAAATAAATAAAGCCGTACCGAATATATAGAAAACAAAAATATTAAGAATATTTTCTTTGATAAATTTCCGTATTCCTTATATTAAAAGTAATTGTCATATTAGTGAAAACTATTTTTTTAGACTCATCAATTATGACGAAATAGGGCCTGAAGTATTTTCTGATATTTCTAGCGACTTTCTCATTTGTAAGATCTGCAGTATGATTTAATAAAGTTGAAATGTTTTATAGTTTTTACATGAGATACAAAAAATCCAAAATGAAAAAGATAGGCATAATTTTTGTGCATTAATATGTACATGCAATTTTCTACACAAGAAATGTCTTAGATTTTCTAATTCACTTATATACAGTAATAAAAGGTATTATTTAGAATGCTTTACCTTTTTAATAAAAATACTATGTGCATAATTTTTAATGTGTACACTGCAAAAAAAATCTATAATAGTACAGATGTAAAGTTACCGAAATCTGTATGTTTACTAACATTTTACCTGTGCACTGTACAAGTAAAGATGTAAATCTACAAAACTAATTTTTGTAACGCTACAGAAATCTGTAACTTTACAAACGAATCTACAAAAATTATAGTTATGTTACTAAAATTTTATCTGTAACCTAGGCTGTAGTTACTTAAAAAAATTCTAGGAATCCCAGTTTCCTAAAAAATTCTTAATAGCCTTACAAATTTATTGATTTTCACTACAAATCTTTATTGCATGAATTTTCGCTGTTGCCGTTACATAAAAAGTTCTAGAATTCCCAATTTCTTAAAAAACGTTTACTAACTTTACAGATTTTTTTTTACAGTGTACTTAGAGATATGAAGGACATTCTTAACGAATTAAAATTTTAGATGTGTTTTCCATCAGTTTTAGTTCAGTGTCAATAAACAATACGCAGTATTACACGTACTACTATATTTGGAGATAGCCCTTCATCTTTTTGCTTCCTTATGAGATAAAAGGATTTTAAACTTATTCTTTCAATGATAATATTCAAAATTTTAGAGCTATGTTTTTGAAACTTTTACAAATGTTGCTCTATACATTTAGCTAACATTTTATGAAAATTATATTTTTATTGTGTTCATGCATAATCAATGAAATATTATTAAGTAAAGCTGCTTATTATTCATACATTTTTAATTATTTTTTAATTGTGATTATGAGGTTTTAAGTACAATGTTGTTTATCGTGTTTTTTGAAAAGAACATTTTATTTTACATTATGAATTCTCAAAATAATAAATTAAATACTCAGCAAAAGTTTGGAGCTTTTTTATGAATTTCTCTACGAGTATATACGCTAGCCACATAAAAATGAACAAAGTTAATTAAAAAAGCATAATTTACAGCTTATAAATTACAGCATAATTAAGCATAATTTACAGCTTGAACGGCTTTTGTTATTTCAGTTTTCACAAGGCTTTTCAAAAGATATAAATTTTTAATTAGGTGATTGTCGCCTATGTGATTTCAGGAAAGTAACTTCACTTAAATGTATGACCTGTACTATTCTGTGAACATACCTGGAGTTACAGAATAATTCCTCTGTATTTTTCTAGATATTTAATAAAACATCTAAAACTGCAACTGTCTGGTCATTAATGACCGTGTAGTGCATTATTGGAAACTCTGTTTTTATTACACGCATCAGACGCTATAGAAAAAGGAAAAATATAAGAACATTCTTTTGAAACGCAAAAAATAAATTCCGCAGTATATATTTTTACTATTAAAAATAGTATAACTTAGATTTCCAAACATGACTTGTTAATAACTTTCCTCGAACCACATTATTTCTTCCTTTTCGATGAAATTTCAATTCTTCTTCATTATTTTCAATCCTTTACTCCTTATGCTTCTGTCAAGTATATAATTTTGCTGAAAACATATCTCTGTGATTGTGTATAAGATGACGAGGAATCAAGACGAAATATGGCAAGCAGCATTCCAAGGTAAGATATTTTTTCTGGCGTATTTCTTACTTGCAATTTCTACTCCATAGTTTAATAAAGATGGAATGCTTTATTGTTTCTGCATGACATATAAAAATTTCACAATGGAAAAGAAGACATATTTTTTGGCATTCGTGTTTGTGTACATTTTTGAACCAGAAATGTCTTAAATTTTCTGATTCACATATATACAGTGATAAAAAATTTCTTTAGAATTACTTACGTTTTTAATGAAAATGCAAAGGGTGTTTATATTAAAGGAATTAAAATTTTACTTTTTTGTATTATATCTAGATACTTGTAAGAAGCAAGTGAAAAAATAAAATAGTAAAACATTAAAAATTAAAAATTCTACAAAAAATATTGCGATTATTTAACTTAATTTATGTTTTTAAATAATTTTACAGTAAGAATATAGTCCTTGTTTGCCAAAAAATATTAAAAACAAAATTAATAAACCTACTGAGTGCAATATTAGAAAACAAAAATGTGTAAAATCAATTCTTTGTATATAATTTTTATTTAAAGTATACGTCATATTAGCGAAAACGCATTTTTTGCTAGGCGAATTAGGCACTATAAAACGAGGAAAAGGTTATACATAACCGCCTGAATGGAAAAAAGAAAATCTGCAGAATATTTTTACTTTTACTAAAAAGAGCATAACTTATGTGTCTACTTACGACTTATTAATTGCTCGCATTTTTCCCCTTTCGGGAATTCTATTCTGCCCCACAATTTTCAATCCTCAACTCCTTATGCTTTTATCTGAATGATTGGATTTTTCTGAAAACGTATTTCTGTGATTGTCTGAAAGATGAAGAGAAATCAAGACGAAATATGGCCAGCAGCATTTCGAGGCAAGATATTATTTAAACAGGAAATTCTGGACCATGATTTAATAACGTTGAAATGTTTTTTTTTTTTTTTTTTTTTTTTTTTTTGTTCCTGCTTGACGTATAAATATTCCTAAGTGGAAAGAGATAGGAATAATTTTTTGCATTTGCCTTTATTTTTTTCTGCCCCAGAAATATCTTAACTTTTCTAATATACGTATAAACAGTGATGTAAATTTTCTTTTAGAATCTTTTTGCATATTTTTCAATACATCGTGCAAATTTCATCCCGGAAATTTATTTTTGTGAAAAGCTATATATATATATATATATATATATATATATATATGTATATATATATATATATATATATACATATACCAACTTTTCAAAAATATTGTGAATTATTCTCAAATTTTGTTAAGCAAAATAGCATTTATTTAGTGTATTTACGTGTGTAGAAAGAAGGGGGGAGCAAATGACTAAAGATGATAATTCAAAATTAAAATGTTTGTTTCTAAACAAGTTTTTAAATTGTTAAAATTTTATAAATAAGGTTATTAAATTATAGTGTCACAAGTTCATTCTTATAAATACATTATTATGCATTATATACATTATATATACATATATAAGTTAGTTCAAGTAATGAGTCCTTAACACCGTTAAAAATTGGCTTCCAGGAACTCTTTCGATAAAATAAAGAATTCTTTAATTATTTGTGCCACCCTGGATAGAATCTGAAAAAATAAAATACACAGAACACTCACAACTATTCTTCTCGATTTTCTGTAACATTTTCAAAAATCACACAATTAAAATATTCTAAGTTCTTAACTAAAAATAACCACCTTCCAACAATAGATTACCAATTTAAATAAACTAACATTTCAGAATTTGTGATAAAATTTTCAAATGTCATTCATATAAAAAAAGTATTGATAAAAATTTAAAAACCTTTGCGAAGTGATTTTTTAAATTTCTGTAGTTTTGATAAACTTTTGACGACAATTGTCCAGAAGCCAATAAAAATAGTTTTTATTCAAAAGCAATGTCTTACAAAACTCTACTCTATTATCGGTACTTTTACGTTACACGGAGACAAATCTCGTGAATAATATTTATTTTTTGGCACGTCCTTTTATAAACAATATTTTTAAGTTGAAATAAAATGCCATGTTATTTATTATTAATATTATTTTGGTACATTTTAATTGAAAGGAGCAAAAAGACATGTATTTTAAATGAATGCGAGATATGAATTTTGAATGTTCGTATTTTTAATAAAAATTATATTTTAAAAAAGAAATGGGTAAACAGTTTATACTTTAATAGAAAGTAATGTAATATGAATGATGTCAATCGGAATAATATTTGGCGATTCATCACATCGTCAAGCTAATATAATAATACTCTATTTTCTGAATATCAATATAATAATCACACTGTTCAGTTCTTTTTTTTTCAGTTTTGTCTGTTCAATTTACATTGAAAAAAAAAAACACTTTATCAATCATAATTAATTCCTTTAAAAAATTGTTTCTCAATATTGCATAATTTTTAATTTATAATCTTTGATTAGTCAGGGTCCATTTTCAAATGTAAAAATTTATTTCAACATTACTGAATTTTTATGGTTTTTTAACCAAAAAGCTTGATTTTGGGATAATAGTATATGAATATTTCATCAATTATTTCAAATTTTAAGAGATTAATACCACGATTTCTATCTACCGCCCAAGGAGTTCCGTTTAAATTAGTTAAATTTAAATTGAACTCGGAGCCGTTTTATAAATCTTTTTTGTAATGGAGAACCTTTTTTATTTTTTTAACTGCTCTACTACCCCACCCTTGCACTCTATTCTAACGGACTGCCATTCATATTTACAAAATTGCAAAAGCATGGTAACGCCTTGTTCTAAAAAAAATTATCAGGATACAGTAGATTGATTGATATCATCATCAAATTAGACGATTTTCTGTTACTAGGTTGCCATCTTTTCCGATTAAAAGAAGTTTTTTTTTTGTTTACCATTATAATATCTTAACATTTGTTTTTTTTAATCCCATACCTGTAATCAATACATTCTTTATTTTTCTATTCTAACAGCCTTAATCTGTTAAAAGCAAATCTTTCCCCAAAACCCATTAATTTATTAATATTGTTTCATATGTTTCTTAATACCTTTTACTAAGATTTTTAACTATTGTTCAATAGGCCGTGAGCCTTTGCGGAAGGACCCGCCGACCGCATTACTTAAGATATGCTTCCGACAGACAATTCGAACTCATTTTTTCGAATGCCCGATTTAGCTTTCACAGTAGTTAATTATTCCCCATCTAAAAACTTGTTGGACGCCTAAACTTTGTTATTAGATCCAGTATTTCAGTGCCTTTTTGCATTAGACGACATTATATGTACTTAGAAGAGAGAATCTAACGTTTTATGCGATGCTTCAAGAATTTGCGTCATTTGAGTATAGCTTTTTGTCAACTGCTGTTTTTGTCTATTATGCTACATTTTTATACTGTTGTGAGTACGTAAAACTACTTTGATGTGAGTCGAAAAATCTAGCATGTTTGTTACCATCTGCTGAAGTTGAAATAAATTATTTATGCTCTAAATTAGCTGTTTATTTGTCTGAGAAGTTTCTAATGGAAAGCAAATCAGTACTTCTACTATGATCTAACTAATTGATGGCAAATACAGGTGGTTATCAAAATAATGGAAACACCCTAGATTTTGAAGGAATTCTTTATTAATATGGAGTAGGACCGCCTTTGGCATATAATGCAGCTTGGATTCGCCTGGGAGTCGAATCATACAAATTCCGAATAGTGTTTAGAGGAATATTGTACCATTCTTCATGGAGATATTGTGAAAGTTCCGTGAGAGATGCCGGTGAAGGATATCGATTCCGGATTGAAAGCTCTAAAATAGACCACAACGGTTCGATTATGTTGAGGTCTGGGGACTGCGCGGGCCAAGGTAGATGTTCCACCTCATCTTCATGTTTATCAAACCATGACTGGACAACTCTGGCTGCATGAATAGGGGCATTATTATCCTGGAGAATTCCATCTCCTGCAGGAAACAAAATTTACATCATGGGATGGACCTGGTCAGCTAAAACTTCTCTATACTTCTCCCCAGTGATCCTTCCTTTCAGGGTTACGATTGGACCAGCAGAAAACCATGACACGGCTGCCCATACCATGACCTATCCACTTCGGACATGCTTGACAGTTGGACGGAGGCAATCAGGATCACACGCTTGTGCAGGTGTTCTCCAGACATGTACCCGTCCTGTTGTGGGGAAAAATGTGAAAGATGATTTGTCTGACCATATAACAGTCTTCCACTTATCAATCGACCAGGTTTTGTGGTTGTGGCACCACTCTACACGACGTTTGGCATTAGCATCTGTGACAAGCGGCTTGGGAATTGCTGTTCTGCCGTAAATGTTCTTTTTATGAAAGTATCTCCGAACTGTAATTGTTGACACTGGAGAATCCAGATGCTGATTGAGCTCTGCGGTCACTTTGGCTGCAGTTGTTCTCTTTTTAGACATTACAATCCGCTTCAATACCCGTCGGTCTCTTTCACTCAGCTTCTCCTTCCGTCCACTATTTTGCTTTGCTGAGCTTGTCTTTCCGCGCTGTGTGTATGCTGTCATGACTTTAGACAACGTACTTGTAGAAACGCCTATAAGCTGGGATGTTTCGATCACCGTTGCTCCAGCTAGTCGGACTCCTACAATTTGGCCTCTTTGAAAATCTGTGAGGTCTAACATTTTACGCTTCTGAAAAAAAAATCAAAACGTAGACAACTCTTCTAGAGATCTCTCATACTACCTAATACATGTACTTTTTATATTAAAAAAATCTGGTAGCTAAGATTATATTTTAATAATTACGAAAGGAATTCTTAAATGTCCCTTTCATTCACAAGTGTTTCCATTATTTTGATAACCACCTGTATGTTGAGAAAAACAATTCATTCTTGTTATGAATTTGTTCGTATTTTACTCGAATGCCTATGGAAATTCTATATTCTATGTATTGGTGTGAAAAAAATAATATGTGTGCCTAGCATGACAAATGTATGTGATACAAATCGTCACACACACACACTCAAATATACTGTATATTTGTGTGTTTTTGGTGTGCTGGCCAGGTATATGGTCAAAGGTAACCGGCCAATTGCGATTTAAAGAAATTTTGTTAAATATCTAAAAAAATTCTTAAGTAATTCGTATTCAGTAAGTAGTATTCTAATGTAATTTTTGTGTGTATGAGTGTTTCAAATTATTGAATGAAAATAATACCAAATTTCAATTTTTTTTTTTTTTCCAGCAGTAAACATTAGATATAATGGCTCTCGATTATGTTTGTATACGCAGCATAAAAAATAGTATGTGTTGGATAACACATATAATTTGAGGTCTAATGATAAAAATTTTCAACATCTGAACCAAAAATAGTTTTAAAATATTCGATATTTAGCATGAAATATTTTCAATAAAAATAATGTAGATTATCGGAAGCTGTCAGTACATAAGAAGTTGAATTTAAAGAAAATTTTCTTGATTTGTGAGAGCATTCTTAAAGAATTAAGATGAAAATATAAAGTTAAATATAACAAGGCATTTAAAAGTTGACGGGTAGTGTATATATATACATATACATACATACATATATATATATATATATATATATATATATATATATATTATTATTATTATTATGGTTGCTATTATATTCCTGTCAGTTTGAATTTAATTATTCTATTAAATAATTTGTATATTTAATTCTTTATTTATCTATTCTTTATCTATAAGTATATTAAATTAATTATTTTTAATAATGATTATTTTAATTGTATATTATTAATTATATCTTTTTGGTTTCTGATATAACTTTCACGGTTAACTGTCATTTATAACTGTTGGCAAAGTGCGATTGCAAATTTGAAGTTATCTCACGTTGTAGCGATTTATCGTGTAAGTTTATCTTTTTGATAATTCAATTATTGTTTTATTATTTGTCTAGTATTTTTCCTTGAACTTTGTTTTCCAATAGCGATTAATCGGGAAATTTAGAAATAATTTTGAGATTAATCCTGATTTCTAATCAGAAATTAATCGCAATTAATGTGTCTATTTAGCATTGCCCTTGAGAACGAGCTAAATACAATATTTTCAATATTGTTCCAATTTTTGCCAACTGATGGATTTTAAAATTCAATAACTTGTAAACGGTGACAGCTATTAAATTTTTTTTTGCAAGAAGGTTATGTATAATGTCAGGAGTTTTTTTTACCGTAATTGTTTGTTTTAGTTCGAATTTCGAACAATGGGTGGCGCTGACACGGATTGAAGGCCAGGTCGACGCCTCACTCAGCACTGATCACCTGGCCTTCATTCGCCGTCAGTGCCACTTATTGTTTGAAATTCGAACTAAAATAAAAATTGCGGTAAAAAACTCCTGACATTATACATAACCCTCCTGCAAAATTTTTTTAAAAATAGCTGTCACCGTTTGCAAGTTATTGAATTTTAAAATCCATCAGTTATTTTTGGGACACCCGGCATAAGAAACAGCAAATACTACTACATTCTTTCATTTTACTTTTTTACTCGTATATCTATAATATTTATGTAAAAGTTTTCTTACTTTCCATTCCGTTGCAGTTTTATCTATATTAAATTAATTCCAGTTCTTACACTTTATGCTTTTCATAAGCAAACAATTTGCTGAAAACTTATTTGTGTGCCTGAAAGATGAAAAAATAAAGCGAAAAGCATTTTGATGCGAGTCATGATTCCTGGCAGCTATCTTGTATATAAGGTTTTGCTCTTTTATATGAATCCTCATGGTGCCATAAAGTTGCAATGCTATGATTATAATTTTTGTAATATAAAAATTCCAGAGTGGAAATAATTGGTATCTTTTTTGGAATTGCGCATCTTTTTGTTTACTGATGGAACTTGTTCATATTTTCCCAAGCATAATATTTATGAATATATAGTCACATAAGAAATTTTTTTATTTATATACGTGTATTTTTTATTAATAAATATAAATCATATGTTGAGATTTATTTTAGTGAAGTAGTCTTTAGTGAATTAGTCTGCTTTATCTGTCATTATTTCATTTAACTGTCATGAGATTAGATTAAAGGGGAAAAGGAAATAATATAATGTTTTAATAAAATTTTGACAACAGTATATCTAATAAAACAAGAATATATCAATAGGTATTTAGAATTAATAATTTAAAATGACACTGAATGATATGGATATTTTAAAATTAAATAGAAAAAAATATAATGCGATACTTGTGTATGTGTTCGTGTGTATGTGTATGAGCATTTGCGTGTGTGTATAAGAATCAGTATGCTTTCAAAGAGGAAATATACAAAAGAATTATAGCAAATGTAATGTAAAATCTAAACAAAATAATTATATAATCCTTCCGCTTACTGCAAAGATTGTTACTCGCATTTCTTTACATTACCTGAAAATAACTAGTTTTTTTTTTTTTTTTCAAATAATTTCAGTTTTGCTTCCTTATTCTTTTAAAAACTATTTTCAAAACTATATTTAAAAACTATACTTAAGTATTTTTTTATAGTTTATTCCTGTGTTCGGCTATAAGATGAAGAGGAATTTTAATTAAGAATGACGAACAACATTCCTAAAATGATGTAATTCCCGACAAATTTCTTATATATACAGTCTAGACATTCATATAAATCATTCAAATGAAATTGTAATATCTTTTGTTTTATGGGTGTAGTGTAAAGGCTACACGAATGAAAAGGACATTCATTGTCCTTTGTTTTCGAAAATATCGTCGTAATTTTTCCACTTGCCTATCTTTCCATATTTTTTTTCACAGATGCAATTTCTTACGTAATTGGACTTACAGCTATTAAATCTTAAATATCCGTACATTATTTAATATCCCTCATTATGATCTGACAAAAAAGCAAATTAAAGAAAAAAAAAAGCCTTTAAATGCATACACAATAAATACGGATCACCAGTGTATAATAGATGCTAAAAAACTTAAAATTTTGTACTATTTACAATACAAAGTAGAATTATTTTCCTATAGTTTTGAATAATAAAACTTGTTCATCATCAAGGAAAGATTAAGAGACAAAACCAGGACGTCCACAAAGTTCACATTATACATTGCTATTGTATTGTATATTGATTGAAGAGTATTTTAATGAAATTACGCAGTTTAAACTGTATTAAAATTAAAATTAATGGCTGAATTTCACTACGATTACGTTATAACCGGGCATTCATAGCATTTTTTATTCATTTACTATTACAGAAAAAAATAAATCGATAACAGTACTGTCTTTGAGTAATAATTGCTGATTTTTTTTTGCTATTATTTTTTTATTTATTTATTTTTTAATACGGTATGCGCTTTCAGATTTAATTTTTTTGCATGTTATTCGTTATTTATAAATTCTATACCTTCTACGCAGAGCTGCACAAAAGTAATCATGTATAATTCTCCTTAGAGGAAATTATTTCAGCTAAGGTATAATTAAATTTTCGAATACTTGTTGATAAATTCAAATTTATGTCTCATATACATGGTTCTGCAAAAATTCGAATAATTTTTCCGACTGTAGATGCGAACAGCTAAAATTGGTTTTCAAATGTATTATGCATGTCTATATAGTTAAATTAAGCAAAATATTTTAATTTATTAAATGTTGCAGTTTTGTTACACTATTCTAAATATATTGGAAAGTATTTCATAATCTATGCTTGACGCATGATTTTTTTTCTTTCTTGTATGACATTTTAAGAATTCGGTCGTACGACCGTTTTTATGGATAGCGTTCACATAACCGTAATTTAACGCCATTCTAACCCTATTATTGTTCATATTTTGTCAGAATGCATTTAATTTATGCTTGTGTAACAACACTGTTAAAAATAAAGGTGGCAAATCAGTTGCATTTGGTGCCCAGGGGTGAAAAGATGTTCCCATTTGACACAAGCTCGCAAATAAGAACATCTTATTTGACACCCGCGGGCTTGAAAATGCATTTGGGCTGCCGTTTGATCCCTCACTGGGTGATTCACACTAATTAAGGTGCCGCAAAATGCATACCGTTGGAAGATTTTCGCCCCTTAGTCATTTGCACATGCTCTGTGACGTGTATCCTTCCCCTTTAACTCGCCCTCACTGGTGGATAAAAACACCAATTTCTCCCTATGATGACTATCACCGCGCATGCGATATCCCAATTTCGTTTAGAACTTCGGATAGCTAACTTTGGACGAGCTTTTTTATATGAAGCAACCTTTAAATTTCAGAACATTTGAACATTTAAGGAAGATTATGAAGGTGAGCTCGATGGTTGAAAGCTTAGAATGTTGAGCTTGCAATCAGATGTTGTGGGTTCGAATCTTTCGCGGGCCAAAAATCAGTTTATTTATTTATTTTTTTGCATTGGGCACTCTAATTAAGAGTGCCATTCTGGCTCTTCTTGGAGTGTCACTATCAGGCCCTTTTAATCGCATGGGCAAATCGGGACTTTGCCCATGGGCCCCGGACCTTAAGGGGCCCCTAAATCCATAGATTAAATAATAAAATATTTACTTTTTTTTCAATTCCAACTCTTCCATATATTGAAATTACTAAAATCATCTTAAAGTCAATATAACACATTTCTAAAGTTATATTAAAGAGTTTTGTTCTAAACTAAAGAAAAAAAAGGTGTACTTTTATTAAGGTATTTAATTTAGAATTGACACAGCTAAGAATTTTCTGTTATTTATATCCAAGGTGTGAAAATATGCTTATGCATTATACATACACATATGAGTGACCATCAGTTTTATTTGAATAGTTTTGCAATGATTCGAAAGGGGACCCCCCTAAATTTATGTTTGCCCAGTTCCCCAATTATTCATAATCGGGGCCTGGTCACCAGTGAGACAAGCCTTTCATCCCTAAAAGGTTCAATGTGCCACCTGTAGTTTTAACAGTGGATGTTCCCCAAAAAACGGTCGAATGAGTGTAAATTCTGCATCATATTTTTTACAGTGCTAGTAAGTGCTTTATATTCACAAATATTTTCTCGTTTTACTGTTTAAAAAAAATTACACTTTATCGATGTGGTAAAATGCGCATGGTTAATTCATTTTAATAATGTTTAAAATTAAATGCTCACATATTTAAGATTTTAATGCTTTGTTCAGAAATTAAAAATAACTAGTAGATTAAGAATCATTTTATGTTTAGTCATTTTAATAATGTATCACGCATGAAAGTAATTATGGATATTAAGCACAGTATAAATAATTAAAATTAATTTAGTTTTATATGAAGCGTATCTCGAAATAAAGGTCTGGAGCTGAAAGATTACGTTTAATGAGACTCGAGAGAATTACTTCAACTTTTAGATTATCAATACTCTAAAATTATCGTTTATACATTTTTCTGTGAAACTTTATTAAAGGTATTATAAACATAGAACATTTTTTTAAATAAAATTTAATTATAAAATTCATAATCTAGAGTTCGTAAAAGAAGTTTTTCGAATTTGAAAAAATAATTTTATTGGTTTGAAACGTAAAATAATTTTAATCGTACATAAATTACTTAAAATGTCCATAATAAAGCATATAAAAACTTAAAAATACATTTAAAGTACCGGGTGATCCAGAAGTCCCGGTACTTTTGAAATGCTAATAATTAGAAAACCATAAACAATAGAAGTATGCGGTTTTCACAGAAATGCTGAGAAACTTGTGGGATTTGTTTTTTCGATGAAAAAAACATATTATGTTAGTTGCACTTTTTGACAGCAGGTGGCGCTAAAATTGATAGTATTGTTTTTATAGTATGATACAGCTCATATAAAAGAACGAATTAGTGTCCAAGGGTTACAAAGTTTAATCATGACGCTCACGGCTTATAAGTACCGCCGTGAGCCGATGCAAAACAGCGTGCACAGTATCCTCAGAGCAGAAAGAAATTCCAGAAGAAATTTCAGTTCATCGTGATATCACAAGTTTACTGCACTCACAATGAACTGGTGATTTCTACAGAGTATTGGCATAGAATCCTACCTAATTTACGATTGTAACAGACATTTGGAATCTCTTGTTTCTATTACGATCTTCCAATGAGCTATTTTTTCAAACCTTGCTTGCCATAGCATTTCACATTTGCAATGGCCATCGATTCTTTTGCAGTTTTAACTTGACGTATTGTACGATATGAAAACAACGCGACATGCAAAGATGTGTCTAAACATATTCTAGACAATGTCTAAACACAGCAGTTGCTCATGAAATTTTGTATCAAATTTCCCTTACAATGCGATTTCATTTACCTTATAAAAAATGTTTGAACATAAACCACCCTTAAAACGAAATCTCATTAATACCATAGAAAAGAAGTTTCGCAATGAACTCATGTGTCTATATAACGCATGGTATAGGTACATTCAGTCTTATACAACAGCGCCACCTGTTGCTAAAAATGGTAACTATATATATTTAAAAAAATTCATTCTAAACAAAAATCCCACATGTTTCTGAGCATATATCTGAAAACAGAACCTTTGTATTATACATAGTTTCCTAATTATTAACTTTTCAAAACTCCCGAAACTTCTGGATCACCCGGTACTTTAAAAAGTTCGGAATGTTTTCAAACGTTACTAACGTCAGTCTGACTGACGAAGACCGCGTAAGTGACGGTTGAAAACGTTCTGAACTTTTTAAAGTACTTTAAATGTATTTTTAAGTTTTTATATGTTTTATTATGCACCTTTTAAGTAATTTAAGTGAAAAGTACTTCATGGCATTTATGTACTTTGCATCTTTTATATCTATATAACATTTTGTTTTTTTTATAGCATTTTTTATAAAAGTTCCTATAAACTTCCCAATTTATGTGTCATTATTATTATTATTATTATTATTATTATTATTATTTTGCAACTTTTCCCATCTTTTTTTAATTTATTCTAATCATTACTATGATATATTTCTATGATGTAGTTTTTTAGAGAAAATCTTATGAAAAGTTTCAATATATATATATATATATACTTTCGAAGTTTAGAACAATCTAGTTTTCCACACATGTTTCAATTATCTGCGTGAAAGAAATGCTTATTTTTTAGTTTTTGTTACCAACTATGGCAAAATTTTGAAGTTCTTTCAAATCCTTCTATCCTTATATATATTGTAATATAAATGTGAAAGTGTGTCCGAAAAATCGGAATGAAATTGGCTTCAAAACGGGTGAATTAATTATATAAACGGATCTTTGAACTTTTGTATATAGATAGATTATTGGTCTGAAATGAACATAGGCTCAATTTTATTTATTTTATTCAAATATTTTTCTTAATAATTCAACATTTCACCATTTTTAATACAGAATAAATTGAAAAATTTTCCATAATACTTAATCATCTTTCTTTTTTCGTTGCCAAAAAATAGAAAACCAGGAATAATTATTTCTCTTTTGTAATTAATTTTCAACTGAAAGATTTTCACGTGATAAAACAAAATGAAATAAATAAATGGACCCTATTCTGTTTTTCGTTTCGAGGTTAAAAACCGCGATTTTACAAATTGTGACGTCAGAGGAATACTGTTTTTCTTCTTATATCACGCAGACGATTACATAAAATTTCTTTTACCCTTAGAAGACTTCACAAAAATATAACTTCACACTTTAGAAGAATATAAATATTTTAGTAGTTTTTTCCAGATATTAATCCGTAATAAATATGAACCTTTTTCTTTCTTTCAGTTCGAGGCTATAAAATTCAACTTTTTACCAATTGTGACGTCACAGGAATATTTACCATTAAGAATTTTAAAAATATCAATGTAATGTCATATCTGAAACAAAGTATAAGTTTCCAAATTTTCATTTTTAATAACCAGGGATGAGATTTCCGCTTTTTTGCACACCAGTAAAATCTTAGAGAAAATGCTATATTATTAAATTGGAACATTTTCGCGATTTCAAATAACAACATTTTCTTTAAGATTTTACTGGAGTCCAAAAAAGCGGAAATCTCATCCCTAAATAACAAAATGTAATTTTTAGTAAGTGCTAAAAAGAGACTGTGACGTCACATATCTATATTAATAAAAGAACAAAACGCTCTGTCTGTGTGTGTGTGTGTGTGTGTCTGCGATGGCTAGCGAAATCTACTGCATGTACGAGGCTCAAAATTTTTTTGAGAGTAGCCCCAAATCTCTCCTGATGCACCTGAGCTTCCGAATTTCGAAATTCTATTTATTGACTGAGTAATTAATTAAATTCCAAAGATCACTCTCATAAAAAATCGCCTTTTTTCTTCTTTCTTTCCCTTCATTTAGTTATGGTTGGTTGGTTGCATAAAATTTTCGCATGAATAATTAAAAAAGCTCGAACAGACCTTTAAAATTCATAGACTGGCAAACTTTCAGTTTAAATGATGATTTTTTATCACAGCGGTTGTAAACCATGGAGAAAAAAGATTGGTGGTGGTGAAGTAAACCGAAAAAAGGGTTGGAATATCAAATTATTTATCGCTCAAATTTTAATGTCCCAAACAAAAGCTTGTGGAAGGGATTTTGTATTAAGACGAATTGAAAGAAATGAATTACAGCTGAATCATATTTTACGAAGAAATAGTAATTTTTTAAAATGGTCTTTTTTCTATTATATTATTTATTAAAAAAAAATGTTTGCTTTTAAAATAATTGAAATTGATAAATTTGAAATAATTAAATGTCAAAATAAAATTAAATAAAATATTGAAAACATTTGATTTGAACTAAAAATTGTACTACTAAAAGTTTTCTTTTTTTTCAGAACTTTTTAATACTTTATAACGTCGATGAAAAATATTTATGATTTAACAACATATTAATAATTCAATGTCAATATATAGAATATAGTTATGAAAACATTCTTTTAAAATCATGCGCGAAAACTTAAATAACAAATATTAGTCTAAAATCTAGATTTCAGAGTGCAGACGATTTTAAGACATTAACGAAAGAATGTTACATTTTCAAGCAAAATCTTAAATGATGCTTCTATATTGATATTTCGAAGTCATATAATAAAAATAATCACATAATTCTTGCCTATGATTGATATATTTATACCTTTTTATGCATTCCGATCGTGTATTGCAGTCAATAATGGCACAAAACGTTATTTTTTAAACGATATTTTAATCATCTATTCAATTTTCGACCCGAACCTAAAAATTCTGTTAAAAAAAAAAAAAAAAAAAAAAAAAAAAAACTATGGATTTGATAACTGACCCGAACCAAATCTCAATCCCATAAAAATGTTCAAATGAAGCATAACCCGATCCAAACAAGGAAAAAAAATTAGTGGGAATGAAACCTGACCCGAACCTAAATATTGTCTTTAAAAAACTCAAAATATGACCCGAACAAAATCTGAAACCGATAAAAATATTACAGAGAACTGTAACCCGATACCAGCAAGACAAAATACTTTCCGTGGTCATAAACCTAAAAAATTCCATTTGAAAAATTCTGAAATTTGACCCAAACCACATCTAAATCCGACCAAAATATTCGAAAGGACTATAACCGGATTAGAGTAAGACTAAATAATTTCCGTGGGCATGAACCCGATACGAAACTAAAACTTCCATTCGAAAAAATACCTGAAATTTGAATCGAACCAAATCTGAATCTGACAAAACTATTTCAAAGAACCGCAACCGGATCCGAACAAGACAAAATGTTTAAATGGACATGAACCCAATCCGAACCCGAAAAATTTCTTTGAAAAAACCCCGAAATCTGAACTGAACCAAATCTGAACTTGGCAAAAATATTCCAGTGAAGCATCTCCTTATTCGAACAAGACAGAATAATTTTCGTGAACACGCAAGAAGACCCGAACCCAAAAGTTCCATTTGAAAAAAAAACCCGAAATCTGAATTGAAACAAATCTGAACCCGATAAAAGTATTCCAAAAAACTATAACCCGATTCGAGCGAGACGAAATAATTTCCATGGATATAAACCCGACTCGAACCTAAAAAATCCGATTTGAAAATACCTGAAATTTCACTCAAACCACATCTGAATCCGGTCAAAATATTAGAAGGAATCATAACCGGACTCGAGTATGATAAAATAATTTCCGTGGACATGAACGAGATTCGAACCTAAAAATTCTATTTGAAAAATACCTGAAATTTGAATCGAACCAAATCTGAACATGACAAAAATATTCCAAAGAACCGTAACAGGATCCGAATAAGACAAAATTTCCATGCACATGAACCGAATCTGAACCTAAAAAATTTCTTTGAAAAAATCTCGAAATCTGAAATGAACTTGATAAAAATATTCCAGTGAAGCATGTATTTATTCGAACAAGGCAGAATAATGTCTTTGAGCACGCAAGAAAACCCGAATCCAAAAATTACATTTGAAGAAAAAGCCGAAATATAAATTAAACCAAATCTGAACTTGACAAAACTATTCCAATGAAGCATGTCTTTATTCGAATTAGACAGAATAATTTCCGTGGACACGCAGGAAGACCTGAATTCAAAAATTCCATTTGAAGAAAACGCCGAAATCTGAATTGAACCAAATCTGTTCCCGGCAAAATTATTTCACAGAAACATAACTAGATCCGAGCAAGGCAAAATAATTTCCATGGACATGAATCCGACCCGAACATTTAAATCGAATTTCAAAAAATACATGAAACCTGAATCGAACCAAATCTGAACCCGACGAAAATATTCTAATGAATCATAACCAAATCCGAACAAGACAAAATAATTTTCATGGACATGAACTCCATGAATAGTTAGGTAACATTTGGGTTTCGATTAGGTTGCAATTACATTACGGTAAGTCTTTGATTTTATTTAATTTCACGTTAGGTTACAGTTAGATCACGGTTAGTTTAAAATTAGTTTAAAGTTAAATTGCATTTATGTGATGGTTAGAATAAGAATAGGTTAGAATAAAGTGACGGCTAGGTTACATTTATCTTATATTTAAGTTACGGTAGGGTCGGTTACGGTTAAGTTACAGTTAAGTCGCAGTTAGGTTACAGACAGATTATGGTTACGGTACAAAAGTTTACGGTTAGGAATTTGTCCACAGAGTCAACATTACGCATGCTTTGATTAAAAATATACACTTTTGTTAAATGGCTCTGAAATTATAATACTATATACCAATCTTTTATCATCGCGTATCGATTTCATTCACGGTATAGTCGGATTTAAGAGTGATATAATTAGTTTTAAATTCAAAATATCTCACTTGGGATTTCTATGCGAAAAAAATGATTAGTTACGTGATTTAACAGTGATTTTTACGGGTAAATATCAACACTTTAACACGAAACTAACGCAATCGTTGGATACATGTTCCCTCCCGTGTTTCTCATTGATCATTTTAAGTATTTTTAGAGCTTAATATTAGTTGTGTTTTTTAAAACCGATTTTTCACAAAGTCAGCTGCGACGTATTTCAGACAATGCATTTCTCCATGCTTCCAGTTAATGATAAAATCATACAAATTTCAAGTTCGTTTAATATTGTTAGTACGGACCCGGGCAACGCCGGGCGGGTCAGCTAGTTAAAAATAAAATAAATATGCTCTGATGTTGCAATGAAATGAGATTGAATTATGATGTCAAAAGTTATTATTTAAACAAAATTAAGTTCATCGTCTGAGCGTATTTAATATAAATATTTAATTTTAAAATGAAATAAGTTTTTTTAAAGGTTATTTAAATAAGCCTTTACTTTTAATATACCTTTTAAATGGTACATTTAAAAAGGTATTTTTGTTAATAATTTATACATATCGTAAATGACGTAATGATCAAGGGAAAATACTTTTTATCGTTCTTAGAAAGTAAGAAAAGCTCAACTAATAAAAAACAATATTTGTGTGTTTTAATTCTTAAAATTGTTCAATTCTGATAATATAAATAAAAATCACTTTAAAAATGCACTTTCAGGCTTAAAATCTAAAGACTTAATGTAATTGTGAGAAAATACATTCCCTCAGTCAATATCTCAATTTCGCATAATGTGCTCGAAGTGTAGTGGAAACAGGTTTGTAAATATGGATATTAATTCCACATTTTTTTTAGCTCTTAAAAAGTAAAAATATGGTGTCACTTTTAAGAATATTTTTTTATAATAAATTTCTGTTCACAAGAACATGGTTACTATCGAATATGTTAAGTGTAGTACTTATAGTGTGCGTACAGGGAGCTCAAAAGTATTTCAATATATCATAGTCTGTGAAGAAAAAATATTTGCAGCGTATTTTAATAATATTATTTTATTAAGATTATTTTAATAATATTGAAATTGATATCAGTTTTTGAAGTGCACTAAAACAGGATTTCTGTAGAAAATGGGGTGAAAAGATTTAACATTCATTTACGAGATCACAGAAAGATGTTCGGTAATATAATAGTCCACGGGAAAAAAATATTCCCAGCGTGTTTTTATTGCGTTGCACTATTTCAAACATGATGAAATTATTATACTGAGATAATCAACACAATGATAAATACTGAAATTTACTACAACATGCTTGCAGTTAAGTATGATTTGCACCACATTTGTTGTTCATTTACAGAGATGCATAAAAAATTTTGGACCTGTGTCCAGATCTCAGATATTGTACCCCAAGTACGGTCCATTGGAAGAGATTTCTGAAAAGCTTTTTTAATTATTGTATGTATTTTAAGGAAAACTAATGCATCCTGAAGTTCAGCTACATTTGGTATAATAAAAGATATTTGTAGAATTTAAATAAATCATGTATCGGACTATACAATAAACTGGATATACAGTCACCTGTGCAAAAGCGATTCCCGGAAATATGAATTCAATAATTTTAATCGGGGTATTTGCTTGAATAATTTAAGCTAAATATGCGGTCGTATAAATATCTGCACGTAATATTCAGGATTGTACAAAACAATTGTACGTTTCTGTCTATTATTAGAAATTGCTAAAGGTGAATTTCAATCTTCATTATACTTTTTCTAACTAAGCAAAATTTTAACATTGTATTTAGAATATTTACAAACACATAGATCATATACACAGCTGCAGAAAAGAATGGGCCGGCGAAGTTATGTATTACGGAAATGTTGGATATTTTTTTGTTACCTAGGTTTAACACATAATTTTTCTTTCTTTGATATGGAATTCTGAAATTCACAACAACATCATTTCTGTACAATTGGGGTGCGTTACAGTTGTTCTACAATATAAATGGTTGCAATTTCATTTTCGCGATTGTTCATATTATCTAACACATTTTCCTTTTATTTGACTGAGTTCTTTAAGTCCTCTATAAAAAAAACTACTGCATAGCCTCCTATAAGATATGTGTTATCTATATTTTAAGTTATTGTTAATGAAACGCTTTGTTTAATTAGCCCTTTCCGGCACACTGTGCCCAGTCTGGGATACCAAATTATAATTCCAAACTTGCAAACGGCACCAGTAATATTTTAGTAAAATTTAGCTTTTACAATAAAAGCTTAAATTGGGGGATTTAAAATATTTTAAAAATTCGTTTGTGAATTCCGGTGTCAGTCGAAAATTTCTCATTTTAGTACAGATTTTACCCGTGCCGGAAAGGGTTAAAGCGTTTATCTTTTTTTAATGCTACGTGAACGACGTCGCGGGTAACAGCTAGTATGAAAACTAAAAGGTGGATCAAACCTTCTACCATTGTCAACTCTCCAGGGTCTCCCCTACTTTATTTTTCTAAAAATTGTTACTGATAACCCAAGTTTACGTTTACCAAAGGACTGGTAATCCATGTTGACCGGACTATAACATCCTGTATTTTTTCATACATGTGTAGTTTTTGACGCAAAAGATTTTTTAATTAGAAATGCACTGTTTGATACTGTTATCACCCTCTGAGTTCACTGGTTGAATTCGAAAACATCAGTGGAATGCCTGAGTTCACTTTGGATTATATCAAATAAAATTGAAGTAATGTTACTAAATAAGTGCATTTAAATCTTAAAAAATATCATAGTATGTAACAGATGCTGCTATGGTCATTATACACACACATATATATATAATATATACAGTGCGTCACAGACATATTGGAACAAACTTTAAGGGGGTAGGTGATATCACAAGGATTCGGACTTGTATAGCAACCCGTGGTCGGGATATTTTTTTATGTGCAGTAGTGACGATAAAAGACACAAGAATGACAGGATACGAATAAGGAAATAAAACTGTTTTGATATTTTTAGTACATCATATAACTAAAAAAGGGCGTTAAAGAGACGGCGATCGTCATAAAAGTAGGTATTCGAAAATACGACCCTGGGACGTGAAGCATGGCGGGGCATCTCCGGTGCATGGAAGTTGTGTAAAAAATACTGCGAATGTCCTTACATTACCAGCAGCTGCCAAAATGCAGCAACAAGTTCCCCAACATTGTACCATCATTTTTACAGCTACTGATAAACATGCTTTCAATACTTGTTTGGGTTTTTCTTTCTTGTATTTTGTGTCTTCACTACTACGCCAGGAAAACATTCAGACAATAAGTTACAATTCTGAATCTTTATGATGTCCCTACCAACCCTGAAAAATTTTCCTAATATCTCTCTCGTATGTATGAGTTTAACAGGTGTTTCTGAAATTGAATTACAAGTTAACACTGGTTTAGAATTATTTTAAATCTAGACTAAAAAGCAATTTCGATTTGTTTTTGACATTCAAAGTCATAATTCACAGCAAAGTCTTGCGAAGAACTTTCACATATGAGTCTTCTTTATCAACTTGAAATTCATTTTGAATTCATTTATTATATAAGTGGAAAGTGGTAAAACAAAAAGTTGCTTTTAAGATTTATAAAATTTTCACAGTGCACCTTTTTTCCACTTTTTAACTTACCTCCGTTTTTCCACTATTGGATCCACACTGTAAAAAAAATTTCAAGAGGTTACTAAAAATTTTTTAGTAAATTCGTATTCCACAGAATTTTTTAGTAACCATTACAAACTTTTTTTGCAAGTAAAACAAGCATTTCTTTTGTAAACTGAACAAAAGAATTTTTTGTATAACTAACTTAAAAATTTTTAGTATGAGCCACCAAGCAAATTTTAGTAATAGCTCCAAAATTATTTTTAATAACAATTATGTGGGCTCGAAGGGCAGGAGCTTCCTTCGAGCTGCATTCAGACTTCTGAAGCGGAAGATTTTCGGCAAAACTACAATAGATGGCAGCACCAAACATTGCTAACTGCTCCGACAGGATTTCCATAATCCCTTTACTAACGAGTACTTACACTACATAGATTCGGGGCGTATTTGGCGGCGGCCAGTTTCGAACCCGGGACCTTTTAGTCTGGAGTCCGTTACTATAACCACTATGTTATCAAGGCCACACCAAGTGAGTTTTAGTAATAGTTATTAAAAATATAAAACAATTAACTATCTTCGTTGCTAACTTTTTTCTAGTAATTCTTACAGATTTTCTTGTAACCGACTAAGATTACTAAAAATTTTTTAGCAATTACAAGGATCACTAAAGTTTTTTTAGTAGATCGACCCTTTTTTTTTACAGTGCATGTGAATATATTTTCATCTGAAACAGTCTCATTATTTTCAATATTTTTTCCATTAGAACAATCACTACAAAGACTTTGCTAACAGTAAGAATTCCTATTAGTGTTACATAATACGTAACTCCAAAACAATTAAAATTATGCGATATCTTTTTCAAATTGTCATGAAAAAGATAAGTCTTTTCGAACGAAACAAATACGAATAAAAATAATAATTTGAAATTCAATAAACTATTTACAGCATCATTCAGATTGTTTTCTAAAGACAGTGGTATCAGAGTTCATTTCAAGGATGTAAAAATCATGTCAAAATATTAAAGCATCTTTAAAGCCCTACGATGTAAAAAAAAAACGCTGATCTACTAAAAAAACTTTAGTGATCCTTGTAATTACTAAAAAATTTTTAGTAATCTTAGTCGGTTACTAGAAAATCTGTAAGAATTACTAGAAAAAAGCTAGCAACGAATAGAGTTAATAGTTTTATATTTTTAATAGCTCTTACTAAAACTCAGTTGGTGTGGCCTTGATAGCATAGTGGTTATAGTAACGGACTCCAGGCTAAAAGGTCGCGGGGTCGAAACTTGCCACCGCCAAATGCACCCCAAATGTCTGTAGTGTCTCGTTAAGAATGTTTAGTGCTGCCATCTATTGCGGTTTTGCCGAAAATCTTCCGCTTCAGAAGTCTGGATGCAGCTCCAAAGAAGCTCCTCCGCTTCGGTTGCACGTAATGGTTATTAAAAGAAATTTTGGAGCTATTACTAAAATTTTCTTTGTGGCCCATACTAAAAATTTTTAAGTTAGTTATACAAAAAATCCTTTTGTTCAGTTTACAAAAGAAATGCTTGTTTCACTTGCAAAAAAAAAGTTTGTAATGGTTACTAAAAAATTCTGTGGAATACAAATTTACTAAGAAATTTTTAGTAACCTCTTGAATTTTTTTTTTTTTTTTACAGTGTAATAATAGAATCAAAAGAGGTTAATTTGAGGAAAGGTAAAATATGCAATGAAAATATTCAGGTAAATTCAGTGGCGGGATTCAGCAGTTCGCACCAGTTCGGTAGAACCGGTTGTTAATTTCTGTTAAGTTTGGCGAACTGGTTGTTAAAAGTATACTTCAGATAGAGAAATCGAATTTACATTAATTTACTTTATGAAACTGTTTATAGACAAAGCAACATTTATAAACATATCAATTGGATAGGTTCTGATTTATTTCATTTGACAAAATGTATTTTCTTTCTTTTATTATCATCAGTTTTGTAAGAAAATAAACCGAAATTTGGTTTGGAGAATTTTGTGATCCTATACGCCGGCTCTTCAAATTAAAAGCTCATTTTTTTTTTAAGAATGTTCTTTTAATATTCGAAAATGTTTCAGATTCTATCTGTGATGCTTAATTTTTCTTTCCTATTCACGCGTCAAAAAAACTCTCGCTAGCAAACCGGTTGTTATATTATTTGAATTTCAGCACTGGTTAGGTTTCGTTACGATTGAATTAAGATTTGAAATGGGATAGAATTGTGAAATTAAATTAAATCTACATTTTCAAACCTAAATAATTATATTGTGATCTGCCAACATATTGCGCCCCTTCCAAACTCTAATGCAATACTGTTTTGAAAATTGTGCTTTTCCGAAGATTTTTTTATTCAAACATTTATTTCGTGATGTGTCAACTATCAGTTTCGAAACGAAGGTAAAATGAAGACGGTTTTACCGACAAAGAGCAAATGGCGCGTCTACGTCGGGTGTATTTGAATTTCTTTTAAATGATTTTTACTTGTTTGCGCATTGATAAGTACTTAGTGTAGTTTTAAACAGTGAATTAGGAGCGTAAGTCAAAGTTTATATTGTGGTAATAGTTAGACAGTTTTCTTTCACGGTAAAAATCAAAAACACAATAATTATGCTAAGTTTGAAAAATGATACATCTATTGTTTTTGTAAATTTGCATAAAAACTGTATTTTATTTAAAATTACGTCTTCTTGAATGATTCATTTATAGGTTAAATTCTCCTAAGCTTTGGGAAAAGGCAGTTGAAAAGGTTTTAAAATAAAACACATCAACACGCCAGTTTTACATTTGTTTTCGCAACTATTACGAGTCTCTCAAGCAATAGCATTGAATGATAATCGTAACATAGCTCTAAACATAGTGTTGCCTGCTATTTGGAAACTGAATTCCTAATGGAATCGTAATTACTACTTAGGGCAAAATACATGTATGATATATTTTGCATTATTTGAGAAATATTCTCGTAATATTGTATTCTTAGTTTTTTTTATTGCTGTTGAATTATTATGACAGATTTCACAATAACAATGCCAGGGGAAACCAACTTTACTCTTCGCAAACGATTTTTAGGGCTTATTCGTTTGTTAAACTTATTCATAATTAATGCTATATACAATGGTATACTATCATAAATATTTATTAAAAGAAGATACAGGATAATAGTAATACATTTTTCTGATACGAGTTTCGTGTAATGTATTGTTAAAAAACAATTGTTTTTTATACACTTTTTTTAATAATGAATTATTTAAATCAATTAAAACAACAATCTGTACAACCTAGATTATTAAAATATTCATGACTGTTTTTAAAACTGAATAATGCATTCTCCTACCCACAGATTATGGGTTTTTAATGAGTAAATCAATATGCAACCCATGACTAAAAAGCCTCATTTTGAAAATACTGAGCTCTCTTAATCTTTTCAGTTCCAAAGCTAAAGCAATAATACTACCTCTGACAATAAAGTTCAGTGAATGAATACAGAACGACCGATTTGGCAACACTCGGGAAACAAAACGCTGCACCTGCATAGAGGCAGGTGTAGACCATATTTACCCACCGTTGTTCAATTGAGCGTCATTTATATTCTGTGTAAGACGTGCTTTACTAAGTGCTTGTTCAGTGGTTTGATTCATAACTTAGAACAGGAAAATGAACGAATAAAAGATCCATTTAAAGTTTGATTTAAAGCTTTGCAAGACACCGAAAGAAATTCATGAGGGATGATGCAAATTGAACACCTACCATGCTCGCCATATCTCAATCCTCCAGGTTTCTTCCTATTTTCACGACTCAAACTCTATCTGAAAGTGATTTGACCATATTGCTGACATTCAACGAAACGTGACGAAGCTTTTGAAATCCATCCCAAAAAAAGACATTTTACGAATTTCACAGGACATGTATAGCAGATCTCAGCGGTGCATAGTTTTAGAAGATGATTGTTTTGAAGAATGGTATTGTAGCTTTCGTTAATATTTCATCTACATTAATGCTACAAGACTATTCACCGAACTTTATTGTCAGAGGTAGTACAAATACTAGTGCAACAATACTAGTAGTAGTACAAATACCTATTCATTCGTTTTCTCCAAACAAAAGGACATTGTATATGATTTAATAAAAAAAAATACCTTTTTAAAACTTCTTTTAATATTGAAATAACTATCTATAACTTTCTTCATTACTCACTTAATAATTTAAATTCAAAAATATGTATCTAAGAACTATCAACCCTCTTTAAAAAAACAGTTTAATAACCGTTAACCAAAATTAACTTAATCATAAATTTAAAAGATTTAAACATGTAAATAATTTACAAATCTCTCCAAAAAATTATTTTAAAAGGTTTAAGTTAAATACGAAAATTTATCAATTTGCACGTCACACTGTCTATCGGACATTTTTAGGAATTTTGCAAATTCAGATGAAAATAAAATTTATTTAAAAAAAAGATTCTGCTTATTGCAGGCTTTTTTTTTGTTTCTTCTTGACGCGAAAAAAAAACATTGAGCTATCAGGAAATGTTGTAAAATTGTAAAATAATCAGACATTTTAATTTTTCTCAGCAGAAGAACAGAGGTACCCGAATGAGGACCCAGGAACCGATGACGTCTTAAAGTGGGTTAGGGACACATTTTAAAATAACTTTTATTTAATGAGTTAAAATTAGAAATTTTTTTGTTACGATACCATATGTAAACAAAATCACATGATAAAACTTCTCGTATTTTTAAATTATATTTTAAACTTTATTAGAAAAGTGTGGTAATTTAAAATCATCATAGCTCAAAATCTTATTTGTAGAATTTCCATTACTTCTTTTCCTTGAAATAAATTGAAATACATCAGTTAAAATTTAGATTCAGGATTTAAGATATTAATTTAAAGAAATTTTCAAGCTATTTAACGTAAACAATTAAATGTATGTACATATGCGTATTTTTTAAGAAAATGTCTTTGACGGTTCTTGACTTATAACAATTTAAATATGAGATGAAGTGAAAAGAAATTCTTTATAATGAAAAAATCATTTTCAAAAAAAGTCATTTCTGTATCAACTAATGCTAGAAAGCTAGATTATTAAAACATAAAAAAAAACAATAATAATGAATTATTTCTGTTTCATTTAAGATAGAAACATAAATTAAATGGCATTTTAAACGAAAAAAAAATCCAAAGAAACTTTTAAAGTAAAATTTTTTATAGAAAATTGGAAATTCATTTGTCATGGATACCCCTAACCCGTTATCTACAGAATTATGAATTTTTGAAAAATTTACATTCTAAAGCATTTTACGTAAATTGTTTAAACTAAATTAAAAGATCTACGTAATCATTTAATGAATTTTTGAAACATTTTAGAAGGATTTAAGGATTTAGAAGGATTAATTAAATTTGAATTTACAGGGATTTTGTGCAATGTTTATAACCCCATTCAGATCTTTTATTTTCAATTATTTTCAATTCATTTATTTCTATAATTTCTATTCTAGTTGCAGATACATTCTTTTATCTTATTCCAAAAGCATTATTGGTTACACAAAAGAAAAATATTTTTAAAGGATTATTTATTTTGCCTCTGCATTTTTTCAGCTTTCTTGGCACTAAGGGAAGGTGATGAGGGCTTTTGAATTCTACATTTCAATTCTTTCGAAATATTTCTATATTTATATTGAACGAACAACATATTTGCACATTTTATAATTCTACAAAATTTTGTTCTATTCTCTTACAGGACAGGATAAGATCATTGGGCTAGGTTACATATTCGATGAATTTCGATTAGTGAGCAATTTTGGTCACTATGGGTCAGAGTCAAGCTAATTGTAAAAAAAAAAATCTTTAAAGTTACTGGAATTTTTTAAGATATTGGGATGCCCAGAAAGTTTTACGTAACTGGAAGCCGAGTTATGGATAAAATTTTAGTATGATCTCTCCAATTTTAGTAGATTTTTTTATAAACCTCCTAATTTCTGTGTAGCATTACAAAAACTAGTTTTGCAGATATAATTTTTTTTTCCTGTACAGTGTACAGATAAAATTTAGTAAGCATACAGATTTCGGTAACTATACTCGATAATAAGAGATTTTTAAGCATATTTTTAATGAATATTGCTTTCGCGAGAATAAGTATAAATGTATGTAACGAGCCGCTGCTAGTCTGAAACCTCAATACAGAAATATGGCATGTCCAATATAGAGATCGGCATCGGACATAGCCGTGTTTTATTTGTTTTCTGCAGATTCGTGTTGTGCTTAGTTAAGGCAAGTATTTTTTCTACATAGTTGATTCTGACAAGAAGTAAGCTTATTTTTTCTCGTGATATCTAAGTCAAGTAACATGTTTAAAAAAATATTAATACAAATAATGGTTTTCTGTTAACATAATCTTCTTTGCAAATATACCTTAGGATGGTTCTCCAGATCTATGCTCAACAACACGAAACTTTGACACATTATCTGACTAAATTTTAACTGTAATGCATAAAACTGACAAGCTTGACTGTTGAAGGAATTTGGAATCAATTACCGCTTTCAATCTTTAATAAATAAATTACTTGTCTGGCTGTAACTGATTCTTGGCACGGCTTCAGATTTTTCTGATTTCCTATGGCGTCATTTCCGAAACTACAATTCAAAATCTTTAACCAGTGAGGCGTGGTGGTATATCTATGAAACCACTTAATTTTAACTACAAAACGCCTCATTGGTACAGGAATTTTAGATTTATAGAATGCGTGAAATATGACTTTTTTACGTTTAACCCTTTAGGTCCGATTTTTTTTTTCAATTTTTAGAAAAATTTGCTTTTACGTTAATAACATTAACACTATCTATACACATAGATTAGCTAAAGTTTAACGAATATTTAATTGTCTGAAAGATAAGAAATGTTATTGTTTTGTGTACTATCCAATTAATATTAATATGACAATAGGCTAAGGAGGAATTTTTGGAGATGTTTAGAAAATGTTATATTACAATCAGATTTAACTTATCTTACAAATTTCTAATTTTTTTAGCTTTATCATATATGATTCTTTCAGGAAAATAACTTTTATTTTAAATCTAAAGAGTGAAATATACATTTAAATTTAAAGAATTGCTAACGGCGCAAAGAGAATTAAGCAAATAATAATAATAATACTATTATTACTGGATGCCTAAACACAAATGAAGTCATATAATAAATGCATAGACATATACTACATTATTACATGTAAATAGCAGCAAAAATATTTCTTAAAACAAAAATATACTCTACCAAAAGACATGTATTACTAATAGTACACCAGACCCGAAAGGGTTAAAAAACAAATTTGTTTTCAAAATCCAGTGTCAGTCAATAATTTCAACACTTAAGAAATTAATTTGCTCTACATCGTAAAGGGTTAACAGCATTTTGCGAAAAACATACTGCCTTTATCAAAAAAAAATTACAAAGTAACTTGATTACATATTTTTTAAATAAAGGCATATGCCAATCACGTTTCTGAAAACAAATTTAATTAAGTTTAAATTATGAATTTCGTTTTAAATATCAAATTTTGATGATTAAATGTGAATATAAATACATATAAATTTCGATATAACAAAATTATACTTAAGACAACTAAAACTTACAAAAATAAAGTAATTTAAATTAAACTTATCAAAACAAGTTCAACATGAAACTTTTTTTTACCACGCTTTTATTAGCTTCACCTGTATGTTTGTGAGTTTGTGAGTTTCTAACTCTACTTATTTTAGGTATGTTCACCGATTACTCCGAAACCATTAACTTGGTTTTGGTGTTAAATGAAAGACGATGCTCTCGAATTGGTACCACTTCAGTTTCATCGAAATTGGTTCAGTACTTTTTTAGTAATTAGGCAAAAACTAATAAAATTAATTATTTTTCGCTAATTAAAAGTGTTGAATACGTTCACTAAATGGAGTGTAGAAAGCATGGGCGAGCGGTCTAAGGCGCCAGATTGAAGCTCTGTTTTTCGAAAGAGATTGTGGGTTCGAACCCCGCTCCCGGCATAATTTACATCTATGTAAAATTAAAAAAAAAAAATTCCGTATTGCAATTTTTATTTTTAACTGGCTTCAGAAAAGGAAGAGGAAGTTATCAATTCGACGCGTATGTATTTTTTTTCTATGTATGTTCACCAATTACTCTGAAACTATCCAACCGATTGATTTGGTTTTTTTATTAAATATAAATATAGATTAAAAAAACTAAAAACCACGCTTTTAAAGTAATCAAACTAAAAAGTGAAAAATATAGTTTAAAATATAGAAATCAATTAATAAGCAATAAATAAAATTATCGTGGAAAAAAAAGCGTGGGGTGCTTCTTAAGAACTGATAGATGGCGCACCCCACGCTTTTTTTCCACGATAATTTTATTTATTGCTTATTAATTGATTTCTATAATAACAATGATTTTATAGTAATATAGTATTTTTCATCTATTTTAGATTTCAGCTTATAGTACGAATTATTTTTTTCACTTTTTAGTTTGATATACTTAAAAAGCGTGCTTTTTAGTTTTTTAAACTATATTTATTTTTCTTGAAGTGTATTTGACATAAAGTATTTTTTTGAAATTACATTCCATTGCCAACCGGCGATAAATCGCCAAATAACAATATTTTCATTATTTTTTTACAATTACTGAAGAAAGGTTCCTCCAATTTTTTTTTTTTTTTTTTTTTTTTTTTTATAAACGTATATATCCACACGAGAAGAACATTCTGTAATTTTTCAGATTTTTCGGGTATGCCCGTATGGAAACCTTCCTTGTAAATTACTTTATTTTAAAATAAATATGGATAACACATTTAAACTAGCTATTTATTTTTACATTTGAAAATATGCTAGCGTATTAAATGTTGAAGCAATCCCTTTGTGCCATAATTATGTTAATGATAAATATTAAACACATATTTTCCACGGCGGTTATTGCCTACATCCTTTTAAATTTATAATAAAATTTTCTCTAATGAGGCGTAACTATTAAAAGTTTCAAAATTTATAAATGCCGTCAATTTGGATAATGTTCTCTATTTACTACTGAGAATAAATGCAATTAAATAATTAATTTAAAAATTTTCTGCTCTGTTTTGCAATGGATACGACTGCTTTATAAAAATATCTCCACATTTCATTTCCAAAAACGTGTCACGTATTCCTGAGGGGGGAATTAACACAATTAACTTTATTCGCAGTCTACTCGAAAGGTTAATAAGATGTTCTAATGTGTAATTTACGTAATTATACACACTTAAATTACTTAGTAAAATATGAAATAAAATTTCTTTGTCTACATAGTGAGTAAAGAACAGACTATGGATTCGTATTTTATAAATGATCACTAATCACTTAAAAATAAATCTATTAAATCACAGTAAAACTACTGGCAGCAAAGTGGCCAGATTTTCTCCGTTCCGTTAGTAGATTTTCAGTTCTGGGAAAATAAAGGAAGAAAAACTTTCTGTTAATAAACAGTAACTTCCCGTTATAAAGTTGGTATAACAACTTTCCATATACAACTTTCCATAAATTATAGATATGAATACAATTGTACGCATTTCAGTTTTAAAGAAGTATGTTTCCCTAAACCATGTACTAAATACTGGTTCAGATTCATAGAATGAAAAAAGAAATTAAAAGAATATTGCCCAGTTAAACTGAGGGCATTGAACTCACAGGCTACGCATACTAATTGCACATTACAGCCTGATATTTTCAAGGGTTAATTCCGTTCGAAAAACAAATTAAGGATGGGAAACAGCTCTCCCCATTTCCCCTTTTTATACTTAATCACCGAACCTCATAAACTAATCAGGGACATGCTTTATCATATAAAAAACCTATATCCAAAATTCAGAACATATCGGAAATTTCTTAACAAAAACGGTTTTGTATAATTTAAGAGAAGTTATCCCCCTCTTTTATACTTAAGCATTAAATTTCCAAAACTTTTTAGAGATTTGAACGGAATCTGATAATTCTGCATGAAAAACTCATTTACATAAATCAAGGGGAGTGGCATTAGAACCCCCGTTTCCCCTGTTAACACTTATCCAATGAACACCTAATATCAATCACGGTGGCGCCTCATCAGAATGATCCTATATTTAAATTTTGAACGAAAACTGATTATTCTGCATTATAAGACCATTTATATGAATTAAGGAGAGGGGCATGAGCCTTCCGCTTCCTCTCCTATATATATCGAATGAACTGCAAAAACGAATCAGGGAATCATAATATACTTATATACAAATTTTTAAGTGGATATTATGTTTTTATCATGAGTTATCGCGTTACGCACATACGCACAGGAAGGGTGGGCACATGAGCTCTCAGTCTATGATAGCCTGTGAGCTAAAAACTAATTAACAGTATTCCTCATTAGGCATACGTAAATTAACAACAGATTCCTTTGAAACCCCTTTTATCAAAATTCCTATTTATCTCGGGAAGAGGTTAATATTCATAATCTTTCTCTTTTGAAAATAATTTTAAAACTTCATCTTATTTATTGTATATACCAATTTCTTTTGGATAAAATGATTTTATTATGACTATTTATGTTTATGTCAGTATTATGTTTTATTATTTATTAAAACTAATCAACAGTAATTCTCATTAGGCACATATAAATTAATGTCAGATTCCTGTGAAACTCCTATTACCGAAATAGTTATTTATCTTAGAAATAGGAAAATATTCATATTTTTTTTTCTTTTGAAAGTAATTTTAATACTTCAATTTATTCACTCCGTACACAAATTCTTTTAGGATAAAATGACTTTAATATGCACCTTGCATATTTTGATAAATAACACTTTTAAATAAATGAGAAATATGCTGAGGAGAAAAATAAAGGACATAATTTTACTAGATACAAAATGCAATGTGTATTTTTCCTTCATTTTTAGGACACCTACGTTACATTCATAAATGTAGAAGTTGCAATTTTTATGATATCATGTTGATTTATATAAATGAGGCTGATTTTACAAACAGAAAATTCGACACAAATATCGTTTTTCCTCGGTATTTTTTCTTTCATCATATTTCTTAATGCTTTCTTCCCTTCTTATCTTTCATGACAGAAATATGTTTCGATCAAAACTATTTCCTTGTGAAAGAGATAAAGCGTTAGAAGTGAAACTAACTGGGCTGATTTGAAATTACAGTGAAAAATAAGACGGAATGTGTTCAGAAGAACAAGTATGAAGTATAAACCCAAGTAATCCTTATATATATTATAAATGTGAAAGTGTGTCCGAAAATTGGAATGAACTTGGCTTCAAAACGGATGGATTAATGTCTTTGAATTTTTGTATATAGATAGATTACTGGTCTGAAATGAACATAGGCTAATTTTTATTTATTTTATTCCAATATTTTTCTTAATAATTCAACATTTCACTATTTTTCATACAGAATAAATTGAAAATTTTTCCATAATATTTAATCATCTTTCTTTTTTTGTTGCCAAAAAATAAAAAAACCGGAATAATTATTTCTCTTCTATATTTAATTTTCAACTGAAAGATTTTCACGTGATAAAATAAAATGAAATAAATAAATGGACCCTATTCTGTTTTTCGGTTCGAGGTTAAAAACCGCGATTTTACCAATTGTGACGTCAGAGGAATACTGTTTTTCTTCTTATATCACGCAGACGATTATATAAAATTTCTTTTACACTTAGAAGACTTCACAAGAATATAACTTCACACTTTACAAGAATATGAATATTTTAGTAGTTTTTCCAGATTTTAATCCGTAATAAAAATGAACCTTTTTCTTTCTTCCGATTCGAGGCTATAAAATTCAACTTTTTACCAATTGTGACGTCACAGGAATACTTTCCATTAAGAATTTTAAAAACATTAATGTAACGTCATATCTGAAACAAAGTATAAGTTTTTAAGTTTTCAAAAATTCTGTTTTTTTTTCGTTTTACGGAAACTACCCCCTTTTTGACATTTTCTAACATGGTCTAAAAATGTTTACGACTTCAACCTTTCTGTATACCGGATGCCGAGTGCTTGGGGTCTGCCGTCTGTTTGTCCGTGTTTCAACTTGAGTAAATATAGTGGGATTCATACGAAAATAACATACGTTATTGAGATTTGCTATAGCATGTGCGGCATTGAAAATGAACCAGGTAGCAATTATAGCTGAATCACAGGAGCACTCAAAAGGAGACTTTACATTATGATATACGGCAAAAAAATCATTTGTGGTGTATTTTGATAATGTTACATAATTTTAAATGTAATGAAATTTACATGCATTTTTAAGGTTCACAAGAACATGGTTACTATCGAATATGTTAAGTATAGTACTTATAGTGTGCGTACAGTGAGCTCAAAAGTATTTCAATATATCACAGTCTGTGAAGAAAAACCATTTGCAGCATATTTTAATAACGTTATTTTATTAAGGTTATTTTAATAATATTGAAATTGATATCAGTTTCTGAAGCGCACTAAAACAGGATGTCTGTAGAAAATGGGGTGAAAAGGTTTAACATTCTTTTACAAGATAACAGAAAAATGTTCGGTAATATAAAAGTCTACGGGGAAAAAATATTCCCAGTGTATTTTAATTGCGTTGCACTATTTCAAACATGAGGAAATTAATATACTGAGATAATCAATACAATGATAAATACTGAAATTTACTAATATGCTTGCAGTAAAGTATGATTTGCATCACATTTGTTGTTCATTTACAGAGACGCATAAAAGATTTTGGACCTGTGTCCAGATCTCAGATATTTTATCCAAAGTATGGTCTATTAGAAAAGATTGATGAAGAGCTTTTTCAATTATAGTATGTATTTTAAGGAAAACTAATGCATCCTGATGTTCAGCTACATTTGGTATAATAAGAGATGTTTGTAAAATTTAAATAAATCATGTATCGGACTATACAATAAACTGGATATATGGTCACCTGTGCAATAGCGATTCCCGGAAATATGAATTCAATAATTTGAATCAGATTTTTTGCTTGAATAATTTAAGCTAAATATGTGGTCGTATAAATATTTGCACTTAATATACAGGACTGTACAAAAGAATTCAAGTACGTTTCTGTCTATTATTAGAAACTGCTATAGGTGAATTTTAATCTTCGTTATACATTTTCTAACTAAGCAAAATTTTAATATTGTATTTAGAATATTTACAAGCACATAGATCACATACACAGATGCAGAAAAGAATGGGCCGGTGAAGTTATGTATCATGGAAATGTTGGATATTTTTTTATTACCTAGGTTTAACACATGATTTTTCTTTCTTTGATATGGAATTCTGAAATGCACTACAACATGATTTCTGTACCATTGGGGTGCGTTACTGGTGTTCTACAGTATAAATGGCTGCAATTTCATTTTCGCGATCGTTAATATTATCTAACACATTTTCCATTTATTTGACTGAGTTCTTTAAGTCCCCTATTAAAAAAAAAAAAACTACTGCATAGCCTGGTATAAGATATGTGTTATATATATTTTAAATTATTGTTAATGAAATGTTTTCTTTAATTAAAGCGTTTATCTTTTTTTATGCTACGTGAACGACGTCACGGGTAACAGCTAGTGATTTATTAAAGTTAATTTCTGTAGTATTATTTGATATTTCTTCCAAGGAGAATTGTCACATTTTCCTTCCGTGCAGTTGATTATTACGGATATCATTACAATTTAATAATTGTTTGATAAAATTATTATTAGAATAACCTCATTTTAAAAGGAGCACAAATGAAGCAAATACGTCCGGTAAAATGACTTCTTATAATACCGTGAATTTGTTACAACATAGATCTTAAAACCATAAAGCAAATAGGCATTTTAACCAGATTTAAAAAAATGAACTATCAAAGTCATCCTTCTGTTGAAATTTTCCTTAACGGTTACTTTTTAAAACATTTCAGTATAGTTGAAATATGATATGTGTTATTACAATCTAACTTGCATGATCGTTATTTAAATTGAAGTGTGTAGTATTATAGTTTGTTTATAGAGATACTAGATTTATATTGCATTTACATCTGTGTGTGGGGGGGCGAGATCGCCTATAATGTGTTTGAATAATATTATTTTATTTTAAACATATTTTAGTTTATATTTAGATCTATGACCTATTCATGTGGACCTTGGATCTTAACCAAACATTAGAAAAAAAATTGTGAAATATTTAAATTATGATTATTAATTCATATTTATGACAGTTTTAACTTAAGAAAAAAATCTCCACTTGACTTATTTTCATGGCTAAAATGAGATTAAAAAAAAGTCATTAATTCAGGTACTGCGTAAAAGTATATACACTGGTTTCCAAATATTAAGGAAAAATCACAAAAATAGCGATAATTCAAAATATTACATGTAGATTTTGATGAAACTCAGCCACAATATACAACGCATAGTAAGGTATAAAATGACATGAAAAGGAATTGCGAGATAATTATGGTGTTTCAAAAAATAGCATAGTTATAAAATTAAAAAAATCAGTTTGCCAGTTTGGTATAGGAAAAGTACCTTTAGTATGCCGTATGACCACCCCTAGTAGCAATACAGCACATTCAGTGATGTGGCATACCGTCAGTTATGCGGTTGAAGTGTTCGCTGGGAAGTAAGAACCATTGCTTTTCCAAAGCAGTTGTAAGCGTGGCAAGGGTAAGAGGAGGGGAATTGAGAGCAGCGACACGTCTCCCTAAAGCATCCTAAACATGTTCGATGGGATTCAAGTGCGGTGATCGAGCTGGCCATTCCATGCGCTGAATTGTCTGGTGCTGAAGATAATCTTCTACGATGCGAGCCGTGTGCGGTCTAGCGTTGTCGTCCTGTAATTGGAAATCATTACCTATTGCACCGGCATAAGGTCGCACATAAGCATCAAGGATGTCGTATCTATAGACGTGAGCATTCACGGTTCCATGTGGAAAGACATGGAGGTCTGTGCGTCCACCCAAAGAGATACCACCCCAAATGCAGACACTGCCTCCTCCGTATGAATCTGTTTCACGAATGTTTGATGGATGATAGCCTGTTCCCTGTTCTCTCCAAATGAAACAACGCCTACTATCGCTTTAGAGGCTCAACCGGGATTCCTTCGTGAAGCCTTCTACGCACAGTAGACACTGACACCAACCTTCCAGTGGCTGCAGCATGGTAGGATCTAAGCTGGGATGGGGATGCGGTTCTATTCCTTCGTACACATAACCGCAAATATTGGTCATTGGCGCTTGTCGAAACCCTTGGCCGTCCTTGGCTGAAACTTCTTGAACCCGAACCAGTGGTTTGAAATTGTTGCCAAAACCTATGAACCACCGAAGGACTCACATTTAGCCATTTAGCCACCTCTTCCTGTCTTTGTCCTGCCTCCAATCTCCCAATAGCTCTAAATCGCAGTTCTGCGGGCAAATGATGCCTCGAGATCATTGTAATGAATTGGCTATCCTAGATTTATAATATCACCATCACAGCGACAACTGCAGCCTTACTCACTAACTAGCATTTTTATGTGCCTCACGGATGACACAATGCGATTTCAGCGCCATTAATTTGCATTTGGTATTTTTATTCAGTATCTTTTATTTAACAATATATGCAAATTTCATACGGATCGCTTTCTTTTTGAACGAGTTATCGCTATTTTTGTGATTTTTCCTTCATTTTTGGAAACCAGTGTATTTATCTATATTAACATTTATTTAAGATTTCAGAATTTTATGTTTTTAAAAATACATTATAAATATTTGCTAGATAAATTCCCTTTATTTGTTTTGTGAAGTTTTTGAATTTAAAAGCTTAATTTTATGGAGGTCCACACTCGATATTCTACCAAATGAAACTATATTGGTTCAAGACATGTCAATGTCATAGTTTTCTGACGCAACGGTATAAAATTAATTTTTTTAACTAAATAACTGTCTGTATTTTGTTGATAATTCTGCACAACAAATAATTGCTTTTTCTGGGCGGTGTGATTTTCCACAGTATACATCTTTAAAACCAAATACTCTATGTGTAAAAAATCATTCTGTCTGTCAGAAATGGACTACTATTAGATTCTTTTATATACAAATGTTAGAAATAGCAGTGAATTGTCAGTTATTTAAAATCGTCGTTTTGGTGATGTATTGTAAAATTATTGTGTTAAAGTGAACCCTAATAATTTAATCATATAATTTACATGGTGGTACATAGTACCTAATACCATGTGAGTGGCAATTAGGTTACTACCATTTTTGAAGATAGAAGGGAAAAAAGTTGAATTACCACATTATTATAGTTGCATTTTTCGTGTTATAATTGAAAATAAATTTTTAAAAGCTTTTGAGCGTAAAATGACGTCATTATTTAAAATAATGCATTCTTACACATAAATCTGTAATATTTTCATATATTGTTTTTTAATTCCATAGATACTGAAATTGAGACATTCATTTGAGAAAACTTCATCAGATGAATATGATGTGATAGTAAAAATAAAATGAATATATTCTTTGATAAAATTAAATATTTTACAATGAATGTAGATAAAAGTAAATGTCTGGATTTCATCGGCAGTCAGATTAGAATCTCAAGTCAATAGTGCGAATGTTTACATACAACGTTGAAAAAGGCAAACGTAGCACCCAGTTTGGAAATATATTTACTAATATTCTATTGCACGTTAAAATGTTTTTTTTTAAATAGGGGATATAGAAAGTGTGTATGCAAATTTTGCGACGCTGAAAAAGATATTATTTTAGATTTCTTTGAAAATAAAAATTATTATTTTCAATGTTGCGCAATTTTATAAATTTTTCATAACGTAATACCAAAAGATAAAATCCTAAATTAATAACTTCACAATACTCATCTTAATTGCATGTTAATTATTACGTATAGGAATAAAGATTAATTTTTAAACAATTTGAAATGTTGCAATTAAACTTTAATTGTAAATATTATTCGTTTTCGACTTAATATTTACGCCAGACAGTTTAAGATTGATTATTTATTATAAGTATTTTTGCGACTTTCTCATAAATTCAGTAGTACTTTTAAGCATTTTTAATCAGCAGGATTGACTTGTTTTATATTAAATGTGATAAACACTTTTATTTCATTTTCAACAATTGAAGGAGAATTTAGTAGGGACAATATTAAAATGAAAAGAGAAACTCATCTGAATATATCTCTGATTGTTGTTTATGTAAATACAAGGAAATGATTTATAGTTACTTTGCTTTTTCACTATTTTATCCGTAAATGTTTCTTAATGTTTTCAGTTATATAACTTTAATTTTCATAAAAGTGTAATTCATATAAAATCATGTAACATGTAATATTACATTGTCACAATTTAGTAATACTCTTTTCTATTTTCTATTCTGCTTTTTGTATTCAAATCTATGTTCAAATTTCTTTAAAAATATGTTTTAAATGTACCAAGATTTGCATATTTCATGAACAACAATTATCCTTTTTTTTTGGGGGGGGGGGGGGGAATCTTTCAAAATTATTCAAATTGCTATTACAGCAGTGTATCCATATATGGGAAAAACGTCATTATCATGAGGGGTTTTTTTATTATTTATTTAACCTACATCTTATACATATATAACTAGGACTTCCCTCAGAGGTATTAGTCTGAGCGATATTGCTGAGGAAGAAGATTCAGTAACTTACAGTAAAGAAAATGAGATGCTACCTATTATTGGTCATATACTGCGATAAATTTAAATGATGAAAATAAGCTTATTAAGACTTAAAATTACAAAATATTACATATAATATACTATTTAGAAAAAAAAGGAAAGCAAACTATGTATGAATATAAAATTGCAAGTACGCAGTATATAAAATTAATTAAATGTAGTTCATGTAGATGCAAAATATAGCAATACAACATTTTAAAAGCTCAAATGTATACGTACGGCACACTCCATACAATATTACATTTGAGCTGTAAATTGAAAATGCATTTTTTTTCCTTATTATATCGATATACAGATATCAAATATTTTTTTCATAAAAAATAGAAAAAAATTCGCTCAGTGTATGTTTAAAGACAATCCTGTTTGTGTAGTGTTTGAAACGCAGTTATTTTTTGTACATAGGGAAATATACTGACGTCGGAACACAAACAGAAAACAATGTATGTCGCTATCAGTAATTCGTCATTTGTTTAATAAATATTTCGACTACACATACACAATGCTTTACAACGACTTATGTCACTAAGATGACTGAAAACCGCATTCTAAATCTATACCAAGTCAGACAATTCGTATTTTAGTTTGGGATGAACTTGTGTATGCGTCCTGGATGTTAAGTAACTTGACAAGGTTCGCACACTCCTTATATTTTTTAAGGACTGTGACACCTCTATTAATGATAAGAAAATTTATATTTAAATTTTAAGAAATAGAATCTGCAACCATCAGCTTTATTCTCAAATTTCGCAATAGTTTTCTGGAGTGAAATATTTTGAAAATATTCTTAAAATTTAGTGGTAAACTTGTTCGAACCCTGCTTGATAAGTACATTTTAAACAGAACTTATCATTTTTATTTTTTACGGCCATACTTTTATGTCAGAAAGGGGATATATGAAAGCGCAATATAATTGGGTGCATAAATATTGTGTTACACTGCGACCATGGCATACTAACGTTCTAAAATCGTTTCATTTTAATGCATTTGGTCATTCGAAAAGTCATGTCCATGTGGGGAAATCAGTTTGTACCGGTAAATTCTATCAATTAATAATTAGATATTGTTTTCGATATCTGATGATTAAAAAAAAACAGTATTTTTCGGTACGAATTGGTTTTCCCAAACGGATACGACTCTTTAAACGCCTCGCCCCCCAAAAAAATAAAATAAAATAAAATAAATAACACGATGGAGTTTTAAAGAGAGGTTTTTTAACTTCCTAGCAAAAGCCGTGCTTTGTTTGGATTCGCGAAGCATTATTTCATAAGATAAATATTTGAAATTAACATTTTTTTTAATATTATTTTTGCATCTTTATTAAGAAAAACGTTATCTCATGTTTTGGCGCATTTAAATTTTAGAAATGTAAATTCAGCCAAAAAACTAAGAATTTCCTCGTAATTTTTTATTTATGATATGAGGCTGGCATAAGTAAAAATATTTTCGAAGCAAAATTTTACAAAATATTTTTTTAGATTTTTAACTAAAAGTTTTAAAGATGTTTTTACATTTTTCAATAGTCTCTGGTGTTTTCTCAAAATGATTTGAAATAGGTATGTTTTCAGTCTTTGTAATTCACATCAAATGTTCTTTGATGGCAATATTAGAATAATGCAGTCGCAGAAGGTTATTTCTTTCTTTTCTATTTGTTCTAAAATACTTTATATATATATATATATATATATATATATATATTTGAAATCTGCTCTCGTTGATACTAAGAACTATTTACTGTAAATTTTTTCATTCTAATTTCTTCTTTTTTTCTGCATACCAGCATTTAAAAATTTTTGATATTGTAGAATCTCTCATAAGGAAGTTTTCTATTAAATACTAAATCTTGAAGGGTTTTCACTTTCGACAACGCTACGTACGGATGTCTCTTTATCTCCAATATCTACTACTGCTTTATGTAATGTCAAACCTTGGGATTTATGAATTGTAACCGCAAAAGCTAATTGCAAAGGAAATTGTTTTCTTGAGCAATTTATATTTCCATTTTTCCAGAATTTAGTTATCGGTGGAATCGGAACGCAGCCATTCTCATAAGTTGAATGACTATAATTTTCAAATTTAACCATGATTATTCGTGGCATCTGGTCTGGTGGCCCGTGATTTTCTTCATAAATAATGTCAGCAACATAACCTAAAGCCCCGTTTACTAAACCTTTTTTCAGTTCACAGATTAGAACGCAACATTACTTTAGACCCGATTGATAAACTAAGAATTGGTTCAAGTCCATTTGTAATTTTAGAGTCGGACAACTTTACTTTGGTATAATTATGAAGAGCTTGAATAAAGGCAACGAGTTGACGCAGTTCTTTTAATTTTTCATTTTTATATTCTTTTACGTCTTTATTCGTTGAAAACAGCCTAATTGCATCTTTAAATAAATGCTGCTTGCTTTTTGAAAGAGATTGTAAGCTTCGATTCATTAATATTTCATAGTCTTCAATAGTGCATTTTCCTTCGCTAATTCGATCAAGTATGCTGCAAAATATTTATTGAGTTTCATCTTGCCGGAAGAATGATGATAATATATATATATATACCGGATGTCCAAAAAATGACTGATGGATTTTAAAATTCAATAACTTGCAAACGGTGACAGCTATTTAAAATTTTTTTGCAGGAGGGTTATATATAATGTCAGGAGTTTTTTACCGTATTTTTTTTTTATTTTAGTTCGAATTTCAAACAATAGGTGGAGCTGACGACGATTGAAGGCCAGGTCGACGCATCACCCAGCACTGATATCCTGGCCTTCAATCGCCGTCAGCGCCACCTATTGTTTGAAATTCGAACTAAAATAAAAAATTACGGTAAAAAAACTCCTGATATTATACATAACCCTCCTGCAAAAAATTTTTAAATAGCTGTCACCGTTTGCAAGTTATTGAATTTTAAAATCCAGCAGTCATTTTTGGGACACCCGGTATATATATATATGTGTGTGTGTGTGTGTGCGTGTGTGTGTGTGTGTGTGTGTGAATAGTCGAAGAAAATAACAATTGTCCTTCCAAAAGAAATTCACTTCCTTGATTTTTTTCACTATAAAGAGGCCTGTCGTTTACTGGAGGTAGTTATCTGATATCTCCAAATAAATATAAGAACATTCTACCAAAGGGTTCATCTTGTTTCGATGGCACGGCACTACGTAATCCTAAATCTATTTTTCGTAAAAGACCTCACCCAATCATACTCATTTCATCTATAATTATGAATTTACAATTTCGAAACTCCTCTTTAAGTTGACCAAGCGAATATGGACTAAGATCTCTTAGCTTTTGATTTAGTCCCAATAAAAGTTTTGAATGAATTGTTGATCCATTTATATTGACTGCAGCAACACCAGTTGGTGCAAGCAATTGAAAAGAAGATGGACCAAATGTTTCATTTAAACGAACAGGGAAGTAATATATTATTTTTTTCAGAACCTGCTTTTCCTTGGACAACAATTCTTTTTATCGGAATTTCTTACCTATGACCTTGGAAGAAATTGAGCTGTTCTTCAAAAATATCATTCATATCGTCGCTTTTTAGGCTGATGTCTAGCCTCTTGCCTTGAAGCTAAATCATGTTTGCGTCCGTTCCGGCAAGTAAGTGTTCTTTTTCTCGGCATTTTTTTTTTAAATTACTAATACATTCCAAAAATTATTTATAATATAAACGTAATTAATATAATTAATTTGGTTCAATTAAATTAATCTTCAATCAATTAAAATATTCTTAAATTATACTTCAATCTCAATTATTCTTCAATCTTTCAATTCGAATAACATTTTAAATACCAAATATAAGAATTAATTTTACTTGTTTACGATTATTTTGCTGCCACTTTACCAAAGTAAATACCTAAATAAATAAATCTTAATATAATTCTTTTAAAATCCATAAGTATAAACTGCGTAAATAATTTTGGCAGAATAATGAAAATATATTTTATTTAATATATTAAACATGATTCTATCTATAATTATTAACCAAATGGTTTATTTTCCTTCTGAAAATAAAAAGATAGGGGTTCAATTTTTTATTTGCAAAAATGCGTCCATAATAGAAAAACATGTAGAATAAATTAATTATTAAAATAATATTTTTTAAAGGTTATTCTGTAAAAGAAAAATAGCACTGTGCAAATCTACAAATCATAATTTATTCTTATGTTTAATTTCAAGTCAAAATACTGAATAGATTTTTTATAAAGTGTACGACAAAATGTAACTTAAGTGGCCTAGTAGAGGATTCGCTTCGTTCATCCTAATAACAGGAAGCTTCAAATAAATAAATAAATAAAATTAGCAGAATTAAATAGTTAATTAAATTAACAAGTTTATCATTCAAAACACGGTTTTAAATATATTTAAGTGAAAGAACTAACTTAGAAAAATATTTTTCATTCATAAAAAGAGAATCATATTTTTCACAGAATGAATATTTCGAAAATGTATTTCTTGTAGCAGGGTACTAAACGCAAAAGAAATTTATTCAAGACATATATATTTATTCTATGGGCATACGATATTTTTCTATGAAATATTGTTGGTATATTTCTTCAAAATAGTAGCATTAAATTGAATGTACGTTTCTAAAGAAAGGTGATATAAATGGTTCAGAAAATGAAAAATGATTACGAATCGGAATGTTCACCACTTTGACGGAAATACAAATAACTTAATGGCAAGTTTACAAAAAAAAAAAAAAAAAAAAAAAAAAAAAAAAAAAAGTTGATTTTATTATTTAACATATGTGATATGTGTATATATTATAAAATAAATTGTGGAATACATGTAAGTAAAAATTATTTTTTATTTGAAATTTAGGTTTAATTGGATATAAAAGCCAAAAAATCATCATACAGTTGGCAAAAAAAGTATTTGTACACTCGAAAATTTTTGATTTTTAACTAAATAAAAACACATATTTTGTCAAAAATAGTTTTAATACAGTCTGTTTACCGTGCGTTTTAAACTACACAACAGAAAATTTCGATAAAGATGTAAAATAATTTTCTAATAGGAAAAGTTTAAAAATTTCTTGCAAAAAAAGTATTTGTACATTTCTCCATCCTGGATATGTACTGTATTTTATAGTGTTTATGGTTCAAAGGACTACTTTTACAGAAGCTGTTAATAATTTTTAACTTCATATTATATTTGTCTGACATTTAATCTAATTTGCTCTTGAAATAATTGAGTATAGAACATAAACTAGAGAGGCACCTCTAGATATATGAAATCCTATGATTGAGCATAATAAAAATTTAAATTCGCAACAAGAATTTGTTAAAACTATTAAATTACCATTTACAACTATTGGATTTATAGGAGGAACTATGAATAAATTAAAAGCATCGAAATTCAATGAAAACCAGGACTTCACAGCAAACTAACAATGAGGGAAAAAGAGAGTGTTGTTAAAAAAGCTTTAAAAAATTCTATGCGTTCGGTTCAAAAATTTGCTGGAGACCTTGCGACATCTTCTCGCATCAGAGTAATACCTCAAACAATAAAAAATATTCTTCTCAATGCAGATTTAAAAGGAAGAACCTCAAGGAAAAATCCATTCATCAGCGAAACAAATAGGCGAAAACGCATAGTATTCGCTTTCGCATACAGAAGTAAATCATTGGATTTTTGGAAAACAGTAATTTTTTCTAATGAGGGAAATTTCGGAATTTTTTTACCACCAAGCATTCGAAAAAATTGGCGTAAAAATGAAACTGTTCTAGATCCAAAACGTATACTTGAAACTATCAAGCATGTTGGGGGGAATATTATAGTTTTGGGGTGTATAGCTTCTAATGGAGCAGGACATTTTAAATTTATTGACAATGGAAGGACAGGTTTAACATACATTGATGTGTCGCGGCATAATTTATTAAACTGTGCCAAGAAATTATGCGTAGAAAAAGCTTTTCACTTTCTGCAGGATAGCGACCAAAGCATACTGCTGTGATTACTAGCACATGGTTACGACAATACTCGAAGACGACTGGTAACTCCTCTAAAATTTCTAGACTTGAATCCAATAGAAATTTTCCGGATGCTATTGGATGCAAAAATCCGAAAAAAAAAATATGTATCAGTACAAAACAGTTTTAAAGAAGCTCTTACTGTGTCATGGAATAACATTAACCAGACCGCTACAAAAAAGTTGGTGGAATCTATGTCACACCATCTAGAAGTAGTCATAAACGCTAAATGAATTCAAACAAAATATTAATTTGTATCATTTTACTAAATTTTCATTAATTATATTACATTAATGTAGTGTACAAATACTTTTTTTGCATTATATTTTTGTATATTTGTTAATTATTATGTAAAAAATCGATTCATTTAATTTTGTTTTTGCTTCTATAATATTATGATGCATTAAATTAATGTATTACAGTATTTTTTGCTTAAATCTTTTATTTAATTTCATTATAATTTAAAAAAATGAAGTGTACAAATACTTTTTTTGCCAACTGTATGTTGACAATTTTAAATTTATGACCAATATTGTTTTTTAATCCAATTTAAAATACGTAATACATAAATGATTTAATAATTATGAAGTAAATGAAGGCAATTCAGAAGCAGTTTACTTCTGGGACAATGCATGAATTTGAAAAATGAAAATAGACGCATTTGTTAAAATGAAATCTAAAATTGTTTTTATTAATTGCGTGTGGACTTAATAAATTTTTCATAAATAGATTAATAAAAGGTTAAAAAATAGACAAAAAAATACCGTTTTACATATGTATGAAATAAGCATGCATCCGCAAATATATACTGTTTTTTTGTTATTGTTTACATGTATATATATATATATATATATATATACCTTAAATGAGTGTAAAAAATTCCAATCTTCATGCAACTGGCGTATAGCAGCTCTATTTTGCACAAAGTTCATATATTCTTTTATGAGAAAAGTATGAAAATGATGTAAAGATGACAAAATTATGCAATTATTTGAAAGTTATTTTACACAGAAAAAGTTACTAATGAATTGAATGATACTAAATATTATCAAAAATATAATTTGAATCATAATACAATTATCAAAAAATTCAGCGCTTATTCAAGAAAGGTTAAAAATCTTTATGCATACAATTTTCCTATTAATAATTTTCACAGTCTTCCATTTCTGTTTTTGTCACCCAAGTTTCACAATAATCCTATAAAATTTAGATGTATATGCTGCAATTCCAGAGGTATTGGTAAAAGTTTCAATGTTAAGTTACAGGATTTTTTGAAGAGAATTTATGTTTTTTTTTAAATTTAAATTTAAAAATTCTAGTTATTTTTGTTGTATTGATAACAGTATTGAAGTTTTAAAGAAATTAAACACGCCTACAACGCCCACAGATCTGTTTACTTTTGATTTTGAAAATCTTTTTTCAAATATTCCTATTGATCTGTTGTTTAAAACTCTAGAGGATTTGTTTGATACTTTTCATATCAAGGAAGAGCAGGGTATTAATAGAGATTTTTTCTGAGTTTATGTAATTTTTGTTTTTATAATTATTTTATAACATTCAATGGTTCTATTTTTTATCAAGTTTTTGGAATAGGTATGGGTACAAATTTTTCAAGCACTGCAGCTAATCTTTTTCTATTTTTTATGAATATAAATTTATTTTAAATTCTAACAAATCATTCAGAGTTTTGAGGTATATCGATGACATAATTGTCTTCGATTACAAATTTTTAGAATCGATTAATCATATTTATCCACCTTGTTTAAAATTAAATTTTGCTTCTGACAATAATTTACATGTTGTTTTTTTAGATCTTGACTTAAATATTAGTAATAATGGTGATTTAGTTGTTAAATTATTTTATAAAAGGACTTTTTTCAATTTTAAAACCCATTCCATGCCTCATTGGCATTCTAATCTAAGTAAAGGAGCTTTTAAAAATATTATTTTAGGTCAAATAATTAGATATTATAATATATGTGGGTCGAAAAAAATTTTGGAGACACAAATTTTTTAATTTGCTGCAAACTTGTTTTATAATAATTTTTATCTTCATAAATTTATATTTTATTATGTAAATGAATTAAAAAAAAGTTTCTTGAAGCGGCAACAGCAGGGCCAAAAGCCATGAATGAGGTTTCTTCTCGGGTGTTGAATTGATGAGGATCTGTGAATGAAAATCCATTTAAGGAGAGTTCACAGGGCGATGGTTATCAACATTTGGGAATTAACAGACCTGGATTGAATATGGAGAGAGCTGAACAACGGAAGGACAATTCTTACAAAACTTAAATTTTTGACGCTGGCCAGCTACCATCCTAAGCCTAACAGTTTTCCCGCTCATGCAAGTATGGAGGTGTAGTGTGGTAATTTTTTAACAGGTATTTTTTTTTCTTTTTTCTTCACAGGTAAAGGTGGGGGCATTACATGCTGCATGTCTATTTAGTTTATTGTTTAGTTATTGAGATTTTTATAGTTGTTATTTACTTTTTGAAATTTCAGAATATTTTATGTTACGAGTTGATTTATGCCATGGTTTTGTTATTGGTTATTCATTAAGTTCAGAATTCAATGTTATTTCATTTTTTGTTTATTAAATTCAGTACTCAATGTTATTTTCTTTTATATTCATTATACAATTGGAGTATGCAGTGATACAATTGTGATGCCTTGCGAAACCTGTCAGGATACATTTTTTAATAACTTTTTGATGCCTGTTACTCCTCCCACCTTCTGAAGAGCAGGGAGTTTATTATTTTTTTTATGTTGTTCTTATATAATTCATTGTTGTTGCACCCATTTTGTCATATTTTCATCATTTACATACTTTTCTCATAAAAGAATATATATATATATATATATATATATATATATATATATATATATATGTATATATATAAACTTTCTGAGTAATTAAATACATTGAAACATATGATATTGATCATATTAATTGAGATAATCATAAGTTTTTTGAATGAATTATCTATATAGCAGAAAAATTAAATACTAAAACTAGAATATATAAACGAATGAAGGCTTTATAGTAGAATAATTTCATAAGGAGCAAACATTCACATATATAAGCAAAAAAACTAGTCTATTTCCATTGAAAATACATAGTATAAAGGTAAAAATATGTAATTCACCTGCCCCATTGACAACGTATGTTAGAAAAACCACAAGAAAAGCTTTGAAAAATAATTAAAAAATAATCAGTAAAATAAAAAAAAATCCATGGAATTTACTAATGACAGAAAATAAATACAGGAATAAGTAAAAATTAATTAATAACAGCTTACCATATCACATTAAAGTGTAAATTAATTTACCGATATCATGTGTTTAAATTATGTCTAATGGTTAAAGTTAATTCAACAATTAAAACATATATCTATTGCCACAGTTAACAAACTACAACTGATTGATTATTGCATTCATTTAATACACTATTATTCTTGTTATTTTTACCAACAATGAAATTATATATAACATATACAGGATGTCGCAAAAGGTCTTTACAAACTTAACATGTTGGTGTGTCGTATTATTAGGAGCAATGTTTACTTTGAATTGGCGGTCCCAAAACGCGATCGTGTCGGTGCAATTGTATTGTGATCGGGATGCAAAGAAAAAATAACAAACAGTTAAAACTACCTTAATTATTAAAAAATGTAATCCAAGTATAAAATTTAAAAAAAATGTTAAAACTTATAACAAGTGCTCAAAATGTGTCCCATTAGTCTTGATGATTGCTCCTAGCGCCCGGTGAAATTAAGAAAACATTCCAATTGGCTCTGTACTGTGGCCACTGCTTTCACCAGATCAAAACCCCTGTATTTCATAATTCTCTGGTATAAGTGATACCTGTTTGTTTTGGCAATAACACGGTTCGCTGAAGCGGCGGCACGTGTCCGTATGATTTTAGGCTTGAAACGTGTTCACGATTCTCTGCAGCGCCTATATGGAGCACCGTATTTACCGCCAGTTCTGAAGCAATTAAGTGGATATAATTTCTATTACCAGAAAAAAAAAAGAGAAACGAAAAGGATTAAGATGAGTTTTTTTAGAAAAATTAATTTCGATCTTAATATTAGTAAACAAAAATAGTACACATTGAATAAAATTTTTAATCAAAAAATTAAAACCTTAATCAGAATGCATATTAAATGTACATATAGATTTTAAAAATAAAAAGCGATTGAATATAGATCTATATATGATCTAAACATTGCTCGATAATGTGGTAATAAATAAATGGAAATTCTTTTTAAAAAAAAATTCTTTTTTTCGTGGAAAATTTTGTAAAAAAGATAAAAGTAATACATGTAAAATAGGTTTCTTAAATTTGTATATTCAAATACCAGATCTCACATTTAGTACAAAAAACTAAATCTAATTTATACACCTATAACTGTCGTTGAAAATAGGCTTTTGTATTTCCTGCTTAGTTTTATTAAAAAAATGTAATGTGATGTAAAAGTTTAAGATGTAAATGTAAAAGTTTTTATAACATTTGTTTTATTCTATTTACCGCTTACTATCCGGCTCAAACTCGCGGAAAGATATAACTGAGATTGCCATAAGAGATTTCCATAAAAATTTCATTTGTAATTAATTTTTATATAGAATATTCGGCATTGAAAATGAAGTTTGTAGAGTTTATAGTTTGTTTTCAGGGATACACAATACCGTTTTGCAACGGTCTATGAAATAAAATTTCTTGCTGTTCATTTTTATTGATTTTACAAGTATCAAATAAGAGATTGGTACACATTATTCAAATTTACTAGAATATGAGCTCGCAGTAATACAAGAATATTATATATAGTTCGCATTTATAAATTGTTTAGTGTACGCTATAGCAGATTCTGTTACATTGCGATCTGTGTAGAAAAGCGTTGATGGTGCATTTTAATGATGTCATGACTTTTTTTATGATGTTATGTGAGTTAAATTAGATGTAACTTTTTTTTATTAAATCTAATTTTACTGCAATTTTTACGGCAAAAATTGCTGGCAACATTGCTGTCAGAAGTTTTTTGCAGGAAATGTAATGATTTATTTTATTATATTTTTTTTATTATTATTATTTTACAGTGTGGAGTTCAGAAATGCGCAGTAAATATTACACCACTCTTTTAAGAATTTTGTCATTCTGATGGAAAACAAGACTTTTTCACACTTAATGCAAATGTGGTGGTTAAAGTTTTTTTTTTTTTTTTTTTTTTTTTTTTTCTGCCAAGAGGTATAAAATTTTGAAGCAAACTTAAAAAATAAAATTAAACTATCAAAAGTATAAAGTGGTAGTAAAACGGGAGAAATCTTTGTACTGGACAAATTTAAACATACACCGTACGATAAACGCAAAAATCACGTAGAAATGTATAGTTATATGGAAAACTTTAAATTTGATAACCTTAATACAGGGTTACACAGACTACACAAACATTATCGGAAAAAAGCTAAAAATAAAAGCTTTCTGAAATTATTCAGAAAACAATTTAAACTAATGTAATTTTTAATGCGTAATAATTATCTATAAACTGTATAGATCTTATACAGGGTAGGATTGTGATCTGCTTCTAAAATCGTTTGTGGTGCATTTTAATGATGCATATCTTGCACATCATGGCCACAAATGACGTACATCAAGTTCTAGGGGCGAAAAAAGAAAATTTAATATTTTTCTTACTAGTATTTTGAAGTATTTCATAATCTGTGCCTGATGCAGGATGTTTCTGTCTTTGTTAAATTACTATTTTGTACTCCCTCTGTCCCAAATTAGTTGCTACATTTGAATACTTTTGTACTGATTATTGATATTGATGACTTTATGATTTTGTTTGGAGTTTTTTCAAAGAGCTATGCTTTTAATTAACAACATTTACTTTTCTAGTATTCCCTCAGTCATTCCTAATTTTAGAATTAAATTAGTTTAAAAAATTTCGGGGTCATACGCACTTAAGCCACGCCCCATTTTGTGAAGATTTATTTAGCAGTAATTACATAAAACTATCTTCTAACTAATCAATCGTGAATTTATTTCCTAACTCTGCTTTTTTACATTTACGTAATTACCATTATTACTTCTGTATAATTTTACTGATGTGTATCTACTAAATTGCATCGAAAATTATTTATAACTCCACCTAAGTGCTGCAACTAATTTGGGAAGAAGGAGTACAATATTTTACCTTAAATATAGGTAAAGAATTAAAAAAATAAAAACGTGCTTATTTAGTCAAAATAAAGATTAACATATAACCATATTCGCGTTTCCTAAGTTTTTCGTGAGAGAAATTTATTTCTGAAAAGCATATTTTGAAATTCGTTGAAGCGAAGAATACAAAAAGCAATTTTTAAAGAGCAATTTTCTGGTTTATTGCATTGTTCTCTTTTTACGCAAACCTGCATTTTCAGAAAACCTATTTTAAGATGGCATGAAAAATATTCATAATCAAATATTTCTGGAAAGTTATAGAAGAAAAATTAAATAAGAACTGGTAACTTATTATTTTTATTAACTATTTGGATATTTAGTTGTAGTTCTCGGTAGAGAATTTAGAAATCTAATGTATATCTGAATCTTTTTATTGGTTGAATTCCGCCACTTATGTAATTTTATTCATTTCCTAATTGATCCAAGTCTAATGTCCAAAAATAGAATACTTGTGTTGCCACGAATACGAAAAGAGTAATTAAAATTTAAATAATAATAATAATTTAAAAACAAATTGTGATAGAGATTTCAAACAAATTTCAGTAAAAAGTGCATTTTTTTCTCTACTCAACGGTGTAAAAATTTAAAATGTGTGATATTTTGAAGTTCAAAAATTTGCAGTTCCGAAAATTGTGAAACTGAAATTTCATTTAAAAATTGTATCTGATGGGTCCAGGAATATTAATGTTTAACACATGTCGTACGTAATATGAGGGGTTCAGAAGTCATTCTGATAAATTCAAATAAAAATGCACATTTTAAACAGTTAAAATTGTCTATCTTTAATCTACTGATTTTTTTTTATCGTTGGTCAAGGAATGTTAATATTTAATGCACGGCGTACGTAATATATGACTCATTATAATCATAATAAAAATGATGTTAATTATAATTGATTTATTGATATTGATTAATTAATTGATATTAATTTAAATATAGAATTTATTTGTAAGTTTTTAAAATTTGAGTGTTTGAAAATATCATTTTCCAAAAAGTTGTTGTAATTTGTAAAATTACAATTTTGTTATATTTTAATTTATTTTATTTTATTTATTTGTTATTTTATTTTTTATTATAAAAATATATTATAACTGTCATATTTTCTAATTTATTTTTAAAAGATACAGTAAAACCTTCAAATAACGGACACCTTGGGAGCATGGAAAATGTCCGCTATTCGGAGGTGTCCGCTATTGGGGAAAAAACTCGGAGATTCAAAAATTGCTAAGCAATGCTTAAAATTTCAATAATTGACTTTTATATGTCCTAAAATTCTAACATATGATTAATCAGAAATTAAAATAATTTTTTAAGCAATAAAATTGAAATAAAATGGTACATACCTTTATACACTGTTTATTACATTCTTACATTTTTTTTAAAGTTTCCATTCGAATTTAAAGATTACATATAATTTTTTTTATCAATGTGAAATTTTAACCCTGTAAATAGTTCTGATGTTTCTGAATCATCTTAAAGAAAAAAAAATTGTAACTAATCGCTTTATTTTGCCACTTCTTAAAAACAAAATCTCAAATCATCCGGAGATAAGTATAGAGAGGAAATGTGATGCTCCGGGAGATAATGTCCCTCCGGACCATCCCCTGAATTTAATACTGGACGTGGGAGGGAAGGTTTTTCCCGGCACACGCTCTACATTTATCTAATCACAAAATTTTGACTCATTACCCTGACAAATTTAGAGGCCTTTTACTTTTTTTTTCTTCCTTAAAAAACAATTTCTAATACTTTATCTCCAAAATTAGTGTCCGCTATTCGGAATGTCCGTTATTCAGAGGTTAAACATACAAAAATTTAGATTTTGGGAGTAGGGATCGGAAAACTGTCCGTTAAATAGAGGTGTCCGCTATTCGGGAGTGTCCGTTATGGAGGTTTTACTGTATTATAAAAATCATACTTTCCTATCGTATTTTTCCTCTTTAATAATATGGTACTAGAAATGGCATATTTTCCCAGGCACTAGTTTAATGTTGTTATACGGCTACTAATCTTTCTTCGTTAAAGAAAATAAATTTATAAAAAATATATGTTACAGTTTATGTACTTGTCAATAAAACGGGATATTTAAATGTAAATTCATTTGTTTAGAAACATTAAAAGTTTAATTAATTTTATAGTCAAATATTCTCTATTTCATTATGGATTTTCTAATGCAAAAATTGAAATTATAAAAATATTATTAAAGAGACCTTTACTAAATTCATATAAATGTATTAAAACATTTATTTAAAACTGTATTAGATGTTTTTACATTTAATATATATTTTAGATTGCAAAAAGCCTGTTTTTGAAAAGAAAAAAAAATTTCCTTTGAAAATTAAAATTTTAAAATTTCCAGAAGTGATACATTCATATAAACAAGCCATAGGATAACAAGAAAAGAAATTGCCAAAAAGTATGCTGCTTTTTAGGTGTGTTCATAATTATATTAATACGTGCCACCTGTAGTCGTCATTCAATCCCTCCGCCTTCAGTACGCATTCAATAATGCAAGAACTACATAACTGAATTATTTGAAATTTAAAACATATAATTATTGCATAACTTTGTTGAGTTATTTCAAATTTTATGAAAATCGGATGGATAGTTCAATTACAGGGACAATCAAACGTATTCTGTTGCATTACGGCCAATGGGAAAAAATAGTTTCAAGTGCATTTTAATGATATTATACTCTTTCGAACATATCAAAATCCATATGCATCAATGAAATGTATCCTAAAATATGCATTCTGTAAAATCTGCGATGCAAAGAATATTTATTATTTATTTATAAGGCCCTACAAAAATATTCCCTTACATAGTTGTTTAGGGAGAAAAATCGTTTGGAGTGCGTTTTAATACTATTAAACTATTTCACATTTTATGTAATTGATATACGTTGCTGAGGTTTACTACATTTTAATTCCTACATAATAGAAAGCATATAGTATTTACAGGTACATACAGGTACAAAAGATTATGGATACTGTACAATATCTGAAATATTGTACATTTAAGAAATTCATTATAGTACGAACGTACCCCATTTGCTGTGTTTGACTTGAAATTTCCGAAATGTTTTGTTTGATTTTCCGAGATTTTTTGCTATATTTTGCATTTTTTGCACGTGATTATTTGAATATTAAAATCCGTAATTCTATTACGCGTTATATAATTCTTGTGTTTAATTTATGTAATTTTATCTATTTATTTATCAAGTTTAAATTTCGTTAATGGTTATTGACTGACAAATAAAGTTCAACTGTACTTAAGTTTTGAGTACAAACTGGTTAACGTAACATTTTTAAATACTTAAACTTTAAAAGTTAGAGATACATGTGTTCTTAATCATTCTTAAAAACTTTAAAAATTCTGCAAATTAAAGTTTAGTTTGCAGTCGAAATGTATATAAAAACACTCTTTTTTTTTATTTGACGGCGTAAAAATTTAAATTATTTGTTTTTTAAAATTTGTCGAATTCGCGAAAATTAAAACGGTTTCTTTCGGTTGTTGCCACTGTTGATATGACGTAACCGTTACACAAGGATTTGTTCTACTTAATGATATCAATCTATTACAATAAGCAAGATTTCTCTTTCTTTTAGATAGGTTTCTTTTAATAAAAATAGGTTTATTTTGAAAAAGAGGCGGGTGGGGGCCGTATTTTTTTATTACATTTTTGACGACATTTCTGAAAATATAATACGTTAAATTAAAAGAAACGTATTTTTTAGCCCAGAGCAATGAAGCTTTCACACCATATACAGAAGAAAGATAGTTTTTCCTTCAAGTGTCTTAATTAGCCCCTCTACCACCCCTCCGAAATTTATTTATAAATGTTTGATAATCCGTAATTATGTGGATCAATAGTCTTTATTACTTCCCCCAATTTCAACTTTCTATGTTTAGTTTATGAGTAAAATGACTGTGATAGACACACACGCACATTGGAGTAAACTCAAAATGATTCCATTTTCACGTTTGAAGTACGCAATCCTAATGAAAACAGCAACGAAGAGTTGTTTTTTCAATATGTTTGTGTATATCTTGGATGACAACTGTAAGCATATAGTCCAAGAGCCGACTGCTCAAAACCCCAAGTCATCTAGTACAAGAAAATATTCTTCATTTTATGGAAGAGTAGTAATAAAGAAATCTATTTATCCAATGCTAATCCTACGGGTAAACCATTAGTGCACTGTAAAAAAAAAAAATCTGTGAAGGTACTAAACATTTTCTAGGAAACTGGGATTCCAAGAACTTTTCATGTAACAATAACAGGAAAAATTCATGTAATCGATTCTGAAACTTGAATTTTTGCTGTTACCGTTACAGGAAAAGTTCTTGGAATCCCAGTTTCCTAGAAAAGGTTTAGTACCTTTACAGATTTTTTTTACAGTGTGGTATGATTTTTTGGCTTATGCACCACTTCGCTTCCAGCAGACATGAAGAATTACATATCTTTATTACTATTCTTCCATAAATAGAAGATAATTTTCTTGTGCTCGATGACTTAGGGCTTTGTGCGGTCAGCTCTTGCACTAATATATTTATATAAAATCTGTAACAAATAAATATTTTTAAATATTCACATGATTGCTAATGTATACCAAAGGGTACTTATCGATTCACCCAGCTTCTGAAAAGTTTTAATGTCATGTTTTATATTTCAATATACAATGTAACAATTCTCACTGCCTCTTTTAACTATTGTATTCTTTTGTATAAAATTAAGTGCATATTATTGACTGGTTTCTTTTAATGTGTACTTAAAACTGAAATGGGAAAACTGCAAGAAATGCACTTGGAAAAATAGAAAAGAATTTAAAAAATGGTTTTAAAGAATATAAAAATATTTTCCACTAGAAAAATTATTATATATACTTTCTTAATCTATGATTTCGCAGCATCAATTTTTTTATATATTTCTTTCATTTTTCGTAAATATATTTTCTGTTACTTTTTCTCTGTGTAAAAATTTATTTGTAAGAATTTAAGAACTTTGTAGAAAATATTATTTAATTATCTATTTAATAATTTAATACTATAACGTAACAATTTCATGATTTTAGTTTTACAGCTTGACGTTGCTTATTTTATCCGCAAAAGTGTTTTTAAAAATAAATTACCATAAACTTATATAACTTATATTCTAAGCGTATTATTTTGTTATTAATACTTGTTATTATCATCCAATGAAGTTAATATTTTTATCAAAAATTTCAGTTTCTCATTGTTAATTCAATAATTGCTATAAAATTAAAATGTGCTTATAATATGATTTTCAATTCTTTTTCACGTACACTGTAAAAATATCTGTAAAGTTGCTAAATGTTTTCTAGGAAATTGGGATTTCTAGAACTTTTTACGTAACGGCAACAGCAAATATTCATGTAACAGATACAGAAACAGATATTGTCTGAAAATCAAAAAATCTGTAAAGTTACTAAGAGATTTTTAGGAAACTGAGATTCCAAGAATTTTTCATGTAACTGCAACTCAGGTTACAGATGACATTTTAGTGAGACAAGTGTAATTTTATTAGACTCGTTTGTAAAGTTATAGATTTCTGTAACATTACAAAAGTTAATTTTGTAGATTTACATTTTTTTCGTACAGTTTACAGATAAAGTATTTGTAACCATACAACGGCAACTTTACATCTGTACGTTTACATTTTTTTTTTTTTTTTTTTTTTTTTTTTTTTTTTTTTTTTTAGTATAGCGTGCACTTTGTTTAATGTCTCTATTTTCAGCTCTAATTTTCATATTCATTAACAAATACATTTTATTTATAAATAAAATCAGAATTCACATTTAATGTTGCTTTAAGGATGGAAAAATCCATTACAGCGCATTTTATTCCACACCAAACATTTTAAACATACGATTGTTTTCTTAATCATTTTATAAAAATATGAATTTGCTAAATGCGATTACTGCATGCTTTAAATAAATTTTACACGCTATATTCTCGCTTACATTATTTCTGTTTTACATTATATTTAAAATAATGGATGCTTAGAAAACAAAATTTTATTCATAGGTTTTCGAGATTTTGAAAATAATGGAAGTTTGTGAAAAATAATCCAGGCTGTATTTGTATAATACCTTCATTTATCAACGTTTAAACTTTATTTACATATATATATTTTACTATAAAGGAAAATTTTATTTTGCATCTTAGTAGTATATTATGCGCTTATTTTTATCTTATTCTTTATGCAAAATTAAGCTCTTGCTGCGATGCTTGCAAGATTTGTATGAATATTGTTTGTTTAAATATGCCTTATGATTCTGCAACTTAATTTTTTTTTCAAAATCCAATTTCCATGGAACAATTGTATATACAAGATGTATCGAAACACAATATACTGAAATATTTTTCCCATAAAATTGACAAAAAAATCCAGTAATGTTTAATCTAAAATTTTATGGTGCATAGCAGAGTGCTAAGCAGATATTTAAAATTTAAAATTATCATTGCGAAAATGTTTTGTTTTCGAATTACATGAATATTTTGATACACGTTACACTTATTTTCAGATTGAATTCGAATTTGCGTCATGGGTAAAATTATTACATGTATCACAGTCATTTTATGAATTCGTGTTCCCTTTTTCTAATTCAATTCTAATTCTTGTAATATTTCTATTTAATAAAATATGTTATTGGGGACAATTTATGTATAAATTACCTCATCAAACTTCCATTTGAATGTCGTGTAAGTCACATTCTACGATTTTGGGTACCAGCATTTTAGAACATAAAAATGTGACTTATTTTAATCAGTAATATTTCAATAATTGAATAAGTCCATGCAAATTTTTCGATAATAACGGTGGCCAACGATTTAGCTGTTACTAGAAATTTGACTTACACGACAAGTTCTCATGGAAAAGCCCTAAAATATTCATAATTTAGAATAACCAGGTTCCAAAAACAATGCACGATAATTAAAATATCATATTAAGAAAATGGACAAATTTCCTTTAATATTTTTACTGTTTAACTTTTCCTAGAAAAATTACTTTTGTAATGCGATATTTTAATCAATGTCTAAGCTGAAAAATATATTTCCATTGAATAACCGAATTAATATGTGAAAGTGTCAGTGAAAGTGTTTAGGTCAATCCATTTCAAGTGGTCCAGAAAATATTTTTTTGGTCGCTCGACCATTTTTAAAAAATCTGAAAATTTTTGTACAACAACCCTAACATGACGGAAGTTCAAAATGACCGTTCTTTTTAATTTTACTATTTTTTGTTTGTGCATGGCGGCCATCTTTGTTTCATCGTGTGCAGCGATTTTCTCAGATACTAGGACACACAAAATTGTAAATATCTCGTCTTCTATTTTCCCAATTGAAATGGGGTTTACAGCATTTTGTTCAGAATAAAATAGGCTAAATACACATGGATAGAAAAATTTTGAAAAATAAATTTTTACAGGTGAAATTTTAGCACAAAATGTACGATTTTTTCCAAAATCTATCCGTTTGCAAGAGGAAAATTTTCATGCAAGAGCAACTGTCAACCTTACACAATTTTTTCTACAAATAGCACAAAAGTAAGTGTACTCATACACCAAGTCCCAGATCTGGGAGTTAATTTCTCTTTGCGAAAAAAATTCCGAAATTCGTCAAAAATTTCAAAAATCGCACTTTTTAGGCTTTGATATCTCTGGTGGGGCACGAGATAAAAATCTGAAATTTTGGCCTATGATAGTATCATGTAGTAGCGTTATGTACAAAAAATTTCAAGAAGGAGATTTGACAACAAGCTGAGATATGACGTGGACAATATGTGAAAACAATACTGCCAAACTATTATAACATACTATGTAATTGTTCAACAAGACTGTCAACCTTGCACAATTTTTTCTACAAATAGGTCAGACGTGTGTGTACTCATACACCAAGTCCCATATCTGCGAAATGATTTCTCTTTCCGAAAAAAATTCCGAAATTCGTCGAAAATTTCAAAAATCGCACTTTTTAGGCTTTGAAATCTCTGGTGGAGCACGAGATAAAAATCTGAAATTCTGGTCTTTGATAGTATTATGTAGTAGTGTTATGTACAAAAAATTTCAAGAAGGAGATTTGACTACAAGCTAAGATACGGTGATTAAAGAAATGTTAAGAAATGCTATTACGAGTACATTAGGAGAAATGAGATTAGTCTATCTTATTACAATATTTACCCAGAAAACATCGTTTGTTGAAAACAGTTAAATAATAAGCATTTAATTTACAAAATACTATATATGCTCAACAAAGAGCTTAACAATATTTACGAGAGATGTTATGAGTTCGACCAGTTACTGTTGTCAGTCCTCCAGGCTGTTCTTTCTAAAATTTTTATTTGAAGCCCCCCCCCCCCCAAGTCTTGTCATCCCTTGTTAACTTGAATGAAATTCTCTAGGTTTAATAATTGAAACCATGTCAAGTCGATCAGTTGCAATTCATTGTCTGTAATTTACTTTTCCTGAAATGTGTTCCGAGTAAAATTGTTGCAATAGCATTTCTAGTAGATTTGTTCATTTGGACAAATAGTGTATTGGCTTAGCATACATTCTGAATTGTTTAAATCACACAGAAGCATTTGAAAAAGATATTTGTAACTAACATTTAACTTTGTACCATAAATAATTAATTTAAAATTTTGGAGGTATGAACAATTACATAGTATGTTACAATAGTTTGGCAGTATTGTTTTCACATATTGTCCACGTCATATCTCAGCTTGTTGTCAAATCTCCTTCTTGAAATTTTTTGTACATAACGCTACTACATGATACTATCATAGGCCAAAATTTCAGATTTTTATCTCGTGCCCCACAAAAGATATCAAAGCCTAAAAAGTGCGATTTTTGAAATTTTTGACGAATTTCGGAATTTTTTTCGCAAAGAGAAATTAACCCCCAGATCTGGGACTTGGTGTATGAGTACACGCACTTTTGACTTATTTGTAGAAAAAATTGTGTAAGGTTGACAGTTTTCCTTGCATGAAAATTTTCCTCTTGCAAACGGATAGATTTTGGAAAAAATCGTAAATTTTGTGCTAAAATTTCACCTGTAAAAATTTAGTTTTCAAAATTTTTCTTACACTGTATATTTAGCCTATTTTATTCTGAACAAAATGCCGCAAACCCCATTTCAATTGGGAAAATAGAATACGAGATATTTACAATTTTGTGTATCCTAGTATCTGAGAAAATCGCTGCACACGATGAAACAAAGATGGCCGCCATGCACAAACAAAAAATAGTAGAATTAAAATAACGGTCATTTTGAACTTCCATCATGTTAGGGTTGTTGTACAAAAAATTTCAGATTTTTTAAAAATAGTCGAGCGACCAGTGTTGGACCACTTGAAATGGATTGACCCGTTTAAAAAAATAAATTTTCATAGACTTGTATCGCCTAAATTCAAGGCGTATTACTTTGTTATTCATACTTGCTATTATCATCCAATGAAGTTAATATTTTTATCAGAAAATTCAGTTTCTCATTTGATAAATGAATAATTGTTATAAAATTAAAATGTACTTATCTGTTTATAAATGTGCTTCCAGTTCTCTTTTTTCGTAGCGTGCAATTTGTTTAATGTCTCTATTTTCAGCTCTATTGTTCATATTCATTAACAAATACATTTTATTTATAAATAAAATCAGAATTTACATTTTAATGCTGCTTGCAGGATGAAAAAATCCATTACAGCGCATTTTATTCCGCACCAAACATTTCAAAGAGAATATTGTTATCTTAATCATTTTATAAATATTTGAATTCGCTAAATGCGATTAATGCATGCTTTAAATAAATTTTGCACGCAATAGTCTCGCTTACATTATATTCGTTTTGCATTATTTTTAAAATAATGGATGCTTCGAAAACAAAATTTTATTCATAGAGTTTCGAGATTTTGAAAATAATGGAAGTTTGTAAAAATAACACAGGCTGTATTTGTTAATTACTGCATTTATAGCAGTTATAAATGTTATAAAATTTAAATGTGCTTATAATATCTGTTTATAAATATGCTTCCAGTTCTCTTTTACGTAGCGTGCACTTTGTTTAAGGTCTTTATTTTCAGCTCTATTTTCCATGCTCATTAACGAAGACATTTTATTTATAAATAAAATCACAATTTACATTGAATGTTGCTTTAAGGATGAAAAAATCCATTACAGCGCATTTTATTCCGCACCAAACATTTTAAACATACTATTGTTTTCTTAATCATTTTATAAAAAATATGAATTTGCTAAATGCGATTAATGCATGCTTTAAATAAATTTTACACGCTATATTCTCGCTTACATTATTTCCATTTTACATTATATTTAAAATAATGGATGCTTAGAAAACAAAATTTTATTTATACAGTTTCGAGATTTTGTAAATAATAGAAGTTTGTAAAAATAAGACAGGCTGTATTTGTATAATATCTGTATTTATCTACGCTTAAACTTTATTTACATATATATTTTATTATAAAGGAATATTTTATTTTACATTTAATAGTATATTGTGCGCTTATTTTTGTCTTTATGCTTGATTAAGCTCTTACTGCGATGCTTTCAAGATTTGTATAAATATTGTTTCTTTAAAATGTTTTATGATTCTGCAACTTGATTTATTTTTTGTTTTGAAATCCACTTTCTTTCGAATAATTGTAAATACAAGATGTATCGACACACAATATATTGAATAACATTTTTTACTCCATAAAACTGACAAAAAATCCAATAATGTTTATGCTAAAATTTTATGGTGCATAGCAGACATTTAAAATTTAAAATTATCATTGCGAAAATGTTTTTGTTTTCGAATTTTATGAGTATTTTGTATATACAATATACTTATTTTCAGATTGAATTCGAACTTTCGAAATTGCTAAAATTATTTCAACTATCACAATCATTTTATGCATTTGTGTTTCTTTTTTCTAATTGAATTTAAAATTTTGTAATATTTTTATTTAACAAAATATGTTAATGGGGAAAATTTATGTGTAAACTACCTCGTCAAACTTTCATTCGAATGTTTGTAAAGTACTGATTAAAGTAAATTTGCTTCTATATTAAAAGTTTTAAAATTTAAAACATGACATTTTTTTTTATTAAAGGGTAATTCCATGAGTGTTTGCCGTTTAAGTCAGTGTCGTGTACTACGATTTTGGATACCAGTATTTAGAACGGAAAAATGTGACTTATTTTATCAGAAATATTTCATTAATTGAATATTTAATGAAATTTTTGATGCAAATTTTTCGAAAATAACGGTGGCCAACGATTTAGCAGTTAGTAGAAATGTGACTTACACGACATGTTCCGATGGAAATGCCCTAAAATATTCATAATTTAGAATAACCAGGTTCCAAAAACAATGCACGTAATTAAAATATCATATTAAGAAAATGGACACATTTCCTTTAATATTTTTATTGTTTAACTTTTCCTGAAAAATTACTTTTGTAATGCGAGATTTTAATCAATGTCTATGTTGAAAAATATATTTCCATTGAATAACCGAAATAATATGATTCGTCATTACTTTTATTAATCGTCATTATTATAGATTATAAATACATTTTTTTTTCATTGCCTTAAGTGATCGAAAGAATCGGGCAGAGTCTGATAAATGCACCCCAGGGCATCCGGGGATATGGCCCTGGGCCCACAAATTATGTCGCTGATTTTTTCCCCTTAAACAAGTACATTTCAAATAATATTGTTTCATAAAATATGAAATGTAAAATTTAAATATTCTGAATGACTTAATAAAATTAGTACTACTCGGTAATCCCGTCGACCAATTTCGCCAAATTGCACAAATCGCCAAACTATACAAATCGACTTTTTTTTTTTTTTTTTTTTTTTTTTTTTTTTTTTTTTTTAATAACGAATTACAACGAACAATTATTTTTGCACAACATTAATAAAAATACAAATTAAAAGTCAAATTAAAAATCACCTTATGACGTAAAAAAACACGTACATCACGTTTAATGTCAAGTGAATTTGACATTTGCGATCACCATTATTGGTATTTAATCTTAGAAATTGGCGAAAAACATTTTTGTGGACGGGATAACAGAGTAGTTCCATAAACTTTTTATATGTTTTTAACCTATGCACTTTTTCTGTAAATGTCATTTTTAAATGTACCTATACTATAAGAGTACCTACAATTTTCAAAATTTGCCTTATCCAGGAAATCAAATTTGAGGAAAATGCCAAAAACTGCATGCTACAACTACTGGATTCAATAGAAACAAATATTTTAGAATATCAGAATTATAGAATAAAATGATTACTAGATAACACAAATATTTATGATTTTTTAAAAAGAACGTTTTGTAAAAGATGTCTCCTTTATTCTTCAACATAAACTGTGTATCATAGATGTTTGTGATTTATACAAATGCTTATTTGAGAAAGTGGACAGTAATTCATTTTCTTGATTATTCTTGTAAGTTAATTTTTTTGTAAACTTGAAATTTTCACGCAAACAACTTTGTCAAATCATCGAATATACCTACTTTTTCTGAAAGTGACGCCGGGAATGGGGAGATAGAAAGACGGGGCTAACTTTTTAATAGGCCCTGGGCCCAACTTCAGCTTGATCGGGCTCTGGAATCGGGTTGAGATTACCCCATCTGTCAGACCTCCATGCCAAGTTGTTTCATTATCAAAACGAAGAACGGGTTTATTACTAGTAAGTAATTAAATAATTTTACGCTTAATAGTATCAATTGAAATATATAAGCTTTCAAAATATCACGCAATTAATTTTCGATGACACAAAGTATTTTTTTCACATTTCTTTGCAATCTTCTTCGATATCCTGAGTTCTTTCGATTACTTAAATTCCTCTTCTGCAGTTTTTGAATCAAATTATGTCTAACTGTTTTCAACTTGTATGTACAAGCACGTTTTTTGTAACGCATACACCCCTCTTGCCACGCATGGAAAAAAACTCACACAATTAATCACCCAATATTTTTGTTTTGACTAAATACGACTCTAAAAATACAAATCTATTGTTCTAAATTGTAAAATGAATCACTACTACTTATTTTCATAGGAAAAACATACATTTCCTATTTATTTTAAGTGTTATAGAAATTTCTGTAAAATGATAAATTTTCCAAATTAGATGTATTTTTTATATTGTAATGTAAATGATATATTGTGTAATATGATATATTTTCTATAGAAAATGTACGAACGATATTGTTTTACATCTTAATAAAATAAATTATTTTAAAAAATGAATATTAATTACATTTAATATCCTTTACTTGGTATTGTGAGGGAGTGACCTTTGTGATAAAGGCACTCTAGCATTTTTTTAGATCGTGACGTCAATGATTTAACATTGTGTAGCGTGAAAGCGACATCTATCCTCTCTTTTACTTTAACTTTCTAGAGCGTGTGTGTCGTCCTCGGTTTCTATAGTTAGGTCGTGGTTAGAAATAATATGTAAATTTGTAGTATCTTAGTTTTCAGCATATAAAAGCTTGAAGTTTGAGTGTGTGAGTGTGTCTAGCGGCGTGTGTCTAGCGGCGCAGGCTAGCTAGGTTGTGATGATAAGCAGTGGATTGATCTAGATCGAGTTATAACAAGTTATTATTGAGACTCCAGTGACTTAGCCAGGAGTTTTGCAGTGAGCCGCCAGCAGCATTTGCCGACTTAGTTCATTCAGAGGAAAGCGATTTGAGAAATTTGCGGTTGGTAAGAGATAGTAATTATCTACGTTGGGTATTTCAAAGTTAATACAGAGTGCTGTACAGCCACAGGCTGTTTAATAAAGTTTTATCTAGCAGTTTAGTTGAAGCTTACGTGAGAAGTTGATTCGAAGTGTCCCGATTGAGGCTAGTGCCGGAGCTGTGAGTATGAGTTTAACCTTTTAATAGTGTTACTAGTTATTAAAAATTAAAGAACGGTTAGCTCCACTTTCCTTGAGCCCTAACCGTTTAAATAAACTGGTTTTATCTTATACTAGATTTTATACTTAACTCTTACTTATATACTATATCTTATACTACTTATATTACTCTTTATGTATTCATTCAACAACCACCAGAACACCCCCAACGGGCAACCGTCCGTTACAGTATAAGTGAGTAGTTTTTATGTCAATCATCCGTTAAAAATATTTCTGTGTGTGTTATTCGTGAGAAATGCATGGATAGAAGTTAATCGTTTGTACAAGCCTGAGGATATTTAATTCCAAGCGGTATATTTTTCTCCTAGTCACTAACAAAGAAGATATATTCCTTCATTCACCCTATCTGACTTTTATTTTGTAAGGCACAAGTCAATCAGAATCGTCCTAAACAATTGTCATTTTGTTTTCAAAGAAAAACTGTAATTGGTGTGAGGTTTATCGCGAGTGTGCTTAAAGGTTAAAGCATTAAAAATGTTCTCCCTCACCGAAATAACATCAATAATGAGAACAGAGAACGAGAGAAATGGGATTTTTAATTTTTGTCATTTTCAAAATAAAATTAAAAAGTAAAAATATTAAAAACATTAAGAAAACTTTCAAATAGCAGTCAGATGATCACGTATTAAAAAACTGTGTCAAAATATTTCAAATAAAAATTAAAGAAGGGCGTAATATTAAATGTATTACGCGCAAAACGCTTTTAAAAGGGATAATACATCAAGAGTAAAATTTCCATGCATACACTGTAAAAAAAATCTGTGAAGGTACTAAACATTTTCTAGGACACTGGGATTCCAAGAACTTTTCATGTAACGATAACAGGAAAAATTATTGTAATCGATTCTGAAACTTGAATTTTTGCTGTTATCGTTACAGGAAAAGTTCTTGGAATCCTAGTTTCCTTGAAAATGTTTAGTACCTTTGCAGATTTTTTACAGTGTATATAATGTTAATGGGACTTCATGAATAAAAAAAAATCAACTTTTAAGCTTTCTGTCCGCAGAAAGTAACAATTCTCGAAGAATGAATGAATTGTTGCATATTATTTCCTACATAAAATTACAATATATAAATACAACATGTACAAAAATCTATACATACAATACATATAATTACATGGGATTTATGATTATTTTAGCATAATTTCAAGGAATTTTTTTTTCAAAGGTTTACCTACATTAAGTTGAATAGGTGCATTAACTATGAAATATTGCTCATGCGCATTATCTATTAAATATCGCCATATTTAAAGTATGTAAAATAATAAATTTGTAGGACTCGAAACGAACTTAAAGGTGATAACTATGTCATACTAAAAAGTCTCAAATACTCAAATATTAATGTTTTGTAATTATTTAAATTAAATAAAGAATGTACTCCTGAATCTTAAAAGATTTATATATATATATATAAATATATTATAGCATATAAAAATTAATTATAGCATGATAAAAACATTTAATAGTGAAAATTAAATCTTTACGTCATACATTAAAAAGATTTTCATTCTACAAAAATTTTGTCTGACGTCATATGTTATAAGTGTAGTGGGACTGTCTTTTTTTTTTTAAAAATCCTTAACTTTATATAGCATAAATACAGATAAATGTATGCACAAAATACTTTCAATTTGTTTTTCGAGAATAACTGTTTGATAAATACATAGCAGAAAATTCGGATATTCTTAATAGTTATTACAAACATTGTAAAGATGCATGGAAATATACATGATGATGCATTAAAATAGAGAAAATAAATAATAACTAATAATGAAAACATCTAAAAGTAGATCATAATATCGATATTTTGCTGACCATTTACTTTCAAATTTCATTTCTTTAAATTGACATTAGAAGGGAAAAAAGTAAATCAACTAAGAAATTTTACCTTTCAGTACATTTAAATTAAAACTTGCTTGCAATTGATGTAAAAAGGTTTTAATTTCTTAATTTCTTAAAACGTGTTCTAAATACCTTAATCAGACTAGAAAAATTTTAAGTAAATTTATCTCAAAATTTAGACAGCGTGATTAAGACTATGCTTCATTTAATTGCATTAATACGCCTCGCATTATTTATCTTTTGTTTTGCGGTAAGTAGATAATTTATAACTTAATTTGTTCCGCTAAGATATTTTCAATGAATATAAATATAAAAGAGTGCATATAAAAAATTTTGCATTTAGCAAAATAGTAAGATTAATAGAATTTTGGTTTACGTGTGATTTCATTTACTTAAGAAAATTTAACATATTTTTAACTAAGCCATTTAAGAAAACAAAAATTATTAACCCAGACAAAATTCTTACATTTAGTTATTTTTTTTCTATTGACAGAAACTTAAATATTTTTTCTTTATTTCATTTAATGCATTATGTACTCAAATGTTTTATTAATCTAATATACTTCAATTTTACACAATTTTCATAATACTGTTTTACTATAATTCCATTTCCTGTTATGTGTGAATATCTAAGTATTGTTAATATATATAGTAATTCTCTATTAATGAATCGCTGATGAACCCATTTCGACAAACAATATAAAATGCAAAACTACCCCAGTACGACGCAAAATTACCCCAATATATAAAATGCAAAATTACCCCAAACTACCCCACCTGCGATGTACCGAACTGCGTAAAAGAAGCATCCTTATAACTCCAAAAGTAATAATTATATTAACTAACAGATTACTGCATCGGATTAAGCGTCTCATTTCCAATTAAATTATATATATGAATTAAAATTTGAGCAAAATACAGGGTCATGAAAAATCGAAGAATGTGGAAAACAGGATTACAAATATCTTGGAAACTAATAATTCTATCGACTTCGTTCTTTATGCCAAATTTGTGTTTTTTCTTTTGCTTTTTACTTTCACTCCTTAAAATAAAACTTTTCGATTTTTTTTATAAACCTTTTATCAGAACGAATTTTTCGAGAGTCCGGAAGAATAGTTCCGGATAATCAAGGTTACTGATATTAAATAGGCTTTGTCCCATTTTTAATACATACTAAGTACATTCAAAATTTCAAGTCTTGTTCGTGAGATAGAACGTTTACAGACAGACGGACGGCAAATTTTCTTTTTTTAAATATGTTTTTCGGAATACAGAATTCACTATCTGAAACGCGTAAATCCGTCAAAAAAAATTTCAATTTTCAAAACGATTGCATGATTTACCCTATACTACGTATGATGGGTAAGTTACAAGAGAGAAAAATCATATGTCAAACTAGAATAAAGTAACAAAACTGGACCGTTTAAAATATTAAAATATTACGTCTTATTTCAATATATGGAAATGTGTAACGCATTTCAGAATTGAATTACCGTTCTTTTCATCTACAATCGGAGAATAATCCGAATTTTGAAGGATTGATGAATATGACATAGAGATTTGTATCTATTAACAATATGCAATCCACAATTTATTTTATTTAAGAGGTATAGATGTTTCAGAAAATTCCTCCTCAGGATTTTCCCCTATTAAGGAAAATGGTATGCGAATATTTTTGTTCAGCCTTGTCTATGAGGTATACAAATTATGTATAAGGAGTAATTTAAAAAAGAATAAGTAAATTTAAAAGCGTATAGCGAAAATTAAAACGTACTCTCCAACAATTATCAAGCAAAGGCAGTACTGTAACCCATTTATTTTGTGTGTCCCTGTAAATTTATGTATAAAAAACTTTATGAATGCCCTTTTAACATGATCGCGGTCAAACTCTGTGATTTATATCAATTTCACAAAAGTATAGAAAAGAAATGTTTTACATAAATAAATTATAACGTGATAAATCCATTTAATATTGAACTTTACGTCATATATTAAAAATATTTTCCTTCCACAGAAATTTTGTCTGAAGCAATATGGCGTGGTTAGCAATTATTTTATAAAGAATATATTATATCTAGAATAAATACCGTTAAATGTATGAGCAAAATATTTTAAATTTATTTTTTAGGAATAAATTTTTGATGCGTACATATTAGAAAATTGGATATTTTTATTAGTTACTGTAAACAATATACATTGTAAAGATAACATGTAAATATGCATGATGATGTATCTAAATAGAGAAAGGAATTAACGAATAATCTCTATTGAAAATGCTTTAAATTAAATCATAACATCGATATTCTGCTGAACCAACATTAGTAAGAGAAAAAATTAATCAACTAAGAAATCTTTGCTGTCAGTACATTAACATAAAATCTTGCTTGCATTTGGTGTAAAAACTTTTAATTTCTTAAATCGTGTTACAATTACCTCAGCCAGACTAGAAAAATTTTAAGTAGTTTTATCCCAAAATTTACAAAGCGTGATTAAAGCTATGTTTCATTTAGCAGCATTAATACGCCTCACATTAATTTTTTGTTTTTGTTTTTGCGGACAGTAGTTAATTATAACTTAATTTGTTCCGTTAAGATATTTTCAAGGAATATAAATACAAAAGAGTACATCTAAAGCATTTTGCATCTAGTCAAGTAGTAACATTAATAGAATTGGTTTCCTTCAAAAATTGGTTTCCTTAAAGATTTAATTTACTTAAAAGAATTTTACATATTTTTAATGAAGCCATTTAAGAAAACAAAGATTATTAATCCAGAGAAAACTCTTACATTTAGTTATTTATTTTTCTATTGACAGAAACTTGAGCACTTTTTCTTTATTTATTTAATTTAATACATTATATACACATTTATAATGAAGTCATTTGAGAGATCAAAAAGTATTAACACTGAGAAATTTTCCGCATTTACTCATGTAGTAAGATTAATAGAATATGTTTACATGCGATTTAATTTACTTAAAAAGAATTTTACATATTTCAAATAGAGTTATTTAAGAAAACTAAAATTATTAAAATAGAGAAAAGTTTTACACTTAGTAACTTATTTCTCTATTGACAAATATTTAAATACCTCTTCTGTATTTATTTATATATATATTGCTCATATTAAATTGAGTAGTCGCAGTAACTATTAAATATAACACATGTGCATTATATACTAAATGACACCATATTTAAAATGTCTAACACTTTAAACGAAAAAAAAAACATTTAAAAGTAATAATTATGTTATATTTAAAAATCTGAAATCTCAGTGTTTCCAAAATCTTTAAATTTAATAATAAATGTACTTCTAAATCTTAAAATGAAAAAATATTATACATGATAATAAAATTAGAACACGATATTGGATACATTAAATCTATTCCTGAAAATGTTTGTTTAACGTCAAATTGTATAAAATAGTGCGGGTAATTTTTTTTTATTTACTTAACTTGATGTAGCACACGTACAGGCAAATGTATGCACAAAATACTTTCAATTTATTTTTTTTTGGAATAATTGTTTCATAGATGCATATTAGAAAACGCGGTCATTCTTATTTGTTGCTATAAACAATATACATTTCAAAGATAATATGGAAATATGCATGATGCTGTATTAAATAGACCAATAATTTAATGAATAATCTATAATGAAAATATTAAAAATTAGATCTAAACATCAATATTCAAATTGCATACCTTTAAACCAATTTTCGTAGAATAAAAATTTTAATCAACTAAGAAATTTTACATGTCCGTTCGTCTAAATAAATGCTTGCTTGTATTTGACATAAAAAGTTTTGATATTTAAATTTCATAAAACGTTTCCTAAATACTTAACCAGACTGGAAAATCTTAAGTAATTTTATCCCAAATTTTAGAAAGCGTTATTACACCTATTCTTTATTTAATTTCATTAATACGCTTCACATTATTTATATTTTAGTTTGTAACGGTTGGGTGCTCGTACTGTGTGTTAAATGCAGACATAACTCAGTACATAAGATAAAAACAGTTTATTAAAAACGATAAGGGCTCAAGGGGAATGGAGCAAGTCTGTAATTTTCACAACTGAGAACACTACTAAAAGATTAAATTCATACTCACAGCTCCGGACTAGCTCAATCAGGGCCCCTCAGATTACAGTCCCTGGCCAAATTATTAGACGCACCCCATTTTCCTTATGTAGAATCATATTACTAGCTTCTTAGAAATATAACTGCGTGAATAACTTAAATTAATTATATACATCATTTGCAGGGTGGTAATAAATTAAAAGCATGCCAATGACTTTAAAATTATTTATTTTTGCAAATTTAATTAAAAACAGCCGAAATTGCAAAATTTATGGCTTGAAACTCGAAAAATGTCAATATTTTTTGGAGCTTCATTTGGCGGCAATCAGTGCGTCTATTCTTCATGGCATGCTGTTAATATAAAATTGAAATGTTTCTTGCATGTGTGGCTGACGATTCCAGACATGGATAAGATTTTCTATGAGTTTGGTTTTGTTTGTTATGACTTCCTAGCCAATTCTCAAGACGAATATAAATAGGTTTGCTAAATCTGTTTATTCTACAGCTAAAATGATGGTTTCCAAATGAAGAACCTTTTGTATTTTTGCAATGTAGAACTCCTTGTTACATAGCGCTACCCGTTAAGGCCTACTTTCAACAAAAAAATATCCTTGTGCTGAACTGTTCACGGTAATTCATTAGACATGGATACCATTGAAAATATTTGGGAGCTTATGAAGATAAAACTGGTCAAAGAGATCATAACGAAGAAAACACAGCTCATAGAAAAACTTATCCTTGTCTGGAAATATCAATCACACATGCATGAAACATTTCAATTTTGCATTAACAGCTTGCCAAAAAGAATAGAGGCCCTGATTGCCGTCAAAGGAGGCTCCAAAAAATATTGCATTTTTTTTAGTTTCATGTTTTAAGTTTTACAATTTCAGCAATTGTTAGTTTAATTTACAAAAATAAAAAATTTTAAGTTCATTGGCATGCTTTTAAATTATTATAATCCTGCAGATGATGTATATAATCAATTATAACTATTGACACAGTAATATCTCTATGAAGCTACCCAACAAACACATAACTGATGGGCCACTAGAGGCATCGTTAGCGGTGGCCCAAAGTGTTTGATAACGGCCCGCCATCTTTGGCCGTAACGGCTCCGTCAAAAAACTGTCACGCCGGCCAGAATGCGGCCACAAGATAATTGGCCATGACTACAAGAAGTTGCCCACAAATGTGCCATTAACGTTTTTATCAAAAATATCAGACAGACACAAACTGGCCACAATTATTTTTTTAAAGGCCATTAAAAATAAAGGCTGGCCAGGAGAGCACCCTCACCCAGCCATTTATGTTTGTAAGAATTAATATTTAAGCATAAATTCAAAATTTGTTCTATAAAAAATATTTGCTGGAAAATTATTTAAATGATAAACTGTCTTTGCATGTAAAACAAATGTACTAATAATCTTTATGTACACTTTTCAAAAAAGTTTACATAATAAATTTACAAATTTTTATCTTCAAATTTTTCAAAAGTTTCCAAAACATATAAGTTGAGAATGAATTTATTTGTTTATTATTTAATTATATGTTTTAAAAATTTACATTCGATACACTTAAAAAAGCATATAAATTTACTTACCTTGAACTTTTGCAAAAATTTTCAAATCACAATACTTGGCATAATAAATTTATTAACCCGTCAGTAGTCGCGTGTCGGTCTTTTCGCCGCCCGTATAACTTAACTTCTCCTAATTCATATCCCAATTACAAACACAAAAAAGATCTACCATGTAACTGACTTTAAAGATATCTGTATCACATTATTGAAGTAACAGGACATCTTTTTTTTTCCTTCAATTACATTTTTAGAAACAAAGTTGAAATTGACAAAAAATTCTACGGAACAATTCCCAATGGCAGTTCATTTTTGCTTTTTCCCATTATTCAAAATCTCATGATTAAAATGCACAACTTAAGAAAATTGCATATTTATATTTTCATTGAAATGTTATATTTATATACTAAGTGAAAAATATTTCTTATTTTACGTTTTTTGTATCCGGGGGCCAGCGGCGAAAAGACCGAGCGCGACTAATGACGTTGTGAAAAAAGTCGCGACTACTCGCGGGTTAATTTGTTTATTTATTCAATTATACATTTAAAAAAATAATAATATGATTTTTAAATCGTTTCATGTCATAAACAATTAAAATTATTAATTAAAAAAATAAACTAATTAATTAATTCGATATGCCGAGCATTCTTTTAAAATTTTTTGAAAAAGTTAAAGATAAGTGAATTAGTAATTTTTAAGTTAATCTAAATGATTATTAATATATAGTATTTTTCAAGAAAAAGCATTTATCATTTAAACAGTCTATCAAGAAATATTCTTTATAGAATCGATTTTGAATTTATGCCTAAATAATATGTGTAATATTAAACTTAGTTATGTATGTTTTATTAAAAGATGTGCTTTTCTTTCTTTCTTTCTTTTCTTTTCTTTTCTTTTCTTTTCTTTTCTTTTTTTTCAACACTTATTGAGAATTTTGTTGTCATTATTTTATTACTTTCGCCCATTCATTAAAGTCTAATTAAATCATAAAGAAATAAGTGAAATATTTCTGAACCATCTTCATTTTATAAATACAAATTTTCACAGAAGTATTATCAATAAAATAATAACAATAATAAATAATATAAAAGTGCTATTTTATGTTTACATATGCCCTTAATGACATTTTTTTAAATCCCTTTCCGTTTTTTTTATTTTATTTACCATCGAAAGCCATTAGATTTCTCAATTAAAGTTGATTAATCAAATTTCCAAATAATAATAATAATTTAAAGAAGAGTTTAAGATATGCATACTAATATTTCTTCTGAAAAATAATTTTAGATTTTTTTTTCAAAATATCTTGGCTATTTTAATGAGTTTTTCTTCACTCTAATTTTTCTTATATTGTATTAAAATTACTCAGTTGTTTAATTTAATGACATTTTCCATAAGGAAACATTACAATCCTATATCAGAGTGGATAAAAAGAAATCTTTTTCTTTCAAAGTCGCATTTAAAAAAATAATTATAACATTAAATGAATTTATTTAAAATAATCTAGAAGAATTGCGATAGTGATATAAATAAGTCGCAATGTTTAAAACTAGTTACTTTCTTTAAAATTACTAATTAAAACTTCAACAGTTGGGGGAAAAATAATAAAATCCATATAATGATACAACTGAATGAAAATTTTCAAAGAGTAATAATAAAAAAACAATTATCCTACCAAACAAATATACCTTTAAAAAATTCGAGTGAATTTGCGAATTCTTACATTTTACGTTGTATAAATTCATAAAATGACGACTTTTTAACTTTATATACTTATTTTTTATAATTCTATTATAAAAATGGATTAAAATAGTACAGAAATATTTCAAATTAAACTTAATGAATAGGCAAAGAAAATATTCAGACTTACAATATTTTAGTGTAATCCCACTGCGAAGTTTTCAATAATCGTGTAAAACTTTGATACAGAGTCCTCACAATCCAGTCAACATTCACGAAGTGATTTCATGCCATGAATGATACAGCAAAAATTTTGACCCCTGAATGTCACTGGTCGCGTCCTTGAAAAGATCCCTTCGAAACAAACCCTTTCTCATTCGTTCCCTCGCTCACGTCTAAAGGACCGGGCACATAGTACTAACTTCTTGTGGTCAGGCTTCGCTATTTTTTATCTTTCGGTTCGGCACTTTAATGTATAAATTGCTCTTTCAGTGCACTGAATCTGAACTTCAAGAAAGAAATCGAACTCGAAATCAGTTGACAGCTTTATGACTGAAGATTGGGGGAGATAAACTTTCCCTTCCTTTGTCGATTCGATACGATTCTTATCCCAAAAATAAAGAGGTTTCAAAACTAGCAACCTTTGTTCCGTTCGGAAACAAAGATAGATTTATTGCTCTTTTAGTGCAAATGAAAGTAGTGCTGTTTACTCGCAGCCTTATGATTCCCAACAATTTTCCGAACTTAACGATAACACTTATCAGTTAAAAATAAATAAAATTAATTTTCAGTTATTTTTTCACTTTATCTTTTACCTATGCCGGTTCAATATGGAAAACAAAATGAAGAGAATAAGTTTTTAAAGATAATTATATAATTATATTTAGTGAATTACTGAAATCGTAGAATTTATGTTATCATAACATGTAACCCTTTATAAACAAATAAGAGCCATGTCACACTGGTTTAAATAAAATACATTCACACACACACTCAATTACAAATATTGATATAATATTTTTTATAGTTATATAGTTAAAGGTACCTATAACTATATAACTGTCTATTAACTATAAATCTGTCTAAGACATGTCTTAGACAGATTTTGCTGTAAATATGAATTATATCTTATAAAATATTTAAAGATATAATCTATATTTATATAAATAACTTTATATAGTGTTTTGTTTTTACAAAAGATTTCATTCAGCTTTTAGACGACTGCCAAATTCCCTGTTCAACAACGCTAAACATTTATGCAATTTTTGAGTATTTTTGAAAGGGAAAAGGGCATTAAACTGGCTAGTCTGATAACTAGAGCGATTTAAGTTTTCTATTTTCTTATAAATTAATAAATTATTTGATAGTAAGCGGTTGTGGTCACGTGACAACCGTTTTTCCTTCTGTCTCACAGTATCATCTTCAGAACATAGATTGAAAATGTCCAGTTAAACAATATTTGCTGTTTTTTTTTTACCAAAAAAATATAAACCATCTTTCGATTACATAGTTTCTTACTATCAGCTCCTGCGATTTCATTCGTTTATGAACAAATATGAATTTAAATAGATGCTGTTATTAGATGTTTCTTCAAATTGGAATTCGTTCAACGTTTAAAGGGTTTTTTCTTTAAAATAAAATTTTTTGTTAGTGTATCCAGTGTGACATATTGTGCTTTGTATATTAAGGAAAATATTTACAAGTGTATTTCATTCCAGATCTGGAATGAAATACACTTGTAAATATTTTATGTGAGTGTTTATAAAAAAACATAGATATATACATTTTAATACTTAATTTACAGAGAAGATAATTTTAAAATTATTTTCTGTAAATTAAATTAGTCCTCCTACATAGGGAGAATTATTAGCACTACAATCTCTCCCTTGTCTCCGCACTTGCAGATGCGAATAAATCAAAATACATTCTTTTTTCTTTCTTTCTTTTTTTATAACATGATTTTTTATTTTTTAGAATGATCTTTCCTAAAAAAAAAAAAAAAAAAAAAAAAAAAAAAAAAAAAAAAAAAAAAAAAAAGTTTTGTATTACTGATTAATGGGGGGGGACTGAACGTGGACTGTTTTAGGCACAATCTAAGGCGTTTTTCTGTTTTAATATTTATTTTAAATTATTTTACTATATTTTAAATATTTATTCATTTTTTTTCAACTATTTTTTATGAATAATGAATGTAAAAGTGTGCCGGTGAAGAAAAAACTTGGAATTCTGTATATATTTTGGGGAGAATTCATTTTATGTATAAAAATATTTTCAAACTAAATAAAATATGTCATCTATTTTATTGTTTTAAATATAAATCTCGTAAATTATGCATGTGCTTATTAAAACCCAGATATAAAGTAATTTTTGAAAGAAATAAAATTATACATTTTCTCTCTTATTTTTATTTTAAAATTTTTATACATTTTCTCTCTTAAAATAAAAATGCTGGTCAGTTTATATTAGTCCTCTGCTTTCTATATGTTGGAGGGCCATTACCTTTTGGCCCGAAACCGACCTCTAAGAGTTTACCGGCAAAGTAAATGCAACAGTTCTGTCATTGCCGAGCCGTTAACGGCTCGGCGATGCTGCCGCAATTAGCGGCGGCTCACTTGCGGTACAGCATTGTTTTTGTGCAAATGGCCTTAACTCCTTTTGGCCACGACGAAACCAGCTTACGGTCTTAAGTCGAGTGTTTGTGGGGTAGTAATATTATTCGACACAAGAAAATATGAGTGCGTCTAATAATTTGGCCAGGGACTGTACTTTTCAGCTATCTCTCGGCTAAGCTGCTAGATAAAATCTTATTAGACAGCCCGTGGTTGTATATATTTCTTTATTAACTTTGAGATGATCAACGTAATTACTATTAAATTCTTACCACTGGCCAACTTCTCGAGTCAAATACCAAAACTCCTTAGCAACTCACTGGAGCCTCGCTAACACTCGATATCGCTTGCTCTGGATCAATCAACGCAGGTAGACACACTCTGCTAGACACCAGCGGGAAATCGCCGCTAGAGACACATTTCGCTGGCTAATATCGCTAGACACACTCTGCTGGCTAACGTCGCCAGAGACACTCCACACACACTCAAACTCCAAGCTTTTATATGTTGCAAACTGACATACTTCAAATTTACATATTACTACTAACCGCGACCTAACTGTAGAATCCGAAAGAGACACACACGCTCTAGAAAATTAAAGTAAAAGAGAGGATAGATGTCGCTTTCACGCTTACACATGTTAAATTATTGACGTCACGATCTCAGAAATACTAGAGTGCCTTTATTACAAAGGTCACTCCCTCACAAGGTGCGTTCGTAATTATATAAATACGTAGCAACTATAGTTGTCATTCATTCCGTCCGCATATAACAACGTAAAAATTACGTACCCAACCAAATCGTTTGAAATTTAAAATATATAATTATTACATAAAAAAAGATTCAATTTCATTATAATGGTGTTACACTCATTGGAACATAATAAAACTGATATGAATCTATGAGGTACATATTATAATATACATTTTGCACAAACTGTGGTGCAAAAAATTTTTTTTATTGATTTACAAGGCCATACAAAGGCATTCCATTACATAATGGTACGGGGAGAACATTATCTGGTTCGCCTTTTAATTATATTAAACTATTTCACATTTTATGAATATGATATACGTTTCTCATCTGTAATTAGAGTTACTATTCCTGTATATTTACAGGAACACAAAAAAGATTTTGATTGCTACAGTGTATTCAAAGTACTCTCTATTATAACAGTAAGATCTGAATATTTTAAAAACTTCGTTATTGTACGAACGGATTTCATTTTCTATGCTTTGCGCGCAATTTTTAACTTATTATTTTTGCGGTAAGTAGATAATTTATAACTTAATTTGTTCCGTTAAGACATTTCAAAGGATAAATATAGAAAAGACTGCATCTAAAATATTTTGCATCTAGTACAGTAGTAAGATTAATAGAATTGGTTTACAAGCGATTTAATTTACTTAAGAGAATTTAACATATTTTTCTATGAAGCTATTTAGAAAAACAAAGATTATTAACCCAGAGAGAAGTTTTAAATTTAGTTAATTATTTTTCTATTGACATAGATTTAAGTACATTTTCTGCATTTATTTATATCTATTGCTCATATTAAGTTGAATAGTAACATTAACTACTAAATAATGCACATGTACATTATCTACACATATCTCCATAGTTAAAATATGTAATACATTCTAAACGCATTTAGATGCAATAATTATGCTACATTTAAAAATCTCAAATATCAATATTTCCAAACTCATTAAATTCAATCATAAATGTACCTCTGAATCATGAAAAATCTATTAAAAAACAAAAAAAAAAACTTCTACATAAATAAATTATAACATGATAAATGCATTTAATAGTGAAAATCATGACATATTTTAAAACGATTCCAGAGAGTTTTTGTTTGATGTCACATTGTATAAAAGTGGTGCGGGTAGCATTTTTTTTATAAACTAGGTGGTTCTTCCCTCTACGAGCAAACCCCCGTTCAGACACAGCAGACTCTAAAGACATGCTAATTTGATCTATTTTTTTTATTAAGTGCTGAAGATTGATTTATAGTTAACCCTTTCGGGTCTCGTGTACTAGTGTAATTGTACATTTCTTTTAATGGAGTATTATTTTGTTCTAAGAAATAATTTTGCTACTATTTACATGTAGAAATGTTAGTATTTGTCTATGAATTTACTAAGTGACTTCATTTATGTTTCAGCATTTAGTAGTAGTAATAATTATTATTGTTATGCGAATTCTCTTTGCGCCGTTTTCGTTTCTTTTATTTTAAACATATGTTTCACCCATTAAATTTGAAATAAAAATCACTTTCCTGAAAGAATTGTGTGTAATAAAGCGGAACAAGTATTAGAAAGTTGTAACATAAGTTAAATCTTATTGTAATACAATATTTTCTAAACATCTTCAAAAATTCTTCCTTAGCCTTTTGTCATATAAATGTTAATTCAATAGTACACAAAGCAACAACATACGTTATCTTTCAGACAATGAAATATTCGTTAAAAACTATTTAATCTATATGGATAACAAGTGTTAAAGTTATTAATGTAAAATTATTTTTTTCTAAAAACATAAAAAAAATTCGGACCCCAAAGGTTTAATGGCGAATCAGTTTCTTTACAAAATCCAGTGGATGTTTTGTCTTTGAATGAATAAGATCTGTTAAACATTTGCTAATATAGAATGAATTAAGAAACAGACTCTTTGTATCCCGGTTTTTTTAACAACAATATGCGAAAGCTGTTTTAAATAAGACACTTTAAATGTATTGTTTTAAATCTCACGTTATTATCAGCAGAGTTTTCTTTCTTTTTTTACTGTTCACCTAAAAATACTGTTCTTGTTTGAAAGGAAATGATATTTGAGCTGTATTAGAACTCGCAACAATTGTTTAAAAAACCATCTCAAAAAAAGAAATAAATGTATATACTGGACAATTACACCATAAAATTTAACTACTAAGAATGTATTTATGAAAAATACAACACATTGCTCAATGGTGCACAAAACAAGAATTTTAATATCAACTTGTACAATTTAAATAAAATAAAAATATCAACGTTTCGCGCCGTCTTCTGAGGCCATCTTCAGGAAAATATGATAATGGAAGGACTACGTTTGCTTCTTGATCGAGAGATAATATTTCTAATAAATTAAAATCGAAATGAATTAAAAGTTTAAAAATGTTGCCACTTACACGTGAGTAAAAATTAAAATACTGCAACGAGATAAAAATTTTAAGATTTTATAATGTTATGCCATATTTTTGGTATATTGGTTGACAAATTATCATTACAAGGTTTATTTTCTCGTGAAATGATTTCGTCAATGATATCTCATTGACATCGTTACAGATAAGATCGACAAAATTCCAAAAGATCAAAAATCTGGTATTTATGAAATCCCCATCACATTATCAAATAATGTTCAAAAAGTCTACATCGGCATGACAACACGCAAACTTTTAATAAGGATTAAAGAGCATTGCAGAGATATTAACCAGTATAAACAGAATACTGCTCTTTCTCGCTTCTACTTGGCGAACAAGGGTTGCCGTATTAACTTTGATGAGGCCAAAATCATAGTTCCGTGCAATAACAAAGTTGAAGGTAAAATAAGAGAATCTGTCGAAATCATTGCACGAGAAAATAAACCCTGTAATGATAATTTGTCCTACAACATACCAAAAATATGGCATAACATCATAATATCTTAAAATTTTTTATCTCGTTGCAATATTTTAATTTTTACTCACGTGTAAGTGGCAACATTTTAAAACTTTTAATTCATTTCGATTTTAGTTTATTAGAAATATTATCTCTCGATCAAGAAGCAAACTTAGTCCTTCCATTATCATATTTTCCTAAAGACGGCGCGAAACGTTGATATTTTTATTTTATTTTAATTGTACAAGTTGATATTAAATTTCTAGTTTTGTGCACCATTGAGCAATGTGTTGTATTTTTAAAAAATACATTCTTAGTAGAAATAAATGTTTCGTGTAAATATATTTTTAAATTTATTTATTTTTATTTATTTATTTATTTATTTTTTGTAATATTATTGTTTGGTCCTTTCAAATGTGACGTAATTTCTCCTGTTTATTATTTTAAAAGCATATTGATTTTATTATTTTAAAATCTTATTTCTCTTCTGAAATTCATGTCAAAGTACTTTTGTTAAAAGTAAATATTTTTATTTGCAGCGTATTAAAGTTGGCGACAATAGTTTAATCCTTTACTGCACGGTGTGCCACATCTGGCAACTATCTAAAAACACTGTATTTCGCATTATGCGCTATGAATTAGGCCAATATAATCACAGTAACTCATAAAGAACAGTCCAAAGAATGAAATAAAACTTATTTTGTCCATGTCAGATGGCTGCATTTGACAAAATAATAGAGTTTGTTCTTCGGAAAAGAAAAAAAAAGTCGATCATGCTATAAAAGCAAATTTTACTTTTATTTATTTATTTATTTTTGAATACTTAAAAATATTAATATAAATAAAAATGAAGAGTATTAAATAGATAACTATTTTAAGCCCAATTTAATTCCAAAATATAACGATACAGTATTAAAAAAAAAACCTAATTGGTGTTTATCGAGTACATACTATAAAATACCTATGTTTAGCTGACAATTTGAAAAGCATTTTTTTAAACTATTTTTCCCATTATTAGACTTATATAAAGATTTCAAATATTTCTTTTTCATAAAAATAGAAAAAAATTGTGCAGTGAAGGGTTAAAAGATTATGCAAAAAATGTGAGATAAATGTGTAAAGTAAATATGTTTTTAAATTTAAACTATTTGGCAAGATTAGCATATGACATATTGCGTAACTTCCTCCCTCTACAATTTTTAACTCGCAATAGCGCTTTTATTATTTCAATATTTTCTTTCTGTTTTAAAATTCACGTGTAAATATAAATTCTATGAAGTAATTACAATATTTTCTTACTTTTATTGCATATTAATTAATCTAAAAAATTAATTCTGATTTGTAAGATTTTTTTTCTCTTTATAACAGCTACGTATAAATAAAATTTTTATGTGATAAAATGGTATTATTTGCGCGGTTTTTACAAATTGGCAACAACATAAAATCATAAGCTTTTCCAAAATATTTAAAAAATATCACTTCAAATGCTGAAAACTTGAGTGTAAATTGGAAATAAAACATCAAAGAATTAGTCAAATAAAAAATAATTGTAGTCTGAACATCGGAAGTTTATAACGTATAAAATGATTTTAAAATTATTAAATTCCCATACATAGTTCTTGCTCTTATAAAACCTTTTTAATGAAACGATTTTGACAAACTTTAACATTAAATATATCTTACAATAATTATTTGATTTAAAAACTGCCTACATTGACGTGTTCATCAAACATTCTCTCTAATACTACTTATTTTCATATTGTTGTATGCAATTGTTGTTTGCTTAACCTTTTCGTGTCTGCTGTAATATCATACAGCACGATAGTGCTGTATAGTAGAGCTCAGATGCATCTCTAATGTTAAAGTCCAAAGTTTGCCTCTTAATAACTTTGGAACTAATCATCAGATCGCGACGAAATTTAAAAGGGGAAGTGTACAACTCTAGATCTTAAAGTTTACAAAAATTCATCCAGATCCACCAATTAGTTTTGGAGATCCAGAACCCCTGTTTTGGCACTTTTTGCTCGTGAAACAAGGAAAAAAAGAAACAACTCAATTTTAACCCGAACCAGGAAACATTCAGCGAAGTGTAATAGCTTATTCGAAAGCTTTTAATTTAGGGATGTACCTTTCGAAGATCCGGTAAAAAAATATCAAAAAATAAGGAAATGGCACCCATTTAAAATTTACATAACGCTCCATAATTTAACATTATAGAGATCTCTCCTTTTTAATTGCTAATTCAACCATTTTTTCGAGTTGCCACCAACTAAAAAACAATACAATAATTAAAAAAAGAAATGATAGCACGTGTTCTTTTTTTTATAGATCAATAAAATTTCTTATTATCTTGGTAGGTTTTTGAACCTTTAAAAATGATGTCATTCAAAACAGAACATACATATTTTTCATAAACATATATTTAAACTGAAACTAAATATGCGTTAAAACAACATCGTACCTTTGAGTGTTTTCGACGCCAAAACAGTTATTAAAATACATGTATTTCAATTAAAAAGGGATAATTTAGAAAGAAAATCTATATATATAAAAGAAAGTCTGGATTTCGTATTAATCACAGCAGAATAAAATCTACCGAACCAAGAATCTTGAAAATTGGGGTAAAAATAATTCCTATAACACCGAGTGCCGCTAAGAAGGGATTTTAAGAAATTCCACCCGTAAGTGGGGTAAAAAAAAACGAACTTTTAAAAAATTCCTTAAAAATAGGCATGTGTTGTTATTTTTCTACTGATATCATATTTTAGTGTATTTTTTCATGCTAAATCGAATGGTACCAAGCAAATTCTTTTAAATCCAGTAGTTCGTAAGATACATCACATTTTCAAAATTTGGCGATGTTCTTCGGCGCAAAATCATGAAATTTTCAATCCTTATCTATACATGTAAAAGAAAGTCTGGATTTCGTATTAATCAGAGCAGAAAAAAATCTACCGAATCAAAAATCTTGAAAATTGGGGTAAAAATAATTCTTATAACACCGAGTGCCGCTAAGAAGGGATTTTCGAAAATTCCACCCCAAAGTGGGGTAAAAAAAGGAACGAACTTTAAAAAAATTCCTTAAAAATCGGCTTTTCTAGTTATTTTTCAACTGATAACATATTTTAGTGTATTTTTTCATGCTGAATCGAATGGTACCAAGCAAATTCTTTTAAATCGAGTACTTCTTAAGATTCTTCACATTTTCTTAATTTGGCGATGCGTTCGTCGCAAAAACCTGAAATTTTCAATGCTTATTTATATAGATCAGATTTTGTATTTATTTTTAAACTCATACCATATTTCAGTGTACTTTTGCATGCTGCATAGAATAATATTAAGCAAATTCTTTTAAGTCCAGTCGTTCGTGAGATACTTCAAATTTTTTAATATGGCGATGTCTTCGGCGCTAAAAGTTGAAAATTTCAATCTATCTATAAATCATTGTACAATAAAATCTAACGAACCTATAATTTTGAAAGAGAGCTCTATAATCAGGTTAACACGATTATGTAAGCTACATATAAGTATCTCAATATATATAAAACACAAAGTGAAATTTCATTCCGGCCCCTTATAACTTAAGTTCTTCTAGATAGATTTTAATGGAACTTACATTGTTAGTTGGATAATTTTTCTGAAATTTTGTAGCAAATGAAATATAGAATTCTACGTTGTTTAATTGAATACTTATGCAGATGTTTTAAATCATATGAACCCAATTACAAAAGTTTTGCTTTATTTTAAAGGTTCCTCTGAATGAATTTTAATGTGATTAAAATTTTTAACATGTTGAGCGCTGCGTCATTCATTGGTGACTATTATTGAACTTTCAGTTTAGATGACGGACTTTTCACCGATGACAGATAGTCTAAAGTACGATATAAAACTAAAAATTACTATGATATAAAAATTTCGTTTTATTCAAAGTTTTTTAAAAAACACTGAGCAGCGTAGCGGACGAAGGCTGCTAGTTCTTCTATAATTAAAAAAATAGCGATTTGAAAATGAAGATATTAAAATCTGTGTAGATACCTATGACCATAAAAAAAATCTGTGTAGATACCGAAAAACTGCACTGGGACTACCATCTGGGAGAGGCCAGTTCTGTCGCCAAGTTTTTCGCCAAAATTGAAGCCAACTTGGCGTTATTTCTCTTATTTTGCTAAACTAATGTGTCTATTAATAACTTTAAACTAATGCTAATGATAGATTTGTTAGTTGAAGGTGATTGATAAAGTTCCTGAAAGGATCTGAAAAAGCTACGAAATCATATAAAAAACTGGTGGAACCAGAGAGAAAAGTAGAGCTCGATCTAAAAAAAAGTCACAGTAAAAAAATGTGAAATATATTCAATCTAAAAATGTGTGTAATAAAGAAATGGAATCAGATGATCTGGAAAGCTGAAATAACCCAAATTTTTGTAAGCTGAAAATGTAGACTGAGCTTTACTGGTGCTTATATTCAGAATTATACTCTAATCCACTCAAAGTGATTACTGAAGAAAGTAGTCAATACATTGTACTGTTATTATGTCTCGAATCAGTTAAGCTACACAACGCTAAATGAATATAAACCATGAAGTAATAATTGAAGTATAACATTAATATAATCAGGTTGTTGAGGAATTGATGTAGATAAATATGTCTGAACACAAATATATAGTACATGGTTGAATCGTATCTGTTCAAGGTTTTGAGTTTAATTGGAACATTGATCTTCCATTTATCAAAACCGCTGGAATTCAATTGTGTCCACACTTTGCACTGAACGAACCGTTCTCATACTTCCTTACACTAGCCTGTAACATATATTTATGAACCCGAATTTTTAAACTGGTTATGGATGATTGACATACGGAGTGAGTTAAAAATGCCTCTTTTTCCCTGATTGATTTTAAGGCACCAGTAAAGCTCAGTCTACATTTTCAGCTTACAAAAATTTGGGTTATTTCATTAGCTTTTCAGATCATCTGATTCCATTTCTTTATTACGCACATTTTTAGATTGAAAATGTTTCACATTTTTTGCTGTAAAATTTTTTTTAGATCGAGCTCTACTTTTCTCTCTGGTTCCACCAGTTTTTTATATGATTAAGAGTACATGTCTTTTGGTGGAGTATTATTTTGTTCTAATAAATATTTTTGCTACCATTTACATGTAGTAATGTTAGTATATGTCAATGAATTTACTAAATGACTTCATTTATGTTTCAACATATAGTAATATTAATAATTATTACTTTTTTCGGATTCTCTTTGCGCCGTTTGTGATTTTTTTAAACATACATTTTACTCATTAAATTTAAAATAAGTGTTACTTTTCTGAAAGAATCATGTGTAATAAAGTGCGAAAAGTATTAGAAAGTTGTAATATAAGTTAAATCTTACTGTAAAACAATATTTTATAAACATCTCTAAAAATTCTTCCTTAGCCTATTGTCATATGAATATCAATTTAATAGTATGCAAAACAACAACATGCGTTATCTTTCAGACAATGAAATATTCGTTAAACACTAATTTATCTACATGGATAGCTAGTGTTAAAGTTTTTAACATAAAAGTAATTTTTTCTAAAAATTGAAAAATAAAATCGAACCCGAAAGGGTTTATATTAACGAAGAGAGGCTGTCGGTCACAAAAATCTCAAATTCAACGATGGTGACAGCGTTAGTTACTTTTTTTTAGAAAAGAGAGATTACTTAACTCTATGTAGTACAAATACACATAAATGTACGAAAATACTTTCAAGTTATTTTTTAGGAATAACTGTTCGATAATTACATATTTGTAAATCCAGATATTTATAATGGTTACGAAAAACAATATACATTATAAAAATAGTATGAAAATATGGATGATGCCCTATTAAAATGGAGAAAAAAATTAATGAATAAGCTATAATGAAAATATCTAAAACTATATCAACACATCGAAATTCTGCTAAACATATACTAATAAACTGAAATTCCTTAAATCAACTTTAGTAGGACAAAAATTTAATCAACTACGAAATGTTTCCTATCTGTACATTTAAATAAAAGCTTGTTTGCAACAGGTCTAAAAAGTTTTCATTTCTTAAAGATGTTCCAAATAACTTAAACAGACCAGAAAATATTTAAGTAATTTTAACCCAAAATTTAAAAAGCTTGATTAAATGTATACTACATTTAACTGCATTAATACGCCTTACGTTATTTACTTTTTTTCCCGTAAGTACATAATTTGTAACTTAATTTATTCCGTTAAGATATTTTCAAGGAATATAAATACAAAAGCATGCATCTAAAACATCTTGTATCTAGTAGAGTAGTCAGAGCAATAGAATTGGTTTACACGTGATTTAATTCACTTAAGAGAATTTAACATATGTTTAACGAAGTCATTTAAGAGAACAAAAATTTTTAACACAGAGAAAATTTCCAAATTTAGTTTTTTTTCTATTGACAAAAAATTGTATATATTTCCTGCATTTATTTATCTGTATTGCTCATATTAGATTGAGTAGTCAGATCAACTATAATATATTACGCATTAAATTATCTGTTAAATATAGTCATATCAGATATGTTTAACACTTCACACGCAAATGGCATTTAAAGATAATAATTATGTTATATATTTAAATATTTCAAACGACAATATTTCCAAACTCTTTAAATTAAATCATAAATACACTTCTAAATCTTAAAATCCAAAAAAAAAAAATCTTTTCTAAATAAATCTATTATAACATGACAAATGCATTTAATAGGGAAAATTACGTCATATGTTAAAACAATTCCAGGGAATGTTCCAGTTCGATGTCACATGGAATAAAAATAGGGCGGGTATAAATTATTCACCTTCATGTAGCATAAACTCAAGTAAATCTACGCACAAAACACTTTTAATTTAAGACCAACTGATTGATACATACATATTATAAAATTCGAATATGCGTTTTAGTTACAATGAACAATATAAACTGTAAAGATTTTATAGAAATATGCATAATAGTGTATTAAAATTAGAGATGGGCATTATTTATCGTATTAGAATAAATAACAACGTTATTATTTTATGGTGCATTATTTAGTAACAGACAAACGAAAAGTTCCTGTTAAATTTGCAACGCATTACCTGCAAAGTATGTAAAAAAATAAATAAATAAAAAGCTAAAACAACTGTTTTTTAAAAATATATATTAAAATTATAATAACAATAAAATTTCCAAAATTTGTTTTCGATATTAATATAAAAAGACTTTAAAAATATATTTTGAAAAAAAAAAGTCTTTTTTAACGCTTTTTACGACGCGGTTAAGAAGAAAGGAACTGAAAGAACTGACTGAAAGAAATCGTGATCAACAATCGCAAATCCTTCCGTGTCCTTTACAGCTTTCAATGTCTAGAAAGTATCATCCACTATCCTCTATCCATGCAGAATAGTCCTATCCAAAAACCCAATCAAATTCCAATTCTCTAGAAAAAACACCTGGCCGTCCGTCGGAAAAGGAAGAAAGAAAAAAAACAAAAAAAAAACCGCTACGACTGTTAAAAAAATTTCTGAAAAACTCCATTTATTCATTACTGTTATTTCTAATACAGCAACTCTTTTTATTCAATAGGAAGAAAAAATATTTTTTAACACATCACATTCATGTAAGTTGAAATGTTATAATGTCTTGTGTAGATAAATAGCGTTGCATGGAATCATTTTAGTAGATGGCATTCGTTGGAATAAAAATATCAAAGGTTTTTTTTAATAATGGATATCAAAGGATGGGATTAAATTCGATTTCGTTCCATTGGCAGAGTTAATTTTGTTAGCCATTTTTGCCGATGTGGTGTTTCCTTTGACTTTGAATGTTTAAAGAGAATCCGGGGAAGGGAATTATTTTGTTTTTGTTGTACTTTTGACCAGGTAGCGGCGGTTTTTTGACTTAGGAAGTTTAAAAGGGATAATGCTTTAATCTGTGATGCTAATGGAGTTTGAGAAGTTTGTTTCTCTTTTCTTTTGTGTGTGTGTGACGCTAGATTTTTTTTTTTGGGGGGGGGCGGGAGGAGAAATATGCTTTTATTATTTGTTTATTTATTTATTAGTTTCTTAAGGCTGTGTTTTCAGGAAATCAGAGCAAAGAAGTTTTTTATATTTCTGCGATTTTTTTTTCATTGTAAATAATAGAAAGATAATAAGACCGCATTATTTGCGCGACTACAATTGTAATTAATTTGAAAAACTATTAAAAATTCGTTTGGATAAATTGTTTTTAATTTAAAGCTTAAAAATAACATTTTCAGGTTCTTTTGGATTATTTTTTAGTATGCGTTGATAAATATCGCTGTAATGAAATCGAGGTTCAAATTTCTTTTTTTTTTACAAATTATTTTTTTTCAAATCTCTTTTTTTACATAATGTTAAAGCACTGTTAAACTTAATGTAGCAAGTCTTCTCTTATCGATTACAAAAAGCTAATTTTTAAGCCATTCATTTTAGAGGCATAGTTTCAATTACAAAACTGTTTCAAATTTTACTCTGTATCATAAAAAATCGATTTATCTTAAAAAAGCTGTTTTTTAAATACATAAGAAATAATAATAATGAGAAGAAGAAGGAGAAAATACAATGTTTCGGTCTTATAGCTTTCTAGGTATTTCAACCATGTAAAAAATATTTTTTTTCTGTAACCAAAACTTACAGAGTTGCGATACATACACTTTAAGGAATTTTCAGATTTTGAACCAGCAAGTATGGAAAAACATGTTTTTAATTCTGTATTGCTAAATTGCATATGATTAAAAAAGTATAGATAATATTTTCCTGATCTTGTAGTGTTCGCACAGCATATGCATTGATATGTATGACAGCAATGAAGTCCGGAAAAAACTTTTATTTCTTTTACAAATTATATTAAAACTGTGTTTATATTTGTACAGGGCATCTCTTATTACCGTTTACCAAAAGCTAATTTCTTAGTTTTAGTAGTGTAGTTCCAATTGAAAAAAAGTTTCAGATATTATTATGCATCATTTAAAACCCAATTTACGTTAACATAGTTGCTTTTTAAATAGTTAAGAAATATAAAAAAATGTCAATGCCTAGATCCTGTAAGCTTTAGTCATTTTTTTAATGTCCTAATCATAAAGAGTGCTAGTCAGTCAGGGGTCGAATTTCATTCCGTAATGTTAAGTCTATGGGCGTTTAATGCATTCTTATATTCAAAACATCTCCTTGAAGAATTAATATTTAAAAAAAATCAGTATTCTATTTTTAAAGAATGTCTCTTTTTTTCTAAGTTTTCAAAATATTTCTTAAATCCATCTATAATTTTATAAGAATTGTTGAATTTGTACGTGTAGTTCGTTATTTTTTTAACATAATATATTAAATTGAGTTTGAATTTTAGAAATATTTTCGCAAAAAAAAGTGACATCCTTTGAGAGAATACTAACAAGTTGGAAATTGCACGTGAAGCGTAGCAAATGAGGTGCGTTCGTACGATAACGAAGTTTTAAAAATATTACTTTCATTTATCAATCTCATAAAATTGTAAATAGTGAATTACAATTAAAACGCTCATCAAACAATGCTCTTCCTATACCATTATGTAATGGAATACTTTTGTGTGGCCTTGTCAATCAATAACAAATGTTCTTTGCACCACAAATTATGTAAGATGCATATTATAATATGTACTTTATAGTTGCATATAAATTTTATAAAGTTCGCATGTGTGTAACACGATTAAAATGCATTTGAAACATTTTTCCCATTGACCGTAATGTAACGGAATACTTTTTATTGTCCCTGTAATTGATCTATGCATCCGATTTTCATAAAATTTGAAATAACTAGACACAATTATGTAATAATTATGTATTTTAAATTTCAAACGTATAGAATATATTTGAAACTTTTTCCCCATTGACCATAATGTAATGGAATACTTTTGATTGCCCCTGTAATTGATCTATGCACACGATTATCAAAAAAATATGAAATAACTCGACATAATTGGGTAATAATTGCGTATTTTAAATTTCAAACGATTAAAATGCATTTGAAACTTTTTTCCCCATTGACCGTAATGTAATGGAATACTTTTGATTGCCCCTGTAATTGATCTATGCACACGATTATCAAAAAATTTGAAATAACTCGACATAATTATGTAATAATTGCGTATTTTAAATTTCAAACGATTAAAATGCATTTGAAACTTTTTTCCCCATTGACCGTAATGTAATGGAATACTTTTGATTGCCCCTGTAATTGATCTATGCACTCGATTATCAAAAAATGTGAAATAACTCGACAGAATTATGTAATAATTGCGTATTTTAAATTTCAAACGATTAAAATGCATTTGAAACTTTTTTCCCCATTGACCGTAATGTAATTGAATACTTTTGATTGCCCCTGTAATTGATCTATGCATCCGAATTTCATAAAATTTGAAATGACTCGACAAAATTATGTAATAATTATGTATTTTAAATTTCAAACGATTCGGTTGGGTAGTTTTTGCGTTGTTATATGCGGACAGACGGACGGACGGACAGACGGACGGACGGACAGACGGACGGACTGAACGACCACTATAGGTGCTACGTATTATATAATTACGAACGCACCTAAAAAAGGTGTTAAAAATATTAATTCCTTAAGGAGATATTTTGAATGTAAGGATGCATGAAACCCCAATAGATTTAACATTACCGAGAGGGATTCGACCGATGAGTGACTAGCAACCTTAAGACAGTAAAAATGTATTCATCTACAGCAAAAATTTGCTGAGTTATTATGCTTAGAATTTTATGAATTTTTGACGTTTTAATTACCATAAATGGAAAACGTGTTTTAATGCCAGAAAAGCTGAAAATGCTTGAAATTAAAAAGTGGCATAACTAGACTATACTAGCCATTTGTAGCATAACTAGCCATTCATTTTAGAGGCATAGTTTCCATTACAAAACTGTTTCAAATTTTACTCTGTATCATAAAAAAATCGATTTATCTTAAAAAAGCTGTTTTTAAATACATAAGAAAAAATAATAATGAGAAGAAGAAGAAGAAAATACAATGTTTCGGTCTTATAGCTTTCTAGGTAATTCAACCATGTAAAAAATATTTTCTTCTATAACCAAAACTTACAGAGTTGCGATCCGTGCACTTTAAGGAATTTTCAGATTTTTAATTTAGCAAGTATGGAAAAACATGTTTTTAATTCTGTATTGCTAAATTGCATATGATTAAAAAAGTATAGATAATATTTTTCTGATCTTGTAGTGTTCGCAAAGCATATGCATTGATATGTATGGCAGCAATGATGTCGGGAACAAACTTTTATTTCTTTTACAAGTTATGTTAAAACTGTGTTGATCTTTGTACAGGGCATCTCTTGTTATTGTTTCCCAAAAGCTAATTTCTTAGTGTTAGTGGTGTAGTTCCAATTGCAAAAAAGTTTCAGATTTTATTATGCATCATTTAAAACCTAATTTACGTTAATATAGTTGCTTTTTAAATAGTTAAGAAATACAAAAAAATTATAATGCCTAGATCCTGTAAGCTTTAGTCATATTTTTTTCTTTAATGTCCTAATCATAAAGGGTACTAGTCAGTCAGGGGTCGAATTTCATTCCGTAATGTTAAGTCTATGGGCGTTTAATGCATTCTTATATTCAAAACATCTTCTTGACGAATTAATATAAAAAAATCAGTATTCTCTTTTCAAAGAATGTCTCTTTTTTTCTAAGTTTGAAAAAAAATTCTTAAATTCATCTATAATTTTATAGGAATTGTTGAATTTGTACGTGTAGTTCGTTATCTTTTTTAACATAATATATTAAATTGAGTATGAATTTTAGAAATATCTTGGCAAAAAAAAAGTGACATCCTCTGAGAGAATACTAAAAAATGTGCTTAAAATATTAATTAATTCCTTAAGGAGATATTTTGAATATAAGGATGCATCAAACCCCGATAGATTTAACATTACCGAGAGGAATTCGACCGCTGAGTGACTAGCAACCTTAAGACAGTAAAAAGTATTCATCTACAGCTAAAATTTGCTGAGTTATTATGCTTAGAATTTTATGAATTTTTGACGTTTTAATTACCATAAATGGAAAATGTGTTTTAATGGCAGAAAAGCTGAAAATACTTGAAATTAAAAAAGTAGCAGAACTAGGTAGGTTTTGTCCGGTAAAAATTAAGATTTTAACCAAAAGCTGATTTTAATGGTGTTGATTCATTTGATAAAAAAAAAACAGCGTTTATACTCACGTCCCAACATTATTTCAGACATTTTGTTAAAAGTCTTCTAAATAAAACATCTTTTGACAGGATACCATTAGATACATGTTATGAAAATAACAGGTTGTTGGAACCCGTGTCTTATGCAAGTATTTAACATCGTAACCTGTTAAAATAACGCTATTTCCCATCTCTAATTAAAATATAAGGTGTTTATAACGTCCTGGATTCAGTTTGATGTTTAATTAATTATAAAATAATAAAAATAGATTAAAATTAATAACATAAATGATTAGATAGACTCAAAAAGTTTCATGACCTTTGTCAATGAAATTCCACGTGTGCCTCCTTCGTCGCACGGAGAATATCAAGTAGCGGCAAGCATGTCGGCATCCACAGAGGCTTTCGCGGATGTAATTCTGGCTTTTAATTCATTAATGTTCGACACTCTTCTCTTGTAAACATTGTCCTTTAAAAATCCCCAAAGGAAAAACTACAGCGGCGTTATATCATGTGACCTGGGTGGCCAAAGAATTGGACCTCCTCGCTCAATCTATCTTCCTGGAAAATGCCAACATGCTTGCCGCTAAATGGCGTGAAATTGGCTATCGACTAGATATTCTCCTTTGCGGAGAAGGGGGGCACACGTGGAAGCTCATTGACAAGGGTCATGAAACTTATTGAGTCTGTCTAACCATTTACGTTATTAATTGTAATCTATCTTTATTAATCTTAATTAACATCAAAATGGGTCCGGGATTTTGTAAACACCCTGTAGAGAAAATAATTAATAATCTGTAATGAAAATATCTAAACTAAGATCATAACGTAGATATTCTTCTGTCCATTTACTATTAAATTTCATTTCTTTAAACCAACAATAGTAGGACAAAAATTTAATCAACTAAGAAAATTTTCCTGTCAGTACATTTAAATTAAAGCTTGCTTGCATTTTATGTAAATTTTTAATTTCTTAAAACGTGTTCTAAATATCTGAACCAAACTAAAAAATCTTTAAGTAATTTTATGGAAAAAATTAAAAAGCGTGATTAAACCTATGCTTCATTTAACTGCGTTAATACACATCACATTGTTTATGTTTTGCTTTAACGGTAAGTAGAAAATTTATAACTTAATTTGTTCCGTTAAGTTATTTTTAAGGACTATAAATACAAAAGGGTGCATCGAAACATTTTGCGTCTAGTAAAGGAGCAAGATTAATAGAATCGGCTTGCAACAATATTATTACTTAAGAAAATTTAACTTATTTTTAATGAAGTCATTTAAGAAAACAAAAATTTTTAACCCAGAGAAAATTTCTACATTTACTTATTTATTTTTCTATGAGCAGAAATTTAAAGATCTTTTCTGCATTAATTTATTTTAATACATTATGCACCGATATGTTTTATTAGACTAATATGTTCAAACTTTGCACAATTTTGATAACACTGTTTTAATACATTTTCGTTTTTTGAAATGTGCGAATACATTGTAATATTTTTTAATGGAGATATATTGGTTAACAATCAAAACAAATTTCACCACGCGAATTTAATAACTTGAGAACTAAGCGTAAAACCTTCAGTGTGAAAAATGTCCAAGCCGCAAATCGAACCCAGAACCTTCGGAATAGCGCTGCAAGTATTGTACCATTTGAGTTAGGATGACGATGCCCATCTTAGCATTTCTCGCTCTCATTTTTTAGCAAAGCTTCAACTGCTGTACAAAATGGAATCGTTTTCATGAACACATAATCCTGATGCGTAACATGAGACACATATAATTCCAGCATCTGTAAAAAAATATATAATGCAAACAAATATGTAAAGCATGCATCAATAGGAAAATCAATACGATTATCTAAATCACATTCAATAATACGGAAATAATAGAATTTCAATGGGACAAAATGGGACCCATTAATTGGGACATAATCTCTATGACAACCTAGAAAACATTATACCTATCATGGAAAATTTGTAAATTAATTAGTGTGATAAGTTTTAATTCAATGAAGAAAACTTTTATTAATTTTTTTAAGCTTTGATGCTATTTTCATAAAATTTGAAAGAGTCGACAAATTTCCGCGTTAAGTTTTCTATATCTGATTGTAAACTATTCGGCAGAGTAGGTATATACGGACAGACGGATTACTAAAGATGCTGAAAGAAAATGCATCTAAAATAGTGCATATGCAAGAATTTGTGCAAAAAAAGCTATGAAGATATCGTTAAAGAAAATACCTACTCTTTTTCATTTTTACACACTATACGGCCAAAGATGACCGTCCACTTGCGATTTTTAACATTTTGTTAAATATCTAGAAAAATACTTCAGAAATCATCTTGAAACCTTCAGAGTATAAACATAATAGTATAGGTCATACATTTCCGTGAAGATTTTCTCCAGAAACTCCATAGGGGACCGTCAACAATTTTAAAAAGAACGAAAATCTTTTCGATAACCCTGCCAAAACTAATGTAGCAAAAGCGTTCAAACTGTAGATTATGATTAAGTGGCTTTGTGTAATAAACCATTTTCATTTTTATGCGGATAGCATGCATACTCGTAGCGATATTAAGGTTTTTATAAAAACAGACCCAATTTTTTCAATTTTTTTCTCATAATTTACAGAGTTCTTAATATATAATAATGTTCTTTTTTGAAAATAAGACAAAAAACATTGCACACAATACCCTCTAATCAGAATTACAAAATAATAAAAATTGTATTAAAAATGAGTAGTTTTACTAAATATTTTTTCTTTACACATGTGTCAGCGTTATCAAAATTTCATTTGCATATGTTGTTAGCTAAATATATACAGCAACTTTTCTAAAAGTCTCAAAAGCATAGCTTGAAAATTCTGAAAGTGTTCGTCGATAGAAAAAGCACAAAATCTGTTGTTCCCAAAATGAAGCAAAAAAATGAGGAGTTGTATCCAAATATAGTAGCACGTGCCACATTGTGTATTATATATTGACACTAATCAATGAAAAAATGAACACAACCCCTCATCTTTTTTCGTCATTTTTGGAATAACGGATTTTGAGCTTAGCCAATCGCGAATACTTTCAGAATTTTCAAGCTATGCTTTTGAGACTTTCACTAAAGCTGCTCTATAGATTTAGCTAAGACAATATGCAAATAAAATTTTGATAATGTTCACGCATGCCCAATGAAAAAATAATTACTAAAACTGTTTATTTTTCATACTTTTTTATTATTTATAATTCTGTTCAGAGGGTATTGTGTACAATATATTTTGTTATAATTTCGGTAAAGAACATTATTTTATATTAAGTACTCTGTAAATTTTGAGCAAAAAAAACTAACAAAAAATTTGGGACTGTTTTTATAAATATCTTAATATCTCTACAAGTATCCATGCTATCCACATAAAAATGAAAACGGTTTATTACCATAAGCCACTTAATTATAATCTGAAATTTGAAAGTTTTCACTACATTATTTTGTACAGGGTTATTCAAAACATATTCGTGTTTTTCAATTTATTGACGGTCCCCTATTAAATTTTGGAAAAAAATCTTCTCGAAAGTATATGATCTGTACTATTTTGTTTATACATCTATAGTTTCGGAGTTATTCTTTATGTATTTTTTTAGATATTTAACAAAACATCTAAAATCGAAAGTGTCAAGAGTTTTTTTGCGGTGACTGTATATAACACATATTATGTATTTTATTGCATAATGCAATATAATTATATGCTACTTAATAAAAATCTACAGTTTGAACGCTTTTGCTACATTAGTTTTGACATTAGTTATCCAAAAGATTTTCGTTCTTTTCACAATTTGTTGATGGTCCCCTATGGAGTTTCAGGAAAAGATCTTCATGGAAAAATATGACCTGTTCAATTATGTTTACACACTTAAGGTTTCAGGATGATTTCTCAAGTATTTTTCTAGATATTTAACAAAATGTTAAAATTCGCAAGTAGACGATCATCGGTGACCGTATAGTGTATCTTAAAACGTGTCCTAAATATTTTAACCATACAAAAAACTTTCAAATAATCTTATTCGAAAATTCAAAAACTGAGCTTAAACCTCTACTTAATTTAACTACATTTATTCTCATCGCACTATTTAACTTCTGTTATTGTGGGATGTAGATAATTTATTACTCAATCTTTTTGATTAAGATGTTTTCAAAACATCCAAGTAGAAAACAACGCATGTAAAATGTTTCGCTTGTAGGAAAGTACTAAGATTAATAGAATCTGTTTACATGCGATTTAATTTAATTAAGAGAACTTAACATACTTTTAATGAAGTCAGTTAAGAAAAAAATGGTTAACTCAAACTTTTATTTTGTATTTAACTTCCTCTTTTCTTTAAGATACTTCGCGAAGATTTCATTATATCTTCAATACAATGAAATTTTGTTTGCTTAAAAGCTGTATATATTAATTTTTTTAAATTCAGCATTCTTAACGCAACATAATTAATTGGCCTGATAATATGCAATAGAATTTTAATTGTGAAAATATTTTGATATTCATTCATTTTAAAAACGACTTTTGTACGGTCGAATAGAAAAAATCTAATTTAATCCGAGATATTTGTAATAATGCCTGTAATGAAATTTATTTTTACACATTTCTTCCTTAAGATTAGCGTTACCGAATGAATCTTTTCGCTTGATTGGTGTAGCCAATTCCTTTAATTGAGAAACTGTAATTAAAATCAGGAATATGGTAAGCCTAAAATCCCTGATTAAAATATTCTCCTGACGTTATATACTCACAGTGGAACCCAAAATGTAAAATATTACATTTTAATGTATGCATATTATTTTGTGGTGTGAATAAATTTCAAAAAGTAACACGTGTAAAATGTGTTTTGAAAAACACGTGACCACTTAATACAAAAGCTGCAGCAATAAAAGCAAATCTACAAATTTAGTTTTTGTAAAGCTACAAAAATCAGCAAAGTTAGAAGGTATCCTATTACAATTACAGTAATCATATGCGTAAACTTTATCTGTAACCCGGATTGCAGTTACATAAAAAGTTCTAGACATCGCAGTTTTCTAAAAAAAGTTACTAACCTAACAGACATTTTTATTTACAGAGCATACATGCAATAGCTTTTTGTCATTGCTGTTATTTAGTAAGTTCTATGAATCTCAGTTTTCTAAAAGAAATTAGTAACTTTAGAAATTTTTCGTTTCGAGAAAATTGTTTGCAAATCATATTAATGAATTAAACTGTTTCAAATGTATTAAAACTGATATCACTCACTGAATTTCATTGCAAGATGATTATGATAGAATAAGATATTCATAGCGTTTGCCATTCATTTACAGGGGCCCACAAAAATTTTATATCTGCTTAATGTTCTTTTATTCTTTTATTCTTTTATTTTCTTTTTTATTCTCTTTTATAGATGAAAAATATATAAAATTTTGTCGCCAATCTACTGCTCTCTCACGTTTATATCTCAAACATAATATCACAATAGATTTTAATCATACGCAAATCATATTCCCAGCATCCAACTATTACTTATCCATTATAAGAAAATCCATAGAAATTCTATGCAAAAGCAATAAAGTGTGTAATGATGCCCTATCTTATAATATACCGAGTTTATCGTTTAACATTCTAAAAATAAAATCCTGACAATTTGAGAAAATGACGTATTAAAATTTCATGGTACAACAATCAAATATTTATTTTACCGTTCACCTAATATACTACTAATTCAATCTTTAAGCCACGAGTCTCGTTCATTTTCAAAACGAAATCTTATATTTGTATTTATAAAAGAAAATATTCTCTGAGGAAGAACCTGATTAATGGTTTGAAAGTACTAAGATGTTTTAAATAAAATTAACTATTAACATCTACAGTTGTTTATTTTAATCGCCTTTTAAGTAAACCTGAACATTTTATTGTTCATATTATACATTTTATGTTAAAAGTAAGGCAAAATTTTCATTCCGTCAAATATTTTATATTTATTTATATTTATAACTCTTTTTTAACATTTTAATTGTAAAAGCAAAATTTTATTAAAATGTTCTTGGTGCGGATTGTCATTTTTGGAATTAAAATTAGGTGTCCATGGCTGTAAGATAACAGCCTTTCGAAAGATTAAATTACTTTGTATAGTATAATATGCATTTTCTTCAGAAAGTTATTTTTTGTTTTCGATGGAATATGTTTAATTGACAGCACTTCTGAGTTTTAGGAAAAGCTGTTTACTTCATGTAAAATACCCATTTATTTTCAAGCGTTTATTTGAACAAATGAAAGCGGTACTTGTTTTTAAAGAGATATAAACTTGCATTGCAGCTTAAATTTCTTTAAAATCCTACGCCGTATTTTAAAACCATGAAGAGAATCTCCATAAATAGGAATTAAAGTTTGAAAAATTAATTAAAATTCGCCGTCATTATTTTCCATTTTCAAAAGTATATTCTTAAGAATTTTACTTTTTATTCCCGCGTGAAGTTAAACTTTAATACATTTATCATATTAAAATCAGCACAATAAGCAGTTTTGTACTACTTTTGAATGCATATTAAGTGCATATTAAATTAAAGCAGTATCGTTTAAGTATTTAATTTATCTAAAAGAAGAAGTATGAGAGAGAAGATAAGATATAATACAAAATATACATGCATAAAAAAATCGATATAATAATCACTAAAAAATCGATCGTTTATAATAACAAAACAGGCAAAAATATTATTTGATTTTAAAATTTAGGGGAGAGTTGGGATGAATGGGAAATTTTTTACTTTTTTCTAATAACTTAAGATTTATACAGTTGTTAATTAAAAAATATGACTTAAAGAATTGCTCAGCATTTAGCAACTATCATACTAATTTCAATAAAAAACTGTTTTTTTAAATTTTAATACTTTTTTTAACATGCATGCTTACTGTCTCACTCATCCCCATGGTGGGGATGAATGAGGCAGGTAAAAAAATTTCTAAACATATTTTATTTGAAAACTGAGTGATACATTTTATTTTACTACAGATTGACTGAAGCTAACATCAAATGAAAACAGTCCTTTGATTCTGGCAGTTCCCAGAGGTCTCGGCTTTGGTAGTTTCACAACAATATCCTCCAGATTAACAAAATAAATTTCTGGTGGATCGGTATATTAAAATAAGGAAATAATATCCTTTTTTCTCAAGGTGAAGGTCATCATTATTGTTCTTTAAAACCCTAGCAACGTAATTAAAAATATTTTTTCTTCATATCTTTGATAAGGGAAAGTCGTCTTCTCTTATATTATCCAAGCTGCAAACTTGCTGGTCCATATTACTTGAAATCATGTTCAAATCACTTTCGTCTTCATCATGAAGTGATAAATTGTCAGATTCATCACTACTCTCCATACTTTTATTAAAAATATTTCTTGAAGGCAGGAAATTCATTTTTCTTGTTTTCTGTTTTTCCTTTTCCAAATATTGCTTTTCTGTTGCATCGGTTAGGACACAATAGTGGCCTAGTTTTCTCCTCTTAGCATCTGATTACTAGATAATGACAAAATGTAATTTTATTTATTATGGAATAGCCTTGGGCATGAAAGGGGCAGCCCCATTCATGCCCATAAACACTGTCCCATTCATCCTCATTGCCACATGGTTATATAAAACAGTAATTAGTCCTAGTAAGCACTGTCAATATTGTTTATTTATATCATAAGTATAACAAGAGATTATATCATTTTAACATTAAAAAAAATATATTAGGGTTTGAGAAGGTTAACTATCAATTAAATACTAAAAAGATTAAACAGGAAAACTTACTTTGGATCTTGAAAAATACATTTTGTGCAATAGCTAATCTTCTTTTATGCATATTGCTATGTTTGGGGAACATATATAAATTTATGTTGTCCCATTCACCCCCTGTCCCATTCATCCCCACTCTCCCCTATACAAAGTTAAATTCTATTTGTTATTGAGTGTGTGACTATAATGTTTTCAGAAGCAGTGTTTTAAATTTTATAACAAACAAAGATTTTATACATTTTGGTGAATGGTATTCTTCACTGATTTTCGGAAGAAATTGTCAGATATAAAAGTAAAATCTAAAGAATCTTTCTACATGCTAAAATTTACTAAATGTTTGTGGATGATTCTACGCAAATAAACGATAAAAATCCATATTTCTAGAGTCTTTCGATAAAAAAGGACGTAAATGAAATTTTCCTAAACAAAAGATTTCTTTTAACGTTATTTGAAATTGTCTTTTACAAAATCTTCATGTCCTCACTTTGTAATCATCCCCTCACTCTATTAAAAATTAAAAATCTAATAATTATAGAATTTCTTAATATTACATCTGACGGTTAATATTTTCAATAAGTACCTTTTAATATGTCTTGTTCCAAAAAAAATAAAAAAAATCTGACATGATAATTATTTCTTCATCAGTATGATGAAAGTACCCTAATTGCATAGAATCACGCATATAAAAATGTATTTCGTATAACGGTATTTTTTTTCAACAACAAATATTTAGAGATTGTTTCATTATAAGTAATCTATGATATTGATTGTTTTTTATTTCTTACCGATTTTTTAAGATCGAAGTGATGAAATTTTTCTAAATAAACTAAGAACATGTTAACTATTTAATTAATCTTTAAAGAATATTTTGTAAATGCATATTCAACCGAAATACACAAAATTGGACAGTAAAAAATCTTTTTGTTTTGCCCAACTACATTACAAGAAAAAACTGCACACAGATATCTTTAAAAAATAACTCTAAGAAAGGAAAAAGAGTGACGTATATAGCTTTTTAGTCCATTTGAAATGAGCATTATTGACAGAAACAGGAAAAACTCATTAATTTACAATGGCATTTGTTAGAGAAAAATACGTTAATTTATACTTACGTGGGATTAATAAATTTGTATAAAATTTAAAAGATTAACCCATTGGTAATAACAATATAAACAAATAATCTATAGTATAAAGGCCAAACGTATCTGTGCTTAACGCATACGTCATTTTGCAAATGGCAACACTTTCCCCTGCAATTTCGGTTTTGCGATTTTCGGTACTGCAAATTTTATACTTCTAAACATTGTAGATTTGAAAAAAATGTATTTTATAATGCAATAAATTTCAAAGATGTATCTCAATTTTTTTTTTGAGATATTAATTTTTTATAGTTTTCAGTACCAATTTAGGAGTTGTGGCAAAAGAATCACCTCATTTTCTCCTAAAATGAAAAAAAAAATAGAAATCAAAACGAGTGTATAATTTTTAAAATATCGTCTGTTATAAAATCCAGTGAATCTCGGTTTTACTTTGTTTAATAAGTTGAATAATTGAGTTTCATAATATTTTGTTAATTTTATCTTAAAATGATATTTGCTTGAGAGTTAGACTGACCAATATAAGATGTATTTTGTACTGTCACTAATTTTGTAGATTTAATATAAATCAATGAAACAGTTCTCTTTTAACCCGCGAGTAGTCGCGGCTTTTTTCACAACGTCATTAGTCGCGCTCGGTCTTTTCGCCGCTGCCCCCCCCCCGTATACCAAATATGTAAAATAAGAAATATTTTTCACCTAATATACGAAAATAACATAGATAAGAAGATATAAATTTGCAGTTTTCTTAAATTATGCATTTTATTCATGAGATCTGGAGTAATTGGAAAAAATAAAAATGAGCTCACATTAGCGATTTTTACGTAGACTTTTTCGCCGATTTCAACTGTGTTTCTAAAAATGTACCTAAAAAAAAAAAACAGAGGTGTCCTATTACTTCACTAAGGTGGTCGAGAAAGCTTCAAAGTCAGCTACGTGGTAGATCTCCGTTGTATTTGTAATGTGATATAAGTTAAGAGAATATAAGTTATATGGGCGGCGAAAAGACCGACACGCGACTACTGACGGGTTAAATATTTTCTTTTGTCAAATCTCGACGGGTTCCACCTAGTAATAACAAAAGTAATAGTATAAATATGCTAATAATATGACGAAATGCAAGGAGAAAATTTAGTAATATTCAGTTAAAAAGTATTAAAATGATTAATTACATTGAAATAAAATATATAAATATCATTATTCACATTAAGTTGATGTTTATTTCACGAACGGTGCCATACATTTAATATTTACAGCGTTAAATTCTATGGGTGAACAATGACATTTTGACACATTATTTATGTGCTCAAAAATTGGATTGTCACAATGTTTTATAAAACGTGAAAGACGCTATCGATCGGTTTATTTTTTTAATGTAATTTCTTTTTACATAATATATAAAGCTAAAAATTCCTATTTACTGATAATTTAATGCAGATTTCCCAAAACGGATCGTATTCTAGAAAAAAAATATTAAATACATTTGTAATGTAAAACAAATGTTGTATTTAAAATATATATATAAAAGAAATGGATTAATATGCTCAATTTATGCAAATAAAAAAAAATGTATGAATATCCCTAATTTTGTCATATTTCTTATAAATGCATAAATGGGTTCAGAATTTTTTTTTTAATTTACATTTCCGCACTTAAAATTTTTATAGAATGATGTTTATAAATTTCTCACAATACACCACTAAGCAAACAGTCCTACATTTTGGTATGTAGATTTTGTATGAAATACTACCTATTACGTTCTCCCCTATTTTCGAATCTCTGGAATATTTTTGCAGGTCTACACCCATCATATGTATACTAATGCCAAATTGTTTAGTTTTGTTAATGGTTATTTAATTTTTAAGTTTTTTTAAGCTTTCGATGGAGATTTAATAGGGGTTACGACCCACTGTATATATTCCTTAAGCATACTCATTGACTTGTATATTTTTGCTTTATCTAATAACATTTTACATACTTCAGCCGCTTAATGAGGTATTCAGAAAAGTGTATATATTATGAAATGGCACACCTGGTGGTGTAATTTGTAATGTACATGCATTTAAAACACATGTAGACAAAGTATTTTTATATCATCAGTGTAGCTTTTTTAATAAGTATATTTACTCATTGATTCTATGGTGTATTTCGTGACAATAGAAAATACACTTTCGAGTTCAAGATACTATTTACGTGATGAAAAAGAATTCATACACAAAATTCACCTTTTTTCTGTATATCACACATCCATATGTATACTCATACCAAATTATTTAGTTTTACTCATGGCTATTTAAATTTTTAAGCTATTACTTAGCTTTCAATGGAAATTTAATAGAGGTTACTACGCACTGTATGTAATGCTTAAGCATACTCACTGACTTGTGTATTTTTGTGTTATCTAATAACATTGTACATATTTAAGCCGCCTAATGAGGAATTCAAGAAATAATATGTATTATGAAATGACACACCTGGCGGTGTAATTTGTAATGTATATGCATTTTAAACATGTAGACAAATTCTTTTTACATCATCAGCATAGTTTTTTTAATGTGTATATTTTCTCATTCATTTTATGAAGTATTTCGTAAGTGCAGAAAATACATTTTCGAGATCAAGATACTATTTATGAGATAAAAAAGAATGCATGCAAAAACACACATATATCCTCTTTAGGATTGTATAGACAAATAGAGAAAACTGGAAAAAAGTTCTTCCATAAAAGTAACTATTTCGAATTAGAAGATAAGGATCAGGACTGCTTCATAAAAAACCGAACAAACTTTGTTGTTCTGCAAAAAACAAAGGAATACGAATGAGGCAAAATCTTCGCGTGAAGTGTTACATTATTTTATGTAAGAGGGTCATTCCAAAAATAAAGCACCCTTTGGTGTCCCGACACTTTGTATTGTTATATTTTCTAAAATTTTGTTTCAAAATTAAATTTAAATATTGGAAAATATATTTTAAATATATTTTTCTTTAATGCAATTTTTTAATTTGAGATAAATTCCATTTATTGTTATTCAAATAACTTTCATAATAATTGTGTCCTGTAAAAAGCCATGTCCCAAGAACAATTTTTACTTTTTAAACCCTATTTTTCTTACTATATGTATCGTTTAAGTTATCTTTCAAAATATTTTTTATGTCTTTGTAGTCTTTATATTATCTCTATATAGCTTAAATATTTTTTATAAATATTTTTCTTCATTTTATAAGAAAAATTCCTGTGTCCCTTAATTTTTGTCCCCTGCGTTACTGCCACTTTTTTCTTCCTATTAAAATAAGAATTTGCAAGCTAAATGTTGTTAAGAGCAGTCATTAATGTACTTTTAGAGTTAGCATTCATCGTAGGTAGTCATTTTCCTCATTTGTTAAATTTTGAAGGTGGGTGTGTTTTTTGTGTGTCCCCTGTGTTACTATTGATTTATTTCGATTATTATTAATTTTCTAGTTTATTGGCATTTAAATTGTAAGTCTTAGTTAAAGGAAAATATTCCATCTAACTTTACATTGTTTCTATGAAAATAGTAATACATAGGTGATAATTTATTTCATTTTGTCTCCTGTGTTACTACTCCCCTGTGTTACCATGATATTGGTTGATATGTTGTTAAGAGACAAAAAACCCAAGTTTAGAAATGAAATGCAACAGAATATCCTATTTTTAATGCATTTGTTGGTCTGTATCAGAAATACATTTTTAATTAATACATAAGTAACACTTTTAAAATTGTTACTTTTTTATGTTCAATTAGGATGTCCCCTTTGTTACTTTATTGTTCCCTATGTTACTGACATTTCCTTAATCAGAACAAAAGCGAAAAAACTTTCTTATGAATCAGTTTTATAATATGTACTGGCTAATATGTATAAATAAGTTTTACTATAATTTTATTACATTAGAGTAATTTTTACTAAGTTATATAAAGTTTTATACAGGGAGAATGAAAAAAGGGTAACACGGGGGACATAATATGCCCATGTCATGAAAAAATATATACATAAACAAAAAACTATATGGCACTGAATAAGAGCATTTATATCAACGTGTTAATATTGTAAAAGGAATTCTCTATTTTAATAAGAAAAAAATTAGAAGATTATTTAAAATATGGTAACACAGGGGACATTTTCAGCCAATGTGTCTGTGTTTCTAAGTGTAGCGATAAATATTTTTAAAAAAGTGTGCTGCTGATATTCAATTTCTACTCGTGAATATGCATACAACCCTCTCAATAATATTTTTATTTCATTTTAAATGAAAAAATTTTTGAAAAAAAAATTCTCAAAAGGGACCTTTATTTTTGGAATGGCCCAAGATCACGCCCGAAAGCCATTAATTCATTAAATAATTTTCGAAGAATAGAGTCGAAAGGGATCTGCTAGATGTATATACAAGCTTTACGAAGGCTATATTCTTCATGGAAAGAAACTTTTCTAGAACCAGTTTTTGGCAAATATAACGCTAAATAAACTATATATGATGTCTTACTAATTTTCAAGATCGGAAGCAGGGCCAAAAGAAAACCAAGGACGTGTAGCAAGGCCCGAAAACCCACAAATTCAAAGTTACAACAGCTTAAATGACTTTTTGACAAAAACAATCGGGAAATTAATCAATTTCTTGGCTGGCATATGCAGTTTCACACCCAGACACCTACATAAAACTATTATCAACATTAAGAGAAGATAAACAACAAATATCACAAGAAAAAAGTTATATCAAAACGAACAGAAAAACAAATGGTTACCGCGAAAACAAACTTCTTCAAAAGCTTCTCTGATCGAGGATTCCTCTAGGATGGCGGACATCTTGGAATCGTATCTTACTCTCATTCAATCAACTTTTAACAATAATGGCAGCAACTGTATATCAGACGTCCCCAGGACACAGCCTGTTATCAATTTTGCTACTAAATTGAAAACAATATCCCCGTTTGAGTTGCAATGAGTTTGAAAGGTTTGAGTCGTCTGTTCATCTCAAAGTTTGGGTCCGTTGTCATAGGGGAAAGGACAAATTAACAAGTGCATTCATTGTGATCTCATCCCTTACATCAGAATCAGTTACAATGACAATGCATCCTAGCCGCATTTGACCAGCACACTGTAAAAAAAATCTTCAAAGATACTAAACCTTTTCTAGGAAACTGGGATTCCAAGAACCTTTCCTGTAACGGTAACAGCAAAAATTCAAGTTTCAGAATTGATTACATGAATTTTGCCTGTTATCCTTACATGAAAAGTTCTTGGAATCCAAATTTCCTAGAAAATGATTAGTACCTGCACAGATGTTTTTTTTACTGTGCAGTTATAGCAAAATCTTTCTAGCCACTAATGTCAGTAAGCCATCACTTTTATAGAGAAATATGAGAACCTGGCTAGCGTTCCCAAAATTCAATCAATTGAGTATTTTGAGCGTATTTTAAGTCGAAAAATATATGCTAAAGGCTGAAAAGTAGATAATATAAAATCTAGATCAATTGAACCAAGTACTATCTTAAAATTATGGACCTAAGTTTTGCACAACATCTAGCAAGTACCCACGAAGAGTAAAATCTATAATATCCGAAAAAAAATGTTTAATTGAAATATTATGAATTGAAATAACACACAGTAAAATGGTTATTAAAGTTACCTTTCGGTGCCCATTTATATTTCTCTCTATTTTCATAGTTTCTAGATAAGAAAATTTTGTACGGATTTGTAGGAAATAATCCTTTGGTCCTAAATGCGAGTAAGTTCTATTTTCCTAATTAATCTACTTGTATTTGGTTGTGCAAAGAACAATAAAAATACCTGTTAAGTGCTAAATTTTCATAAGTATGTTCGGTTTATTATTTTTTATTTCGCTTATTTATTTCTAAAATTACTGAATTAAATTACAATAGTTTTACCATAAGAACTATAAATACTCATTAAAATGACGCAGAATATTTTCCATTGTTATAGAATTTTAAGAATTCGTTATATGTTGAATAACCATAATCAGCAATGGCCATTATTTATTAATAATCGATTTCCATTTATTTATTTGTTTATTTTATATGTGTGTTTATCAAAAATAATTGGAGAAATTCATGTTTATTCCACACCCCATTTAAGATGTATATTTTTACTAGCAGGTTTTGGTTAAAAAACATATTTGGCATTTTAAATGTGCATTAAAGAAAATTTTCTTTGTGGAATCAAATTCTTTAAACCTTAACAATTTATACTGAATGATGAAAAAAGTAACCACTTCAGTAAAACTAAAACCCTGCGCCATCAAGAACCTGTTAACATGACTTTTGAATTTTGTTAAAGAACAGATAAGAAACCTCATTTTTATCCCTTTAGCAAACGCACCCATTTCTATGACGTAACCAAACGCATTGACTCATTATGACCCTAACTTTTTCGTTAACTTCTCGGTAAAATATGGACATTATAAATAAAATAAATAAAGTTAAAAGAATTATTTGAATCGTTTTTTACGTAACAACAAATATTATTTGTTTTAAAAATCAAATTTCAAAGCAATAAAAAAAAAATAAAATAAAAAAAAAACTTACCTCTACTTTTTTCGAAATTTTTTCGTTTTCTATCGTTTTGAAACGCTTACACATTTAGTACATAACTTTAACAATTTTTTTTTCTTGAAAAAACATTTTTAAATAGCATTACAAGCAATATTTTGTATAAAAAATTGTACATTTTTTTAATTTATATATTTTTTAATTTGGGTAAAACTCACCCATTCACACTAGCTACTATAAATCTCGTGTTTCAGGCTTCTGTTCACAGGATCCCCTCTTTCTAGATCACCCAGTAAGGTACCGGAAGTGGCAGGTACAAGTCTTGAAAAATTCCTGAAAATCCTGAGCATGGTAGGGAGCGTCGGGTCAAAAATACCCCATGCATGCGCTTACGTGTTAAATTCATTTATTTGCATTATAAGAATCACACTGGGATTTCTTATTGTCTTTTGATTTAAATCTAAATGCTTTGAATATTTTAAAATTTTCAGACTGTTGATGATGTTTCTTCAACTGCTAGAAAGGATTCCGTGAGACAGGGATATAAATATTAGAGAAATCTGAACTAGAATTAGATATTTCAGATTTCTTACTAAAATTATAATCTGTAAATCTTTTCAAACCCTTTAAGTATTTTATTAGAGAGAGTGTTTAACTTGCGAGTGTTATTTGGATTTATTGTTTTCTTCATTTAAAGCATGAAACTCACAGGATATCTGGAACAATTTGCGAATGAGACTATCATTAATTTCCACAAGTATGTCAAAATTCTTTATAAAGACACTTTGTAGAAAGAGGTTTTGGTCATGCTACCCGATATTTTGGTTGAATATTTCTTCAATATATATTCAATCTCTCCAATCTCTTCAATCTCTCCACTACGTCCTCCTTCACGTCTCAATGTCTACACACTCTATGAGAAGATTTAATACTTCTAAAGTGACAATTTGGATTTATTAATAAAAAATAGAACATTTTGAAAGAAATGTCAGACGAACTGTGCTATAAGTGATCACACTTACCCTCATGTTCTCATTTTCCCCTGACAATAACAACGCATATTTTAGCACCTCTAAATAATTATGCACTTTACAATATGACCCATTACGCACACCTCATCTTCAGAAAGAAAGATTCATAGATTAGATAGCAAAAATTAATAGAGAACATTAAATTCATAATATGCAGTACGAACATATGGCAATTTATAAAATTCATGTAGAGAATATAAAATATTTATATTGTTGATTAATAAGGAAATTCCATTACTTATGCTGATTATTTCTGAATTTCTATCCTTTCATCACTTTAATTGTATAACATGCACATTGAGTTTTCCATGAATTTTAACTAACAAGTGCATGCTACCAACAAAATATAAGATATAATAAACTATAGTCATATATTTTGTTTGACTGTAATTTTAACATATGTGTAAATTTATTTCTTCAGAGGCACAAATAAACATATTCAATGCAAACGATACTTCAAACATAACATGGTATATAAAACCCGATATACAGACTAATAGCTTCTCTTTCCTATAAATTTAAATCTATCTATGTTTAGAATTTAGCCGCTATCGGTTTAAATATATATATCCTTGTTCAAAGTAAGTTGATGGTTATGTCACAAGCGATGCCTTGTAGTTACAATTTACAGCAGTGAAATCAGAGGGTGAACAGTGACATTTTGACGCATTATTTGTAAGTTCGCAAATTGGATTGTCAGAATGTGCGATGTAAAATGCAAATTCGAATGATTACGAATTTTCTTTACATTCTAAGGTTAGTATTTTGTGTAACACATAACGTTTTGCATAATCCTTCATATTCGCTTTTTGTATTTTCCGTAAAACAATAAAAGCTGGATTTTTCTATTCAATAAATCTCAATGCAGAATAATTGTTAATGCAATTTGGATTTATTTCGAAAATCTGCACCCTTTTTAACCGTTTTACACGCCGAATTAAAATCGCAATGTAATAATAAGTTTGTTTTTTCTAAATTACAGCTTCAAATGCTTTAATTTATGCATACAAATTTAGAAAATAACAAAAAAAATATTTCTGTAGATTTTTTGGTTGTTTTCATTTCAGTGTTTGTATTTTGGAACATGATTATTGATTAACAACCTATGTAAATATAGCAAATTATTTTCCGCTATGTACTTTTCTGTACTGTTCGTTTGTATTTTTTCGAATTCCAAAACATTTAGATTCCTAGCTGTCAAATGTAAGCAATATAGAAAAAACGATAAAAGAAAATATTATATTTTTTATGCAAATTAATGAATTTACATATTCCTTAATACCTGTGATAAATGTTTAAACATAAATATTTTCATTTCAACAGTTCAAATTTCATTTGACAGCAGCAACTACATTATAGCAACTTTATATTTTATAGGAAAAATAAGGACGTCATTGTTATGTTGGAAAATATATGTTTTGTATTAAGAATAATGCAATGTTCCCATTTGGGAACATTGGCGTTTAAACGGTTAAAATTTATTTACATGATATATGAAAGAATATAAATAACTTATAAATAATAAATAATGAAAATTAAAAACGGAAATTTTACTCTTTTCAAAATGCACACGCTATGTTTTACAGATTTTTTATTTAATACAGTTAAATTAAAACGTCGTATCGATTTATCGTAAACTTTTAGAACGATTTGCAATATAAAGCCGGTTATCGCTAATGTTCTTATATGGCCCAAACAATTTTACTCTTTTCAAAATGCACACGCTATGTTTTACAGATTTTTTATTTAATACAGTTAAATTAAAACGTCAAATCGGATTATCGTAAACTTTTAAAACGATTTGCAATATAAAGCCGGTTATCGCTCAACTTTTAATGTTCTTATATGGCTCAAACAATACAATCTCATGCAATATAATTTTCCATATATATATCACGGTATTGTGTACTCCTTATATTTTAATTGCTATAATATTTGATAAGAAATATTTAATTTCTTAGCAAAAGTTAAAAATTGCTAACGTGCATAAAAAATACACTTCCAACAGAAAATTATTTTTTTATATTAAATAATGATAGGTAGCACCCAAAAATATATTTATAAACGAATTGTAATCAATGTACGGAACTCTTGATTATGCTTCGTGTCTTTGAAATACGATTTTTGTAAACGTTTGTTTACTGCACATATGAAAAAGTGAATACCATAAAATATCGCAAAATATTTATAAAGTTATATTTATATAATTTTATAGGAAATTTAATGGGACAATTTACCATTTCAACAGTTTTGTTTATTTTTACTTTCTGCTATGAACAATAGCAGAAATGCTTATGATTTTTGAAAAAAATAATTAAAAAGCGGTAATTAGCCGAGATATTAACTCTTAAAGACACGGATTATTCGGAAATATTCAAGAACAGGGGTGGCGTACTTTGCGTACCGTCAACATTTAAAGTTAATTTACAGGCTCTGTATTTATAACGTTATCAACTTTTTCATAAATTTAGACTCCCCCTCCCCCCCCCCATACAATATCATACATTATCATATCGCGAACTCCCTCCCATGTAGTGATATCGCTATCAACGTTCGAAAATATAATTAGTATGTACATTTTTTCCTTTTGTTAGAGTAATATACAAATATTGTTATACGTTTTTGATTTACAAGTTTTATTCATTGAAATGAAGAGAAATGATTAAAATATGAATATATATTAAAAAACATTTACAAGAAATAGTTACTATTTAACAGTGCTTAATAATAGCTTTTTGTTACATAATGTATTCAATAATAAGAATTTCTTCTTGAACTTGCTACATTACTGGAGGTAGGAAGGGGGGAGGGGCAGATTTTCATAATAAAAAAATAGGTGCATAATTTTCTTGTTCATTTATATTTTTTGTAAACAAAAGAAGTACCACTTAAAATATACTTCTCATTTTGTTTATCGATTTGCATACACGTATGACAAAAGAATATCATCAATTCCAAACGTTGGGATATTATATATGTTGGAATTAAATAGTTTTATAATCATTTAAAGATTTAATGATTTAGCAGTAACTTAGTATTTCCATAAAAATATATAAACAAATTAAAAATATATAATAGAGTCTTTAGATGTAAATTGTAGCTATAAAAATAAATAAATAATTAAACTAAAAAAAATTTTTGAATCAGAAATGATAATGATATCTTAAGACAGCTCCTCTTTTCTCTATAAATATGCATCGATATGATGTGTCAGACACACATTCCACATAATAACGATAACATTATACAGGGTGTATCTAAACAACTGGGCAAAACTTTAAGGGGTGATAGTACAGATCAAGACAAATAATATTAAATGGGAAACTAAGGGTCCCAAACGTCTTCCGAAGGATATAGGCACCATCAAAGTTTAGGGTCCAAAATTTGAAATGATTATAAAAAACGGAAAAATTGGTCGATTCGTTTGCTATTTTCCCGAAAACTATTCTTTATGTCAGTATTGTCTTGAAAATAAATTATAAAGATAAATTTCAAAAAATGCCGATAGAGGGCGCTTTGGACTTTGGAGTAACGAACAACTATTTTTTACCGTTATTTTTTGCATCTCATTAAATTTTTTTAGAAGCTTAGACATAAACTTAAGTTTTGAGCCGAAAAACTGAATCGTTGAGAGTGGTTAAGTAGCGCAAACTGAAATGTGTTCAATGGGTATAGGGAGGTTCAAATTTCAAATGATTATCAAAAACAGAAAAATTGGTCAATTGATTTGCGGTTTTCGTTTGCGGTTTTCTCAAAAACCATTCTTTATGTCAGTATTTCCTTGATAAATTTTGAAGCTAAATTTCAAAAAATTCCGTTAAAGGGCGCCTTAAACTTTAGAGTAACCAACAACTATTTTTAATCGTTATTATTATTTTTTTTAAATATAAATAAATGTTTTAAAAGTTCAGACTTAAACTTTGAGCTCAAAATCTGAATCGTTGTGAGTAATTAATTAGCGAAAAACTGAACAGTGTTCGTAGGGTGGGCAAGGTAACATTTCAACTCCTGAACGCAGTTCAATTTGCGCTTCTTAACCCCTCCCAACGATTCAGAATTTCAGCTCAAAATTTAAGTCTAAGCTTTTGCAAGCATTTAATTAGATACAAAAAATAACTGTTAAAAATTGTTGTTGGTTATTCTGAAGTTTAAGGCGCCCTCTAAAGGAAATTCTTAAAATTTATCTTTAAAATTTATTTTCAAGGAAATACTGACATAAAGAATGATTTTAGAGAAAACCAGAAACGAATCGAAAACTTTTTCCGTTTTGTATAATCATTTGAAATTTGAACCTTCCCACCCCCATTGAACACAGTTCAGTTAGCGCTACTTAATCACTCTCAACGATTCAGATTTTTAGCACAAAATTTAAGTATATGTCTAAACTTAAAAAAATTTAAAGAGATGCAAAAAATAACGGTAAAAAATATTTGTATGTTACTCCAAAGTCCAAAGCGCCTTCTATCGACATTTTTTAAAATTTATGTTTCTAATTAATTTTTAAGACAATCCTGACATAAAGAATAGTTTTAGTGAAAACCGGAAATCAATTGACCAATTATTATGTTTTTTATAATCATTTGAAATTTGAACCTACCCACTCCCATTGAACACAGTTCAGTTTGCGCTACTTAACCACAGATTTTTAGCTCAAAATTTAAGTTTATGCCTAAAAATTTTATGAGATGCAAAAAATAACGGAAAAATAGTTATTCGTTATTCCAAAGTCTAAAGCGCCCTCTATCGACATTTTTTGAAATTTATCTTTATAATTAATTTTCAAGGCAACACTGGCATAAAGAATATTTTTCATGATAACCGCAAACGAATCGACCAATTTTACCGGTTTTTATAATCATTTCAAATTTTGGACCCTAAACTTTGATGGCGCCTATCTCCATCGGAAGACGTTTGGGACCCTCAGTTTCCCATTTAATATTATTTGTCTTGATTTGTACTATCACCCCTTAAAGTTTTGCCCAGTAGTTTAGATACAGCCTGTATATGTGATACAGCCTGTATAAAACTGATAAACATCAATTTATTAAAAACCAACTAATTTAATTAGAATTAATGACATAAATACATTGCGATCTCTTTTGCAACCCCAATGATACTTTGCGACCTACTTTTGAAGCATGCTGAGTACAACGCCAAGTTTAGAGTATGAAGAAGCATTTTGAATCAGCTACACTGTAATAAGTAAATATTTTCACTAAATTCAATTTAATTTTATGAAATATCAGAAGAAGTTTAAATATGCAATCATTGTATTCTCAGTACCGAATTAAGTTCGTAATAAACAATTTAGGAAAAGAATAAAGTAAAGAATTATACAGAATAGCAACATTTATATAATTTAGGCTCGATATTTTTTTTAAACTTTTATGGTGTATTCTCATTTTACTTTTGTAGTATATACAGGTATGCTTTACCCTAGGTTGTATAGTTTCTTACAATGTCTTATAGCCTTTTAACAACGATTTTTACTTACCCATCATACGTAGTATAGGGTAAGTCTTGCAATCGTTTTGAAAATCGAAAATTTTTTTTTTGACGGATTTACACGTTTTAGATAGTGGAGATTCCGAAAAACATATTTTTAGAAAAAAAAATTTGCCGTCCGTCTGTCTGTCTGTCTGTCTGTCTGTCTGTAAACGCTCTATCTCCCGAACGAATTGAGATAGAGACTTGAAATTTTGTATGTAGTTAGTATGTAAGAATGGGACGAACCCTATTTAATATCAGCAACCTCGATTATCCGGAACTATTTTTTTCGGACTCTCGAAAAATTCGTTCTGATGAAAGGTATATAAAAATTTTCGAATTTTTTTGTTATAAGGAATGGACGTAAAAGGCAATAAAATAACACACATTTTGCATATAGAACGAAGTCGATCGGATTATTAGTTGCTGAGATATTTGTAATCCTGTTTTCCACATTCTTCGATTTTTCATGACCCTGTATTTCATTCAAATTTCAATTCAGAGGTATATTTTAATTGGAAATGAGACGCTTAATCCGACGCAGTTAATTGTTAGTTAATAGAGTTATTATTTTTGGAGTTATAAGGATGTTTCTTTTACGCAGTTCGGTACTACTTGAGTAGTTTGGCGTTTTATATAATTTGACGAAATTGGTACATCAGCAGTTCTTTAATATAGCATTACTATGTATATTAACAATATTTAAATTTTGTTTATGAATTGCAATGCATTGTATAAATAGTTTTCACATGTTTTATTTTCATATACATATCCATGATGGGTAAGTATTACGGTGGCCCCCAACGACTAGTTTTAATAATACAAATAATAATTGTTATCTTTACTGTACAGAACCATCTGAGCTCGCGTAATACTCGCACTTGAGCGTTGATTTTATTTTTAGATTTTTAAATGGGTATTACAAAAAACGCGTGTGAAATTTTAGTTACATGTAATATTACACTTAATATAATTTTCGATACGGACCGATATTCTCAGTATCAAATTAAGTTCGTTATAAACTGTTTAGGAGAAGATTAAAGAGTTATACAAAATACCAATATGTGTATAATTTAAGCTCGATATTTTTTTACGCTTTTATGGTATATTATCATTTTACTTTTGTAGTATATACAGCTATACCCAACCCTACGTTGTATAGTTTCTTGCAAAGTGTTATTATCCTTTTAACAACGACTTTTTTTCAATAATACAAATAATAATTGTTATATTTACTGTACGGGAGCCCTCTGAACTCGAGTAAAAGTCGCATTTGAGCGTTTATTTTATTTATAAATTTTAAAAGGGTTGTACAATAGGTTATATTGGTTTAATATAATTTTCTTTCTGGTATATGTATACATGTAGTGTAAAAGAATTAAATATAACATATCTTCATATTCTTTTATTTTAAAATCTCAATTCCATGCGCATATTTGTCATACACACAATAAATTACGTGCAAAGAAAAGTTTAAAAATCTATCTGAAATACATCAATAGCCTTAGAATTTTTAATACTTTAAAGAGAATAAAACATAAACATAGAGTAAAAAAAAAAAAAAAAAAAAAAAAAAAAAAAAAAAAAAAAAAAACATTTACTTTTTTAATTTGTGTGGATGGTTAACTCCACTGAGTGTATTAACAAAATTTACAATATTTTGCAGTGGATTTGTCGTATGGATAAAAATTAGGTGCTAAAACATTCTAAATTAAATCGACTTTCATTTAATAACAAAGGAGAAAAAAATTATTTTTTAAATTAATTTTGATGCAAGCTGTCTTCTTAATGCAAATTGTTCCCTTAATTCTACAAAATAACGCATAAAATGTAAGCATTAATCATCTTAATGGAATTTATACACTTATTTAGAGGATATAATAAGCATGGTATATCTATACTTATATTATAAAGAGGTAAAGTTTGTTTACGGAACTACCGAACCGATTTAAAAAATATTGATACCAAAATGTTGACATTCGCCCCGAATAAAATATAGACTATATCTTATGTCGATGCAACTGAACCAAAAATGGTGTAGAAACAAAAAGCGTTATAAAAATGCAATTTTTGTGTTACTGAAGGGCCAAGAAACATAACATTAGGCATGATAATTACTCACACAGAGGGGAAAATGCACGAAAAGCGTTTTTAAAACGTTCTAAATAGCGATTTTAAATTAATTTCGGGCATTAACAAACCGGTTTAAAAAATATTGATGCTAAAATGATGGTGACAGTTCTTATTCCAACAAAGGCCATATCTCAGTCGGTGTTATTTCCCCAAAGCGATTACAGGAGCAAAAAACATGCGTTCTAAAAATGCGAGTTTTGTGTTACTGAAGGGCCTAGAAACATAAATTTGAAATTTTAATGACCTATAAGTTATAAATGATCTTTAAGAAATTTTCCTAAAAAGTACAAAATTAAAACGGGGTGAAAATGCGCACAAAAGCATTCTAAAAAAACGTTCTAAGAATTTTTACGCAATTTCTTGAAATACCAAACCAGTTTAAAAAATAAAGGTGTGAAAAAGATACTGACAGCCATTGCTGAGAAAATTTATATGACTATATTTTATGTCGGTTGCCACAACCCAAAAGAGGCTGTAGGAGCAAAAAATATTCTAAAAATGCGATTTCTGTATTATTGGAGAAAGTTGATTCATGAAAAGTGGCGTGATAGTTAATTATTAGATATAAATGATAATTAATAACATATCTTATGATATTAAATGATATTTAAATGATATTTAATGACAGAAAAATCGGAATTTAAAAAGGATGAATATGTGCGAAAAGCATTCTAAATGCCAATTATTAAGCAATCTCATAAAATAACTTAAAATTTGGCATGGTAATTATTTATACGAAGTAAGTGCTCTCTAAGAACAAGTAAAAAATCGAAATTTAAAAGGGGTGAAAGTCCAACATTTGAAATTTTGCAAGATACTTACTTGAACGAAATGCGTTCGAAATTATGATTTTTATGCGTTATATGAAATGCAAAACCATTTTCAAAAAATAATGGTTGCAAATTGGCAGTTACAGGACCTATGCAAATATAAGCTATGTTGTATGTTCGTTCCACTACCACCAGAGGATTGGAAGAGCTAAAAATATTCTAAATTGCGATTGCTGTGATATTAAAGGGCTGAGAAAATTTAAGTATGGCATGATAGTTACTTGTAAAATATAATAGTCCTTTAAGAACAGTTAAAAAATATATTCGAAATTTAAACTTTGTTAAGCGATAGGTTAGAGTCAAAGGCGTTATATAAAATTTCTAAATTGCGATTTCTAGGCAATCTCTGTATATAATAAACTGATTATAAAACTAATGGTTGCGAATCAATTTTGACTCTAAAAGAAAAAGAACAATCAGACAACAATTTAATATATAATCTTTATTTTTTTCCCTTTCTCATTTTTCTCATTTTTTTATTCTAAAAAAGGGAAAGAGAGAGAGAAAGAGAGAAATAGAGAAAGGGGAAAAGAAAGAATTGTATACTACATTTTCTAAGTTGCATATAATTTTCTTGCGTGCTAGGGCACGTGTCTTTTTTCTTTAGTTTTGTTTTACAATTCTTTAGGACCCATAGCTTTCAAGCCTGTTGTCTTGCTATTGATTTGTCTGGTGCTGACAGGGGTTGTTTTACTCCGAGAGGAACACACATATGTCATATTTTGGTTGTTGCCTCGAAGAGGTGATCGTGACAATCAATATTTTTACTTAGCTACCAGAAAAATGTATTTTGTAACTTGCCATTTAACATTTAATAACATTAAATACCAATTAATAACTAACAATTAATAACATCATAAGTATTTAATTAATTAAAGACACTTTAGTTATTTTTAAAGGTATGTTTATATCTGTTCATAGCAATTTTTGCTTGCATATGAAATATCATCTTTAATTTCGCATTGCATGTATCATAGTTTTTCATATAACTTAGTTACCAGATTGATGTATTTTGTAACTTGTCTGAATTTACAATTTGTTCTATGGATATACAATCATGAAATAACAGACTTTGTGTATGTAAAATGCCTTCATAAAGGGGAAAAAAGACAAAGAAGAAGAAAAAGAAAAAAAAAAGATTTTATATTGCATTCTCGAAGTTGTATATATTTTTTATTGCGTGCTAGGGCACGGCTTCTTTTATTTTGTTTTGTAATTTTTAGGGCCGTAATTTTCGAGCCTATTTTCTTGGTATTGATTTTTCTGGTGCTAACAGTTGTTGTTTTCCTCCGAGGAGTACACACCTATGACATATTTTGGTTGGTGCTTCGGATGAGCGATCGTGACAAGCTCTGATCCTACACAGGCTAAGTTTTAAACTGTACCACAGCCACCTAAATTTGGCAGGAACAGCAAATTTTCTGAAAAAAAAACTGATTTTTTTTTCAATAACGTTTGTATAGAATAATAGGAAATACGTAATTGATTTCAAAATTAATGTTGGCAAATTAATAGTGCCAGTCCCTGCTTGAGCATAGGCATTTTACGCAGGTTCAACTAGCCCGAGATTGATGGTAGACTTTAGAAAAGAGCTTAGAATTCGTCATAATGTTAATTTTAAGTTAATGTTAAATGTGTAAAAGAAGATAGTTTCTAAAAAATTCACATCTTCTAATTGGGGGAGACCGGGGCACGTTAACCATAGAGGTACGTTGGCCAATTTCCTTTAATTCTTAAACCAGTCACCAGATGACGCCACAAGTCCAAAAACATGTTAGAAAACCTGTTCCCCTACCCTTCCACGAGTTACAGTGTTCTTAACAAAAGCAAACTAAGAACAACGTTGATTTTTCACTTTTGTTGATCTCGAAGCAAATTTTCGTTAGTGTGCAGAAACTTTTAAAGCTCTCAAGAGATGCTTGAAAAGAACAAAGGTGAGTAATATTTTAAAAGTTCAATTTATAACGATTCTTTTGACGTAACAATAAATATTAAATGTTGTCAAGATATGTGTAGAATAGCAAAAGTATTTCAAACATGGCGAGGGAGCAAGTTGGCCCACTTATGTTGGGGCCGGTGTTGGTCTCGGTGTTTCATTGGAAAATAATTATTGTTATGTTATTAGCACAAAAATTTTTTTAAGCGGTTTGTAACCTAATTAGCAAGTAGGCCTACTGAAAATTACAACTATTCTCGTATGAAGGTGTCATAAGCCTTAGTGTGAAGAAACAACAGGAGGGTTATAGCCGTTGACGCTATGATATAAACTAGAGGTCACCAGTTCGATCGTATACATCCCAATATTAGGCCTATTAACATTTTACTTTATATTTTTCGGTATAGAATTTATAGTATTATTACATGCGATTAGCTACGGGCAATCTATAGTTAATGGCGGATGCTTGATACAATAAATAGATACAATATAAATAGATACAATATAAATTATAAAATATAAAAATAAAATATTATGTCACTTATAAATACGTTAAAAAAAGACCAGGCTACAAGGCTAAACTTTCGTGACTGTAGGCCTATTTTTGAATATGCTTATTTCTGAAGTCTTACATTTAATTTTTATTTTGTTAAGTGTTAGATCATTCTTATATTTATGATCGGTTATTCAGTGTCAATATTTTTCTATTCATTTAAAGCGACTATTCAAATATTACGTAAGCATGTTTTTGGCAATTTTTGACCCCCCCCCCTCTTGTCAGCAGAAATAAGCAAATCCCGAACCCCCTTAATAATTACGTAAGCAAATTACAACCCCCCCTTTTGTTTGACAATAATAATTTAATTTTTTAAAAATAGAACTTAATTCATATTTTAAAAAAAAGATACTCGACTTAAAATAATAATAAAAAAATACTTGTTTAGTACTAAAATACTTTATACTTCTTACAATTCTATTTTTAAAAAATTTCTTAAGACACAACTTTAGAAGAATTTAGACATTTGCAAAATTTAAATTTGAACATTTCCATATCTATTCCGATGCTGACCACGGCTTCTCAGGCCATTTTTCTATATCAGTTATGATATTGGTTTCCAGTTTTACTCGATTATCTTCATCACTTTCTTTTCGGATGCAATCTTGATCAACTTCATCTTCATCGATCCACTTAACATCTTCCATATCTTCCACGAATTTTACAATACAACACACCGCATCGGTTCATTCAATTTAAGTTTATTCTCACAATTCGAAATAGTAGTAAGGGATAATAAGCCCTTATGCATCAAACATGCACAGCCACTTCTAGATAAAAGAGATCGTTTATGTTTTCCTTGTGAGTTCAAAATAGCTGACATCAGAACTTCAAGTTCTGTATTCTTTTTTATTTCTTTTTTTTCAATTTGCTAGTTCTTTATTTCAATTGGCCAACGTGCCCCACTCTGTGGACCAATCTACCCCGTGCACGGGTTATGTTGGCTCACAAGACATCATACCATATCTAAATTCATAAAGTTCTTAACATTTCATATTAACTAAAAATAAGTGTTTTCCTCACTAGTTAGATGTACTAGGTATTCTAAAAAAATACTATATCTGAAAATAAACAAAATTCAGGTGTTGAAAAAAATAACATAAAAAAACTGGGCCAACGTGCTTTGGTCTTCCTTAATACAGAAATAAATGTATGGATTGAGCATAAATGTTTCAAAATATTTCCTAAATTATCATCTATTTAAAATTAACTTCACTTTCTTCTCATTTCTGTTTGATGTAGTGCAACGATATAGTTTAGTCAAAAGGTATTTTCTACGAATTTTCGCAGTACAATTTTTTTAAATATTCCTGAAATTATATAATTTCTCACAGTAAAATTTAGACATACAAATATCAATTGACATATTTCAACTACTACGCCAACGAAGCGCGGCGTTTGCTAGTAATCAATATTTTTGTATCTCTTTAGTCAAATATGAAACATAGAAAAAGACAGTGATTATTAGAACTAGCATAAGATCTGAAGAAGGAATTCTTTATATGTTGGTATTACTTCTATTAAACACGATCATATCACCTTTGGAAACAAATGTTAAAGCCGTTAAACACAACTTTGTTCATATATATATATATATATATATATATATATATATATATATATATATATCTTATCAAAGATATTGTAAATGACTTTTAGCCCAGAGTAAGATAAGGAAAAATAGTTGTATAAAATTGCTATATAACGTTAATTAAAGATCATCTGTAAATGACTGTTGACAGATAACGAGTGAGAGAATCATTTTCTTTTTTACCGGATCATTGAATTCTACAATGATAAATCACAAAAAACCAGAATGTCTCTTTCTAGTACATATTGCGTTTATAACCTTTATGATAGGAATAATATAATTCAATACAACTCAAAATACAACTAAAAAAACATGTTTCAAGGATATATTATGAAGCACTTTCCAACAGTTTCAAAATATTTTAGCAAAAATTCGCTATTTAAGGGGGTGCAAGACACAAAAGTCTTCAAATTTTCTAAAAAAATTATTGAATTAAAAATTTTTATGTTTTATAAATAATGTTTCTATCTTAAGTAGAAAAATGAAATATTATTTTTTCATTTTATTTTGATTTTAAAATCTAGCTTTCAAAAAACAAATGTATTCAAGTATGTTTCCATCTATGAGTATAAACTGTACGAAAAAAAATTTCAACCAGATAGGCGTTCTCTTGCAAGACTAAATTTATTCATTATGTAGTATATATATCAACTGATAGATCAAATACATAGTTGTTCAAAAGTATTGGGTACGTATTGGGTAACACATATTTGGCTATGGGCCGTAAGAACTTATTTCCCTAGATAATAGAGTTTTGTTAATGATTTCAGTAAGCGTTAGAAAATGATTTATAATCTATGCTTAAGGCATGATTTTTCTTACTTGCTTCACTTAACTCCATTTCAAATTTTATATAAAACACTTTGATATTCTCATCTTTGTTCCTTCTTCTCAAATTAATAGTAGCTTAAAATTAATTTGATATATATTATAATTAAAAAATTATGGATTTTTCAGTTTTCAAAAAATTCTTCCTTAATTCGAATCGCTTGGTCTGACTTTGCCCACTAAAGAACGTGACCGAGATTTTCTACTCCTTGATTTTATGTATTAGTTTAGAAGAGGTTTGGGAAGAATTATGAAAGTTATGGTGTCCATAAAAAAGTGATATACCGGGTAATCCAAAAGTCACACGAACTTTAAAAATGAATTATTCGAAAATAAATCAAGATACAAAGATACGGTTTACACCAAACGGATAGAAAAGAAACCGGGTTTTGTGTGGCAACGAAAAAACATAGTTCTGTTGGCGACTAACGGAATCACTGTCAGCACTGAAAGATGCCATCCGCCAAAATGTGTCTGCCATAACGCAAGAAATGCTACTATGTGTTCTGAATGGTGTAGTGTCTAGTCTCACAGCTGTACTTATGAATGATGGACAGCACATTGAACATTTACTGTAATACATTAACTGTAATTCATGACTTGTAAGTTGTCAAAATTTTTTCATTTGTGAATTATCTTTTGGTGCAATAAAACACTATAGCGCCAATTGTTGGTCGCAAACATAGCTATTTTTTTCGTTGTTACGCAAAACCCGGTTCCTTCTCCATCCGTTCGGTGCAAACCGTATCTTTGTATCTTGATTCTTTTTCGAATTATTCATTTTAAAAGTTCGTCCTGAGTTTTGGATCACCCGATATATTGATAGATAAGTAAATAGGTAGATAGATAGACAAATAATTGAAGGGATAGTCTTGAGTACTAGGAGTTATGACTGGCGTAGATCTGCAAACATTTTTCAGAAATTTCAACATGAGAGTGAATGTAATTATTATAAAACTTTCCTAAAAGAGGAGATATGTAATTTTCTTATCGCAAATCAACTAAACTGCGTAGTTTGAGGCTTAATTTTAGCTCTCATAAAATGTATTGAGCAGATACTCTAGAATAAGATTTTAAAAATATTTTTTTGTTATCTACATAAATTGTTTTTCATTTTAACAGTATTTTAAGGATTTCACATTAAAAGATTCAAATTATTTCATAAGTTATGGCGCTGCGATTATCCAAGAATTTGAATTCTTAACGCGCATATATAAACAACATAAAAGTTCCGTAAAATGAAATAAAAGATCACTTAAAAAATTGAAGGACATTGCGGCATGTCTGAAAGACGTCCTGTACGTAATCATGTAAGTGTCATAGTTCAGAAATCTCAAGCTGAAAATATTTTCTAAAAAGTATATTAGGTTTCATCGATGCGATACATTTTTTCCTCGAAATTATTTTTATCAATTTAGTGTACAAGATACCTCAAAATCTATTTAATAGAGTTTTATAGCATTTAAGTCACATATTCCCTATATTAATATCTACGATGAAGCATAAGTTTTTTTATTATTATTATTATTTTGTGCCTGTTCATTTTTCATCATATTTTTTAACAGTTTTATATCTGAATTTTTTTGTATCTGAACTTTTTTGTTTACTAAAAATAATACAAATGTTTGAGTTAGATGAAATGTAAAATAAATACAATAAAAACATAACCGTATCAAAAATATTCTTTCGATTTCTTTTTTATTTTTATTTTTTTAATAAATGTTTTATTTGTTTTGTTAATTGAACAATTTATCTGACGAATTCAAAGAAATTGTTCCTTAGATGTTTAAAATCTAGTAGTGATTTTGCCTGTTTATTTTTAATATAGTTCTTTGAACCTTTTGGTTCTTAAGTTTTTCCAAATTATCATGAGGGAGTATTCCCTAAATTGTGATTTCAAATGCTTGTTCAACTGAGAGGTGGAGTAGATATGGGGATCAAAAGTAGCGTTTGTAATAGTATACAGAGAGTTCATGTCTTGTTAAGCCTATGTAATTTCGCCGGGACCATACCATGTTGTTCATAGAAGATAATATTCAGATAGCTAGAGTACACTGTATTTTGTCATCATGCAATGAAGTCACCACAGGTACAGCTGGAAAATTAGCGATGAATATGTTCACGCTTCTTTAAGGAGTTACACGACCTTGTCGCTGATGTTATGTTTTTAACCACTAGGAAAATGGCAGTTACTCTTGGTCTAGAGGTATCTGAATCCTTATGATGATCACATTTTATTTATTTCTTGATAGGTCCAAGATTAACTCATGACGTACGTAATCTATGATTCTGATGTTACGCAAGCCATTTTTTTTCTTTATTTTGTCAACAAAAACATTGAATAATCTACATTTTTTTTTAATTTTAGCAGAAATTAAATATTTCTGTTTTCACGATGCCAAAAAGATATTAAAAATATGTTCAAAAATATTAATAACTCAAAAACAAATCGACATATAGCTTTCAAACAAAGTTCATTTAAAAGTTTATTTTCCCTCTATACGATGGTGTAGATGTAGTTTTAAAAATAGCAAATAATAAACGCTTTAAGCAGAGGTTATATGATCAAGGCAGAGAGTCTACCCTAGAGCGTGTATACTATAGTTTTCTTGAGAAACAGAGGATATACGATGCTCCTTTAAAAAATCCAGAAGGGATATGGCGTACCTCTATTACATCCCTGGGTTTAAAAAATTAAAAAGTGCGATGTTTAAAAGCTTAAAAAATTGCATTGTCAAAAATTGTAAAACTGAAATTTCATTTAAAATTTGTTTATCCATCGGTCCGGGAATATTAATGTTTAATCCATGGCGTACATAATATATGACTCTCATAACGTAAGCCAAGTTTTGATCATTATAAAAATGGTGTTTTTTATTATCAGTAATAATATTATAAATACAGAAATACAGAAAATAATTTTATAATGATAATATTATAAATACAGAAATACAGAAAATAATTTTATAATAATAATATTATAAATAAAGAAAAATTATAAATACAGAATTTATTGATAAGACTAAAAATTTTAATCTTTAAAAATATTATTTTCCAAATGACGTTATTATTTGCTACATTAAATGTTTTCTCTGTGAGGCATCATTTAAAAAAGAAAATAATAATATAATTTTCTTCTTTAGAAAGGTAATAACAAAGATGCAGAATATAAAAAAAAAACAATTTCTTTTCGTTTAAATGACTGTTTTTTGAAATTTTTTCTTTTTTGTAGTCGTTATATTATATTTATTTCTTTGTTGTTGTAGATATAATTTTATTTATTTTTCTCAATAATTTATGTGGTAGTTTTTTTAATTTAATTCTTAAATTAAAAATGTTATTTTAAGTTGCTTCAATTATGAAGTGCTAAGAATATATATATATATTCTCTATATGGCCAAAGGTGACCGGCGACTTGCGACTTTAGACATTTTGTTAAATATCTTGAAAAATACCCAGGGAATTATTTTGAAAGTCTAAGTATATTAGCATAATAGTACAGGTCATACGTTCCTGTAAAGAGTGTTTCTCTGCACTCTATTTGGGACCGTCAGCAAATTGAAAAAAACGAATATCTTTTCAATAACCCTGTGAAAACTAATGTAAAAAAGGCGTTCAAACTGTAGATTATAATTAAGTGGTTTATTGTAATGATGTTTGTTCATTTTTATGCGGATATCATGTATACCCGTTAAGAAATTGAGGTTTATATAAAAACAGTCCAAAATTGTTTCAAGTTTTTTTGCTTAGTTCTTAATATAAAATAATGTTATTTCCTTAAAATATGAAAATATGACAAGCACCATTGTATACAATACTCTGTGGTCACAATTAAAAAATAATAAAAATTGTATGTAAAATAAGAAGGTTTAATAAGTAATTTTTTATTGCGCATACGTGAAGTCTATCAAAATTTCATTTGCATACTGTATTAGCTATATGTATGGAGCAACCTTTATGAAAATCTCAGAAACGTAGCTTGAAAATTTCGAAAATTATCGTCCATAGAATAAGCTCAAAATCCGTGTTAATAAATGGTTCCCAAAATGTAGCAAAAAATGAAGGGTTGTATCCTAATGCAGTAGTACGTGGTAGTAATAGTACACTAATCAATGAATAAATGGATACAGCCCCTCATCTTTTTGCTTCATTTTGGGAAAAACGAATTTTAAGCCTATTCTATAGACGATTGGTTCCGAGTTTTACAAGCTATTCTTTTGAGACTTTCACGAAAGATTATCTATACATGGATCTAACACAATATGCAACTAAAATGTTGATAGATTTCACGCATGCGCAATGAAAAGTTATTTAGTAACCCTGCTCATTTTTCTGTTTTTTTTTATTATTATTTTATTCCGATTACAGAGTGTGGTGTAGAATGTTAATTGTCATATTTTCGAAGAACTTTATATTATGTTAAGAACTCCACAAATTAAAAAAAGAAAAATTGAAAAAATGTTGATTTTTTTTTTTTTTTTTTTTTTTTTAAACCTTAATTTCTCGACGAGTATACATGCTATCCGGACAAAAATGAACACAGTCTATTGCAATAAGCCACTTTAGCATAGTCTGAAGTTTGAGAGCTTAGCTATGTTCGCTTTTACAATCTTATACAAAAGGTATTTGTTGACGGGCCCCTATAGAGTTTCGGGAAAATCTTTTCACAGAAAAGTATGACCTGAACTATTTTATTTATACACTTAGTGTTTGAGGACAATTCCTTAATGAAGTTTTCTAGATATTAAACAAAATGTCGGTCAACATGTGGCCGATCACCTTTGGCCATATAGTGTGTATACATATACGATTTTTGTTACACTATAGTTCTCTTAAAAGATTTAACCAAAATATCGGTTGAAGTCGCTGACCGGCTGTAAGTGTTCTTTTCAACGGAAATTTGAAATTTAAAATGTAAAGTATGTACAAAAAATTTAATTACAAAAACTCAAGCATTTCAGCAAACATAATGTATTTTAAAAAACCAAAAGTACAGAGGGCTAAATTACATTGTAACTCTGGATAATGTATACAGATAAATTTAATTATGTCTTTATTATTATTCACACTATTGAAAATTTTAGATACTTAGAAAAATAACTTTATGTATTTGTTTAAATGACCTTATAATTTAATATTATATATACTGGCAGGTGGACAATTACAATTTTATATCTAAACAAACTTTCTAAATATCCATTTTTTTTAAAATTCATTAATATAAGAGCTTATTTCTGTACGATTAAAAAAACGATGATATAAGGATATGAGAATTACAACTTTTCTTTTTATAATATTAGTATTGCTTCCATCTAACGCAATCGTAAATATCTATTACTTTTGCAAACAAAATCTAAGCTATTAAAAGACGACAGCTTTTTATATATTTTATTCCACCATAGACGGTATAATAGACTTTCAGCTAAAAGTCAAACAACACAATATTTTTATGATCATCGGTAGATAACTTTAATTAAAGATCATCTGTAAATGACTAGATGTACTTTGTTGACAGAATCATTTTCTTTTACCGAAACATTGAGTTCCAGAGCAATAAATCACCAAAATCTACAGCTAAGTCTTTCTATTAGATATTGCTTTTAGTCCTTAACAACGAAAAAATAGTACATTAAAAGAAAACTATTAGAAATAGCAAAATATCAGAAAAATCAGAAAATGATTATTGCGTATACTATATAATGCTGATACACTTAAAAATAGGATTACTACTTTTACCCAGGTACATATCATTTTATACAAACATTTAAAAAATATAATTATGAAATATTTTACTTGAAAAATGCATGTTTTATATAAAGTAGTTTTAAATGATCGTAAAGAATTCACGATTGTTTTCTACAGAGAAGACGATAATGACTTTTATAGTTTAAAGAAATAAAAAAAAGTAAATAGTTACAGCAACGCATCCTATTTCCAGCAATAGGGCAACAACTGTAGCCTTAAAAAAATCGTGTAACTACTTCCTTGTGTTAGTTCCATATACCACCGATATACTATATGGACGAAGGTTACCGGCCACTTGTGATTTGAGAAATTTTGTTAAATATCTAGAAAATACATGCGAAATTAGACTGAAACTAACTAGTGTGTAAACATAATAGTACAGGTCAATACATTTCCGTGAAGATTGTTTCATGTAACACCATCCGGGACCTTCAACAAATTGAAAAAGAAGGATTACTTTTGGATAACCCTGTCAAAACCAAGGCAGCAAAAGCATTCAAACAGTAGATTATGATTAAGTGAATTATTTTAATGTACATTGCACAGTGCCCATTTTTATGCTGATAGCATGTATACTCGTAGAAAAATTAAAGTCTTATAAAAAAATATTCCCAAGTTTTTTTTGTTGTAGTTGTTGTTGTTTATAATTTGCAGAGATCTTAACATAAAAAAAAATGTTGTTTTTCCAAAAATATGAAAGATACGGAATACCCTGCATGGAATATCCTGTAATCACAATTGAAAAATAATGAAAATTGTATGAAAAATGAGCAGATTTAGTAAGTTTTTTTTTCATTGCACATGCGTGAATGCTATCAAAACTTCATTTGCATATTATGTTAGCTAAACAAATAGAGAATCGTTTGTAAAAGTCTCAAGAAAATAACTTGAAAATTGTGAAAAGGATCGTCGATAGAATCAAAATTGTTTGTTCCCAAAATGAAGAAAAAAAATAGAGATTGTATCCAATTTCCTAACTGAACTAAGTTTTCGCATATATAAAGTTAATAAATACCGATCTCTATATAATTTACAGGACTTTCAAAGATTCTGGCAAATTTTCCGCTTGTACATTGGAAAGCTGAAATTGGGTTTTCAAATGTATTAAGCGTTTTCATAGGGTTGAATTAGACACCAAATTTCACCTTAATAAACTGTACAGTTTTGTTACATCAGTCTGAGTACGGTGGAATGTATTACATAACATACGCGTAACGCATGATTTTTAATTCCTTGTTTTCTTTATGTTATTAATATTTTCTAATGTGGAAGTTAAACATAATTAATATAAAACACTTAATATTTATTTTCCTTTATTGAAATGGGTAACCGTTTTCAATATTTAAGAGACGAAATGTTCATATCCATTTAATAAACGCGTCAGGAATTTCTTAAGCGATGTGTGTAATAGGAATTTAATCGAATACGAAAACTTCAGATATTTTGTTGGATTGGAATGAATTTCTATTTAAATAGTTTTCGATTATAAAATGACACAAACGGTAGAAATAAGTCACCGAAAGAATAGTAGTGAAATTTCAACAGTTAATATTTTCGTTTTAAAATTTCGTGAATATTTTCATGCATACATTTACTTTATTTTAATATATTAATTATCAAATAGCAATTTGGGCAAACTATTAAAGTTTAATAAACTAATATACATTATCATAATGAGGGCTTTCCGTTACATCAGAAAGAAAATTTTGAAATTTCAAAGTTATATGCGTGAAACATATTGTTTTTGTTTTTCTTGTTTTTTATACGATAATTATTTTCGAATTTAGAAGTTAAACGTAATTAATATAAAACACTTAATATTTTTTTCTTTATTGAAGTGAGTAACCGTTTTCAATATTTACGGGACGAAATGTTCATATTCAGTTAATAAACGCGTCAAGAATTTCTCAAGTGATGTATGTAATAGGAATTTAATCGAATGCGAAAACTTCAGATATTTTGTTGGATTTGAAAAAAATTCTATTTAAAGAGTTTTAGATTATAAAATGACACAAATGGTAGAAGTAAGTCCCTGAAAGAATTGAAGTGAAATTTCAACAGTTAATATTTTCGTTTTAAAATATTAGGAATATTTTCATACATACATTTACTTTATTTTGATAAATTAATTTATCAAATGGCAATTTGGGCAAATTATTAAAATTTCATAAGCCTTAAAATTTAATAAGCCTTCATATATTATCACAATGAAGGCGTTGTGTTATATCTGAAAGAAAATTTAGGAATTTCAAACTTCTATGTGTGAAACATAGTGTTTTTGTTATTCTTGTTTTTTTTATTTATAAGTATTTTCAAATGTTGGAAGTTAAGCATAATTAATATAAAACCCTTAGTAAATGTTCTTTATTGATATTGGTAGCTGTTTTCAATATTTACGAGATTAAATGTTCATATTCATTCAACAAACGTGTCAGGCATTTCTCAAGTTATATGTGTAAAGCTAGTTTAATAGTATATGAAAACTTCAGATATTTTGTTCCCTTGGAAGAGATTTCTATCTAAAGAGTTTTAGATTATAAAATGACATAAAGAGTAAAAGTAAGTCACTGAAAGAATTAAAATAAAATTTAAATTTTCGAAGGAAATTTCAATAGTTAATATTTTTGTTTTAAAATAACAGGATTATTTCCATACATACATATAAATTACTTTAATAAAATAAATTATCAAATGGCAATTTGGCAAATTATTAAAATTTAATAAACTAATATACATTATAATAATGAAGACTTTGTGCTACATCCGAAAGAAAATTTAGAAATTTCAAACTTCTACACTGTAAAAAAAAGGGTCGATCTACTAAAAAAACTTTAGTGATCCTTGTAATTACTAAAAAATTTTTAGTAATCTTAGTCGGTTACAAGAAAATTTGTAAGACTTACTAGAAAAAAGTTAGCAACGAAGAGAGTTAATAGTTTTATATTTTTAATAACTATTACTAAAACTCACTTCCTGTGGCCTTGATAGCATAGTGGTTATAGTAACGGACTCCAGACTAAAAGGTCCCGGGTTCGATACTGGCCGCCGCCAAATACGCCCCGAATGTATGTAGTGTAAGTACTGGTTAGTAAAGGGATTATGAAAATCCTGTCGGAGCAGTTAGCAATGTTTGGTGCTGCCATCTATTGCAGTTTTGCCGAAAATCTTCCGCTTCAGAAGTCTGGATGCAGCTCGAAGGAACCTCCTGCCCTTCGGGCTCAAGTAATAGTTATTGAAAATAATTTTGGAGCTATTACTAAAATTTGCTTGGTGGCTCATACTAAAAAGGTTTAAGTTAGTTATACAAAAAAATCTTTTGTTCAGTTTACAAAAGAAATGCTTGTTTTACTTGCAAAAAAAAATTGTAATGGTTACTAAAAAATTCTGTGGAATTCAAATTTACTAAAAAATTTTTAGTAACCTCTTGATTTTTTTTTTTTTTTACAGTGTATGTGTGAAACATATTGCTTTGTCTGTCTTCTTATTTTATAAGGTGAATATTTTCTAATGTGTAAGTTAAACCTAATTAATATAAAACCCTTATTAAGTGTTTTTTATTGAAATGGGCAACCGTTTTCAATATTTACAAGACGAAATGTTCATATTCATTTAATAAACGCGTCAGGAATTTCTCAAGTGATGTGTTTAATAAGAGTTTAATCAAAGCGACATCTTCTTATATTTTGTTCTATTGGAATAGATTTCTATTTAAAGAGTTTAGATTATAAAATGACAAATGAAAGTCACCGCAAAATATTAAATGAAATTTCAATATTTGAAGGAAACTTCAATAGTTAATACTTTCATTTTAAAATATCAGAATTTTTTTCATACATACATTTACTTTATTTTTATATATTAAATTTAAATCTTCTATTGCATGAAACATACTGTTTTTGTCTTTCTTGTTTTTTTATATTATAAATATTTTCTAATATTGAAGTCAAATATAATTAATATAAAACACTTAATAAATTTACTTTATTGAAATGAGTAACGTTATCAATATTTAAATGAAATTTTAAAAGTAATATTTTTTAAAAGAGTTTTAAATTATAAACTGACACAAATGGTAAATAAAAATCACCGAAAGAATTGAAATGAAATTTCGATTTTTGAAGAAAATTTCAATAGTTAATATTTTTGTTTTAAAATATCAGGGTTATTTCAAAACATACAATTACTTTACTTTTGTATATTAATTCATCAAATGACAATTTTGGCAAACTAATATATATTATCACAATGAAGGATTTGTGTTACACCAGAAAGAAAATTTCAAAGTTAAAACTTCTATGCGTGAAATATATGGTTTTTGTCTTTCTTGTTTGTTTTATATGATAAATATTTTCTAACTAGCGGCCTTCGCCCGCTACGCTGGTCGGTTTATCTAAAGAAATCTTGAAGAAGTAGTTAGATAAGGTTCAGACATACATTAAAAAAAAAAAAAAAGCAAGTCGATCATTCAAAAAACGTTGGGAAATATCAAATATTTACTGTAATTTTTTAAGAAAAACAAAGTTTCGAAAAAAAAAATTAAATCGAAAAAAAAATTACACTGACATATTAATGCAAGGAAATTTTCCCAGAGAGAAAATTCGCCTTGAATACAATATTTCAAATTCTTTTAATTGCTTATAGGCGTTAATGCCAACATAGTGAAAAAAATTCCATGCTGGGAATCGAACCCGGGCCATCAGTATGGCGCACTGACGTTCTACCGACTAAACCACATGGAACGACAGCCAGCTTGAAACTTTCTCATACTTAAGTAGACTGGCGAAAACATAACGATAGCGCGTTTTAAAATCGCACAGTGACATCTATTGGATTTTATATGTACTAAAAAACGTTATGTACTAAAAAACGTGAGCAGCGCACCTAATAGTTTCTTTTGTTTCTTTTTGTTACTTTTTTGTCTGTTGTCCGATTTTGATGAAACAAAGCCTATACACTGCCCGGGAGTGTGCATTCTTCATTAGTGAAAACCGCATAAAAATCCATTCAGTAGTTACGAAGATAACCTCGAACAAACAGACAGACAGACAGACAGACAGACAGACAGACAAAAAATTCAAAAATTTTTTTTTTGTGTTTCATTGGTTTTCTTTTATCGCCCTGACTCCATTTTTGTCAATTATCTTCAATGTACAGACACACCGGGTCCTACTGTTTTATTATATGTATAGATGTAGAAGTCAAATATAATTAATATAAAACACTTAATAAATTTTCTTTATTGAATTGGGTAACCGTTTTCAATATTTACTAGACGAAATGTTCATATTCATTTAATAAACGCGTCAGGAATTTCTCAAGTGGTGTGTATAATAGGAATTTAATCAAATGCGAAATCTTCAGATATTTTGTTCTATTGGTAGAGATTTCTATTTAAAGAGTTTTAGATTATAAAATGACACAAACGATAAGAGTAAGTTGCCGAAACACTTGAAATGAAATTTCGATTTTTGAAGGGAATTTTAATGGTTAATATTTTTGTTTTAAAATATCAGGATTATTTTCATACGTACATTAACTTTATTTTTATAAATTAATTCATCAAACTACAATTTGGAAATTTTACTAAAATTTAAAAATTTAATGCGTATTATCAGAACGAAGGATTTGTGTTTCGCGAGAAAGAAAATTTTTAATATTAAAATTTTTATGTGTGAATCTTAATTGTACGAAAATATGAAGTAGCATACGAATACTTAAATTACGATAAAAAGAATGTTTCCTTGTATCTGGGTGTTTCTTTCTTTATTAGACATGGTTATCGATATTTTCTGCAAATATAAGTCTTAAAATTAGTTTAAAGATATTCCAAAGCAAGTGCAGATGCACATGAGGCTCAAGTATTTCATTCTTTGATAATTAGACGAAATACTGTAATAAATTCTTTTTATTTTTGTAAGGAATCCTGACTTAGCCCTTTCATTCTGAATTGCGTGAAATGCATTAACCATATTCTGTTGTTGTTTGGCCACGTGGATTATAGAAATCGACCAAACAGTACCAGATGCAGAAAAATTACTATTTTTTTTATTAATTTTATACATTCACATTCTAGATACAGCTATGAAATTTTAAAAAATATTGTTACTAACCCTTTGAAAAAAAAGAAATGTGTTTTTTTGCGGTTGACTTTTTCCCCCTTTCTTGCGATGCTCCCATCGGATTCGATTTCAAAGGTACTGATTTACAAATTTCACCTCTCTAAATTTGAGGCCTTCATGTCTTTCAGACTGCAATCTATTTTTCTTTTAATATGAAGTAACATGCTTTCGAGAAAATTCGCTACTGCAGGTCAGCACTTTGTTCTTTCGAAAGGCCACCTTTTTTTGCGCAAAATGTAACTAAACGTCAATTTTTCCAGGGAATATTTTTAGAGCATCTCGGAAGCTTGAATTTGCATCACCTGTAAAAGTTACACATTATATTACATATAGAAAAAAATATCAAACTAAAATGTATAGCATTTTAATCTGTAATATACGTATGTTAATTTCCATATTTTATAAAAGACTATACTAACATTTCATAGGGGAAAAAACCCTTGTTCTCAGAATGTAGGTAAAAGTTTCTTAATCAGTGTAGACATGTCAAATTCAAATTGCTTGAAAGGGAATCATTTATAAATTTACACAATTACTCATTGTTTTATAAACTGCGTAACATATTTCGAAAAACAAAACAAAAAACAAGGTATGTTAATTATGCATAATCAATCTTCATACGTATTTTTTCAATAAAAATTAAATTATTGATTTTTTTATCGTTAGTTTTGTGTTATAGTTTGTATCCTGTTTAGAAAATCCATTTTTAAACTAAAAGCTACACTAATTGTTTTCTACTTCACACAATGAATACCAAATATATGTAAGGAGAATCTCTTAATGTAATAAAATTGAAAATTACGACGCGAAACAAAAATATCAGCTATGTTTTGGTACAAGAATTTGAATTGTAACTTTTTCTTTAAAACGAATTTTAATGTTTCTCAAATCTCAATGGAATGTAGCTTTTTCAACTTACTCTCCTAAATTTATTTTAATTATAAAAAATGCACTGCTTTAGTTCCTTTAATCTAATAAAACTAGAAGCAATTACGTGTTTTGTAAAGAAAAATAATCTTCATTGTTTTCGTTTGTCTAGCACTATTTTTTTATATTTCCATGGTAACAACAGTGATAAAATACTAAAATGAAACTATTATGTTTTCGTGCCTAAGTGCATTTTACGACAGTTACCTTGAGAAGATTTTATAGCATAAAATCTTTATTTCATTTCTTTTACATTTTTAAAATTTTATATTTTTTTCTTATAGATTTTTTGCTTTATAAATTTTATTGGAATGACGTGAAGGGCAATTAATATGCATGAAAAAATTTAATTAATTCAATTTTTGATCTTTTAATTATCTCGATACAACGTAGTGTAGCTATCATTATAGATTTTATTGGCTCTATAAATAGTTTAATGTGTGTTTTCGTAAGTAAGCTGCAGTTTTTAGTAAATATTACATTTCTGTACATCAAATGATTTTATTGAAGATAGCGTGAGGATAGTTTTTTGAATAAGTTAATATTATCCCAATTTATGTTTCATCATTTAGTTTAATGTTCAAATGTTGGAATTTCTACTAAGAAGCCACAGCACAATTTAAATATTTCTTATCTAAACTTTTCTTTCAATCTGGTAATGCTCATTCTCAAAACGGACTAGCAACCTTCTATCACTTCTTTTTACTTTATTAAGCAACTACCTAAAACAAAGACAGGTATAATTTGTTCTCCTAGATATTTGAAATGATTTTTAAATACGAAAATACATAACCATAAATATTTAGATCTAAATTCCCGAACAATATTCACGCTGCTTAAACACACATTGAATACTTTTTTCTGCAAGAAATTGTTATTTTATTTTTGTTATCACTTTTTAAAGTTTGTAACAGCATACTTCTCATGTGTAAAAAGAAACAAATCTAGAAACGTTTGTACCATGCACATCTTTTTTTACGTCTACTTATTAATGCCCCCTGATAACTGTTTTAAGTGCTTATATACAGGGTGGTTAGTTATTAACGTCAGGTGTTCAGAGCCCTTTAGCGAATAAAGTTTTGGTCAAAACATAACCAAATTAGATCAGCATACATAGTAGACAATGGGATTTCGAATTCTTAAAAAAAGTTTTAAATAAAAAGTTTTAAAAATCGCCACTAGGGGCAATTTTAGCGTTGTTTACCGACTAAAATGCATTAATTTGCATAAAATCAGTTGTGTATAGCAATCATGAGTATAAAAAGAAAGGCTGGGAGAGTTCTCATCATTATCAAATCTCACCATACTTTGTTAATCAAGCTGTGTTATCAGTAGAACGAGAATTTCAATGATGCTCGTCCTGAATTTCACCGATTACAGAATTTGCCAAAAGGACCGATGAGCATGACAAATTTACAAAAGATTATTCATCGATTTGAAACTATGCGGCAACAAGGCCTTGGACGCAAAGTGACTAGTCAATAACAAGTTGACGAAGTTGTAATTGCTATTGTCAAACAAGAGATGAAAAATGTGCAGGTACCATCAGCGCTCGGGCAGTATTCCAGCAGTATAAAATTGGTCTGTACTGTATTTTTTGCCATTTAATCATTCAACATTTACACTAATACACTTTTGGTGCGCCAAAATTGCTGATTTTACGTAAATTAAATGCATTTTAATCGCATTTTAGCTAAAATTGCCCCTAGTGGCGATTTTTTAAACTTTTTTTTTTTTTTTTTTTTTTTTTTTTTTTTTTTTTTTTTTTTTTTTGAGAATTTGAAATCCCATGGTCTATTATGTATCCTAATCAAATTTGGTTATGTTTCGCCCAAAACTTTACTCGCTTGAGGGCTCTAAACACCTGACGTTAATAACTAACCACCCTGTATATACAAACTAAAACAAAATTTAACTTTTAACTGATATGTAGCGGTCTATCCCATTCTAAGACTCTCGGGTAAAAACACATCAATCCCATAAAAAATGGAAATTTATACTTGCCCTTATCTGTAACTTCCTTGGGCGGCTTGACGAGGTCATACCCAAAGCAAGAACTTAACGTAAGTAATTTTCTTTTAAACGTATTATTGGTTTCCATGCCAGATCGCATCTCAGCAGTTGCGTCATTATTTGAAAGTATAGAAAATCTGAATAATTTTCATATCTGTGTCGTGAATTTTTGTGTTTTATTCCAATCATATCCTGAAGTTCAGCGCCGTACAGAGGGGAGTAGAGCTGCGGTAAAAATTACCTGGGTCCGGCTCTTCTAGGGGGGGGGGGTAGTCATCGGTCCTGTTTCATTTTAAAAAAGTAGACACATACTGTTTTATGTCAAAATTTTTAATCAAAATACATTACAAAAAAAACCTGAAATGTCAGAATTTGCTACAACATCATTAAGGGTGCAGCCGAACAAACCCTAATTCTGCGTATGTATAAACCATTTTAAATTTCCTTTGATATCGAGAAATATTTGAAATGGCACCCCTGTTTTGATGACGTGGCTGATTTCCTACGTGCAAAGAGGAGTCATATGGAAGATTGGATAAAGTCCAATAGTTGAAGATTTTGCATATAATTTCTTTCATATATTCAACTTTCTCCTGGAAAATTAATTGATGAATTCAATTAAAGTTAATTTATACTTTAAATATTTTAAATTTTTATTTAAAATTTTTGGATGAGAAAGTTTTAATATACTGTAAAAAAGAAAATAATAAAACTGTAAGCAATGTACTTTATTTAGCTTTTTATTTAAAAACTTTTTTCTGCACAGGGAATAAATTTGATGATTCAGTATACTGAAATATATACTGAATGTTTCTATCACTAAAATAATTAGCACTGAAGAAATAAAAGGTGAAACTTATCTTATAATGAAATTGAAAATTACGCAAAATACTAAAATCTTCAGACTAGTTTGGGTAAAAGATAATTTAATACATAAGGATTTATTTAAAAAATATGTTTCATGTTTCTCAAATCTAAATAGATTTTTTTGTATCAATTCTCTAATTTGTTTTTCAGACTAAAAAACAGCAAACGTTTAGATTTTACTTTTATAAATTTATATATTTTATGTATTTTAACTTTAAAATTTTAATTTTATAAAAAAATAATTATTACGTGTTTTGCAAAGGTAAATAGTTCCTGTAGTGTAATGTCTAATTCTAGAAATTTATAATGCATATTTGAGAGCATCAGTAACAATATAGTAGAATTCTGATATCATATTACCATAACTTCCTGCACGTTATCTTAAGTAATTTAAAAAAAACTTTAAATAATATATTTTTTATTAATTTGGTTTACCCATCTTTCCTTTACTAGTGAGTTTCTACTCAAGAAAAAAATGCGTAAATGTAAATGTAGAAAAAATATACTAGAAATATTAATTTGTACGTATTTATAAAATGACATTTTTTGTTCTACATCATTTTATTATACGCATGATCAACTATATTTATGCGGTTTGAAATTTAATTTGAACAAGTATTTGTTTAATGAAGAATTATTTTAATTTACTCGGTAAAGCCTTTGAAATTTATTATAGCGTAAATATTAAATGTATTATGTATGTTTTATCTATTAAAATAAATATCGGAACCAACCTATCATATGCAAGTTATATATTTATCATATCTATAAACCATGGTTTTCTTAAGAAATTCATATATTCTTTGATCCACAACGACTGTAAAGTATAAAAAGTAAATCCCACCAGAAAACAAGGTCCATGTGATACATTTTGCTAGCTGTAAAGATCCAGGGAAATTTATATTCCAAATATATACCCTAACCCTCATAATCAGAATGTGTTTCTAGACATATCGTTGTCAGGACTTGTAGAAATTGGATTAACGACGGTGAAACCATCAGTACAAGACCATCTCGTTATGCCCAGGCATTATCTAATAAAAGGGATGTCTCAGACTCCCTCTCCTCCTTGGTAAAGCACAATCAAGCCCGCACCAAAGTCGGGCTCAAATTACATCCCAAGACATTGCAGTTTCAAGTGAAACTCTTTCGGAACATATAGTTAAGCTGAGACTGTTGAACGTAAGATTATGTGCTAAAGTCCAACTCATGTGCCCCTGTTGACCAAGCATAAACACCTAATACTCTTACACTAGACCCTGGAACATCAAGTCTACAGTATAGAAGATAGGAAGTGAATTGCCTCTTCTGATGAAACACGATTCATCCTTCACCACGTCGATGCCAGTGTTTGAGTTAACTGTCTTCTATGTGAACTGTTACTCCGCCTTACGCAATAGGACATACACAAGTCAGTTGTGGCAATATTAAGCTTTGGTTAAATTCTCATGAGTGTCCTTCTGACTTATAGTTGCTGTAGAACAACTCATGAATGCCACGGAGTATCTGGAAATCATTGCGGATCATTTGCACCATTACACATTATGTGTATTCTGAAATCGAAATTTAGTGTTTGTGGATGACATGTCACATGACTCAAATTGTGCTCGATTGGTTCAAGGAACATAATACTGAATTCCAATTAACACTCTAGTAACCAAAGTCGACGGATATTAATCCGACAGATTGCACTGTTAAAAATTTGAAACTTTTAGTGCATCATCACTTCCATATCACTTCCATATCACTTCCATAATATAGCGAAGTAATCGTTTTCCATAAAAGCGGTAAAATAATGATTCAGAAAATGTTTCAAATTTTGAACAGTGTACACTTTGATGGTCATTCAACGGCAGCCAAGAGATAAAAAACAACCATTTTGGAATATCCCTGATATGCATGACCGCTGCTAAACAACTAATACATTTTATTCCGATCATCTGTCAGGAATTTACAGCATCAATGCCAAGGTGGTTAGCAGCTGTTTTGCGGGTCAAAGATTAATCAACACATTATTTGGTAGGTGGCCATAATGTTTTTTCTCTTGAGCGTATAAATATATATATACATAACACATATATAACCTAAACAATACTTACAAATACCAAAGCTTCTGTCCGATTCTCGGATTTCGACAGATAATGATTTATAAGAATATTCACTAATAATTATTACTGTGTTATCTATGCTCACGTGTTTTTCGATTGCTGGAATATAATTCATTAAACCTTGACAAAATCGACAAAACCTTGGCGGAAGATTGACAAAACCATGAACATTGTGGAACAAATGAGATAAAAAAAATTGAAACTGTAGAAATAATGGAGGATAAATACAAAGTATACGTGTTTACAGTACTGATTATGCATTTTCACGCGATTCATTATATCCGTATTATAGAATATGAGAAAGTATCTGCAATGTCATTATAGTTTACCCCTGTAAGATGTGTTACACTCATAAACCCTGCGTTTGCATGAAAATTCGTCCCTTGCAACCAACATTTCTCAACAAAAATGCTTGTTATATTTTGCTTTATTATCCCTGAAGTCTAAATCACCTTGGATATTTATTTATTTTGATTTATGTTAAAATATTTTATTCTTTAAAATAACAAAATTTGAGTAATTATAAATATAATAACGAGCATTAGTGAGGTATATATCAATTAACTCGTAATAATATAGTACTAGCGAGCTACGCCCGCTAGCTGGGCCACTTTTTCAAAACGAACCTCGATATTAAGCAGTATATAATAAGCAAAAAAATTCATTTAATAAGCAAGTCTTGGTGTTCGAGTCCTCAAGCACAAAAAAAGTAAATTAAAGAGCTATTGTTGTTATGCGCTCATTATCCCGTTAAAAATATGTGATTTCGCACAGTGGGCGCTACGCGCCATAGTCGCCATCGTCCCGTTAAAAATATTTGGTTTTGCACGGTTGGCGCTGCGCGCCCATAATACATTTTCTCGTATTTTTTGAATCATCAGAAGAAGACTTTTACGCAGATTCTGAATAAGTAATCAGTTTTTTCTACTTTAAAAACTGTCTGCATGATGGTTTAAGAAAAAACGCGCAAAAAAAAGTTTGGGTATTAAAAACTGCAAAAGACTGCTATAAAAAGAAAATAAGTAATTTCATTAATATTACAAACAACATAACTAATAAATAATTTTGGCAGCTCGTTTTCCGTTTGTACTAACAGAAATTAGTATTAATCGCGTAAATCTTAGGTTACACAATATTCGTGTATGCTACCAAAAAGAAAAAGTATGAAAATGAGCTACAACGATTAATACTCACATACAGAATAAATATATGAATAGCCAGTTACATCTGAGATCCTCAAAATATTAATTAGCAACACTATTACCTCTTAGTGAACATATCTTGCTGTGCTTAAATAGTTGTACTTATTATATTAATTAAACCGTTTTTAACATTTTTTACCAATCAGTTATTTTTCTCTTATACATTCTTTGACAAAATGACACGGGAGAAAAAGGGGTTTTCGGCTGCTTCTTCTTTTAGCCAAAGGGGAAAAGTTCTGGTCGATCACCGCAAGGTGGCGCAGTGTTCTGCCTGAGAGGTCCGTTTGAGCCCCGTTTGGGAAATGTGACGTTTTCCGTTCCGATTCCCGACCGGTTTTTAATTCATAATTTTTTTAATTTTGCTCCTACGGTCTTGAAAATGCCCGAAATGACTTTCCCGGAATTTTTCGAATCGAAAAACACCTCTCGCGACTTCCAACTCGCCCGCGTTACGAACTGTAATCGGCTTCAAGCAGACAGACAGACAGACAGAGGCGCACGGATTTTATTAGTATAGATTCTAAAAGAACACCACCGCCGAACACAATAATGAAAATTGATTGGCAGTGTGTTTTATTTTTCTTTTTATTTATTTAGGAGTATCTTCATACCTTAAGAACAATGATTATTCATTTACATTTTCTCTAAAAAAAATCAATTACTAAAGTGCAAAAAAATGGTTTATGTATTTATTGTAGATTTCATGATTTTTTCTGAAGAATTTTTTAATACACTATTCATTTGATTTCCATTAAAAATGAATGTAAGATATTTTTTTTCTAATTTTCCAATTAAAATATCGATTGTAAAACCTGAATGAATTGTTACTTTTATTAAAGAAATAATTCCCCCAAATGCGCATTAAATAAAACATAAGTTATTAAAGTTTGACAAATTAATTGTTCTTTAGCAACTTAAATATGCCGTAATACCTTAATGTAGTTTTTAATAATATTTAAAAGAGTATTCTGAAGAGTAAGAATATTCTGTTTAATTCTACAAAGGAATTAAGCTGTTGTTTTCTAAATGTAGTAAATTTTAATTAGAAATTCCAGGTATTCTAATAATAGATAATTAAGTAACGTACAAATTAACATAATCACATACGTTCAAAAGAGTAACAAACTTATTTGCATTGGTGTGTTTAAAATGGAACAAATGCAATATAAAATGAGAGAATTGCTGAGAAATTTAGGAAATCTTAAAAAGATATTGACGTTTTAATCAAAATAAAATCATATAACAAAGTAAATGGATGCTATTTCTAAACATTTTATAAAATTCTTTTATGTAATTGCGCAACTTAATTTCTAACAGAAATTATGTTTCCTAGGAGTAAAATTATAAAGAAAATTTATGTTTAAATGAATTGAAATTTTACAAATATTATTAAATATTACAAATAATTATTCGATTCTACTTGAATATCAATAAATCGCAATATATTGAAAGATATTGTATATTTACAATGAAAAAAATGAAGTTTTATAATTTATAATACTTCAATACTAAAATTTATACATAGTGAAGTATTTCATAATTAATTCATTAAATATCTTCAGAAAATTATACGTTTTTGTGTTTTACTTACAATATTGTTGCATTTTCAATAAACTATTTCTGGTACTACTCTGTTATCCCGTCGATCAATTTTGCCAAATTGTACAAATCGCCAAATTATACATATTGACATAATTTTTATTTTAAATAACAAAAAAAAAATAACTAGTAGAATATTAATAAAAAGTCGAAATAAAAATCACTTAATGACATTTTAAACTCGTGAATCGTATTTAATGTTATTGATTGTGACATTCACGATCATCCATTATTGGCATTTAATCTTACAGTTTGGCGATAATTTTTTGGTAGACGGGATAACCTAGTAGTACCCTATTTCTTTATTCTGCTATTTAAAGAACAGAAAGTATATTTTTTTTTTGCAAATTGACACAAAATTTTAATTTTCTGTCAATGTCTTCGCGGTGCTGTGGATACTACGAAACCAGCAACTGTATGTGCATTATCTTCCTTAGTATTTTAATATTAGAATACAGTAAAATATCGATTATTTGAACTAATAGGTGACAAAGAAATTTTTGGATAAATAAAATTTCAGATAACTGATCATTTTCAAAAGAAAAAAACACACTATCATAAACATACTATCATACTATGAGCACAGTAAAACAAATAAACAATGTTAATAAATACAAATTTTGTACTACAATGCTTACATATATAGAAAAGAACAAACTATCGAGGAAAAATTGATCAAATAAAAATACAGGTAATCAAAAGTACCGTATTGTAAGTCTACTTTTTAAGAAAAAAAGTCCAAACTTTTGCTTTAAAGATAACATTACTTTCCTTGTGACTTACGTTTTTAAAGGAAGCGGGTAAACAGAAAAACACTCTTTTTATTGCTTTGTACATTTGATGATTATCTCTTGGCACCAAAAAAGCATTATTGGTGAATGAACCTTTTTTGACTAGTTCTTTGTCAACTTGTAATTCGTGTAATCCTGGTCACATTTTCAAATCTAGAAGATCCTTGAAGGACGGTCGCTTGCGGAAATTATGCAGTGCAAGGCGCACAGATTTGAATATCGCTTTTTGGAATACGTTCGGTTAATTTGTTGTTCTGTTGAGCTATTTTCGGATAATCAATGCTCTACTGTGTTCCAGAGAGAAAAGACAGATAATTTTGCGTTTTCTAACTTGAGAGTTTAATTTGTTTTTCAGACTGTCCGTCGCTACCCCTATCTGTCTGTACACACAATAACTCACTTAAATGTACCCAAAAGTATTCCGTTAGATTATGGTCAATAGAAGTAATCGTTTGAAGTGTATTTTAATGACATTACGCTATTTCATATGTAGAGAAATCGGTGGATTTTACTATTAATGATACTTTGCGTCAATATCGAGGAATAATACACAAACACACTAAAGCATCCTGTTTCCTCTCCGAGACGTAGATCGGGAACAGAGGGGGAGGATGTAACACGCGCATTCCAAAAAAAAGAAAGAAAAAAATTAGACTGTCACGCGTCACGTGACCTGAGTTTTGCTAAATTAAAAAAAATGTAGTTGTAATATTTTTCGTTTAAAAAAAATCTGGCAACACTAGTTCTATTAAAAATGTTCTTTTTCTTAGTGATGTTCGAAAATACTAAAAGTTAGTTCTAAAAACTGTGGTTAATGTCTTGTGATGGTGGCATGCTCCAGAATTATGTAAAAAGCTTTATTTGTATTATAATGTGTGTGTATTAGTGTTCCATATGTAAGTGATGTCTTTTCAAGTAATAAAAAGTTTTTAAAGAAGCCTGCAGCCCCCGAAATATCTAGGTTAAGTTATGCTCTTTCTTTCTTCTCTTGTACATTTGTAAGACGACTTCTTACAAAATGGCTACCCAACGTCTGGCCACGAATCAATTCCAAAGTATTCAGCTATCTTAGTTCCAGACAAGTTCGTTATTTTTGATAATGAAATATGATTAATAAAAATGAAAAAAAATGGCTGAAGCGGTTGTGCTCGTCTGTTTGTGAAGTGTATTTTAAATGATTAACATAGCAAGTTTGTTTCGTTGATATGAAATCTTTCGATTGTGAAATATGCACGAAATAAAAATGCATGTACGTTTAATGCAAGAAAATAGCTCGAGCAGTCGTTGCTCGGTTGTTTGTGAAATGTGTTCTTCAATGCTTAGCATGTCCTTTGCCTTTAAAGTTCTCGATCTTCGTTTGTGAAAAAATTTCCACGGAATAATCTTATGCCAAGCACCATGACATGACAACGCGGTGCTAACGGAGTGCCAACACAATGTGGGTCCATTGCGCGTAACCTCCAACTAAATATTAGAAATGAACATAAAAAGATTAATTTCGAAGCAAAGCACGGTCAAAAAGTATAATTTAGAGTCTCTGGTGGAAATCCGAAGATTATTCCAGAGCTGGAAGCACGAGGTTAAATATAACCTCCAAAAGAAGGGGCGCATGTAGCATCCAAACGAGTTTGGTTGCCCCATACTTTGATGTCATTTCACCGACTGGCGTCGGCAAAAAACGGAGAGTGAAAAGGCAGTATGGTACCAAGAAGCACAGAAAAGTCATAGCATAAGGTATCCCAGCCCACGACTAACTCTAAGCACCATTTTCATTTGTTTGTGATATATGTTCTACGGATTGAATTTGTTTAATTTTCTGCTTCAGTCATCGTCGTTTCATCTGATGTGTGTTTATTTTGGAACATTTTAAAGTTCGATAAATACTTTTGTCATATATTTTCAATAAGTAAGCCAAGTTTTAAAGTATCTATAATTCTTTTCGCAAGTTACCACATTTTACCTGTCTGTAACATTTTGCATGTCACATATTAGTATTAATTTATTGATTATTTTACAATTTATTTATGTATTGTGTAATTCCCCTTCTCTCCCCATGCTTATATTTTTATTCTTTACTTTATTTTCATTCTGTGCATGCATGTTTAATTTTTATGTTGATTAAATAACAACTTTTCTTACTTCAAATAAAAAAAGAAAAACAATTAAAAAAGGGTTGATAAATAAAAAAATAAGCATTTATTTACGTTGACGTTATTTTTCTTTTTTTTCCACAAACAGGGAAATAAATTAAGAGTGAAAAAAAAGGAAAAAATATATTAAAAAGTATTTATACCTTTTATTTCAAGTGTCATATGTTATGTGTTTATTATTATTTTTTTGTTGTTGTTGTTAGTTTCGCAAGATAACAGAATTTAATTAGAAATTCTATTTGAGTGTTCTGTTTTTAGTTATTTTTAAGATTTTAAGCATTTAATTTAGAGTTCCTGATACATTTTGAAATAGCATTGAATATGATTTTCAAAACAGATTAAGTAAGTTTTTGCATTTATTTATTTATTTACTTTTTTATGAAATAAGACTTTCTTTTCTTTTAAAGTTATATTGAAAAATCTACATTACGTAGTCTTGCCTTGATAATATGATAATAATATTGATTGACATTTTAATTATTCAGATATGTTTTGACTTATTTAGAACATTGTTTATTAATGTTGCCAACAATTCAGTACTAGTTTTATATCAGTTAAAATAATGTTTTGATTAAATGACACGTAATTTAAAGTATATTTTCTTTCAAAAAATAAATAAATAAATAAAATTAAATAAAATTAAAATAATTTAAATTTTAAAGGTACTTAAAAGTTTATTGAAGTTTAATTATTTTAAGAGTGTATTTTGCTAACGTTAAAGTTCACTGTTTTGTTTTATTAATGTCTTGTTTATATGAATTGTAAAGCAAAGCTCACGTCCGGGGAACAATTTAAGTCGAATTTTTAACATTTGTGGGGTATATATCTTGTTGTTTTGCTAAAGATAAGAATGTCCGAGCTCAATAAAGCACGAAAAGAAGACCTGTTTTAGGTCGCTGTAGAAATGAATTTAGATGTACAACCCTCTATGACCGTTGTCACATTGCGTGATAAGATTAAATCCTCTCCCTCGTACGAAGTTGATTTCGTAAATTCGTTAGTCAGAAACCAAATTGCGACTCGCGAGGAAGAACAGCGTAGACGAGACTTAGAGAAAAAACAAAAAGCAGCTGATTTAGAACAGCGTAAAAAAGAAATAGAAGAAAAGCGTCGTTCGGAAGAACTAGAATTAAAAAAGTTTGAGATGAATTTTGACCTTGAGAAGCTTAAGTTACATGCTCAGAACCAAAGTGTTTCCAGTGGAGCGGTAGGTGGTAATGCAGCAGGGATAATGTCTCATCCAGGGAGTAAAATAGATATACAGAAGCTGTTGCCTACATTTAAGCCAGAGACAGATATGCAACATTGTTTCTGGTGCTCCTAGAACGACAGTTAAAGCTTTCGAAGGTACCAGAACACCTCTAGGTTTCTTATTTACTAAGCGTTGTACCCTCTTCAATATCCACGCTTACTGCTCGTGAAAAAGAAGAAAACGCTTTAGATTTTTCACATGTTAAAGGTCTACTTCTAAAAATGTTTAAAATTAGCTCTGAAAGGTTAAGGCAGCTGTTTTTCACGCATCGCAAAGATAAAGAAATTACTTGGAGAGATTATTACTTCGAGTTACGTGCTTACTTTGAAAACTGGCTTAAAGAGTTAAATATAACGTCTTTTGAAGCTCTTCAGGATCTGATCATAGCGGATCAAATGAAAAGGCGCGTGCCTATCGAATGCAAACAACATATGTTAAATGACTGGGAAAATTTAAATTCGCCAGTCGACCTTGCCGGGAAATTAGATGCGTATGATACCATAAGATCTATGTTCCCTAACGAAGACCAGGCTGTACCCCAGAAGAAAAAAGATTATTCTCGTCGAGAAAATACATGGAAGCAGAGTTAGCCTGCAAAAGATAGATCTTCTCCTACATTTGTTAATCGACGCTTAGAATCCGGTGTATTCTGCTATAGTTGTGGCAAAGTGGAGTTTATAAAGAAGAAATGCCCCAATTGTTCCCCTACGTTTGAGAAACATACAGTGCAAGCTCATCGTCTTCAGCTATATAGTTTAAATACTTCAACATTTTCAGCTCCAAATGTGCCTATTACGATCTGCAATAAGAAGGTGTTAGACTGTGCAGATACAAAAACGAATTGTTCTATTGCATTAGAACGTATGTATATACATTATATTTGAAAGCTGGTGTTGCAATGAAACCTCATACTCCTGAAGTAACATTAGCTGATGGAACTACGATCGCTAGAAAAACTTTTTCTGCCACTGTGCGTGTAAAGATTGCAGGCCGAGTTTTCAAAACAGAGTTTATTGTACTACCAAATGCCAAAGGTAATAGAACACTTTTAGAAATGGACTTCCTGCTCAAAGATAACATAGTGTTAGACATAGCTAACAAAAGATGGCATTTTAGTAATAAACCCCAGAAAAAGTTCTATTTTGTAGATGTACACGTAGAAGAAATAAGAATGTCTGCTGATGCGGTCGACATCAGTTTAAATTCCAATGAAAGGAAGAAACTTAAAGATATCCCGAAAAAGTATGAAAAATGTTTTCAACCAGGGGGAGCGAAGACCCCATATCTTAAACATCATGTAAATATTTCAAAAAGTGTGAAAGAACGTGTTGAAATGAAACAAGATCAGAGGAAGAAATGTTATGATAAAAATCATAGACGAATATGTTTCATGCCTGGTGAAAAGGTATGGATTAAACTACACCCAGTTAGCAATGCAAGTAGAAATAAAACATCAAAATTAATGCCTAAGAGAGATGGCCCATACATAATTTTGACTCAAAAGTCATTAGTGACATATGACATTGCTAGTCTAGAAAATCCTACTGAACGAATTGGATCTTACCACGTTTCTGCCTTGTTGCCTTTCCAAGAATCTGAAACTATTCCAGTTGCACCCTTGAGAAAAAGAGGAAGACCCCAAAAGCATCCTGTTTCCTCTCCGAGACGTAGATCGGAAACAGAGGGGGAGGATGTAATACGCGCATTCCAAAAAAAAAAGAAAGAAAAAAAATAGACTGTCACGCGTCACGTGACCTGAGTTTTGCTAAATTAAAAAAAATGTAGTTGTAATATTTTTCGTTTAAAAAAAATCTGGCAACACTAGTTCTATTAAAAATGTTCTTTTTCTTAGTGATGTTCGAAAATACTAAAAGTTAGTCGTAAAAACTGTGGTTAATGTCTTGTGATGGTGGCGTGCTCATAATTATGTAAAAAGCTTTATTTGTATATAATGTGTGTGTATTAGTGTTCTATGTGTAAGTGATGTCTTTTCAAGTAATAAAAAGTATTTAAAGAAGCCTGCAGCCCCCGAGATATCTAAGTTAAGTTATGCTCTTTCTTTCTTCTCTTGTACATTTGTAAGACGACTTCTTACAATGTTTTTTTAAAGTGTTTAAATGTAAGCAAATATTTTTCATAAGTTATAACATTTTTATTAATAAAGTTTTTTATAAAATGTATTTGATTTTCAACCAATGTTTCATGACAAAAATCCACAAAAAGTTTTAATAATAAGAAGTATAGAAATAAAAGATTAAAAATATTAATAAGATATTAAAGAAAAAGCTAAATTTATATTTTGTTAATTCAAGTACTATTACAGCACATATTATTAATTTTTATATACCATTCAGGTAATCGAAATTTTGTAAGTCATTCTTTTAACAGCTCTTTGGAAATTTATAAAGAATGTATAAATATTTATAAATTAAAATTATTGTTATGTAACTTTGTTAAAATTAAATTATTTCAATTTTCAATAAATGTTATGTAGTTTATTTATTGTATACATATTACTATAATTTATAAACTAACCATTGTTACTTTAAAAAATATATCATTAGATTTACTGTATCTAATCAGATAAAGTATTCTCAAATTAAAATGTAGTACATTCATTTCTTTTTAATATAAAATAATATTTCACGAATAAAAAGTAAATTCAATTAAAGAAATTAAATAAAATCAATTATCTTAACTAATCTCACGAAGAAAGATATGGTGGTTGGCGACAAGGCAAAACCCTTTGCTTTTACAAAAAAGTATTTTTCGGCAAACTAATCAAAGCATTTTCTTTCACACATGAAAACATAATCAATTACTGAGTTTCATTCTTTTTAACCGGATAATTGATTCTCATATATTTTCTACTTCAACAATTATACCTACATGTTATTCATTTGTTAGATTTTTAAATCGATTTTCTTATTTATTGATATCTAATAGTTTTTAGGTGTTTTTTTATACTAATAATGCAGAAATTTTACAATATTTGTAAAAGTAAAAATACACATAAAATTATCTAAGCAATTTAAAAGAATAAATGTAGTGCGAAAATTTAAAAAAAAATTGGAAATTGCACGTCAAACGTTCCAAATGAGATTCGTTTGTACTATGACGAAATTTAATCAATATTCAGATCTTGATGTATTACTATACTGTATTTCGGATACGGTGTAGTATTTTTAATGTGTCCCTGTAAATACTATGCTTTTTATTATGCAGTAAGTAATTTGTAGTAAACCTCAGATTGTATATCAATTTCATAAAATGTGAAATAATTTAATATTATTAAAACGAGCCCCAAACAATGTTTCCCCCTATACTGTTGTGTAATGAAATGGTTTTGTGTGGCCTTGTCATTTTTTAACAAATATTCTTTGAACCGCATATCATACAAAATATATATTTTAATATACTTCATAGGTGCAGAAACAGATTCATTTCATTGTGTTCGAAAGCGTGCAAAGTTAATTATATGCACTCTAAACTATTTTTCCCATTGGTCGTAATGTAACGAATTGCTTTTGATTGTCCCTGTAACTAAACTATCAGAATTTTTATAAAATTTGAAATTATTCAACAATATTACGTAAAATTCTGTATTTTAAATTTCAGATTTTTGGGTACTTTTTTCTCTGTTATGTGCGGACTGACAAACGGACGGACAGAACGACGATTGTAGGTGCTACATATTTATATAATTATGAACTCGTCTAAAAATAGTGGATAAAAGTATTGATTAAAAAATATGTTTTAAAAATACTTTTGAATCCGATTCATCAATTGCAGTAGTTCAATGTTTCTCTTAAATCAAGTACAGTCGACTCTCGTTAAATCGAAATCGGATACTTCGAATCTTCGCATAATTCGAACTAAATATAAAGTCCCGAAATTTTCAAAGGCAGAATAACGTTAAAAATTTTCATTAATTCGAACTCATTTTCTCTTGACATCGCTTAATTCGAACTAATGATAATTCCGATTTTTCATTTTTCTTTTCTTTCTCACGGATTTCAAATCATTTGACTAACTTTCTTTCTTAGATTTTTTTGAAAATTGTTCCGAACGAGTATACATGTAATACAACGCATTTGATATGTACATTTTTGGAGCCCCGTCTGTAGATCAGTGACGCTTTAAATTTTTCTTCCATCGTGCTTATTTTAATATTTTAATTAGTTTATGTATTTATACATTCTAATTTAATATTCAATCCTATTCTAATGATAGCAGATGAACTAAATTTAAAAACCTCTGTAAACATTAATTCTTTTGTAATAGTACCATATTAAGCATGTTTTCCACAATTCGAACTTCGGATAATTCGAACATTTCTTGTGGTGCCGACGAGTTCGAATTAACGAGAGTCGACTGCATGTCAAAAATATTGACAATCGATTTAAGGAAACATCGGAATCTTTATATATTCTTTTTGTTTTTAGAGTTATTGCTTAAAAAAGCTTTACAACCTAAATATTCTTATAGTTTTTCTGATTGAAATTTTTTCTGATTGGGTGGAGTTTCAAATCCGATAGTATAGTACAAATATTTTTAAGAGATTTTGTAGCTAAGTTGTATATATTTTGTATAATATGAAACTAAGATATATTTTGCATATATAAAAATATACTTGACACATATATAACATAATGTTCGGTTATATTATTGAGATATAACATTTCAAAAATAATTTTATGTAATATAATGATCGTTATTTATTCTGTATTGCTTAACTGTATGCATTGTCCACAATATTCATGACTTTTAAATTTATTATCGACCTGTTATTTCATTAAAAAATTCGTTAATCTATCACAGAAAATTTTTAAGTATATTATAGTATATATCTTAATTATATTAGACTTGAAATATGACAGATAATAAATCGAAAAAAACTTTGTATTATATATATATATATATATATATCCAATATTTAATACAGTTATTTTTTACGCATATGCATTAAATATAATTATTAAAATTCCTAATTACATAGACAAAGAGTTACTAATTTAATTTGTTCATAAGAATGAAATTTTTGTAATTTTTTAATGTAATTTTTTTACAATACTCTTAAAAATTGGTAACATTGAATATAAAAATATATTACAAAAAATAAATTTACTTAATATTTAGGATAATTCTAGGTTAGATGTGAATGATAGAAAAATGGCTAGTGTAAATATTTCACAAACTATATCATTGTTCATCATTGGACGTGCAGCTGTGTTTTTTAATTATAAAAAGAAAGTGTAATTTTAATGTTTATTTAATATGGTGATTTTATATATATGCATACTTTTTTTCCTGTACCAATTTGAATATTTTGCAATACGTATGGTACTTTTTTTTCTTTTTTACTGAAAAGAATTTTAAGGAGTGTAGTATCTTAATTTTAAGTAATTAATTTAATTTTAAAGTAATTTTAAGGAATCTAGTATTTGCTATAAGGTCTAAAACAATGGCGATGCTTTAAATTGGGGGGCAATATGTCCATCAATTTTAGGATAGATGATAACATCAAATAGCGGAGCAAAATCAATATTTCAAAATTATACGGAGTGAGAATTTTAATTAAATATAAAAATATTTTTTCAAATATATAATTTTTATGTTTATATTACTTCAATTAATTGATATAATTATTTAAATTTTAACTAAAATAAGTATTTCATTTATAATAATAAGGTAGAACCCATCGAATTTCGACGAAAGAAAATATTTAAGAAGAAAATGTTTCATTGATTTATAATAAACCTACAAAATTAGTTACAATATAAAATGCACCTTATAGTGTTAAGTCCAACTCTTAAAAAATGATATAATTAAACTAAAATTAATAAAATTCTATTTCCATAAAACTCAGTTTTAGAAATTATTAAAATTAAACTTTAATTGTAATGTAAGCAGTTAATATAATAAAGATCTGTTATTATGAAAAAGTTATCAATTAAGGCTCTTATGCTTTGTATTAGAAAAATTAAAAAGAGCAAAATTTACTCCACTCTTTTACACAATAATAGCGTTTTTTCCCATGAAATTAAAATTCGGTATCATTTTCACCATCTAAAAAATTCCCCATATGCACCTCAGTTATTATTATTATTATTATTATTATTATTATTATTATTATTATTATTATTATTATTACTATTATTATTATTATTATTATTATTATTATTATTATTATTATCATCATTATTATTACTATTATTATTATTATTATTTCTAACTTGATCATTTTAAAATCCTTTAAATTCAAAACTTGAAATCTCGATTGCTATTAGTTGAAACAGCATACTAAACTGTTTATATCACAGAGTAAAAAGAAAGAATAGAGTGGATGTATAATAGCTGAGGGTGAAGCCAAAAATGTAATCCTTAAATCTGCTGTATTAAGCACAAACAAAACTACGTGCTTTCTGAAAAAAGAAGAAAATGTTTAGTAATGCAATTTTTAATTCATAATGCAATGAAATACTACTTTAGAAGGCTTAGATGCAAGCAGATTATTTCCATTTAGAGAAAAAAATGCACACTGATGTCAAAGAATTTTGTCTCGGTTCTACGCACTTGTTTTGTTTCAGTCTAATGTGAACATTAAGATTTCTGCGATAAATGATTTTAAATTGCAAATATTTTTTAACGGCGTACTGCACCTCCTCTATATCTTTCCTCCGTGTTTTTCCTCCCTTATCGAGTACTTCTGTTGCCAAGATTAAAAAAATGACATTAAAACTACAAAAAAAAATTGTATCTCAAAAAGAAATTAAGATACAGTTTCCAAACAGATTGCATTTTAAAGCACATTTTTTCCCTAGACGATGATGTAAAAGTTGAAGATGTGGGATATTCAGAAGTTTAAAAACTTGCTGCAGCAAAAATTGCAAAACCGAATTTTCCTTTCCAATTTCAAAGTGTTGCCATTCGCAAAATGACGTATTAATTAATTGACGTTAATTTTGAGAACATAACTATATTTAAAGAATTTTGTATCAATCATACTAATTTTATCTAATTTCAATTTAATTTTAAAAAATAAAATAACTATAGATCATAATTGTTATCTCTCCATGTATTAGTAGACAAAAACGAAGCATCGTAGAAATTTTAGATCGATTAAGTAATACAGTTTGACAAACGGACATTTTTTTCATAGTTTTAGGTTACTCAAATAGTTAGTGGAGATTTTTATAGTTTCCTTTATCATTATGTAATAGATGAAACAGCACAACATTGATAGATTATAGATAAAATTTTCTTTCATAAATCAATTTTCTCATTTTTTTACCATTTCTTTTATTTTTACATTGTTTTCTATTAACATATTTTAAACAAACTTTAACAAATCATTCATGATTCAGATTATATATACTTTTTGAAAGCTACAGTATGTTTTCAATAATTTTTAAATATTTCATGCAAAAGTACATGATTTCATCATGACAAAATAAAACAAGTACTAAGCGTATAAAAAACAAAATTGCAAATAATTTTAATTATTCAACATTATTCCGAAATGTCCAATGAACATTAGCCCAGTAAAAATATGTTTCATATTGAATAATAAAATATGTTACAGAATGTTTACTTATATAATACGAAATTTCTATTTTAAATACAGTTAATCAGAATACTTTTGCGCCAAATCAAGGTAACTTTGCATTAAATCAGGGTAACTTTGCTCCACCTTTACAAAATTTTGATCCATACTGCCATGGTGGTAACTTGACGAATTATTTCCAATAAACTCAGACTGAAATTCATAATAAATGGATTTCAAACTAAATTTTAACATGATAAATGTTTGATGGTTAAATTATAATTAGTTTAAAAAATAAAATAAATCTTTAAGTTCAGGATAATGAAATTAAAAAAAATAAATTTCACACTTGTCTCACGAATAAAAAAAAAATGGTTAAAATGTATTTGATTTCTTACAGTTACTTTCTAAATATACAGTTTCAGTGCCTGAAGAAAAAAGAAATTATCAAAATTTTGGGCAATAAAGGAGGAAATGGATGTGTGTGCTGGAAATATTGAAAATGCAGTATGTAGGTAAAATTGCTTTTTGTATCTAATTTTTGTCAGCATTGAAATGTGCAAAAAAATTCATAATAATAATTCATAATTATTCTAGACATATTTGAAAATTGTTTTCTGTAGCAATTAAATTTAGAACAAATGTAAAACTAAAAGCTGCTTAACCATGTTCTATAAATTGTGTATTATACTAATTCATTATACTTTATTCATTTTCAAATGTAATTAGCATTAATGGAAGGTTCATTAAAAATTAAATTCATTCAAATTCAATTTCAATTCAGGTTCAATTAAATTCATTTTAATGATCTATAAACGTTTTATTCGGTATAATTTATATAGAAAATTACAAATTATCTTTTCCGAAATTAAAAAAACTACGTTTAAGTAATTGAAATTCAAATTGAAATTTATAGTGAATGAATTTTAAATTAAATTTGACCATAATAAATGTTTAAAGGCTATACTGTCATTAGTTTAAAAAATAAAATAAACCGACTAGTTCAGAATAATCAAAATTAAAAAAAAAACAGATTCTACACCAGCCACATGAATACAAAAAATGGGTAAAATGCATTTGATTTCTTACAGTTACATTCTAAATACATGGTGTCTGCGTCTGAAGAAAAAAAATTATCAAATTCTTTGGACGAAAAAACCGAAAATGGATTTGTGTGTTGGAGGTATTTAAAATACAGTTAGCAGATAAAATTGTATTTGTATGTAAGAATGTAGGTTGTAATATGTCTTTAAATATGTATTTTAGAGCAAAAAGCTTATTTAACTGTATCATGTATTATTAAGCAGAAATAAGTTCATTAGATGGCGAACGAAGTTAAGAAAAGTTACATATCAAAATGAAAGTAACCTGTGCTATTATTTGAAAATGGAATCTTAACTGTATCCACTTATGTTCTAACACCGATCTAACCAGATAAGATCCGGCCTGGCAGAAATTACTTTGATAATACTAGATTGTGTATGACCAAAACATTATCGATGAAAGCACGTTATACGTGGACATAGCCTTGCAGAAATTACTCATTTAATAATGCCAGATTTTGAATGACCGAAACATTATCGATGAAACATGCAACACGAGGATAAAGCCTGGCAAAAATTACTCATTTAATAACAACATTTAATAATGATTTTGTATGACCAAAACATCGATAAAAGAATGTTACACGTGGATACAGCCTGGGAGAAATTACTCATTTAATAACACCAGTTACTTTTAAAAATATTAGTGGTGTTCATATTGAGAGCACTGTTCATATTGGGTGCAAATACCTTATGTATCCATATTTTCCTTAAGATAATCTATCTTCCTGAAGAAAGTTTTTGTACGCAGTACACATACAATCGAATGCAATACAATTTAATATAATGCAAAAAAAAAAAAAAAAAAAAAAAAAAAACATTTGATGAAATTTCAAAAGTAAAACCAATTGTAAAACCTAAAAAACTTTTCATTTTTTTAAATAAACCCTTTAATTCTAAAAAAGCTTACTAAAAGGAAATTTGCCAGTTATTAAAGTTTTACAAAATAATTATTATTAAGTGTTTTATTGATAATGCATTTAGTTATACACTTTTAAAAGAATATTTCCCAATTCTTCACCAAAGTAATTACTGAATTATTCGCTAAATGGTATAAATTTTAATTAGAAATTTGAAATATTCTAATAATGGATCATTACGTAAAGTAAAAAATAACATAATCACATACGTTTAAAAATGTAACCAAGTAATTTGCATTGATATGTTTAAGATGAAACAAACGCAATTAGAAATGAAAGAATTTCTGAGAAATTCAGAAATCTTTAAAATATTTTAATCCTTTGATTAGAATAAAACAGCTTGAGAAAGTTAATGGATGCTATTTGAAAATGTCTTTTAAAATTTATTTATATGATTCCACAATGTAACATTATTAATCGATTATAGGAGACACCGGAAACTTATCATGTTCTGCTTACCTAAATCTGAATCGGATTATTTAAAACAGATTTTTTTTTAAATCTACATATACTTCAATATAAAACTTAAAATAAACTTAGATTTCTAAGAAAAACACAAAGCACATGTATAAATATTGCTAATGTAAACAAATCGAAAATTGCACGTCAAGCGTAGCAAACGAGATGGGTTCGTACTATAACGAAGCTTAAAAAATATTCAGATTTTGGTATAATTGTATATAGTATTTCGGTTATAGCATAGTACCCGTTACAATACAATATCCAAAATTTTCTGTGTGACCCTGTAAATACTATCTGCTTTCTATCATGCAGGAAGTTAATTGTAGTAAACTTCAGTAATGTATATCAATTTCATAAAATGTCAAACAGTTTAATACAGCTGTTCCCAATCTATGGGTCGCGATCCACTGGTAGGCTGCGGTAGTTGTTTTGGTGGGTCGCGGAACAATCGAGGTTTGTAATCAAAAATATCTTTTATTTCACCAGTGTAAAAAGATATGACAATTTCAACAGGAAATAATGTTTTAAGGGAAAATTCTTAATTTCCTTCTAGATTAATATATGAACAGAATACCCAGAAATAATTAAATGTGCTTTAAGATCTTTGATGAAATTCAACACCTCGTTCTTATGAGAAGATGATTTTTCTACTTTGCTGTTTTTGAAAGACAAGTACCGAGACAAACTGCATGTTAATATATGTTCCCACATCGGTAAGCATCATTACCAAAAATCTCATTGATTATAAACTTATGCTTTCATAATAATTAAACAGATACTTAACAATCTTTGTAGTTTGTGCATTGTTTTAATTACTATTCCCTTACACACACTGATATTTTCAATCCTTGTTTTTGTTGATAATGTATCTTCCGGACGAAAATTTACGTTTTCCGTAGGATAGGACAGCCGATCGTACAGAGATCGTACAAAAAATGCTATATTGATATACAACTTTATCTTGGGTGGGTCGCGATTTTTTTTTTTTTTAACTGAAAGGTGTGTCGCAATTTTTTTTTTCACTGAAAGATGGGTCGCGTACCAAGAAAGTTTGGGAACCGCTGGTTTAATACAATAAAAATCGTCTTTAGCAATCAACAAATATTAAAACATGAAATAATAATCCCCATTTTTTATATAGAGGAAAGTGGTGTACCTCTTACCTATGTAATTCCGGCTTTACTTGTTTAGATCCTTAAACAAGAACATTTGTAGATTTGAGGTAGACCAGAGGTCTCATTTAAGTTGTTGGCCTTTGTTTCGAAGCTCAACTAATTGTATAATTTTTGAAAAAAGAAATTCACCTTTCAAAAGTAAATTTTTCTTAGATATATCCATGTTATTTTTATATTAAAACCAATGTAATTTTTTTTAAATGGGGATTGTGCATCATGAATCAATATTCTAGATACTATACCATGTCCTTCAAACAGAATTAGGCCTAACCGCAACATCATGATTGACAGTTTTGTTTTTATATGTCAAGTGGTGTACCTTGAGCGTAATAAAAGTGATGTAACTTGGACTCATAAAAGGTAAACTACCTAAATATCATTTCACATAATGAAATGCATATGTTAAAATATCTTTTAATAATTTAATTAAAATGTTTTCTGTCAAATTAGTATTTTATGTGAATCCTACGAATAAGTTAGGACTACTTTGTGATAAATTATATATATATATTTGGTTTCTGTTAACCATATAACTACTCCAATATTAACTACGAGATAATCTACCAGGAGTTGCTCGGGTTCGTCAAAAACAGCAAGAAATGTGAAATAAACTTTAAAATCAAAATCAAAATCTCTAAATACTTAAAAATTGTTGCACGAATTTCGTTTAACGTTCATGAAAAGGAGAAAGGCTAGAAAATTGAAACTGGGTGTTTTTTAATGGGGAAAAATCTAATAAAATTGCAAAAGCATTAAAAAGTTTATAAAAATATAAAACAAAATTCAAAAATTGTATTTCGAAATTTGAATAAACTTAGAGGAAAAGAGGACAGCATTTACTACATTCGGTTGAAAATTGAACGTCTAAAAAATCGAAGCGGATCGCGAAGAAATGTAAACTATGCATTAAAAATGGCAAAATTTTCAAAAATCACGGAACTAAAAATTTACTCTATTTGGATAAAAGTTTTGAATCTAATTAGTGTAATAAAATGGTAAGCAGTGAATGAAAAATTTAAAAAAATCGCAATAAAAACCTTCAATGCAGCAAAAATCGCACAGAAGAAAATTTTTCATATTAGAAAGAAGTTTAAAATCGAATTTCTTTTCCGTATAAAAAAATCGCCGTGAACTCAAACAAACAAAAAAAGCTGAAACATTGCATTAAAAATCGCTTGGGATCAAAATAGGAGAGCAAAACTATTACCATAAAGACTAAAAGTTTGAAACCAAATTCCTGTTAAGCTAGAATTTTGAAATCGAATTCCTTTCAAAAATGTCAAAAAATGTTAAAGCCCGAAAATTGTACTGAAAATAGTATTAAAAATCGCAAAATATTAAAAAATCGCTAGGGTAAAAAATTTACTGTTAAGAGATAAAACAGTGCAATCAAAAAATTAACTGTATTGAAGAAAATGTTTGAAATCGAAATCAATTTCCGAATGTCAAAGAATCGCTACGAAACTTGAAGAATGGTTAAAAATCACATTGACAATTGCATTAAAAATCGCTAAATATTTGGAAGTCAATGCCTAAAAAACTAATGAAAAGGGGTGGGGGTTGTAATCAGAAATTATTCATGAATAATTTCTGAATGTTGACATGGAACGCCGAAAATCCTATTAAAGGCTAAAACAGTGCAATCGAAAAATAACTATATTAGGCAAAAAGTTTGAAATCGAAATAGGTTTCCGAATGGCAAAAACCAAGGAACTAAACAAATGGCTAAATGTCACAGATGTCATATAGGCATCACATTGGCGCGCTATTTTTCTGGCGCCAATTTGGCGAAAACCAGTTTCGTGTATATTTTTTAACTAATTTCTTTTAATTTAAAAGGGAATAATCATAAATAAAAAAAAGCTTAGTTAATAATTATAGAGTAAAACAATTTATATCATTTTAAAAAAGAAAATAAAAATAAACAAACATTTTATTAATAAATAAGTAACAATAGCCGGGTTACCATGTGAAGCACATATAACTGCTATTTTGTTGCAATCGCACCAATGTGGTGCGTATATGACACCTTATGTCTATTTCTCAGGCAGAATCTTCTAATTTAGCAAATAATTAAGCAATTAAAATAAATTATGAAAAAAAGAAATATGATTTAATGATTAGTTTACATTCAAGGGAAACCAATCTGATCGCCAAGGGCAGCTAGTTAACTGTGTTTAGGTAAAACGCTGTAATCGGAAATCATTCACGAATGATAAAAAATAGGGGCAAAGCGTAGACAATCTCGAAAAATCGCATTAATTATAGATATATGGAAAAGTCAACTACATTAGGCTAGGATATATAAAACCTTGCAATTGTAAAACTTTTATGAATGGCAAAGAATTGAAGCAAAATGTAAAAAATAATTAAAAAATTGCTAAAAATCGCATTAAAAGTACTAAATTTCAAAATTCGTAAATGGCAATTTTTTTAAAGTGTAAGGATAAAAATGTTAAATTAAATTCCTTTTACAAATTTCAAGAAATTGCCATGAAATTCCAAAAACCACTAAAAAAATCATTGAAAAAATCATTACAAATCGCTAGATGTAAATGCATCCCGAGAATAAAAATTTATTGTAGTTGGGTAAAACATAGCAATCGCATTTTTCATGAATTACAAAAAAATCGACGGAACGCAAAATGCATCCGTAAAACCGCATTGAAAATAGACAAAATTTAAAAAAAAATGTAGATAGTGAAATTTACTAAATTAGTCTAAAAATTTGAAACCAAATTCCTTTTTTAATTGTTTAAACATCACTGTGGGGATAAAAAAAGTGGTACTAATTGCATTTAAAAGTTAATTAAAAATAGCATTTAAAACTGCATTAAAACGCACTGAAAAATGTACTAAAAATCGCTAGTTAATTTTTAAATCGCAGTAATCAGAATTTTCTCAAATCAATAAAACATTCTAATCAGAAATAAGTACTATTTTTATGATCTGATCGGTCAAGACACTAATTGCCAAACTATAAGATTAAACGCCAATAATGGCTGATCGTAAATGTCACATTCACTTGATATTAAACGCGTTACACATGTTTCTTACGTCATCCAGTGATTTTTACTTCGTTGTTTTATTTGTATTTTATTAATATTTTTGTAATTTATTTGTCCTTTCATTATTTAACATTAAAAATTACATCAATTTGCATAGTTTGGCGAGTCGTTTGATGATTTATATAATTTGGCGAAATTGATGGACTGCATAATCAAGTATTACACGGAAATCGTTATGGATGATAAAAAAGGGACGGGGCACGCGAAAATTCTTTTAAAAAATGCATTAAAAATCTCTAAAATTACATACGATTAAAAGTTTAATGATCAGCTTTTATTTTCAAATACCAAAAATTACCATAAAACTTGAAAAAAAAATCTAAAAATAAAATCGCTAAAAATATTTTTGAAAAATGCATAAAAAAGGACTAATATTAAAAAATAGCAGGGTTAAAAATTTATACTAATAAAACATTGCAAAACATTGTAATTGGAAATATTTCATAAATGACGAAAATTCAACATGAAGCGCAAAAAATCTCGAAAAATAGGATTAAAAATCACTAAAATTCATGAATCTTAGCAGACAGTACCGTGCGAAAGGAGCGATTTCCCCGGGCACGGAGATTTAGTTGGCGCCAAATTTATACTACCAACGTCATTTTTAATATATAAAAAAAAGTTCGAGGGGGGGGGGGGGTGCCCAATTGAAATTGGTCGGGTGAAGTTTTATCTTCGCATGCTTATGTTAGTAGTCAAAATTTAGTACATTAAACAAAAAATTTGAGTCAAAGTTTCTTTTACTAATATCAAAGTACAGCGCAAAATACGAAAAAAAAATCACTAAAAATTGCATTAAAAAGTTCACTAAAATCGAAAAGTCATTACGAAATCTAAATAAATTATATTGAAAAGAGAGCAAAATTCATTATATTAGGTTAAAAGGATGAAACCGCATTCTTTTCGATAATGGGAAAAAACCTCCTCGAAACATTATAAAAACCTGCTAAAACTCGCATAAAAATTATATTAAAAAATCAAAAATCGGCCTTTGAGGTGCTAAACTTCATTTTTAGAGGTACTTCCCGCGAAAATTTTTTAGCTCTTCGTGCAGCAGTCTCTCCAGGTCATCGTCGGCATTTAAAAATTGTTAGTATTTGTTATAAGCTATCTTAAAGTTTCAAACAGACCTTCTAGTTACATTTCCTAATTTTCTTCACTCCCCTCTCCTTTCGCACCCTGAAATATGTTACACATTTTTAAAATTTTTTTATCATGCATTATAGACAATCTAACAGTTTAAAACAAATCATTTTTTAAGATTTCCGAATTTTAACAAAATCGGTGTCTGTTGGTTCCATATTCCACCACGTGGGAGCGCACTCTATTCTTATCAAAACTATATCTAAACGAAACTCTGTTACAAAACCTATCAGAAGATATATTACTCGAGGGGGTGGGGGTCTTAAGCAAGAATTTAAGATACTTGATGAAATTTCTATTAAAAAGTAGTGGTACCTAAACTTTTAACATTTTAGGTAGACTTCGCAAAAAAAAATTCTACCCAATACATTCTCAACGGTTCAAGTTTTGGATGGAAAAACTATGGGAAAAAATAGATACTAAAATCAAAATATCTCGAAAAATCGTTAAAAATCGCATTGAAAATCGAATTAAAAATCGAAAAATCATTGAAATCTAAAAGTGCAAGTAAAATTTTGTGCATTACAATAAAAGTTCGAAACAATTTTCCTTTTGTCAATATCAAAAAACAGCCGCAAAATGTGAAAAAAACACTAAAAATCGCATAAAAAATTCATAAAAAATTAAAAAATCGATCTGGGAAGTCCGAATAAACTTTATTAAAAAGAGAAAAAAAATTACAATATCGAGTGAAAATAACGAAACCGTATTCGTTTCATTAATATGGAAAAATCACCTAAAGAACGCTAAAAATCGCCTAAAAAAATAAATAATAAAATTCTAATCAAAAAATCGAAAATCAGGCTTCAAGGTGCAAAACTATATGTATAGAGGTACCTTCACTCCAAATTTTGTAACTCTATGTACATCGGTCTCTTCGGAACAGCGCTGACACACAAACATACTTGTATCTTTATTATTATAGATACTGATACAAAATCAGTTTCACAGGTGCATCTGAAAATTTAAAATATATTTTAATAACGACATGGTTTATGTTTAATTTAATTGCCTAGTTACAATCTCGGCTAAAATAAGTGTAATTACAAATATAAATAAGTTTTATTGTCTTTTGTGATTACAGTATGCGTAATTGTTCTGAGGTTTTATATATATTTAGAACCTTATTTTTAAAACCTAATAATGAAATTTCAAAATATATATATATATATATATATATGTAGCTTCTTGATTAATAAATATTGATTTTTTTTTTCCAAAAAAAGGTTTTTTTCATTTCTTTAGCAATGGAATCAAAGTATACCCCAAGTGGTGTACCTCGGTCTTATTTTCATTCTATTTTTAATTCAAAAATTTTCATGGAAATTGTTTTTATAAAAAATTAAGATAAATGTATGTTGTTTATAACAAAATAAAATTTTATAAAATCTTTTGTTTTTTTTTAAATTTTGGCGGTATTTTTTTTAACTAAAAATTAAAAAGTAAAAATTGGTGTGAGGTTCATCACCTTCCCCTATATTATTTTAATGGACATTTTTCAATTTACTAGAAGTTATTATTACAGATACTCACTTTATCACTATACTATATAATAGGAAAATGTTCAAATGTACTTATGAGATTTATAACTTTTCTTTTCCATATGTGAGAATTATTTCTCATAAAGAACAACGAAAAATTATCACGTTGCCTTTGCAAACAAAAGCTAAGACTATTAAAACTTGACTGTTTTTTATATGTGTTTTTCATCATAGATAGTATAAATGACTTTTAGCCCAAAGTTAGATAATGAATAATAGCTGTGTGTCATCGGTATATAACTTTAATTAAAGATCATCTGTAAATGACTAGATGTACTTTGTTGCCAGATAACAAGGAATATAATCATTTTCTTCTACTGAAAATCTGAGTTCCAGAACAATAAATCGTCAAAATGTGAAGCCAAGTCTTTCAATTAAATATTGCTTCTAATCCTCACCGGAGTAAATATTTCATTAAAAGGAAACAATGGAAGTTTTGTGAGCGAAAAATATTGCATTTCACAAAAAAATAATTTTACATTTAAAATAAATGTCAGTATAGTTAAAATAGAATCTAATATTTTATTTAAAATACATAACTATATGTATATCCGTATAAAAAATAAGTTTCATTATATAGTAAATTTTTTAGTATTTTCATATAGCACGCATTTGTACAAATTCGTCGTTGAATCACAATTGTATTATAAATACTGTTTTATACCATCTTTATGTTTAAAAAAATTATTAAGAAATAAATAGCTATAAAAATTACCCTTCCATTAAAAATATTTTTTCTTTCAATTATACTTAAAAAATGAACTCATAAACTTTTCTTCTACTGAAATTAAACTAAAACGTGAAATTTGCGTAAGAATCATATAGTTTTGACAGTATATGTTTTCTTTTTGGTACAGTTTAGAGATATATACCCAATAAATGTATTTTTGATTCAGATCTGCAATTTATAAAAGAAAACAATTTTAACTTAAAAAGATATTAAACTATGAAACAAGAATCTCCGTTTTGGATATAAACTAATTAAATAAAATAATAAAAGTTATTATTTTTTGGTATCCACTTTACCACTGTACAATAATAGGAAAATGATCAAATGTAGCTATGAGATTTATAAATTTTCTTGTCCGTATACGAGAATTGTTTCTCAGAAAGCCAACCAAAAAATATCATGTTGCCTTTGCATACAAAAGCTAAGGCTATTAAAACTTGGCTCTTTTTTATATATGTTTTTCATAATAGGTAGTGTAAATGACTTTTAGTCCATTGTTAGATAAGTAAAAATAATTATGTGACATCAGTAGATAACTTTAATTAAAGATCATCTGTTAAATGACTGGGTGCATTCTGTTGACAAGTAACAAGGAATATATACACACACACACACACACACACATATATATATATATATATATACATATACATATATATATATATATATATGTATATATATTATTATTATTATTATTATTATTATTATTATTATTATTATTTTACCAAAACACTGAGTTTCACAACAATAAATCATCAAAATGCGAATACCATCAAAATGCGAATATGTCTTTCTATTTAATACTGTTTCTAATCCTCATCGACGAAAAAATAGTTTATTAAATAAAAATAATTGAAGGTTTGTGAGAGAAAAAAAACACATTTCAGAGAAAAAAATATTTTCACATTTAAAATAAATATCAGTATAGTTGAAATATAATCTAATATTTTATCTAAAATATATTAAAATATATAGCCTCGTATAAAAAATAAATTTTATTAAATAATAAATTTATAATAATATTTTTCTATAGCACGGATTTAACTGATCGTCGTTGTACCACACTTGTACTTTAAATTCGTCCTTATATGGTCTTTAGGTTTGAAAAAAATATTTAGAAATAAATAGCGACAAAAAAATAACTGTTCTAATAAGAAATATTTATATTTAAAAATAAACTTATAGATTTTTCTTCATACTAAAACTAAACTAAAATCTGAAATTTGCGTGAAGAAAGTTCAATTTTGACAGCATATGTTTATTTCTGGAAAATTTTGAAAGATACCAAATGAATATATTTTTGAATCAGTGCGGAACTTTATAAAATAAAACTCTTTCTACATAAAAAGATATTAAAACATGAAACAAGAATATCTGTTTTGAAAATATAAATTAATTTTCTGAATTTTTTTCATTTTACTAAAAGTTATTATTTTTAGATATCCACTTTATCACAGTCCTATAAGGAAGATGATCAAACGTGGCTATGAGATTTATAACTTTTTTTTCCATATGTGAGAATTATTTCTCACAAAGACAACAAACAAATATTATGTTACCTTTGCAAACAAAAGCTAAGGCTATTAAAACTTGACTGTTTTTTATATAGGTTTTTCATCATAGATAGTGTAAATGACTTTTAGCCAGAAGTTATATCAAGTAAAATAGTAATATGACATCGGTAGATAAATTTAATTAAAGATCATCTATAAATGTCTTGTACTTTCTTGATAGATAACAAGTAATAGAATCATTTTCTTCGACCAAAACACTGAGTTCCAGAACAATAAATCTCCAAAATGCGAAGCTGCTTTTTATGAAATATTGCTTCTAATTCTCATCGACAAAAGAAATAGCTCATTAAAAGAAAACAATGAAAGATTTCTAGGGAAAAAGTAACATACTTCAGAAAAAATAACTTTTACATTTAAAACAAATGTTATTATACCGGGTGTCCCAAAAATGACTGATGGATTTTAAAATTCAATAACTTACAAACGGTGACAGCTATTTAAAAAATTTTTGCAGCAGGGTTATGTACAATGTCCGGAGTTTTTTTACCGTAATTTTTTATTTTAGTTCGCATATCAAACAATAGGTGGCGCTGACGGCGATTGAAGGCCAGGTCGACGCTTCACTCAGCACTAATCACCTGGCCTTCAATCGCCGTCAGCGCCACCTATTGTTTGATATGCGAACTAAAATAAAAACATTACGCTAAAAAAACTCCTGACATTATACGTAACCCTCCTGCAAAATTTTTTTAAATAGCTGTCACCGTTTGCAAGTTATTGAACTTTAAAATCCATCAGTCATTTTTGGGACACCCGGTAGTTAAAATAGAATCTAATAACTTCTTTAAAATGTACCATTTTACATAAAAGTATGTATAAAAATACATTTTATTAAATAGTAAATTTATTAGTATTTTTATATAGCACGGATTTAACTGAAGTCGTTGCATCACATTTGTATTATAAATTCTGAATTATATGATCTTTATGTTTTAAAAAATCATTAAGAAATAAATAGCGACAAAAAATAACCGTTCTGTAAAAATATTACTGCTTTCAATTTATATTTAGAAAATAATTTTTTTTATTTGTCTTCATACGCAGAATAAACTAAAATCTGAAATCTACATAACGAAGATTCAGTTTTGACAGTATATGTTTTATTTTTGAAGTAATTTACATAAGGATACCAAATTAATGTATTTTAGATTCAGTACTGCAGTTTATAAAATAAAACTATTTCAACTTAAAAAGATATTAAACAATGAAACAAGATTCTCAATTTTAAATATAAATTCATTTAGTGAAAAATTTTGAATTTACTGAAGTTATTATTTTTAGACATTTATTTTATCACTGTACAATAATAAGAAAATTGTGAAATGTGCCTATGAGATTTATAACTTTTCTTTTCCGTATGTAAGAGTTATTTTCAGAAAACACCAAAAAATATCATGATCCCTTTGCAAACAAAACCTAAAGCTATTAAAACTTGACTGTTTTTATATATGTTTTTCATCATGGAGAGTGTAAATGACTTTTAGCCCAAAGTTAGATAAGGAAAAATAGGTATGTGACATCGGTAGATAACTTTAATTACAGATCATCTGGAAATGACTAGAGGTTTTTTGTTGAAAGATAACAAGGAACAGATTCATATTCTTCTATCGAAACACTGAGTACCAGAACAATAAATCACCGAAATGCGAAGCTAAGTCTTTCTATTAAATGTTGCTTCTAATCCTCATCGACGAAATAAATAGTTCATTAAAAGAAAACAATAGAAGATTTATGAGGGAAAAAATAACACATTTCAGAAAAAAAAATATTTTGTATATTTAAAATAAATGTCAGTATCGTTTAACTATAATGTACTATTTTATTTAAAACATATAAAAATATACAGCCACGTATAAAAAATAAATTTTATTAAACAGTATTTTTATAATAGTATTTTTATCAAGCACAGATTTAACTGATCGCCGTTGTATCAAAATTGTATTATAAACTCTGTCTTATATGATCTTTATGTCTGAAAAAATTACTAAGAAATAAATAGCGACAAAAAGTCGTTCTATTAAAAACATGTATGCTTTCAATTTATATTTAAAAATAAACTTATAAATTTTTCTTCATACTGAAACTAAAGTAAAATCTGAAATTTGCGTAACGAAGATTCAATTTTAATAGCATATGTTTATTTTTGGGACAGTTTACATAAAGATATCAAATTAATATATTTTTTAATATAATATTACGATATATTACGATAACAGTAAAATGATCAATTGTGGCTATGAGATTTATAACTTTTCTTTTCCACATGTGAGAATTATTTCTCACAAAGACAACCAAAAAATAGCATGTTGCCTTTCCAAAAAAAAAGCTAAGGCTATTAAAACATGACTGTTTTTATATAGGTTTTTAATCCTAGATAGTGTAAATGGCTTTTAGCCCAAAGTTGGATAAGGAAAAATAGTTATATGACCTCGGCAGATAACTTTAACAAAAGATCATCTGTAAATGACTAGATGTACTTTGCTGGCAGATAACAAAGAATGGAATCATTTTCATTTACCGAAGCACTGAGTTTCAGAAAAATAAATCTTCAAAATGCGAAGCTGCTTTTTATTAAATTATGCTTCTAATTCTCATCGACAAAAGAAATAGCTCATTAAAAGAAAACAATGGAAGATTTGTAGGCAAAACGTAAAACATTTCAGAAAAAAAATAACTTTCACATTTAAAACAAATGTCATTATAGTTAAAATAGGATCTAATAACTTCTTTAAAATGTACCATTATATATAACTACGCATAAAAAGTATATTTTATTAAATAGTAAATTTATTAGTATTTTTATATAGCACGGATTTAACTGATCTCGTTGTATTACAATTGTATAATGAATTCTGAATTATATGATCTTTATGTTTAAAAAAAAAATCATTAAGAAATAAATAGCGAAAAAAAATAACCGTTCTGTTAAAAATATTACTGCTTTCAATTTATATTTAGAAAATAATTTTATAAATTTGTTTTCATACTGAAAATAAACTAAAATCTGAAATGTACATAACGAAGATTCAATTTTGACAGTATATGTTTTATTCTTGAAACAGTTTAGACAAGGATACCAAATGGATATATTCTTGATAAGTACTGCAATTGATAAAGTAAAACTATTTCAACTTAAAAAGATATTAAAACATGAAAAAAGAATATCTGATTTGAAAATAAATTTATTTACAGGAAATTTTTCATTTTACTAAAAGTTATTATTTTTAGATATCCACTTTATCACTGTACCATAATAGGAAAAGATCAAATGTAGCTATAGGATTTCAAATTTTTCTTTTTCACATGTGAGAATTATTTCTCAGAAAGACAACCAAAAAAATATAATGATGCCTTTACAAACAAATTAAGGCTATTATAACCTGGCTATTTTTTATATATGTTTTTTTTAAATAATAGATAGTGTTAATGACTTTTAGCCCAAAGTTAGATAAAGGAAAACTGTTATGTGACATTGGCAGATAACTTTAATTAAAGATCATCTGTAAATGACTAGATGTACTTTGTTGACAGATAACAAGGAATAGAATCATTTTTTTCACCAAAACGCTAAGTTCCAGAAAAATAAATCACTAAAATGCGAATCTAACTCTTTTTATTAAATATTGCTTCTAATCTCATCGAAGAAATGATTCGCTGAAGAACAATAATGGAAGATTTGTGAGCGAAAACAAGCAATACATTTCAGAAAAAAAAAATATTTTTTACATTTAAAATAAATGTCAGTATAGTTTAAATAGAATTTAATATTTTATTTAAAATATATAAAAATATATAGCCTAGTATAAAAAAATAAATTTTATTAAATGTTAAAGTTATAATAACATTTTTATATAGCACGGATTTGACTGATCGCCGTTATATCACAATTGTAATTAATTCTGTCCTATATGTTTTTTATGTTTAATTTTTTTTATAAATAAATAGCCTTAAAAAATAGCCGTTCTTTATCTTAAAAACCGCATTTGTAAAAACATATCTGCTTTCAATTTATATTTTAAAAATAATCTTATAGATTTGACTTTATATTGAAATTAAACAAAAATCTGAAACTTACGTAACAAAGTTTCAATTTTGACAGTTTATGTTTTATTTTTGGTACAGTTTACATAAGGATACCAAATTAATGTATTCTTGATTCAGGACTACAACTGATAAAATAAAACTATTTAAACTTAAAAAGATATTAAAACATGAAACAAAATTCTCCGTTTCGAATATAAATTAATTTACTGAATTTTTTTCAATTTATTAAAAGTTATTCTTAGATATCCACTTTACCACTGTACCATAATAGGAAAGTATCAAATGTAGCTAGGAGATGTATAGCTTTTCTTTTCCACATGTGAGAATTATTTCTCAGAAAGACAACCAAAAAATATCATGTTGCCTTTGTTAACAAAAGCCAGTGCTATTAAAACTTGGCTGATTTTTATGTATGTTTTTATCATAGATAGTGTAAATGACTTTTTAGACCAAAGATAGATAAAGAAAAATAGTTATGTGATATCGGCAGATAACTTTAATTATAGGTCATCTGTAAATGACTAAATGTACTTTGTTGACAGATAACAAGGAATAGAATTATTTTCTTTTATCGAAACACTGAGTTCCAGAACAATAAATCATTAAAACGCGAGTCTAAAACTTTCTGTTAAATATAACTTTTAATCCTCATCGATGAAATAAATAGTTCATTAAAGGAAAATAATGTAAAAAAACATGTCAGAAAAAAATAATTTTTGCATTTAAAATAAATGTCAGTGTAGTTGAATTAAAACGTAATAGCTTAATATAAAACATAAAATATTTATAGATAAGAATAAATATAATTTTTTTAAATGATAAATTTATAATAGTATTTTTTATATTGTAAATTTCACTGTTTTAAAATTTATTCTTTTAGATTTAAAATAAAAGCTCAATTTTATTAAATGTATTTTTGATTCAGTACTGCAATGCATAAAATGATTTCTTTTCAATTTAAACAGACATTAAAACATGAAATATGAATCTTCGTTTTGAATAAAAAAATAATTCATTAGGAATTTTTCAATTTACTAAAAGTTATTATTATAGATATGCACTTTATCAATGTACCATAATAGGAAAATGATCAAATGTGACTATGAGATTTATAGCATTTCTTTTCCATATATTAGAATTATTTCTCACAAAGACAATAAAAAAACATCATATTGCCTTTGAAAACAAAAGCTAAGGCTTTTAAAACTTGACTGTGTTTTTATAAGGTGTTTGTACACAATATGAACAGTGCTCTCAATATGGACACCCCTAATATTTTTAAAAGTAACAATTTTGATTGAGAGATCCTGCTACATGTTCGTGAAGAAAAGCAGTTGAAAAAAAAATTAAAACAGGAAAGTGCAAAAAAGCGCACTCTTCGCCATTTTGAAGGAAACTTATTGTTTCGTGGTGTCTGATTGTATTTACAGGTAAGTTTAAATTCTTATTAGATATTGTAAAATTACTTTAAATATTGAAAAGTATAGTGTTTTAGAAAGCTTATAAAACATATTTTTGATTGCTATTGCTAATATTGCTTTAAAATGTGCATGTTTGGAAGATAATTACTGTGTCCTCCCCTCCCCCGCGATACTTTAAGATATATTTTTTATCCCCTTTCATTTAAAATTCCATAGAAGGGTGGCTCTTCCACACACCCTGTGTTGTAGGTCAATAAGGAGCCCCTGTCTATAATAGGGACAGGTGGTTCCTTATATGGACTTGCAATTTTTTTTTATTTTTATCATTTAAATTAAACCAGAATACTTACAAGGTTGCTAATTTTAATAATGATAGTTTACATTCCAGGGATAGTGGTCATATATTTTTGGAGTTCTATCACATGTACACGGGAATGAAAAAAATTAATTTTCCTTAAGGTGTCCATATTTGGTACATGTACCTTATATGTTTTTCATCATAGGTAGTGTAAATGACTTTTAGCAATAAGTTAGACAAGAAAAAATAATTATCGCAAAACTTTCTTCTATCTCACCTTACATTTTAATATTTAAAAAAAATAGTAACTCATGTTAATGATTTAATAATTTTAATTCAATACTATACCAACTTTGATTTTCATCTTAAATTTCTGCTTCAGTCAATTGATCGGGGTAAAAACGAGTTTCTGTCTCTGCACGAGCCGATGGACAATATAATTAGAATAGAGGCAGATTTTTTTTCAAATTCAGGAAATATCTACTTGCCATACGAAAAAATAATCATAAGCAAAAATTTTAGTTCAGTTCAATGCCTAACTTCATACATTGTTAGGTGATGCAATATTGAAAATGGTACAAAAATCGCTATTGCAGCGCACCCCTTCCGGCGGAATGTTATCAAAGTCACGGAGGATCAAGTAGCCATAGCCATACACTTACACAAAAAAATTGGTTCATCAATGCATAACTTCAGACACTTTTGGTCGGTACAATATTGAAAATGGCACAAAAATCGCGGATACAGCGCCTCCTTTTCGAATTTTTTTTCAAATTCAGGAGGGGGGGGGGACCAACTACCCATAGCTATACGCTTACACAAAAAATTTGGTTCAATTCGATGCATATCTTCTTTCACCTTTGGTCGGTACAATATTGAAAATGGCACAAAAACCGCGATTGCATCGCCCCTTTCCGGCAGAATATTTCACAAATGGAAAAGGACCTGCTTACCACAGCCAAAAACATTCACAAAAAATTTGGTTCCATTTTATGCAAATTTTCATACACTTTTTGATGGTAGAATGGCGACATACGGACACACAGACACACGGACAGACAGGCATTTTGTAAAACATTTTTTTGTAATCTCTGACCCCTAAAACGTGTAAATCCGCCGAAAACCAGAAGTTGAAAAAAATTTCGATTACAATGCTTTCTTCTATTGAAGATAGAAAAAAGTAAAAATAATCTATAAGTTTCAGAGATGTAAATTATAGAATAATTACAAAATTTTACCTATACGCTTTATGAAAATAGATGTAAATCTACAAACTTAGTTTTTTGTAAATCTAGAGAAATATGTACCTTTAAAATCGGTTGTAATAAAACTACCGTGCTAAATTTTTATCCTTAACCCGGATCGCAGTTGCATAAGAAGTTCTAGGCATCCATGTTTCCTAAAAAAAAATAACCTTTTTTATTCTTAAGACTTTTTTATTTACTGTGTAAATGTGTATCTGTTGCATAAAGTTACTTAGAAAATTATAAAAATTTCAGTTTTGGAGAAAGATTCTAATAACTTTACATATTTTAAAAGTGTATAGTATTCGTTCTCTAAAATACTGGATGCAAAGTCATTTATTTTTAATTTACGAATTAAATATAAGACACAAAATAATGTCGTTATATAATAATAAGTCGAAAAATCATTTTCCAATTCATTTCCAATTTTTGCATACTTTTTGAAATACACTTGCATTTACGTACACTACAGATATTTAAAATAAAATATTTTCGTAAATATATGATCTGCGTAGAGTATATCGCGCATTTATGTAAACACATAAAAGTTTTCAGATACAATACTGTATCCAAAGTACTGTTTATAAGCGGTAAAATTTGGAAGTTTGTTATTAGGTGCGTTTGTAACCATGCGAATATCTGTAGTAGTTGTTCAGTTCGTCCAAGCAAAACTACAGAGCAGAAACTATCCACCTGAATCATTTGAAATGTAAAATATATAACTGTTGCATAATTTTGTCGAGTCATTTCAAATTTTATGAAAGTCGGATGAATAGTTTAATTACTGAAACTATCAAAAATATCCCGCTAAAGTACAGTCAATGGATAAAATAGCTTCAAATGCATTTTAATAATTTTACTCACTTTCGAATATCCTACAATTCATATACACCTATGAAGTATAAACTAAAATATACATTCTGTATAATCTGTAATGCAAAGAATATTTTTTATTAATTTACAGCACCTCACAAAATTATTCCATTACATAATACTGTAAAGGCGCTTCCCTTTACATATTAATTCATAATGGTATCCACCCATTTTTCTTAAAATTACAATATTCTGTAAATTTGTAACTTTATTTATTAAGCTAGAGTGTCAATCCCTTTAATTCTATCCATTTAGTAACGGCTATTTTTTCTTTAAAATATGATTTCAGTTAGCTCTTAAAATGCTTCTGTTAAACCACAACGTATATTCGTTTCTTTCATGTAACTGTATGTATTTTTCCTCTTAGCAACAACCTTTGATAAAGAGTTGTTTCTAGGCTGTTTTTATTCGTATTTAAACGCTACTTGCTTAAAAAGCAGATGTATTATGCTTGTCTTTTATCTTTATTTCATTAAACTGCATTTCTCTTCTAATCCCGTGGGAGTTTAGGTATCCCTGTGTAAGGAATTCGTTCTTGTGGTTGTTCGTGCCATATACACCCTTTTATCGTTTGGCATTAATTATTTCAAATCTTACACTTAGACTACTGTGATTGTATGTCTATGTAACGTAGATCAAATGCGTGTCTCCTATCATAGAAAGTGTACATTCGGTATTTGTTATTGGTGATAAATACCAACGCGACTTGCCAAAACCTGCGGCTTCAAAAATTGTATTTTTATTCATTCGGCTCTCATCCTTGGATGTGTAATGTAGTACGTTTGCTTCTACACTGCCGCGGTCTGCGGACCTTACCGTCGACCAGAGCCTGTTACATGTCTGGTCTTCTCCAAAAAAGTGATTTTTTGTCAAGAATAACATCCCTTATCTTGGCGATTTATTTGTGTTACTTGAACTCGTGCTTATAACACCGATGCGGATAATATCACCTCTACATACCTCGGTGCAAAGTGCCGGATTTTTTTCTCCAAGTTAAAAAAAAAACTACCGTGTGTGGACTGCCGTAATAGGCTAAAGATGTTCTATGATCATTCGAACATTTGATGATATATCTCCTTTCCGTGTCTTATGACGAATGTTGGATTGTTTTTAAATTATCACGAGTGAAAATAAACGAAAAATATTCCGAAGCGAAACCAGATGTTACTTTCATCAAATTATGTTTTTTTTCTCATTTTCTTCCATTCCTGAGGTGATTGATTATTAATCATAAAAACTGTTGGCAATATTAATCATCTCAAATGTCGATTCTTACTGCGACTGACTTTAGTAAAGCCTATTTAACTATTAGGACACTTATGACTTTTTCTGCAGTATAAGCAACTTCAACTGAAATCTCTCAGACTAGAGATCATAAACAAAATCTGCAATTTATTTTCTCTTCGCCTGTAAGTGTGCGACACAAAATAACACAGTGTTCTCGCCGGCAACCCTGGAATTTTCCCTTGTAAGCTAAGTGTTCTTCGCCACTCATCAGTGTCAGAACTATATGAATTATAATGTTGCTTCATGTTTTCTTGAAGAAAAAGCAGCAAATATGTATGCGAATGATCTTCCGTCTGACAATTAACACGCGGAATTTTACTACACACCAACAGTTTAGTCCTTTTTAGTTAATACTCTTTAAAGACAGGCTTGCAGCTGATTCTAGATTAACGTACAAAAAAGAAAAATATATATATATATCACAGCAAAATTAGCAAGGACACATGCTGTCGTTAAGTTTATCAGTTGTAATTAGGAAGTGGTAATTTGGAAAAGGAATGTTTTCATTTATTTTTTTTTTTGCTTCACAGTGCAGTTTATCCAAATAGATAGATATAGAATAAGATTCTACAGCTAATATCATTTTATATAAATTACATCAGGTTTTAATGTAGAGGCCTTCAGTTTTAATTATTTTTTCAGATAAGGTAAGTAACATATTTTTATGGAGTTGTTGCAATGTAATTTTTTTTGAAAGGCATTTAAAGTTTCTTTATTGATAAAGTGACTTTAAATGCTTTCAAATGCCTTTCAAAGTATTTTTATTGATAGAGAGATTTTAGTTTAAAAAAAGGGAAGTGTAATGCTTCCATGATTTACAAGGTAGAAAAAGTACAAGGTAATGGTACAACAAGTACCTTGTTGTAATTTTACGGTATTTGAAACATGTTCTTCTTCTATTAAAACAGTTTCCAGTATAATTTTTGAGGAGATACAGAATATTTCACAAAACATTAAGAGTTGTACTTTCATTACATAAGTTATGGACAGATATTAGCACAACTTAGAAATGGAGCATTTTATTGTTTTATTTTTCGATTTTCATTTTCTTAGTGGTGTGTTTTTGTTTGTAAAGCTAAAACCCATCTATAAGTGTTTTTACTGATATTAATCTATAATTTGTTAATTAGTTTTATAATAATCCACAAAGTTTTTTTGTGCATTCCTTCATGGGATTTCGTACAAAAAATAGAAGCTGATATTGCGTTCTTTGAAACATTATGGTATTAATTGTTTTAATTGATGCCATTGTATATATTATTTTTATCTTGTTTTGTATTACATTTTAGATATTTTAACAGTTTTGTAGATTTTAACTATTTAAAAGTATTTTATAATATCTTTTGTCTCAAGCTAGTATACACTTGGTAGATATATTTGTAGTAGATTGAGATTGTGTTAAAAGTTTTAATATTTAAGGTACTACATATTTTGTGTAATTCGTCACGAAATTTTCATAAAAAACCTCGTTAACATGAACCTCAAGAGAAATCAAAATGTTGCTTATGTTAACAGTAATTCATGTTATCAGTATCGCATATTTGTATTCGTTTAGTATAGGGGGTTGCGAAAACAATTCATGTTAAAAGTAATTCACGCTAAACGTGTTTATGTTAACGAGGTTTGACTCACGGTAAATAGAAAACACGGTAGGGTCCACGCGCAGGTTTCGTTTTCTCCCATGACGTCACTGGAACCCATCTCCAGTCTTGGGTAACACACGTTTTGCTTTGCAGAAAGCTTTCCGTTCATAAAAAATATATTAAACATTTATTTAAAATTTTGCAGGGGCGTTCCGACCCTGTGTGCAAAGTGTGCGGCACACACAGGCGCCGAAGCAGTAAAGGCGCCAAAAGATTTCAGTTGAAAAGCAAATATTAAAAAAAAAACTTTATTTATACTGAAATGTACTATATATTCTTAGCATCTGAATTATCTTTTGTAGATTTACCTTATAGAAATTATTTATAAAATATTCATTTCTTTCTTTAAAATTTTATTTTATTCTACTTATGAGTCCTCAAATAAATCATTTAGACAAGACCTACCCAACCTTTATAAGCAGAGGCGCACCTCATATAGTTATAAATAATAAAAGGCGCCACATAGCTGAAAATATGCAACACTATAATCTCACTGCGGTGGAAAAGCATAATATACAGTTTTATTACCATAGTAGCTAAATTTCACTTGTTTTTATTATTATTATTTATAAGAAACAATTGTCACTTTACTTCAGAATTTATCATAAATAAGAAGAAAATTACAATTCGGAAATACTGGTAAAAGTTTCTCCTACAATATCAGTCCATGAATAGAGGTGGACTTATATGTTAGAAACGTCTTATATGATGCGCGTACATCTCACGCTGATACCTATAAGTCCCCTACGATTCAGAAACTATTTTTAAATAATTTGCAACAATAATTTAATTCAGAATAAATTTAAAATTAGAATTTCAGAGGACAGTCTATCTTCAAAAGTTTTGTAGATGAAGAAGCTATTGAAACCTTAATCACTGAATAACAACTTAATAGCATTACATAATTAAAACTTATTTAAGGTCATCGATAAGTATTACAAGAAAACTATTTAAATATTTTTTACTTTTAAAAATGCATCCCTTAAAATGGATTTTTAATCTTAAAAATAGCTAGTATAAGAGGATACATTCGCAGTAGCGTAGCTATGTTTTTTGGCGCCCGGGGCCAGCAAGAAATTTTGCGCCTCCATCCCAATATAGATATAACAATTTCTCTCAATTTGGCGCCCCTAGGCCTCGGCGCTCGGGACTGACGCCCCCCTTGCCCCCCCTTAGCTACGCCACTGTACATTCGAATGAGTGCCATGAAAACCTAAGGGTGCAATCGCGGGGGACACTTTGGAGAATCCTGCATAGAGAAACAATGTAAAACCAGAACTTGGGGGCTATGCACAGGGCCGTAGCTAAGAGGGTGCTATGGGCGGCTCAGCTTCCCCTCAAACATTTTGAGCCTGCCTAGAAAAGATTCCAAAGTCACTAAATTGATTTCTATTCCGAAAATTCAAGTGAATTTCTATTTAAAAATCTAATTAAGTTTTGAGGACCTTTCACAGCTTTTGCAAAAATACTAAATTGTAACTAAAATAAGTGTTTCAACACTTGCTCATTCTTTTTACACATATGAAGCTAACAAGTTGTTTAAGATTTCACTAGTTTTACACTCGAATATTTCATCATCCTATTCTTTTCTTAGCGTAAAATGAAACTATTACAACAGTTAATGAGAAACATAGTAACTACAGAGTGAACATGTACTAATTTATCTTTCTGCGTCACTGAGAGAAATAGTGAAAATATGACCCCCCCCCCTTCCCATTATTCACTTCTACCTACGGCACTGGCTATGCATACATAACGTTATCACTTTAGGGGGAAGGGGAAGCATAAGATATCGGAAGATATCTCTAGTGAGGGATGGGGTGTTTTCATATACAGTTGGCAAAGAAAGTATTTGTACACTCTAAAATATTTATTTTTTAACTAAATAAAAACAGATATTTTGTCAAAAATAGTTTTAATACAGTCTGTTTACCGTGCGTTTTAAATTACACAACAGAAAATTTTGATAAAGATGTAAAATAATTTTCCAATAGGAAATGTTTAAAAATTTCTTGCAAAAAAAGTATTTGTACATTTCTCCATCCTGATATGTACTGTGTTTTATAGTGTTTATGGTTCAAAGGACTACTTATACAGAAGCTGTAAATAATTTTTAACTTCATATTATATTTGTCTGACATTTAATCTACTTTACTCTTGAAGTATAATTGAGAATAGAACCTAAAACTAGAGAGGTACCTCTAGATATATGAAATCCCATTATTGAGCATAATAAAAATTGAAACTCGCAACAAGAATTTGTAAAAGCTATTAAATTACCATTTACAACTATTGGATGCTTATTGAGAAACTATGAATTAATTAGATGCATCGAAATTCAATGAAAACAGGACTTCTCAGCAAACTAAAAATGAGGGGAAAAGGGAGTAGTGTTAAAAAAGCTTTAAAAAATCCTATGCGTTCGGTTCAAAAATTTGCTGGAGACCTTGCAACATCTTCTCGCATCAGAGTAATACCTCAAACAATAAGAAATATTCTTCTCAATGCAGATTTAAAAGGAAGAACCTCAAGGAAAATCCATTCATCAGCGAAACAAATAGGCGAAAACGCAAAGTATTCGCTTTCGCATACAGAAGTAAATCATTGGATTTTTGGAAAACAGTAATTTTTTCTGATGAAGGAAAATTCGGAATTTTCTTACCACCAAGCATTCGAAAAAATTGGCGTGAAAATAAAACTGTTCTAGATCCAAAACGTATACTTCAAACAATCAAGCATGATGGGGGGAATGTTATGGTTTTGGGGTGTATAGCTTCTAATGGAGCAGGACATTTAAAATTTATTGACAATGGAAGAACAGGTTTAACATACATTGATGTGTCGCGGCATAATTTATTAAACCGTGCTAAGAAACTATGCATAGAGGAAGCTTTTCACTTTCTGCAGAATAACGACCAAAGCATACTGCTGTGATCACCAGCACATGGTTAATACAAGACTCGTAGACGACTTGTAACTCCTCTAAAATCTCTAGACTTGAATCCAATAGAAACTTTCTGGATGCTATTGGATGCAAAAATCCGAAAAAAAAAATGTGTATCAGTAAAAAACAGTTTTAAAGAAGCTCTTATTGTGTCATGGAATAACATTAACCAGACCGCTACAAAAAAGTTGGTAGAATCTATGTCACATCATCTAGAAGTAGTCATAAACGATAAATGAATTCACACAAAATATCAATTTGTATCATTTTACTAAATTTTCATTAATTATATTACATTAATATAGTGTACAAATACTCTTTTGGCATTATATTTTTGTATATTTGTTTATTATAATGTAAAAAATCGATTCGTTTAATTTTGTTTTTGCTTCTATAATATTATAATGCATTAAATTAATGTATTACAGTATTTTTTGCTTAAATCTTTTGTTTAATTTCATTATAATTTATAAAAAATGAAGTGTACAAATACTTTTTTTGCTAACTGTATTTATCATTTTTGAATGAACCAACCAAAATTTTCTCTTTCTCTTTGCTTTTAATATAATTTTTTTTTCATTTTATTTATAACTAGTTCGTTATATCAAAATAGTCTGCAATATATGTATACAGGTAGTTATCAAAATAATGGAAACACTTGTGAATGAAAGGGACATTTAAGAATTCCCTTCGTAAGCATTAAAATATAATCTTAGCTACCGGATTTTTTTTTTAATATAAAAAGTACATGTATTAGGTAGTATGAGAGAGCTCTAGAAGAGTTGCCTACGTTTTGATTTTTTTTTTTTTGTCAGAAGCGTAAAATGTCAGACCTCACAGATTTTCAAAGAGGCCAAATTGTAGGAGCCCGACTAGCTGGAGCAACGGTGACCGAAACATCCCAGCTTATAGGCGTTTCTAGAGGTACGGTGTCTAAAGTCATGACAGCATACACACAGCGCGGAAAGACAAGCTCAGCAAAGCAAAATAGTGGACGGAAGGAGAAGCTGAGTGAAAGAGACCGACGGGTATTGAAGCGGATTGTAATGTCTAAAAAGAAAACAACTGCAGTCAAAGTGACCGCAGAGCTCAATCAGCATCTGGATTCTCCAGTGACAGTTCGGAGATACTTTCATAAAGAGAACATTTACGGCAGAATAGCAATTCCCAAGCTACTTGTCACAGATGCTAATGCCAAACGACGTGTAGAGTGGTGCCACAACCACAAAACCTGGTCAGTTGATAAGTTGAAGACTGTTATATGGTCAGACGAATCATCTTTCACATTTTTCCCCACAACAGGACGGGTACATGTCTGGAGAACACCTGCACAAGCGTATGATCCTATTTGCCTCTGTCCAACTGTCAAGCATGGAAGTGGATGGATCATGGTATGGGCAGACGTGTCATGGTTTTCTGCTGGTCCAATCGTAACCCTAAAAGGAAGGATCACTGGGGAGAAGTATAGAGAAGTTTTAGCTGACCAGGTCCATCCCATGATGCAATTTTTTTTTCCTGCAGGAGATGGAATTTTCCAGGATGATATTGCCCCTATTCATGCAGCCAGAGTTGTCCAATCATGGTTTGATGAACATGAGGATGAGGTGGAACATCTACCTTGGCACGCACAGCCCCCAGACCTCAACATAATCGAACCGTTGTGGTCTATTTTAGAGCTTTCAATCCGGAATCGATATCCTCCACCGGCATCTCTCACGGAACTTTCACAATATCTCCATGAAGAATGGTGCAATATTTCTCTAAACACTATTCAGAATTTGTATGATTCGATTCCCAGACGAATACAAGCAGTATATTACATGCCAAAGGCGGTTCTACGCCATATTAATAAAGAATTTCCTTCAAAATCTAGGCTGTTTCCATTATTATGATAACCACCTATATAGATATATTAGTTTTTTAACTATTTTTATGAAAATAAAATAATTAAATCACTATAAAATTATTTATTTTCAAAATATTGAATATCTCAATGTTTGGTATTCCTATTCTCCCGTCTTATGTATATGCATATATATATAATCTGCGTTTAAGAAAGCAGGTGTAAAGTATGTTTGAAATAATACTTGTGTTTACCAATAAAGAAAAGAGAATGTTATTGAGGAATGATAACGTATGATATCGTAAGGGGTAGCGGAGGTCCAGAAATTGCCAAAAAGTTGATAACGTTCATTACAATTGTATAGCCTTTTATATGTTAGTGTTCTCTGTTCTGTTCAGTATACAGATTTTTGATTGGAAATACTGGCGTCAGCTATGTAACAAATTTTAACTGGTAAAAAAATAGCATCAGCCGTTTGTGAAGTTGTTGGCATTCCGTGCCATAGGTTTAACACTGGTTTTCGTACTTAAAGAGTAAAGCTTACTTTAAGCGCCCAAAGCAATATTTTTGTTCAGCACTTCTACTAATGATCATTTCTGGTGGAAACTACACTGCTCAAAACAATTAAAGGATATTTGAAGTTTTATATAAAATAAAGATATAAACGAAATTTTTTTTGCCGAAAATAGAAGAAGAGAATCACAAATGCAAATTTTTCTGGTTTTCAAACTGTGGAGTATGCAAATTTTGAGTTCGACGTCAAAAACGTCGCTTCAGCGGCAGCGAATGAAATTTGACTTTCAACTGGATAAAAGAGAATGGAGACAAGGATGATCGACATTCAGTTATTGCTTTGTTTCGATGAGTACAATGTCTCAGCGAAGTCATTTGACAGATTTAGAAGCTTGGAGAATTGTTGATAGGTTAGAAGGGGGCCAAACTCAAGCCAAAGTAGCGCAAGCCATTGGAGTGTCACAAAGTGTCATTTCCAGGATCTGGAACCGTTTTTTGGAGAGTGGATTTGCAGGCCGAAGACCAGGGCAAGATCGTAGACGGGCAACAACGCCCAATGAAGATCGGTATTTAGCGTTAACAGCTCTTAGACACCGAAACATGAACACTACTCTTCTCCAACAACACCTTCGCTCGGCTACAGGCGCGACGATTTCAACTCAGACTGTCCGACACCGGCTCCATGCTGTAGGTCTGTATGCTCGCCGACCGATGGTATGTGTTAGATTAACATCAAGGCATCGTCGCGACCGCAGGGAGTGGGCAACCGAGCATGTCAACTGGAGGAGAAATGAATGGAGCAATATTCTGTTTTCTGACGAGTCCCGTTTTTCTGTGCATCCGGATAATAGGCGTATTTTCATCTGGAGGGACTGTGGCAGTAGAAATAATCCTGCGTTCGTGCACGAAAGTATCAGATTTGGCGGTGGAGGAGTGTTTTTGTATGGTGGCATCTCCATTGACGGGCGCACTGACCTCTACATCATTCGAGATGGATCTCTGACTGGTCGCCGATATAGGGATGAGAACCTCAGACCTATTGTAGTTCCTTAGCTGCAGCAATCGGAGATAACTTCAATTTAATGGACGATAACTGCAGGCCACATCGTGCAAACCTGGTGGAGAATTTCCTTTTCGAGGAAGGAATCGTTCGAATGGAATGGCCAGCGTGTTCTCCAGACATGAATCCAATCGAGCACGTTTGGGACGCTCTAGGAAGATGAGGTTCTGGCAGCCAACAACCCCCACAAACTCTCCAAGAACTGGAAAGAGCTCTTCTGGAAGAGTGGGGCAGAATACCCAACTCGTCATTAATAGCTTCATTCAGTCCATGCCTCCAAGGTGTTCAACGTTGCTGGCCACCCGTGGAAACCATACCCCCTAATGAAAATGATTTTCTTTGAAGAAAACACCTTTTTTTATTCTTTTTTTCTCATATGCACAAATTGTGTTTTTTTTCCTTTTGTACACAAATGCGCAATAAAATGCATTTTTTCTGCAAAACATGGGTAATTTATTCTCATATAACCTACTATGTCTGTCGACCATGTATGAATCAGCTAAAAAGTTTCCCAGATACAAAATCCACCTAAAACTGCAATATCCTTTAATTGTTTTGAGTAGTGTATTATGTATTGAACAATTTTTTTTTCACACTATAGATTACTGAGCGAAATGCCTTTTATCTATTTTAGCCTTTTATCTATCTTTTACCTATCTGGTACTCTGAAATTATCATGATAGCGAAAAAGGGGGAGCGTTAATGAAGATAGACTAAATTTGGCCATTGATGTCCAAATTTTCTATTTTTTTCGAAGGTTGAAGGGGGAGCCGTTCCCTGCACTCCCTGCGTACACTCATGTCTATTCAAATACTGCATAAATTATTGTAATGATTGTAAGATTGGTACATTTCATTTCCGAACATAAAATTGAATTTTTGAAATAAGAGCACTTATTAGCATTACACATAACCGCAGACGTTACATATACTAAAATGGCATAAAAAAATAATAATAAAAAATAAAAAAAATTCAATTTAGACATAAGTAAATTAGAAACTACATGATGACTGTTAATATGAATGGAGAAATATAGATTTATGTAAAAGTGTTTTAAAATATCGTGCAATTTATGTCCTACTAACCAACTACCTTGGATCACCTAGGCCAATTATAATAACCTTAAATATTCTTAAGTCAAATATTGAATGTTATTTTTTTCCAAACGAATGTAGAGATGGGGTGTGGGGAGGGCAATGTCTTCAGCAGAATGTTGATTTGACTTTATAATTTTGAATAAAAATATTTTCCAACGAACTTTATATTGTTAGCAGTGTATAATCTCAAATTTGTATGATTTTTCCTTTTTAAATGAAAATCCATCCAATCGAAGCTCGAGTTGATTTCCCACTGCCTTCAGTAGAATATACCGGCGGTGCTATTCATGTTCCGATCTGATTTTTCAAGCTAACCGTTAATTTGTATTTATTTTCTGACATTTAGATATAAAACTTTCAATTTAGATCCCCCCCCCCAAAAAAAAAATATCTTGATAAAATAAATAATGGAAATGTGCACAATCCCTCATACACATTTTTTTTTTATAAACGCAAAATGATATTCAAATCATTAAATAATCATTAAAAATCATATTTCTTAATTGGGAAACGATATCTTGAGATAATTTGCACCCAGAGAGAAAATATGTTTGGCGAATCCATGAAATGACAAATGAATTTTTTTAACAGTAAATATTAATATTTTCACACCAGATATATTATTAGAACCTGAAAAATACCATGAATGTATCAACGGTTTTTATTGTTGTTGTTGTTGTTTATTTGTTTTTTAACGTTTGAAACTTCAGAGATATGGAAAACTTGAAAACTGATATGAATCGCTGCCAAATAAAAAGATTTTTTGAAATAGTAATTAAAAATACCATTGAAAAATAACATTTCTTTCTTTCTTTATTATTATTTATTTATTTATTTGTAATTCTACCGGGATCTCACTATATACCAATTTGAAAATGCAGAAGAAATCAAACGTTATGCTTTTCGTCAGTGGCAAGGATTGCTTGTGGAAGCACACAAGCATAATCTCGTTGAGGAATAAAAGTTCGCCATTTTGCGATTATCATTGAGGGTTTTTAATTAATATTTCGGGTAATTAACAAAAAATAAAAAAATTGAGTGCCAGGTGCACGGTGCATCTACCATCATCTATCCTTATCCAAATTTTCAGATCTCAATGTGCAGTAGATTTTCGTAGCCATCGCCAATACTTCTTTGTTTCAGATGCAATCTATTGTTATTGCATTAAATTATTTTCTCCGGGATAATGAAACTTTACTGCAACGCAGGATTCTGATAGAGAGGGCTTTCATTTACACAGGTTTTATTGTGTTAAAAATTTTATTTATATAGCTGCCATCTTTCTTTATTTTTGAAGCAATTTAAGCATGTTTGGAAATAAATTATTTTATATAATGAAATAAAGTACGAATTGTAAAGAAACAAGACATGTTTTATTAAATAAATTTTCTAGTTCAAAAAAACTCCAAAAGAATGGCAACTATTCATTTTTAAATATTCATAGATTTTTTTTTTTTGGGGGGGGGGGCGCCAAATGCAGTTCTGCACACAGGCGCCGAATACTGCTGGCACGCCCCTGAAATTCTGCATGATATATTACTGAGATGAATGACATTCGGAACATCTACTAAACTACTTCAGAACATTTCTATTCAAATTAGAGTTAATATATTTGTATGTTTTTACTATTTAGATTATTTAAAGGGTCAATCATGCTTACATTTAGTTTTTCAAAGTATTAACTTTCGGTACATTTATTAATAGTTTATTTATAAAAAAAGACTTGCGCAAAAAGACTTTTTTCAATTTTTTCAGCTCTATTTCATTAATAGATACAATCTTTTCAATATAATATTTTACAATTTAACTTTAATCCAAAATACTTTCAGAAAAATCGGAAATCTTTAGCTTAAATTCGTAGATTTTTGATATAAATGCGCTTGTAATTACGTTACATATTTTCAAATATATGTATTATACATTTATAAATTAATGTACGGGAATGTCCGTTCAGAAATTTTGTGAAATTTCAGCAAATTTTCATAAGTAATTTCAATTATTCTATTTTAAATCATAATTAAGAAAAAAATTGATATAACCAGTTAAATATATTGTGGTCTATTCTCGTAAAATGTAGTTAATTTGTAAAAAAATCTGATTTATTATATAGACAAGCAAAATGCATTTTGTATTTAATTAGATATATTTTACGAGAGTAGACTACAACAGTATTTCACTGACAATGTCGGTTTTTATCTTAATTATGTTTTAAAATAAAATAATTGGGATTATTTTAGGAAATTTGCTGAAATGGTAGCAAGAGTAACAGTGGACGTTCCCATATATATATACACTATATTGCCATTGATTATGGGACACTTGCGATTTTAGACATTTTACTAAATATCTAGAAAAATATATGAGGAATCATCTCGAAACTCTTAGTGTATAAATATAATAGTATACGTCATAGATCTCCGTGAAGATTTTTTACCGAAACTCCATAGGGGACTGTCAACAAATTAAAAAAGAATGAATATCTTTTGAATAACCCTGTCAAAACTAATGAAGCAAAAGCGCTCAAACTCTAGATTATGATTGAATGTCTTATTGTAATACACTGTGTTCATTTTTAAGCAAACAGCATGCATACTCGCAGAGCAATTAAGGTTTTTATAAAAATGGCCCCAAATTTTTCTAAGTTTTTCCCTTATAATTTTCAGAGTTCTTAATATAAAATGATATTTTTTTTCAGAAAATATGACAAACAACATTGCACACAGTACCCTGTAATCAGAATTAAAAAATAATAAAAATTGTATGAAAAATGAGTAGGTTTACTAAATAATTTTTTATTGCGCATGCGTCAAAGATATCAAAACTTCATTTGCATATTATGTTAGCTAAATGTATAGAGCGACTTTTGTAAAAGTCTCAAAATTATAGCTTGAAAATTCTGAAAGTAATCGTCTATAGAAAACGGACAAAATCCGTTGTTTCCAAAACGAAGCAAAAAAATGAGGGATTTTATCTAAAAGTCGTCGTAACATCCCGTATTGTGTATTCTATATTGACACTAATCAATGAATATATGGATACAACCCCTCTTGTTTTTGCTTCATTTTGAGAATAACGGATTTTCAACTTATTCAATTGATGATTATTTTCAGAATTTTCAAGTTATGATTTTGTGACTTTCACAAAAGTTGCTCTATACATTTAGCTAACATAATATGCAAATGAAATTTTGATATCTTTGACGCATGCGCAGTAAAAAATTATTTAGTAAACCTACTCATTTTTCATACAATTTTTATTATTTTTTAATTCTGATTACAGGGTACTGTGTGCAATGTTGTTTGTCATATTTTCTGAAAAAAATATTATTTTATATTAAGAACTCTGAAAATTATAAGGGAAAAACTTAGAAAAATTTGGGGCCATTTTTATAAAAACCTTAATTACTCTGCGAGTATGCATGCTGTTTGCATAAAAATGAACACAGTGTATTACAATAAGGCATTCAATCATAATCTAGAGTTTGAGCGCTTTTGCTACATTAGTTTTGACAGGGTTTTTCAAAAGATATTCATTCTTTTTTAATTTGTTGACGGTCCCCTATGGAGTTTCGGTAAAAAATCTTCACGGAGATGTATGACGTATACTATTATATTTATACACTAAGAGTTTCGAGATGATTCCTCATGTATTTTTCTAGATATTTAGTAAAATGTCTAAAATCGCAAGTGTCCCATAATCAATGGCAATATAGTGTATATATATATATATATATATATATATATATATATATATATATTGCATAAATGTAAAAAAAAGCTTTTTTTTTTACTTGAAAGTTTTCGTAATTCATAATTATTTTAAAGAAAAAACATTAACAATTTTTTAAACAATATCCATAAACTTTAGTTAATTTTTAAAAATATCTCTCTTTATTTGTTTACGTACACTAATACAGAAATTTAAATTATAAAATTATTGATAATTATTCGAATATTCTTTCTTGAGTTCATAAAAATCACAATATAAAATATATTTCCTTTTATTTAAACTTTGCTTTACTTTTTTTTTCACAATTTAAAAAATACTATACAATTTTCAACGCAACTACGGATAAATTTAAGAAAAGTCTCTTTAACTTGTAATTTTTGGAATGCATTATTATTTTAAAGAAAAAATAATAACATTTTTTTTAAACATTAACCATAAACTTTACATAATTTTTAAAAACGTTTCCCTAAATTTGTTTACATACACTAATACAGAAATTTAAATTATCAAAATAATCTCTTGCTGCGAAGATGAATATTGCGACTCATATTGCTTTAAAATTTCTTTTAAATGAGAGTTTTCTAATTTTACATCTTCCATTTCGCGCAAAATTTCTTTATTTAATTCTTTTAAATCTTGATTTTCTCTTTTTATTGAATCTAATTCATTATATTCTTCTTTTGGCAAAAACAAAGCAGAATCACATTCTTTCTTATTTAACAAGAGGTTTATTTCCTTTCTGGTGTCTGGTTTTTCAGCTTGTTCTCTTCTTCCAATATTTTCATTATTGGATAAAAAGCTGGGTATTTTTAAGTGGGGAACTGATTTAAGCTTTAAATTTCGTCCAGGCTTTAAATCAAGCACTTGTGCTTTCAAATCTCTTTCAAAATCTGCTTCTTCAAAGTGAATTGAACAGACTCTTGTATTATCAATGCAGAAATTGACAGCTCTTTTGCATGCTTGTAGCCATTGTTTTCGCACTGCGTCATTTACTAAGAATCGATGAAATGAAATTCCATGAACTTTAGAATTTCTGGTATGATCAGTACAACTAGAAACGGCAAAACAAGGCATCTTTAATTATTTTAATTAATTAAACACCGCTTGCAAAAAATAGGAAATAGCATAAGGCATAAAATGATTTTACGAACGAAAACAAATAGCACTCCTTATCGCAAAGACAGAAAAAGATAACAGAGAAATAAAAATTAGTGTACATATACAGGAAGTGCTGGACGCAGGGTGCCAGTGACGTCACGAACTACTGCGCATCATCTCGTGGACCCTACCGTGTTTTCTACTTACCGTGGTTTGACAGTAGTATGGGGGAAAATATTGTTTGGGGACACTTTTAATTACACGAAACTGGTTAACATTTTATAAAATTGATATACGTTGCTGAGGTTTACTATATAAAAAATGGGTTGCTGTATAATAGAAAGTAGACAGCATTTACAGGGACACCTAAACGATTTTGGATGCATTACTGTATCCAAAGTTGTGAACTGTATTAGACGAAGAGCTGTATATTTTTAAAACTTCGATATAGTACGAACGCACCTCATTTTCTACGCTTGACGTGCAATTTCCAACTTGTTAGTTAAGGCATGCGTTTTTTGACTGTTTTGGATTTTAATAAAATGTATTTACGTCTTCGCATCACTTAAGTCTCTAAGTATTAAATTAGGGCGTTCAGACAATAGGTAAGTTACACAGACACTTTCTTTGGTATGAACTCCATATAAATTTCTCTAACTTATTAGATTATTTACTAAAGATATTTTAACAGCAAAATACACATTTGTGTGTTCAAAATCGAACATGTAATTCTAATTAACACAGTAATCTATATTCATTAATCAGTATCACAATTATAGAAATTGTTGATCATCAATTCATGCAATCATAGAACGTAGAGTGTTTTTCTCATCAGTAAACATTTTGCTGTTTTCAACGTTACATAATATCTGTATGCATTTACAAACATAAAACGCGCCAGAAGATTCTCCAGCGATGCGTAAAATTGAAATTCAATCAATTGCAAATTCTACAAATATCTTACCTTCTAATGAAAATTGCATTCACGCAGATTTAAAACTTACAATATCTTATATAAACTGAACTAGTTAACCAATAAATTAAAACATATTTTGTTTTTAATTTATTTCCGTGTAATATGGATGAATGATGCTTTAATTAATATTTAGTTTGAAATTTCAAAACTGTGTAATTCATATAACACCACATAAAAATAAATTTTAAAGAACGTATGAAAATGTTTATTAATGTATTTTATTATCTTTTACTTTCTGCTCGTACTCAAAAGTGAAGAAACAATGCAAATTATTTAAAAGTTTTATCTGTATTTTTCACTTTTTTCTCTTTAAAGTGCTTCTACATAAAAATTACGTGGAAACAAAGCTATATCTAATCACATTAGACAGATATTGATTAGACAAATATTGATGTTAGATTTTGAAAATAAAAGTATGTTTAAAACACGATATGATGGAAAATTTAGGGACCCAAAATAAATTCTGATTTACACTATTTTACGTCTTACAAGGCATGAATTTTCCTTATAAAATACAACCTGCTATGTGGGAATTTAATGTTGCTTAAAAACAAAGGTTTTTTAATGTATCCTTTTAAATATACTTCCGAATTCTCTTATATAATTTTAAAAAAAACCTAAACCTGCGGCTTTACGATCCATGAAGGATTCGAGCCTATGGTGCAGTACTGTGTTTACTAGGCCCCGGGCTCCGAGGTGCTATGCAGCATGTGTCCCGGCCACCCCAAAGCGGAATTCTTTGTATTTAGTTCCTAAGCAAGCTTGGTACTCATGTCACTGATCCCGAAGGGGGGGGGAGTACCTTGCCCATTCGGCTATCGAACTCATGACCACAGGTGTGGCGGATAGCTGTAATGACCACCACGCCACTGGGCTTAAATTAGGATTGCCTATTTTATAAATTTTCAGATCTCGGTGCAATACCTTTTGTATTTTTATGAAAAAATGCTTGAAAATGATATTCAATACTTTTATATACAATAAATTCAGTTATATGAAAAAATATTGCTTCTTCTTAAATAGGTGGTAATCTACAAAGCAATAAAAATTCAATGTCGCTGTAAAGACGCATTCTTGTTTTTTCGCAAATAAATTTTAAGTAAGTCCATGCAATTTATTTTCTGTTTGGCTAAAAACATTATGTGTTTAACGAATACATTTTTGGTCTCTTTCTCCTTACATTACACTGACAGTGCCATCTATCAACATATTTTGGAACTTTTTTTCCTTCACCAAACGAAATTTCATTGCTTCACGAACATTGCTTCACGAATTCTGCTGAAATTTCAAGTTATTCTGACAAGTAGTTTTTAAATTATTGGTTTTTGAAATCGTAACTTTAATTATAAGTACCCGGTATATTTCATGTACCTGTAATCTTACCTGAAAACATTTTCAGTACCCTAGTTTCAGCACCAGCGTATCCATTTAAATTCCTAATGATTTTCACATGAGGACCCCAGACGCCAAGGGGTATAAGTGACAAAATTAGAGGAATTGGACCAAATGCACAAACGACCTGAAAATATGCTTTTTTCTTTTCAGATAATGAAATAAAAATTCCGATTATTGGCAGGTTATACGGATAGACTATTTTTGCCGAATAATTATCAATATTGATTAATTGTAAATTTAAAGAAATTTGCACTCTCTTATTTTCACAGTTATTGAAATAAAAGTTCAAAGACTAAAATGAAATAAGCGGCACTTCTCTATGTTAATCCAGTCAATTATGATTATGTTCAAATTAACGTCAATTATCTTTGAATTTAATTCATTCCAAATCGAATTTTTGTCATTTGTACCCCTGAGATTCTTATGGTCCTCATATGATTTTCTAGTTTGAAAAATGTTAAATAAAAAACTGATTATAATGCAAAAATGAGCAACAAATTTTTAAAAATAAATTTTCTCCATACCAGAAAACGCATTAAGAGGAAATTTTATCCTTATTAAAGTTTTACAAAATAATTATTCTTCAAATAGCCACGAAGCACCTTAATGGAAGCCAAATCTTTAGTAATATTTAAAGGAAAATTAACCATTTTCTTCTCAATATGAAGTATTTCATTATTTTCTAAATGGAATAAACTTTAATGAATAGAAATTCCAGGTATTCCAATAATGGATCATTAAGTAAAATAAAAATTCACAAGATCGCAGACGTTTGGAAGAGTTAGCAAGTAATTTGCATTGATCTCTTTAAGATGGAACAGAAGTAATTAGGAACAAAAGAATTTCTTAAAAATTCAGAAATTTTTAAGCTATTTTGATACTTTCGTTACAATTGAACAGGTTAACAGAGTTAATAAATGCTGTTTGAAAATAATGAATTTAAAAATTTCCTTATTCGATTACGCAACTTACGTTTTTAAAAGCATATTTTCTAGATGTAAATTTTTAAAAGAATTTTTTTCCATGACATGGAAAATATCATAAATTATAGATTATTAAACAAGGCTAAATTAAATAACAAGAAAAAGCATCAATTTAATGAAGAAAGCAATATGATTTTGTAATTTAAAATACTTCAAAACTGAAATTTATAAGTTTTAAAAATAACGTTTATCTATCCAGTTAAAATTATTTATTTTAACGGTATAATTATACATTTGTGCGATTTTTTTTCGTGTTCCGTACTTAAAAATTAAAAACAGAATTATTAAAAGATCATTCCTGTGTCTGTCATAGCCAATTTATGTGTAAACTGCAAAACGTACAAAGTTATATGGGGAAGTAAGAAAGATTATTGACCCAGATATTTACAGAATATTAAACATTCACACATATATTTAGGGCTAATGTGTTTAGGAGCTACTTAAGCTACTTGAACCATAAAATAAATCTTTATTTGTATAAGTGACCTCTTTCATAAAGCTGGACTCAAAAAAAATACATTCCGTTTAATTTTAGGTAGTATACACTATATGGCTATTAATGACCGGACACTTACGATTTAAGACGTTTTGTTAAATATCTAGAAAAATATATGAGGAATTATTCTGAAATTCGAGTTGTGTAAATAGAATTGTTCATGTCATATAATTCCGTGAATTATTTCTCCCGAAATCCCATAAAGGACCGCCAACAAATTGAAAAAGAAAGAAAATCTTTTGGATAACTTTGTCAAAACTAATGTAGCAAAAGCGTTAAAACTACAGTTTGTGATTAAGTAACTTACTGTAATAAACTGTGTTAGTTTTTCTGAGTATAGCATGTATACTCGAAGAAAAATTAAGGTTTCGATAAAAACACTCATAATTTTTTTTTGCTTAAAATTTGCAGAGTATTTAAGGGGACAAGGGACCTTCAAAATCATATTTTTTTTATATTTTTAAAATTGTACTTTTAATATTATTGAAGGGTACATTGTATGTATTATAGCACATATTTATCATAAAAAATGTTAAAAAAATTTTTTGACAAAAATATTAAAATTTTTGTAATATTTTAGATTTAACGAGGACTTTTCAAAATGCTCCATGCGCATTATTTTGTCGCTGAATGCTTTGAAGTTTTTTTTTATAGTTATTCATCTCCATATGTGTCATAAAACTGTGCATGGTTTTTTGAAAGTGAAAATAATTGTAAAAGTTATAGGTAGTTTATTGTAAAAATAAGTTCAAAAATGCTGAAAATTTCAGAAAAAATTAGAAATATTTTCTTTTTTCAGCTTTATATTCATATATATGAAATTCCATGCACAGTTTTATTTATATATGTAAATCAAACTTGTATAAATAATATTGGAGATTTTCATTGATATGGAATGCGCATGGGACATTTTGAAAAGTTCTCGTTAAATCTAAAATATTACACAAACTTGCCTATTTTTTTCCAAAAAATTTTTTTTTTTACATTTTTTTTTTTTTTTTTTTTTTTTTTTTTTTTTTTGTGATAAATATATGTTATAATGCATATAATGTAGCCATGAATAATATTTAAAGCGCAATTTTAAAAATAGAAAAAAATGATTTTAAAGGTCCCTCGTCCCCTTAAAATAAAAATAATGTTATTTTCAGAAAATATAACAAACATTATACATACCACCTTGTAATCAGAACTAAAAAATAATAAAAAATGTACGAAAATTGTTCAGTTTTTCTGAATAATGTTTCATTGTGCATGCTTGAATACAATAAAAATAAAATTCTCAAAACGTGTTAGCTTAAAAAAAGTTAAATTTTAGTCTGAAAATACTTTAAATAAAAAATACTTTAATACAAATTTAGTTGTAATAAAACTTTTTAAGCATTTTGTACACTCTGTGTAAGTATTCCATGAATAAGTTAATTATAAATTTTATTGTGTAATAAATTAAAATGTAATTAAGTAACAAATATTTTTTTCAAATTTTGTTCAGTTCTCAATTTATTATGAAATGCGTATTCATTCACTTCTTTTCTATTTAAATTAATATATCACGAATAAAAATTAATTAATTTCAAACAGGAAAATTAGATATAATCAATTACCATAACTAATCTCAGGAAGAAAAATTTCGATATGGCAAACTCCTTTCTTTTTACAAAAAAAGCATTTTCTATAGACTAATCAAAGTATTTTTCTTCACACATGAAAACATAATCAATTACAGACTTACTTTTATTTTAACCAGAAGATAAATTCTAATACTTTTTTCTACTCCGACAAACGTACATGTTATTTATTTGTTAGATTTCTGATAGCTTTTGTTAAGGAACATGTCGTAATCTTTTAACTTTCTCTTTTCTGTAGTATTTCTTTAACTCTTTCTTTTTATGCAATAAACAGAAAAGTAATTCTCTCATTTATGTAATTGTATCTACTGGGTGAATCAAAATGGATATTGGACACTGATATTGAACATTAACACAAGATATCCATTTATTTTTTTTTTTTTCGATATATCGCCATAAAGAAATCGATGACCGAAATATATCGCATAATCATTATGGTTGTCTAATACATAAAAATGAAAATTTCTCTGTCTGTCCGTAATTCTATACGAATCCATAGTTTGAAAGCCAGAAGATTAAAATGAAATTTTTAAATATGTTTGGGGATAATCACCATTAGTGGACAAAAAAGATAAAGTTGACTTCACTGCGAAATTCTTCATATTTTTCTGGATTTATTAAGGCTATTAAAACTGGTCTTTTAATAGGAACCTTTTCCAAGTGAAAACTACTGAAGATATGAAAGAAATGCAAAATAATGTTATGAAATTTTACAGTTACATTTTTACTGTCAAAATTTGTGCTGTTTAAAAAACTTATTGTCGTGTAAAAAACTATGTTAGGTGCTAAATTACTTATTTACTTATTTACTTTTGTTTATTTTTTATATATTTATTTTAAAGAAAATTTATTTCGTTTTTATGGTTTTTTTATGTTGATTTTTATTTAACCATCATAAGAAATCTGAATTTTTTTACTGATTTACCTACATTTATGTTACAAAGTTACAGCTAGAGTAGTTTGTGTGAAAAGTACCATATTGTTTACTTTTATTCGGAAAAAATATAAATAAATTGCAGGTGTACAGTTACTATTGCGTTTTAATTTTTTTCTGCGTTCAGAGTAGTGTAATAACTGCCCCTATTTTATGTCATAATATTATACAGTGATGTCTCTTAATTGCCATAGTTTGTGTGAAAAGTCTTACCCTAAAATAACCCTGCAAATAGATGTCTAGAAACTATCGCTTAGCTGTCTGGAAATTACCAGAAAGCCCGGGGTAATTTTCAAACAGGATTTTATTAATTTAATTTTTTGTTATTAATACAGTAGAGCCCCGGTTATCTAAAAATCGGCTTAATTGAAAGATCTTAAAACTATTTTCAGTCCTGTGTTAAAGGTGAAAAAAGTTATTGCCAACACTATTTTATCCGATATCAAATGACAGCTTTCAACATATTTGGATTTATGATTCTATTTTATTTGTATTTTTTAGATCAAAACGATTCCGAGTCTTTTTTTAATACATTGAAGTACTGTTTTAATACTTATTAGCAGTAAAGATTTGAAGCAAAATAAGTAAAAAACAAAACTTTGGAAAGTGTAATACTTGCAGAAATAGCATTAAAAAAGCATGTTTTTAATGAAATAAATAAACTGAATCAGTTTACTTTTTTTATAGCCGTTAAGATCGGTATTATTTTATAACAGTCTGCGATGTGAAATTTTTTAAACCGTTGCACGTATCATTTCATTAGTTAATTATAAATTCTAACATTTATATTTGCTTTCTGTGGCTCTGTGTTGCGTGCGCATCTCCCTCCTCGGCGCAGAAAATTCTGTTGCGTCACGATCAGCATTTACCTTCGGCTTTAAATAATAAGTAATCGCCTTGCTGTAATTTTGATTTGTCAATCAGGGTGCTTTGAATACGTTACCAGATTTTTTTCATTACAATGATGTCCTAATGTACAATCACGCTTTTTATCAAACACGTATTTACCATAAGCCTCTCAGCTATTTGAAAATTCCCATGAAATCTTCGTTATCCGAAAATTCCTATGAAATCCCGGTTTTTCGAAAATTCCCATGAAATCCTGGTTAACCGAATATGCTTTGGTCCCATTCTTTTCGGATAACCGGGTATTACTCTACTAATTATTTCAAAATGTTTCAAATTATTCGACAGGCATGTGACTATCAAGGAAAAGCTATAAGAAAAAATCATTAGTTCCAGAGTTATTGCAAAAGATCTGTTTTTTTTCTGAAAATCACCCCACAGAACCCTATTTAAACTAAACATTAATTAACAATGTGTAACGCAGTATTTTAATTATTCTGAAACAAATAACTATAGATTTATTCTTTTCTATAATATTTGTTGTTTTATCATGCAAGTTCGCAATCACGTGAAAATTAAACATAAGTTTATGAGCTACAGATAATCCGGATTTGTACGTAATCAGATTATAGTGACATTTAAAAAATGTAATACAAAATGTTAACCATGGAAAAAATTTCTTTTGCAAAAATTTTATTTCTACATTCAAATAAACTACTTTGTATATTTTATGTTTACAATTGCAATGTTATAGATTAAATAAACTTAGTTTGAGAATAGAATATTTGTAGTCGACTATCCAATTTTATGAACTTTATTGGATTTTTATTCGACTGCATTTTTATACATTGTAAACAAAGGTATAAGATTAAATTTCAAAATACGCACATTAGTAAGCAAATACATACATAAATCTAATAAGTAGACAGGGTTTAGTTTTCGTATAAAAGTTTTTTAGATAACAAATATCTGCGTTAAAAATGAAAAAATGTATTAAAATAGTAAAAAAAAAAAACGTTCTCGGCAGCAAATAAGTAAAAAAAAAAAAAAAAAAAAAAAAAATCAAAAATTTAACACAAAGAAAAAATTAAGTATCTTTAAATTGAAAATAAGTACTACTAAGCTAAAAAAAAATTAGAAAATAGTACAAAATATAACAAATTCATATTAAGCACATAAAAATCTTTCCATAAATATATATATATATATATTAAATTACATTATCTATGCATTCTTAGAAAAAAAACCATAAATTTCAAAATATATTTAAATTGAATTTTAGGTTCTGTATTAGTCATTGCCATACATGTACATATATTCCGCCCTCTGTCACGTATTTTAGCGGCCTCAGCTTCGGCTGAAATTTGTATTTTATTTAAGACCTTTATAAATAGTGACCGGGAGTGATATTCATGCTTTGCAGACTTTCTACTCTGAGCAGTCTCTCTCGGGAAATAAAAGAGAAAGTAAATTACCAAAAGAAAAAAATTCTCAATGTAATAGACATATTAATAAAACATTTTTTACCGTGACAAAAACATAAAACATTCAACTGGATACGTTTTTCCACAATTTGATTATTTATGTTTTTATTATGCTTCTAAAAGAAAGATAACAAAAGTCTTTAGATTTACACACACACACATATATATATAAGTATATACATTGCCTCACCCGTCCTACTCCTTAAATTTCATACCCCTTTTCTTTCTTTGTTTTGTGTTACAAATTTCTGAAAGCTATAAAACGATCAATTTGCAATTTTTTTTTTTTTTTTAACAAATTCACGTTTCAACAATGTAGGGAAGATTAGGATACAGAGAACATAAATTAACAGTAGACTACCCCATTTATTGAAATCATTTCCAATTTTTAAAGCTTTTCTTTTAGGCTAATTGATTACAGAACAATATTCATTACTTATAGCCTTCAAAACCCATCGTTAGCTAAGAATGGACGATTTTATCTTTCTTTTTATTTTAGAGCTTTTAAAATTAGAATTTTTCCTTATCTTATTTTTCTTTATTCTTACTTAGGATTGTAAATAAATATGAAAAGCAACTTGTATCCTACCATTATAAAAAAACAGGAAGGATGCTTGTTACTCAACCATCATATTTAGTTTAGGATAAGTCTTGCAATAGTTTTGAAAATTGAAAATATAATTTTTTTATGGATTTGGACGTTATAGACACTAGAGATTCCGAAAAACATATTTCTAGAAAAAAAATGCCATCTGTCTGTGTGACTGTAAAAACGCTATCTCCCGAAAACATGAGATAGAGATTTAATTTTGGTGTGTACATAAAATGTGAGAATAGAAAGAAGCCTATTTTATATCAATAACCTCGATTATTCGGAACAATTTTTTCGGACTCTGGAATTATTCATTCTGATGAAAGGTACATAAGAATTTTCGAAATTCTATATTTTAAGGCGCGGACGTAAAAGACAATAAAATAATACAAATTTTGCACAAAGAACGAAGCCGATCAGATAATTAGATGTTGAGATATTTGCAATCCGGTTTTCCACACTCTTAGATTTTTCAAGATCCCGTATTCCATTCAAATTTCAATTCAAAAATATAGTTTAATTGGATATAAGACGTTTAATCTCACGCAGTAAACTGTTAATATGATAATTATTTTTGGAGTTATAAGGATGCTTCTTATATACAATTAGGTGCTACTTGAGTAGTTTGACGTTTTATATAGTTTGTCGAAATTGGTTCATGAGAAATTCATAAATAGAGCATTACTAAGTATATTAAGAATATTTAAATATGCGTTTAAATTTTATTTTGGAATTGCAATGCATTTGATAACTAGTTTATAAATGTTTCATTTTCACATATTATATTGAATATCCATCGTAGGTAAGTATTACTGTGGCTCCCCAATGACTCGTTTTTATTTAATATTGAAGTTCATATGCTTAAAAGAAAACTTTAACCACTTAGCAGTTTGCCCGTATTTTTCCGTTACTCAAAAGCAATTTTATTCTGTTGTAGAGAAAAACATTTTAAACAGTACTTCAAGATGTATATCAAATAAATAGAAATGAAGTGTAATTTAGAAACAAATAGGGAAAGGAAATTTTAATTTAGATTATTTTTATAAGCATTTTTATGAAAATGCAGGGAAGCCCTCAAGACGCCCGGAGGGTTAAAAATCCCCAAGGCTCTGATGTAATGGAAAACTTTTGACTGTCCCTGTAAGTATAGTAATCATGCTATAAAGATCAATTTCAATAGGGTTCGTGCTACGCTAAACATCAATTTACATCATTTTTAGAGAAATGTAGTGCAGACAGACGGCCAGACAAACCGATCTTGGTAACAATAAGTCTTGGATTTTTTATAAAACAAAAACATTGTGGATCAATTTTTATAAAATTTAGGTATTATTAAATAGTTTTGAAACATGCGGATACATAACATACATCATATATTTTCTATGGATGTGTATATATATAATATATAAAGGCTTAAAGGGTTCTGACAAAGAGTATAATGACTAAAAAACAGGGGTTAAGGAGTAAACAGATATCCCAAGGTGCAAAAGATTCTTGGATTAAAAATAAATAAAAAGAAAAAAAAAAGAAATGGATTTTTTAAAAAATATTCGAATTCACATTTAATAATAGAAGTTTTAAAAATCACGACATAATTTAGGTAGAAACTAAAAACATTATATCTAAGTAAATTAAGTAAGATAATAATTAATTGAAGAAGAATTTAATGGAATGAATGATAGATAATATTATAAAATTGGAAATTAGTGAATATGTCAGTAATTTAGCGTAATACAAATAAAATAAAGGGTGATATAACGAAGGAAAATTTAAAAATACAACTTTAAAATCTCTCATTCAGATATTTATTATTTTTTTTAATGGACTGCGTTCCAAAAAATTCTTCTATAAAAATCAATTGCCAATTTAGGTTGTTTTAACCCCTTCGATACGGGAGACTTTTACGAAAATCTTAATGCTTTGTTACCGGTTTTTAAAAACAAAAATTTGTGCTTATTAAATCGAGAAAACGTTCCGATTGAATAAGGCAAATTTACAGCAAATTTTATTGGTGGGGATAAACGATGATTCTTAAGCCTTTTTGCGGCACGTATACGTGTTGCTCTTCCCCAAGGGATTAAGAGTCTTTTAAAATAAGCACTTGAAAGGAATCATCCAATTAATCAAATAATAGTTAACATATAAAATTGTAATTAAATTATCAATAACATTTTAACTGGTTCTTTCTTTTCCGTTCAATAAATTGAATATAACAGATTCACACCATAATTTTTAAAGAAAATATTCGTAGCGTTTAGTCTGAACATTTACGTCTTTCAATAGTATGAAATTATTAAAAAAATAGTGGTGGCAAAAAGATTTTAATGATGAATTAAGCAAATTCTTCTTGCCCGAATGATGTACGAGCAAATCAGTTAAGGAGTTAAAAAATTTTCATATGTAAAATCAGCAAACAATTTCTACACATCGATGCTTAGAATTTAAAATAATAATTTTCATATTTTAAAATTTTTATATTCGTTGGAAAATTTTCACTAATGAACGATGACAGTTGTCTGCAATGAATACCTGCATCCATGACAGAAACTTCGAACTTCTTTACAAGAAATTAACAGATTTTTTTTTAATCTATTTTTCTTGGATTTTAACTTCTTGAAATCGTAGATGATTAATTCATAGAATGTCTGAAAGGAGAATGTTTTTGCGTTCGGATGGGTGAATTATATTAACCTTTACCCCTCTCATCCAGTTTCTGAAGAAATATTGTATGGTTTAATGAAAGTCTATGCTTTTATAAAGCATGAATATTTTTCCAATCTTTCATTTTGAAGTTTTTAGTTAATTTCTCAATTGATTATTTGAAATTACGAATTATTATACTCAATTGCACCGGAGAGTTCTTCGAATATCGTCACAGAAATTTTCAACTTCGTACGTGCCATAGATTTCGCTAGCCACCACAGAAACACACACGCGCAGATAGACAGAACGATGCGTTCTTTAATTAGTATAGATTCATAGTCTTTTTACTCAGAGATTAAAAAATATATATTAGATTCTTGTTTCTAAAGGTTTTCAGTATTTCTTATAAATCTTTCGGGATAAAGCAAAATACTGTATAAAACATATTTAAGACATTTTAAGATTCCATTTACAGTGTTAAAATAAAAATAGATTGCATTAATATGGCATATTACATGCATATTTTCAACTGAAGAACTTAATAAAACAAACGAAAAAAAGAAATGTGGAACAAGATCATCGAAACATTTTACATATTCGATTTCTCGTGTTTACGAAAAATAAACCTTATTTACACTGGTAAATATAAAGCAATTAAATATAACATATATTTTAGTGAAGTAAACTTTAAAAATATATATTAATGTTATACTGTGAATTAAGAACTTTGAATTATATTCTATAATATAAGTTAATTTTTGTTTCGGAGATAAAAAATTATATATGTTATTTTTTTTTAAGTTTACAAATCTTTTGGAATAGTTCTTAGATATCATGCAAATTAAATTTAACATATATTTTAGTGAAGCGAACTTTTTAAAATATACTAATATTATACTGTGAATTACGAACTTCGAATTATATTGTATAATTTAAGTAAATTTTCGTTTTGAAGAAAACAATGATATACGTCAGTTTTTTAAGTTTTTAAAGCTTTAGAATAGTTCTTTGATATCTTGCAAATTAAATTTAACATATATTTTAGTAAAGCGAACTTTTTAATGTATACTAATGTTGTACTGTGAATTAAGAACTTCGATTTATATTGTATAATATAAATAAATTTTCGTTTCGGTGATAAAAATTATGTCTGGTAGTTTTTTAAAGTTTATAATAAAAATGTTTTAAAGTATCTTTCATAAAGCACGTACAGTAGGATTCAAAGAAATCTGTCGATATATACCGCCCACTGAAATATTTTAGGAACTGGACTACTATTATTGCTATGATAAAAGCAAATATTTATTGTATTGCAATATAAAATACATTTCTGTAAAATACTTTGTGAAATAAATGTCATTTTGAGACATTCCAAACAACCGTTGGAGGTTTAGATTAGGATATCAATAAATTGCTTAACTAGTTTTGGAATAGTTCTTGGATATCTTGCATAAGAAATCAAAGTATCAAGTAAAGCATATTTAATCCATTTGAAAAATTCAATTTAGAGCATTGAGAGCCGAAAAGTTACATTTGCTGCATTTAATGGAAAGTATAAAAGCTGAATTTATGTTTTAAGAAAAAGAGTATTATAAAGAGCTACAGTTACACAAAGAGTTTTAATATGTTTTATTGTGCAAGATAAAAGTTTTTCAATAGGTGGTTTCGAAATCTATTAACTTTGGTAAACTTATAAAATTCTGGACTATTTGACAAAAGAAATAGAATAAAATATGTCAGAATCCTTTAAGAAACTGTCCAAAGAATTTAAAAAATTCAATTTTCAGCAATAATAGGAAAAATATATTCTTGCGTTATTTCGATACAATGTAATTCTACATATGTATGAAACTTATATGTGGTAATTTTAGATATTTCAAACATTTTACGAAACCAAATTCTAATGCTCATGACATAAATATGTTTTACTCACCGATTTTTATACATTGGAATATAATATAAAGTATATTTTTGGTAGTATTTCAAAATACCTATTTTATACAGTGTCTTTGATTTTCCATTCAGAAATGTATTGTCATATTATCAAATTTCTAAAGTTGATTTCTCAATTTCGTAAAATATCCTCATATATAAGTTTGAAAAGGTCTGAATCTTTCATAAAACACGTACAGTAGGATTCAAAGAAATCTGTCGATATATACCGCCCACTGAAATATTTTAGGAACTGGACTACTATTATTGCTATGATAAAAGCAAATATTTATTGTATTGCAATATAAAATACATTTCTGTAAAATACTTTGTGAAATAAATGTCATTTTGAGACATTCCAAACAGCCGTTGTAGGTTTAGATTAGGATATCAATAAATTGCTTAACTAATGATGATTTTTATAATCCTTTTGAGTCTGGTATACTATCAATAATACATCTCTTTTAACTGAGTATTTTTTAAACAAACACATTTGTTACTGCTTACATGTATGTGTACGTGCATTTGCTATGTGACTTCATTCATGTTTAGGCCTTTAGTAATAATGCTAACAATAAATATTTATTTAAGGCCCCACACTAGGCACAGAAAAAGACCCGGATGATAATGTAAAGTTTATGGAGGCGTTTTTTTTAAATATCTCGCCCGAATTTTAATATTTTTACATGATTTTTTTGCGCAAGATAGCTCAGGATAATCCCCAACCGGCCTAGTTTTTACTTTTTTTCCGTTTTGGTTTCATATTTTTTTATTTACTTTAACTTTTGATACTGGTTTAAACCGGTTCTCAAAATAAAACTATCGTAATATAAAAAATACATAAGCAGAATCGAAAAAATAAAAACTAGGCCGGTTGTGGATCGTCCTCAGCTATCTTGTTAAAAAAAAATCATGTAAAATATTAATATTTGAGCGAGATATTTGAAAAGAATGCTCCCATAGACTTTATATTATCATCCGGGTCTTTTTCTGTGGCAAGTGTGGGGGCTTAATTCTATTTTGTGTGCATTTACTATATGACTTCATTAATATTTAGGTATTTAGTAATAATGATAACAAAAATATTTACTTAATTCTCTTTCAACCGTTTGCGATTTTTTTTTATTTTAAACATTCATTTCACTCTTTAAATTAAAAAATATAATAATCACAGTGCAATGAAGCGCAAAAAGCATTAGAAGATTATAAAATCAGTTAAATCTTCTTGTAATGTAATAATTTACAAACTTTTTCAAAACCTTTTTTTTTAGCCTATTGTCAAATGAATGCGAACTGAGTAATAAAAAGCAACACGTTCGTTAGATTTCAGACAATTACAAAAAAATATATGTAGAATATAGATAAAATGATATACAGGGTCATACAAAACCTGGATACATAGTCGCCTGTGGATGATAATTTCTGGAAATTCGATTTAAGTACTTAAAAGAGATTTTTTAAAACTAAACTTTGGAAAAATACTTTCGTGTATTAAAGGAACTATGTTTTTTACAGGGCTAAACAAAAGTATTCAAGTATGTTTCCATCTATTAGTACAAATTGATTAAAGGAAAATTTCAAACAGTTAGACGTTTTCTTGCTAATCTAAATTCTACTATTATATAGTGTAAATATTAACCCACAGATCAAATACATGGATTTTCAAAAGTATTGGAATACATATTTGGATATGGACAATAATACGTCATTTCCCTGGATAACGGAGTTTTATTAAAGTTTTCAAGAAGTGTTGGAAAGTGCATCATAATCTATGCTTAACGCATGATTTTTCTTACTTATTCTTAAATATATTTGTGAATATTTATAAATCTGTAAAAATGTGGATCAATAGCCATTATTACTTTCTCCATTTTGAAATTTTTACATTTTATACTATACTATTATGAATAAAATACTTGTGACACACGGACAGAGAGGTACAGGAGTGATCCACTAATGGTTTCGATTTTACTTTTTAAGTACCAAATCATAAAAATATATAATAGATCACTTTAACATGCACACATTAATGTTTCAGTGTTGGTAGGACACACACATATATATATATATATATATATATACAGGGTGATTCATAAAAGATGGGCGGAACGTTAAGGGGTTATAGTACACTTAAAGACAAATAATATTAAATAGGAGACTAAGGGTCCCAGACGTATTCCCAAGGAGATAGGGGGCATTAAAGTTTAGGGTCCAAAATTTCAAATGATTATAAAAAATGGAAAAATTGGTCGATTCGTTTGCGGTTTTCGCAAAAAATTTTCTTTATGCCAGTATTTTCTTGAAATAAAATTTAAAGTTCAATTTCAAAAAATGCCGATAGGGGGCGCTTTAGACTTTGGAGTAACAAACAACTATTTTTTAAAGTTATTTTTTGTATTTCTTTAAATGATTTCGAAAGCTTAGACTTAAACTTAAATTTTGATCTAAAAATCTGAGTCCTAACGAGTAGTTAAGTAGCGTAAACTGAAATTTGAAATTTGAAACCCTTCTCCCCCCCAGAACAAAAATCAGTTATTCCCGATCTTTGTGTCGTAGATTAGGCTCTAACTACTGCCGCGTTTTGCTAAAATTATTCTTTATGTCAGTATTTTCTTGAAAATAAATTTTAAAGAAAAGTTTCAAAAAATTCCGATAGAGGGCGCTTTAGACTTTGGAGTAACGACCAACTATTTCATACCGTTATTTTTTGTGTCTCATTAAATGGTTTCTAAAGCTTAGACTTAAACTTAAATTTTCAGCTCAAAATCTGAATCGTTAGACGTGGTTAAGTTTCTGGGGAGAGGGGTTTGAAATTTCTACTCCTGAGCACAGTTCAGTTTACCATGTCCACACATTGTGTGCTGTGATACGAGGTAAAAAGACACAAATTAGGATTATGTTACCAAAGCATATTTATTAACATGTAATTACAATAAATGTTCAAAATTGTGACCACCAGAGGTTATGCACGCAGAACAACGGCGAAGAATGGAACAGCGAACATTCGCGAAAACATCATGCTTTTCGAGCACTTCCCCTACAGCGGCGGAAAGTCTGGCAACAAGTTCCTCGGGGGATTCAATGGATGTCTCATACGTAAGAGCCTTCAGTTGTCCCCAAAAAAAAATCGAGGGGTGAAAGATCTGGCGAGCGAGCAGGCCAAGCAACAGGACCACCTCGACCAATCCATCTGTTCGGAAATGTGATGTCCAGATAGTTGCGGACGTCTCGTACGTAATGGGCTGGCGCTCCATCGTGCTGGAACCACATGACCCGCCGGATCGTGGAGGAACAACGTTTAACAGGTCTGGCAGCACATGTTGCAGAAATGTGAGGTATGTTTTAACGTTGAGGCGTTCAGGAAGAAGGTACGGTCCGATTAGGTGGTCTCCGAGGATTCCTGCCCAAACATTGATGGAAAAGCGTCTCTGATGAGCATGTGGATACGTAGCATGTGGATTGACATCCGCCCATACATGTGCATTGTGTGTGTTAAATGTACCTTCACGTGTGAAGGTACATTCATCGGTGAAAAGCACAGTTCGTCCAAAATGTGGATTTAGCGCGTTCTGCTGCAGAAACCAGCGGACGAATTCAATACGATTTGGATAATCCCCTGGAGACAGTTTCTGGACTCGTTGCACATGAAACGGGAGCAAATGTTCATCCTTCAGTACCCTCCAAGTCATGGACTGTGAGGTATCCACCTGCCTAGCCACTGTTCGTGTACTTGTACTTGGCTGCGCCGCTACTACATCCAGAATGGCTTCTGCAACAACTACTGATTCGTCCTTTTTTGCACGACCTGCATTCCACCGGGAAGCGAGAAATGATCCCGTCTCACACAACTGTCTGTGCAAGCGCTCGAAAGTTTTGCGGTTAGGCAACCGCCTGTTGGGAAATTGCTCTTCGTACATTCGTTGTGCCTCTGCACCATTTCCATCTTCCGCTCCGTAAATTAAATGCATCTCAGCATTTTCCTTATTCATGAAGGGCATCATCTTCCGATTCATTACTACAGCGACTTACACTTGACTCACCGTTCAGTGGTTTTTATGCCTGAATCGTGTCGAAATTTTGCATACGTGTTCTTCTTCTTCCCCATTTGACATTTGCATACTTTCTGTCTCCTTCTTCACCCGGTGACTAGCGTCACGAATGGAGCTTTAACGTTTGCATGAGCGACGTTTCCAACTGTGCCAGTGCCTTTATGAGTGAATTCCGACTATGCAGTCCTTGACGAAAGTTGTATTTTTGCCTCGTATCACAGCACAGAATCGTTGGGCATGGTTAAGTAGAGCAAACTGAACTATGTTCAGAAGTTGAAATTTGAACCCCCTCCCCTCGCTACTGAACCACGCTCAGCGATTCAGATTTGAGCTGAAAATTTAAGTCTAAGCTTTAGAAAGCATTTAATGAGACACAAAAAATAACGGTATAAAATAGTTGTTCGTTACTCTAAAGTCTAAAGCGCCCTCTATCGGAATTTTTTGAAAATTTTCTTTAAAATTTATTTTCAAGAAAATACTGACATAAAGAATAATTTTAGCAAAACGCGGCAGTAGTTAGAGCCTAATCTACGACACAAAGATCGGGAATAACTGATTTTTGTTCTGGGGAGAGAAGGGTTTCAAATTTCAAATTTCAGTTTACGCTACTTAACTACTCGTTAGGACTCAGATTTTTAGATCAAAATTTAAGTTCAAGTCTAAGCTTTCGAAATCATTTATAGAAATACAAAAAATAACGTTAAAAAATAGTTGTTTGTTACTCCAAAGTCTAAAGCGCCCCCTATCGGCATTTTTTGAAATTGAACTTTAAAATTTTATTTCAAGAAAATACTGGCATAAAGAAAATTTTTTGCAAAAACCGCAAACGAATCGATCAATTTTTCCATTTTTTATAATCATTTGAAATTTCGGACCCTAAACTTTAATACCCCCTATCTCCTTGGGAATACGTCTGGGACCCTTAGTCTCCAATTTAATATTATTTGTCTTTAAGTGTACTATAACCCCTTAAAGTTCTGCCCATCTTTTATGAATCACCCTGTATATTAGCTGAGTAAGATAAAATTTCATTAATTATATACACCCTTCAATGGAGAATATTTTTCTATGCTTCAGTTATGTCAACTTATAACTGAATCTGATGTTTGATGAAAATCCATCCATTAGTTTTTGAGGTAGAGCTATTGCAAATTTTTTTAAAAAATCTGCATATGCCATGCTAGGTGATGTACACCAAAAACTAATCAGTGTTAATTTTTTATCAAGTAGTAATTGAATCTGAAGTTTTATGAAATTCCATGCAATATATCTTGAGATATCGCTATTGTGGAAATTGTAAATAATGCAACATAACAGAGCCACCTGTTGAGATATATACACCAAAAACTAAACAACACTATTCTATATTAGGGTCTAACTGAATCTAAAGTTTCAAAAAATTTCGTGCATTATTTCTTGAGTAGAGCTGTTGCGATAAACAAGAATAATGCTCCATGGCAGCTCTATCTATTGAGTGATTTGCATCAAATCGTAATCAGTTCCATGTTATATCAAGTACTAACTAAATATAATGTTTTATAAAAATTCATGTACTAGTTCTTGAAATATGACTGAGGTGGAAATTGTAAATAATGCAGAGTAGCAGCGATACCTGTTAAGTGATATACACAAAATACTAATAAGATCTAGTTTATATCAAGGTCTCTCAAAACTAAATTTTTTTTTGAAATTCCACGCATTAGTATCTGAGATAGAGCTATTGCAATAATCACAAATAATGCACGATGGTAGCAGCACGAATTTCATCGAAACGTATTTAGAATCATGTTACATCAAGTAATAATAAATCTAAAGTTTTATAAAAGTCTATGAACTAGTTCTTGAGATATAGCTATTGTAGTAATTCTGAATAATACAGCATAGCAGCGCCACCTGTTGAGTAATATACGACAAAATCTAATCAGATCTAATTTACATCAAAGTTTAACAGAAGCTAAAGTTTTGTGTAATTCCTTGCAATAGTTCTTGAGATAGGATGCCCACAAAACTTTTGTCACATACAGAGAGGTTGACAGACTCACAGACATAAAAAACATATATTTCACTTCTCTGACCCCTAAAACGTGTAAATCCGTCGAAATTCGGATTTCAAAAAAATTCACAAATCCTATACTTTTTTCTTGTAAGGATAGAAGAAAGTAAAAATCTTGTTTACCGGGGGGTTGTTTTAAACATGGCATGACTATAAGATGTTATCACTGTATTTGTGAGAAGCATCTCAGTTGCCTAATTATGATCTGAAGTTAAATAATCTGTCCACAGATTGCAGATTATAGACCTTTATGACGAAAATCATATTCAGGATACGTATGCTTCAAGGATGTGTTACCAGAATTTTCGAAAGTAGAACTTTTCTTATTTAATGAAAAAAAAAAAATCTATCTTCGGATACAGCAATTAGGGCTTTACAATACAGTAAAATCCCGATAATTCTGATTATTTTGGACCAGACCCAATCCAGATTATTAAAAATCCGGATTATCCGGCGAATTAGAAGAAAATGAAATAAAATAAAACACACTTACAGAAAATCACCTTTATGTGAAACTGAAAAGCGTCTGAATTCAATGCTGCATCTTTATAAATATAAATAATTTTCTGCAAGTGATATTGTCGAAGCGTTTTGTCACAATAACAAGAAAACAGATCTTTTGGCTGACAAATATTGGAAAGCGATCCTTATCAGACAATGGGTCTGATAGGGACTATTTTATCTTGCTTTCTTGCAATGCTTTCAGTAAAAATTTATATTGCAGTAATTTTTATGACGTTTTTAAGTGGTTTAAATAGAAAATTGTGTTAATTGGAATTGCCAAACTTAGTTACACATCGTTGTTTCTTTGAAAGATAACATCAAGGAGTTTAAATAAGAAAGCTTAAGGTATTCTTACCAAAAGTTCTCAGATTTTTTTTAATTATTCAGAATACGACGATGAAACAAGTTAATGATATGGAAATTAGAAAGTCGCTTCTTAAACTTGAAAAAAAATGACCAAACCGATCCGGATTCAAGAGGTCCGAATTAGTGGGGTTCTACTGTATTTCTGATATAAAGTATTTCAAATCCCTTCAATACCCCGATGCGTACTAAGCTTGATATTGAGCAGCACCCTATACATTATTGAGACGCTTGTCGCATGAACATTTGGTATGATCATATAAAATTTGCACATATGCATCTACCGGGTGTCCCAAAAATAACTGATGGATTTTAAAATTCAATAACTTGCAAACGGTGACAGCTATTTAAAAAAAATTTTGCAGGAGGGTTATGTATAATGTCAGGAGTTTTTTTACGGTAATTTTTTTTATTTTAGTTCGAATTTCAAACAATCGGTGGCGCTGACGGCGATTGAAGCAGGTGATCAGTGCTGAGTGAGTCGTCGACCTGGCCTTCAATCGCCGTCAGCGCCATCTATTGTTTGAAATTCGAACTGAAATAAAAAATTACGGTAAAAAAAAACTCCTGACATTATACATAACCCTCCTGCAATTTTTTTTAAATAGTTGTCACCGTTTGCAAGTTATTGAATTTTAAAATCCATCAGTCATTTTTCGGACACCCGGTATTTCCCGAATGGCCAGTACTGTATCGCCATATATAGATAGTTATTGAAAACTAACATTTCTTTTCGAATTGACCATTTCCCGTGTAACTGAATAGCATGCACATATAATTTGAAGTTCATACAGAAAATTGTTCAATATAAAGAAAAACCAAATTAGTTAAATTTTGTTTATGTCCATCATGTATAATTCTGAAGCAAAGTTTATTTTCAACATTTTAAACTAAGTAATGCAACATATAATACACTTTTGAAAAAATTTTATTTTAAAATATTAGACCTTTGGAGCTCTACAACTATGGTTTGAAAAATACTGACCCAGACATTATTATAAATTATTTTAAACATGTAAAAAAATAATATATTTCTCTTAAATATTGTCAATTTTGTAATAAAAAATTTTAAAGTATATAGAATTTTCTTTCGAAAACAATCTACTTTCGGACCTTTTTCAGCTTTTTTAATTTGACAAAATTTACAAAGTTAATTTCGACAACATCAACCTAAAGCTTCTCAAATAATAAACTAAACTTTGGTATGAGAAATTAACTCAATAGTATCGTCTATTGAGAATCCCAATGATCAATTTATATTAAATGGTGTGTTGAGAAATAGGAACAATAAATACAATTGTGTTTTAAAACTTACTATGTAAGTACTATCACTTTTGTGTATGTCACAGATCTGCAACACAGTGATGTAAAGGGTTAATATTATATTTAAAAATATTTTTAAAAAGTAGAATATTATTCTTACAGTAATAAATTCCGCATGCAACAAATTATTAAGTTTTATGTATTTATGAAGGTTTATCTATTTATATTTTTTAAAAAATAATAAAAAAAATATTCTGAAATAGCTTCCCGATATTTTATAAATGGGAAGTTTAAGACTGATAAGAAAAAAGAAATAAGGTACCCTGGGGTAATAACGCCACGTTAAGGTTCTACCAATTTTCACGGCTTAGTTTTAGATTGTATTTTTCAAACAAATATAGGATCTGATACAGCAACTCATTGACTATCTATATAAAATAAAATAATTTAACAGATATGTATTCATAAAATGTAATGGCGTTTTTTCTTGACCCATGCTATTTGGCGTTATTACCCACCTATATGGGTAATAACGCCATGCAAACAAAACTATGAAATAAGATGGAATAATTGCATGTAGATAGCCCAATTCTAAAAATACAAACTCTACAAACTTTGAAATTGACAAATTGCATTCTAAGCTATTGAAAATGTTCAATTTTTGTGAAAGTGTAAGAAAAATAAAGGTGTGGTGTGGGAGGGGGATGAGGCAAAAGGATATCAGACCGTGAGCTTCTTTTTGCTGAAAAAGGACCGTTTAAATAGAAATATGAGAAACATTGCACAGTTTTAACTGTGTTTATTTGAATCAGTATTTAGGATGTAGTTCGGCCACTGTAGGGAATCAACCGGGGTATTAATGTCAAGGATTGGCGTTATTACCCCGGTATAGTTATTGCGCAGTACATTTTACATTGCAAATTATCTCGAAAGGAAATCCAAAATCTTCAACAACATTTTAAAAGTACATGAAATGCACTACAAATTTATGTAATTAACAAAGTATTTCCGGATAAAAAGATAGTCTTCACATCACAAAACGTATCTCGGAAATTTTAGATCAAGCGTTAATTTTAGTTGTTTGTAAAAACAATAAGATCTAAAAATGAAACAAATTAACTTGAAGCTGTTTTTTGCGATTTATATGACTCAAAACCCTTCTGGGCAGAGCACATGGGTGTCATTTACCTGATTATTTCATAATTATGCAAAATATAAGCACTTGGCGTTGTTACCCCGCCTGGCGTTATTACCCCAGGGTACCTTATTATATAATACTGCAACATAAAATATCGTTTTGAGAATACATTTGAATATATAAATATTATATTGAGAAGAAGGAACTGGAGTATTAGATTGCCATATCAAAAATTGTACTATGTAGCGATTATATGATATTCCATATCTGAGAATGTTATATTTTATAAAGACATGATAAAAAGATTCAAAATATCCGTTGAAGGATAAATTAAGTTTTCGTAAGTTCGACTGCAATGTGATTGGGAATAAAATATTTCTGTAATACTTAAAACATTAATCATCTTGAAGGTATTATCAGCTGTGCATACGATAATAGTAAACATATTTAAAAACCCAAACTAAGGTTTTATGTTTGCTATAATCCCTTTTATCATACATATATTATTTTTATGACGATAAGTGTTATTTTACAAACCTAGTAGTCACAATTAAATCACTCATATTCTGCAAATATATCGATTTACAGAATAATGTAAAAGCTTCAAATTTTGTGTTTATACTATTTAAGCCATTGTTTCATTAAGCTAAAAAAATTCCAGGAACACCGATAAATGGCACTGCATACAGAAAAAAAGAAAAAAAAACGAGAGATAGAGAAGTCGAATCAGGGGACCATAAAAAATAGAAATCTGTATAATTCTGAAGCAAAGTTTGTTTTCAACATTCGAGAGTAAGTAATGTAGCATAAAATACACTTAAAAATATTAGTGTTGTTTTCAAAATATTTTTTAAATAGAACGTTAATGCGACAGTAATAAATTCCGCATGTGAAACAATCTTAACTTTTATATGTTTATGAAGTTTTTCGATATTTTTTTCCAAAACTGTAAACAAAATACCCTGAAATATCGTCTCAACGTTTTTATAAATGGATATTTTAACATTGATAAAAAATAGAAATATTGTACGATAATAAAACATAAAATATCGTTTAGAAAATACATTTGAAAATATAAATATTATATTGAGAATAAGTAATTGAAGAATTAGATTGCCATATCAAAACTTGTACTACGCAGCGATTATATAATATTCCATATCTGAGAATATTTTATTTTATAAAAACATGATAAAATGATTCAAAAATATCCGTTGAAGGATAAATTGAGTTTTCGTAAGTTTGACTGCAATATGATTGTCAATTAAATATTTATGTCACACTTAAAACGTTAATCAACTTGAAGATATTATTGGCTGTGCAGTGCATGCTATAATAGTAGACCTATTTATAAAAACAAACTAAGACTTTATATTTGCTATAATCCCTTTTATCATACATATATCTATATTATAAAGGCCAAACGTTTCTCTGCCTAACGTATACGTCATTTTGCGAATGACAACATCTTTACCCGCAATTTCACTTTTGCAATTTTCGCTGCTGCAATTTTTACACTTCTAAACATCGCACATTTTTAATTTTTACACCGTCGTATAGAGAAAAAAACGTACTTTTAAATGCATATCTCAATTTATTTTTGAGATATCATTTATTTTTATAGTTTTTAGTAATAATTTTGTAATTGTAGCAACATAATCACTCCATTTTCTCTTAAAATTGAAAAAAAAAGTGAAAACTAAAATGCACAACATTTTTTCATGCAATTTCGGTTTTCAAATTTCAATTTTGTTTTGGCAAGATCCCACAATTATCGAGTGGTCTCAATAAAAACATCCATATTCTATAAAAAACCGACCGATGAAGTAAATTCAAATTTTGTGTTTATACTATTTTATTTGATTCGATTTGATATTACTTTGAGGCTTATAGCTGTATATTCATACTATTCAAGACATTAATTGATTAAGCTAAAAAATGTACCAGGAATACAGATAGATGACACACTGTGCATCAGAACCAAACATCAAAGACCAAAAATAGATGACTATTCTGTATAATTCTGAAGCAAAGTTTGTTTTTCAACATTCGAGACTAAGTAATGCAGCATAAAATACATTGAAAAAAATAATATTTAAAAATATTAATGTTATATTAAAATTATATAAAAAAAAAGAATTTTATTGTGACAGTAATATATTCCGCATGTGAAAAATTATTAAACTTTTATATGTTTATGAAGTTTTATCTATAATTTTTCCAACATTATAAACATAAGACCCTGAAATAGCGTCCTAACATTTTATAAATGGATATTTTAAATTAAATAAAAAAAATACTGTATGATACTGAAACATAAAATATATTTTTGAAAATACATTTGAAAATATAAATACCATACGGAGAATAAGGAATTGGAAAATTAGATTGCCGTATCAAAAATTCTACTACGCAGAAATTTTTTAAACGATTACCTTTATAACTTTTAAGAAGCTATAGAATATTATATTTTATAAAAACAAGATAAAAGGATCCAAAAATAATCGCTGAAAGTTAAATTGAGTTTTTGTAAGTTCGATTGCTGTATGCTTGTGAAAAAAAACATATATATGTAATACTTATTACACATTTTATGAAAAATATATTTTTTAAACAATGTTTTATTATAGAGATGCTCTTTTCAAATTACAAATTTGTTGGATTAGGATGTAAAATTCAGTAAAAATATTTAGCGTAGCGTTTTCAAAGTGGTTCACTTTATAAGTACATCAAAGTCTGCAAACATAAAATAAAATAATAAAAGATAAAAAAAAACGCAACCAAATAAGCAAAACAAATTTTAATGTTTCCCAAATGAACAAGAATTTTAATGTACACCGTTAATCTCAATGTCAGATTTTCTGCAATACGTACAAAATAATACAGTATAACATAGGGTACGGTAGTCGAATTTTGTAGCCAAATCACTTCGCCTATTTTCAGCTCTGTCATTTTTGGAATATCTCTAAAATTTCGCTGAACATGTTCAATCTGTTCATCTACTAACTAAATAAATCTTCTTTTTTTTAATTCTTAAGTTTTATTTTAATTTTTTAAAAATTCTCAATAGTGGCCCAAATTTAACGACTGGGCACTTAAGTGTTACTCCCTGTCTCTACAATCCTGTTCTCCACAACAACTTTACGACACAATTAAAAACGGTTTTAGTTAGACGTGTTAATTATTGCAATATGTTAGTGTTGTAAAAGTGTTTTACGGATTTGTAGTGTACATGAAGCCTTTTAAAAATTATATTTCAAAAAAAAAATGTAAAATGTATACATAAAAATGTGTATACAGATATGTAAATTCTATTTACTGCTTTCGAGAAAAAATGATGCAATATAAAAGATATTTTTGTGAAAATAATATTTTATAATACCGAATTTATATTGAATTTTTTTTCAAGTAAGCTTCTATTGTGACAGAAATACATCTTCAGTGCGATTTTGAAAATTATTAAATTTATGAAGCCGAGAATGCTTCGTAAAATGCTTGCGAAAAGATGAAGAGAAATCTACCGAAAATTCTTTGAAAGATTTTATAAAGGGATATTCTATATTTGATAAGAAAAAAGTAATTTTTTGTTCACTTGGTTATTGTCTGAGCGTAGCGAAGTCTTTATACTCAGAGTACGTAACGATATTAAAAGTCAAAAAAATTCTTTCGTCAAGCAAATCTCAAAAAGTACTTGTCGGATTTCGATTCTGTTTGTACCAGAAGGTACCTATGACGGTAACCTCGTGAATGCACCTACTTTCAAAAATTAGTTCCAAATAGTTTAAAAATTATGTTTAAAAAACTCATAAAAAAGCATAATTTATTTGCATACGTCATAGGAATTTGGTGCGCGTCACTTTTCACTGGCTGGATGTTTTCGTTAAAGTCCCAAATTTAAGCACATGGAGCAAGGAAAATACGTTAAAAGTACAATAACTTATACTTAAATTTAAGAAACAAACTGGAAAATAATTTTGTTGTTGTTGTTAATTCTAAAGAAAAAAGCCTTAATTCTTAGTAACTTAGTACTTGAGAATTAATGGTAGTCTTTTTGGCCTTTTATCTTATTGTTTGGCGATACTTTTTCGGTCGACAGAATAATCAAGTAATATAAAAAAGGTACTACTCTGTTAGCCCGTCCACCAAAGTACTATCGCCAAATTATAAGATTAAATGCCAATAATGGATGATAGTGAATGTCAATTCAATGACATTAAATACGGAACACGTGTTGAAAATGTCATTAAATGGTTTTTATTTCGACTTTTTATTTGTATTTTTATTAATATTCTACTAATTATTTGTTTTTTTTTTGTGTGTTTTTTTTACTATTTAAAATAAAAATTATGTCAATATGTATAATTTGGCTATCAGTTTGGTGATTTGTATAGTTTGATGAAATCGGTCGACCATAAAAAAATAAATAAATAAAAGAAAGAGAGTAAAAAGAAATAATAGTTGAAACGATGAATAAACAGTTATAAATAATAAGCATAATAATAAATATAATAAAAAATATAAATATCACAATAAATCGTAAATAGTAAAATATTTATAGCAATATTCAAAAACAACATTTCGTGTCAATTTGGCGGAGAAAAAATCGCGTTAACGCGACCTTATATTTTTACACATAAATATGACATCTGTGCCATATTTATGAGTAAAAATAAACATAAACGATCATCAGGATTGAAATCTCAATTTCTTAAGCCAAAACTGGACCATGATTTATAAAAACACCAAGGTACTGAAAAAAGGCAGAAATTAGGGCAGAGATATCATATACGCATCGGATTTGGCTCAAATTATTTTAAAATTAATTTTATTTTAAAAAGAAAGTAACAATTAAAAAACACGATTAAATCTAGGTTAAATTAATATAGAAAAAATAAATAAACAGTTTTTTTAATAAAAAAACAACAGCCGGGTTACCATGCAATGTAAATAATGATATTTTGGCGCCAATTATATAAAAAAAGTGTACCATATCCTGTTCTAAATTTTTCGGCTAGCTTCTTTTTTCTTTTTGGCATTAAATGAATTGATGTTGTTGCAAGGTAAACCATATTTAGGGTCCCTTAGGCATGTTTGGTATTGTAGATGAAGTATGCGAGATTAATAGTTTATCTACCGGGACACCCAAAAGAATTTCATTAAATTATGGTCTATTGGGGGAAATCCTTTGAAGAGTATTTTAATGAAATTACGCTATTGCAAATGTGTGAAACTTGTATAAATCTCTTAATTTCATTACGATTACGTTTTAACAGGATATTCATAGCATTTTTAATCCAATTACAGAGAAACACAAAAGAAATCGGTTACAATACTGCCTTTGAGCAATAATTTCTGGAAATGCATTTTCAATTTCTGCATGCGCTTTTAAATTTAACTATTTTTTAGGTGTTCTAATTATTTTAAATATTTAGTTCCTGTAGTCATCGTCTGATCCGTCCATCTGTCTGTTCGCATATAATAGCACAAAAACTAGCCTACCGAATCGTTTGAAATTTTAAATATCTATTTGTTGCCGAATTTTGTTGAGTCATTGCAAATTTTAATAAAATCGGATAAATATTTCGAATATAGGGACAGTCAAAAGTATTCCGTTACATTACGTCCGATGGGATGAAAGAGTTCCAATTATTTTTTAATGATGTTAGAAACATAATGAACCGTAGAAACTTGATGAAATTGATATCCATTTATCAAGAACATTAGAATATATATTTTGTAGAACATGCCGCGCAAAAAATATTTATTTTCATTTACATATCACCACAAAAGAATTCCATTACAAATTAGTATGGGGAGGGGTTGACATTAACTGTTCAGATTTACTATTCTAGTCATTTTCTCAATTTCACTAGCAAGTTTTTTAAATAATAACTTTTTCGGGTAAAACTGCACAACCGAGTTCACATTGGCGTATTTGAGCTAGCATGTTATACTGAAAAAATATGTTTAGATTTGTAAATCACCTATGATGATACTTGACGGCTCAAAGCTTATGCAGACGAGGTATTCAGATCTCATGACATTTCCTACAGTGGCATAATCGAATAAAAAACAGAATATAAGCTCTAATCAGAGAGTATACGCTCAAGTTAAAGAATATACCCAAGAATATATATACTGCAGCTTTTTGAGAAAGAGGGCGATTCTTAAAAAATCCAAAAAGTATACGGCGTATAGCTCTGTAAACTCTCTACCACATTCATGATTGTCAATTCGTTTAATTTTATGCATGCTAAAGCGAAATGCAACTCAATTTCATGAGAATGAGTTTGAAAAGAAAACAAAACAGCGTATGTAGTGACCAGCATGCACGACCCATTTAAACCAGATTGATCATATCTGGAACACACTCGAAAGGCCACATTGTATTTCTTTGTTGGCATTTTCGAGATTTTTATACATAATTTTTTAAAGAGAGAATACCTTAAGTTTTTATCGAAAACTTCATCGCATGCATAGAAAACAGATGTAGACATTATATTATTTTATGTATTAACTATTTTGTTCTAATTATTTAAAGGCACCACACACCATATAAAAAATTTCCTCATTCTACTCAACCATCATGATTTGCGCCACTTTTAGGTACTAAAATTGGTGTGTATATTCTTAACGTCATTTCAAAGAGTTCAAATTCCGATACAAGATATTTTAATGCTTTATTATCTATATTACTTTTAAGGTGTAGCGTATTTCGAATTTTATACCCATACATGGCTGTTTTGTATAGTTTGATTTCCCATTTTTATCAACCGCATATAGCAATTACTATTATTAAAACTTTGTTTTAAGCAATATCGCTCAGACTAATCACTCTGAGGGAAGTCCTAGTATATATAAATAAATGGAACATAATACATATGTTTGAGAATTTATTTAAAAATATGAATAATATGTCAATGATAAAAGTCTGTTTAGAATTGGATTGTAAAATTTAAAAAAAATAAATCCTAATATGTTTTATAGTAATAATAACGAACCTCACGGCTTTGCTCGTGTAATAGTTAAAATATGCCAAGTGATAATTATATGCCTATATTTTATTATAAGAAATTATACGTTTAGGAATAATTCCAAAATTAGCATTTAAGCCGTAGTTTGACTAAACTATACAATTGCATTGAATTAGACAGAAAAGTTATGAAATAAATGAGAATAACTACAGCTTATTCTTTACAAATCATAATTTAGAAAATATTTTGAAACTTTTATGTTCCATCAATAAGTTTATTTTAGTATTCATTTGATGTTTTGAATTGTTTAGAAACCACCTTCTTAGAAACGCAATTAAATCCTTAAAACGAACCATCATGACGAATTCCAAGCTTCTTTTTTAACGTCTATCGTGTCTATTGGGCTAGTGGCACCAGCAAAGTCCTATATAAAAGCACGGACTGTCACCGTTAATTTGCCAACATTATGACATAAAAACGTAATTTTAAAAAAAAATCATTTTTTTTTCTTTTTTTTTTTTACAGTTTTATGTTTCTGCCAAACTTCAGATGTTAGTGGCACCGGCTTAAAATATAGCCATTGTAGGATCATAGATTGCCAACATTGCTTCGCAATCATTAGTTTTAAAATTGGTTTATTATATCCTGAAGTTTCATAGAAATCGCAATATAAAAATTATTTAGAACGCTTTTTTCCCTTTCACATCGCTTCACAACTTTTAAATTTCGAATTTACTTTTGACAGTTCTTATAGGACAATTATATTTTATAAATAACTAATATTAAATTTTTTAGGGTCGTTAGTATCGCAATAGTCGCAATTTAGAATGTTTTTTGCACTTGCAATCATATGGTTGTAGTGGAACTGACATAAATTATAGCTTATGTTTGAACAGGTTCTATCACCATCAATTTGCAATAATTAAGATTTTAATCTATTTGGTATCTCATAAGATGCATAAAAGAAATAACTTAGAATATTTTTAGAACACTTTTTGTTCATTTAATCCATTTAAATTTAGAATTTTCTTTCGATAGATCTTAAAAAGAATTTGCATTTTTTATATAAATATCGTGTCAAATTTTAAAATGTTAGACATTTCAGTTGAACAAAAAAATTAACTGAGAAATTTATTTTACACTTACAGCTCTCGGGCGTCAGTGACAGCAACATAAAATAAAGCCCATATAGAAGCAGGCATTATCGCTATTAATGTACAAAAAATACTTTTGAAATCGGTTTGATATTTCCAAAATGTAGAAATCGCAATTTAGAATGTTTAGAGAACGCTTTTCACGCATTTTCACCCATTTTAAATTTTGATTTTTATTTCGAAAGTGTTTTTATAGAGCATTAACTTCTTATAGGTAATTACCATGCCAAATTTTAAGCTATTTTCTGCCCACAAATCGGCATTTATTTAGTTTTTAGAATGTTTTTGCCGAGCTTTGATCCTTTTTAAAGTTTGATTTTTTTAAAGGAATGTTGTTAGATATCATTTATATCTAATAAGTAACTGCTATGTCAAATTTCATGAATCAACTGTCTTTAATAACATAAAAATCGCATTTTTAGAACTTTTCTGCTCCGACATCCCCTTTGGGTTAATAACAATTGACATAAAACATAGCCTATGTCTTGCAGCAAAGGCTATCACTATCATTTTCCCAGCATTATATAAGTTCAGAATTTACTGAGATTGCGTAGAAATAGCAAGTTCGAACGTTTTTTTTTTTTTTTTTAGAATGATTTTTTCTAAATTCCTCATCCTCCCCCACACCACACACCACCACTATCACCATTTTTTAAAATTCGAATTTTTTAGTAAATGTTCTGAAAGATAATTTACATTTTATAAGTAACTGCTGTCAAAAAACCCATGTATATAAATCCACCGTAACACTAACAAATACACAAAACCCCCGCAATTTTGAACGTTTTTTGCTTTTGCAAACCCGAGGCGGTAGTGACATTGATATAAAATAAAATATATGTAAGAGCAAGTGCTGTCACCATCATTTTAGACAATTATTTTTTAAATTGGTTTGGTACTTTCATTTCTGCGCATTTTCACCCCTTTTAAATTTTATCTTTTTTAGGAAATGAGCAGATCATTTAAATCTTATAAGTAATTAATGTGCCAAATTGTATGTTTAAAAAAACCTTCCGTAACACAAAACTCGCATTTTTAGAACCCTTTGTGGTGGTGACGCCGACATATTATATGTTAATTAAAAAACCTATAGCCTATATTTAGCCTATATTAAAGTAAGGACTGTCATCATCATTTTGGCATCATTATTTTTAAAATTGGTTTGGAAATTCTCGATATTGCTTAAAAATCGCAATTTAGAACATTTTTAGAACGCTTTTCGGGTAATTTCATCCGTTTTGAATTTCATACTTTTGGAAATGTTCTCAGAGTCCGTTTATATCCTATAAGTATTTAGCGTACCGAATTTCATGTTTCTAAGCTCTCCAGTACCACAAAAATTGCATTTTTACAACACTTCTTGCTCCTATAAATTTTCTGTTAGTGACATCCACATAAGATATAGCTTATGTGTGATTCGGGGTGATCACCATATCTTTGGTACCATTTCTTTTGTAATCGTTTCGGTAGTTCCAGAGATTACCTCCTACAAATAAACAAACTTTACCTCTTTATAATGCAGGTATAGATTAATGAGTGGAGACTTTCTTGTAAACCAGGTACAAGGATTCAGTATAATTATCAAAAAGTAGGTGACTTTATTTGTAAGACAGTAGTTTATATTATTTGAAAAGAAAAAAATATTCTGAACCTAGAAAACTTTTACGAAAATGTAATATCTTATTTCCGAATTATTACATCTTAGAGCACGCAACCTGAGACCTGCAAGCCGCATGTAGCCCGGAAACTTTTAATGTGTGGCCCGACGCATATTATCATTAATTCATACTTATATAACTAGTTAAGATGCACATAAAAGCTTATTTAAGATGTTCAACGTTATTTTTCTGATATTGAAGAAAAGATAAAATCTGCCTTGTTATTTATAGTTAACCTCAAGTTATTGTAAAAACTATATTTTTTAATCTTCAACCCCTGTATCATTTCAAATTAAGTTTGCAATGTATATTTCAACAAATAATTCATTTTCATTGAGAAAAATAGGCATTTATTAGAGAAAACCTCCTTCTAAACTTTGCAATATTATATCATTACATTTCATACTTATTATGTAGCTAATGCTGATATTTAGGGTTGAACTTAGTCGAAATCAAATGACATCCAAAACATTTTGACACAAGTACCCAGTAGACGTTGCTTCAAATTTATACAGAATTTTCAATAGAAAACCATAACGAAATTTATAATTCGGCCAAGAAATTTTTATGCGACAAACGTTCAATCCTAGTGATATTAGCTTTGGTATATTGATTTTTTATACTATTTACATTATTTTAATTACTGACATTTTAGCCTTTAATAAGTGTGTTGCTACCCACTTGTATCCGGATGTTTGTGCCCCTCGAGAAGAACGGATTGAATATGACTGGTATAATGTGTCACAACTCAAAAACTAATAGATGTTTCATGTTTTAGAAAACATATCTGACGCAAAAGCATTTATTAGTTGCTTGTTTCAAAATGATAATAATAATAATAATAAATGAAGGTTTTGATGTAAGCCTTACACAATTTTATCCACATAAATATTGATTCTTTAGATTCTATCATTTTTCAATTAAATATTTTCATTTTTAAAAATCATGTTGAGTAGACTGACGTGATGATAAATTAACGACATTGAAATTATTATTAAAACTAAAATTATTTCGTTTGTTTTTACGTGCTTAAATTCAGTTACGCAGCTAAAAATCATTATTTTATAATAGCAAATTTACAAAGTTTAATTTCTTACAAAATTTCTTACAATTTCTGAAAAATTAACAATTGTAGATTATATTTGAAATCTTTAACAAGAGACTTGATACACTCAGTATCTAAATAAAGAATACTGCCCAGTTAAACTGATGGCATGGAGCTCACAGATTACAAATACTAATTGTACATTCAAGCCTTATATTTTCAAGAGTTAATTCCGCTCGAAAAAAAATTAAGAAAAGGAAACAGCTTTCCCCTTTCCTCTTTTTTTATACTTAATCATTGAACTACCTATACTATCAAAGACATGCTTTATCATATAAAAAATCTGTATACAAAATTCAGAGCAAATGAGATAATTCTTAATAAAAACACATTTAGCAATTATATAATTTAAAAGGAGTTATCCCTCTCTTTTATACTTAACCATTAAATTTCCAAAACTATTAAGAGGGGGGGGCATTAGAACCCCTGTTCCCCTATTTATACTTATTCAATGAACACGTAATAACAGTCACGGAATCGCCTCATCAGAATGATCCTAATCTAAATTTTGAGCGAAAACTTAATTGTGCATGAAAATCCCATTTATATCAACTAAGGGGAGGGGCATGAGCCCCCCGTTCGCCCTCTTTTAGATATCGAATGAACTCCAAAAACTAATCAGGGAAATGCCTTGTCAGGATATACCTACATACAAAATTTCAAGTGGATCGGATATTTTTATCATGAGTTATCACGTTACGCACGAACGTACGAACGTACATACAGAACGGACGGGCACATAAGCTCTCAGGCTATGATAGCGTGTGAGCTAAAAACTTATCCTTCATAATTTAGAATTCAAGCACTTAAAGTAGTATGCGTCACAAATCCGCAGACTCAGTTAAAAAAAAAAATCCATATTTATTTATTTTACCTACTATACCACTATATACTGCAACTACATAATGAATCTAATTATCTTATCGTTACAAGAAATTAGTATGGTAATTTGATTTCAGTAGAATAAGACGTGCCTTTAAAATTAAAAAAAAAAAAAGAAGAAAAACTAGGTCTCATTCTAATAATTTAAATCAGATGATATGATTCATGGCACGGAATTTCCATGCACAATCTCAAACATTACTCGACCACGACATTAATTTTATAAAAGAGTTGCATTATGGTGGAGTTAAACATTATTTTTTCACTCATCTTTAATGCTGTGTCTGTTATTATTATTTTTTTAACATCATGTATATGCAAGAAGAGAAGAAAAGACAAACATACAAAATAAGATTGAAATAAGAAGATTAATAAGTGTTTCTTAGACCTTTATATTTATCTGCTTAACATATTTAAACTATAAAACAATATGTTTATTCCCTATAGCTGGAGCAAAACAGACAACTTTTAGTAAGAAAACAGTATTACCACTCTATTGGGTCGAACAACGAATTGTTGTTTTTAATACAGCTCTAGTTTTCAAAACTACCTTGGACATGCGTCGTGGAGGTGGCTATATTTCCTATACCACCCGACCCAACTATTCGATCATCTTAGTAGAGTGTTTTATTTATACATTGATTTGTGATTTTCTTTATAAAAATTTGGCATGTTTTCGATGCTTCCACCATGTTTATCTGTTCTTTGCATCCACATGCTGTTGTAACTATCTTTATGTATATTTTTACAGTTTATACAAAAAAATGACAAACAGAGTAATATACGGGAATATTATTAAAGGGATCTATTCGGCCATCTATTATATTTATCAAACTTACATTCAGTTGATGAATAGTGATTGGAAGTTCTGTTACCACAACATTTTTTCAGTCAATTGTATTTTTTTACGTAATGATTTGCTTCAAAGATGATTTCAGATATTTCAACTATAAGTATGCCATCGTTTATTCTACTTTTGCATTTTTTATATGTTGAGAAGCGAGCTGTTTAATGTGATGGTGATCGCCAGAGAGAATTGCAATGAAAATTTGTTCTCCATGTGTAAAGCAACCGCTGTTGTAAATAACCTTCTTTTTGCATTAGTTTTATGCCATTTTCTAAGTGTTTTCGTATCCAGGTAATTTTCTATTAACTTTTAGATCCCCTTTTTATGAATGCACAACATTTGATGGTGAAATGTCCTGGGCATAAACTTATAATGCATAGTACTTTATGAAGGAATGTACAAACTCTAATTGACTATAAGTGCTCATTTAAAATTAAGAGAATTTTATTTGTCACTGTGAACCATTTGTGAACCACTGTGAACCATGGGGTAAGCTTAGAATTGTGTATAATATTGAATCATTTGCTACTTCAACACCAGTGAATTTCCTCTGCGTCAATTATTAGAGAAGTCGATATAAAACGTTTTAAGCTACATGGATTCACTGGATCAATAAGGAAAATCTTTGTCTACGTCCTATTGCAATATTTTTTCCATAAAATAGAGAATAATTTTGAAAAATTATTTTCTCAAATTGAGAAAAAGATACTCAGAACAGACTACAAATTTCTGTCGGAGATTGCAAAGCTAATTCATAAGGAAAGCTATTTCTCAGAAAGAATGGGGAATAGGAATTTAGAAAACGTCTCACACAAAAGACAGCTCATAAAATTAATAAAATTTTCCGCTTTATATAAGCACAGATTGGCAATCAACGTCTATATGTTCACTCACAAAATGTATAATCCAAGTTTATACCGCGGGATGTTTTATACCAAATGTACAACACACCTGAATAATAGATCTAAAATCTTATTAGAAATTACTAGACTACGGAACAACACAGGAAATGACATAAAGCATGCTAAAACTTCTTTAGAAATATTGTTGTTTTACACGCAAATTTTGTTTGCAATCCTCTGTGACGATCTTCATAATATTAAACAGCTAGCTTCTCAGGATATAATCAATGTAATAGTTTCAATAAATGATGACTACTAGAAATTGAATTCATACAATCAATTATTAGGCAAATCATTGCATATAAAATGTAATTGATTGAAAGAATGTTGTGATAACAGAACTTCCAATCATAATGTACTAATTGCATGAAATTTTAATGAAGGTAATAGACTGCTGAATAGGTTCAATTAAGAACATACCCAATACATTACTCAGCTTCTCTTCTGTTATACATGTTATAAAAATATACGTGCAGCAGGTCACACCAGCATGATCCAAATCATCCAAAGTCAGCGAATACAAAGAAGAGATAAATTACTTTGATATATAGAAAACTTACTCGTCTTCGGGGGAAAAAAATAACAATTCAATACATAAATAAAACACTGGGCCTAGATGATTGGGTGGTTGAGACCGGTGGGATAATGCAACCACCTCTATGAGTTATATACACAGTAGTTTTGAAAGCAGCTAGGTGAGAAATGCATTCAAAACAACATTTCGTTGTATGCTTCAATAGAGAGTTTAACGCTGATTTTTCACAAAAAGTTGTCAGATTTGCTCCAATTATACAGACTACAGATATTGTTTTATAGTTTATATATGTTAAGCAGATAAATATAAAGGTCTAAGCAACACTTGTAAATACTAACCAGCTCTGTAGGAAGTTTTTAATTTTTTTGAAAAAATGTCAAAAAATGACAAATTTTACCCAAAATTTCGATTTTTGGAGCAAAAGCGCAGACTCAAGCCATTTTTTTTCAGCGGTAAAATTTCACACAGTTTATGTAGGGGGAACTGGGGCACATTGATACACTCCCTGTACAGCACACAGGGTCAGTAAAGGAAGTTTCACAACAGCTTCAAAAGGTGAAACTAGTGAAATTAACTACATACAGAAAGTTTTGGAATGATTCAATAGTTAGATGAAATGGGATGGTTGATTAATTGTTTTTGTAGGTCAAAAGTAAATTTGAGTTGTACAATTGAAATGGTATTATACAACTCTTCCAGTATATTCAACCGAAAAGAATACCCTCCCTGGCAAGTAAAGCTACTCTTTATCAGTTCCTCATTCTTTATTGTTAGATAAATTATGAAGTGTTGGATTTGCGACTCATTTTATTCAAAATGGCTGTATGGGGCACATTGATGCAGTCTTTGTCGAGGCACATTGATACAACCTAAATCGTTTTCTAGTTCATTTTTTATTACCTTTTATTTATTTATTTTTTACCATACACTCCTTAATTCAACCATTTTTCGGCAAAAATTTCTACTATTAGTTTTTATTGAAGTTAAATAGCTCTAATTTCTTTATATTAGAACATTTTATAGTATTTTTGCAAACAGAAGACGTACAAACTTACACAATGTCTAGTGCTAGTAGAATTAACAAAAGAAATGGACTGCAGCCTGACAAATCTCAAATTTATATCGATTCTCCAGAGAAAAAAGTATTATTGACATGAGAAATGTTAAGTAAGAGAAACAAGCTGCAGAACAGTACAGGATAATTATATTATAAACATAATTTTTAATATAATTATCCTTTATTTCCTGTTTGTAAACCGATTTATAAACAGAAAACCTGGTAATTCTTTCACCTTTCCTAAGAAAAAAGATAATGCTGGGGTTAAAGTGCCAGATATGACAAAGTTACCACAGCCAACAAACAGACAAGTAACAGCCAGAACATCAGGTCTCTATACATTTCATTTTGATTGCTTTAATATCGCTTACAAATAAATTGTGTGCGATTTTAATGTCTATAAATGTATATAAAATGGTTTGCTAACCATTTTTCTATGAAAAATAAGCATTGGTGTTATTTTGTCTCCATTTTTTCCAGACATGTCAAAGTGTATCAATCTGCCCCGGGGATGGGGCACATTGATACAAATTACTTTTTTAGATTTTTTAAAAATTACATGCAAAAGTAATACATAAAACAACGATTGTACATTTTTATAACAAACTACACAGGTTTTACTGACATCACATAAAAAAATAACTTGAAATTTCTGCTTTCTAGACACCAAATTTTTTTTTTTTTTTTTAAGCTGTATCAATGTCCCCCAGTTCCCCCTACTAGTATAAAGGTAACTTTTGGCACCTACCCGTTTCTGATTTTCAAAAAAAAATTTTTTTTCGCTCCACCCTAATGTACATGTATGTATAGTTTAAGGACCCTGACTCTAGTCTCTTTAAAAGAAGAAAAATTCTAAAAAATATCATAATATTTGATGTATGGCAATCGCTTATTGTTTAATGTATGTCAATACAAAAAAATGTTGAAAAACATTATTTATTTACATTTTAACATTGAACTTGTTTATAAATACACAGCCCACAAAGCTAAAAATCAACGCTTTAAAAAAAACTTAAACAATTATTTTATAACTATCACCATATTCATAATTTGTCATGTATAAGATATAATTTCCCAGAAATAATTTTTCTCACCTTATATTAGTCAGCAGTTTGAATAAACGCCTTCAAAAGAATCATTTTGTACCGATTCTTTTATCTCCTTTGTGACAATTTACTTTATGCACGGATGGAGATCAACTGATACCATTAATAATGTAAACCCATTTAGACTTCAGAAGCGTTCTCGTTTTGGGGATTAGATTAAGTCACTTCTATTCATAAAACTTTAAAATAGTTTGTTCCTTGTTAGAACAAGAATTTATGCGGGAAAAAATTTGTTAGAAATAATGGATGTAACGTTATTTTACTTAATAGTTGGAACTTGATTATTAATCGACACATCTTGTGGCTCAATTAAGAAAATTTTTGCTAACAATGGGGCCTTACATTGGTATTGTCATGTAAATAAAATCATCATTAATAATTTACATTTGAAACAATAACAAAGGATTAATATTTTAATTAAAAAGTAAAGTTCAATGCGTAATGAACAAATTAAAATATTATGTACGGAACATGACATTTTTCTTATGAATTTTCTTTCAAAGAATGCCTTAGCTTTCTAATTTTAATTTACATTGCTGCAACATATCTTTTTAAAAGCAAGGCTTTCCAAAAAATATCAATGTTTCAAAGCATTCCAATCAATCATTATTTCATATTCTTCTTATTGAAAATTATACATTTATGTATATACATTTAAACATTGAACAATACCGAAAACAAATAAATCAATGCTATATAAAATACTAGCACTGTATAAAGCAGTTATTCAGCTTTGATATAAAGGATAATTGATTTTTAGATTTAGGGTTTGTGTATAAAAGATCGAGCTGTTGTTGAAATGTGCATGCATAAATATGTAAGTTTACGAATTTTTCCAGTACGAATAAATACGAAGTAATAAGTAGTTTCAAATACTTCGCATTTTGTAATACATTTAAAAAAAAAGATATTCGACCGTTATGTAAATTAGAAGTAGAAAGCTTAATACACAAGTCCAAAAATTAAAAACCATTGTTTATATTTTCGAGTTAAAACAAACATTTTAGAAATGTTGCTAGATCCACAATTTCTCGTACATGAGAAATAATCTCACATAAATAATTTTTTGCACCTTATATTATGCAGCATTTCGAATAAAAGCCTTTAAAAGAACATTTTGTATAAATCCTTTTATTTTCTTTGTGGCAATTTAATTTATGCACGGATGGAGATAAACTAATATCATTAATAATGTAAATCCATTTACACTTCAGAAGCGTTCTCGATTTGGGAGTTAGATTAAGTCGCTTCTATTCATAAAGCTTCTAAACAGTTTGTTCCTTGTTAGAACAGAAATTTATTCAGGAAATAATTTGAAACAAATAATTGATCTAACGTTATTTTATTCAATAGATGGAACTTGAATATTAATAGACTTATCTATTGGCAAAATACAGTAAATTTTTGTTAACAAAAGAGCTTACGTTGGTCTTGAATGTAAAAGCCAAAGAAAAATGCCATTAAATATTTATATTTGAAAAGGTAACAAAGGTTTAAATTTAGTTATTGATTTTTTTAAGCTAAAAAGTAATGTTCATTGCTTAATGAACAGAATAAAGTGTTCATCTCAAAAGCATGAACTTTTTTCTTTTTAATTTTTTTTCAACGAACGCCTAAGCAGTCTACTTTTAATTTATATATCTGTAAATATCGCTTTAAAAGCAAGGATTTCTAAAATTTACCGCTATGTACGAAGTATTGCAGTCACTTATTATTTCATATTCATTTTATTGAAAAACCTATATATATCTATATACATATAAACATTAAACTCGATCGCCATTACACAAAACCCAAAACTAAAAATGAATGCTTTATAAAAGTTTATTACTATCTAAAGCATTGATTAAGCATTGATATGCATTCGTTTGATGTGCATTCGTTTTTAGATTTGGGGTTTGTGTAATTAGTTTGAGTATTCAAGTTGATGTTGAAATGTATATACATAAATATATGTTTTCCGTTTTTTTTCATTGTAGATAAATATAAAATAATAAGGGATTGCAATTCTTCATAAATCGTGATATATTTTATAGAAAACCTTGCTTTAAATGAGATATTCTTCCATTATGTAATTTAGAAGTAGAAAGTTCAATTTACATTTCCCCAAACTGAAAATAAATTCTTATATTTTCAAAATTAAACAAACATATTATAAATATACTAGTTTCATAAATTGTCGTATGTGAAATGTAATCTGACATACATAATTTTTCGCACCTTATATTATGCAGAATTTCGAACAAACGCCTTCAAAAGAATCATTTTGTACACATTATTTTATTTCCCTTGTGGCAATTTAAGTTTATGCACGGATGGAGATAAACTAATATCATTAATAATGTAAACCCATTTATACTTCAGAAGTGTTCACGTGTTTGGGATTAGATGAAGTCAGTTCTATTTATAAAGCTTCTAAATTGTTTGATCCTTGTTAGAACAAGAATTTGTTCAGAAAATAATTTGTTAGACGTAACTGATATAACGTTATCTTACTCAATAGATAGAACTTGAATATTTATCGACTTATCTATTGGCTCAATACAACAGATTTTTATTTAACTAAAGAGCTTACATTAGCATTGTTATGTAAAACGAAACGCCATTAACAATATATATTTGAAACCGTAACAAAGGTTTAAATTTATTTATTGATTTTTTTAATTATTAAAAACCAATATTTAATGCTTAATTAACAAAAAAAAGAAAAAAAAAACGTTTATGTCATGTGATGGTGATTTTTTCTGATTAATTTTTTTTTCCAAAGAACGCCTGAGCTTTTACTTTAATTTACATAACTGCAATACATCTCTTTAAAAGCAAGGATGAAACTTAAAAGCAAGGAATTCTAAAAAATATCATTATCATTATCAAGTCATTATCAAGTATCATTATCAATAAATTATCAAGATTGATAAGGATTGATATGAATGATCATTTGTTTTAAGTTTTGGGGATTGTGCATATACGATCAAGCTGATGTTATATATTTACATAAATGTAAATTTTTCCGTATTTTTCCCGTATTTTTCTCGTATGGACAAATGTGAAATAATAATTTTATTAAAATCCATACTTTTAAAGAGGTATTCTACCATTATGTAAATTAGAAGTAGAAAGTATAATACACAAATCCCAAAACTCAGAATCGATGCGTATATTATCAAGATTAAAGAAATATTTTATAAATCTTTCAAGTTTTATAATTTCTCGTATATTATAAGTAATCTACGTAAATAATTTTTCACACCCTATATTCTACAGTAGTTCGATCAAACGCCTTCAAAATAATCATTTCGTACAGATTTTTTTATTTCATTTGCAACAATATACTTTATGGATATAAACTAATATCATTAATAATGGAAACCCATTTACATCTCAGAAGCAATCTCGTTTTGGGGATTAAATTAAGTCACTTCTATTCATAAAGCTTCTATATAGTTTGTACTCGTTGCAACAAGCAATAATTCAGGAAATAATTAGTCAGAAATAATTGATGTAACGTGGCGTTGCTCAATCGATGGAACTTGAATATTAATAAACTTATCTACTGGCTCAGTACAGCAAACATTTGTTAAAAAAAGAGCTTACATACTTATTGTTAAGGAAAGAAACATTTCGTTAATAATTTATATTTGAAACAGTAACAAAGATTTAAATTTATTTATAGACTTTTTAAATTAAAAATAACGTTTACTGTTTAAGAGGATGGAGAACGTTAATTTTTTTTTAATTTTCATCATAGCAACATACAATATTGTGCATATATACATTTCACCAAAAGTATATAGAACACATTAAAAAAATTTCCAATCTCATTAAAAATTTTAAAATAGAAAAAAAAATGAAATTTTTAAACGAAATTTAAAAATGCTCCTCGTGTTTTAATTTTTGAGATTTTTCTTATCTTTTGTATTTTATCACTTAAAACTCTATTATAAACAGATTTGAGCAAGATTTTTTTAATCTCTTGAACAGTTTTTTTTTCAGATTTTTTTCTAAATTCCATATTGATTTTCATCAAAATTTTGCTTTTTAAAAAATTAAAAATCAAATTTGATTATCTTAATAAAGTGGAATTTTTAAAAATTACACAATTCCTTTCTAAACAATATCAGGATACTTCTTTATCAATTTCATAAATATTGATCATAAATTATTTTGATATGCTCCTCGTCGCAAGGAGCATTTCAAAAATCTAAAAACGCTGAAAAATTAGTTTTGAGAAAAACAGATTGAAAGTGTATAAATACGCTTACTTTTATTATTTACTTAACGTTATTAAAACCTTTATAAATGAAATATTGTTTTGGTATTATTGTACCACAGAAATGACCTTTTTGAGACGATTTTGCTCAAATAAATGTTCACTATGCCCTTAAACTTCAAAGTAAAATGTTCAAGTTATGAACATGAGCTTTTTGCTTATTAATTTATTTTCAAAGAACGCCTGAACTTTTTACTTTTAATTTACATAACTGTTGTATATCTCCTTTAAAGAAAGGAATTCTAAAAATTTATATTTATGTTCGAAATTTTGCAATTACTTATTATTTCATATTTAGCTTATTGAAATATATATATATATATTTATATGCATTGTATGCATTTAAATGTTGAACTTCGATCGTAAATACACAAAACCTAAAACTAAAAATCAATACCTAGAAAAAGACTAGCGCTATGTAAAGAACTGGTTGCGCATTGATATGAATAAGCATAAGTTTTTAGTTTTAAGATAACTCTCTGATAGTTGTTCTCTATATGTACAACCCGGTTGTTGTTGAAATGCATATTAACAAATATATATTTTTCCATATTTTTTTCAGTAAGGATAAATGTGAAATAATAAGCGATTTCAATTCGTCGTACATTGTGATGTATTTTATAGAAATCCTTGCTTTTTAAGGGTACAGTAGACTTTGAAAATTGCAAAAAATCATGAAATTGTCGAATTTTCATTTTTAGCATAAAAACATTATATGAAATCCTTGCTATTAAACACAGAATGAGTTTTTCAATTTCGACTATTTTTATTGGAGTTACAAGCATTTTTGTCCAATCAGCTGATTTTGCCACGCCCCTCTGTTTTCTTTTTTGCCGATTCGCATCCATAAAATTTAGCTTAGTTTTTAGTTTTACCTTACAAAATGTTTTTATTTTGCACTGAATACTTATTAATTTTGTGATTTCGAAAAACAATTGTTGCAGCTTATATGGGGTTCTTTTGATCTTATGGTTAGGCAACTTCAAACTCTTGTCTCTTAGAAAAGTAGAAACTAATTTATTTACAGATCTTCAGAACAACAGAGTCTTCGAAACTCACAAATATTACTAGATATTCAAAAATAACTGCTCAAATCTATCATACAAGTACAGCTTTAGATCCAAGAGACTCTTTATAGAACGTCTCAACACTTTATAATATTCAAAACAACATAAATGAAACTCAAGCAAACTTGCTTAACAAACGCCTTGTTCATTCAATGACTGACTGGTAAATAATAACAACAACAGCTCCTATTACTCTCCTTATATAAGCTCGCAGCATGCGCCGGAAATTTCTACAACCTTCTAGAAAAATCCAGAAACAAAGAAAAAAAAAACACTCATTGTATCAGTAGACCTAAGGAGGAGGTTACCATAGAGAAGGAAGGGTTACCATCGCCAACAATAGCCAAGTTTGTCGCCAACTTGGCGATATATCGCCAAATTTGGCGACCAAAATTAGTCGCCAAAAGTGACGCCAACTTGGCGATATCTTTAATATTTCGCCAATCTGCCTTAGACATACACTGAAAATAATAGACAAGTTTGCTTGATAACAGAGACAATGTAACAAAAACTAATATTAGTAAAGGAATGGAGCTTAATAAGATTATTTACATTATTTTAAAGTACAAACACTAACTATTTACAAAATTCGTAACACTACCCCCTCCTCAAAGACTGCACGTCCCGGGCAGTGCAATCGTTGAGTTAGAGGAAAACACTTAAAATAAATAAACAAATAAATAAATAAATAATAAGAATAATAAGATTTACAGAAATAAGAACTAATTACTATTTACATATTTACAAAAAAAAGAGACTTTCATGACCATGATCTGAAATTCCAGTTTTGAATTTCTAATCCCTTTGGCCAAAATAAGGGGCTAGCCGGTTATAATGTACGACCTTGGGCTTGGTGAGTGGCGATTTTCGTATGCTTACGACGACTCATTCAGCCTGTTGACGACTGTGTAAGGACCGTCCCAGGTTCTTTGTAGTTTTGGCGACAGTCCCTTACGACGTATGGGATTCCACAACCAAACTTTGTCACCTTCGTTGAACTCATGTCCAGTTGCCTTTATGTCGTACCGTGTCTTCATCTTTTCTGATGCCAGTCTGATTCGGTTCCTCGCTAGACAATGAACCTCCTCAATCCGTGCCTGGAGTCCATCCACATATTTTTCAGGCGACAAAGGAGCGTCAGGAGGACGGCCAAACAAAAGATCTGCAGGCAGACGAAGATCACGACCAAAGAGCATTTGAGAAGGGGAGTAACCAGTGGCCTCATGAGTGGCACTCCTGTAGGCAAGCAGGAAAAGAGGCAATTTCTTGTCCCAGTCCTGTTGGTCTCTAGACACCAGGAGAGAGAGGTTATTTAGGATGGTACGATTGAAAAGCTCCACCATGCCGTCCGATTGAGGATGTAGAGGTTTAGTTCGAGTTTTGTCCATGCCGAGTAATCCACACATTTCCTTAAACACAGCCGAATCAAAGTTTCTTCCTTGATCAGAATGGATTTGAAGAGGAACTCGGTATCTGGAAACCCAGTGTTGAACCAGTATGTCTGCTACGGTTACCGCCTCTTAATTAGGAATGGCGTAGGCTTCAGGCCAATTGGTGAAGTAATCCATGACAACGAGGATGTACTTGTTGCCATCAGATGTTCTAGGAAGAGGACCCAAGATGTCAAGAGCAATTCGTTCGAAAGGAGCTCCTACATTATAACGCTGTAATCGTCCACGGGTGCGCCTCTTTGGACCTTTACGTGCTACACAGGTGTCACAAGTTCGACACCACTTCTCCACATCACTGCGAACATTATTCCAGTAGAAACGCTCTCGAACCTTTTGCAGGGTCTTCATTACACCAAAATGACCTCCTGTGGGACTATCATGCAGTTCTTGAAGGACCATAGAAATTCTCGACTTAGGGAGTAGTAGTTGCCATCTACATGTCTTTCCATCATCAGACTCCCCTTTTCCTTACAAGATACCGTTCTTCAAATGTAGGGAATCCCAAAAATCCGAATAACGTCTAGTCGTAGGATGGTAATGGGCCATGTCTTGCCAGCTGGGCTTCCTGTTGGACTCCTCTTTCAGCTCTAGAATTGGCTTAATTTCAGGATCAGCAAGTTGATCTTTACGCAGGCTCTCATCACACCACTGATTTTGCGATGATGTAGAACCAGTTGTAACTTGTCTTACTATAGGACCTTTGACATTAAATTTCTTCTCAACCCGGTCGCAGTATCTACAATTCTCTGAGCAGGGTCTTCTTGAGAGAGCATCTGCATTTCCATGTGATGAGCATTTTCGATGTCGTATCTCCATATCGTACTCTTGAAGCTTTTGTATCCACCTGGCTATCTGGCCTTCAGGGATCTTAAAATTCAATAGCCAAGTTAGAGAAGCATGATCAGTTCGGATCAGGAATTTTCGACCGTAAAGATAGTGATGAAAATGGTCTATGGCTTTCACTACAGCAAGAAGCTCTTTTCTTGTTACACAGTAGTTTCGCTCTGCCTTCGATAAGCACTTGCTGAAATAGGCGATAACACGCTCCTGGCCGTCGATTTCCTGGGACAGTACAGCGCTTGTAAGCGAAAGCGACAGTAATGCTTTCGTTACTCGCGTCCGTATCAAGTATAAACTGTTTATCGATTTGAGGATATGACAGAATTGGAGTGGATGTTAAGGCCTCCTTAAGCTTTTCGAAAGCAGCGTCACATTCCTGTGTCCACATAAATTTTTGATTGGCTTCTGTTAATTTATGAAGTGGTCTTGCAATCATCGAGAAGCCTTTGACAAATTTTCTGTAATAGGTGCATAATCCTAGAAAACTCCGAAGCTGGTGAGCATCTGCTGGACGACTCCAATTTTTCACGGCTGATATCTTCTCCGGATCAGTCCTGACTTCATCCGTCGAAATGATGTGTCCAAGGTAGGCGACTTCATTGTGAAACAAACTGCATTTCGAAGGGCTGAACTTCAAATTAGCTTCCTTTAACTTTTGTAGCACCCGCCTGAGGTTATTCAGATGGTCATCAAAAGATTTTCCTATGATTATGATATCATCTAAATAAACAAGACATGCTTCATATGACAGCCCTCGGATAACCGTTTCCATAAGCCGTTCGAAAGTTGCAGGTGCGTTACATAGACCAAAAGGCATTACCTTGAACTGCCATAATCCTTGTCCTGTTGTGAAGGCAGTCTTCTCGCGGTCGTCGGGATGAATCTCTACCTGCTAGTAACCACTCTTCAGATCCAGAGTCGAAAACCAAGTGTTGCCCGCAAGTGTGTCGAGAGTGTCGTCAATCCTTGGAAGAGGGTAACTATCCTTTTTGGTGACGTCATTCAGTCGGCGGTAGTCTACACAAAATCTTGTAGAACCATCCTTCTTTCTTACTAATACAATGGGAGACGCCCATGGACTTGTTCATGGTTCGATGACGTCATTTTCTTCCATATCTTTAATTAAATTCTGCACCTCTTCTTGCTTGGCAAAAGGAAATCGTCTAGGGTGCTGTTTAATAGGAGAATGATCTCCCGTGTCAATTCGGTGTCGTGCCATTTTAGTTCGTCCAAAGTCTTCAGATGTTTGGGAAAATAAACCTTGGAATTCTCTAATTAAACTTTCAGCAGCACCTCTCTGGTTTGGATCTAAGTCCGTATTTTGTAACAAATCCTTGACTAAATTATCTGAAGATTTCTCAGAGTGACTGGAATTTTGACTTATGGACGTCACAGGAGCACATGATGCTATCACCTCTCCTTTCTTGATATTCCTCGTCTTATCACTGATGTTAGCATTTCTGACTGGAATGGTCTTTTTCGAGAGGTCTACTACAGAAGAAGCCACCAATACTCCTGCTTGTGTATTATTGTCTTCTGGATAATCTATATGGCCAAATCGGTAATTAGTTTTATTTTTAATTACTGCTGGAACTAAAAATTATGTTCTTGGATCTAGATTGATGTCTTCTTTGGCTATTACTGTTTGATTACATTCAATTTCGTTATTTAATCCAAAAAGACTTATTTCTTCAAATTTTGAGAGCATTTTGTTATTTTTGAAATCAAGTTTGAAGCCAAACTTCTTCAGAAAATCTAGCCCGATTAAGCAAGGATCTGTTATGTCAGCCACATATGCCATATGATAATATTTCGTTCCTCCAAAGTTGATGGTTAAATTCGCCTTTCCATGTATGACTATCTTGTCGCCCGTCACAGTTTGCAGGGTAACGCATGGTGGATTCCAGATGAGTTTAGATTTCAATTTCCGAGCCAAGCCTTCTCTTATTATTGTCACATTGGCTCCTGTATCGACAATCATACGGCACTGAATTCCGTTAATAAAGCCTATCACATATAATTCACTATCACCGCCACTCATTTTTGATATCTTGAGGATCTTCAGGTAGGGCTTTTTATTCTCTGGTAACCTCCGCCCGGCAAGATGGCCAGAATTTAGTTTCCCTGCTGACTGTTTGAATTTATCTCACGTTCGTGGATTTTGGGGCAATTTCTTCGGAGATGTCCTGTATCACCGCATCCCCAACACGTGAGATTCTGTCTTCTTCAGCTTGTTCTTCCGTATTTTAAAGCTTCAAGTTCTTGATTTATTTTCCTAATTTCTTTCAAGAAGTCGATCTCAGTGTCTGAGCTTTTGTTCACCGTTGCCCCTCGGACTGAATGACGATCTCTTCGGCTGGCTTGTGTAGCTGCTTCCAACTTTAAGGCATATAGTAATGCAGCCTTTAAATCCAGTACATCTGCCATTCTTACCGCTCTCTGCACTTCGGAATCTTTTATTCCTTCTACAAAGTACTGCAGTGAGAGCATTTCCCGTACATTTGTTGGGCAGTCGTTTAATGCTAAATTTGCCAGCCGTTCTATTTCTGAGGCAAACTCTTGAAGGGTTTCACTCGATTTTTGATGGCGGCTCTTTATTTGTATTCTCGTATAATCCTTCAAGAATTTTTCTCCGAATCTCATTTCAAGTGCACAACTTAAAAACTCAAAATTGAGTTGCGTCATATCGGGCAATGTTTGCAGCACGTCGGCGGCTTCTCCTCTCAAAGATGCTGCCAGTTGACAAGCTTTCACCTCGTCACTCCATTTGTTCGCTTCGGCTACAATGGTGAATTGGGTTTTGTAAACTTTCCAGGAACTCTTTCCGTCGTATGTCGACAGCTTAACTTGCACATGAGAAGCAGGCGGATTCCTAAATTCTTCATAATTACCACTGGACGCTGAAAGTTAATTCTCAAAATCTTGTACTTTTTTATTTAGCTTTTCATCTTCTTCACCTATTCTCTCTTCAACGTTACTGATTTTCTCTTCAACGTTACAAACTTCATTCTGAATTTTCTCTTCTACTTCCGCCATTTTCCTTTCCATTTTCTGTTCAACATTACTCACTTCATTCTGAATTTTCTCTTCTACTTCCTCTATTTTCTCTTCTACCGAGCCTATTCTTCTCTCTACCGACGAGAACTTTTCTTCTAAAGTTTTCTTCATTTCTTCTTGGCCTTTATTGATCTTTTCAGTCACATCTTCTTGGCATTTGTCAATTTTATTTGTCAACTGTTCCATTCTTTCTTCGTTTTTATTCATTTTTTCCGCCAACTCTTCTTGGCCTTTATTCATCTTTTCCGCCAACTCTTCTTGGACTTTAATCATCTTTTCCGCCAACTCCTCTTGGCCTTTATTCATTTTATCCGCCAACTCTTCTTGGCCTTTATCCATTTTATTTGATAATCCATTAATAGCTTTCAGCAACTCATTCAGTTGCTCTTCCGTTGCTCTCATTTTCGCCATAAGATTCCAAATTCTGACATCAAATGTTGCAGCTTAAATGGGGTTCTTTTGATCTTATGGTTAGACAATTTCAAACTCTTGTCTCTTAGAAAAGTAGAAAATAATTTATTTACAGATCTTCAGAACAACAGAGTCTTCGAAACTCACAAATATTACTAGATATTCAAAAATAACTGCTCAAATCTATCATACAAGTACAGCTTTAGATCCCAGAGACTCTTTATACAACATCTCAACACTTAATAACATTCAAAACAACATAAATGAAACTCGAGCAAACTTGCTTAACAAACGCCTTGTTCACTCAATGACTGACTGGTAAATAATAACAACAAAAGCTCGTATTGCTCTCCTTATATAGGCTCGCAGCATGCGCCGGAAATTTTTACAACCTTCTAGAAAAATCCAGAAACGAAGAAAAAAACATTCAATGTATCAGTAGGCCTAAGGGGGGTTATCATAGAGAGGGAAGGGTTACCATCGCCAACAATCGCCAAGTTTGTCGCCAACTTGGCGATATATCGCCAAATTTGGCGACCAAAATTAGTCGCCAACTTGGCGATATCTTTAATATTTCGCCAATCTGCCGTAGACTTACACTGAAAATAATAGACAAGTTTGCTTGATATCTGAGACAATGTAACAAAAACTAATATTAGTAAAGGAATGGAGCTTAATAAGATTATTTACATTATTTTACAGTACAAACACTAACTATTTACAAAATTCGTAACACAATAATTTAAGTTAATAAGTTTCTTTTGGCGTTTGTTTATAATGGATTTAGAGGAATTGCTTTTTGTCCCCAATCTTTTTAGCGTAAAATAAAAAAATATATTAATATATTTAACAAAAAATTTTATAATAAGAAGTATTTACACCATGAATATTTGTAGAAAAATTAAAAAAAAAAATCATTAGAAAATACAAAAAATTTTTGAGAAGATTTTTTTTTTTTAAATTCAGACACTTCACGTCCTTTGCATGAATTTCTGTCGAAGGCACATATTTTATGTGAATTGACCATAAAAACATAAAACACATATAAGCTAGAAATGATATTATAACCTTTATATACAACTGAAACTGTGTCAGTATGAAAATATCTATACTATTAACCGCAGTAAACGTCTGTCTGTTTGTACCGCTAAAAACTGTTCTCAACGGCCGAGTGGAGTAGCGCTCTGGGTGTCTATCGACTCGGGACGATTCGGCCTTTTGTGATAATGAATTTCGAGAAAATCGCCCGGTAATTACCCGAGATATTAATTAAAAACTACCCGGGAAACGTGAGAAAAAATCCAAGTTCCGAGACGGTTCTCTGACGGAGCTCTCCGGTCGAAACTAGCTTTCCTCGGATGAAGAACCACGAAGGTGTCGAAAATACGAAAATTAGGGAGTTTTATATAACGTCGCATCCGCGCTGCAGATTCACGGATTTTAAAACAAATTACATATTCTTGAAGGAAATTTAAAGACCTTTCTGACGGTCTATTCGGTTTCAAGAAATACGAACATTAACCTTTTGAAAAAAACGTTTTCCCGAAAGCTTTCATTTTCCATTTTTCTCCGCAGAATTTTCGACCGAAAACTATCGAATTTTAAAACGATTCCATCCTTTTTAATTTTGGAGGCACGACAAAGAAAAAAAATACCCCCTCAAAGACGCTTCTGTCTAATTTCCAACGGTGTGTTTATTTTTGAAATATTCTAATATTAATCCTTTCAAAAAAAATGGAGAAAAAGAGTCTCCGATCGTACAATTTTGTTTGCTTTTTCGACACTTTTTCCACTCATATTTATATGAATAAAATCCCTAATTTTTAATATTTCTTTTCCATCTTTATACACCTCTTAGTGAAGACATCGTTTTGAGTTGTGTCAAACTTTCAAAAAGATACAACTGTTAGAAGTATTTTTAAATCTGTAAAACCCGCGAAATTACGGCGTAAAACGGGCGATTTTTTTTTCTGCCATATTTTTAGGTAAAAGTAGCCCTTAAATCCTGTATTCTTCAATGATCTTTATATGTCTGTTTGGGGTACTGGTTTTACACCTTGCATAAAATTTTTGAAAAAATCGGGAGGCCGTAACTGTATTTTAAATAATATAATAGGCGAATTTTTTAATTTAAATTATTAAAAGTGAAAAAGGAAAAAACTAAAAATTAAAATTTTGGTACAAAATATGCATATTTTTACACGAAAATTATACTCGAGGTTTTTTTCAAAGTGTGTAATAGTAATACATTGCGACCTCACTAATCCGACACTCGGTAATCCGTATATTTTTAAAATATCGTTAGAAAACATTATTGCAAATAAATACATTTTAAAATTTGACATTTCTTTAAAATCTTCATAAAAGCAGTTAGAGAATACCGTGGTGCAAGTTGCATCACTATTTTGAAACGATACAACAGTTAGAAGTATTTTTAAATAAATAAAAACCGCGAAATTACGGGGAAAGAACGAACTTCTTTTTTATTTTTTTGTTTCATATTTTTAGGAACAACTTTTATTTAATTTCAATATTTCCTTAAAATCGGCTAATACCATTCTTGGTAATCCACTTTTAATGAGGTATGAAATTTTTCGAAAAATATGGCCATCAAAACTATCTTTTAAATAAAATAATAAGTGTAACCATTTGCAGAACAACAAACCACGGAGTAAGAAGCAGGAGGGGAAAGTAGTGTTAAAATTTTGCCATGCGGATTTTTTGACGATAGGCGGCGAAACCGCTGCTAGCAGGATGTCGATCAATGCTTCTGCAATGCTTTTCAATGGGAAAAATGGTCAATTTAAAAAAAAAAAAAAAAAAAAAAAAAAGAAAAAGAAAAATCTGAATTTTTAGAAAGTTGTAGAAATGAAAATCTGGTTAATTGAAGTTTTCTTCACAACATACATATTTTTTATAGGTATTTGACGCTTCATTTTCTTTTTTAAGCCATTTAAAATACGAGATCATACGAGACAAAAATCAAAGGGCAGGCCATTTAAAAACATTGAATATCGCAGATTAAAATGGAAGTTAGTTGAATATCGCAAAGAAACAGACTTATGATTTTTAGAAATTAAGTATTAATCAAATATTTTGGAGTAAATTTTAATTTCGCGTATAGTTTTTATAACCTTAGTCCATTTTAATAATCCATAACTTTGGTTATTTATGCAATTAATGCATGTAGAATTAAAGCTAATTTTTATTTTAATTATTTGGAGCAACTGCTTATTCATATTATGGATGTCTTGTGTGCCCCCCCACTCTTCCCCCCCCAGGGGGGCACATTTTTAATTCCTTTACAACACCAGTCGTGTGACACATCATTTGAAAGGTCTGCAACTGCTTATTCATATTATGGATGTCTTGTGTGTCACCCCCCCCCACTCTGCCCCCACAGGGGGGCACATTTTTAATTTCTTTACAACGTCAGTCGTGTGACACATCATTTCAAAGGTCTGCAACTGCTTATTCATATTATTGATGTCTTGTGTGTCACCCCCCCATTCTGCCCCCCAAGCGGGGGCACATTTTTAATTTCTTTACAACACCAGTCGTGTGACACATCATTCCAAAGGTCTACAACTGCTTATTCATATTATGGATGTCTTGTGTGTCACCCCCCCCCACTCTGCCCCCCAGGGCGGCACATTTTTAATTTCTTTACAACACCAGTCGTGTGACATCATTTCAAAGGTCTGCAACTGCTTATTCATATTATGCATGCCTTGTGTGTCACCCCCCAGGGGGGCACATTTAAGCTATTATATAGCTTTTATCGCGGGCTTTGAGCGCGGCGACCGTATCTAGAAATTCCGTAATAAAGAAAAAAAACCTAACACTCCGACTAATGTCGTTTCATTTCGGCAGACTTCTCATTTATTCAATAAAAGAAAAAAAAATGTTTTCTTATCGGTCATCACGCTCAAAAAATGTAACTTGAATTAATATAAAAAAAAACTGCATAAATAAAAAATAAATATATAATTATAATTGCATAAGTTGATAAAAATGCTATGCAATAGCTTTACCGCTGCAGTCCCCGAGTGCCACACGTATTTTTTTTTTAATTAAAATCTGTGCATTAGTTCTTGGGATACAGCTGTTGCATAAATTTTAAAAAATACAATAATGCAATATAGCAGCGACACATATTAAGCAATTTACACCAAAAAACTAATCATCATCAATTTATATCAGGGACTACCTAAATATAAATTGTCATTAAAATCCATGCGTAGTTCTTGAGATACAGCTGTTGCGTAAACCGTAAAAAATGCAGCATAACAGCGCCACCTGTTGAGTGATTTACACCAAAAACTGATCAGCATCAATTTATCAGGGACTACCTAAAACTAAATTTTTATTGGAATCCGTGCGCTAGTAGTATTAATAATAACCTAAACCAAAATAATTTATTGCAACATAAAAGCATTGTTTCTAATTTACACTTTTAAAAAAGTATGTATATTTTGAGATAACACCCACTGAATTTAAATTGACATTCATAGTTTAATATCGCATTCCTAAAAAATAAATAAAAAGAATACTGCCCAGTTAAACTTATGGCATTGAGCTCACAGGCTACGCATAATAATTGTACATTACAGCCTTATATTTTCAAGGATTAATTCCGTTCGGAAAAAAAAATAAATAAATAAAGGAAGGGAAATAACTTCCTTTTTCCCTTTTATACTTAATTTTTGAACCCATTAAACTAATCAGGGACATACTTTATCTTACAGGGACATACATGTAAAAAATCTATATCAAAATTAAGAGCAAATTGGAAAATTATTAATAAAAACCCATTTATACAATTTAAGAGGAGCTATCCCCCTTTTTTATACTCAACCGTTAAACTTCCAAAACTATTTAGAGATTTGAACGAAATCTGATAATTCTGCATGAAAAACCTATTTATATAAATTTAAGGGAGGGGCATTAGAACCCCCATTCCCCCTGTATATACTTATTCAATGAAAACCTAATACCAATCACGGAGGCGCCCAACCAGAATGATCCTATATCTAAAACTGATAATTCTGCATGAAAAACCCATTTATATTAACCTTTAACTGCTGTCAGCGGTCTCACAGACCGCTAATATTTTCAAGTTTTAGAGTTTAACTCGTAATTTTTAGTTTAACTATAGAAAATGGTCAAATTTGTTTCGTTTAGAGTCCTATTACTATCTTTAGAAACTTTTGAAAAGCTGAATTTTATTTATAATAGTCCTGTACATAAAGTTTAATATAAAAATAGTATTGTGAGTGTCAATTTAACATTTTATCATCTTTAGATTAAGCGGTTTGACAGACCGCTCACAGTAGTTATGCGACAATTTTTGTCACAGCAGTTAAGGGTTAATTAAAAGGAGGGGCACGACCCCCGTCCCCCCTGTCTTACATATCGAATGAACTCCAAAAACTAATCAGGGAAGCGGCTTATCGGGATATACTCATATAAAAAATTTTATGTGGATCGGATATTTTTATCATGAGTTATCGCGTTACGCACGTACATACTGAACGGACGGGCGCATAAGCTCTCAGGCTATGATAGCCTGTGAGTTAATAAGCCGTAAAAGATTCATTCAATCACGAACGGGAAAAAAATAATCATGGAGGTTCGTAAGGCAAGTTTTTCAACAATTGAAAGGACAATAGTTTTATGGAATTTAGGAAAAAAGGTCAACGGAAAAAAAGGCAACGGAAAAAACGTCAACGGAAAAAAAGGCAACGGAAAAAACGTCAACGGAAAAAAAGGCAACAGAAAAAAAGGCAACGGAAAAAAAGGCAACGGAAAAAACGTCAACGGAAAAAAGGGCAACTGAAAAAAGGTCAACAAATAGAAACATCAATAAATAATAGTAATAAATGTCAGTTCTTCAATGAATCGAAATTTGATATACATTAGTTATTAAGGGAGGTAGCTTTAGTTATAGAATACCGATTCTATGTTTCAAGTAAGCATATAAGTGTATCGGTTAGTACACGTGTATCTGTTATTTCAACTCGATTGATGTATAGCTTACATACATATAAAAACAGAGACTTTCATATCTTTATGCAAACTTTGACCAAGGACATTCTTTGGAGTGAGAAAAACAGGCAATGAAAAAAAAATGGCACAAATACATTTTAAATGAGATGAAAAAAATGGCAAAAAAAAAAAAAAAAAAAAAAATATTTTTTTTTGTTCTCTTGATATTTAATTATGTTATTAGAATGTTAAGGGGAATAACAGAAAATGAGTCGAAATGATTTCTAAATAAGCCCCCCCTAGTCAAATCCGCCCCACCAGTGGCTAAGAGGTTGTGCTCTCGAAGCTGGTAGACGGGAGGTGCTGGGTTCGAACCCAATCGCATCCGTCGGCCAAATCGTTCGGAGTTTTCTATGATTTTCTTCTAACCTTGGGTAACCTTGCGTAAATACAGTTAGAAAGATTTCCACGGAGGGCTCTCCTACAAGGGCCTATATACCCCGGGCAGATAATCGGAGGTAACAATAATAACAATCATTGCCATTTCCAAATCGGTAAACGAAAAAAATATGCCTGGAAAATAAAAGATCGGTAAAAACATGAGCACATATAAATATAATGTAATAATATTAATAATAGTAATAATTGAATCATAGATTAATATTTTATTATATTTATATAATTTTATAAATTTACTTATAATTATATATTTTATATTTTTTAATATTTAAAATAATTATTATATTTAATAATTATATACTATATTATTATTACTACATTATTATTATTAATATTTATAATATTTTATATTTAATTTTTTATATTATAATATATATATAATATACAGTATAACGCATAATAATTCATATAATAACATAATAAAAATATCTAATAATATATAAATATAAATTAAATTTAAAATTATTAATGAATAATTAATTATTATTTAAATATTATTAATTATTAAATATTATAAATATTTACTTATTTCTTATTCTTCTTCTACAAGTATTATCGAAAAATGAAAACATTATTCGACTTTATGGTTTCTAAATAAGACCCCCCCCCCCTTGTCAATTCCGCCCCACCAGTGGCTAAGAGGTTGTGCTCTCGAAGCTGGCAGACGGGAGGTGCTGAGTTCGAACCCAATCGCATTCGTCGGCCAAATCGTTCGGAATTTTCCATGATTTTCTTCCAATCTTGTCTCTTTCTTGTCTTGCAATTATTTTTATTAATAGAACCACCATAACAAATTTCGTTATATTTTAAATTTTATTTCAAATGGTTTATGCTGCATGTTGCCAAATTGAGTTTTCGTGTACCAAATTTTAAAATTTCGACTCTTTTCCTGTTATCCGTCTGAACATTCTAAATATCAAGACAACAATTTTTTTGTGTCTTTTTTCCACCCTATTAAAATATATGAGGACCCCAGAAGCCAAGGGGTATGCGTGACAAAATTGAAAAAATTGAGTTAAGTGCACAGGGTATCTGGATATATGCTTTTTTCATTTCAGGTAAAGAAATATAGGTCATTTTCTGATTATTTGGGGAGTTATAGAGATAAACCACTTTTTTCGAAAAACAAACAATGTTGATTAATTATACATTTAAAGAAAATTGTACTCTATTTTTTTTAACAGTTATTGAAATGAGAGTTCAAAGATTAGAATGCAACAAGCAGATGTTTCCTATTTCAATTTAGTCAATTGTTATTGATGTTCCAATTTAACATCAATTATCTTTAAACTCAATTTACTCCAAATCGGCATTTTGTCACTTGTACCCCTTGGCTTCTGGGCTCCTCATATATACTTGTAATTTTTTTTTCACGTTTGCCCCTTTTTCGTCAATTAAAGAATGTTTTTGGTCAAAGTTTACATAAAGATATGAAAGTTGCTGTCTTTATACATAAGCTTTTACCTGTTGCCCTTTTTTTCCGTTGCCTTTTTTTCCGTTGACGTTTTTTCCGTTGACGTTTTTTCCGTTGACCTTTTTTCCGCGCATCAGTTTTATGACATCATTGTAGATATGAAGTGACAGTTTGGTTATGTCTTAAGACATCATACTAGGTAAAATTGCTGCGTTATTTACAGTTTGAATTCACGTTTTTTTATTGTCATATTTATGAACTCAGAAACGAAATTAATAAAAAAAAGCATGCTTTTTCATTATTAAATTTTGAAATAATGAATTATGAAATGCTACCATGATTGCAAACAGTTCTTAATTTCTCTGGTCGGAATCTTCCGATTTGGATAATGATTGAAGAAGTAAATTAAATTAAGAGTAAAAATAACATGATGGAATGCGTAGAATACTTTTAATGGAGACCAAACTAGTCGCCATAGGCGCTAGTTAAGCAATTATAACCATTGTAGTTACTAAAACCTGTTTTTCTCAGAATAAATATTTTCGTCGTTTTCGTGATTTCAAAAATGTTCCATGAGAAATTTTTTATGCCCAATCTTTCTGATTTTTTGTTTAACCCGGGAGGACGCGCGCAGGGCCTAAAAGACCCGAAGTGCGTATGGTTTTTAAAATTGTAACTACTAATTTTTTTAAGTAATTTTCAACTAATTTTATCACAAAATTTGGGAGAATTGTCTCCGTCTGAATAAAGCGACTGTTTTAATTTGATTTTATTGGTGGCAAAGTTAAAACCGTTCATACCCTTGTAAGCGCGCGTTCTCCCGGGTTAAAAGGCTCTCTATGTATGTGTTAACAAGTGTTACTAAAAATAAACTTTTTTAGACGCATTTAAATTTTTAAAATTTCAGATATATGGAAATTTTAATGTTTTTTTAATGAAAAATACAAAAGAATTAAGGTGCGTATCCTTTTTTTAATGTTTTACAAGTAATATGTTAAAAATGCTTAGTAACATTTGTTGACACATACACAGAGAGCATTTTAAACCAACAATCAGAAAAATTGGGCATAAAGAATTTCGCATTTAGCATTTTGAAATATTGTCATCTTTCATTAATTTAAAAAAAGAAATCTGTATCTCAAAAACTATTGATTATATTTTTAAAAAATTTCGTGAAATAAGAGATATATATACTATTACTCTTTCAGAAATTTTTTTAAAAAATTCATTGAAAATTAAAAAAAATAGTTTTGAGAGGCCACTGTATTCTTAAGCGATATCCGGCAGTTTCATAATTAGTCATATATGAGATATAATCTTTCATAGATAATTGTTCACACCCCATATTATGCAGTACTTCAAATAAATGCCTTCAAAAGAATCATTTTGTATAGATTCTTTTATTTCCTTTGCGAAACTTTATTTTATGCACGGATGGAAATAAACTAATATCATTAATAATGTAAACCCATTTACACCTGAGAAGCGATCTCGTTTTGGGGATTAGATAAAGTCATTTCTATTCATAATGCTTCTAAATAGTATGTTCTTTGTTAGAGCAGAAAGTTATTCAGGAAATAATTTGTTAGAAATAATTGATGTAACATGGTGTTACTCAATAGATGGAATTTGAATATTAATAGACTTAACTATTGGCTCAATACAGCAATTTTTTGTTAAAAAAGAGCTTACATAGGTGTTGTTAAATAAAAGAAAAATGTCGTTAATAATTTTTATTTGAAACGGTAACAAATGGTTAAATTTATTTATAAATTTTTTAATTAAAAAATCCCGTTTACTGCTTAATAAACAAAATAAAATGAGAACAAGTCATGAACATGAGCCTTTTGCTTCTTAGTTTACTTTTAAAGAACGCCTGAACATTCTACTTTTAATTTACATAACTGTAGTATATCTCCTTAAAAGAAAGGAATTCTAAAAGAAATAATTATTTTCGAAGTATTGCAATTACTTATTATTTCATATTCATGTTATTGAAGAATATATATTTAAGTATATGCATTTAAACGTTGAACCTCGATTGTAAATACACAAATCCTAAAACTAAAAATCAATACTTTTACAAGGACTACCAAACTATATAATGAATTGATTGAACATTGATATGAATAAGCATAACTTATTAGTTTTAAGGTATATGTACATACGATCCGGTTGTTGTTGTAATTTATGTACACAAATATATATTCTTCCATTTTCTTTCGGTATGGATAAATGTAAAATAATTAGCGATTGTAATACGTCGTACATTGTGATATATTATATAGAAATCCTTGCTTTTAAAGAGATATCCTGCCATTACGTAAATTAGAAATAGATTGTTTAATACACAAATCTCCAAACTTAATATCAATGCTTACATTTTCAAGATTGAACAAATATTTAAGAAATGTCTTTATAAATATCATTATGTACGAAGTACTGCTGTCTTATTTAAAAATATATATTTATGTATATACATTTAAACATTAAATTGTACCATAAAAATACAAACCTCAAAACTAAAAATCAGTATTTTATAAACGATTAGCACTATATGTAAAGTATTGATTGAACATTGATATGAATGAGCATTGGTTTTTACATAGTTTTGGGATTTGAGAATACACGATTGAGTTATTATTAAAATGTATGCACATGAATATATCTTTTTTTCATAATTTTTCTGCGTGGATAAATGTGAAATAACAATACTTCATACATTGCGACATATTTTATAGAAATCCTTGCTTTTAAAGAGATATTCTGCCATTATGTAATTTATAAAATGATTGTTTAATGCACAAATCCCAAAACTAAAAATCATTGCTTATATTTGCAAGATTAAACAAGTACTTTACAAATATTACAAGTTCCATAATTTGTCTTACATGCGATATAATCTGACATAAATAAATTTCGCAACTTATATTATTCAGCATCTCGAATTGACGCTTTCTAAAGAATAATTTTGTACAGATTCTTTTATTTCCTTTGTGGCAACTTACTTTATGCACGAATGGAGATAAACTAATATAATTAATAATGGCTAATTCCATGGGTTTTGTAGTTTAAGTCACGTACCTTATTAATTGATATGCTTGTTAGCCACCGTTATTTTCGAAAAGTCTGCTTGGCCTTATTCAATGAATGAAAATGGGCCGATAAAATAAATCGCATTATTTTCGTTCTATAATACTGGTAGCATAAAATCGTAGCCTGTGACTTACACTACTAGTACTCATGGAAATAGCCTAATGTAAAACCATTTACACTTTACAAGCGTTCTTGTTTTGAGAATTAGATTAAAACATTTCTATTCATAAAGTTTCTAAATAATTTGTTCCTTGTTAGAAAATTAATTTATTCAGGAAATAATTTGTTAGAAATAATCTATGTAACACGGCGTTACTCAATAGATGGAACTTGAATATTATTACACTTGTGTACTGACTCAAAACAGCAAATGTTTCTTAACAAAAGAGCTTACTTAAGGGGACAAGGGACCTTTGAAATCATTTTTTTATATATATTTTTTTAAATTGCACTTTAAATATTATTTAAGGGTACATTATTGCATTATATCATATATGTATCGCAAAAAATGTAAAAAAAAATTGAAAAAAAAATAGGGAAATTTTTGTAATATTTTAGATTTAACGAAAAATTTTCAAAATGCTCCATGCGCATTATTTTTGCTCTGAGTGCTTTGAAATTTTTTATAATTATTTATCACAATATATGTCATAAATCTGTGCATGGTTTTTTGAAAATAAAAATAATTGTAAAAGTTATAGGTAGTTAATTGTAAAAATAGGTTAAAAAATGCTCAAAATTTCAGAAAAATTGAGAAAATATTTTTTCTTCTTACCTTTATATTCAGATATATAAAATTCAATGCACAGTTTTATTTATATATGTAAATCTATCTTGTATAAATATTATTAGAGATTTTTATTGATATGGAATGCGCATGGGACATTTTGAAAAATTCCCGTTAAATCAAAAATATCACAAAAATTTTCCTATTTTTTTCGTAATTTTTTTTTTACATTTTTCGTGATAGATATATGCTATAGTGCACATAATATACCCTTTGAATAATATTTAAACTGCAATTTTAAAATTACAAAAAAAAAAAAAAAAGGATTTCAAAGGTCCCTCGTCCCCTTAAGCATTTTTATATAAAAAAAATTGAAAATTATAACTTATATTTGAAAATAGTACAAATTTAGCTTCTATGGATCTTCTTATGATTTTTATGCGTATTCTTAATTATGTAGATAAGAAGCACCTATAATCATCGATCAGTCCGTTCTTCCGACTTTCTGTCCGTTCGTTTGTCAGTCTGTCCGCATCTAACAAAGAAAAAACTACTCAACCGAATCAGAAAGTAAGCAATTTGGATTTGAGTACACCTTTAATATGAATTTTTTCTTCAACACTTATTTTTGTTTAATTTGATTTTGTTGAACAGCTGGTCCTATTAAAAACTTGCCAGTATAAAATTTGTAATTAATATTAAAATGATGTATAATAAACTTAAACGGATGAGATATTTTGTGAATTGATGGGTTTGTGAATTTTTTTCTTCAATTCTTACCTTTTTTTAGTTTTTATTAATTTATTTATTTTTTGTAGTAAGAGTTGGTCCTATCAAATCCTGTCAATATAAAAGCTGTACATAGTACAAAGAAGACTTATAATAAATTTGAATTTGATTTTATATCTTGAGAATTAACAAGGTAAATACATTTTTATTTCCTTAAATTTTTCTTTTTACGCTTTTTGCGCCCATGTTTCTTTTAATCTGTGATTCATAAAATTTTTGCCCTTCTCCAATGTTCTTTTTTAATAAGTAATAGTAACTTTAAACTGATTTGATATACACTATATAGGCAAAGGTGACCAGTCATTTGCGATTTTGACATTTTGTTAAATATCTGGAAAAGCGCGTGAAGGATTATTCTGCAACTCCGGGTGTATAAACAAAATAGTACAGGTCATATATTTCCAAGAAGATTTTTTTCCGAAATCCTATAGAGGACAATCAACAAATTTTTTATAAATGAAGATCTTTTGGAATCCCTGTCAAAATTACTGTAGCAAAAGCGTTCAAAATGCAGATTATGAATAAGTGGCTTATTGTAATAAACGGTGTTTATATTCAGTCTCAAATTTTGACAAGTATTTTCTTATACAGTAGATCCGGTTATCCGAATATCGATTATCCGAAAATCGGCTTAACCAAAAGACCTGAAATTTCCTTATAGTCCTTTTTAAATGTGAAAAATCTAACTGTAAACACTATTTTTACCGATGTCAAATGATACATTTATACATACTTTGATTTATGATTATCATTTTATTTGTAATTTTTAAGCCATAACAATTCCGAATAATTTTTAATACATTGGAGAACTGTTTTAATATTTACTAGTAATACGTACTAACTAGTAATATTTTACTAGAAATACGTTAATACGTTCAATGCTACTTTGAAGCTAAATAAGTAAAAATCAAAACATTGAAAGATGTTATTGGAAACTGATGGAAATAAAAAAGTATGTTCTTTATGAGATAAATAAACAGGATCAACATTCTTATTTGGTGCATTGTGCAATTCCGGGCTCTTTATTACATAGACACGTACGGCACTTAATTTTTTTTACAAAATATGATGTGATTTTCTTTAGTTATTCAACTTTGCATCATTTCAATACAGCTTTTTCACGCGACCTTTTTAAATAACAACATATCTGATATTGTTGCATTTCTTGTCCTTCAATATATCAAAGTGCAACATCTAATATTTTAGTAGCTTTGATTTTAACCAATAGAATACCGCTTTGCTGTTGGAACGATTAGTAATTTTGATTTGTCGTTCAGTATGCTTTGAATATGGTACCGCAAAATTTTTATTGCAAAAATATATTAATTTACGGTCACAGCTTTTAATCAAACAAGATTCCACCTAAGCCTCCCGGTTATTCCAAAATCCCTATGGAAAGCCGGTTATCCAAAAATTCCTATGTAACCCCAGTTATCCGTAAATACTTTGATCCCATGCTTTTTGGAAAATCGGGGTTTTACTTTAATTTGCTGAGTTCTTAATAGAAAAAAAATGTTCTTTTCAGAAAATGTGACAAACAACATTGAGCAGAATTTAAATGTATCAGAAATGTATCATCTTGTAATCAGAATTTAAAAATAATAAAAAATTGTATGAAAAATAAGTAAGTTTACTAAATAATGTTTCACTGCGCATGCGTGAATGCAATCAAAATATAACTTGCATAACATGTTAGCTAAATATACATAACAAATTTTGTAAAATATTCAAAAATATAGCTTAAAAATTCAGAAAATTATCGGCGATAGAATTAGCTCAAATTCCGTTATCCCCAAAATGAAATAAAAATATGAGGAGCTGTATCCATATATCTATTGATTATAATCAATAGGGCATACAAAATATTGAACTTTGGATTCAACCCCTAATCTTTTTGCTTCATTTTGGGAATAACGGATTTTCAGCTTTTTATGTCAACCATAATTTTCAGAATTTTCAAGCTATGATTTTGAGACGTTTATAAAAGTTGTTCAATACATTTACCAAACACATTATGCAAATTACCTTTTGACTGCGTTCACGCATGCGCAGTGTAACATTATTTAGTAAACCTGTTCATTTTCGTATATTTTTCTTATTTTTCAATTCTCATCACAGGGTATTATATAAAATGTTTCTCATATATTCTGGGAAGAACACTTTTTATATTAAGGGCTCTGCAAATTATAAGCAGAAAACTTATCAAAATGTGGAACTGTTTTTATTAAAACCTTAATTTTTTACTTAACAAACTTTCCTTATAAAAATGAACACACTTTCTTAGTATGAGGCACTTAATCATAATCTGCAGTTTGAACGTTCTAGCTACGGTAGTTTTAACAGGGTTATTCAAAAGATTTTCGTTCATTTTCAATTTGTTGACGATTCGCTATGGATTTCGGGAAAACACTTGGCGGATATATATGACCCGCACTATTATGTTTACGCATTTTAAGTTTCCTCATGTATTTTTCTGGATAATTAACAAAACGTTCAAAATTGGATGTGGACTGTCCCTGATTACCACATAGTATATATTACAATTACGATGTTTTTTTTTCACTTTTAACAAATACTGTCCATAGTTATCGCGTCCATAAAAAAAGTTATATATATAAATATAGATATAGATATAGACAGATAGATAAAAGTTTGAAATAGGGATAGTTTTTGGTTCTAAGAGTCATAATCAACGTCGATCTGTAGAATGTTTTTTTTTTTTTTTTAATTACTATACAGAAGAGAATGCAAAGGGCAGCCTTTCATAGGAAATCTTCATAGAAAAATGATGAGCCACTTTCGGAATTTTTTGTCGCATTTATGGGATATGGAAGCACTTTATAGTGAACAAAGCCTAAAATATAAGACACTACGCTATCAATTCAAACGAAATATAACTTTTACAGTTTGCTTGTCAAAAACTATTCCGTATTTAGCTCCATATCATACATGCGTAAATTCAATAATCTTACTTCACTTGTTCGAAAACATGACATTCTCTAATAAACATGTAAATTTATTCTCAAAATTTATTAGAATTGTTTCAAACATTACTATTAAAGTCAGTTTATCTAACTCTGTTTGACTTTAAATCTAATCAACTGAAACCCCATCATAACCTTTGTTATAGTCCATAATACGATTACTCTAATACAAGATGGTAAATGTAATTGAAGTTTATTTACTTGATACATAATCCACTGTTAAACATAATTGCATAATATGTTTCAGTAAAGGGCGAATTTATAAAAAAGTATGATTAAAATTATTATTTATATTTGAATTTCTTATATAGATGATATGAGAAATAAAATTTTATAACATTTATAGTAACATATTAATATAATTACGAGTTGGAACCAGTCGAATTCAACGCACTAAGATAGTTAAAAAGCTGATAGATTGAAGCTATAAAAAATATTTTCACTAAATAATCAATTTCTTAAACAAATATTATTTATAACTACAAGGCAACAAACTTTTACAAAATAATTAAACATTAAATATTATTCCTATGTGTTGCCAGTAACAAGTAATTCGGAAAATAAATTATGAAATTACCCATTAAGGATTTGATATCTCGTGATGCTCAATGAAAAATCAACGAAAATATCGCCATTAAGACACAATTATATATTTTGTTTTCAAACAAATCCGAAAATAACATTTTGTTCACCATCTCAAACTTTACATGTATACTTTTCATATTAACTATTTTTAAAATACTTTAATGTTCAATAGGCTATTAATAAATATAGTATCAAGCTTGATTTTCCGTGTGCCAGTTATAATTTTCTTGCAATATACATATCTGTTTTATCATCAAGACACTTTCCTCTACTGAATTCTCTGAGATAAACATCTCAATCTAAAAAAAACACCTAAATTGTAAGTTTTATGAGTGAAAATGAGTTGTTTTTAAATTGTGACGTCATTTTCTGTTCAAAAGTTTTAAAGATTCATTATGAATTGCAATACAAAAATGGTATTCGTAATGATATGGTCATTCTCAGTGTCCTTTGTTCCCTTACACTAAAAAAATACTGTGATTACCACCAATGGAAAATAATTTTATTAAACAATTTTTAAAATTTAAATTGAAACTGACATTAAAATATAAAAATGGAATTATTTTAGAAAATAGCGAGTATCGGCACATCTAGAAATAGAGTGGTTTCATTAAAAAAAAAAAAAAAAAAAAAAAAAAAAAAAAAAAAAAAAAAAAATCAAAATCGGTTCACCAGAAATTTCAGGCCAAATGGCTAAAAAAAAATCAGCCTGGTGTTTTAAATAAATTGATTATAAGAACATATTTATTTACAATTACCTATTAATGCATCGTTGTAACGCAATTTTTAGTTACGCACACAACTACAAAGAAAAAATAAATAGTAAAATAAAAAATAAAATAAAAATGAATAACTAAAAATAGTACGTTTTGCAATACACAACATCCAACTTTTCAGAACGATACGTTGATGTAGGGAAGAGTGGGGATACTTCAGCATAGGGGATACTTGAGACACCCCGATTATCTCTACAGTTGGTTAATTTTTCTTTATAAAACTGGCAATGTGGTAACATATTTATAGTTCTGAACATGTAAAAAAAGAAATCACGTAACTTGGTACCATTTTGAAAGTATGGTGATTAATTGTTGTTTTTCCCCTACCTCAAGTAAATATTTAGATGCATGTTTTTTTTTTATCTTTTTTTATTAAAAGTTTTGTTTAAAGTTGTAATCATATAAATAAATTTAATAAGTAAAATTTCAATTGTATTTTGAATCTAAACTAGTTAAAATAGCTGCAAGCTTTACTTAGTGAAACTCTGATAAACAAAAATGGTGGTAATGGGGATACTTGAGCCAGTGAGATTGGGGATACTTGAGCCATGGCTCAACATTCCCCACTAGCAAATTAGACATGGATGAAACAAACAAAAAATAAAATTACGTTTTTATATTCACTAATTGATTTTTTTCTGAATAAAAGGGAGAATAATTCTTTTTTTTCTTTAAAAAATAATGACTTAGAAAAAAATGTTTAAAAATGTATATTTTTTAACGAAAATACCCATTTTTTTCATTTTGACTAACAAAATAGCCTGTTTAGATAAATTTAAACATAGTTTTCAATTTAATTTTTATTACATTAAAATTAATGTTTAAAACTGTTTTACATGTCATAATCTCTAATACTTTAATTAGTCAGGTCAAATATATTAAAATATTTATTTTTTGTATAATATATTAAGATTAATGTTTTATATTGAAATTGTAACCTCTTCTATTACTGTAAGTTTTTTTTAATCAAAGAAATGACTATTGTCCCCAACAGAGTTACCTGTAACTGAGTTACCATGTAGCTAAAAGTGAAAAGATGTTGCAATGATCCTTCGATCACCAGTTATAACGACAAAAAATTATCGTATTAGTAGCTTCGTTTTCTCAATTGGTTTTGAAGGACTTTATGTATCATAATTTATCATTCTGTAAAACATTTGTTCAAAAATAAAGCGAATAAGTTTACTTTTGTAGGTTTTTTTTCGTACTGGCTCAAGTATCCTTTCACCCGAGTCTCACACTGGCTCAAGTATCCCTTCAAGTATTCCCCTCATGGGGATACATGGGGATAGAATTGCGCCCTGAAAAGGCAAAACTGTAATGAAACGATCTGGTTTTTATTGATTTCCTCAAATTTTTCGCACTTTTTTTTTTTTTTTTTTTTTTTTTTTTTTTTTTTTTTTTTGGTAAAAATTATTTCTACTCGTCCGAACATTTCAAAAGTTTTTTAAGAAGGTATAAATTTGCTCTATTGAGATGCTTTTAAAAGATTGGGCTGAAATATGTAGGCTTATATACTTTTAGCGTAGAAAAAATATTCTATACGTGAGTCGCAAAGTGCCTCCTTTTGCCGGTGTATTTAAAAGGGTTAAATATTATATTTTAAAAACCGATTGCATCATTGATTATAAGAATGTTTTTAAGCTTTAAGAATATGTTTTTTGTTTGCCGGTACCTATAGGATTGCGCTTTACTAAGACAAAACCGCAATGAAAACGATCTTTTTTTATTGATTTCATAAAAATTTTCGCACATTTTATTTTGTAAAAAATACTTCTTTCGGCCCGAACGTTTCGAATTTTCTGTAGGGAGTATAAATTTGTTCTATTAAGAAGATTTTAAAAGATTGAGTTGAAATATGTATGTTAAGATAATTTTAGCATAGAAAAAATATCCTCTCTGCGAGTCGCAAAATGACCTTCTTTTGCCAGTGTATTTGAAAGGGTTAAAATTCAAATATTTTAAAACCAATTACACCATTGGTTAGAAGAAAGTTTCATCTTTAATATCTTTTTTTGGTAGGTTTATATCTTATAAATTACGCCCTGAAGAGGCATTGACAAAAGGGACAAAAATAATTTTGGAAAAAACTACCATTTGTGAATATTAGTTTTCAAAGGGTTAACTGCAACATTTTTTCAAATTGATTATTGCATTTGAGACCTAAAAATATGACCTTTTGAAATATGTCTTTTAAGTTTAACTGCGTTGGGCAGTTTGGTTTATTTGGATTTAAACAAATTGATCCAAAATCAGAAATAAACGCCGATAAATGGTTCTTCTTTCGTTTAGATGCGTAAAAGGGTTTGTGCGCATGTTTAAACGATTTCTTTCCTGGAACATTAAAAAAATGTCTTTTTGAAGGGAGTGAGTTCCGCTTCATAATTAATATCTATGAAACTAATCAAAAAATTAAAATTCTGAGCTTCAGGTGCACCAGGATAGAGATATTCGGCTACTCTCAAAAAAATTTTTAACTTCGTACGTCCCATAGATTTTGCTAGCCATCGCAGACACACACATATACACACACACATACAGACAGAGCGTTTTGTTCTTTTATTAGTATAGATTCTAACCATAACTTAGGACCAATAAAAAACGGCATCATTGCAAATAAACTTTTTACACTTATAAACTACAACAGTCTCTCTTATAATACTTATGATAAAAATTACAGATAAAAATTTAAAAAAGACTGAAGGTAAAAATTTCACACAAAACATATTCTGCTTTCATTAAATAGAGTTCATATCCTCTCATCTAAATATAATCGAGATAAAGCAGTGTTTCTTGGATTCATGTTCACCATTGCAAATTCCAAACTTTCCTAAAATCTTTATACGGTCAGTTTAATGGAAAGGTATTTTATAGAATTTAATTATATTTATCATATTATAGTACAAAAAAACCTCCGTAAAGCTAATGTTAGATGTAATTGTAGAATTTTACATCTTACATGTATAAAATTGTAGATATCTACATATTACATATATGTGAATGTCATCAAATAATAATCTTGCTTACCTCTCTAAAATTATGCATCATTTTAGTTATTTTTTCCATCTATTTCTTCCTATGAAGAAAGTTAATGAATAATTTAAGGCAACCAAAAATTTATAAATTATAGGTAGTATGACGTAATAAGAATAAACTTCTTTTCCTTTGTACGTCATCTACAAAAAAAATCGATCTGTGTTTTTTCACATGATCGTGTTCAAAGCAAATCTTTTTAAGTTAAATGAAATGGAATAGAAACATATTTGCCCAACTGGGGCAACTGTTTTGTAACTAAAAATATCCTTTTTTGTTTGACCAATAAAGAATTTATATTGCCTTATCCAGAAGATTTTATAAAATTTATGTTCCCACTTTAAGCAAGAGGAAGATAAAGTAAGTTTCCCGTTCATATATTCTTTTGTACCAACAATAAAATATACTTGAAAATGTTTGCGTATAAAGATCTTCTCAATAATTTTGGTTTGTGTCTCAAATTGATATGATACAAACAAATTCCAAAAATGCAAAACGAACTTTTTTTAAAATCATGAAATTGACTTCAAATGTTAGCCGCTACATTAATACACGGCAGTGCTGTTTAACCCAGAAATATTTTTTTAGCTGCATTATTTTGTTATCAAATTATATTTTAAACTGGCAGATCGGGCGTGGGCAATTTTGCCCACGGCAGTTTTAATACACTTAAATATAACTGAAATCAAAGTTGAGCAATTTTATAGATTCAAATGAAAATGTTTCTCAACAATCCTAATACTATGAGATCCATATAATATGATACTGATTTCTTTTTGAAAGATATGTTTTGGTGTAAATATGAAAACAGACGGCGCTGTTATGCAGCTTTATTCATGATTATCGCAATAGCTCTACATGCAGAACTAATACGCAAATTTTCATCAAACTTCAAATTTACTTATTCTTTGATATAATTTTATGCTGTTTAGTTTTTGGAGTAAATAGCTTAAAAGTTGTTGCATTTATCCGTTATTTTTTTCGATTTCCGTAATGGTTCTCTTTCAAAAACTAACGCATGGACTTTCATCAATTAGTGAATTTAGTTGCTAGTAGAACCCTACATAAATGTTTGCTGATTAAGATTTAGACATAAATCACCTAACTGGTCATTCTGCGATAGTTCATTTTTTAGGAAGTATTATTATGTATGAGATAGAAGAAAATTTTTGGATTGTCACATCCCACTAGGTTTATTTATTTATTTATTTTATTTGTTAAAACTCTATAAAGACAAACTTACATTAATTGACCTCAGTAACTTCGCAGCATACACCTGGCATTGTAAACAAGCTGTGGGCGATTTTAAATTAATATTTTTCTTTAAAATATTTTATTTTGTTATATTAATTTTTCTTTCTTTATTCTTTAAATGTGTCTAAAATAAACGTTTAATGGATTTGCATATTAAAACTGATTTTTTTTCAAATGAAGTTGGTAAAAAATGCCATACTGTCATCAATCTATAAAAGTGTTTTTCTTATGATTTTTTTTTTCACATCGAGCCATTCCGTAATTTAACCCTTTAACATTTTTATCATCATATAGTGGATTCAGTTAAACTTTTACATAACTTATTGCTGATTAATATTTAGACGTAAATCCCCTAATTGGTGGTGCTGGAATACTCCATTTTTCAGGAAGCATTAACATGTGTGAGATGAGAAGAATGTTCTGGGATTGCCACATCCGACTAGTTTTTCTCTTCTTTGCTAAAAATATTTTCAGACAAACTTATTTAGTTCACTAACTTTGCAGCATATACGTGGCATTATAAACGTGCTGCGGCAGGTTTGAAATTTATATTTTTCTTTAAAAGATTCTCTTTTATTTTTTTTAATTTTCCTTTTTTAGGTTAAATGTACCTAAAATAAATGTTTAATCAATTTGTGTATTGAAACTGATTTTTTTTCAAAGGGATTAAATAAAGAATGTCATACTGTCATCAATCACTAAAACGTGTGATTTTTTTTACTACTTTTTTTCTTACTACTTTAATACTTTTTGAGCTATTTTGTAGTTTTCAACAGACTGCTCAGATTTGCCCGTTTCTTGAAATCATGCTAAATTGGCTGTAGACGAAAGTAAATTAGACAGAATTTTATTTTGAACCATATGTACAAAGAAATGGAATCATGCATACAGGGTGTATCTAAACTACTGGGCTAAACCTTAACGTGTGATAGTATACATAAAGACAAATAATATTAAATGGGAAACTAAGGGTCCCAAACATATTCCGAAGGAGATACGCGCCATCAAAGTTTAGTGTTTAAAATTTGAAATGATCACAAAAAACGGAAAAATTGGTCCATTCGTTTGCGGTTTTCACGAAAACTATTTTTTATGTCAGTATTGTCTTGAAAATAAATTATAAAGATAAATTTCAAAAAATGCCGATAGAGGGCGCTTTAGACTTTGGAGTAACGAACAACTATTCCTATTTTTATTTTTTTTTGCATCTCATTAAAATTTTTTAGATGTCTAGACATAAACTTAAAGTTTGAGCTCAAAATCTGTGGTTAAGTAGCGCAAACTGAACTGTGTTCAATCGGAGTGGGTAGGTTAAAATTTCAAATGATTATAAAAATAAAACAGAAAATTTGGTCAATTGATTTGCGGTCTTCACTAAAATTATTCTTTATCTCGGTATTGTCTTGAAAATAAATTATACAAATACATTTCAAAAAATGCCGATAGAGGGCGCTTTAGACTTTGGAGTAACGTAAACTATTTTTTACCGTTATTTTTTGCATCTTATTAATTTTTTTTTAAGCTTAGACATAAATTTAAATTTTGTGCTAAAATTTTTAATCGTAGCGAGTGGTTAAGTAGCGCTAACTGAACTGTGTTCAATGGGGGTGGGGGGGGGTGGGGGGTGTTCAAATTTCAAATGATTATACAAACCGGAAAAATTAGTCGATTCGCTTGCGTTTTTTTTAAACCATTCTTTATGTCAGTATTTCCTTGAAAATAAATATTAAAGATAAATTTCAAAAAATTCCGTTAGAGGGTTTCTTAAACTTTAGAGTAATCAACAACAATTTTTAACTGTTATTTTTTGTATCTAATTAAATGCTTGGAAAAGCTTAGACATAAATTTTGAGCTCAAATTCTGAATCGTTGGGAAGGGTTAAAGAGCGAAAACAGAACTGTATTCAGGAGTTGAAATGTTACCGTGCCCACACTACGAACACAGTTCAATTTTTCGCTACTTAATTACTCACAACGATTCAGATTTTGAGCTTAAAATTTAAGTCTAAGCTTTTAAAACATTTATTTAGATTTAAAAAAAAAATAACGGTTAAAAATAGTTTTTGGTTACTCTAAAGTTTAAGGCACCCGCTAACGGAATTTTTTGAAATTTATCTTTAAAATTTATTTTTAAGGGCATGCTGACTTAAAGAACGGTTTTAGAGAAAACCACAAACGAATCGACCAATTTTTCCTTTTTTTATAATCATTTGAAATTTGAACCTTCCCACCCCCATTGAACACAGTTCAGTTTACGCAACTGAACAACTCTCAACGATTCAGCTTAAAATTTAAGTTTATGCCTAAGCTTCTAAAATAATTAATGAGAGGCAAAAAATAACGGTAAAATGTAGTTGTACTTTACTCCAAAGTCTAAAGCGCCCTCTTTTGGCATTTTTTGAAATTAATCTGTGTAATTTATTTTCACGACAATACCGACATAAAGAATAATTTTAGTGAAAATCGCAAATCAATTGACCAATTTTTTGTTTTTTATAATCATTTGAAATTTGAACCTACCCAATCCCATTAAACACAGTTAAGTTTGCGCTACTTAACCACAAATTTTGAGCTCAAAATTTAAGTTAATGTTTAAACATCTCAGAAAATTCAATGAGATGCAAAAAATGACGGTAAAAAATAGTTGTTCGTTACTCCAAAGTCTAAAACGGCCTCTATCGGCATTTTTTGAAATTTATCTTTATAATTTATTTTTAAGACAATACTGACATAAAGAATAGTTTCCGTGAAAACCGCAAACGAATCGACCAATTTTTCCGTTTTTTATAATCATTTCAAATTTTGGAACCTGAACTTTGATGGCGCCTATCTCCTTCGGAAGACGTTTGGGACCCTTAGTTTCCCATTTAATATTATTTTTCTTGATGTGTACTATCACCCCCTAAAGTTTTGCCCCGTAGTTTAGATACACCCGGTATTATAGCATGAAAATACGAATAAATATATATATATATAGATAGATAGATTTGCAGATTTTTCATAAAAAGATCTAAAAAACCGTTGGACAGTGAAAGGGTTAAAAAAATAGTTCTCATTGACCAAAAACTTTGACATTTTTATGACTTAAAAATAATATTACTGTAGCTGATGATTAATTTTTGCGCTAAAATATCAATATTTAATTAAAGTAGCCGTATGTGTCCTATAAACCCTTTTTTTTACGAGATTTTTTTACCCCTACGAGATTTTTTTTAACCGAAAATGTCACGTCTAATTGTTATTTAAACTAAAAAAAGTACTGTAACAACAAAGTAGTTTAGATTATTAAAGTTTAGGTATTTTATTAAAGTAAGTTTTCGAACAATAGCAGGAACATTTGTTTTTCTTTTTCCAACAGATTATTTTCACTTTTAATATCAAAATGTCTGAACCAAGTTTTACTGGATCAAAAAAGATATAAACGATATAAATGTATCGTATTAAAATTTCAGAATGATTCAATCAAATTAAATGATTATTTAAAAAAAAAAAACATAATGCACATGTAGTAAATGAATTGGCGCAAAAGAAAATAAAATTTGTAAAAGTGAGTTTCGGAAGGAATTCTTTTAAAAAGGATTAATATTCGTATTTTTTAAATAGGATTTTCTTGAAAGATGAATGTGCACTTGCTAAGTGTGTGCGATTTTTTTTTCGTATTTTTATTAAAAATTCCGGGAAGGAAATTAAGCATTGAAAAAATATGAAATTCACGAAAACAACTTACGGAAGCTAACTTTTTTGAGAGGATTAAAATTGATATTTTTCATATCACTGAGCATCTGAATGCTAAATTTACATTGATTGCTTAATTGTGCTTTTTATTTCATCTTGTTTTTAAATCCCACGTATTTAATTATTTAAAAGCAACTAAGAGCACTTACGTTAAGGATCGATTATAAGACATCTCGATTGTAGATTGTAGGAAATAATGGATGACTATATCGATTCTTTTCTTTTTTTTCCGAAGACGAATTTTTTCGATTGCTACGTTCTCGAGAATTAACCATCATTCTGGTATACTTAGACATGTTTTTAGGGAAAATGTATAATTGCGGTTTTAGAATCCGTAGTATCAATGTTTCTTTTTCTTAGAATTAAGTTTAAATCTTCATTTTCCTAAATGCTCTATTTTCTGCGTAATATTTAAACAACACGTTATCTGTAAAGGATAATAATATCGATAAATTTCTCAGTTTATTTACATGGGGTACACTGTCTTTTAACATAGTTTTACGACAATAGTTATTGCTGTATCTGCATGGGATTTAATAATATGGATTATTTTATTAAAATAATAGTATAAACACGCATAAAAAGTGCTCAAAATATTATTTTAAACGTATTTTTTCAAATTTGCAAAGTTAAATTAATACTAACTGTTCAATATTATGGATATTTTATGAAGCCATATATCTCTTTATTTATTACCTCAGTTTAGAAAAAGTAGGATCATAAAATATAGTGAAGTTATCTTCTATCGAGGTTCTTTTATGGTAAAATTTTAAATGCATAAATATTCTGGTGCTACCTTCTTCGATTTATATAACCTTTTCATACGTTTAAACTAGCTTCTATGAAAGATAAAATAAATTATTTCAGTGCTTAGACCGGAAGAATGTTGATGTGTGCTACAGTTTCGAGCTGCAAAAGATTTTTTAAATTGCTAGTGTGAAAGATTTTTTTATTTTATTTATTTTTAACCATTTTAGATATAGTCGAGGTTGCTTTAATATACTACTGGAATGAACGTTTCTTTTTTTTTAGGGGTGGGGGAGAATTTTTTAAACATTTTTTATAACATTTATTAAATAAATATATATATATATACAGGGTGATTCCGAATTTTTTTTACAATAAAAGAGGGGTGATAGTACACATCAAGACAAACAATATTAAATAGGAGACCAAGGGTCCAAAACGTTTTCCTAAGGAGATAGCCGCCATTAAACTTTAGGAACCAAAATTTCAAATAAACATAAAAAACGGAAAAATCGGTCGATTGATTTGCGGTTTTCACTAAAATTATTCTTTATGTCGGCATTTTCTTGAAATTAAATTATAAAGATGAATTTCAAAAAATGCCGATAGAGGGCGCTTTAGACTTTGGAGTAACGAACAACTATTTTTTGCCGGTATTTTTTGCATCTCGTTTTCGTAAGTTTACACTCAAGCTTAAATTTTGAGCTCAAAATCTGTAGTTGGGAGTGGTTAAGTAACACAAACTGAGCTGTGTTCAGAGGGTTCAAATTTCAAATGATTAAAAAAAAACGGAAAAATTGGTCGATTAATTTGCGGTTTTCACTAAAACTATTCTTTATTTAGGTATTTTCGTGAAAATAAATTATAAAGATAAATTTCAAAAAATGCCGATATAGGGCGCTTTAGACTTTGGAGTAGCGAACAACTATTTTTTGCCGTTATTGTTTGCATCTCTTTAAATGATTTAGGAAGGTTAGACTTAAACTTAAATTTTGAGCTGAAAATCAGAATAGTAGGGAGTGGTTAAGTAGCACAAACTGAGCTGTGTTCAAGGGGGAGGGGGGGGTTCAAATTTAAAGTAATTATAGTAAATGGAAAAATTGGTCGATTCGTTTGCGGTTTAAAATAAAACTATTCTTTAAGTCATTATCTTCTTGAAAATAAGATAAGATTTTAAAGATAAATCTCAAAAAATTCCGTCAGAGGGCGTCTTAAACTTCAGAGTAACAAAGAATTCATTTTAACCATTATTTTTTGGTTCTAAATAAATGCTTGCAAAAGCATTTTAAATGTTCTCGGAAGCTTAGATTTAAACTTAAATTTTGAGCTCAAATCCTGAATCGTTATGAGGAGTTACGAAGCGCAAACTGAAGCGTGTTCAGGAGTTAAAATTTAACCCTCTTTCCTCCTCGAGCACAACTCAATTTTTCGCTACTTAAACACTCCCAACGATTCAGAATTTCATCCCAAAATTTAAGTCTATGCATTTCAAAGCATTTAATGAGATTAAAAAAATAACAAATAAAAATAGTTGTACGCTACTCCAAAGTCTAAGGCACCCTCTATCGGCATTTTGTGAAATTTATCTTTAAAAATTATTTTCAAGAAAACACTGATTGATCAAGAAAACTGCTGATTTAAAAATTAGTTTTAGCAAAAACCGCAAACGAATCGACCAATTTTTCCGTTTTTTACAATTATTTAAAATTTGAACCTTCTGAACACAGTTACGTTTGTCTACTTAACCACTCCCAGCTATTCAGATTTTGAGCTCAAAATTTAAGTTCAAGTCTAAGCTTACGAAAGCATTTAATAAGATGCAAAAAATAACGCCAAAAAAGAGTGTTTCGTTACTCCAAAGTCTAAAGCGCCCTCTATCGGCATTTTTTGAAATTTATCTTTATTATTTATTTTCACGAAAATACCTAAATAAAGAATAGTTTTAGTGAAAACCACAAATCAATCGACCAATTTTTCTGTTTTTTATAATCATTTGAAATTTGAACCCTCTGAACACAGCTGAGTTCGTGTTACTTAATCACTCCCAACTACAGATTTTGAGCTCAAAATTTAAGTTTGAGTCTAAGCTTACGAAATCAGTTAATGAGATGCAAAAAATACCGGCAAAAAATAGTTATTCGTTACTCCAAAGTCTAAAGCGCCCTCTATCGGCATTTTTCGAAATTTATCTTTACAATTTATTTTCAAGAAAATGCCGACATAAAGAATAATTTTAGTGAAAACCGCAAATCAATCGACCGATTTTTCCGTTTTTTATGTTTATTTGAAATTTTGGTTCCTAAAGTTTAATGGCGGCTATCTCCTTAGGAAAACGTTTTGGACCCTTGGTCTCCTATTTAATATTGTTTGTCTTGATGTGTACTATCACCCCTCTTTTATTGTAAAAAAAATTCGGAATCACCCTGTATATATATATATATTTATATATATATATATAAATATATATGTTTATAAATATTTAAAACCATGTTTTTTTTGTCATAATGAAAAATTTTATAAGATGCTGAAAAGGTTTTCTGGTGCTACTTTGCATTTCTTCGCTAATCGCACCAATCTTAACAGGATAGGGAAGTATTCCCTATCCTGTTAAAATTGTTTTAATTTTTTTTTTTTTTTTTTTTTTTTTTTTTTTTTTGTAATTGTAATACATTTCATAATTTACTGATTTTTTTCTTTTTGTTTCATATTATGCATATATATGATGGGTAAGTATTATGGTGGCCCCCAACGACTTGTTTGATAACACAATGGAATGATTTGATCTATTACATTTCTGTTTCCCACATAATGAAATTCATATACTCTATAACATATCTATTTCACATATAATTGAATTTATATACATTGCTTAAGTGCGATACAAATAAATCTTGTAGAATATGGTGTACTACACAGAAAATGTCTTTTATTTTCAGGCGCACACCAATTTACTAGATTTTAATTCTGACTATTAGTGATGCATGCTGGAAGAGCTTTTTGAGTTGTGCTTTGGTTTTAAGGTTAACTAGGCTTTTGCATATTATGATGAGTGCATAAAGTCTATAGATCATAAATTGAGCTTCACAAGATAATTAATAAATATCATTGTCTATGAACGAGATTTGCTTAAAAGTGATTTTTATGTGCTATCGTAATTATGCAAATACGTAGCACCCATAATTGTCATTCAGTCTATCCGTCCGCATATAAAAACACAAAAAACTATCCAACCGAATCGTTTGAAATTTAAAAAGTATAATTATTACATAATTTTTTCGAGTCATTTCTAATTTTATGAAAATAGAATGCATAGATCAAATACAGCGACAATCAAAAGTATTCAGTTACATTACGGTCAATGGGGGAAAATGTTTCAAATGCATTTTAATGGTGTTACACTCATTCGAGCATAATAAAATTGATATGCATCTATAAAGTACATATTATAATATACATTTTGTATAATCTGTGGTGCAAAGATTATTGATATATTACATTGATATATGAGAGTGATATTTGTAAAACTTCGTTATCATACGAACTAACCTCATTTGTTATGCATCATGTGCATTTCCAACTTGTTTTTAACTAAATAACGCATCTTCCTTCTAACAGTGCTTAGCATGCTAAAGTAATTTTAAGGAAAATAAATAAATTCATATGAAGAATAACTCATATAGTCTGTCTCAAAAGTTTAAGCACGCTGCAAATCTCGTTTAAAATAATTAAAGAAGAAAATATTTTATGCTAATTTACAATAAATACTCAACATTTAATCAAAATAAAATAAAATAAGCCATTTTGGGTAGTTAAAATCTGAATGAACTAAATTTTAGCATAATATGTAATGTCTATAAAATATCGTACGATCATGCATAGGGCTGCGCAAAAAATTCAGCTACATTTTAGAATCATTAACGGAAATATTTAAAATTATAAATTTCAATGTGCAATTCATTACCTTAATTGTTTACTTAGGCTCCCTTCATCATATTAAACAGGCAAGTTTCAATTGAGTATTCTGTGTTAAAAAAGTGTGTTGCGACTTATTTTGGCTTCCTTATTTTTCTAATTTGATTAAATACTAAACGTATTTAGTGATAAATTTGCACAAGAGTACATATGATGTTTACATCATTATTGTGCATTAAATAGAAGACCCCTTATAATAGCTGAGTGAATTTTCTAATATTTTTTCTAGCGATATTTTTATTTGCTTGTCGCTAATACTTGACTATCAAAGGAAAGTTTTTCTTCATAGAATCAACAATACTTAAAAATGTTCAAAGCGTGTTTTAATTATGGATTTTTTTTCTAGATCGGAAGAATATAACTGAGGTGGAACCTAAGTCTTAGGACGTATATGTGAAGATAATTTTGTATAGGTTAGTTTCTGACTGACGTTCTTATTGTGTGATCTTATTTATTTTTTTATTTTTTAAAACTCCATCTTACTTAATATATAATAAATTACCCATGGATGTCTTTTTCTGTAAAATACTGATACGATAATCCTAATTATAAGTATTACTTTTTAAAACCCATGAAAAGTTAGTGCTTTTCAAGTTATAATTTTAACACTTTTTTTTCATATTTATTAAATAATAATAACTTTAAATATTGTATAAGGCAGAGATTTTATGAAACCGTATATCACATTTTTTATTGCCTCATTTTGGAAAAAGATAGAATCATAAAATAAGCTAAATTTATCTTTTATCGAGATTCTTTTATGGTTAAATTTTAAGTGAATAAATATTCTGCTGCTACGTTAGTCGATTTATATACTCTTTCTGTTCTTTAAAGTACCTTCCATGAGAGATAAAATAAATTGGCATTTTTTACGAATAATTTTGATATATTTTAAATTTTGAAGCGAAAGAACGTACTGCAAATTTCTAGAGTGAGATGAAAAAAAGACATATTTTTTGTAAATATTTAAGATGTTTACTGATAATGATACTAGTAAAGCATTTTTAATACTCATATACTAATACATAAAGTTGTTCTAGCAAGCAGTTTTTCAAAAAGAAATCGTGAAGAGAAAGGTAATAACAGATTTGGTAATTATATCATAATAGAAGCCGCGAATTTAATCAAAGTTTATAAATATTCAGTTTATTTAATACATATTATGGTATATGTAAGAATTTAAATCTCATAATTTTTTAAATAAGCCAAAAAATTATGGATAGTTTGTATTTATTTAAATCACTTCAATTAAATGAACATTATGCAGTTATAACTAAAAAACATAGTGGAAGAGAAAAAATGAATTTTGCTACAAAGAAAACTTACAGTTTGTAAATTTCTTGATTTAGATTCACCTTTGGAATATAACTTTAGAAAGTTAACAAGATGAACTATTATATATGAAATATAATATGAAATGAAATAAGATAAAAATATTATTAAATTTACTTTTTAAGTAAAAATAAAATACTCTTTATTTTTTCATATTAAAAATATTAAATATGTAAAAATAATGTCTCTTAGAGCTTCAAGAACAATTAACATTGTTTTATCGTAGCAGTACCTCATAGTACATTTTCTCGTAAAATATTTATCCATAAAAAAAATATATAAAATGTGACATAACACCTCTTTCCACTGATACCTTTGGGAAAAAGATGTTTAACGAATTATTGTAGAATCTGTTAAATATATTGTTAAATATAATTGCCATTTTATTTTTCTTAGAAATTAGGTACAATTAGAAGATTTATTTAGATTTATTTTTCTTAGAAATTAGGTCTGTGCATCACTGTCTTAATTTTTCTTTTTACATTTTGAATCATTAGATATTTTTATTTATTTGTTAATTTATTTATTTATTCATTTACTGAGCAGTTTTTTTGTCTTATGTCTGTAGTTCTTCTCTTTCATCATATTCATTAAACTGAAATACACTTTCTTTTAAATGTGATATTCCGATCGCTTTTGTACTTTATGAACCTTCTCTTTATTATCACTATTTTTTATTTCATGGTTACTTTATATGGCGAAGATGTTAATGCTGCTGTTTTTGGCTCTCTCTGAACTATGACTTACCTGATTTGAGCAAGGGAGATAACATTTCTAATGATCCTTTGACATTTTTTTCTTGGGGGGGGGGGGGCATTGGTGTATAGCTGCAAAATTCTTGCGTTTCAAAACTTACGCTTTTTTTCCGTTTTCTATATCTGTAACAATTTTTGCTGACACTAGTGTTTTTCTTTCAAACTGCTTGTCTTTTGATTTTTTTTTTTTTTAGTAGGATTCATGATTACGGACTTTGACGCCAAAAACTTAGTACCAGAAAAATCAACGGATTTATCTGCAGGTAAAAAAGGTAGAATTCCACACCAAAGACTCTCTGAAATCCGACTTGCCTTCCTCGCATGTAACCGCAAAAATCTTCACTGATTAAAATGTCTGAATATCAATACTATAAATCGAATACAACATACGAATAAAAAAATATAGAAAATAAATGCAAATATATACAAAATAAAAGAAACTGCAAAGAAAGTTTATTTAATAAGACATGCTAAGATACATATATTCTTTTATATCTATAAACCAAAAGTGTATAAAGAAATTGATCTAGATATACTAAAAAACAAAAATAAAACATTTAAAAATTTTCATAGAGATGCTAATCCATTATAAAATACAATAAATAAATAAATAAATAAATGTCCGAGGCGTACGGCCTTCGCTATTCTTTATTTAGTTTTCAAATTAATGACAATTTATCTGTTCCAATTTCAGTAACTCAAGTTTGTGCTATTACGGCAACTGCGCTATTTTCTAAACAGATAATATTAAGACTAAGAATAAAAGAAAAAGCAAAGAAATCCCTGTAAAAAAATATGTCTATACACATGAATTTAGATATGTTTATGAAAACATAACAAACCTACCTTAGTTTTAAAGTTTTCGTCTACGTTTAGAAGCAAAAAAAAAGCATCAAAAGAGTAAATTTTAGATTTTTTAAAAAATTCTCTGAAAACAGCACTTTTTCTAATCACAAATGCCGCCATTATAATGAGTTGCATTTCCGGGGTAAATAACATCTCTTTCTGTAATAAACGACAGAATTGCAGCGGTCTATTTATATCGGTCGTCCAAATATGGCTACTTTTCTCTACTTTTTTTAGTTACGTTACTGAGTTAAGTATTAAATGATTTTTTAGCCAAAAACATTGATGTTATATAAATTTAACTAAAAACAATTTAAAAAAAATAAAAGTGGAAATAATTGGTTTTGTTTTTTTTCGTTTAAGTTTCGACACAGAAATTCCATAAAATTATATTTTTTCTTTATTTTTATCACTTCCTTATACAGGGTGTCCACTCGCAACGGTTGCTAATGGCTAATTTTTAAACCGTTAGTCATAGACATATAGTTCCATTGGCAAAATTGCTTTAAAATGGTAAAAAATTGTTTTTAAGCGATTTAGGTTAAAAAAAAGTATTTAAAAATCACGAAAATTAAATTTTTATACGTTCTCCCGGTCCTATAAGTGATATTTAGTAAATTTATCCCACTGCTCTAACAAGTAAGAGAAAAAAAGTCCCATTCATCTAACATCAAAATTGACCGACTTATAAAACAATAAATTTCATGAGTTAAACTACTTTTCTGTAACTGAAAACGGATGAGCTGGACTGAGTTTTAAGGGAACGTACACTAAGTGCATCATAAAGGGCATTATGAGGGCATTATAAAGGGCATCCATTTCCATAACGGTCCAATGGCTACTTCCTAAGCCATTTGTCACAGACATGTAGTTCCAATTACAAAAATGATTTAAATAAGGTAAAGAAATATTTTTAAAGCGATTTAACTGAAGGTGTTGCCACCATATAAGTTTTACGGTAGTGTTAATTTTAATTAATTAACTTCTAGATAGGTTAAAATAATTGAAGACGTGAAATTCAAAATTCTCTTTATCGAGAAAATTAAATTGGAAATCGCAAAAAACCTTTAAATACGTCCATTGGTTTTCATTATAAATTTGGAGATTGTAGAATTACATTAGTGCAAATTGGTATAGACTGATAGCAAAAAACAAATGCGATAAGGCGAGTTTTGAAATTCACATCATCTATTGTATTTTTACACATGTTTTATGTTTTATTTTGTATGGAAATGAAACTGCTTTATTTCATGATTTTATTTTTAAAAGATGTGTTATTTCGATAAGCTTTTATTTTACTTAAAACGTTCATATATATGTTTTCCTAGTTCAAAATATGAATTAAAATTTTAATTCACTTCGAAATATCCGATAGTGATTCCATTCGCAAACTTATTTATATCCAATAACAATGTAATATTAGCATTACTTTATGTGTGTACCTTTATTTATTTAATAGGATTAGATCGAATTCCATTACGTTACGTATTCTAATAGAATTTTAAATATGTAAAATTTTGTAACGAATTGTGACTGTTGCTTTTCACAATTAAATTTAACAAAATTTCTGTTATTTTTTTATTTATTATTTTAGTACAAGTTTTATAGTTTTCTTTAAGATGTAAACATCAACATACATTTAAAACCAACATTGTAAAAATTATTTTACTCTGAATGTTTAATGTTAAATTTTATATCTGACTTTTTTTATTTCCAATAAATTTGTGACTGACCCCTATTTTGCAGCAAAAAAAGGGTGCTTCAACTTTAAACAGCTATTACTCGGTCAGTTTTAATCGCAGAGGACTTTTCTGTTGTACTTGTTAGAGTAGTGGTAAAAATTTACTAAATATCACTTGTAGGATCATCGGACCGTATAAAAATTTAATTTTCGTATATTTTAATATATATACATTTTTTTTTACCTAACTCGCTTAAAAAACAGTTCTTTACCTTCGTTAAAGCGTTTTTGCAATTGGAACTATATGTCTATGACTAACGGTTTAGAAATTACACATTGCTCACCGTTGAGAGTGGACACTCTGTATAAAGAGAAAGAGAAAATGTGTGACATTTGTTATATATAATAAAGTTTCGCGACTGTAATTGTTTGGTTGGATAATCTATATTTTAATGAAAATTAACTCTTTCATAAACGAATTAAGCATGTTACAGGATATTTAATCAAAGCCAAAAACGTATAACTAAATTTACAATACTAGTCAATACTCAAAAAATATGTTTACTAATTATATTAATATATATTATCGTCAATATTATTATTAATATATATATCTATATATATATCGTCATTTATTCTTATAACTATATTTTAAAAGAGCCTTTGAAACCTAGCTTTATAAATTAAAATTAATCCAAAACAGATGTATTCTTTTTAAGAATTTCCGTTAAACAATGATATCTTTAAGCCTGAAATTATTGGTTAAAAATAACTTTTTTAAAACATTTAATTCAAGCAGACCATTTCACGATTTTAATAAAAAATATTATTTCCTTTACACCAGGCACTCGAAATAATTAGCAAAACAGCTTTTTCAATTCATACATTTTCGTTTATATATAATACTTTTATATATTTTCGTTTCAATTTACTTTAAAAATTAAATTTAAAAGTACTTAATTAATTTACAAAAATAATGCTCAAAAAATATGCTTAAACTAAATAAATATAACATTTTCATTCTCTTTGATGTTTTAATGAACAATACGTAAATTCCGTATCCAATAAACTTTGTCTCGTGAAACATTCTTTGCAATTACTGAAAAATTTATTTAATTAAAGAAAGTTTTTGTTTAATATTTAAATAAAAACATTCTTTCAAAAATGTTTTTAACTTTTATTTTAAATGACGTTTTCAGAAGTTTTAAAAGTATGTCATACACATATAATAATCTTTGAAAAGGTTCCTTCATTTAGAATTTTTTTACGACTATTCAAATCTGTTTGATTTACTTACCTTTATAAATAAATACTAATAACGGATGTAATTATTTCGAATTTTATTGAAGTGCTACATAATAATTTAATGATTAATTTTATTTATTTATTATTGTTTTAAGTGCTGTTTTGTTCTGTTTTTGACGGTTAAGCAAAATTTCTATTTAAACATTTTCTACTTATTTAAAAACATAATTCGAAAAGACTATTATAAAGATATCTGTATTATTTTTATTTATTTTGAATTTGGAATAATATATATTAATGTAAAAATTGATAGCACTGATTGCAAATGTGACATTCCAATCAAACATGCTAATTGTCGGCTAAATGTGCTTTACGCGGCGATAAAGGTAAAGAAATCAAGTAATTGGCATTGCTAAATACTTTGAATTTGCGCTATAAACCTTATTAATTATCATTAAAGTTATATGTAAGCCATGTTGTTGTTGTATATGCTACATGGTTGGTTGAAATTTTAATAAGTTCGTGGGCTGGAATAGCAGCCCATAAACCGAAAATATTAGACACTAAGCAACCAGCTTCCATTTCATAAAAGAGCCACTGGCATGCCGGGCGCATTTTGCGTCTCTTTACTTGATTAGAGACCACAGGAAGTTTTCCGGCCTCCTGATTAGTTAGTTTCTCTTCTGTCTTTTCTGCTGTTTAAGGTCTTTGTAAATTGGAATTTCTATGACGCCAGTAATAATCAGAGCCGTATCTAGAAGTTAATAATAGGGGAGGGAGAGTAGGAAATGTGGGAGGGCTCAAGAAAATATAGAGCGGGGGGGCTCATATTTTCTCTCATGCAGAAAGACAAATTAGTGCAAATTCACACTATAGTTACTATGGTTTCTCCATTAAACTCTTGTAATAACTTCATTTTGCTAAGAAAGTAATATGCTGATGAAAAATTCGAGTGTAAAACTAGTGCAATATTAAACATCATGCTATCTTCATAAAGTATTGAAACACTTATTTTAGCAATAATTTAGTGTTTTTGCAAAACCGTGAAAGCTCCTCAAAACTAAATAATATTTTTATATATAATTTCATTTGGATTTTTGGAACATAAATTCATTTTGTGACTTTGGAATCTTTTCCACGGGGGGAGGCTTAAAATGGTTTAGGAAGGGGTTGCTGAGCCGCCCATAGCACTCCCTTGAATTCGGCCCTGGTAATAATATATAATTACATATATATACATATATATATATATATATATATATATATATATATATATATATATATATATATATATATATATATAAGCGAATTCAACGTTTTAATCTATCTCGGATCATAACAAATGACTAATTAAATCACAATTCCGCAATATATTATTACCTTACAAAGAACAAATTAAATGGAACGCATTAGAAAAAAAAATGTAACCGCAACATCTGGTTTTCTTATGCGGAACTTTATTTTAATGATATATATTAAGCAAGTTGAGCAATTTCATGATGAAAATAAAATAAAATAAATTTTGAAAATAAAATAAATCACTTATAAATTGGTGAATAAGTAATACTGTAAAGTTACAAACAACATAATGCATAATATTGTAAGTTTTAACCCACTTCTTGGCGGCGTTTTTTCGTACGTGCGATAACTGCGCCACGCCTTGCTTTCTTTTCCTTTTAGATATTGCACTTCTTGGCAGCCCTCGGAGATTAGGAGAGATTTCTCTCCTCAGTTTGAGAGAAAGAATTTTTTTTCTTCTAAAAGCTTTGTAAAATAAATTTTAGGTTATAATCTGAGGTTTATGAATCTTTAATTTTCAGAAATAACTTTATAGGTAAATGAGATAGTTGTTTTAATTTATCGTAATATGCATGCTTTTTACATCATAATTTTTGCAATATTTTAATATTCCGTTTCAAAATATTTTTTTCTCTTTATTTTAACTGTCGCGATCCAAAATCCAATAAAAATCTAGTTTGTCGGTAAATGGATTATTTTTTTTTTTTTTTTAGGTATGATAATTTCACAATTTTTGAATTTTCTGTGTTTTAAAATATGCATTTTTGGTTTATTTTTATCGCCACTTTCAATTGTTACTCTTTTGCGTAGTATCTCCTGGACTTCGCTCCAGGAGACAAAACGCAAAAGCGCGCCAATGTGGCGATAGTTTGGAAACGCGCCAAGGGGGTTAAAACTCAGTCGCGCCAATCAGTTTTGTTTAGCGTTTTGATAATGAATCTGAAGCAAATTTAAACCAACCAATCAGGAGGCCTGAAACATATCTGTGGTCTTTAATGGAGTAAAGAGAGGTAAAATGCCGGTCGGACGTATGACGTTAATTTAAAGCCTTATCTTAATCGGAAATACGATTGCACTTCATTCTAAGTTAAGGCCACCACACTACACTGAAAAAAGAAATCTGCCTCTGGCATCTAGAAAAAAAGATTGTGGCTCTAGAAAAAATAGTTCCATGTCTTCCTTATAAATTCTAGTTCCCTTTGCTAGCATGAACTAAAATATAAAGACAGATTAACTACAAAATATAATATCCTGAAGCAGAAAGCATGGTCATAACTGGAAATGTTAACAATTAAAACTGTTAAAAATTCCATTTGACACAATTTTTTGAAAATTATCTATATGCTATGTGTTGCCTTTAAAAAAAGCATATTTTACAAATTATTGTTACTAAAGAAACATCTCTTTTAATTCTTGAATCATTATCGAAATAAATTTACATAAAACTAATATCCTGTTCTATACAATATTTTTTGTGTTCTTTAAACTACAGAGAGACTGAATGAAATTAATTTATCTCATGTAATATACGTATTACGAGGTCTATGTCATTGGTGATTCTTTCAGCTACACAACAATTAGAAAAAGAATGATAGATAAATAGAGAATCGATATTAACTAATTATATTTTATGTGTTTTAATAGCACGATAAAGTTTATTATAAAATATATATAGAATTTCTTTGTAATACAATAAACGCACGTTAATTCAGAAAAATGTTACAATAACTAGAATTCTGATTAAAGAATCGATTCCAGAAATCAAAGCGATAATTTCTCGCAGTTCAAACTATTCGTAGTAGTTATAATTCGTAAAATTTAGCTTCGTCATTTATAAATAAACAGATTAGAAATTCTCGATAATTTCATCGATATGGTTTTTTTATTAGGCTTATTCACATAACTCTGACATCTATATTTCTAGTTTAGGGATTTAGAAAAGGACTACTTATTCATTCTAGATGAAGGAGGTAGGTTTTTTTTCGGTGTAGGCACAGAAAAAGACACGGATGATTATGTAAACTCCATGGGGGCTTTCTTTTCAAATATCTCGCTCAAATTTTAATATTTTCACCATTTTTTTTTTCTACATAGGATAGCTGAGAACGATCTTCAACTGGCCTAGTTTTTACTTTTTCGATTTTGCTGATATATTTTTATATTATGATAGTTTCAATTTCAGAAACGGTTTAAACCAGTTTCGCAATTTAAACTAATTTAAAAAAATCTGAAAGCAAAATTGAAAAAGTAAAAATTAGGCCGGTTGTAGATCGTCCTCAGCTATCCTATATAAAACAAATAGGTAAAAATAGGTAAAAATATTAAAATTTGGAAAGAACGCCCCCTTAGACTTTACATTAACATCCGGGTCTTTTTCTGTGCGTAGTGTGGGGTCTTAAGGTTGTTCTCAACAGCTCCGCTTAACAAGTGCAAAATGTTTTGACACATATACAAATTAATTTTTTAACAGAAAGATATCAAATTGCAAAGTCTGACTACGGAAAGCTACGAAGCTACGCAAAGTCTGACTACGGATTAAACTTAGTTTTCCATTTAATGACAATTAAATTATCTATCCGGATCTAAGCTATTTCGATCACGTGATCACCCGTTTTTCTCCTACTTTTTGACCCGTTTTTCTGCTTTCGTCGGAAAATGTGCTCAAAAATGTCAACTCTGAAAGCTTATTATGAAACATCTATTGTGTTTGTTAAAAAAAAAAAAAAAAAAAAAAAAAAAAAAAAAAAAAAAAAAAAAAAAAACAGACAATTAAGTGCAATTAGACAGTTTCTGAAAAACAGCACCTGCTAGTTTTATGCATTTCCGAACAAAAATAAATTAAAACTTGTCTCACATTGGGCTTTTTGATTTAAGAACACCTTTAAGAGGATCCATTCTGCAATTTTAAAATATTTTTATTTATTAAGTTAAAATCTTTGATTTTATTTGTGTTGATTAACCATACTATTTGAAATCGAAATCACATGACAGGACTTCTCAGATATTTTATAACAAAAATTTAAAATTTATGAAAAAATGGTGCAAATTAAAATCCTTATACTCAGAAATATTATTCATGGAATTACAATTTTTTTTATCATTGAAATAAACAAAAATACATAATTATTTTTCAGCATTAAAAAAAATATTAATTTAAATAAATTCCAAAAATATTTAAAGCATAAATTTAAGAGAAAAATTATGTTACTTAAAAAAAATCATATATTTAAAAATAAATATATTTTTTTTTTTCAAATTTGCTGAATTACAATCAGACTAAAACAACTGAAAAAGACATATTCCAAGTTTGAATCCTTTACCTTTAACAGTTCTTGACTTATAACAATATAAATATGAGAAATGGTGAAAAAAGTAATATGAAGAAAAACGCATTTTCCGAAAAAGGAATTTTTATCAAACCACTGTTTTAACCCTTTGGGGGCGAGAAACACGTATACATATAGGTAAAAGCCTTAAATATCTTTGCTTACAGCCACCAATAAAATTTTACTGTAGAATTTACGTTATTTAATTGGCGCACTTTCTCCAGCAAAAATAAAACAAAAATTTCTGTTTTTAAAAACCGGTGGCTAAATTAAAAATTTCGTAATAGCCTTCGTTGCGAAGATGGATTTTGTAATCGAACCAAAACGAAAAAAAAATAATATTTTCTGTTACAGTTAAGATCGAAACAAGATTTAAATGTGGTTTTAAGCAGAAAAAAGGAAATTTTTAATAGAATATATATAGTCGTACATAGTTAAAAATTTGAAGATTTTTGTTTCCCGGATTTTTTTTAAGACCTCCAAACATCATGTCACTGGTCACCTCTGATCTTTGTTGCTGGTTTGGTAGCATTAACATGTCGCTATAAACAACAGAACCAGTATTTTCTCACTAAAATCTACTTACTTTAGAAAGAATTTAATTGAAATTGGTGTGAAACACTAAGAATTAAAAGATTATCATAAAACACAAAAAAGTTTTTTGAATGATGTTTGATAAATATTTTGATGTTGTTAAAAAATCTTTAAGCTTATAGTTACTTTGATATGCTGGTGGAAACAGAATTTTTACGACATTCTACGCTGCTGATGCTACACTTTTAAAATGTTATTAATAACTGATATTTTGACAGCTTTTCATATAAATAACAAAACAAGTGTTACGGAAGCTGTATAGCATCTTATAGAAATTGCATACGAGATATCTCTCATAAGTATCCGAGAATGAATTTTCGCCCACGCAGTAAGGATTCTAAGAAGGCCTAGAAAAAAACAATTTAATGTGCATTCTTGAATGTTTTCCCAAGCGATTCAGTTACCCAGCCCTTGCCTGCTAACTGAAAGGGTAACAGTGACTAACAGTAAGGATTCTAAGAAGGCCTAGAAAAAAACAATTTAATGTGCATTCTTGAATGTTTTCCCAAGCGATTCAGTTACCCAGCCCTTGCCTGCTAACTGAAAGGGTAACAGTGACTAACAGTAAGGATTCTAAGAAGGCCTAGAAAAAAACAATTTAATGTGCATTCTTGAATGTTTTCCCAAGCGTTTCAGTTACCCAGCCCTTGCCTGCTAACTGAAAGGGTAACAGTGACTAACAGTACGGATTCTAAGAAGGCCTAGAAAAAAACAATTTAATGTGCATTCTTGTATGTTTTCCCAAGCGTTTCAGTTACCCAGCCCTTGCCTGCTAACTGAAAGGGTAACAGTGACTAACAGTACGGATTCTAAGAAGGCCTAGAAAAAAACAATTTAATGTGCATTCTTGAATGTTTTCCCAAGCGTTTCAGTTACCCAGCCCTTCCCTGCTAACCGTCAAGTAAAGTGCTATCATACGTGCTTGTCTCATTTTAATTTCTCTTAATAGGAATGACCGAGTTAAAGATGCTACTGCATCAATTTTTTTCAAAGATTGTTGATTCTCAAAGCGAAACATTGCATAAGATTCATCAAGTGTCGTAAGAATCTTCAATGTGCATCATGCTCATCCATAGCACCAGATTCAGCCTTATCTGAAGAAACGTGGAATTGCAGTCCTTCGTTAGCCTCTGTACTCTCCAGACATGGATTCTTCAGACTTCTGGTTGTTTCCGAAGTTGAAGGCGCCATTAAAAGGTTCTTGTTATGAGAGAACACCTGTAACATGCAGAACGCGATGCTAGAGATGAACATTCTAAAAAGAAGTTCAGTACTCCAGACGTGTTTCCGGTATTGACCTAAATGGGTGGAAGCGCAATGGACTATCCTCTATTAAATGGGAATAGAGTCCCAATCCCGCCAAGTAGCTTATATATATATACATATATATATCTTGCCAAAGGTTCGATAAATTTCAGAGAAGCCTTGTATGCAAACGGATGTCTAAAAAATATCACCTAACTTTAAAATTAAAATTATATTAATCTTCTAATATTTGCAAAATAGTTACCAATGTTATAAATGACAGCATATGTAATTTTCTGAAAATCTTACAATGTATGTTATATTTAATTTTTTCTGCTTGATTTTTTTAACTCTTTAAAATGCAATGTGTTATAATTCATTCCTGTTATCTAAACGATATACATCACTAGTGTATTAATTTTTATCTTTGGAGGACAAATCGAAGTAATTTTTTTTCGATTTTAAATTTAAAACTTTAAAAGCGTAAAATTGATTATACTGAACTGAGAACTTATGTTTTCCTCTTTTATAACTGAAAGGTACCTAATAATTTTATTATTATTTATAATGTAAGAAATGAAGTCTCCTTAATTGTAAGTCAATGGTACTTTTCTCATAATCGAGCCATAATCACTGTGAAAATATAGGAACAAAAATAGAGTACATTTTCTGATATTTTTAAGAGTACTAATGAGAGAAAACTTAATTAGTGTAAGAACCATTTTCGGAAATTTTATTTTTATCCTTAATGGTAGCTTTTTTAGCTATGACTACTTCATTCTCATAAATTGCAACTCATTATTGTATTATTTTTTCTTTTCTTATTTATTCTAAATGTATTAAGACTTTTATGTCGAAATACCTTTATCTTATATATAAAGAGAAGATAGATATAAAATTCTTGGTTGAAAATATTTTTAAAAAGCAATATCTTTACAAAAGGAATAGACTTCCGACCAATTTCAAGATATTAGAATATAAGTAAAAAATAAAAATTCAATTAATTCAAATATTTGTATAATAAATAATTTTCTCATAGCTCCTTTGCATGCGTTTTATGATATTGTAAATGAAAACCTTAATATTTATGTCATTAACATTTCTCCTTCCTTAATAATACACCATCCGTACATAAAGAATTTAAAAAAAAAATTACGTCAAATATTTATGAATACTCTGATGAAAATAATAATATTCGACATGCTTGTGCTTTAAAAGAAAGCTATAAGTTTGTATACTTTTGATGTATGTCATATACGCCTATGCTCAAGTTCTGACAAACCCCGGGCGTTGCGTCGCACTGGCGACTAACTATTTTAGATACAATTTGAATTTACTAATTAATTTTGCCTACCATAAATGTAAGTTGACGATCTTTAAAGATTTTAATGAAAAATCAATTGACAAATGGTATTTCAAAACCAAATCTCAAATACATTGTTTATTTATGCATGCATTTTTTTGGGGGGGGAGGGGGATTAAAGTGAAAAATAATTTGTAAGGAATTAATAAGGAAATTAATTTGTCTGCTGTTTTAATGTTTAATTTCATAATTTGTAAAATGTAAAAATTGTATTAACTTAAAATTTTTCCTCAGTCTGATTTTTTTTTATTGAATAGTTAACTTGCTTACCGCAAAATCGTACATATTACTCAAAAATAGCCGAATACGAGTATGAGTAGCCAATGTTCAATTTTGCAGTGAATGCGTTAATGTCAGAAAAAAATATTCTTCACACTGCATGATGGAGCAAAACTCCAAAAAGCTGGCCAAAAATCCAAAAATGAAGTTCCGATTTAGGGAAACTTTAATTATATAGTTGACTAGAATAATCTTTGGAGAGTCAGAATCTGTATTTCGAAAAAGAGTTTTGCTTTACTCTGACAATCTACATTATTGCGATTTCTCGTCGATAAATAAAAGTCCATATTTAATACCATATTTATAACGCCAATGTTTGCAACACAAATCGATGATTCTTTAAAAATGCTACTATTTCTGCTTCTATAACGATCATAGGTGAAGATTTGATCAAACGAGTCTACCTCATAAATGATTTCTAGTAGAAATGTCATTTATCTTATTAATTTCGAAGACTTTTTTTCTGACAAACAGTTCACAGATTTGTTGAACTATATCCCTGATTCTATACGCACTCTTCAATGCATAAACTGCTTATTGATGGCAAGGAAATAATATGTCCTTCATTATTGCCAATTTGGCAAATGTCGGAAGACGCTCAAGACCGTGCAAATAACAGATCAAAAGTTTTTTCGAGAAAATTTCTTGCGAAAATGCAGTACCGTGAAAAAAATAAAAGATGCTTTTTACGTCTTTTAAAATCATCAGATTTTTTCATTTCAAGCTTAGATAAATAACCGTAGAAGAAAGTAAAATTATTGCCCCATCTTCGAATATTGCTACGAATGCTAACTATTTTGACACCTCGGCCTCTGGAGAATCTAAATATTATACTTCATTTGATTCAGAAGGGAAATTTGTGGAATATATTTTCGTTTTATTTTAATAAATATTAAATGTTTAATATTTTAATTTTCCTTAACGTACTTAAATAGCGATTATAAAATGTTTTCGGTTCTTGAAAACTCCTTAACCTCGAAACTTTAAGTTTTATTTAATCTATTTTTTTTCTTTTAACCTGTCGATTTTACTTATTTATTTATTTTTTAAGTTTAACATTTGAATCATAATTAGCATGCTGAAAAGTATACGAATTCGTAATTCATAATTAATAGTTTCATACAAATAGAATTTCCTTCGAAGCGTTTACATTTTTATTCCACGATATTGGAACCTCCATTAAAAAAAAATTAACGTAGTCAGCATCCTGAAAAACACTGCGTATGAAGTTTCGTGCAGTTTGAATAACATTTTCTTATTTGGGCCAGCTTTTTGCGCTGGCTCCTATTTTTTTTCTTTTTTTTCGCGTTTAAGAATTTTTAACTTTTGTCAACCCCTGCACTGCAAAAAAAAATCAGTAAACCTACAAAACCAGTTTTTGTAAAACTACAGAAATCTGCATGCTTACTAACATTTCATCCGTAAACAGGGTATAATATTATCTCTCTCATAGTACAAATACATGAAATATTCTAGTTTCACCTCTCAGCCAATCAGAAAGATTTTTATTGGTGATGTAATGCCTATTCACCCAGCAAAAGAAGTGTAAAAGGCATCCATGTTTAATCTAATGTTGATAAGGATTTCAAGTTAAGAAGTAAGTAAATATTTCGTATTTATGAACTAATTTTGTTATATTTTTGTTTTACTTGATTCATAGTTATTAACACAGTAAGGGCTGTTTCAGTTTGATTTATAATGTAACATGACTTCGCAGGTAAAGATGGCTAATTTTCCTATTTATTTCTGATAGTTAAATATTTATCACTCCATCAAATGACTTTACATTGTTGTTTATCATTATTCATCGGTTTTGGATTTTGTTTTGACACTAAATCAGCTTTTAGATTTAAACCCTTAGGTTAATGTCTACCCGATTTTTCAAAAGAATGTTCTGCATATATTTTTGTGTTAAAAATCTAGGTATAAGGCAGATGCACCTGCAATAGACACCCTCAAAAGTTTTTTATTTATAAAAAATAAATAAATATGTAAAGTAAAAAATAAATAAAAATTTTGTTTTTAAATTTTTAATCACTTCCTCCCTTCCCCGTCCTTTCATCTTTTATAATCTGAGTTATTGTTGATACTCTTAATAAAAAAGTATTCAGGAAGCAAAAAACTATCTTCGAAGATCCCCCGTTTTTTATTGAAAATGTTCATGAATATGCAAAGAGCTGACCTATCTTTATAAACTTATATATTTTTTGATTTTCTTGCAAATTTTTAAATGTTTTTGCGTTAGTAGTAATGAAAATCTTGAATTTTATATACTATTGGCTATTTAAAGAATTCTGGCAAGCAATGAAATAAATCAAGAAGCAGAGAATGTTTCAGCAGAAAGGAAAAAATGGGGGATCATAGAGCTCAGTACTTTCCCATTTGTATTTAAATTAGAGAAATTTTGAAAACTGTATTTTCTACCTTAAATGTCTGCTTATTCATACCTGACAAAAAATAAGTATTATAATACTAATATAATTTATAGTATTAATCGTACCAGTAAATCTGCAGATCAGTGGCCTCAAATGTCAGTTCTGCATTTATATTTTTAAATTCTTTTAAACTTTCAGCCTGCAATATAGTTTCTTTTATATTTGTAATGAAATTACTATAAGTACTATATCAAGTAGTTTTGGAGAGTTTGATAATACTACTAAAAATATAAAACAGTTTGAAGTACAGGGTATTATAATTAAAGTTCGAGTTTCAAAACGCTCTAAAAACTGAACCACTCGTTAGAATGGCGTCAAAATTTAACAGCGTATTATTGAAGAAGTGGGAAAGAACATGAATCAAAAAAATAAAAATAAAATTTGAGTGACAGATGGCGCTGTAAGCGTCAGTATATATAAATTAAAATACCTGGCATGCGCACGACAATTTCAGGGTGTCTCAATGAAGGATCGTGCTCTGCTTGTAAAGCTTTATTATAAGAACTGTGATTCTGCACCAGTGGCTCTGCAGAAGTTCAGAACTCTCAAGTGTATGAAAAAAGGCGCTGGACCGATGACTGTCAGAGCTCTGGTGAAAATGATGCAAAAATTCGAAAATACAGGTTCGTTTGATGTGCAGTCTGGTAGAGGAAGGAAAAGATGTGATTCTGCGGTAGTTGAAGAAGTGGCCACAGCAGTTCAGGAAGAGTCTAGCGGTGGTGAGCAACCATGCAGTGCACGGAGAATTTCCCGAACATTGAACAAGCCTGTGAGCACGGTACATAACATTCTACGAAACATCCTGCAATGCTATCCGTATAAAATTTGCCATGCGCAGGAGTTGTTTCCTTCTGACCTGCCAGCAAGAGAGCGTTTTGCTTTGGAATTTCTCGCTCGCATGGAAGTGGACAATGATTGGCCGGGGAAAATTCTGTGGACAGACGAAGCCCATTTCCACCTGACGGTATATGTCAATACACAGAATTGCCGAATATGGGCAACAGAAAATCCACTCGCAACGAACTCAGTACCACTTCATCCTGCAAAGGTCACTGTGTGGTGCGGATTTACGGCATCATTTATCATAGAGCCGTATTTTTTCGAGGAGACGGGTGCTTTAAGTCCTGTTACCGTTGCCGTCAATGGTCAGCGCTATGAGTCTCTTTTGCGTAATGACGTCATTCCAGCTCTGCAAAAGCGTGAATGTCTCGATAGTATCATTTTTATGCAAGATGGCGCTCCTCCGCACATTGCAAATCGAGTGAAGCAGTTGTTGAGGCGGCATTTCGGAAATGCTAGAATTATCAGTCGTCATTTCCCTACAGGCTGGCCGGCCCGATCACCTGATCTTAATCCGTGTGATTTCTGGCTGTGGGGTTATATGAAAGATATTGTGTTCAGTACTCCGATTGCCAACGTAGCTGAATTAAAGACACGCATTGCGCAACCCATTCTGATCTTGACCCCGGATACACTTCGATCGGTTGTGGAACATGCTGTTTCCCCATTTAATCTTGTTGCTCACAACGGCACACAGCATATTGAACATGTTTTACACCAGTCTCGCCAAACTTAAAAATCGATTGGATGAACGCTTTTTATGCGGTTTTTGGCCTCAAGACAATTAAAAACCCGTTAGATGGATGCTTTTTATGCGGTTTTTGGCCTCAGGACATTTAAAAACCGGTTAGATGGATGCTTTTTATGCGGTTTTTGGCCTCAGGACAGTTAAAAACCAATTGGAGGGATGCTTTTTATGCGGTTTTTGGCCTCAAGGCAATTAAAAACCGATTTTTCCCATTCGATGTGGTAAGACCTTGCCGTGGTGGACGGGCTTACGTAACTAACAGTATCACACGCGTACAGTCATGCACACTGAACAATACAGTTGGTTTATATCGTGTAACTTACGCCTTAGCCGTTGTTTTACAATTTGTCCTTTGTAGTCGAAATTCTGACGCTTACAGCGCCATCTGTCGCTAAAATTTGTAACTGTTTTTGGATCATGTACTTTCCCCCTTTTTCAATAATACGCTGTTAAATTTTGACGTCATTCTAACGAGTGGTTCTCTTTTTAGAGCGTTTTGAAACTCGGACTTTAATTATAATCACCCTGTACAAATGTTAAAAGCTCAAAATAGTGTAGTGGCTTTGCTATAATATTTAAGTTGAATGCAAAGCATTATTAATTACATTTTAGAAAACTTTATATTTTTTCTAAGTTAGCTATTGTATAAAATATAATAACTACTTAATTAATATAAGCTATTAATTTTTTCCTTTTCTAGTTTTTTAATATGGAATGTAAGTGTATCTATAGATTGATATTTAAAAGTAGGTAGGTGAGGAAAGAGTAGGGTGGAGTGGGACTGTGGATAGAATGGCACAATAAAATTTCCTCTTTATTTCTCATTTTTACCATTTCATACAATGGTACTCAAGATGAAGTAACACTAGCCAAATTTTCAGTTGAAAAAAGTTCCGATTTGTATAAGTTTGCAATTGTGTAAAGCAAAAGATTATTTCAGGAGTCAAAAGAAAATTTGCTTCATATAATTTTTATACCTTTTGCACATCAGTGAGTCGTTTATGCACAGCTGTAATACTTTTCCTCCACGATTAGACTATTTGTGCCTCATAGATTTGTTTTATTGCTGCCTCATATCTCCCTGTCAGTGGAGAAGTATGAAAAATATTTTGAAACTTACAATTTCTTTAATTATAAAATACGTTATTCATTTGATGTTTATCTATTTTTCAGAAGATTAAAAAGTGTATTTGTATTTATTTTGTATTTATTTTGCTTTGAGTTAGGCGCTACAGCTATTCGCCAGCATAACTTCCAATGACCACAAGAAACCATATAGAACACTTTATAACAGAATATCCAGTACATTCATTTTCACAGGGACAACACAGACACCCATGCCGCTAGCTGGACTCGAACCAGGGACCAATGGTGTGGGAGCAGCCTCCGCTACCATCCACGCCACTTAAAAAGTGTTTAACCTTGCACTCTATTAATTGAAAATTTAGTTTTTGTGTTAAAGTTTATTTTCTTACTTTTGTAAGAAGTGTCCCACACCACTCCACTCTTCCCTATAGCTACCTACTTTTAAAAATCAATATTCATGTTTCATGAAACGCTTTTGTTTTGAATCTTAATCCTTAACTCCTGCTAAATTTCACCGACGGCTGCAATATTCAGTTTTAATAGTATTTGTCAGGTACCCTTTATACAAACCCAAAATCGATTTTTCAAATAGTTTAAAAGTAAATATGATTTTTTAGTAACATTAAAATAAAATGCATACAAAAATGCCCATTAGAAGAAGAATTATGTCTAATACACTTTAAGCTTTTTATGTATGATCAGCGGGTGATTTAATATTTTAACACGCCATATTTTAACTTGCCAGTGTGTTTCAAAGAGTTAAAAAATCGTATTTTTAAAAACAATTGCATCATCAATAAGAAGATTTCAACTTTTAGAGCATGTAGAGTAGGTGGGGGGGGGGGGGGGGGGAGATGTGCACTTCCATAAATCGTATTTTTAATGAACACATTTGTCTAAACTTATGTAACGAATGATTAAAATGTTATTTTAGAACCTTAGGCATGGGTAACAATCAACCAATATGTAGCCAAACTGTAATTTTAAAAAGTATTGTTTTGCATATCTTTGCCCCATCATTAGTTTAAAAGTGCACAGTGATGAGGCAAAGATACGCAGTGCGTATTTCTCTCGAGAGCCCATTTCTCCTGAAACGAATGTGTTATGTAAAAGCATTAATAATTTTCACTAGTGTTTTTATAGTCAAACCGAAAGTTATAAAATAGCAGTCTGAGATATAGTAAATAGCAGTTAACCACTGTTCCGACAAAAATTGTTCCTAGAATAATGTGATCTACAGTTGGCAAAAAAAGTATTTGTACACTCTAAAATTTTTAATTTTTAACTAAATAAAAACAGATATTTTGTCAAAAATAGTTTTAATACAGTCTTTTTACCATGCGTTTTAAATTACACAACAGGAAATTTCGATAAAGATGTAAAATAATTTTCTAATAGGAAAAGTTAAAAAAATTTTTTGCAAAAAAAGTATTTGTACATTTCTCCATCCTGATATGTACAGTGTTTTATAGTGTTTATGGTTCAAAGGACTACTTTTACAGAAGCTGTTAATAATTTTTAACTTCATATTATATTTATCTGACATTTAATCTAATTTGCTCTTGAAGTAATTGAGTATAGAACCTAAAACTAGAGAGGCACCTCTAGAGATATGAAATCCTATGATTGAGCATAATAAAAATTTAAATTCGCAACAAGAATTTGTAAAAGCTATTAAATTACCATTTACAACTATTGGATGTATAGTGAGAAACTATGAATAAATTAAAAGCATCGAAATTCAATGAAAACCAGGAATTCTCAGCAAACTAACAATGAGGGGAAAAGGGAGTGTTGTTAAAAAAGCTTTAAAAAATCCTATGCGTTTGGTTCAAAAATTTGCTGGAGACCTTGCAACATCTTCTCGCATCAGAGTAATACCTCAAACAATAAAAAATATTCTTCTCAATGCAGATTTAAAAGGAAGAACCTCAAGGAAAAATCCATTCATCAGCGAAACAAATAGGCGAAAGCGCATAGTATTCGCTTTCGCATACAGAAGTAAATCATTGGAGTTTTGGAAAACAGTAATTTTTTCTGATGAGGGAAAATTCGGAATTTTCTTACCACCAAACATTCGAAAAAATTGGCGTAAAAATAAAACTGTCCTAGATCCAAAACGTATACTTCAAACTATCAAGCATGTTGGGGGGAATATTATAGTTTTGGGGTGTATATAGCTTCTAATGGTGCAGGACATTTAAAATTTATTGACAATGGAAGGACAGGTTTAACATACATTGATGTGTCGAGGCATAATTTATTAAACCGTGCCAAGAAATTATGCGTAGAGGAAGCTTTTCACTTTCAGCAGGATAACGACCAAAGCATACTGCTGTGATCACCAGCACATGGTTACGACAATACTCGAAGACGACTGATAACTCCTCTAAAATCTCTAGACTTGAATCCAATAGAAAATTTCTGGATGCTATTGGATGCAAAAATCCGGAAAAAATATGTATCAGTAAAAAACAGTTTTAAAGAAGCTCTTATTGTGTCATGGAATAACATTAACCCGACCGCTACAAAAAAGTTGGTGGAATCTATGTCACATCATCTAGAAGTAGTCCTAAACGCTAAATGAATTCACACAAAATATTAATTTGTATCATTTTACTAAATTTTCATTAATTATATTACATTAATATAGTGTACAAATACTTTTTTGCATTATATTTTGTATATTTATTTATTATAAAGTAAAAAATCGATTCGTTTAATTTTGTTTTTGCTTCTATAATATTATAATGCATTAAATTAATGTAACACAGTATTTTTTGCTTAAATCTTTTGTTTAATTTCATTATTATTTAAAAAAATGAAGCGTACAAATACTTTTTTTGCCAACTGTATATCCGAGACCGCTTGATCATAGAATGAAGAAAACAGTTGAACGACTCATAAAACTATATTTATGCACTAAACTTTATGTAAAAACCTATTTTAATAAAAAACTCTTTCATTTAGAAGTCTCTGCAATTCTACTAAGAAACCAAACGAATCAAAATTAAACGATAACGAGAGTAGTTTAACTGGAAATTACAAGGTAAATTGTAAAATCTAAATATAGAAGCTATCTGTGAGGCCGTTAAAAGGAGTTAAGGGTCAAAACCTAACACAAAAAGATATCATGAAACAAGGATATTGGTTTTTAAAAGTTGATAAGTAGATACTTAGGTTTTATATTAAAAAAATAGAAAAAGGAAAAAAATGTTAGCTAGCTTATTTTAGTTAAATAGCTATTATATTTTATACAAAAACAACAATGAAAAAATAGTATAGAGCTTTCAATTACGTAATTATAGAGAGTTTTGAAACTTGTGTGCATTTTTGTCCCAAGACGAATGCATCCATTTACTCCATTCTGTAGTATTTTGCTTAACCGGCTACCTATAATTTTAAACAAATGCGATCAAGGTAATCTACACGGTATTTAGAAGTTAAGGAGCTGCATTTTTGGATTTGTTAAAATTCAAGATATTATCGGCTAACGAATAATGTAAAATTTAAAAAAATATTATATCAAAATTCGAAAATTTAAACTTGTCTCATTTTCTTGGTATAAAGTGCTACTTTTTTGACAAGATTTGAATACACTACTACTACACATGTAATCAAATTGCTGCCTGGCGATCATGATTGTACAAACATTGTTTCATGTTAAGCCAGCCAGTGGGAGAGGGGGGTGAAAATAGGTGCTGAGGATACGTAAAGTTAATTCATGTTTCATGTAATGTGCTCTTGTGTATTTCTTCTATAATCTTTTGTAGGGGAGAGTGAGGAAGAATGGGATATTTTTCATAAAAATAAGGAAATCAACTTTGTTTGACACAAACATTTAAATTTATAGAATGCAAAATAAAGCATTTACTAATGTCCATGAACAATATAGAAACATAATTTGCAGAAACTATTTTATAATTAAAGAAATTGTAAGTTTTAAAATGTGACAATACCTCCTCACTAACAGGAGAAGTATGGGGCACCACTAAATCGAAGACATAAACCACAAATAGTCTAGTGTCAGGTAACAAAGAAAAAATTACAAAGATTGAAGATTGTTAATAACCGTTTCACAACATCAAATCACAGTACCTTCATCAGTAAAAGAAAAATTACTTTTGTGGTCAGAGGTCACATAAAAGTTTACCAGTTCTGTTTATTTACAACTTGAAGGAAATTAATATATTTATAATGTTATAATTAATATACTACCCTCTAAAAATATTTGCATGTTAGAAATTTACATTCAACTTATTAAAAATAAGGAATTAGACATGTCTTATTCCTCCCTCTACTTTCGTTTATCTGCAACTTCTTCCTTAAACAAAAAAGCTGATTTTTGACATTGTTTAAATTATGCAGTATAATGTTCCGTAAGTAAAGACATTATTACATCTGCTCATAATCAAGTCCTAATAAACGAAAAGTTTAAAAAGTATATGAAGTAAATTTTCATTTGATTCTTGAAATTATCTTTTTCTTTATTCGATTGCAAGCTTATGTAGATCAGCACTTTTTTTAACTGAAGATTGGCGCACCATTGCTTTATTTAGTGTGTGATTGATGAAGTATTTAGAATGATCCATAAGAGAAAAACCTACTGTCCAATTGTTCCCACTGTCCCATTCCACCGCACTCTCCCCATTAGAGATTGTTAAAAGTGTTGTGATGTGTTTTTTCATATTTTTCAAATAAACTTTGTGTTTTCTTCGAACAAGAAGCGTTTTGTGCTAAAGTTTTTAAGTTTGATAACCTAGGATTACACATGCAAAATTAAGTGGAAAACTTAAAGGAATATGACAATCGTAAATTCTTTTGTGAGTTCCTATAAATAAACAGTTACGTACACTCTTTTTAATACCAAACATATCATAATAAGCTTGGATAACTTAATCGGACTCGGTCTAGGATTATTGTAACTATGGGGCTGTACAAATGTAACGTTATCATTTTAGGAACCAGGGGAGGGGGTCTGGCACACGATATCGTAAGATATCGGGGAGGAGTGCGATATATTTTGATGTCAGTATCACTTTTTCATCCAACAAAAAATTTCTTTTTATTTGTAACATAGACTTTGTTTCAAAATAGCATGCTATCCCTTTTGAGTCTGTTATCTATATTTATGAAAATATAAAGTTATTATCAAAATCATTAGATTATCATAAAATTATCTAATTTTGAAATGAATAATACCTCCACGTTTTGCATCTCTATTCTTCTGTCATACATATACATACATAATCGCGGTTCGAGAAATTATATGTGAACAATATTTGTATTGAAGCTTTCGTTCACTAATAAACAAATGAAAGCGAAAGAATGTTTTCCTCTTATTTTGTAAATTAGACTTTCTGTTCCCATTCCCCTTCCTCCATGCAGGAAAAGTACAAGACAATATTACTGTTGAATGCTTTATCTAAAAAAATGATATTATGAAATACTTTCAAATAGTAACTACTTTTTAAGTGTTTTTCATAGAAAGTAATGCTTAATTACTTCTCTTCATTTAAATAAATAAATATGTTAAAAATAAATATAACCAGTTTTGTATATCACTCAAAACAAAATAAATAAATTCTAAAAAAAGAAAAAAATCCGCATTGATAACTTTATCATTATAAGTGTGGTGGTGGCGGAGGGGGCGGCAAGATCGAGAGATAAGGTATGATATCAAAAGGAGAGGAGGGGTCCAAAATTTCTAAAAAGCTGATAACGTTATATAAACATAACCCCTATGTTCAAACACATTCTTATTTTATATGTCAATTTGTGTTTTCATTTTCAATAGTTTTTTGATCCGCTGAGAAATAATAAAGATTGTTAGGAGTGATGTATAGAAACTTTACGCAGAGAAATTTAGAATACAATTGCTAAAAGTCCTTCCGGCAATGCCGTGAGGAAGAGGTAGCTTTCATATACTTATACATTTATTTATTTATTTTAAAGTAAGTTACATTGATCAAAAATACTAAGGTCAAATTAGTGGAAATAATCTTATAAAATTAGTTATTTTATAAGATTGAATACTAGTTTTTGTCAAGACTGAATATTAATAGGAATTTTTAGAAATTAGTCATCTTTTATTCAACCTGGTAATATTTTAAACGATTTAGAGAGTCACCAAATTCCGCGATATCATAAAGTGTATGCCATTTTAAAGCAACATGATGGATCGTTCAGGTCAGACCGTTTCAATATGTCATCCATAAGCAAAATTCAAAGTGCTATAACTCAATCATTTTTTAAGATATAGACAAAACAAAAAGTGTTCTGGAATCATTGTTTTAAGTTTTAACACGTAAAAGAAAAATGTTTTTCAACTTTAAATTTTTTCGCATTTAATTTTAAATTTTAAATTTAAAAAAAAATGAAAATGGCCACCATTTTGAAACAAAATGGTGGATGATGCTGGCCAACGAACTAGGTCGAGACATTTGTATTTACTATGTACATACCAAGTTTCATTGAAATCGGTTCATAAATACGCGTGTTATCACGTGACAAAATAAGATAAATGCCAGCCATAAAAAATGCCAGCCATAAGAAAAATTCAAAGTGCTATAACTCAATCATTTTGTAAGATATAGACAAAATAAAAAGTGTTCTGGAATTGTTGTTTTAAGTTCTAACACGTAAAAGAAAATTATTTTTCAAATTTTGATTTTTTTTCGCATTTAATTTTAAATTTTAATTTTTTTTTAAATTTAAAATGGCTACCATTTTGAAACAAAATGGCGGATGATGCTGGCCAACGAACTCGGGCGAGACATTTGTATGTACTATGTACATATCAAGTTTCATTGAAATCGGTTCATAAATGCGCGTGTTATTACATGACAAAAATCAGATCGTTTCAAAATGTCAGCCATAAGAAAAATTCAAAGTGCTATAACTCAATAATTTTTTAAGATGTAGACAAAATAAAAAATGTTCTGGAATCTTTGTTTTAAGTTCTAACACGTAAAAGCAAAATATTTTTCAACTTTTAATTTTTTCGCATTTAATTTAAAAATTTAATTTTTTAAAAAAATTAAAATGGCCGCCATTTTGAAACAAAATGGCGGATGATGCTGGCCAACGAACTCGTTTATATATATATATATATATATATATATATATATATATGTCAACATTTGGACGGAGGGTGGTTTTGGGGTCTGGGGGTCATGATCGGTGAAAATATACCAAAATTTTCCGGAAGTGCTTTCCTCCGGACGGCTGCAATAGGTAGCTTTTTACTTTTTGTAATGAAAGCTACCTAAAAGAAACTAACAATCAAAATAATTAACTACGCACGGAATTCTTCAACTGATCCCTGAAAATTTTAAAGAATGTTGATTCTACTTCTTAGAAGATTTAAGTATATTTGATTTTTTTTATGACATGAATTTCAATTATCTTTCAAAATACTCTTCTAGCATATTAGAAAGCTATTAATTCTGTTTTGTGTGATACATATTTTAATGGGTTATAATCAGACTATATTTTGTACTATTATTTTAAACATAAATACCATTCTACATAAATTTAAATATGATTAAATTATTTTACCTTAGGTATCAAAAATTTTAATCCAATTACATATATCAGTGATTAAATGGTGTTTTCAATCAGTTGATTTTTTTATAATTGATTAATATCAAATTTTTTTTAAATGTTTAAAATTAGATAAAGTATTAAAATTTAAGATGGACATTATTTGAATAGTTTCTGTAGATATTTTGCATTATGAATGAACAATACAAAAATGGTATAAATAATTTCCCAGCTTAAACTATTCCTTAGACTTGTAAAATATTAAATAAAATAGTTTTGTAAAACGTAAGTTTTTATCTGGCATAAAAGCATTTCAGTTAAAAATGATACTTAAATCTAACAAAATGTGCTGTATCATAATTTATTTAACTAATAAAGTTATTCATCTTTTATATAAAATAAGCATAGCAAGTATATATTAAATTTATCCAAGTAGGGAAAAAAGTACGCCTTGGTAGTGTGCTATTTTCTCAGCCTTCTTTTGCAATTACAAATTTATAGCAAATTGGGACTAAAGAAGATTAAAAAAAGTGATAGCTGCTCAAAAACTATATTAAAGAAACATATAAGAGAAAAAGAAATAATTGGTATAAAAATGTTAAATATCGAAAAAACCTCTTCGGTTGCGGTTGAATGAATGTTTTTATCAAAAAATATTTTGTGTACAAGTTAACATCAATTAACATAAATTTTTCTAAATGCAAACGCAAAACGAGCTAAAAAAGTTTTTTTTATTCTTATTTGCGATACTAACTAATGAAATTCTTATTTAAGTGCACTTTTTATTAGTTCTGTAATTTACTCATTGCTCCTATAGGTCATATTGAAGCTTTACAGCAACCTGCTTCTTTTAAAATTGCCAAAATTTACTTTGATTAGAAGAAAATTAGGGAAATTCACCTTTTGTAGTAACCAGAGATCATTCAACAAGAAATTCTTGCATACTGAATTATTTCTAAATCTGTGTGCCCAACACTTTATAAAAATATAGAACTTTATTTATAAAACAAGTAAGAAAAATCATGCTTTAAGCATAGATTATGAAACACTTTCCAACACTTAATGAAATCTTTAACAAAACTTTGTTATTTAGGGAAATAACAGTGTATAGACAAATATACCCAAATATGTATTCCAGTACATTCAAACAGCCCTGTATTTCATATGTCAGTTCATATAATGGGAAAATTTAGCTTAGCAAGAAAATACCCTGTAGCTTGAAATTTCTTTTTCAGCAATTCATACTTTTAGATGGAAACATACTTGAATACTTTTGTTCAGCCCTGTAGTTTACATTGTACCTTTATTACACTTCAGCATAAGGCTAAAATTTATTGTAAACTAAAACACTTTTAAAACAACTGAAATCACATTCTCATAAATCATCATTCATAGGCGTCCATGGACCGAATTCTTTGCGCGGCCCTGTATATCCCTTTATCTATATTCTGCAAACATTTCTCAGTAAATTGAATGCAGCTCAACGTAAAAATGCATAGCTTATTTAAGAACCAAGTTTAAATAATTTACGCTCATATTCAGCAACGTTGGTGAGCTCTTTTGAGTAGCCCTGTATATAACTATAACATTTATACACACCATATAATGTGCATATATTTAGCGAAATATAAACGCGAATATCATAATTAAAATGCATTTCATCCCTCCATCGGCCATCATCGGACACATATACAGTACTTCGGAAAGAATATACTATTTGAAATCTTTTGTATGGCCCTGATTTTTGAAAATCCAGGTGTGTAAACAGAATAATACAGCGCATATATTTTTCGAAATTTGCCCGAAATCTCATAGGGAACAGTCAACAAATTAAAAAATAACGAATATCTTGTGGATAACCCTGTCTAAACTAATACAGCAAAAGCTTTTAAACTGCAGATTATGCTCAAATAGCTTACTGTAATAAATTGTTATCATTTTTATTGTGATAGCATGTATACTCGTCGAAAAATTAACGTTTTTATAAAAAATAATTCAAAATTTTCACAAGTTCTTTAATACTTTTTAATACTAGTTCTTTTAATGCAAGTATAATTTACAGAGGTCTTAATATAAAAAAAATGTTCTTTTCAGAAAATATGACAAAAAACAACAAACAACATTGTACGCAATTTTCTGTTATCAAAATTAAAAAATAATAAAAATTGCATGAAAAATGAGCAAGTTTACTCAATAATCTTCATTGCGCATATATGACTTCAATTAAAATATTATTTGCATGATGTGTTAGATTTATGTACAGAGCAACTTTTCTAAAAGTCTCAAAAACATAACTTAAACATTCTGAAAATATTCGTCGATAGAATAAGCTCAAAATCTATTACTCCAAAAATAACGCAAACTATAATTAGATATAACCCCTCATCTTTTTGCTTTATTTTTGGAATAACGAATTTTGAGCTTATTCTATCGACGATAATTTTTCGAAATTTGAAGCTATGTTTTTGAGGCATTTACGAAAGTTGCTCTTTACATTAGCCTAACACATTATACAAAATACTTGCACATTATACAAAACATTACAATACATTATACAAAAATCATTGCAGTCATGCATGCGCAGTGAATAATTATTTAGTAAACCTGCTCATTTCCCTACAATTTTTATTATTTTTTTAGTTTTTATTAATAGGTATAATTCATAGATTCCAACATCTTCCTCTTTTTTGGCTCCAAAAAATTTTATAGCAAATTTTACCGTTTCAAATCTTTGTAACCTGCCTTTTAAATAAGTCAAAAATTTCGATTAACTTTTTCTGGGCCAAACAATGGGAAAAGTTGGCAGTTATGGTATAATGTGCAACATTATTTGTCAATTTTCTGAAAAGAACAATTTTTGTATATTACGTACTCTGCAGATATTAAGCAGTTTGTGACTAATTTTATAAAAAAAAATATTAATTTCTTTTGCGAGTATACATGATATCCTCATAAAAAACACAGTTTATTACGGTAATTTATTTAAGCATAATCTGTAATTTGACGCTTTTGCTACGTTAGTTTTGCCAGGTTTATGCAAACGATCTTAATTCTTTTTCAATTTCTTGACGGGGAATTATATGGGATTTCGAGAGAAAATCGTCGCGGAAATATATGACATTCACAAATTCTGTTTACGCACTTGATGTTTCAGAATAATTAGTCATATATTTTTCTAGATATTTAACAAAACATCTAAAATTGCAAGTGGTCGGCCACCTTTGGCTATATAGTGTATAACATTTTGATAAAATTTAGTTACATACTAGTTAGAAATTGTATGTGAAGCGAAACGAATGAGAAGTGTTCGTACGATGAAGTTTTAAAAATATCACTCTCGTGTATCAATCTCATAAAGTTGTAAATAGTTAATTACAATTAAAATGCTCACCAAACAATGTTCTCCCTATACCATTATGTAATGGAATACTATTGTGTGGCCTTGTAAATCAATAACAAATGTTCTTTGCATCACAGATTATGCAAAATGTATATTATAGTATGCACTTTATAGATGCATATAAATTTTTTTATGTTCGAATAAGTGTAACATCATTAAAATGCATTCGAATCATTTTTCCCCATTGACCGTAATGTAATGGAATACATTTGATTGTCCTTGTAATTCCAGCATGTAAGACCCTGCATCCAATTTTGATAAATTTGAAATGACTCGACAAAATTATATAATAATAATGTATTTCAAATTTCAAACTATTCGGTTGGGTAGTTTTTGCGTTGTTACATGCGGACGGACACACGGACGGACTATATGTGCTGGACAACTATAGGTGCTACGTATTTACATAATTACGAACGCACCTAATAATAAATGAGCATAAAATGTTGGAGTAAAATTAATGCGAGTGGCTGTGGTGTTCCAGCAGTGTGTTCATTTAAATGTGATTAAATTAAAGGGTAATGGAGAGCGATATTTCGATTTTTGAATATATTGAAATGTATGAATGATTAAAAATTATAATACTTTCAAAATTATAATACTTTCAATTTTCCCATAAAGAAATTTCCCATCAGAAGTTTTTCCCATAAAGAAATGTTCCGTAAGTGCAATTTAGATCAATACTTGAAAGGTATGGTGTGAAATTGAAACTATTCACTTAACTTAGTTTACAGAAAAACGAAAAAAAAAAAGTATTTTTATTAATAAAAATAATATGTTAGTACTTTTTTGCAATATATTAGGTTAACCAGGTTATTAGGTTATATATTAGGGTGTGGGAATTCTAAATAAAAAAAAAAGGGTATCAATGAAGAATTCTGAATTTTAAAAAGTAGACGTGAATAATGACATTACGACAGTAACTTTCTAGTTGACCTAATTTTGTTGCCATAACAACTACTTGCACATAATCTTAAACCTGTAATTTTTCTGGTAAAGGTAGAATTTAAATTTGAATATGGAAAAAGTGACTTCTTAAGTAAACTTTTATGAATAATTTTAGTTCTAAATCAAAATAATTTCGAAAGTAAAATAAGAAGAAAAAAATCTGAACATTAATTTTTATTATGTTATTTTGCAAGGTAACATGTAACAAAAAAAATCACAACATAAAAACATATTTGTGAAAAATATTTTGTGCAAAAAAATTTACTGCTAAACATGGCTCAAATTCTTAACTATCATTAAACTAGTGAAACATTTTTTTTTCTTTATTATTTATTACTTCTTTAAACATTAACGCAATTTACTTCTGATTTTTGCACACAAATTGGTTAATACGCGATACTCATAATTTTTTTTCAGGCAAAAAAAAAAAAATCTTTATTTTAAAATCACTATTACATCTCGATTCGCCTTAAAAACACGAATATAGTTATAAGAATAATTCATTGACTTAAAAAAGTCTGTAATGTCACATTTGCATCTGCACCATGTACTTAATCAATGTATTTTCAGAATAAGAAAGCCGTGTTACGATATTATCTAAAACTAAGCAACTAGAAAAGAAACAAAGAGATAAAGAAATGGATGCTTTTAACAATATTTTTAAAAGATCGTACGCGATAAATATTAGTTTCATCTGATAAACAGCACGACAAAGGCATTTATTCATTCGATAATGTACTTTGTTTAGCTTTTTTCTATTTATTCTTACAATACATCGATTATAACCACAAAAGGCTTTGTTATAACTTGGAATGAGCTGAATGTAACGGATTTTTTGCATGGACTTTTCATTCTGTAATACTTTTTAGATCTAGAAAAAAAATATTATTTGATTTTATTTTTATCTAGTCATCCCAAAAATCTTTTCTGATAATATATATACGTATATATAGCACAAAATTAAGATATTTTTATTCAGGGGAACATTATTCTATATAAATCTTTCTCTTAATAATGTTCCATATATTATATCGGCTTATTAAATTAAAAACCTCTCGATAAAATAATCTATATATCTCTATAAGTAAAGAAATATTATATAAATCTATTCAATAGTATTTGTTCCAAATTGCTAGGGCACGATATGCATTACATAAAACAGTTTTGATATTTATATCCCTAGTGAAATTCACTATGATTTTTTGCGTATATTAAATCTCTATAAATTCTTAATTTAATTTCTAAAATTTCATAATTAATAAATAATTTCGCTCTTGAAAACCAATTTGTTAAAATCATTCGCTTATAAATATATCAAGGTATTTTATTACAATATTTCAATGCTTTAATATTCTAATTTTTATTTTACTTGAATAAACCTATTTTTGCTTTTCTGTCAAAATTATCTGCCTGAAATCTAAAATATATTTTTAGACAGACACTTTTGAACCTAGAGCATATTTTTTTTTTATTTACACAACGTGTGCCTGGTTTAAGGCTATATAAAATTGAAGCAGAAATTTTTTTTATATATGGAAATTGAATCACCTCAAGTTTATTCCATCAGAACTGTTAATAAATCCCTCTTAAATCAGTTATGATTGATCACGTTGCGCTATAGAAAGTTAAATAGATATGCGCAGCCGCAAATTCACAGTATCCGCAAAGAAACTCTTCGGAAGCGTTGAATTCTGATAGGGATTGGCCGACGGGTTTTCACGTAACTTGGCGATAATTATACTTGGCGCAGCGATAGACGCTTCCGTCGAGTTTGATTTCCTTCGGAACCGAGTACAAAATAAAAATTTGTGTTTAAAAATTTTTAAAGAGCACAGCTTTCAGTAAGACACGTTCCATCCAATGCAATGCTGCAAGAGAAAAGCTACTTTGTACTCGGTTCGGAAGGAAATTAAACTCCTCGACGGAAGCATCTATCGCTCGCCATGTATAATTATCGCCAAGTTACGTGAAAACGCGTCGGCCAATCCCTATCAGAATTCAACCCTCTCGAAGAGTTTCTTTGAGGATACTGTGAATATGCCGCGCAGCCTTATCGGATTGAGCAACATGCGAGATGACGAGTAACAGAGGGAGTTTTCGGGACGAAAATACTTTGTAGTTAATTCGAATCTTTACTGGAGATGTCCGGTACCCACTAAGACGGTCATATTCAATCCCCGTGATACTTTTCAGATAAATAACGATACCTTTCTCTTCAATTACAACATATAAAGAATATTTAGGACTCCGGCTGCCACCCAGAGATGATTAAGTAATATTTTATTAAGGAGTAGATTGAGTACTTCTCCTGCAAAATGTTTTTGATTGTGTAAATAAAACTTGAAAATACCCAATTCGACTGTTTCATTTCGTAGTTTATTCGAATCTCTACGAGAGATGTCCGGTACCCAATAAGACAGTCATGTTCAATCCTGGTAATACTTTTCGGATACCTAACGATAACTTTCTCTACAGTAACAACATATAAAGAATATTTAAAACTCCAGCTGCCACACAGACGTGATTAAGTAATTACTTTATTAACGAGTATATTGAGTGTTTCTCTTGCCAATATTTTTTTTCATTGTGTAAATAAAATTTGTATCATGTTTCGTGTAAAACGAAATCTAAGAATTAATGAACCAAATAAACACAAAATTAAATTCATGTTTGAAATGTTCACAAAATGGGATCTACACTCAAAATCATTTATATGGGAATATATTCCAAGGTATAACCACACCTTTTATAGCTTTAATCGACGTATTGTAGAAATGAATGGGAAAACGCTAAATGAAATATAGTAATGAAATTGTAAATGCATGTTTACATAAGTATACACGCTAAAAAAATATCATTTGAATTCTTGATATAAGTTACATTCTCCCTGATGCAAATGTTATGAATATATTTACACGAGTCAGAAACGCTTTTCATCTATGTTCGAAAGTATTAACAAGCTGGAAAATTTGCAAGTGAAGCATAGCAAATGAGGTATGTTTGCACTTCAACGAAATTTAAAAATATTCAGATCTTGCTGTTATAGCATACAATACTTCGGATACAGTATAATGGTGGAAATCTTTTGTGTGCTCTTGTAAATACTATCTGATTTCTGTTATACAGTGAGTAACTTGTATTAAACCACAGCAATGTATATTAATTTAATAAAATATGAAAGAATTTAATATAATTAAAACACGCCCAAAACATTGTTTTCCCGTAAACTATAATGCAGTGGAATACTTTTGAGTAGCCCTGTAGATTAATAATAAATAATCTTTGTATCATAGATCGTACAAAATATATATTTTAGTATCTACTTCATAGATTCATGACAATGCTATTATATTCGATTATTATATATTATTAGTGTAACATCAGTAAAATGCACTTTAAACTATTTTTTCCTATTGACAGCAATGCGATGAAATACTTTTGATTGTCCGTGTAAATGGACTATGCATTCGATTTCAATAAAATTTGAAATGGCTCGACATAATTATCTAATAATTATATATTTTAAATTTCAAACGATTCGGTTGGGTAGTTTTTGAGTTGTTTAATGCGTACGGACGGACAGACAGACGGGCGGACCGGCGGACGAATTGAACGACAACTATTGTTGCTGTGTATTTACATAATTACGAACGCATCTAAAAAGGATGCATATGCAGGGTGGCATAAAAGTAGGTTTACAATTAAATATACATAACTGACTGTGCTCTTTCTTCTTCTGGGAAGAAATAAAGGATAAGGTTTAATCCAGAAAACATGTCACAGTACGACAGTGGAAAAATTTCATCGACGATGCGTTTAAGGAAGTTTGTTCTAATCGGAATTTGTGTAAGAGTGTCGAGAACAAGTTGCAGGAATATATCAATGCCGAAGGTGAAAATTTTTCAGTTCCTACTGTACTAAATATGTAACTATAAATGTTATTAAATCTTTATTAACCCATCAGTAGTCGTGTCTCGGTCTTTTTGCGCCCATATACAGGGTAATTAGTAATTAACGTGAGGTGTTCAGAGCCCTCTAGCGAGTAAAGTTTTGGCGAAACATAACCAAAATTGATCAGCATACATAGTAGACCATGGGATTTCGAATTCTTAAAAAATAAAATAAACAAATAAAACAAATTGCCACAAGGGGCAATTTTAGCGTTGTTTACTAACCTAAATGCATTAATTTGCATAAAATCAGTTCTGTGTAGCAATCAGGAGTATAAAAGGAAAGGCTGGGAAATTTTGCATCATTCTCAGGCCAACTGCTTTGTGATGGCTCTCACCTTACGGGATCGTGCTTTGCTAGTCAAAAAATATCGCCCCTTGGGGCAATTTTGGCGCATCAAAAGTGTATCAGCGTAAATGTTGAATAATCAAATGCCAAAATATACAGTACAGATCAATTTTATTCTGCTAAAATACTGCCTAAACGCTGATGGTACCCTGCACATTTTTCATCTCTTGTTCGACAATAGCTGTTACAACTTCGTCACTTGTTTTTGACAAGTCGCTTTGCGTCCTTGGCCTTGTTGCCGCGTAGTTAAAAATCAGTGAATCATCTTTTGTAAATCTGCTATGTTCTTTGGTCCTTTTCGCAGGTTCTTTAACCGGCGAAATTCAGGAAGAGCATCATTGCAATTCTCATTCTGCTGATAACACAGCTTGACTAGCAAAGTATGGTCCCGTATGGTGAGAGTTCTTTATAATGAGAACTCTCCTAGCCTTTCCTTTTGTACTCATGATCGCTACACAAAACTGATTTTATGCAAATTAATGCATTTTAGTCGGTAAACAGCTCTAAAATTGTCCTTAGAGGTGATTTTTAAATTTTTAATTTAATTTGTTTATTTTTACGAATTCGAAATCCCATGGTGTACTATGCATGCTGATCAAACTTGGCTATGTTTCGTCCAATACTTTACTTGCTAGAGGGCTCTGAACACCTCACGTTAATTACTAATTACCCTGTATATGGGCGGCAAAAAGACCGAGACACGACTACTGATGGGTTAATAAAGATTTAATAACTCTGAACACAACACGTTAATTACTAACCACCCTGTAAATTATCTTATTCTAATTCATATCCACCTACATATACATTGTTGAAATACCATGTAACTGAGTTTGAATGTGTCTTCACCATCATAGTAAAGTAACAAGACATCTCTGTTTTTCCTTCAAGTATATTTTTTAAAAGCAAAGTTGAAATTGATGGAAAATGTCTACGGAAATATCCCTAATGTCATCTCATTTTTACTTTTTCCCATTATTCCAAATCTCATGAATAAAATGTATAATTTGAGTAAACTGCAAATTTGTAATTTATGTCTGAATTTATATTGAAATATAATATCCGAATATTAATAGAAAACATTTTCTTCTTTTATTCTTTCTGTATGCAGGGGTCTGGCAGTAAAAAGACCGAGCGCCATTAATAACGTTCTGAAAAAGACGCGACTACTGTCGGGTAAAATTTCTATTAAGCATGTATTATAAATGTTGTTGTATTTATAACTGTATACCTAATTTGAATCACCCTGTGTTCCCATCTTCCTTGTTTTATGAATATAGAAATGCATTTTGAGTATCGTTTCATTCTATATTTATTGGCTCGCGACTACTTTTAAGACATAACAATAATATACTTTTCGATTAAGTGTTTTACAAAATGTTACAGTATTTAGAAAATCAAATTTGAATATTCATAATACAATTCATTTCAAGTAAACATGCTGTAAAATGTATGAATACATGGCATTTCATCGTGGCAAAACACGTATCAAGAACACTGCTTCTAGTACTTTATTGAATTATTTATTATTCTAAACCGAATAGTCCACTTAAAAGCACATATATTTTGAATATGTCCATTACGATAATGTTTAAGTACACATAAACCATTGTAAGTGGCACTTGAAGCAATTAATTATGTAGTTTCATTTACAAATTTGCAAATGTATACTTATGCATTAGTTCAATAAATCACAATTTAAATAACTAATGTGGGAAATACTTTACAATGTATTATTTAAACTAATATATTATATGGATTTAAATAATTTATTTAAAAATTTACGTTTATTTTAAAATTTATAAGTTCATATTATTTATAAATTCTTATAAATAAGTGAACTTATTTATAGGTTCAGATAAGTAATATTATTTTAAGTTCAAGTGAATCATGATAAAATTTATATAAAATATGTCAAAATTCATATGTTCGAAACTGATTGAAAAAATTAGGGATTATCAGCCTAGCTTCTTATATAAAGTCATTAAAATCTAAATGCGACGCGATTCCCTTTAGCTTTGTCGCATTTAGGACATATTTGGTGTTTTGTTAAATGAATATATGTTGTATTCAGCAGAAATTTAATGAATATTGTGCCCTTATTTCAAAACTTACTTGTTTCACAAAACCTGAAATTCTAATTTTACTATTATCCAAAAACAAATCATTGTCGCATTTTGGACATTTTTGTTGCATTTACGGTAGTTAAATCCTAAATGAAACGTTAAATTTCCTAAATGGAACAGTGTGCTTTATATATGTCAGTTGATCTTAAAATATTAATTTAATTGCTATACCTATTTTAATTGCTTTATAAAAAGCTGAAATACATATACTTATTATTTAACAATTGAAAAAAATTAATAAAATAAATAAATATACATACGGTTCGGGTTTAGTTCTATAAGATTGGATATCAGTATCAGTTTACAGTATTTATTTATGATTCTTGCATTAACATTTTAAGTAAAAGAACATTATCGAATTTAGATACAATGACATTAAAGTAATTTCCGGCGTATAATCTGCGGATAAAACAATAATTTTTTAACCCAGAATCTTTTTAAAAATAAATGACTTATTGGATTGCCGTAAATGTTTGACGTCGTTTGCTAAATAAAATTTCTGGCTCCAAACAGAATTGTTTTATTTTAGGATTATAAGTTGGAAAATACTGTAAAATATGTTTTTCTTTTGCTTTTTTTAAAGTTTTTTTAAAGATTAGAAACATTTTTTTTTTATTTATGTTTTTGCAGTTAACAAAACGCATTAAAGTTTGGAAAAATATAAGTTTATTACTACCACTTGTGACTATTTTTAAATTTCATCTCGTATCACTTTATCGAAACAAAAACTTTTCCCATAACTTTTGACAACATCCGCAAGAGAAATATACCCCAAAATGTTTTTTTAAATATTATAATACAAATAGAATATACAAATAAGTTCCGATTGCACCACTGATGTGTATTAATGTTATTCTCACACGAAAAAGTCTAATGTAAAATAGAATAAAGTTTCTTTCTAAAATGTTAGAAACTGAGTATATTTTTCAGATTGCAAAGGGTGTGATATTGCTCTACTTCCTTTTCTCAGGAGTAGGTTCAAATTAACTTTCATTCTCCTATGAATGCAGAATTTTTCTCATTTCTTAATCCGTCTAATTCTGAAGATGAAAATTTTTAACATTGGAGTCATCTAATATTTCAGTTTTAAAACTAGGAAAGTAAGTATGCATTTTCCTTTTCAATTACGTGCTTTAACAAAAGTAGTAAACATTTAAACTCTTCATCTACAACGTTTATTGCATTTAATAGAAGGTTAGTTATTTTTATTGACCAGGTAATAAGGCTGCCAGCTTCTTTGTACACAGATTTTTGTAAGGTTTTTATTTTTCTTACTCTTTAAAAATATTTTACTTTTTTCAGTTTTTAAATTTTTAAAATAATATGAAGTGAAAATAAAAGGGTGAAAATAAAAATAAACAATTTTCTCATGCCGGTTGTTATAGATATTTTATATTCTTTAAATCATTATATGAATAAGAAATTAATAAAATTAATGCAAATTTATTTAGAAAACTGATATTTTTTATAATGATAGTCGTTTTCACTAACTGTTAAAGGCAATATATCTTTTACAGTATCCTTACGCAATTTATTTAAATAAATGTATTATTCGCCGAAAGAGTATACCCTTTATTGAAAACAAATAATCATATGTAAACAGAACAGATTCCTGAGATCTTTCAATTGCAAATGCGATCATTTTCAAAGGATATTATTTATCTGATATAATTTAGTTCGCTGTGCCATTGATATACGTGTCTCTCAGCTAAACTGTATCCATTAAAAATGTGAGATTGTTTGGGATAGAAAAATCTCACGAATCTTTTCTTTTTTACATACGATTTCTAACATCATTGATTTTTAAGTTTTTTAAAATCAGTTCAACTTGTAATGGAAAAACTTTAGTAAATTTTTGTGCAATTATTTTAGTAAACTGTTTTATTTATTAGTTATAACGCAAGGTGAAAGTGCCAATCTACTCAGAACTCGTTTTGAGTTTTATGTTTTTCACTCATTATCAGTTTGCCGGTATGCCTAAACATCATAGCCCATTTTCACCACCGTCGTAACTCAGTTCTCATATTTAATCATTCTAACATACAATATCTATACTTTAGAACAATTAAATCGCTTCTTGTGTATGTTATTATCACAGAGCAGCTGTCAATCTCTGGCAACTAGTGTAAGTTTTCAAATATGGTCTGCATTTTTAAATTTAATTGATTTTTTCATGCTACGTGAATATTCTATATATCCTGCATGTGGCTTCAAAACGATTTCGTAAGCATTAATATAAATGAGTGCTTAAAGATTCTTTACTCTATTTATGTATATTAAAGCTCGGTTAAAATGTGTTTATATAGCATCTTTAAAAAATCATATACAAGACTGTGCCAAAAACAACTGCCTTTTGTTTTTGGCAGTGAATAATTTTTCGCATGATTTTAATTGAATTGAAATTCACGTAGGAGCTCTCCTATGTGTTTTAGAACTGCTCTAAATGTTAACACACAATATAAAATATATATAAATCTATAGATTAAATATGCACACATACACACACAAAACAAACACTGTTTTTTTTTTTTTTTTTTTTTTTTTTTTTTTGTCTACGACCGATAATGTTTGAAATGTAGTTTTGAAATCCGTTTTCTAAAAAACTTACTTCATCATATTACGGATACAGTTATTTAGATTAAATTGATATTCCACCAACGCATACAAAATTGATTATTTTGAAAAAAATTGACAGCACTCAAGCAAACATTAGCTTAACACTATAATCCAATACAATCAAATGAGCAAAAAACATATGATTGCAGATTCTATATGCACAAATACATAAAAAATGTTTCTTACAAATCAGATACAAAATGGCTGTTGACATATTGAATTATAAATATAGCAAAAAAAAATAATTTGTATATTTTATACAATAAAAGAAAAATATAATTAAAAACATAATCGTATGTTTTTATTTTAGTTTATTTTTCATAATGTAATAGCAAAATTTATTATTTTTTAATTTATGTACTTTAGTGCCAGTTTTAATGATAACTTGGATTTAAAACCTATCTTCATGATACCATTTACTGTCATTACATTAACATCTAACATAACCGATTAAGTGTACACTTTTACTTACTCATCATACGTAGTATAGGGTAAATCTTCCAATCGTTTTAAAAATCGATTTAAGAAAAAGTTTCGACGGATTTACATATTTCAGACACTAGAGATTCTGGAAAACATATTAGAAAAAATGACGACCATCAATCTGTGTGCCTGTCCTCTTGTCAGTAAACGCTCTATCACCCGAAAACATTGAGATAGAGGCTTAGAATTTGGTATGCTTGTAATATGTAGTAAAGCAACGAAGCCTATTGAATATAAGTAAGTTCGATTATCCGGATTCATTTTTTTCGGACATTCGAAATAATCCTTCTGATGCAAGGTACATAAATTTTTTCGATTTTTTTTACTTTAAAGAGCGAATAAAAAAGACAATAAAAAACATAAATTTTGCATTAAGAATGAAGTCAATCGGATAACTTTTTGTTGAGATATTTGTAACCATGTTATCCACAATCTTTGATTTTTCCTGACCCTCTATTTCATTTGAATTTCAATTCAAAGATATATTTTAATTGAAAATGAAACGCTTAATCTAACGCAATAATCTTTTAGCTAATATAATTGGCTGTTTTGGAGTTATAAGGATGCTTCTTTTACGCAATTCAAAGTTATTTTTTATTTTCATATTTTATAGTTTGCATATTCATGATGGGTAAGTATTACGGTGGCCCCAACTACTAGTTTTACTGATTTTACTGAGAAATGATTTGTTAAGAATAAAACTAAATGCAAAATTTGTAATCTTACAAATCTTATATTACATTCCACTATTATTAGTGCAAAAACCTTCCATACAAGGATTGACATATGTACTACTAAAAGCTCTCCTATTTTTTTAAGGAAACTTTGTTTCGTATGACAAGGTTGTTCGTCAGCCAAATGATGTTTATTCATTTCATAAACACAATTCTTTGTAATTTATAATATGCCTGAAATTGTTTAAGTAAAATAACTGAAATATTAGTTTTGTGACAATGGCATTTATAACTAGTTTGAATGCATATTTATTCTCATAAATATTTTTGTTAGTTACGAAAAAATTAACAGTTTATTTATATTAGAATAACTGCTGGAACCAGTCTTTTGTTTATAGTGCATTTACAATTTTATTCTTATTACCTACTCATCATACGTAGTATAAGCCCGTAAAGCGTGATGACGTCACTGCAACGTCGTTGTGAAGTCATATTGTGACTTTGTGACCATCGATTGTCGATGTGACGTCACGTGACATCGGTGTGGAGTCACAGTGACTAAAATGTGAAGTCGTTATGGCCGTTTTAGAGCTCTTTTGTGACGTTTCACAAAGTGGTCACAATGTGACAAATTTGTGAAAAATGTGTCATTTGCGACTAATTTAACATTAACATTGTGACGAAGCTGTGAGAAAAGCGACGATATTTAAATTGCCAGAAACATGTTTTTTAAAGTAGATAACATGTTTTGAAGGTTATTTATAAATTTCTAAAGATTTTTAAGAAAGTCACATCTCAGTCACAATGTGATGTCACTGAGTGGTGGCATTTTGGTCACAGATGTGATGTGACCAAAATGACTCACAGTGACGTCACTGTGACCATGCATGCTATTAGGGAGGTACGTCTTGTAATCGCTTTATTTTATTTTTTATTATTTATTTATTTATTTGTTTATTTATTGCTGATTTAAACGTTTTAGACACCGGAGATTCCGAAAAAAATAGGAAAAAAATTCTGCCCATCTGTCTGTGGGCTTGTCTGTCTGTCTGTAAACTCTCTATCTCCCGAACAAATTGAGAGAGAGACTTAAAATTTTGTGTGTATGTAGTATTTAATACCAGAAAGATGCAGGGTTGGGTTTTTGCCGGCAGAAAGTGGTTTCTGCCGTTCCAGTGGCAGAAAGTGGTTATAACTGGATTTAACCGGCAGAAACTGGCAACAACTGGCATAAAGACATTCTGTGACATAATCTCTGATTTTTTTTTTAGTAATATTAAATTTATTAAGTAGTTCATCCTTAAATAACTAGTACTTAAATAATTCAAAATAAATATATGCACACAAATAAAATATTGTGGATAGTTTTAATTAAAAAAAATTTTGATTTTTGAAAAATTGAGTAATGTAACAGATTTTTTTTTTTTTTTTTTTTTTTTTTTGTTACATATGCATATGTAATTTATGTTTAAACAATTATTTTATACAACTCAATATTTTATACTCAACAAATTAAGAAATAATATGGGGGCAGAAAGATTAGCAAAATTAGTCCTATGTTATGGAATGCTTCGTGGAAAAAATACTAATAGTATATCTGAGTGGTAATTTGTTTCTTCAATATTGTAAAATAATTGTACAAGATATTTCATTAAATTTTCTTTGTCTATGTTATTTTTTGTGCTTCAATTATTTACTTATATATTTTCACAAGAAATTGCATTATGTTATTTATTTAAAAATAATCTGAAAAGTAATTTGTTATTAAATCAGAATTTTTTGTAAATTTATTTTTAAAAGAAATAGAAATTCAACTGTAAACAATAATATTAATAATTAAACTTGTACAGTATTAGGTTATTGTTGTGAAAGTTTCTGTTTTTCAAGTGAATGAAAATTAGTGTTTTAAATAAGCAAGGTATGTATTTATATGATCATTTTTAAACGTTTTGGTACTTTGAATAACATTCATAATCTTATGTTTTAATTTTTAGCTCAATGGTTTACATATCAAATGTAAGTGTGAATTATGAATCATTGCTGAGTAAAGTTCTTATTTAGGACTGTTTCTTAGTTTCTGCCAGTTTTTGCCACTTACTGGCAGAAACCAATTTCTGCCATGCCGGTTTTAACCGGTTTCTACCGCTGGTTTTAATCACCCCGGCAGAAACTTGCCAACCCTGGAAAGATGTCACTAACTTCGATTAACATGAACTGTTTTTTCGGTTTCGTGAAATATTCATTCTCATAAAAAATACATAAAAGTTTTCAATATATACATATATATATATATATATAAAAACAGTGGTTGTAGAAAACAATAAAAAATATGAATTTTGCATAAATAATGAAAAAGATTGAATAACAAGATCGAGTAAATAAATAGATCGAGATATTTAAAATCCTATTTTCTACACTCTTCGATTTTTCAAAACCCTGTATTTCATTCAAATTTCAATTCCAATGTATATTTTATTAATAAATGTGACACTTCATCTACTTCAGTAAGCTTCTGTTTAATGGGATTATCATTTTTGCAGTTATAAGGATGTTTGTTTTACTACTTGTTTTACTACTTGGTTTTTTACATTGACAAAAAAAGTGTTGTCCAAACTATAAATGCCAATAATGGTTTATCGTAAAGTGTCACATGTACTTGACATTAAATACATTATATTTATTTGTATATCATAACTGATTTTTAATTTGAACTTTTATTTGTATATCATAACTGGTTTTTAATTTGACATTTAATTTGTATTTCTTTTACTAATTTGTTTGTTCTTTTGTTATATAAAATAAAAATTAATATAATTTGTATAGTTTACGAGTAGTTGCCGATTTATATAACTTGTCGAAATGGGTCGATGGGATAATCAAGTAGTACCCGTAATTCCGTAATGGAGCTTTACTATGTATTAAAACTATACAAATATGCATTTAAATTTTATTTTTCAATTGCAATACATTTTATAAATAGTTTACATATGTTTTATTTTCATATTTCACTATTATGCATATCCATGACGAGTAAGTATTATGATGGTTCCCAACGATTAGTTTTCCTTTATTTTTTGAATTAAGGCAAAAGAAATATAAAAAAATTACATTGTTTAATTAGATATTATAAATAATAAAAATATTTTTAATGTAAATTGTACTCCTCCATGAAAAAAAAATAAAGTATATTTTTATTTTATATATTTGCAATTTTCTTTACGATTTTTTTACACCATTTAACACAAAGAAAAATAAAATCACTTTTGATTATCTGACTGTTCTTTCATAAAAATGCTTTAAAGTTGTTTAATAAAAAATTTGTCTTTAAAAATGTAAAGAAGAAAAAATGAATCAGCCATTTTATAACTTCAAACACCGGCATACATCTTTAGGGTATCAATATTATATTTATTTTCACAAGGTTCAAATTATGTTTTAAGTACAAATCTTATTTCTTTTTAAAATACAACAAAAAACATTTAATTTTATTTAAAAAGGATTATAAACAAAATAAACAAGATAATAAAAAATAATATCCATCAAAATGCTTGTTTTGAAACAACAAAATTTTCAATGAAATAAAAACTTTAGAAGCAGCTTCAGGTCTTTTAATTTCAATAAAAAATGTTCAATAGTTTTGGAACAATATTTAATATAAATAAAGAAAACGATTTAGTTAATTGTTCACTTACTGTTTGTGGCCATATTTTTTTTTTATAAACTCAAAATGAAAATAGTTAAAGGCGTACTTTTCAAAGATCGACTGATAAAAAAATTCTTTTTTAAGGTATTTTTATAAGCCTGCCTCCCCCCCCCCCCCCCCGCCCGCGTTTATGTGAAATTTTCCTCGTTTTTTTTTTTTTTTTTTTTTTTTTTTTTTTTTTTTTTTTTCAAAAACCATTTATAACCCTTCATTTTTTCTTTCCCCTTTAAAGTTTTCAATCCTTTTTTTATTTAATTTTTATATATGTATATATATATATATATATATATATATTTTTTTTTTTTTTGGAAATTCCTCCAGATTTTTACTTTTATATCTCCAATACAAGAAGAGATATAAAAGAAGAGAGAAATATCTAAAGAGTTTAGATGAAAATAATTCGTGTTATGAAATTTATTTTTATCTAAACTCTTTACATATCATTGTAACATAGAATAATATTTTTCTCGCTACCAGACCATTCACAGGAATATTCCTTTCAAATGATACTTTTAAATATTTCCCTTGATTTTTGTGTACTTGGATATAATATATATTTATATTGAGTTTAAGTTTAGTAATTTTTTGTTCATATTTTTTTTTATATCTAAATAAATTATTTTATGCAAGTTTGTTTCATTGTTTTATTACTATTGTAACGGAAACTTCTTAGCTTCTTTAGAAGAGAATTTGAAAGCAAAACAAAGAAACAAAAAAAAATCTGATTTTATTTTGAAATTGTAACAATTATGTGATATTTCATAAATTCCAACGTACCCTCTCGCATCGTCAGATTTTCAGGTGTGTTCCTAATTTTTCAAATACGTAGCACTATAATCCTCAATCAGTCCGTCCATCCATCTGTCTGTCTATCCACCTGCCTTTCTGTCCGTCTGTCTACACATAAGAGAGCAAAAACTATCCAACCGAATTATTTGAAATTTACAATCTATACAGGGTGAATCTAAACTACTGAGCAAAAATTTAAGGGGTGATAGTACAAATCAAAATAAATAATATTAAATGGGAAACTAGGGGTCCCAAACGTCTTCCGAAGAAGATAGCAGCAATCGAAGTTAAGGTCCAAAATTTGAAATGATTATAAAAAATATAAAAAATGGTCGATTATTTTGCGGTTTTAACAAAAACTATCCTTTATATCCATATTTTCTTGAGAATAAATTATAAAGATAAATTTCAAAAAAAGCCGATAGAGGGCGCTTTAAACTTTGGAGTAACGAACAACTATCTTTTACCGTTATTTTTTGCATCTCATTAATTTTTTTTAGAAGTTTAGACATAAATATAAATTTTGAGCTCAAAATCTGTGGTTAAGTAGCGCAAACTGCACTGCGTTCAATGGGTATGTGGAGGTTTAAATTTCAAATGATTATAAAACACGAAAAAATTGGTCGATTCATTTGCGGTTTTCTCTAAAAACATTCTTTACGTCAGTATTTCCTTAAAAATAAATTTCAAAGATAAATTTTAAAAAATTCTGTTAGAGGGCGCCTTAAACTTAAGAGTAAACAACAACTATTTTTAACCGTTATTTTTTTTTATCTAAATAAATGTTTCAAAAGCTTAGACTTAAATTTTGAGATCAAAATCTGAATCGTTGTGAGTAATTAAGTAGCGAATAATTGAACTGTGTTCTTAGGGTGGGCAGGGTAAAATTTCAATTCTTGAACACAGTTCAGTTTGCGCTTCTTAACCCCTCCCAACGATTCAGAATTTAAGTCTAAGCTTTTGCAAGCATTTAATTCGATACAAAAAATAACAGTTAAAAATTGTTGTTGGTTACACTAAAGGTTAAGGTGCCCCCTAACGGACTTTTTTTTTAATTTATCTTTAAAATTTATTTTCAAGGAAATACTGACATAAAGAATTATTTTAGAAAAAAACCGCAAACTAACCGGACCAATTTTTCCGTTTTGTATAATCATTTACAATTTGAACCTTCCCACCCCCATTGAACACAGTTCAGTTAGTGCTAATTAACCACTCTCAACGATTCAGATTTTCAACACAAAATTTAAGTTTATGTCTAAGCTTTAAAAAAATTAAAGAGATGCAAAAAATAAGGATAAAAAATAGTTGTACGTTACTCCAAAGTCTAAAGCGCCCTCTATCGACATTTTTCGAAATTTATGTTTATAATTTGTTTTCAAGACAATACTGACATAAAGAATAGCTTTCGTGAAAACCGCAAACGAAGCGACCATTTTTTCCGTTTTTTATAATCATTTCAAATTTTGGACCCTAAATTTTGATGGCGCCTATCTCCTTCGGAAGACCTTTGTGACCCTCAGTTTCCCATTAAATATTATTTGTCTTTATGTGTACTATCACCCCTTAAAGTTTTGCCCAGTAATATAGATAGACCCTGTATTTGTTGGATAATTTTGTTGAGCTACCTCGAATTTTATGAGATTTGAATGTACTGTTCAATTACAGGAACAATTAAAAGTAGTGAAGAGTGGGGATACTTGAGCTATAGGGGATACTTGAGCCACCCCTATTATCTCTACAGTTGGTTAATTTTTCTTTATAAGATTGGCAATATGGTAACATATTTATAGTTCTGAACATGTAAAAAAAGAAATCACATAATTTGTAACGATTTTGAAAATATGGTGATTAATTGCTGTTTTTCCCCTATCTCAATAAATATTTAGATGCATGTTTTTTATATTTTTTTGTATTAAAAGTTTTGTTTAAAGTTGCAATCATATAGATAAATTTAATAAGTATAATTTCAATTGTATTTTGAATTTAAACTAATTCAAATAGCTGCATGCTTTACTTAGTAAAACTCTGATAAACAAAAATGTTGGTAATGGGGATACTTGAGCCAGTGAGATTGGGGATACCTGAGCCATGGCTCAACCATCCCCACTAGGAAATTAGACATGGATGAAACAAACAAAAAATAAAATTACGTCCTTATATTTACTATTTCATTTTTTTTCTGGATAAAAGGCAGAATAATTCTTTATTTTTTTTTCTTTAAAAAAAAATGACTTCGAAAAAAATGTTTAAAAATGTATATTTTTTAACGAAAATATCCTTTTTTATTTTTCATTTTCACTAACAAAATAGCCTGTTTAGATAAATGTAAACATAGTTTTCAATTTAATTTTTATTACATTAAAACAAATTTTTAAAACTGTTTTATATGTCATAATCTCTAATACTTTAATTAGTTATGTCCAACATATTAAAATATTTATTTTTTAATATAATATATTAAGATTAATAATTATATTCAAATTGTAACCTCTTCTGTTACTGTAAGTTTTTTTAAATCAAAGAAATGACTACTGTCCCCAACAGAGGGCACTACTGAGTTACCATGTAGCTAAAAGTAAAAAGATGTTGAAATGATCCTTCGATCACCAGCTATAAAGACAAAAATTATCGTATTACTAGCTTCGTTTTCTCAATTAGTTTTGAAGGACTTTATGTATCATAATTTATCATTCTGTAAAATATTTGTTCAAAAATAAAGCGAAAAAAATTACTTTTGTAGGTTTTTTTCCGTACTGGCTCAAATATCCCTTCACCATGGCTCAAGTATCCCCCCTCATGGGTATACTTGAGCCACGATGCAAAATAAAAAGTTGAACTCTATTAGAAATAGAAAAAATAGTTCAAAAATTATTGAAAGTGGTTTTCAGTTCAAGAAAAAGTATCAAATTTCATTTTCAATATTTTATTTTGTTCTAAAACATTCTAATTTTTTTAAGAAAAATTAAAATTTAAAAAGTGCCTTAAGTATCCCCATCTTCCCCTATTCCGTTACAGTAAGCGAATAGAAATAAATAGTTTCAAGTGCATTTTATTAATGTTACAATCTTCCGAACATAATGAAATTTGTTAAATAATTTGAAGTATATATTAAAATATACATTCTATATACAATCTGGGGTGCAAAGCGTTTTTTTTTTTTTTTTAATTTACATGTCCAAGCAAATTTATTTCGATGCATAATCGTATGGGGCAGGAAACATTGTCTAGGGACGCTTTGATTATATTAAACTGTTTCACATTTTATGAAATAGATATCCGCTGCTGAGGTTTACTACAAATTACTTCCTGTATAATAGAAAGCAGATAGTATTTTCAGGGGTGCAGTTTCTTACTTTATTTTATTCTTTTCGTAAAAGTTCATATTATAAACCTGCTTTAAATGTCTTAGAATTTTCAGTCTGCTAAAGAATTGGTCAGTTTCAGTATTTTACTGTAGGTTGTTTTCACATTTATTTCACTAAATAAATTCTTTTTATTTTTTTTAAATTAATGGTCCTTATTAAATGTTTACCGATTATACGTATAATATTTATTATATGGGTTACAGATATTGGATATGTATGATATAACTAAAGCGGTTATACGTATTGTTATAATCAATTTATATGGTACAGCATATATCCGCAACTTATTCCTGAGGATAAATGTATAAATAATTAAAAGATTTTCTGTACTGTAACCGATGTCTTTTGTATGTACATGTAAATTAATTTTAAAAAATACTGCGAATGCTCTGTTTTAACGTGATCGTAGTGAAATTCACTGATTTATATCAGTTTCAACGCATATGAAATAGCTAAATTTCATTAAAATACTCTATAAACGAGTTTTTTCCATGTGCCATAATGTACTCGAATATTTTTGAGTGTCCCTGATGTAAATGAACCATTATTCGTACATACATTGTATGCAATACCAAACATGCTTTAGTGACGCTAAATAAGCCTTATGAATTGCATGAAAACCAGAGTATATGAATGTGAGTTAGAATGTGGAAAGAGAAACCGAATGCATAAGCACTTTTGAAATTTGTTTGAAAATGCGAAACATTTATTTAAAAAGGAAATTGAAGCATAAAGCACGAAAGAAAACATCTTTATCTCTTGTATATTTATTGCAGTTTTTTCTTTCATGATTTCATATTTTTTACAGCAGTAAAACTACCAACAACCCAAAATATTTACCACGCACAAACTGTTCGTGTGTGTAATGAATTGTGCTAATGGACTCTAACGAATTCTAGAGTTTCTAATAACGAAACAGTTCTTTCTACGTACATAGATACAAAAACTGGAATCAGAATTGACACTATGGCCAGTTGCGAAACATATCGCAATATTGGTTGATGGACTTTATTAGTCGAATTAAACACATAATCTGTATAATTCTTTTCTATAAAAATAATAGATATTATTACTAACAATAATGACCCCATGGTCATTTTAGCTATCGGCACTGCTCATTAAATGCGATTTAATTCTATAAGAAAATTCTACGCGAAATCAACAACAAAACCATGAATCGTTGTTTGTTGCAAAGTGAAAAAAAAGCTGTAATTTAAGAAATTACAACGACTATTTGGAAAATGATATTTTCAAAGACTAAAATTTTAAAGACTTATAAATAAATTCTACATTTAAATTAATAGTAATAATAAACATAATTTTTAATGATGTTTAAAACAAGTCACATATTACGTACCCAATGCATTAAGCATTTATATTCCTAGATCAATGATACAAAAAACAGTAGTTTTTATATATACAACTTTAACTGTTTAAAATGTTCATTTTTCTTTGTACATTCACAATTCTGAACACCTCATATTACCTACGACATGGATTAAACATTAATACTCCTTGACCCATCCTAAACAAATTTTACACGAAATTACAGTTTCACAGTTTTCGGAAATACAAATTTTTAAACTTCTAAACATCGAACATTTTAAATTTTTACACCATTGAGTAGAAAAAATGCACATTTAATTGAAATTTGTTTGAAATCTTTATCACAATTTGTTTTTAAATTATTATTTTTTTACTGTTGTTATTATTTTTTTTACATTATGGCTACAGAAGTATTCCCTTTTTGGACATCAAACATGGACCAATCAGAAAACGAATAAAATAAAAAAGATTCGAAATTCAACTAATACAAAGATTCAGATATACTTCAGATTTCCCAGTTCTGTACCAAGGACAACAACGGTTTTTAAAATACTTTTTAAAAAATCGGGTGGAATGTGTATAGAAGTGCGTTCAAAAAATGTCAAGGCCAACCGTAACACAGAGGACTGCCAAAGATTAAAGTTCTTTTTTAAAAACGGATTTCTTTATAGCTTTTTAAGCAAGCATGTTTTTAGAAAAAAAGGATAAACCACTCAAGTTAAGCATAAGCATGTTAAATTCGTTGTTCCGTTATAATCTATGATCAAAGATTATGTGAGCAGAAATATTTACAAACACATAAATATTTATAAATTACAATACTGTGAATTAAAATTATCTTTACAACACTGATCTTTACATCAGTCTGAAAGAATGTACATAGTTTTTTAATTAGATGAAAGAAATAATGTATCAAAATTTCCAACTTGTACTTTTAACTACAATTAAGTGTTAGGGGAGAGTGGGGATACTTGAGCATAGGGGATACTTGAGCTACCCCTATTATCTCTACAGTTGGTTAAATTTTCTTTCTAAAACTGGCAATATGGTAACGTATTTATAGTTCTGAACATGTAAAAAAGAAATCCCACACCTTGGCACCATTTTAAAGGTATAGTGATTAATAGTTGTTTTTTCCCTATATCATGTAAATATTTGGGTGCATGTTTTTTTTTACTTTATTTTATTTTATTTTATTTTTTTTTATAATCAAAGTAGTATAATTTCAGTTGTATTTTGAATCGAAAATAGTTCTAATAGCTGCTTGATTTATTTAGTAAACTCTGATAAACAAAAATAGTAGTAGTGGGGATACTTGAGCCAATGAAACTGGTGATATTTAAGCCATGGCTCAACCATCCCCACTCGGAAATTAGACATGGGTGAAACAAACAAAGAATAAAATCACATCTTTATACTCTCTAATAGATTTTTTCTAAATAAAAGGGAGAATAATTTTTCATTTTATTTTTTTTCTTAAGAAAATAACGACCTAAAAATGCTTAAAAATGTATATTTTTTTAATGAAAATATCCATTTTATTTTTCATTTTGACTAACAAAATAGCCTGTCTAGATAAATGTAAACATAGTTTTCAATTTAAATTTTGTTACATTAAAATAACTTTTTACAACAGTTTACAGGTTATAATCTCTAACACTTTAATTAGTTAGGTCCAACATATGAAAATATTTATTTTTTAAAATAATATATTAAGATTAATATTTTATAGTGAAATTGTAACCTCTGTTACTATAACTTTTTTTAAACGAAGAAAATTGAAGAAGAATTGGTAAAAAGAGCGTACAAAAAACAAGAAAAGCAACAATAATCACAATTCAAACTTACCTGCATGGAGCCAAAGGTGATGACAAAATCTTTTCCTGTGAAATCAAAAAAGTATTTGAAATATTAGAATGATACATCTGGCTCAGATTCCAACAGCTACTCGCCCCACCAGTGGCCGAGAGGTTCAGACCTCTCAACTGGTAGACGGCAGGTGCTGGGTTCGAACCCAATCGCGGCTGTCGGCCTAACCGTTCGGAGTTTTCGTGGTTTTCTTCGAACCTTGCGTAAATACGGGTTAGGTTCCCTTAGAAAGACCCCCACGAAGGGCACCCCCCCCCTGGTCCTATATCCCATTAGTGTAGATAATCGGACGACAAAAATAAACCAAACCAAACCAATCCAACAGCTACTCAATTAAAAGCATGAGTTCGACTATATCATTAGAGGAAAATTCTGTCAATGATGGTGATGATATGAAAAGAAAACCTTCTATTGATGATTGGTTACTAATAAAATATGCCGGAAAGAAAACTGTAAAAAAAATTGTTGGACAAGTGCTTAATATTTCGAAAATTAAATTTGCCCGAAGAATTGTAGATTCCAAATTTAAATGGCTCACAACTGAGAATGTTTCTATCATCTACATAACTCAAGTTGAAATGATCCTAAGACCACCAGTTCTAACGACAAAAAAATTATCGTATTACTAGCTTTGTTTTCTCAATTGGTTTTGAAGGACTTTCTATATCATAATTTATCATTCTGTAAAATGTTTGTGCAAAAATAAAGCGAAAAAAATTACTTTTCTAGGTATTTTTCCGTACTGGCCCAAGTACCCCTTCACCATGACTCAAGTATCCCCATCATGGGGATACTTGAGCCACGATGTAAAACAACAAGTAAAAAATTATTAGACATTAAAAATAGTTCAAAATTAATTGAAAGTGGTTTTCAGTTGAAGAAAAAAATATCAAATTTTCATTTTCAATCTTTTATTTTGTTCTAAGAAATTATACAAAATTTAAAAAAATTAAAATTCAAAAAATGGCTCAAGTATCACCATCTTCCCCTAGGTGTTTGCAAGGCATTATAGTAAAATGTAACAAAAAAAATTGTCCAATCAATTCAAATTTTATGACTATCGGATGTATAGTACAATTAAAGGCACAATCAAAACTAATCCGTTACATTACGTTCAATTTGAAAAAAGAGTTTCAAGTGCATTCTTAATGAAAGTACCCTCTTTGGAACATAATACAATTCACATGTATCTATGAAATAGATACTAAAATGCAAATTGTGTACAATCTGTGGTGCAAAAAATATTTGTTATTAATATGCAAGATGACACAAAATTATTCTATTACATACTGATATAGGGAGAAATAATGTTTGAGGCGCGTTTTAATTATATTAAACTATTTCACATTTTATAAAATTGATATTCGTTGCTGAGGTTTAATATGAGTTTATTCCTGTATAATAGAAACTATTAAGCCTTTACAAGGACACACAGAAGATTTCGGAAACTGTTTTGTATCGAAAATACTTTTTTTTTAAACTTCGTTATAGTACGAACGCACCACATGTCTTACGTGTGACGTGCAACTTTTCACTTGTTATTATTATTGATATTACGATAAAGGTTGCATGTATTTCAGTGCTTAAGATCTGTTATTTAAAGCTAATAATCACCGTCGTAATAGCAAATATTCGTATATATACTCTGGAATAATCTTGGAATGAATCAAACATTCGATTGAGTGTTTAAAAATAATATCAACAAATAACTTTTGTTATCTGTATAAGCAACTTTTGTTATCTGTACAAGCAACATTAATTTTTCAATCTAAATCATTCAGATTTTCATGAGGATGTTGATAATTTTCTTAAAACATGATTCAGCAATTCATTTCCCATCTGGAAATCAAACACTGATTCAAGCATTATTTTTTTTAAAACTCAGATATGCACTGTATTAAATTTAGATTTTTATATATTTATTTATTTATTTATTATCATTTAAATTAGGGTTTATCCGTTTTGTAAAACGATTATCGTTGTTTTTTTTAGACAAATTAGATATGCAATTTTCCAAATTTACATTTTAAAACTTTTTTGGTATAAATCATTAGCGATATAACATATGTAAGTTAATTTATAAAATTCGATAATATTTTACTTTTAAAATCATTTAGCAATACATTTAATTGTAAATTATATTTGCTTTTATTTCACATATTAAACAAGAAATAATAAAAATAAAGAAACAAATAAATCATTACTATCTTTTTTCTTACTTTATTTAATTTTTAAATGAAATGTTTTATCGCATTACTCTTTAATCGCTAAAAATTCAGAATAAAATTTTAATCACAGATATTTATAAATTTTAACAGTATGACATAATAAAACTTTATTTAGTGTTGTTGTAGTGTTGCTTAGTGTTTATGTAGAGTATGCCGCTTGCATCTATACAAGCGACATAACTTTTCAATTTAAATCTGTCAGATTATCCTGAGGATGCAGATAATTTTCTGCAAGCCTGATTAAGTGATTTATTCTCCATTTGTGAACCAAGCATTATATATATATATATATATATATATATATATATAATTTAGAAATATGCTTTATTAAACCAGTTTTTTTTATCATTTAATTATGCAATCTGTTTTGTAAAAGGATTAGCCTTGTGTTTTCTCAGACAAATCAGGTAAGCAATTTGCCAAATTTATTTCGTTAAGCTTTTTAGTATAAAACATTAGCGGTTAAACATGTGTTAATTAATTTCAAAATTTTGATATTGTTTTACTGTTAAAATGGGAAATTAACCATATTAATTACATTTAATTTATTTGCTTTTATTTCACGTATTAAAAGAGAAATAATCAAAATAACGAAACATGACATATTATTATCTTTTTTTTTCCCTTTCTTTAATTTTCAAATTAAATATTTTATTACATTATCTTTTAATCTCTAAAATTTAAAAATAAAATTTCAGTCATCGATATTTATTTAAATTTCAATAGTATGAGGTAAGAAATATTTATATATCATTATGTAAAAAATAAAATTGTTGAACATATTTAGTTTAGGAATAAATTAGATATGTTTTAGATAAAATTTTTAAAAAAAAGTGAAATATTATAATAAGAAATTGCAAAAATAATAAATTTTAATTAAACATATAATATCATAAGCCTTAATTAACTTCCTAATATATATTTTTTAATTTTCGTCCATGAATTAATGAATAGTTATAAATTTATATTTAAACTTGATTAAATTGTAATTTTTCTAATTATCACATACGTCTTATCTTATTAAAAATTTAATCAACTACTTGCAGTTTTTTTTGTAAGTAATTCATTTTCAGAGAAATGTATGTTTGTTTATTTGTTATTGAATAAAAATTGTACATATTTATATAACCTGTTTCACTGTAATGCCGTAAAAATTGTGGTAAAATTACATGCAAGTTTTCTGATTACATCTAATTTTACTGCTATTTTTACGGCAAAAACTGCTGGTAAGATTGCTGCGCCGTAAATTCAACGGATTTTTTTTACAGTGTTTATAAAACATGTATTTAATTATACGTTTTAAAGAATATTATGTAAATTATTTTGGTATATGAAAAGTGTGATAAATATTAATTCCATTCAATCAAAAAATATACAAGACAAAATTATCAGCCTACAGAAAATACACCATTTTTTTTTTTTTACCCTTTCCAAAAAAGTTGAAAGGTGCTTATGTGTTTGATCTTTGTCTGTCCACACTCTAATTCCCGTAAACATGCTCGGTTTTTCATGTAACTGATAAAGCTTATTTCGGATCACAAAGCATGTTTGATGCAGTATATGAAGCATATCCGATTAATGGTTCATTTACAGGGACACTCAAAAGAATTTGATTACATTATCGTTTATGGAGGGAAATCGTTTGGAGAGTATTTTAATGACATTACGGAATTTCTAATATATAGAAACTGATATAAATCACTGAATTTCACTACAATCATTTTAAAATAGAGCATCCGTAGCATGTTTTATTAATTTACGGAGGAACACAAAAGAAATCGGTTACAGTCCTCTTTCTGCGTAATAATTGCTGGAGAGTACGTTTTAAAATCCCTTTCAATGCCGGTTCAGAAAATAACAGTAAATTTATAGAAAATACCTGCGACCAAAATCGAAAAAGTAATCAAAGAGCGATCTTAAGAGGGACCACATCTATCTAATTCAAAAAATTATTAAAAAATGTTAAAATGCGAAAGAGTTATTAGAAAAATGCCTCCCCTTACAAACAGCATTAGTTCACGAGTATCTTCACGGGCAGGGATAGGACCCTTAATCGGGCTGTCAATCAACGGATCCAGTGCATAAAAATACTGCCAAAGCTCTTGATATCACACTTTGAGGGATTATTCAAATCTTAGGTCATTTCCATTTCTGTTTGATATCCCTCAATTCTACCAATTGTTTGCCACTTTTGCGTTCAGTTAAATTATTAATTTGAGTTATAATTAATCAATATTTCGCACTCTCTAACACTGCATTTACTTTAAATAGCACTAGAGATTAAAATTCCAACATACGTCCATTGCGCACTACACTGACAATCACCTAACTTGCATATTTCCGACGATAGCGTACGCGGGGAAGTAAGATTTTACATCCAACAGTATTTAATTAACATAAATTATTGCAGTATTGATCATTGGTTCTTACATTACCTGGAAGATCATATTTTTACTCTTTATCCTTTAATAATGATGACCAGTGTACCTTCACATGGTTAGATTTGTACGAAATGAATTTTCTGAAATTTATAACTGAAGGCAATCTATTAAATAAATATAATCTTAATCCCTAGCTTACTTTGAATATTTTTGCTAACTACTCTGCCAACTACAGACAAAAAGTTAAAGCGCATTTCAAGTTCGCTGGGAAACATGTGACGTATAAGTATACATATTATAACACTTACAGCAATTATATCTATTCAGGGCGCACCAGTGGCCGAGAGGTTCTGACCTCTCAACTGGTAGACGGCAGGTGCTGGGTTCGAACTCAATCGCGGCCGTCGGCCTAACCGTTCGGAGTTTTCGTGGTTTTCTTCGAACCTTGCGTAAATACGGGTTAGGTTCCCTTAAAAAGACCCCCACGAAGGGCATCCCTCCCCCGGGCCTATATCCCTAGCGCAGATAATCGGCCGTCACAAAATACACAAATACACAAATATATCTATTCAGTATTTTGTATTTATACAACATAAAGTTTATAAATTTCTTCTGTTTCTTTATGATTTATGTATGATAAATATAATTCAGTTACAAAAACAAGCAATTATTTTTTCATAGTCAAATTCTATTAAAGAGTTTGAAAATGTGCCTTTTCTTTCTATGTCTATTTACATCAAAATGATTATAAACTACTAGTAAGTATTTTACGAAACTAAACATTTACAAATTTTTAATAAGAAAAATAAAGCCATTAAGAAAAGATAAAAAAAATGTAAATCTTGAAATGAATTTTAAAAATTCTCTTCGTAAAATTCGTAAAATATTAAAGCTTAAAACAATAAAAAAAACCTGAAAACATTCCATTCTTTTTTAAAGCCAAAATTTTAATTTTATGCTATACATTTAAGAGATTTCCGAGCATAGTTGTATAATAAACACCCCTTAAGGGAGAAATCAAATTAACTTTTATTAAAGAAGTCAGCTAAATCTAAATATGAAAAGCTTATTATCATATTTTTTAATTCGCTTTATTTTATAAATTATTTAGAAAAGAAAGTCAAAAGTTTCTCTGCTGTTTTATTTTTAAAAACAGGCTTAACACGGGAAAAGAGTATAGGATTTATTTTAATTTTGTTCGTGTAGTTTTGCAAATTTCATTAAAAAACTTATGTAATAGGTATCTATAAATATTTCCTAAAAAAATTTGCATAAGCAATTATCATCTAGCTGAAACAAATAAAAATAAAAAAAAATAAAACGTAAAAAAAAGTTTTTTTTTTAAGTTGTTAACGAATGGTTATTTAAAAATTATTGAATTGATTTCACATCGTTATATGCAGACCTTAATTAGACTGACTGCTTTTGAAATGCAATAATTCGTATTTCCATCAGTGACCAATAGGTTCTGTTCTCAAATCTGGTAAACTGGAGGCGCTGCGTTAAAATCTAATCGCACACATCGGCCCAATCTTTTGGAATTTTACGTTGTTTTTTTCGAACCCTGGATATCCTTGCGTAGATATGGCTTTGGTTGCCTTAGAAAGATTCTCATGGAGGGCACTCCTCCTTAGAAATATCGTGTAAATTATCGGTCGTCATACAAATAACACACATTATCTTGTAAATTGTAGCATCTATTGCAAGAAATACTTGTAGAAAGATCATGTAAGATGTCATAGTATGTTGCTGCCATTCCGAGTTTTAGTTCCAAATGGCGCTGGAAGGAATAGATGTCCAATCGAGACCAAAAACAAAGTCACACAGCATTGATGTGAATGAAGGAGTTTTAATGTAAAGAGTGAGAATCATTCGATGATACAATTTATTTGTAAAAGCTGATTCTGAACTTAGTCTGTATGATACCGATATAGTTGGCGTCGGAGCAACAATAAAGAAAAGTACTATCGGCTTCAAAAAAAGGTTTAGCCAATATCGACTGGGTGTAACGACTAAGTCGATGACATATATTCCGACAACGTTCCGAACAGGGCCAAGAGTCTAATGCATTATTTTTTTATTAATCAAAAATGCTTATACAGCACAATGTTTAAACAAACAACAACAAAAAAAAATCCTATGTCTAAAAAATGGATAAACTTGATCGCAACGAATTTAAACAAATAAGAAAAATCATGCGTTAAGCATAAATTATGAAACCCTTTCCAATACTTCCTGAAATCTTCATAAACTTTGTTATACAAGGGAATAAGGTATTACTGTCCGTAGCGAAATATGTATTCCAGCACTTTTGAACAGCTCTGTATTTGATCTGTCTGTTGATATATTTACTATTATAATGGGGAAACTTAGTTTCGCAAGAAAGCACCTAATAGGTTGAAATTTTCCTTTCTGCAATTTATACTAATAGTGGAATCATACTTGAATACGTCTGTTCAGACTTGTAGCTTACCTACTACCTTTATTACATACCAATATTTAGCTAAAATTTTGTTCAAACTGAAACAGTCTTAAAAATATTTCAATCAGATTTTCAGAAATTATCATCCATAGTTGACCATGTATCCTGTTTTTTGCGTGAACTTGTACATAATTTTATCTATATTCTATAAATATTTCTTAGTAAACTAAACGCAATTCAACGCAAAAATGCATAACTTATTTAAAAACCACTTTTAACCCGTAAGCATACGCATCGGGTATTTTTGACCTGACGCTCCCTATCATGCTCAGCATTTTCAGGAATTTCTCAAGACTTGCAACTGCCACTTCCGGTACCGTACTGGGTGTTCTAGCAAAAGGGGATCCTGGGAACAGAATCTTGAAACACGAGATTTTTCTATAGTGGATAGTTTGAATGGGTCAGTTTTACCCAACATATAAAATATACAAAATAAAAAATATACAATTTTTTATACAAAATATTGCTTGTAATGATTTTTAAACATCTTTTTTCAAAATAAAAAAATCGTTGAAATTATCTACCAAATGTGTAAGCGTTTCAAAACGATAAAAAACGAATGAATGCGAAAAAAAGATACAAATTAAAAATAAGTTTTTTTTTCTTTCAAATTTGATTTTTAAAACAAATAATACATCTTGTTAAAAAACGATTCAAATAATGCTTTTGGCTTTAATTATTTTATTTATAATGTCCATATTTTACCGAGAAGTTCACGAAAAAGTTAGGGTCCTAATGACCCAGTGCGTGCGGTTACATCATAGAAATGGGTGCATGTGCTGAAGAGTTTAGCAAATTACGCTCATGTTGAGTAATCTTTCCGAGACCCTGTATATCTAAATTGTGTAACTATTAGCATTTAAATACGCCATATAATACGCATACATTTACTGGAACTTTAAAACGCATATCATAATTAAAAATGTATTTCATCCATCCAGTAATCATTATCCAGTACATACAGTACTTCCGATAGAACATACGATATGAAAACTTTTATACAACCTAAAGGTTTAAAATTCCATCTGTTTCTATATAATTTAAGTATGATAAATATAATTAAGTTACAATAAAAACCAATTGATTTTTTCAAATTCAAATGATATTACAGAGTTTGAAAAAAGTGATTTTTTTCTAAGTGACCTTTTTTATATCGCTATTTAAATGTAAATGACTATAAACTACTAGTTAGTGAAACATTTTACAAAACTAAGAATTTGCAATTTTTTCAGTAAGAAAAATAAAACCATTAAGAAAAGAAAAATAATTAATATAAAACTTAAAATGAATTTAAAAAATCCTCTATAGGCTTTCCTAAAATATTAAAGTTTTAAAGAATAAAAAAAAAAAAAAAACCTGAAAACATTTCACTCTTTTTTAAGGCCAAAGTTTTAATTTTATGCTACACATTTAACAGGTTTCCGTGCATGGTTGTATAACAAACAACCCTTTAGGGAGAAATCAAATTAACTTTTATTAAAGAAGTAAGCTAATCTTTAATATAAAAAGCTTATTATCATATTTTCTTAAAGCGCTTTATGATATTTTATAAATTGTTTAGGAAAAAATGTCCAATGTTTCTTTGCTGTTTTATTTTTAAAAACATGCTTAACATAGAAAATGAGTTTTTTTTTTGTTTGTTTGTTTAATTTAGTGTTATTTGATAACTTATATCATAGAAATCAATAAATATTTCTAAAAAATATTTACATAACTAAATAATTATCATCTAACAGAAACATATACAAAATAAAATATTTTAAAACGAAAATTAAAAATAATAAAGATTTTTTTAACCTGTAACGAATAATTGTTTAAAACTTATTGACCTGATTTCACATTGTTATTTGCCGGATGACCTAAATTAGACTAACTGCTTTTAAAAAGCAATAATCTGTATCCCCATGAGTGACCAATAGGTTCTGCTCTCAAAGCTGGTAAGCTGGATGTGCTGTTTTTGAATCCAACCGTACACATAAGACCAATCTTTTGGAGTTTTCCGCTGTTGTCTTCGAACCTGGGATATACTTGCGTAAGTTCAGCTTTGGTTTCCTTTGAAAGACCCTCACGGAGGGCATTCCTCCTTGGGCAAATATCGTGCAAATAATCGCCTGTCATACAAGTAACACACATTATTTTGTAAAGGGCAGCATCTATTGCAAGAAATACTTGTAGGAGGGTCACGTATTATCATGAGTATTTTATTGCCATTACGAGTTTCGGTTCCAAAATAGAAGTTATAAAGGGCGCTGGAAGCAATAGATGCTCGCCTTGATATTAGCCTTGAGTGCAAAACAAAGTCATGCAGCATTGATGTGAATGAAGGAGGTTTATTGTAAAGGTTGGTTGATTGTGTTTGACACGGCCGATTAACAGCACAAGGGAGTCCATAGTTAGGATTGTATAGTCCCTAAGGGTGGGTATGTCTCCCGTGAGGGGGGGGGGTGTCTTTCTAAAGTAACGTAACCCATATTAACTCAAGGAAATACAAGATTCGAAGAAAATCACATTTAATGTAAAGAGTGGGTATTATCCTTTAATACAATTTTTTAGAGCCAAGTTTGAACTTAAGTGTGACACTGATATCATTGGCGTGTGAGCAACAATAGAGAAAAGTACTGTCACCTTGGAAAAACGGTTTATCCAGTATCGACTGAATGTAACGATTGAATCAATAATATATATGCCAACAAAGTTCCAAAAAGGGCCCCAAATGTAATATGTAATCTTCTTATTATTCACAAATGCTGATACAGCACAATTTTTAAACAAACAAATAAAAAAAAGTCTAAAAGAAATGGATAAATTTTATCGTTATAGAAGACATAGAGTTTTGAAAAACCTTCTGAGAATGTTACGTATTTAAAAAAGAAACTGCATTTTGAAAATGTTCGATGCATATTTTGATGCATTATATATAAATATATGATGGGTGTAGATGGAAAATTCATATTCTCTACTTAATCTAGCTTCGAGAAATTGCAAAAGACTGATCATTAATAACAAACATGATATATTGGCGCAAATTACTTTTGTGATACCTTTTTTGTCATAACATCTATTAGTACATAGCCCTAAATATGTAATAATTCTGGTGAAATGATAATTTTAATCTAAATCTGGAAAATGTAAATTTTGCAGTACACATTTATGAGTAATGTTAGTACAAATCCAAAATTGTTATGAATTTAAAGCAAAAACAACACTTTAAAATAGAAACGTTAGTTTTTATTATTACATGTCGAAGGTTATTCAAGAACAAAATGGCACTTTATAGCCTAAAATACTATTACTATCCGATTCACTTTAAAATGACGAACATGGTGATATGAGTAACTTAATATCTTAAAAGAGTGTATAATGTGACATTTCCATTTGCAGAATGCGTTTATTATGTACTAGTTGATCCGAACCGGCATTGCACTTCAAAAAGTAACACAAAATATTCTTCAAAAAGTAGCACAAAAGTTAAAAAAAAAAAAAAAAAACTCTAATAATCATTGCAGGTATTCCAAAAAACATTTATTGAATATAGAATAAAATTTATTATATTGGAATAAAAAAACAAAAACCAGATTTTTTAAAAATTATTTATATATTTTAACCCTCCAAGCGTCTTGCAAATGGGTAAAATTGTAAAGTTGTTTTCTCTGCATTTTGTTTTAAATGCTAATAAAATATGATTCTTTCAATATTGCATAAAAAATCTTATTTAGGAATATAAATGTAATCCTTGAGAGTCTTAATCATTCTTCAATGCTTTGAAAATTCATTAAATTTATAGAATTATAATATCTTAAACATTGCTTATATTGCAGTGAAACCTGGAGCTTAGTGTACGGAATATTACGGGACAAACGCTTAGAGGGTTAATAATATATAAAAATCTCTACAAACGTAATAAAATAAAATTGTCTTTGTGAGCTTTCTGATACGAATTAAATGAATGCGGAGGATTGTCAGAGGATAAATATTTTTTTAAATGCATATGGGTCATTTTCAAAAAACTTGTACATTTGGGAAATTTTTCACAAATAAAAAAAAATTTAAATACAATTTATAAAAATATTAGATGATACTAAAACATTTCTTGTATATAAAATTGAAAACAGCAGTTCACTTTTTGATTTTGAACGTCAAATAAAAAATAAAGTATGAACTTGCAACAGTAAAATGTTCCCCTCTGTTACCAACTGTCAAAAATTTATATTTAAAAAAATAAAACACCTAAAACAGTAAATATCACATTTTCTTTAATTACATGATTGCTACTTTCAGAAAATCCTAACTGTTGTTTTGTTATGATTATTTTTATTTTTGTAAAAATACAAAGGATTTCCTCTCTGTTACTTTTTTGGAAAAATCATAAGTTTCAATTAAATGTGCATTCACATTTTTTTCAGTTAAATTATAAAAAAATATTACATAAATAAAATATTAGTTAAAGTTACACAATTAATTATTCAAAATGATGATTGATAAATTTTTTAGTCAAATAAACCAGCTTAAATTGACGGTAACAGAGTGGAAAAAAAGTAACCGAAGGGAACGATGATTGATAGTGGAGTGATATTTGATGTGGCATACTTTTTTATAAGTTTATAGCATGTATTGTATACAATCTTATGTTTCAAACATATCCAGCAAGAATTTAAGATTTTTACAAAAATTACTATTGGAAAATAGTGGTATTTGGCAGGGCATTCTCTTTTGTAAATTTATATCATGTGCTATGACAAACGCACTGCTTAGTTTAAAAAAAAAAAAATCTTTTCATATATTAGTCGAGGTAGTGGTGTTTTAAAGCAATAATTTAAGATTTTTGCAAAAAATATTATTAAAAAATAGTGGGATTAGATCAGGCAATTTTTTTATGTAACTTTTTATTATGTGTTATAAGCTATCATGAAGTTTCAATGTTTCAAACAGATCAAGGCAGAATTTAATATATTTGCAAAAAACTACTATTCAAAAATACTGGTATTTCACGTGGCATCGTTTTTATAAATTTTTATCATTTGTTATAATCTGTGTTTCAATTTCAAACAGCTCGCCTTAGATTTTCAAATTTTATAAAATTCGCATGCCAATTGGATGACGCTTTAACCCAAGAAATAACGATTTTTACAGAAATTACTATTTGAAAATAGTAGTATTTGATGCGGTGTATCTTTTTTATAAATTATTTTCTACTTAAATAATGATATTTTCTTCTTTAATACATTTTTATCATGTGTTATAAGATATCCTAAAATTTGAAGCAGACCAAGCAAGAATTAAAAGCTTTTACAAAAAATGATATTCGAAAATAGTGGTATTTCACGCTGCATCATTTTTTCATAAATAAGTAGCATTGATTCATAAATATAAATGACCACAATTAAAGAAACATTTTTTTTGAGAAAATTAAAGCCTAATGTTTATGGCAACTAGCTCACCACAAAAACTACTATTTAAAAAAAAAAAAAAAAAAAAAATGCATATTTTTAATTTTGTTCTAAGAACATGAAATGAGAATGTGCAGCCCTCAAGAACAATGTTCAAATAAACTTGTTTTTTTAGTAGTTTCTTACTCTGTTACATTTTGTTCCACTCTGTTACCATAAGCATAGTAACAGAGGGGAATGGTAACAGAGGGGAAAAAAACTACAAATAATTTTAGCAGCACAAAGTGAATTCAAAACACGAAAAACTAAGCCTATTTATTTAAGAAGCACCATTTGATCTTATAGTTAAAATTTTATAAAAGCATCAAAAAAATAAATTTCACATAAATAAGCTGGTAACAGAGGGGAAACTGAATAAAACATCCTTATTTTGTAAATGCTTTACTTCAACACCACGGTAAAAATAACTTAATAATTTAAAAAATGGTAACCTCATCTAAAAATAGACTGTTTGAAGAACTGCAGAACCTTGTGTTGAACACTTATTACTAATAATTTATTACAATAAATATGGTAACAGAGTGGGAGTAACAGAGGGGGAAAAATCTGGGGACAACAATAAATTGTTCCATTTTTATAAAAAAACAAGTTTAAAAAATTTTATTATACAGTCTATGCTACAGATAAGACATACAACAATTGTCACAACTGAAAAAATTAACACTTTTGACAATTGATTTATAATTTTATAGCAGTTGAAAAAGTAAAAAGGGAAGAGAGGACATAGCATTTTAGCTATAGTTGACACATTGGAACCATAACTACACTAATATTATTTTTAATTTCTGATAATATTCAGCCCACACTTACACTAAACAGTCAGACAAGTAATGTAAATGCTTAAATTTTATTTTTTTAACTTTATTTTAGTTGTTAAAAATTCTTAAAGTTGGGGGACATAGAATGTACAAGTTTTTTGAAAATGACCCATATAAACTAAAAATCCTTCAATTGATGAATAAAAACAAAATGAAATGGAAATTCACCGGATTCTATAACAGATGATATTTTTCATCCATGTATGGGTGATTCTCAAAAAAGGGGACAATTTCAAAAGTGAAATCTTAAAAAAAATTACTTTTAACAAATTTCTGAAAAAAATAGGTGTTGTTAATATAGTATTAGGTATACTTTACATGTAGTCAGCAGAGCTAAATATTTAAAAATTAACTTTAAAAAAATAATAATAAGTATTTTTTGAGCCATGCTAATGACAAAACAAATTGCATGGAATAAATATATTAAGAAATTTTTTTTTCTTCCTGTTTAAATGTTTTTTTCTATATTTATTAGCCTTCCTTTTTAGCAAATGGTTTCCATTTTTACATATATGCATATAAGGAGAATAAGGACATTACCAAAGAGCAAACTTTGTTTACATGAGCAACATTCTGACACTAACAATGTAAGAAGCTGTCTTAGTGATTTTCTGACAGATTTAATGCATATTTTAGGGATAATAAATGTAATACCTAAATTTATATGTAAAATTAAACTTTATAAAATATACAATATAAGCAATGGTTACATTTATGCACATAGGAGTTTTTAGCATGGACAGAAAAACCATGCTAATGAGACTGATATTTGTCCATGCTAATGACAAATTTTAATTTAAATAAGATTATGAGCCATAATATAATCACAATGCAATAGTCCTTTCTTGGGCTTTTTAAAACACAAAAGTCCTATGCAAGTAAGTAAAATAAAAATTTTAATTATAAAATAAACATGAAAATTATTATCCATTCTAATGACATACAATTGATATACGCCCCTAATATTCAATTTCTATTCTTAAAATACAATACATGCTTCTATTTTCAGGCTGGGATAAAATGGCTACTTGTTGCCATGGAGAAACTTTATATTTTCAAACTATTGTCATATGTGAAAATGAAATTTTGATTAATAACCAGCTGTTATAGTATGACCTTGTTTTGAAAATAGAATATGGAGGACAAACTTTAATTCTTTTTTTATATACTATAATTTTATTTTTAAAAAGAAATTTATTGGATAAATCCTCTCCTTGATTAATTTAAAGAAAAAATAACATTTTTTTTATTTTATAAACATGATATTAACTCTTGAAAAAGCTAGTATATACAAGGCAGAGCTGCTGTGGACATCCATGCTAATGACATTTTGAACATTTATTCTGTTATTTTAAGGTGTTTTTAACTAAAAAATGAGTAATTCTTGAGTGCAAATAATGAATAATATTAAGACAAACATATTTAAATATAAAAACATGACAGAAAACCTCTCAATTTTTTTTTTTTTTTTTTTTTTTTTTTTTGTATGCCGAAAGACATAAATTGTCCCCTATTTTGATTGTCCCCTACGCATTTTAATTTCTTTCTTTCTTTCAATTTTAAGGAAAAATGGAGTGATTCTGTTGCCACAATTACAAAATTGGTACTAAAAACTATAAAAAATTAATATCTGAAAAATAAATTGAGTTAAAACTTTCAAACAAATTGTATTTAAAAGTAAATATTTTAACACTTTCCAAAAAAGTTGAAAAGTATTTATGCATTCGGTTTTTTGGTCTGTCTGTCTGAGCTCTAACTCTTCTAAATATACTGGGATTGCCATGAAGTTTGTGGACGTTATTGACGTTTACCCTAGCACAATAGTATTGTAATTGATGTTTCTTCCATGATGAATTTAATTACTGAGACAGTCAAAAATTTATATTACATTACGGCCTATGGGGAAAAAAGTTTGAAATGAATTTTAAAGATGTTATGTTCTGTCAAGTATATTAAAATTTATATGCACCTACGAAGTGCACTAAAATATGTATTTTGTAAAGTGTGAAAAGAAAAGAATAATATTTCATGTACAGAGACACACAAAAGAATTCCATTACTTATTTTTAAAGGGGGAATTGTTTGCGACAAATTTTAATTATAGTAAATGATTTTATGTATAATCAAATTGAAATAAGTCGCTGAAGCTTAATATGAGTAATTTCATGCAGGATGCTAAGTGTTGGCATTTATAGGGATACACAAAAGATTTCAAATAGTAAATATTTTTCGAAGTACTGTATATTATGGATGATGGCTGTTGGATGAATGAAATGCATTTCTAATAATGATTTGCTCTTTTAAGTTTCACATGTTGTATGAATATTGTATGGTGCGAATAAATGCTAATAGTTAAACTATTTAGGTACACAGGATTACACAAAAGTTCTAGGGAAGGTTACTGAACATGAGCGTAATTTACTTAAAGGTGGTTTTTAAATAAGTTGTGCATTTCTCGGCTGAACTGCATTCAGTTTACTAAGAAATATTTTCAGAATGTAGATAAAATGATATACACTGTCAGAAAAATTCGTCAATATACACTAAGTTATCGTTATTTTTTCACAAATAATTTCTGTTCTCCCAGAAAACGTATTTGTTCTGTGAGTTCATTCCGAGCGTCGAAAAATGAGGAAAAGTTTCTGTTTATATCTAGCACGCATGCGCATTGGGTCTGTTAGTAATAAGTTCGAATTTATTTTTAAAATGAAAAACAAAAATATTCTATTGATTAAAATGTCTAATTTAGTTTTAAAAGACAAAAATGTTTTCGAATTTAAAAATAAATAACAATTACTTTCTTTATTCGTTCAAAAATTCTCACAAATAGAACATCCATGTTTTTTCTCTAACATTCTACGTAATATATTTAAAATTCACATTTTTATACTATATTAATACTAAACGTAAAAAAAAAAACCCCAGCCACAGTTTCATTAAAGATGAAATCTTTCCGAGATTGACAGCATAATTAAAAGCTTTTTAACGAAATACACCAACCCACACCCACATGAAATGAATGGTTCTATTTTAAAGCACAATCACGATGAGCATCCGTAGCGCCGTGGGTGAGCGTTGGTCTGGTAATGCTGGGGTCGTCAGTTCGATCCCCACCTCTTCCGCATTGATTTTTTCCAAACTTTTTTCAAGTGACGGATATTTTTCCTCTTTTGACGGAGAAAAAAATAAACGGAAAATCGTCAATATACAGACAATTTCTGGCAGCAGTGCTGCCAGTGCATTTTCTGTGAAAAGACGGAAGTTTTTTTGAGAGTGTACTGGGTCTCGCAAAGCACTTTAAAAGCAGAAATTTGTGGCTTTTAAACCGAGAAATGCTCCGATTAAATAAAGCAAATTTTACAGTAAAATTTTACTGGTTAGGATAAACAAGGATTCTTAAGCCTTTTTGCGGCACGTATACGTGTCTCTCGTCCCCAAGGGGTTAATTATTGGATTTTGCGTTTTACTGGGTGTGATTTGAGGTAAACTGTAAAGTGTATTGAAGGAAATATATATGTTTTGAATTTGTCTGGTGAATACACATTATATCAGCAGTACAGATGATAGCTTTAGAATATTTGTGCTAATATTGTGTCCCTATTCATTATAGCAGTATCAGCCCATGTCGCGAAAATCTGATAGTTCATTTCACATTGGTAAAACTAATCGTTGATATTATCGTACTCAATGTTGAGTTCGTGATGGGTGTTTCTGAATGTGATGGAATCATTTAGAATAGGAATGATGGTACTATTTATTGAAATCAAAATATAAGAATCTATCTGTATTCTGAAATTAGTTTAGCTATAGCTAATCACGTAATGTTAATTTATTTATAAATGTTATATTTTTTTCACAGATATGAAGAAAGTTTTGAATTTTAATATAAAACTAAACGTTCTCTACTGAACGAAACTAAACTGAAACTTTCTAAAGAAATATTTTTTTACAAAAGCAAAACAGCTTAAAGTATTATAGAATAAAAAATTTTCTCAGAAAAAATAATAAATTATCTGTAACGGAATACATAATGCAATGTTATTCTAAAAACTGCAGATCTTAACCGAGATAAAACTGATATATCCTACAGAAATCTTTCAGTTTTAAATTCCTGTCTAAAAACAAACCAGAATTATAACAGCATACCTTCTCAAAAGTTTGTATGCGGTTTAGAAAATGATGAAGAAAAAAATCAGCCGTTTCATATATATATATATATATATATATATATATATATATATATATATATATATATATATATATATATATGATGTTAAATGAAGGAGTGGAGTATGAGAGTTAAATGAAGGAGTCATAGTAAAGTGATATACCATATTTTGCTTGACTCTTTTTTATTTGATAATATACAAAAAATACTAAGTAATTTTATCTCAAAAAACTATTTCAAGTCTGCCAATTTTTGAGAATTGATACGTCTGAAAATTTTAACTAATTACTGTATTATCAACTTTTAAATATTTTAGCTAAATGGAAATGAAATTGCAAAATCAAATTCACTGCACGAAATGAGTCTTCCATTTCACTTTTTAGAGTTCTTCACAGGTCAGCTTTTGTGACATATTCATAAAATATTTATGTATGATTTCCTTTCCAGTAGTTTAATTATCAAGTGTGCCATTTTTTATAAAGTTGTAAAATTTATAAAGAAAAGTGAATCAAATCAACAAAAGATATCTCAATGAAAATGATAAACATAGTTCCATTCTCTTGCAGGTATCAAAAGAAATACATTTATATAAATATTTAAGTTTTTTTTAACCGAGAATAGATGATAGATAAGATAACTGGCTTTTTATATAATTGACATTGTCAAACGCACATACAATTATAACAACACGGATTTTGTTCATTCAATTTTTAAGCACTAATATATTAAATTAACCGTTCCCAATAACAATTATTAACTGAAATAATATTATTTAAAAAAACTAAAATCACCGGCTGGCCATTTAAAAAAGGATTATTCAGTTAAAACATTTAATTTAATCTTTAAAAAATGACTTGCAATGAAAATATTTTCGTCTATATGTTTCTGCATATCGTAAATAGTACAAAGTAGTACCTATTTGTAGAAAATGTACAGTTGGAAAAAAAAGAGTTTTTCATATTGAAATTTTGGAAAAATTATCACAACTACATTCGTTTATAACTGTAAAATTTAATGATACATTCACAAATAAACATAAAACAGCTATAAACATTTACTTAAATTCCCATTTAAATTATCTGGTACAGTTTAATTTTTTATGAACTTTTAGGAAATGTACAAACGGTAAATATCAGAATTATCAAAGTATCTTTTTCGAAATTGTAGAGCAACAAAAAATGTTTATATATATATATATATATATATATATATATATATATATATATATATATATATATATATATATATGTATATATATATATATATATATGTATATATATATATATATATGTATATATATATATATATATGTATATATATATATATATATATATGTATATATATATATATAAGAAGAAAAGATTCCATAAAATACATTAAATTTATTTTAATAAAGTTTTATCCTTTTCCAAATGTATTCATAGAACAAAGCTAGATTCTAAACTATAAATAGCTACGTCTTTGCATTAATATTTCGAATATTTCTGCTGTATGAGCGAAGTTGTTATGTGTTTTTGTTTTTAAATGTTGACACGTATCATATTTTCTTTCTTCTTTTAAAATATAATTTTACATTATTCTCAAAACATCAACACTACCTATATTTTGATATAGGAATACATGATCTGGTCATATTTCTTCATGAATCAAATATTCTTTAAAAATCTTTAATCAAAGGTTTCAATTAGTCTTTAAAAGGCTTAATTTCAAGCATTCAATATTCAATTATAATATTTGCTAAACATTTTTATTACAATAATATAAATATTGCTGTCTGACTACAGCAATGTATCATGAAAACGCTGTTTGTTATATTTTATAATTTGTAGAACTGTTGAATCTTGAAAATACCACTGAACCTTGCATATTTAATTAACTAAAATTTACTAAAATACAATAAAATCTGCCTATGACAAAATTGGTCGGAAACCAAAAAAGATTCCTCGGCAGATAATGTTCCGTAAAAGAAAAAGTTTACTATTTTGACAATCGCTTAGCTGAATTTTGAAAACTTTTTGAGTTACACATTTTGTGTTTTAGGCAGATTTCTATTTTAATCCAAATTAACTGTTTTTACAACTTAATAGATATATAGTTATATCACTACTTATTTATTAAAGAAAAATGATGTAAAGTGTATACTTGCATGTGATAATACCGTAGCAATGTATATATATTATAAGAACACTGTTTCTCAATTGCATATTACAGAAACATTTAATTACTAAACCAAACACTCAACTTAAATGCAAATGAATTTTCTATATATCCATTACTCTCATTCTTGAATGCATATAAACTATTGTAAATAACACTAGAAGCAATTACTAATGCAATTTCATTAACAAATTCTCAAATAAGTGTACAATGGTGAAGGCATTATATACAATAGGTACAAAATATATGGTTTAAATATGAAGGGATTATTTTGCGGTGTATTATTAATGTACCTATTCTCTAAATATTATATCTACAAATTTGTGCTAAGTATAAGCTGAAATTTTTGCAGTATTCAATGTTGTACAAAAAAATTATATCTTCCCTCTGCCTGACTGTCTACCCAATTGTACAACGCTAACAGATATTTTTCAAAGGCCACGGATTTATTTTACGAGTGATCATACATTATTAAACATATTGCTGTAGTTCGAACCAAATTTTGATGCTCAGTAGTTGTCACTATTAGATGGTGAAATCTCGTGCAATATTTCAAGCTTCCTATTTTAGCATTTTTCTAAATATTGGAACAATGCTTCAACAGGAGCTTCGAATATTGCCTCAAGATTTCCCCATCTTACAGTGGTAGCTATTAAGCAGTAAAATTTGGTTCAAAATACCACAAGATTTTTAACAGTGTAATAGTATAAATTTAAAAAATTCAATGTATTATATTAGATAAATGTAATAATGGATAATATATAATTCTGAAGAAATACCGAAAACACTGAAGATGATTAATAAATAAAATAATCCATAAATATATATATTATGGTGACTTGTAAACTTGTCGCCATTCCACCTCCATATCTCATTGACATCGTTACATATAAGGTTGACAGAATTCCAATAGATCAAAAATCTGGTATTTTTGAAATCCCCATCACTTTATCAAATAATGTTAAGAAAGTCTACATTGGCATGACAACACGCAAACTTTTAATTAGAATTAAAGAGCATCGCAGAGATATTAAACAATATAAACAGAATACTGCTCTTTCTCGCTTCTATTTGGCGAACAAAGGTTGCCGTATTAACTTTGATGAAGCCAAAATCATAGTTCCGTGCAATAACCCAGTTGAAGATAAAATAAGAGAATCTGTCGAAATCATTGCACGAGAAAATAAACCTTCTAATGATAATTTGTCCTACAATACACCAAAAATATGGCATAACATCATAAAATCTTAAAATTTTTATCTCGTTGCAATATTTTAATTTTTATCACATGTAAGTGGCAACATTTTAAAACTTTTAATTCATTTCGGTTTAAATTTATTAGAAATATTATCTCTCGAACAAGAAGCAAACTTAGTCCTTCCATTATCATATTTTCCTGAAGATGGCGCAAAGCGTTGATATTTTTTTTTATTTTAATTGTACAAGTGTATATTAAAATTCTTGTTTTGTGCACCATTGAGTAATGTGTTGTATTTTTAATAAATACATTCTTAGTAGTTAAAATAATCCACTTTCTAAAAACCACCATAAAATAAAAAGAAAAGCAGGAACGCGTTTCGAGATAAAACAATAACACATTATCATCAACTGAAGCACACACGTGTTCATACAGGGAGAATGTCAGAGATAAACTGAAAGAGGGAGGCTATGACAAAGAGAACGACAAGTGACACTAGATGACAGAGATCGGAGTTCCGAAGGCAGAAGTGAGTCCATTTTTTCCCACCTTTTTATCTTCTGTTATACTGCCGGGCAATTTTAATCATTCACTTACATTTCAAGGTAACGGACTTGACAAGTAACGGACTTGACACTTCAAATAAAACTAAAAAATACTATTGAAATGAGCTAGCTTGTATATTTTCTAACTAAGTTAATAATTAACATACCTTCTAAAACAATTTAGTAAACTTACTTAGCAGCTTACATTTCATGATAACGGACTTGACATTTCAAATGTAACTATAAAAAAGGAACTAGCTTATATAATTTCTAACTTAGATAGTAATTCACTTACCTTCTGAAACAATTTGGAAACAATATTTAATTACAAAAGTGCAAAATTATTATTTTAATATTAAAATTTACGGTAACACATTTGACAGTGAAAAAAAAAAAACACCAACCTTGATAAAAGCTTAATCTTGCCACTATGACATTGCTTCACAATTGAATAGTAAAACATGGCAAGTAGTAGTTGCGTGAATAGTTTAACTATATCGCCGAATATTTGTTGCTAACTTTAGGCAGAATTCGAAACCTGATTTGACTAAAATAATCACAAGGTAACGGATTTGACAAAAAGTGAGGGACAAAAGATTTCTGGTAATTTCTTAAAGAAAATATCTTTTGTAATATTTTTTTTCCTTAATATAGAACACTAACAGTTCATATTTAAAATAATAAAACCTTTTTATTTAAAAAAGTTAGCTCAAAAAAAAAAAACAGTTAAAAACATAAAACTTGGAATGGGACATGCATTTTTGCTTAGAATCAAAATTTTAAAGATTTATATCTCAAAAACCTTTTTTTTTAATTTTTTATGTTATAAATGTTTAATATAATCTTCTTTGGCTAATGCATATTTCAAATCAAATTTTAAATATTAATTTATCTATGAATTTTCTTCTTTTTACTCTGGGACAGCATATGTAAGCGAAATTTGAAAATGGCCTTGCCCACTTTTATCTTCAACCTGTGCTATTTCAACTAACGCCAACAAAGTATATTATTTTATTTAAAATGTATTTATGTTTACTAAAAGGCATTTTACATTGAAGTGCAAAAAAGATGTGACATTTTTTCATAATAAAACGTTCAGTGGAATAAGAGTAGTTTTTGTTCCCTATTAATAGCCATTTTTCAGCCAATAGCCAATATTCATTTAGATCTGCAATTTATCCAGCAATACATTTGGAACGTGTATTCGTTTATAAATATACATTTTGCACCTGTTAGGAAGAAAAATGGCCATAAGGCGTCACACAACACGCGATAGATCTTTGGAAGATTTTTCTGCAGTGATTCTAGGAACATAATGTTTAAATAATATTGAAAAGTGATAAATTAATTTAAATGTTTTAATTATATTTATCGTCACCTTGAATTGATTGTTTTATGGGGGGTTTTATATCCGGGGTTCGCATTTTATTGAATCCAACATTTTATTAGTTAGGGAACATTAGGAAAATTGGGAACATTTTATTGTTCCTACCACTATTTTGAAAATAATTTCTTCATCGTACATTTTTATAGCACATATTAAATAAAATTATTATGAAGATTTACTGATTAATTGTTCTTATACAATCAGTAAGTTTTTTTAATGTAATTCGAATCCTGTATATCTCACGTTTATGGCTTACAGCTTTTTTTATTAGATTGTGTAGATTTAAATATATAACTTTTTGAAAATTATAGCAGAACTCGTATTTCATTAACATCAACATATATAATGTCCTGTTTTGAACATTTTTTGAGATAGTTATACTTTTCTTATCTAAAAAAGTTACACAAATAAATGCTTTCCAATCCTTTTGGTCCAACCACAATAATTAAGCACATATTAATTTAAAACTAAGAATTAAATTAATTAAATAATGACTAAAAATACTCTAAGCACTATAATTTAAAATGGGATTTTTTTAATGCTTTGATTTATATTAATTAATATTAATATTGTTGTTTTATGGAACAAAAACCTTTATCAGTAACAAAGTAAAAAATATTATTGCAATGTAAAGAAATAAAAGTATTATTTAAAAAAATGCTTTCTTTAACTTTTTTTTTCACATGGTGAATTTAACCTTTTATTATGATGTAAGGAAATTTCAAAGATCACGGGCCATTGTTCCAATATTTTTCTCTTCGTACTTTTTTATTTTTTTTAAATGACATTTATAGATTTTTTTATATTTTCTTTTACGTCTCTTTTCCCACAAATATTTATAATTAAATCAATACATACATATTTTTTCAAACACAAATGTTTCTCTTTTTTCCACTTAATTATTTCAAGTGTTTCAGAATAACAAAAGATTTTCAATATCCATAGAAGCCTAAACTCTTAATAAAAACCATTGTTTGTGTAAAGAAATCCAATAAGTGTATTTATTGCAGCAAAAGTTAAAAGGAAACTAAAGCATTTGTAGTTTCAAATAACTGGTCATATTTATCTACCACATAAACAAGATATATAATCTTTATGCCATCTCAAACTTTGTTAACGCATTGTTAATTATTAATAGGGAAGTTGTTTTACAAATTTTGTCTGAATAAATACTTTCAAATGATAAGATTACACTGTATAAAAAATCTAAAAACACAATATTATTTGTTAATGCATCTTTCGCTATGAACGGTTGGTATAAACTCTGAAATGCCAAACTATAACGACACACTGAAAAAAAATCAAATATAATGAACCCAAAAGCAAAAATATACTACTATCTCTAAGTCAACCATGATTCGAGAAAGTATATCTTTATTAGTATAATTTTTAGACTTTAAATAAATTTTTGAGATGTAAATAAGAATTTATATCAAAAAAGTAAGTTGATGTCAAGATGTGTAAGTTTCAAAAATGTTTCCGAATACTTTTTTCACTTTAATCAGTTATTTCAACATAAATTACACAAGCCTGAAAAATTTGGATTTTTTTACATTTTTTAAGCTTTTTTGATTGATTCTTTTGTATTTTGTAGTATTGAGTACGAAAATTATTTAGAATTTTTTCAAACATCACATTCAGGTTGGTTTTCTTTGGGGGGGGAGGAGGGGAATCGTAAATTTTAAAGTTAAAATGTCAAAAAATATCAAAAATCTGGTGCTATAAATTAGGTGTAGTGAATGCGTTTTTTTAACATTTAGTAAATGATTCTTATGTATTTTGCAGTGGTGAATCCGAAAAATATTTTTTTAATTTTTATCATCGTGTCAGTATTTTTAGCAAATCCTAGATTATTAAGTTTTTAAAAAGCCGAAATATGGCACAAATCTGAAACTATAAAATAGAAGCAAAACTTTTTTATAATAATTTGATTACTTTTTGGCTAATACTAAGCATCTTACAGCTAAACCTGTAAAATATTCTTAAAATTATCTTCCATCTGATTAAGTTTCTTTGATATGTCATGCGCTTTTTCTTTTATGTTCTCTATGAGGTTCTTCTCGGTTTAAAATCGATTCCAACGGAGTTAAACTGGTTGTTGAGGGCCTCTGTAATATTCACCCACCATGGGTATGTATAATATAAAATATGGATATAAAACACGTGTAAACTATTTATAAAATGCATGAAACTGGATAATTAAGTAGTGTCGATTTACGTAAAAGAAACAAAATCCAAAAGTAATAATCACATTAATTAGAAAATTACCGTGACAAATTAAGCGTCTCATTTCTAATTAAAATAAATCTTTGAATTGAAATTTGAAACAATAGAGGATCAAAATTTATCAGATTGAATGGAAAGTATGATTAAAAATATCTCAGCAACTAATTATCTGTTCAACTTTATTTTTTATAGAAAATTCGGGTTTTTTATCGGCTCTTACATTCATTCCTTAAAATAAAAAATCTCGTAAGTTTTGAATTTAACGAATATTTCTTGAGTCCGAAAAAAATAGTTCCGAATAATCGAGTATACTGATATTAAAAAGGCTTCGTCCTATCATGCCTTCGTCCTTCAGGCTTCGTCCTATTATATACTAAGATCATACCAAATTTTAAGTCTCTGTCTAAATTTGTTCGGAAGATAAAGCGTTTACATAGACACAGAAAAACACTTACACAGACGGACGGCAATTTTTTCTTATAAAAATACATTTTTCGGAATTCCCATTGTCTAAAACGTGCAAATTTGTCATTATTATTTTTTTCGATTTTCAAAACTATTGCAAGATTTATCCTATACTTCGTACGATACGAAAGTGTTTGTGCAGTCGGTTTGTTTATCCGTATGGCCAACTGTCCCCGCTCTAACTCTCTTAAATATACTCGGATTTTAATACAATTGATAAACCTTGTTTAAAGTTAGCTAGGCTTGTTTGGTATGACACTGTTTGAGTGACACTGTTGTTTTGCATATCATTCTTAAGCGCATACTTCGAAATATCTTTTGCCAAATTTTCATTCAGTTTCTGTGAATGCTACGATTGTTAGGGCCCCATGTCGGGATATTGTATGTTTCTATACGGTTTAATTGGACAGACTAACTTATTATAAAGTGCAGTTTTGTTACATTATTCTGCATGTGTAATAAAGTGCTTGAAAATTCTATGCTTGATGCATGATTTTTTCTTTCGTGTTTATTTTCTCGGTAATAAGGCTGTGAATTTTTCGTAGATGCATTTGAAACATTTGTCATCTTTTGATAAAAGTTTGATTATTTACCTTAATTTTAGGTATTTTTTAACTTTTTATTATTACCAAAAGTGTAAAATTTTGCAAAAAATCCTAACATGATACTTAGAAAGGATTTTCATTTTAGAATTTAGGTCTAAAAAAATCATAAAAATCAACTTTAAAAAATCGTCACAGTCTTGTATTATAAATACTAATTTTTAAGCTTTATTTTATGCTTTATAACAAGTTTAACTAACACACATGAAAAATTTAGAATATGAAAATTAATATTAAATTGTTGCTCTTAAAAATATTAATTCAGTTGTTTAAAATTTATATTAATTTGTTGCTCTTAGAAATATCAATTCAGTTACTGACCTAAAAATGTTTACTTATCATTTGATAGCATCCAGAAAAATTTATATTCTAGCTTGTAAAAACCGTTCAAAATTGTCAATACCATTCAAAAAACGCTTCCAAAAATTGCATGCTACTGAAGAAACTTGTTTTACACAAAAATTTAAACTAACTGTTTGGAAGACGTCTAAAGATGAAAGAACGTTCTTCGTAGTCCTGGGTATCTCCGTTGCCATTCCAATATTTTTACTGTCTTCCTACGTGAGCGACAAATTATTTTGATATTAAAAGATTGATAATTCATTAAAGTTAACATTTATAAAAGTGATGTATGTTTCAATAATTTTTAAGAATTATTTGGATAATCTGTTTTGTCTCTATATTTATCTTTTTCAGATACGTTTTCAAACAAATTGTTATGTTTTTACATATTTTAGTTTGTTCAAAGGCATTCCTTCTATTTGGAATCGGGTTTATTTTCATTATCAACAGCACAATATAAAAGCTCGATTTCTAGCATATTGTAAGGAAGTACTTACAATATATATCAGTCAGATATGACAATACCGAAACTTTCTTCTATCTTATGCATGTTAATACTTCCTGAAAAATGCAGTATTGCAGCGACACAGTTTAAGTGGTTTAAACAGAATTTTAGTCAGTAACAACTAATGTCAACTTATGACTGAATCCGAAATTTGGCGAAAATTTGTGCATTAAATTTTGAGATACAGCTATTGCAAAATCTGAAAAAAAAATTGTACAACAGTGTCACATGCTGTGTGATGTACACAGAAAACTAATCAGGATCAGTTTTTTGTCAAGTACTAATAGGAAATTTGATGATAATCATGCATTAGTTTTTGAGAACATTAGTTTGAGCAGTTTGATTAGTTTGCATTAGTTATTGCAAAATCGTGAAAAATGCAGAATAACAGTGCCGTCTGTTAGGCGATTTATACCAATCATTAAACAACACTAATCTATATCAGGGACCAACTGAATCTGAAGATTTAGGAAATTTCGTGCAATCGTTCTTGAGATAGAGCTATCGCGATAATCATGAATAATGCGCCATGACAGTGCAACCTGTTCAGTACTTTCTACCAAAACGTAATCAGCACCAGGAAATATAAAGTTCTAACTAAATGTAGTTTTATAAAAATCCATGCAGTACTTCTTGAGATACGGCTATTGTAGAAATTGTGATTAATGCAGCATAGCAGTGCCACCTGTTGAGCGATATATACCAAAAACTAATCCGATCTAGTTTATATCAAAGCCTATCAGTAACTAAATATTTCTAAAATTCAGTGCATTAATTCTTGATATAGAATGCCAACAAAAGTTTGTCACAGAGTACTTTTGTAAAAACACGTTTTTCGGATTCTCTGACCCTAAAATGCGTAAGTCCTTCAAAAACCGAATTTCGAAAATTTTCATTAATCCAATAGGGTAACATCCCCAGCAATTGGCACTTTAAGAATATGTCTTTAAACTTACTTCAATTTTCATTACAAAGAAATAAGATATTTACTTGGAAATATTTTTAAATCGAAGAATGCATATCTGTGCATCTATTTTGCTCACTAAAAGCAAAAAAATTTTAAAAAGTATTTTTATAAAAATATATTTATAAAAAGTTGCTGAAATCACCAGTAATTGGCACCTAGAAATTGCACACTGCACACAATGCATGACACCTTGTGATCCAGTAATTGGCACATGTTTATATTAAAAAAAAAAAAAAAAAACTTTACATTTTGCGTTCGGTTCAATCGCTTTAAATTAATTTACTGTAGATGAAGATGCCATATTTTAGGTTTTTGAGAGTAAGAAATCAGCATATTAGTCTGAAATGTGAACATTTTAAAACAATACAATATACTTATATTAATACCCAATAATTGTCATGCTGTCCCCAGTAATTGTCATATGAAGCTTTAATGGATTCCAATTATTGATAATATTTCATATTTTCAAATAAAAACAAAGGATAAACAAAATTAGTCTATAACTTTAAAAGTACTTCCAAAATAAGTGGTTTAAAACTTGCGAATTCCTTGTAATTGGAATAGGTGCCAATTACTTGGAACTAGCAAAATTGAAGCACCAATAAATAGCATCTATCATTAATTCAGAAATCCAAATATTTGTGTCGAAAATACTTGTACACAATTAAAGTAACCCTTTTTATCTAAATAAAACTGTTGTCAATTAAAATTTAAAATATATTATAAATCAGATAATAATGAATTGAAAAGCATGCCTTCCTTAAGCCAAAGAAGAAGCATTTGCAACAAAAATGGCTAATTCCATACAAGCCATAATTGTTTCTTTTTTCTAGGCACTATTGTCATTTAGTAGCATAAATCAAAGTTATAATCTTTAACGTAAATGAGCATATAACTGGTATATGGTCTTGCATTTTTAAAAGACTGGATATAAATGTTATTTTAGGACATGTTTGTAGGATGTGCCAATCACTGGTGCATGCCAATTACTGGGGATGATACCCTACTTTTTCCTTGTAGAGATAGAATAAAGTAAAATACAATTGGGATGTAATTTAAAAGCTTTCTGTAATTATTATAACAACTTACCTTGTATGTTTGATATTTCACTATTTACAATTTTTAGCATTCAACTATTTAAGCTGCCACATGACTTTCTCATTTATTTCGAAAAACTTGAACTTTTAATGTAAAAAGAAAATTATTTTCAATTTCTTGAAAACAGTTTAATAATTTTTAGAACTTTGTCAAATACTTTCTAAAGTATTTGAAATTTGAGTATATTCATCAAACTATTGGTTCTGATTGATTTATTTTTTGTCTGATATGCTATTGCATTTCACCTGTAGATAGAAATTTTCTTCCCCATTCTCATAACGCTTAAGAAATTTGAAAGTTTAAAATGATGCACCTATAGAAGTAATTGTTGAAAGCAATTACTATTCAAATAACAAACAAAAGTAATTGTTGTCACCGGTGTTAGGTAGATTTCGTAAGAAATACTGCCTATTGCAATCGCACCAGTTTATCTATCTATCTATCTATATATATATATATATATATATATAGATATATATATATATCACTTTTTTATGGACACGATAACTTCAATAATTCTTCACCAATCTCCACCAAACTGGTACATAAAATCAAAGGGGATAAAATCTTGGCTAAGTTCGTTAATGGGCAAAATCGGACCAAGGGGGTCGGAATAGGGGGCGTTTTTGTGAAAATCGAAAAAACGCCATAACTTCTTAATTAAAGTAGATATCGAATCGGTTTCAAGTTTATATTACTTCTTAAAAATGGGCCAAAAGTATATGCATAACAGATTTCTGATAAATTTAGAAATGGGCTCAAGGGGCGAAAAAAACAGGGATTTTGAGAGAAAAAAATCCACAACTTCGTCAATTTTCAAGATATGAAGTCCAACTAATTTTTTTGTAAATGTTCTTAAAATTATCTAAAACTTTTGTGTTTACAAGTTTTTGATAGGACCAACTTTTACCGACGAAAAAAATTAAAAACGAAAAGAAAAAGGGTACTGAAAAAAGAGAAAAATCCATAACTCCGTCAATTTTTAAGATATCAAATCTGATTAAATTTATTTTACATCTCCTCAAAAATATCTACAACTTTTATATTGACAAGTTTTTCTTAGGACTAATTCGTATAGCAAAAAGAAATTAAACAAAAATAGGAGTTAGAGAAAATACCTCAAATCCAAACTCCTTATATTCTGACACATTTTTAAATTCATTTTTGATTTTAAACGCATCCAAATGGTAGATCCTCTTATTTAGAAACTGTATAAAGTGACGCATTGGTCAATTTTCTGATAAAGACAGAATATATTTCAAAAAAGGCTACCAAAAAGGGTATTTTGAACAGAATTTCCGAAAGTCATCGGGACTGAAAATTGAAGGAAGTATTCAAATAAGAAATTGCGTTTTTTTCTGACTCGTTTTTAAATCCATTTTTGTTCTCAAACGCATCCAATTTACAGATCCTCTTATTTAGGAACCATATAATGTGATGCATTGGTCAGTTTTTTGATAAAGACGGAATATATTTCAAAAAAGGCTACCATAAAAGGTATTTTGAACAGAATTTTCTGAAATCATCGTGACTGAAAATTTAAAGAAGTGTTCAAATAAGAAATTGCGTTTTTTTCTGACTCGTTTTTAAATCCATTTTTGCTCTCAAATGCATCCAATTTACAGATCCTCTTATTTAGGAACTATGTAATGTGATGCATTGATCGGTTTTTTGATAAAGATAGAATATATTTTTAAAAATGCTGTCAAAGTGAGTATTTCGCACAAAATTTTCCGAAGCAATTAAGATTAAAGAATTAAGGATGTATTCAAACAACAAACCGGTTATTTTATGACTCATTTTTAAATTCAATTTTTTTCTCAAATGCATTCAACTGACAGTTTTTTGTTATTTAGAAACTGTATAATGTACTGTTTTGGTCGATTTTTTAATAAATTCAGAATCTATTTCAAAATATGTTGTCATAATGGGCATTTGAGCTGAATTTTTCTTAAGATGATTCTGATAAAACCAGTTTTTGCAGAAAAATGAAATTAAAAATTTTTCATAAACGGCCAAATGAAGTTATTAAACTGGGTTTATCTCTAATCATATATATATTTTTTGTTGTTGAAAAGAGCACTCTTCGAAATCTACCTCCGCCTATAGGCCCAACCGACAGGTATTTTTTTATCGTACGTGAAACTAAATGAATGTACAATGGATACTGCTGTAAAATTCAATATTTTTTAACACTTTTTCTTAAATTGTAAGTAAATGGTAATCTTCAGTATTTAAATACAATCTTCAGTATTATAAAATAATTTAATTTTGATACTGCATCTACTGTAAAATAAAAACATTCAATCACAGTAATAATAACTCAGTTTCTACCATACTGTAAGGAAATACTTACTTTCTAAAAACAATTTTGTTCTAATTAAAAAACTTTCGGTAATTATAATAACAACTTACTATGTATATTTGATATTTGACTTTTTACAATTTTTTTGCATCTAATCACATAAGTGCAAGATAACTCATTTATTTCGGAAAACTTCAACTTTTAATGTAAAAAGAAAATTATTTTCAATTTCTTGAAGACAAGAGTTTAATAATTTTATAGAACTTTGTCAAATACATCCTCAAGTACTTGAAATTTAGGCAACATGATCAAACTATAGAAAATATGCATGTTTGTAAACAAACTGGCTTTTTTCGTGACAGCTCAACTTGTTTTTGGCAAAAATTCAAATTAAACTGCATTAGAAAATTCTAAACTAAATGTGATTTTCACGTCGATATAATAAATTTCATTATACGTAAAATTTTTGTAATATCAGCAGGAAATAATACGTTTTAAATTACTAACTCTCCAAGAATTATTATTTTTGCCAACCACAAGTTGAGAAGTACATCCCTTTTTGGGTGCTTGACGTCGCATGCACTTTATTTATTGGTTCTGCTTCATTTTTTTTTTTTTTTTTTTTTTTTTTTTTGTCTACATGCTATTGCATTCCACCTGTGGATTGAAATTGTCTTTCATTTCTCATTACGCTTTAAAAAATCGAAAGTTTCAAACAATGCACATATAGAAAGATTTTGTTTAATGCAATTAATATTAAAATAGCAAATGGAAGTAATTGCTGTAATTTGTATTTTATTGTCGTTCGTGAAACTAAAAGAAACTACAATGAATACTGCTGTAAAATTCAATATTCTTTAACACTTTTTATTAAGCTGTTTGTAAATGGTAATCTTCGATATTTAAATACAATATTCAATATCATAAAATAATTTAATTAATTTTGATACTGCATTTACTGCAAAATAAAAACATATTCAATCATTAGCGCAAAAATAATAGCTCATTTTCTACCATACTGTAAGGAAATACTTTCTAAAAACAATTATGTTGTAGTTTAAAAGTTTTCTGTAATAACAATATACTCTGTATATTTGATATTTCACTATTTACAAATTTTTCGCAGTTAATCGTATAAGCTGAAACATAACTTTCTCATTTATTTCGGAAAACTTCAACTTTTAATGTAAAAAGAAAATTATTTTCATTTTCTTGAAAACAAGTGTTTAAAAATTTTTAGAACTTTGTCAAATACTTTCTCAAGTACTTGAAATTTGAGCAACATCATCAAACTATTGGTTGTGATTGATTTATTTTTTGTCTGATATGCTATTGCATTTCTTCTGTTTGTAGGAATTTTCTTCTCCATTGACATTACGCTTTAAAAAATCGAAAGTTTAAAACAATGCACACACAGAAACAATTTATTATGTGCAATTAATATTAAAATAGAAATGGAAGTTATTGCTCTAATTTGTATTTTATTGTTGTTCGTGAAACTAAAAGAAAGTACAAGAAACACTGCTGTAAAACTTAATATTCTTAAACACTTTTTATTAAATTGTTTGTAAATGGTAATCTTCGATATTTAAATAAAATATTCAATATTATAAAATAATTATATATTATAAAATAATTTAATTTTGTTACTGCATTTACTGTAAAATAAAAACATATTCATCATTAGCGCAGAGATAATAACTATATTTCTACCATAGTGTAAGGAAATATTTTCTAAAAACATTTATGTTGTAATTTAAAAACTGTCTGTAATTATTGTAACAACTTACTTTGTATATTTGATACTTCCCTATTTACAAATTTTTCGCATTTAATCATATAAGCTACAACATAACTTTCTCATCTATTTCGGAAAACTTAAACTTTTAATGTAAAAAGACAATTATTTTCAATTTCTTGAAGACAAGAGTTTAAAAATTTTAAGAACTTTGTCAAATACTTTCTCAAGTACTAGAAATTTGAGCAACATCATCAAATTATTGTTTCTGATTGATTTTTTTTGTCTGATATGGTAATATGTATTTTAGCTGTGGATAGAAATTTTCTAACAGATTCTCATAATGCTTAAGAAAGTTTAAAATAATGCACCTATAGAAGTAATTGTTGAATGCAATTAATATTGAAATAAGAAATAGAAGTAATGGCTCTCATCGGTGTTTTATTATCGTACGTAAAACTAAATAAATGTTCAATGAATACTGCAAAATTTAATATTCTTTAACACTTTTTATTAGATTGTTAGTAAGTGGTAATCTTCAATATTTAAATACAATATTCAGTATTATAAAATAATTCAATTTTGATATTGCATTTACTTTAAATTAAAAACATATTCAATCATTAGCACAGCAATAATAACACAATTTCTACCATACTGTAAGGAAATATTTACTTCCAAAAAATAATTATGTTGTAATTTAAAAACTTTCTGTAATTATTATAACAACTTACTTTGTATATTTGATATTTCACTATTTACAAATCTTTCGCATTCAGTCATATACGCTGCAATATAACTTTCTCATTTATGTCGGAATATTTCAACTTTTAATGTAAAAAGAAAATTATTTTCAATTTCATGAAAACAAGAGTAAAAATTTTTAGAACTTTGTCAAACACTTTCTCAAATACTTGAAATTTGAGCAACATCATCGAACTATTGGTTCTGAGTGATTTATTTCATGTTTGACATAGTATTGCATTTCACCTGTGGATAGAAATTTTCTTTCCGATTCTCATAACGCTTAAAAAATTTAAAAGTTTAAAATAACGCACCTACAGAAGTAATTGTTGAATGCAATTAATATTGAAATAACGAATGGAAATAATTGCTGTAATCGGTGTTTTATTGTCATACGTGAAAATAAATAACTGTACAATGAATATTGCTGTAAAATTTTATGTTCTTTAACACTTTTTATGAAATTGTAAGTAAGTGTAATCTTCAATATTTAAATACAATATTCAGTATTATAAAATAATTTAATTTTGGTACTCCATTTTCTGTAAAATAAAAACATATTCAATCATTAGCACATAAATAATAGCTCAATTTTTTCCATACTATAAGGAAATAATGTATTAACGTTGTAATTTAAAAACTATCTGTAATTATTATAACAACTTACTATGTTTGATATTTCACTATTTACAAATTTTTCGCATTTAATCACACAAGCTGCAACATAAATTTCTCATTTATTTCGGAAAACTTCAACTTTTAATGTAAAAAGAAAATTATTTCCAATCTATTGAAAACAAGAGTTTAAAAATTTTTAGAACTTTGTCAAATACTTTCTCAAGTACTTGAAATTTGAGCAGAATCATCAAACTATTGGTTCTGATTGATTTATTTTTTGCTTGACATGGTATTGCATTTCACCTGTGGATAGAAATTTTCTTCCAGATTCTCATTATGCTTAAGAAATTCGAAAGTTTAAAATAATAAACGTATAGAAGCTATATGTTAAATGCAATTCATATTAAAATAACAAATGAAAATAATTGCTGTTATCGGTGTTTCATTATCGTTCGTAAAATTATAAACAAACATGAATAAGCATGCATCAAGCATAGATTATTAAGTATTTTCTAATATATTCAGAATAATATAACAAAACTGCATCGTTTAAAAAGTTAAAACTTTACGTCTCATTCCAATACCGTATTTCAGATGTCCCTATTTAGAATCAGTAAATTAACCGATTTTTTCAGAAACCCAGTGTATGTTATAGTTATTTACAGATAGTAACAAAATGCATTACAAAATTTATTTCATTTTAGCGATATATATATTTCAGTTAAAAATTCTCCTTCAGCAATTTCTTCTAATAAGGTAAATGGTATGCAAATACTTTTGCGCAGTCCTGCATATGAGTTATTGAATTTATATATAAAGAGTAACATGCAAAAAATCTAATTAAATTTAAAAGCGCATACCGATTTTTAAAACGTACTTTCCAGCAATTAGGCAAATATAGTACTGTAGCCTATTTCTTTTGAATGTCCCTGTAAATTAATAGAAAAATGCTATCAATGCTCTGCTTTAACGTGACCGTAGTGAAATTCAATAATTTATATTAGTGTCAATATATTTGAAATTGCGTAATTTCTTTAAAATATCCTCAAAATGATTTTTCTCCGTATACCATAATGTAATCGAATTCTTTTGAATGCCCTGCAAATGAACCATTAATCGTACATAATTCAAATGCAATACCAAATATGATTTAGTGATCCTGAATAAGCCTTATCAATTGCATGAAAATCCGAGTATATTTATGGGAGTTAGAGCTTAGACGGATGGCCAGTCAGACAGTTGGACAGACGAACAGAAAAAACGAATGCATAAGCACTTTTTATCTGTGATGGAAAATGGTAAAAAGTACGATGAATACTGTAAAATTTTATATTCATTAGCACTTTTTATTAAAAAGTTAGTAAATGGCAATCCTCGATATTTAAATACAATATTCAATATGATAAAATAATTTAATTTTGATAATACATTTATTGTAATCTGAAAACATATTCAATCATTCTTTATGAATTTTCATTTTTTAATAACTGCCTTGATTCACCTCTGATATCTCCCGACAGAGAAACCTCATTAATATGAAAGAAAAATATTATCTGCTTTTAAGTACGTATGTTTTTACGTTTAAACTTTATATGACTTCGCATATAATGCATGGTTTAAAATATGACAATATGGAAAATACATTTACATCCAAAGAATATTTTATCATAAACAAAATGCAGCATCTGAATTCAAATTTATATGTCCAATTTGATACCTATACCTCACTGTAATTTATGAATGTACAATGATCCCAGCGCGTAAAAATATAATTAATGATTTCCTTGCAGAACTCCTGTGCTACTTATGAATGCATTTTTAGTTGGGTTAATCAATTCCTTCATATATGCAAACTGTAACATGCCAAAAATTTTTAAAGAGCTGAAAACATAAGATATACTACAGTAGACAAAACATAAGAACCAAAAAAAATTGTGCACGTAAATGAGAACCTACATGAGATTGTGGTTCAAGAAGCAAACAATAATATAAATAAAATGCGACACAGGATTCGACATATGAAATATGTTGAAAAGATGTTTACAGGGTATTAGAAGAGGTTATTTTTTGAAATGTGGATATTGTCCGAAAACATGACTGTACAAAGAAAGCAACATACTCACAGTTACCAATCGTCAGTGTCATATCAATAAGGGATGTGGCCACCGTGTAATTCAATATAACTTTCAACTCGGCGTGGCATACTCCGAACATGATGATTCAGTATCTGTTGAAGCAAGGCATCTCTATCGTCTTTCATTGCATGGATGAGGATTGAGGGTTTCCTTGATTGCGGGAGGAAATTGTCAAGCAGCAATACATCTCCCCAAGGAATTCCATACATTTTCAATAGGGTTCAGGTCAGGGGAATATACTGGACAGTCTATGCGATGGACATCTTCAATCTCAAGACAATCTTGTACAGACTGTCTGCCACGTAAAAATTTACTTCTGTTATAACTGATTTACCGATTGAAAAATCGTTTTATAAGGTGATATAATATTATTTATCTTGATTTAAATTACTTATTTAAATTACTCGTCTCTATTTAAATTGCTTAAAAACAACTCGTTCGCTCGAGATGTTTTTCTCTTTACGAGAGGCTGACTTTCAAATCGTGAGATGAGTAGATTAAGTATCAACTTGAGTTATTTTGTGGCCGAGTTATTTTTAAATTGCTTCAAAACAACTCGTACGCTCGAGATGTTTTTCCTCTTTACGAGAGTCTGACTTTCAATTCGTGAGATGAGTAGATTTAGTCTCAACTTGAGTTATTTTGTGGCCGAGTTGTTTTTAAATTCCTTAAAAAAATCGCTCACTCGAGATGTTTTTCCTCTTTACGAGAGGCTGACATTCAATTCGTGAGATGAGTAGATTTAGTCTCAACTTGAGTTATTTTGTGATCTGAGGTTTTAAGAGAGAACAAATTGCATTTTCCAGTAGATTAATAAGAAATGCTTACTACGAAAAAAACTTATGAATTACTACGAAATTCATAATTTCGTAGTTACTCGAACTATGTTATAATTTAATGGATTATTATTTAATGTTTAAATAAATTTGGAATGTATACAAAGGGGCAAATAAATTAGATGAAAATTGGATTTGTTTAAGTACTACTATCCGATAAATGTTAGAAGTTATGAAACGCATTTCTTTTAGTTATAATTAGATTTTTAATTGGATATTTTAAAATTTTTTGTTTAAGTTTTCTTTACTTTTAAGCCCAATAGGCATTTTTATATAAAGTTCCTACCAGCAAGCGCAATGTGAGACTACTTTGAAGTTTTGCAAAATTCCTTTTTTCTTTTTTTATTTAATCACTGTTTATTTAAAACAATTTCTACATGTGTCAAGTGCAAACTTTTAAAATTTTAATTGTAATTCTCTTAAACTTAAATTTCTAATTAAAACAATCACAAATCATATTTTAATACGCAGATTTAGTGACTTACGATTATCATAGTTTAATATTTATAAAATATGACAGCCATAAATTAAAATTTCAAAAGTTGTCATTTGACACCACTAAAAATAGTGTTAAAACAATTATGCATTTTTTATTTCATTGTGAAATATTTAAAATAAATTTTTATACATATTTTATTTCATTATTAATTATAAGTCAACATATTACCTTGTAATGTTATTGTATAGAAATATAATTTTCACTCAATTGTGTGATATCCTGTCCGTTGTGATTAAAATTATATATATAATATGAGTGATGAATTTAAATAATTTAATAGTTTAATAGTTTAATAAATCTTTATCATATACATTCATTAGGATAGCGCTGTAATTGAATAAGCACAATTCCGATATTCTTGAATCTACCCTATTACAATCATATTTAATTAATCATTTTCGCCCACAATACATGGTCTTGAAATGACAGATATAATCAGGTACATTTGTGTAATGTAATTCATAACCATAGAAATTTCTATTTAAATGTATAATTCAGGCATATATTTAATAGGATTTCAATACAGATTATTTAAGGTAAGCATTTATATTTCGAAGCGATACTATAAATTTATGATGCATTTTAAAAGGACGTCTTTCAGTTAAATACATTACGATTAATCACAATCTAATGAAATGGAGATTTCTCCGTTTCATTAAAATCTTTAAAATTGTCAATTTCCATTAAACTTTTCACAGAATTAAACTGCAATTTGATTTAATCTGTTGCCTTATATGCAAAACAAAATTTCTCAAAACACGAGAGTAATTTAAGAAATAATTAATGCATATGTAAACCCTTTTATAAATCTAACAGTGTTGGAGGCAAAATTTTCCAAAGTTAATCGAAATAAATACTGTAGTGGTATACTAAATTTCGCAGTTTAATTTTACAATTTTTCACTCATTTCTACTAATCCTTATTTTCTTTTATATTTATAAGTAAGAATTGAATTTCTCAGTTTGGGATTTCTAGTTGTTGTATAATTACTTGTTTCGAGACGTAATGCCGCGTTATGAAAACCTTATGACTTTTTTTCCCCAAATGTCAATATAGTTTTCTGCATGTTTTTACAAATATTCTAGCTGATGCAGTTGAAGATCTAATGAATTTCTCATTTATCTCGGCCATAAAACTTATTGGTAGTGAATAGATGTTGGTAATAATTGCATAACTAGTTGCACTCATATGATTATATATGATATTCGTAATTGCTAAGTTTCAGTCGTCATGGAAGTGCAGAGAACATTGTGTAATAGTTAATATTTTTAATGAAGCAATTATTATTAAGACTATCTTAACGATTTTATTTTTGACAAATTCGCAGAGTACATTGCTGTACTTTTTAATGGGAAAATTATAATTATCCCAGTTTGTTGTAATTAGAAGTATATTATCCTTTTTTATTTAAAGATTTAATTCGAATTATTATTTGATACATATATATTTTGGAAACCCAGCAAAATACTATAGTATAGTTCTCCTTTGTTTCAAAAATGACCCCTATTACACATTCAAGCACTAAACCTAAACGTAATTAAATAGATTAAACTGCCGCCGGATGGCATTGTAACTATGCAGTCTTTGGATCAAGGGATCATTTTGAACTTTAAACGGAATTACTGTAAATTACTTGTCAAAGACTGGATAAATAAAATTGATGAAGGTCGTGACTTCAAACAGTCTTTGCTAGATGTTCAAAAGTACGTTCATAAAAGTCGGGCTCATATGTTTTCTGAGACAATTCATATCTGTTTCAAACATGCTGGTTTCATTAAAAATAATCCAAGTTTATCAGATTCTAAATGTATAGAAAAAGAGAACAACCCTTTTTTCAATGTTTTACAAGCAGTTGTTAAATCTGAAAATTGATGTAACGAAAAATATTCAGATGTATATCGATTTCGATAATCATGTGGCAATATCATCACATTTCTGAAACTGTTGAAGGCATAAAAGGAAAAAAGACAAAACAATTCTTCAGATTCAGAGAGCGAAAATGATATGGAGCTGAAACTAAAGAGACATCCGATTAAAACCGAAGAAATGCATTGCAATGAAATAACCAGAAATTATCAAATATCTATATTTTAAACAACGGATATTGATTACAAATTCATCGTATAATATTGAAAAAAATTGAAGAAGCATATCTTGAAATAATTAAGCCTTAATTTATCAGTATTTCATGTAACAATAAAAAAAGTAAGTCATCTTGAAATATAATTTTAATAATTTTCAATTTTGTTTTTGTGTTTGTTTTGTATAATAATGTTTTATTGCTTAAAAATGCATCAGAGGTTATTAAATTAAGACAAATTAAATTAAAAATACAGCTTTTTATAAACAAAACAACTCTTTTTCTCCAACTCTTTGTCACCTTGTTTATATCGACACTTTTTCTAGTCATGGAGAGTGTCGGGATAACGAGATTCGACTGTATTACCTATTTTAAATATCTTCTACTGCATATTGAAAATTGCTGTTATATAACCGCTTAGAAAAATGAATTCAAATATACTTTGGATTAAATTTTGATTAAAAAAATAAGAAAAAAAGAGTAAGTTCGTTGACTTAAGAGGTTAAAAATCGATGAAACGGAAATATTTTTAGCGATGACCGTAATATACTAATTTTAGTGCATTTATTTTCTAACTGCTCATTCTATTTGCATTCAATAATTAAATTGCTCTTTATAAATCGACTTTCATCATCTCGAGATTTTTTTTTCTTCATCAATGAATATTAAATAAAAAATGTTATAAGTTTACTCTAATTTTTGAACAATTTTATCTTTTCAAGAAATGGTTATTCCAAATTCTTTTATAAAAATCCTATTTTTCCCAACAAAATATATTTTAAGTACTTTTTCCTGTAACTGTTACATCGATCAGATGATTATGTTATATTTTAGATTAATTGATGACTATTATTTTAAACTAATTGCCAATTAGTACAGATTTAAAAACTCAATTGCTAATATCCGGCATAGAAATATATTTATCTGTGGCAACATTGTAGTTGTAAAATCATAAGTTTTTAGAAGAATAGTTCCATTTGAAAAAACTCTATGTATTTGTAAAAGTTGTACAATTTTTAGTGTTAGCATAAAATTTAAATTGCTTGCAATTCAATGAAATATAATTAAACATGATTGTTTCAAGAAATTTTGACTCTTTAAAAAATTTTTTTTATTTGTATACAAATCTATCGTGGAAAATCTTCATATTGGATTATATTCTTTAGAAATAATGAACACGAGTAATAAATTCGGATATTAAAGCCACAGAATGGATCATTTAATTTGCTTTCTCGTAATATAATATCCTATAATTTATGCTATTTTAGTATTTAGAAATTTCATTCATTTAATGCATAAAATGGCTGTAATTTCGCATTACAATTAATAAAATTAAAGTTAATATAAATTTTACATTCTAACTTTCAATTAGTATTGGCCCACAGCTATTTAAAATGTTGTATAAAGAACTCTGTAGTGCCTATTATCTTGCTTAGGTAGAAGAACTAAGCATTCAGAATACGATTTTAACTGTAGTAAACATTTCAGGAACATTCCTCACCATTCGCTGTACATTTTTATGATGAGTCCAAACCCGTCGAATATGATGAATGAAAATATTTAAAACAGCCATTTGACTGAACTTAACAAAAAAGTTACAATAATGAAACGATATTTAAAAAATACATTTCCAGACATAATATAAAGTTTACCAGTTACAATTTTGCATGTAAACATTCAAGCTCTTTACTTGAGATGTAATCTGAGTGCCAGAAATTTACATTTAGACGCACTCAGAGTCAAATAATTTGTTTTTTCAATAAAAACACTCACTTCCTTTTCTCTATGACATCATTTTCATTTATGAAAGCCACCATAGATGGGAATCAATCTCAGTGTCAGCAGAATAATATACAGAGTTAGCGAAATTAAGTTTCCGTAACTTACAGAACCCGAGACGCCATTCTATTAGTCCGAAGAGAAAGATATTTGGACAACAGACTCTTCGGAGGATGCACTCGAGATTTCCAAAATAAAAATTAATAGCTTAAAATATCGCCACTAGATGACGCTACGATTTATATTGAAAAGAGTAGACAAACTGGGAATCCGAAACACTGAAGGAACAGTGGTCATACACAAAAGGAATACATTAAGGACAATAAAATAATTAAAATATTGCATTTACAATTTTTTACAACAAATAAAGCCTCTGTAAATGGTATTGCGGTATGCAATGGGGCCGATTTTGCATGAATATTATTTTTTGTGGGTAGACTTGTTTCTGGATAATAGAAATTACGTAGGTCTGTCACATGCTATATTACTGTTGCGCATTAACAGAACAGGCGATAAGTCCTATAGGGGTCACTTCTGAAAAAAATATGTTCCGATAAAAAATGCAGCAGTGAACATCAACCATATCCTCCTTTTCCTATCCCGCAAAGATCTGGCGTTCACCTCCAAAGATTCTTCAGACGCTTAGAAGCGAAAAATTATTGGTATTACCTGTCCAATAAGATAATGGTCCACGACTAAGAATTACTAACAGTCATTTTCGCGAGAAATTGTAGCGCGAATGTTTAGAGTGCCCAGGAGACCAAGAGAAGCGCGAATGTTTTGAGAGTGCCCAGGAGACCAGGAGAAACGCGAATGTTTTGAGAGTGCCCAGGAGACCAGGAGAAGCGCGAATGTTTTGAGAGTGCCCAGGAGACCAGGAGAAGCGCGAATGTTTTGAGCGTGTCCTACTGAGCTCATGCCATTCCAATTGCTGAACAACTTGACTCTTATACAGTTAAAAGTTCAGAACTCTACTCATGATGTGTCGGACCTTGGAGTATGGAGTACGTGAAATCGGACACTGACGGTTCCGTAAAGCAATTCAGTGTACACTGTTAAAAATAAAGGTAACGAACAGGTTGCATTTGGCGCCCAGGTGTGAAAAGGTTAAATTACTTGGCACCAGTGGGCTTGAAAATGTGTTTGGGGTGCCATTGGGTGTTTCACGCTAATTAGGGTGCCGCGCAATGCATACCGTTTTAATATTTGGAAGATTTTCACCCCTCAGTCATTTGCGCATGCTCTGTAACGTGTATCCTTTCACTTCGACTCGCTGTCACTGGTGGATCAACAAAGCAATTTTTTCCTACGATGACTATCACCGTTATACGCTATCCCAATTTTTTTTAGAACTTCGGATGACTAACTTTTGGCGAGCTTTTTTATATAAAGCAACCTTTGAATTTCAGGACATATGAATATTTCAGGGAAACTTTGAAGGTGAGCTTGATGGCCGAGTGGATAGGGTGCTTAGCTTGTAATCAGACGTTCAGCGTTCGAATCCATCGAGGGCCGAAAGTCGGTTAGTATATTTTTTAAGTTTTTATCATTGGACACTCTGGATTAAGGGTGCCATCTTTTCACCCTAATTAAAGGTGCCAATTTGGCTCCTTTAGGGGTGTCACCACTGAGACAAGACTTTCACCCTTAAAAGGGGCAATGTGTCACCATTAGTTTTAACAGAGTATGTTTTCTCGATATTTCTCTCTTATCGAATTTCACCATCATAAAACCACACTACGACATCAGCTCACTTCATTGTTTTTTCAGAGGATGAAACTCTCTCACAGGTACCGCTGCTTTCATACTTTTGCGGTAATACAACTTGAGTAACTGTGCTCTCACCGGCGAAGTCAGCATACTACCATACTCAGCGTATTGTGACGCAAATATCTTCTTACTTTTATCGTGCGTGATAATTACATTCGATAATAAAATGTGCTGCCCCGCTGCGCCACCTTGTATCGTTTTTTTTTTACTTTTTTTTTCGGAAATCAAAATTGCATTACTTCTTTAGTAATGTTATTTTCTGTTAAAAAAGTTTATAAAAAGTTATTTTTAATTGCAATAGCAAATGGCAGTTATTAAAATATAGTAATTTTCAATGTGTCCCTTTTCTTTTTAATAATGAAACTATCCCAATTGCAACCAATGTGAAGAAAATTCACAAAAGAAGATTAGAATTAAAGTATAACTAGTCGTTGGGGGCCTACGTAATACTCTAAAGATAAAAAAACAACGATTATAAATGAACAAATAAAGTATGAAAAGGTAGCAAACAGCCGTTTCGAATCTACTATGGAGATTCTTCATCAGTGCAAAACTCAGCGAGCTAGAAAAAGCAAAACTAAGCAGCTCAGTTTTGCTTTTTCTAGCTCGCTGAGTTTCCGCTGAAAATTCCTCGCTGAAAATTTCCGTAAATTCCTGAAAAAACTGGAAAAAACGGAATAATTTCCGGAAATTTTTCCGTTAAAAAACAGTAAATTGTACTGGCGTCCAGAGCACCAGTAATACTTCCATAAAATCGTCCTTTTTTTACAGTGATCCACGGACATATTTCATTTGAGCATAGTTTCCTGTATTGTGATAAAGTGTTATGGGAGAAAGAAAAAAATATATTTATTTGTATTTCATGTAATTGGCATTTTAAACTAACTTTTATGAAGAAAGTAGATATTTTAAATGTATGAATATTTGATTCTTGCCTATCTTAATAATGAGAAATATAGTTAGAGTGAAAAGTGCCCTCCCTTTATACATTGATACTACATTTTTGAGTGCGAGCAAGGGAACCGAATGATAATGCAAAGTTCACTTCATGACAGGTTGAAAAAACACGTGTATATGAGAAATTGCTGCAACCACAAGGAATTCACAAAGACGACAGATATACATCTACACTAGAGATGCTAGAAAATTAAAATTTAATACATTAATTACACTGAAAAAATGAAGTACTCAAAAATGAGTAAGTCGATGTACTCATTGTCGAAATGAGTATGTTTAGATCAAAAATGAACACATTGCAATTTTGAAACAACATATGTTATCAAATCCAAACAAAGGATAATTTTGTACCCAGGATTGGTTTATCTCATTCATGGCGGCATAAAAGATGCTTATTAATGTAAATATTAAATTATGCACAGTATTTTTAAACAATTTTAATTTATACTTGCAAATAATGCTCTTGTCATAAAAATGTTCGATTTGGATATATTACTTATAATTTTGCTACTTCCCTTAATGAATAATCAATTAAATTTTTATTGTTCTTAATTTTGAGCACGAAATAAATACCAGATTATTTTCACTTTAATTTGTAAATTCAGGGGGCAAATAATAGTGATTTATATTTGAACACAACTATGGAATCAAAAATGAGTACATTTGTTTCTCAGTTTTGAGATCTTTTGGATCGGAACTATTTCGAGTATGTGAAGTACTTAAAATTGAGTACATTTTACTTAAATTTAAGAATTGTTTTTTTTCCTTCTAAAATAATTAGTCCTCTGATTATTAGAGTTCTTTCATAAAAGTTTTTTCGGGGGATTTTTATATACAATATATGTGTAATGAATCCGAAGTCTTCGACTTTTAAATAAAATAAAACACATTTTGTATTTTATTTTGATATCTAAAAAATATTACTCGCAATAAAACCTACAAATGATAAGACATGCTGAAATAAGATCAGACACATACGGATTTTTTCTTTCATTTATTCCTGACAAGTACGTCACAAGTATTTTCCTTTACGCTTATAACTCCGAAAGTCAATTTGTTAATGCATAACTTCCACCTACAAAGTCACTTTAACATGTTTTATTTTTTCTTATTTTCATGTGTACATACATATTTTCTAAAAAAATGCCTAATAGTTAATTCATACTTTTGAAGCTCGAAACGTCAAAATTTCAGGCATGAACATTTTTCGAGAATATTAAAGACTTTTTCTTTAAATTTTTTGGATGTTATTTTGAATAGAAATTTAAATTCTAAATACCAGAAGAATGGTGTTAATATTTAAATCTTTAAATAAAAAGATAGCTTTGTATTTTTTTAATAGGTTTTCTGCTGTTCATGCACTTTTTTTACATGCTTTTAATTATTTTACAGTAAAAATTGCATACATTTTAATTTGAAATATTAAAAAATAATAATAATAACTTAAATGAAAATTCACCTATATTTTTCTGCTAAACAGATTTCCTGTATTATAATTTCTGTAATATGTTTGTCTTGATTAATTATTATGTTTGCAAATCAAATATTACCACTGTTTTCTATTTTTATAAAAATATTCACTTAAAACATCTTATTTTAAAATAAAAAAAATATTTATTCGTTCAAACTGATTTGTATAATTTATATTTAACATATCAGTTATTACTTGTATTAATTATCAAGAATATATAACAGGAAAAAAACTTTGGGTAACGAAAACACTTATGCAAAATACTGAAAGCTAAGATTATATAAATGAAAGATTACCAAGCTAATTATTATACGTGTGAAATAGGCATATGACTGTTTAATAAAAAAAACTGAAACTAAACGTACAGTACAACATATCGGCAAAAATTGACATGCTTTCTTTAAATAAAGAATATTTTTAGATTTTTTAAAGAATGCAAATGTTCTTTTAAAAATGTTTTTCAAAAAAAGTTCCCGTGAATATATATATATATATATATACGTTGACTTAGAGTTTTAAATAAATTCAAGTACATTTTTTCTTTAGCTTTGATATCGAAAAAATATTACACCTAATGAAATGTACAAATGATAAGACATGCTGATATAAGATCAGAGACATACGGATTTTTTCCTTCATTTACTCCTGACAGATACGTCACGAGTATTTTCGTTTACGCTTGTAATTCCGAAAGACAATTTGTTAATGCATAATTTCCACCGACAAAGTCACTTTAAAATGTTTTATTTTTTCCTGTTTTCATGTATACATGCATATTTTGTAAAACAATGGGTAACAGTTAATTCATATTTTTGAAGCTCTAAACGTCAAAGTTACAGGAATGAACATTCTTCGAAAATATTAAACAAATTTTCTCTAAATTCCTTGGGTGGTACATTAAAATAGAAATGTAAATTCTAAATATTATAAGAAGGGTATAAATATTTAAATCTATAAATAAATAATGTGTTTGTATTTTTTAATATTTTTACAGGTGTTCATGCACATTTACATGATTTCAAAATTTTATTGCATTAAAATGTCGATACTTTTTATTTTTAAATATAGAAAAAAAAATCAAGTGAAAATACACATTACTATTGCAATAAAGCAGAATTCCTGTTTTCCAATTTCTGGAATTTGTTTGTCTTGATGAATTGTTTCATTTGCAAGTTAAATAGTTCCTCTTTTTTCAATTTTTAAAAAATATTTACTGAAAACAGCTTATTTTAAAATAGAAAAATATTTATTTGTTAAGACTGATGTGTATAATTTATCTTTTATATGTCATTTATTCCTTACATTAATTATCGTTATCATTAATTATTACATTTATCATTATATAATTGAAAAACAACTTCTGGTAAGGAAAACTCTTTAGCAAAAAACTGAAAATTAAGATTATATAAATAAACAATCATCAAGCAAATTACTACATTTCTGCAATAACATAAGATTGCTCCGAAAGACGATTTGTTAATGCATAACTTCCATCGACAAAGTAACTTTAACATGTTTTATTTTTTCTTGCTTTCATGTATACATGCATATTTTCTAAAACAATGCTTAACAGTTGATTCATACTTTTTAAACTCTCAGCTTCAATCTTTCAGACATTTCTTGAAGGGTATTTTTAAATGAAAATTTAATTTCTAAATACCAGAAGAGTGGTGTTAATATTAAAATCATTAAAGAAAAAGATATATATGTATATTTTTATAGTTTTGCTGGCGTTCATGCACCTTTTTGCATGCTTTCGAAATTTTATTCTGGAAACTAAACGTACAATATATCATATCATAATAAAGACCTGTTTTCTTAGTAGAAAATTTTATGTTGGTTTTTTTAAAGACTAATAGAGGGCTTCCAAATAAAATTTTAAAAATGTATTTATAATATAATATGTTATAATATAATACATTATATTACAATGTATTTATAATATGTAATGTAATAATATATATATATATATATATATATATATATATATATATATATATATTATAACATTCTAAATAATTCCAACAGTTAGAATAAGGTAAGGAAAAGTTCTTCTTAACTCAGATCCAATAAAATATCTCCCCAGTGCATATTTTATCTATGATGCGTATAATCCACGGGCACACTATTTTAAAATAATTTTAAAATATACTTCAAATAAAGCTCTTGTCATAAAAATGTTCGATTTCGATATTTTACTTATAATTTTGCTATTTCTCTTAATGAATAATCAATTAAATGTTTATTGTTCTTTATTTTAAGCACGAAATAAATACTAGCATATTTTCACATTAATTTGTAAATTCAGGGGGCAGATAATAGTGATTTATATTTGAATACAACCATGGAATCAAAAATGAGTACATGTGTTTTTCAATTTTAAGAACATTTGGATCGAATCTATTTTGAGTATGTGAAGTACTTAAAATTGAGTACTTTTTACTCAATTTTTTTCAGTCTAAAAAAATTATTCCCCTGATTATTAGAGTTCTTTCATAAAAAATTTTCGGGAGATTTTTATATACAATATATATATATATATATATATATTATATATTATAAATCGGAAGTTTTAGACTTTTATATAAAATCAAACACATTTTGTATTTTATTTTGATATCGAAAAATATTACACGTAATGAAAATGTACAAATGATAAGACATGCTGAAATAAGATCAAGCACATACGGATTTTTTCTTTCATTTCTTCTTGACAGGTAAGTCACAAGTATTTTCGTTTACGCTTGTAACTCCGAAAGATAATTTGTTAATGCATAACTTCTACCGACAAAGTCACTTTAACATGTGTTATTTTTTCTTGTATGCAGACATATTTTCTAAAACAATGAGTAACAGTTAATTGATATTTTTGAGGCTCTAAACATCAAGTTTCAGGCATGAACATTTTTCGAGAGTATTAAAGATTTTTTTCTGTAAATTTCCTGGATGGTTATGTTTAAATGGAAATTTAAATTCTAAATGGAAATTTAAACACTATTCTTCTGGTATTTATACCAGAAGAATAGTGTTAATATTTAAATCATTAGATAAAAAAGGCTCTTTGAATTTTTTTAAATATGTTTATGGGCGTTCATGCACTTTGTACATGCTTTTAAAACTTTATTCCATTAAAAATTACATATACTTTATTTTGAAAAATTAAAAAATAATATTTATAACTTAAGTGAAAATACATCTGCATTTTTGTCTAAAACAGAATTTCTGTTTTCTAATTTCTGTAATTTGTTTGTCCTGATAATTTATTTCATTTGTGATGTCAAATGTTACCACTATTTTCTATCTTTATAAAAATATTTACTTAAAACGGCATTGTTTCTTTAAGCATAGTATTGTAATATATATATACTTTGTAATATATGTTTTCATCGCTTAATGTGGATTTTGGATGGCTTTTAATGAGAAAAAATGACTTCCCATAAAGGTCCTCAGTAAAACTCAAGTGTTAAAAAAATAAGTTTTACACCAGAATGCTTATTTAAATTGTAAAATATTAAAATACTCAATATTAAATTCTTCAAAAGATATCTTTGTCATTTACCGGGTGTTCCGTTCATTCAAATTTGTCGCTTCGTTTAAATATTTATCTACCGCATTATGAAAATTTTTCATATTCATGAAAATTTTGCATTCTAAAGCATTTTACACAAATTGTTTAAACTAAATTAAAAGATTTACATAATCATTTAATAAATATTTGAAGGATTTTCAAGGATTAATTAAATTTGAATTTACTGGGATTTTGTTCAATATATATATAACCCTACTAAAATTTTTTGTTTAAAATTGTTTTCTTAATATTTTGTAGAATTATAAAATGTACAAATATGTTGTTCTTACAATATAAATATAGAAATATTTCCGAATTGAAAAATCCCCATCCCCCTCCCTCAGCGTCAAGAAAACTGAAAAGATACAAAGGCAAAAGAAATCATCCTTTTAAAATTATTTTTGTTTTCTGTAATCAATAATGCTTTTGAAAAAAAAAATAAAGTAATGTATCTGTAACTCATTCTTAACCGTATTACAACTAATCGACATATTAAAAGATTTTTATAATAAGTAATTTTTATGTTTCTTATAAGTACCGGCGGTAGATAAAGAGTTAACATAAAAAACGGATAATAAATGGAACAGCAGTTACAAGAAGTAATTTCTTTGGGAATGTCCGAGGGATTGTAGACCGAAAGCGCTAAAAAGTATAAATGAAATGTTCATTTTTAATTTGTAAGATCGATATTATAAAATTTATTTTAATCTTCTTTTGTATAAAACTGTGAGCTTTTTATACTTCATATTGTATGTTTTCGGATTGAATCAAGATGGAATATTTCATTTCTTTTGATTATTTTATTTAATATTTAGCCTCTTTATTTAAAAAAATTTTCTCTTTGTGTCTTCGAATTTTATTTTATAAAGAATTTTGGGGTTCGAAGCGAAATATAATTATTTGGTAGGTGTCAAAATGTCTCCTTAAGATTTTCGTTGGAAATGTATAAAACACCTTGTATTAATATAATCTTCCTAAATTGCTAAAAAGGCATAAGAAAATTTTAAAAGCAAAAAAATAGTTTTTTTAACTGTCGACATATATTTCAATTCATAACCAAATCATTTTCAAAACAAATTAAAAATTATATTCCAAAGTTGCACGTTCCATGGTGCATTGAACTGAAACGCCATCATTTAGTTTTTCATGTTATTTTTTTTTCATTCGGATTTTCAATTTTCATTTTCTTAAATCTTTGAGCAACTCGTGCCACAGTTTTGGTTGGATGAATGATTTTATATCATTAGATATGGAATATTTACGTGTTAGAATCGCTATTGTTTCTCTTACATGTAATGGATGGATAATATTGTTTGGAAGGAATAATTATTTTTTTACTCATTGAAATTTATATGGATATTATCTTCTTTATATAATTTTGCAAGGGCCATCGTTTTTTTTTTATTTGATTTGATATCAGCGATGTGTTTCTTCTTTCTGTATTTAAATTTCCCGCTTGTCATTCCATTATAGAAAATCTTTTATCCATTTTCTCTAATTAAGGTATTTCAAGGGGTAAGGGCCATCCCAGTATTAACCCTTTTACGGCAAAGCATTATTAATGTTAAAGTATTAAAATAAATTATATACACGGGAATTAACAAACTAATTTATTTGGAAATAAGAAAAAAGCTATATTTTGCATACAGATTAAGGGGACAGTGGACTTTTATTTGAGCAAAATCGTCGCAAAAAAGGTCTACTTGTGTGGTATAATAGTTCTAAAACAGTTTTTTCTTATTAAACTATCATTTATAAAGGTTTTAAGAAGCAAATAATAAAGGTAGGTGTATTTATATACTTTAAATCTGTTTTTCTCAAAACTAATTTTTCAGCGTTTTTAGATTTTTAACCCCCTGACTGCCCAGCCAAAGGGTAATATTGTAATGTTGTTTTCTCTGTAATTTATTAAAAATATAAAAAAAGATGTTTTTTCCAACCTGATGCAAAATACGTTATTAGTAGTATAGGTGTATAATCTTTTATAGCATCAATCCTAACTTAATTTTTCAGAACTGGGTTTTATTTGTGGTATTATATTAATTTAAATATTGCTTATGTTGCAGTGAAACCTGCAGCTTAGTGTGTGAAAAAATCAGCCGGCGCCAGTCAGGAGGTTAAAATGCTTCTTGCGACGTAATTTTTGATCAATATTTATGAAATTTATAGAGAAGTATTCTGATATTGTTTAGAAAACAATTGTGTAAGCTTTTTAAAATTCGTCTGTATTAAGATAGTCAAATTTGATTTTTTACTTATTAAAAGACAAAATTTTGATGAAAATCAATGTGGAATTTAGAAAAAAAAATCTGTAAAATATTAATTATTCAAGAGATTTAAAAAAATCTTACACAAATTTGTTCATAATAGAGTTTTAAATGATAAAAATGCAAAAGCAAGAAAATATCTCAAAAATTAAAACACGAGGAGCATTTTTAAAATTTCGTTTAAAAATTCAAAAAAATTTTTTAATTAAAAAAAATTAACAAGATTGGAAATTTTTTTGAAGGTGTTCTATATGCTTTTTGTAAAATGAATATATGCACAAAATTCCATATTGCTATGATGAGAATAAAAGAAATAATAATAACGTCCACCGTCCCCTTAAACAGAAAATAGTTTACAAAAATTCTGGCGCCAATGGGGAATTGGGGTTTGAAAATTAAGTGATTTTCCAAACATATCCCTCACCTGAAAGAGATAAAAGTCGTTTACTGCACAAATACTGCAAGCTAATTCTATGAGTACTTATATTGAGTACTTATATTATGAGTCACATGCTACAGTGTTTGTCTAAAAGTATTTTAGAACCGAAAATGTGACTTATTTTATCGTTGATATTATATTAATTGTATAAGACCAAGTAAGATTTTTAAATATAATGGTAGCTAACAAACATATCAGTTATCAGGAATGTAACTTATACTAAATAATCTCATGGTACTAGCTTTCAGTATTTTTTAGAGATTCTCTCATCTGACAAAACTTTATTCATCTCTGTCCTCTGTCTGTACGGCCGTCACCGAAACCATATACATAATCCATATAAATCAGATACTTCAAATTTTGTGTTCTTTCAACTAAGTACCTCGTATCAAACGATAAATCAGACATCATGGCTTGGAGACAGTGTTCTCCCTGACATTGACCCAACGTTAGTAATTTGGCTAATTGAAAATAAAAGAATATTCGCCAAACGAAAAAAGTATTAGCAAAATAGATTCGCCACGTAGCACAAAAAATAAATAAATAAATAAAATTATCTTTAATCCTTTAATGTACTTCCTTTTTTCAATATGTTCTAAAATAATCTAAGTTTTTATAACTGTGATAACGATTGTTATTAATTAATTTCAAATATTCGCTACAAATACATGAAATATATATATATATATATATTAAAGATACACTATCTACCAAAAAGTATTTGTACACTTTCAGTTTTTGACATTTTGTCAAATATTTAAAAATATACTGGTCAGATTCTTCTGGAACTTCAGAAATATAAAGATTATGTTTCACTTTATATTTATTTACATTCATTTGTTAAGCGGGTAATTAGGGGGCCGGCAAAAAAAACAAAGAATAATAGAAATATTTGGGATCGCCCTGTACATGAAAATGCACGAAACAACTTATCGCTTTAGAATACAAATATATGAATACAGTAGAATATGTACACTAATTTTTGTGAGAATAGCATGTATATTTATGGCGAAAGAGCGATTTTTTTGAAAAATTCAAAAAATTCTGGTATGTTTTTTGTTTATATCATAGAGGGTTTTTGACCAAATTTAACGCAAATTTCAGAAAAATTGGCAAAATCTATTAAAAAAATATAGCGCAATTGGAATATAAATATATTTAATACTTTATGAAATATGAGTAGGTTTATGAAATAATTTTTATCTGCGCATGCGCGAACGATAAAAACAATTCTTTTACATCATTTAATAGTCAATTCTATGGAGTAACTTATAAAAAAAATCCAATCAAATATCGTGAAAATTCAAAAAGATATCATTATTATAAGTAAGCTGCTTCTACATTGCTCTCTAAAAACGGCTGAATGATAAGGGATTCTCCACAAATTGACATTTTTCATTAACTGACTTTTAGGAAAAAAATTAGTACTATTTAATGAATACAATATTGCTGCTAATAAGTATCTTGACACCTGTGATAGAAAAGGAAAAGGGTTTTTATTCTTTTCCATCACAGATGTCAAGATACTTATTAACAGAAATATTGTATTAGATATTGTATACATTAAATACTATTTTTTTCCTAAAAGTCAGTCAATAAAAAATGTCAATTTGTGGAGAATCCCTTATCATTCAGCCGTTTTTAGAGAGCAATGTAAAAACAGCTTACTTATAATAATGATATCTTTTTGAATTTTCACGATATTTCATTGGATTTTTTTTATAAGTTACTCCATAGAATTGACTATTAAATGATGTAAAAGAATTGTTTTTATCGTTCGCGCATGCGCAGATAAAAATTATTTCATAAAACTACTCATATTTCATAAAATATTTAATATATTTATATTCCAATTGCACAACATTTTTTCTACTGCATTTTGCCAATTTTTCTGAAATTTGCGTTAAATTTGGTCAAAAACCCAGCATGATATAAACAAAAAACATACCAGAATTTTTTGAATTTTTCAAAAAAATCGCTCTATCGCCATAAATATACATGCTATTCTCACAAAAATTAGTGTACATATTCTACTGTATTCATATATTTGTATTCTAAAGCGATAAGTCGTTTCGTGCATTTTCATGTACAGGGCGATCCCAAATATTTCTACTATTCTTTGTTTTTTTGCCGGCCCCCTAATTACCCGCTTAACAAATGAATGTAAATAAATATAAAGTGAAACATAATCTTTATATTTCTGAAGTTCCAGAAGAATCCGACCAGTATATTTTTAAATATTTGACAAAATGTCACAAACTGAAAGTGTACAAATACTTTTTGGTAGATAGTGTATGTATTGGCGAATCTAAAGGCTTGTTTACTCGCCAAATGAAGAATTGAGTATCAATTTGGCGCAATGGCAAGCGACAGCGAGAACCCTGCTTGGAGATAAAGCATCTTTCTTTCTTTCTAACCGATGACCGAGTTAATAATCTCAGCTTAACGGGTTAGATACCTGGTATCGGGGCGAATGACCGCCTAATTGCCGCGAAGCTGCAATAGATGATGTACTGCACATGGCAACCGCAAGATGGTTTCGTAATTTAGAGCCTTGATCAGATGACGAGACCTTCACCTGGCAAGGCACCTCCAGAGGTATAATTCATAGGTAACATGGAGGACTTTGCCCCTACGAGGTCCTCCATGTTACCTATCAATTATACCTGTGGAGGTGCCTTCCCAGGTGAAGGTCTCGTCATCTGATCAAGGCTCTAAATTACGAAACCATCTTGCGGTTGCCATGTGCAGTACATCATCATTGATAAAGCATCTTATTAGTAAACTGAATACTCTTAGTTCGAATCCCGGGGCTACAACTTGAGATTTCCATAGTAAGATGTATTTAATTACTAGAAATTTTGCCCTTTTTGTCAATTTAAGGGTCTGTATTAGTTTTTTTTTATCATTGACATTCAAAATTCTTTTTGGAATTAACCTTTCTTTTCAATTTTGGAAACTATTGCGATTTATTAGGGTGCCTCTCATCACTAGTAGTGTTGTCAGATGTCACACGGATATCGGAACGCAAATTCTCTGGACACCACTAATATCTTTCAGTTTATTTCGCCATATTTTATCACAGATTACTTGAACATTGTATAAGGGGAAGAAAATTAGTTTAAATTACTGGTGTACAGAGCATTTGGAGCACCCAATTACTGGCGACACAAGTGGCCAGTGAGAATCACCTCTCGAGGGCAAAAAGTTATTAAATTTGATTTGAAAATTTTTAATTTGATTAAAAATGTCTTCCTTTTACAACTACCTTAAAATTAAATACTTTGGTGGTACTATCTATGTCAGAATTTAATAATTATAAATTAACAATTTGGATTTACTATTTAAAGGATACGTTGTTTTGAAATAAATACTAAACAAAACCTTCTCTGCAGTATGCGATCATGCTTACTCACTTGTATAATTATTTTCTTTTTAGAAATTGAAATTATTTTCAAAATTTAGTAAGATGTGACTTAAAATTTGTCTTTAACACATTTTCACTGAAATAAATTATAGAAATAAATAAGAAAAAAATGTAAGGATTTGTTTGGTAGAAGTCACAAATATTTCTTTTAAAGTTTGTGAATTAGTAAAGATAATTTGCTACTACTATTCCTATATGTGATTTGCTTCGGGGTTATAGTGAAAATTCCGAAAGCGAAGTTCCGTCATTGATTTCGTTTCTTTCTAGATTTCATGTATACATGCATGCATTCTTAAAGAATGACTAATGATTAATTCATATTTTTGAAACTCCATATTCCAAAGTTTCAGACGTAGGAATTTTCGGAGAGTAATTTAGAATGTTCTGTACTTGGTATTTTGAAATGGAAATCAGAAGAATTTCAGAAAAGGTATTTCAAATACGATATTATTACATTTTCATAAAAATATTTTTAAAAATCCAAATACCAGCGTAATATATTTTTTTAACTATTTCGAAGTATAATGTACATTTTATGTAGATTTTTCATACAAAAATTACGTATTTCAGACTTACTAATACAACAAAAAAACTTAATTTTATTTTCTAAATAAAAAAATTAAATGAAATGTAGTGGTGCTTCCGTCTGTGTAAGAATTAAATAATTAAAAATTAACAATTTAGATATATTATTTAAAGGATAAGTTGTTTTAAAAGAAATATTAAACAAAACGCTCTGTGCAATCTTCGATCAAATTTACCTACCTGTTTAATTATTCTTTTTTTTTTTTTTTTTTTTTTTTTTTTTTTTAAGAATTTGAAAGCTATTTTCAAAATTTAATGAGATGTAACTTAAAATTTGTCCTTACAAAATATTCTCTTAAATAAAGTAAAAAAATAAATAAAAATTTTTATAACGATCTGTGTGGTAGAAGTATCACAAATATTTTTCTTAAAGTTTGTAATTCGTAAAGATGATTTGCTACGACTATTCCTATAGCCGATTTGCTTCGGCGATATAACAAAAATTCCGAAAGTGAATTTCCTTTATAGAATTCATTTCTTTGTACCTTTCATGTATACATGCATGCATTCTTGAACAATGACTAATGATTAATTCATATTTTCGAAACTCGAAATGTCAAAGTCTCAGAAGTGGGAATTTTGTGAAAGTAATTTCGAAAATTCTGTACTTGGTATTTTGAAACGAAAATTTAAATTCGAAATATCAGAAAAAGGATTTTAGAAAAGATATTTCAAATCGTTATTATTACGTTTTTATAAAAATATACTGAAAAATCCAGATATTTTTGTAATTTCTTTTCAGCTATTGAGAAGTATAATGCATATATTTTGCATACTTTCTATTAAAAATTATGTATTTCAGCCATGCAACAAATTGAGCTTAGTTTCATTTTAGAAATATAAAAAAAATAATGAAAAGTTAATGAAATTATATTTAAAAATACACGATAAAAGTTATTGGTTAGATTAAAATATTTCAGTAAATGAGGATATATGTGTGTTTATGTACTAAAGGTGTTCAATTGAAAATTATACGAAACGTTGTAACGACTACATAATTTAAAATTTGAGTATACCGTTTTGGGGTAACATAGTGAGACATCGATGAATGCCATTGGAGTGACCGGCTTGGCTGTATTCATATGCGAGCACGTGCTAATGAAGGAGGAGTGTAATAGACAGTAGATTTCCATCCCATTGACGAGGCAATGTGTGTGAGGACATCATACTTTTTCAATTGCAAAATTTAACAATTGTAGAGCAGTGAAATGTTATGAGGTTTCTCGCTGCACCAGACTGTAAACATGTACCTCACTGCTGCTGAATTGTCGAAATTCGCAATAGTAAAGCCATAATTTCCTCACGCGCGCTGACATGTCAATTGAAAGTACCACATAATTGCCTTTTTTAGTTTTCTTCCCAGCGAGAAAGTCCGAGCATGGCCAATATTTCAAAGGACGCTCCAATCGCTTCCTTTGGTCTCTTACTGCATTGTCTCAAAGCAGCATATTTAAACTTCAACAGACGTTGTTTTTACGAAGGTTCGTACATTTTCTTTTGAACAACCATTATATACCACCTCTGAAAAAAACGTTCGGTGTATGAATTCAGAACGACCGATCTGGCAACACTGGGGAAACAAAACGCTGCACCTGCATAGAAGCAGGTGTTGACCATCTTTCCCCACCGTCGTTCAGTTGAGCATCGCTTATGTTCTGTGTAAGACGTGCTTTACTAAGTGCTTGTTCAGTGTGTTGGTTCTTAACTGAGAAAAGGAAAATGAACGAACAAAATATCAGTTTAAAGTTTGGTTCTAAGCTTTGCAACACACTGAAAGAAATTCATGAGAGGTGGTGCAAATTGACCATAAACCATACTCGCCAGATCTCAGTCCTGAAGACTTCTCCTATTTTCACGACTCAAACTCTCTTTGAAAGAGATTTGGCCATATTGCTGACATCCAACGAAAATTGATGAAGCTTTTGAACTCCATCCCAAAAGAAGAGTTCTTGCGAATTTCCCAGGACATGTACAGCAGATCTCAGCGGTGATTAGTTATGGAAGTTGACTATTTCGAAGGATGGTACGGTAACTTTCGTTAATATTTCATCTACATTAATGTTACAGGACTATTCACCGAACTTTATTGTCACAGGTAGTATATATATAAAATAATTGTAAAACTTCATCTGTATTACGTATAAATTATAAGTAAAGTTTTAGGACAAGGTTCAATCAAAGTTATAATATTGAATATATATATTCATGTATTCAATATTATATATATACAGGGTGATTCCAAATTTTTTTTACAATAAAAGAGGGATGATAGTACACATCAAGACAAACAATATTAAATAGGAGACCAAGGGTCCAAAACGTTTTCCTAAGGAAAGAGCCGCCATTAAAGTTTAGGGACCAAAATTTCAAATAAACATAAAAAACGGAAAAATCGGTCGAGTGATTTGCGGTTTTCACTAAAATTATTCTTTATTTCGGCATTTTCTTGAAATTAAATTATAAAGATAAATTTCAAAAATGCCGATAGAGGGCGCTTTAGACTTTGGAGTAACGAACAACTATTTTTTGCCGGTATTTTTTGCATCTCATTAAATGTTTTCGTAAGCTTAGACTCAAACTTAAATTTTGAGCTCAAAATCTGTAGTTGGGAGTGGTTAAGTAACACAAACTGAGCTGTGTTCAGAGGGTTCAAATTTCAAATGATTATAAAAAACGGAAAAATTGGTCGATTGATTTGCAGTTTTCACTAAAACTCTTTTTTATTTAGGTATTTTCGTGAAAATAAATTATAAAGATAAATTTCAAAAAATGCCGATAGAGGGCGCTTTAGACTTTGGAGTAACGAAACACACTTTTTTGGCGTTATTTTTTGCATCTTATTAAATGCTTTCGCAAGCTAAGACTTGAACTTAAATTTTGAGCTCAAAATCTGAATAGCTGAGAGTCGTTAAGTAGACAAACTTAGCTGTGTTCAGAGGGTTCAAATTTCAAATAATTGTAAAAAACGGAAAAAACTGGTCGATTCGTTTGCGGTTTTTGCTAAAACTAATTTTTAAATCAGCAGTTTTCTTGATCAATCAGTGTTTTCCTGAAAATAATTTTTAAAGATAAATGTCAAAAAATGCCGATAGAGGGCGCCTTAGACTTTGGAGTAGCGTACAACTATTTTTAACTGTTATTTTTTTAATCTCATGAAATGCTTTCAGATGCATAGACTTAAATTTTGGGCTTAAATTCTGAAGCGTTGGGAATGTTTAAGTAGCGAAAAATTGAATTGTGTTCGAGGAGGAAAGAGGGTTAAATTTCAACTCCTGAACACACTTCAGTTTGCGCTTCTTAACTCCTCATAACGATTCAGGATTTGAGCTCAAAATTTAAGTTTAAATCTAAGCTTCCGAGAACATTTAAAATGCTTTTCAAGCATTTAATTAGAAGCAAAAAGTAATGGTTAAAATGAATTGTTGGTTACTCTGAAGTTTAAGGCGCCCTCTGACGGAATTTTTTGAGATTTATCTTTAAAAATTATTTTCAAGAAGATACTGACTTAAAGAATAGTTTTATTTTAATTTGCAAACGAATCGACCAATTTTTCCATTTTCTATAATTACTTTAATTTTGAACCTCCTCCTCCCCCTTGAACACAGTTCAGTTTGTGCTATTTAACCACTCCCTACTATTCAGATTTCGAGCTCAAAATTTAAGTTTAAATTTAAGCTTCCAAAATCATTTAAAGAGATGCAAACAATTCGGCAACAAATAGTCCAAAGTCTAAAGCGCCCTCTACCGGCATTTTTTGAAATTTATCATTATAATTTATTTTCACGAAAATATCTAAATAAAGAATAGTTTTAGTGAAAACCGCAAATTAATCGACCAATTTTTCCGTTTTTTTTTAATCGTTTGAAATTTGAACCCTCTGAACACAGCTCAGTTTGTGTTACTTAACCACTCCCAACTACAGATTTTGAGTTCAAAATTTAAGTTTGAGCGTAAACTTACGAAAACATTTAATGATATGCAAAACATACCGGCAAAAAATAGTTGTTCGTTACTCCAAAGTCTAAAGCGCCCTTTATCGGCATTTTTTGAAATTAATCTTTATAATTTAATTTCAAGAAAATGCCGACATAAAGAATAATTTTAGTGAAAACCGCAAATGAATCGACCGATTTTTTCGTTTTTTATGTTTATTTGAAATTTTGGTCCCTAAACTTTAATGGCGGCTATCTCCTTAAGAAAACGTTTTGGACCCTTGGTCTCCCATTTAATATTGTTTGTCTTGATGTGTACTATCACCCCTCTTTTATTGTAAAAAAAATTTGGAATCACCCTGTATATATATGTATATATATATATATATATATATATATATATATATATCAATGTTATATATACACAGATATATGCATATATATATATAATCATTATAAATGAAGACTTAAGGCAAGATCCAAACATTTATAAATGATGTTTTAAATAAGATTCAAATGTTATACATTTTAAATTTGGAAGAAAGGATTAATAGCAGCAGAAATTTGAATGGATAATAAAAATTAACAAATTGAAATGTTTGATATACATAATCAAACATTACTATTAAAAGATATTAACTAATAAACCAGTCAGATGTGGAAATCCTAAAAATTTCTTTTATCTTATGTGTGTGCTTATGTTAATGCTTCCTGGAACATGCAGCATAGCAGCAACACCAGTTAAATAGAACAGAATGTAAAGTTTTTTTTTAGAATCATGTGCATAAGTTACCGATATAGAGCTAGTAAGATAATCACGAATAGTGAACCTTGGCAGCATCACCTTTTGAGTGACTTTCGCTAAAACGTAATCAGAATCATGTTATATCAAGTATTAACTGAATCTGAAGTCTTATGAAAATCCACGAAATACTTGTTTAGACATGGCTATTGTGGAATTGTAAATTATGCAGCAGCATAACAGCGCCACCTGTTGAGCAATATACACTATAAAATGATAAGTTCTAGTTTATAACAAACTCTAAAATAATTTAAAGTTTTGTAAAATACCGTGCATTAGTTCTCGAGATAGAGCTATTGCGATAATCACAAATAGTGCACCATGGCAACAACACTTATTAAGTGATTTGCTCCAAAACGCTTCCGCACCATGTTATATATAGTACTTAAAAAATCTAAAGTTTTATAAAAATTCATGCACTTACGGCTTGAGATATAGCTATTGTAAAAATGGTGAATAATGCAATATAGCAGTGCCATCGGTTGAGTGATATATACTAAAACGCAATCAGATCAAATTCATATTAAGGTCTTACAGAATCTAAAGTTTTGTGAAATTTCGAGCGTTAGTTCTTGAGATAGAGCGCCCACAAAATTTTTGTCACATGGAGACAAAGAGACAGACTCACAGACACAAAAACAAATATTTTGTAAAATATTTTATGGAGTTATCTGACTCCTAAAACGTGTAAATCCTCGATAACGGGATTTCGAAAATTTTCACGAATCCAATATCTCCTTCTTGTAAAGATAGAAGAAAGCAAAACAGCCCATAAACAAAGGAAATCATTGGTATTAATATTGAATTTATAATCCAAAATGCAGTATGTTAAAATGGAAAATATATGTATGTAACAAAACAAATTACAAAAGAAATACCGTAAAATGGGGTGATTCGAAACACTTTCAACTTTAACGATAAAAAAAGCAACAACTGATTTTTTTATTTTTTTATTTTTCTACTAGAAACTTCGGTCTTGTTTTGTTCTTTACTTTTTAAGCAAAAACGAAACATTTTTACTGTTTATATACATATAATTAATTTTTTAATTGTGTTCCGATTCACTCCGCAGATAGGGGTGAATCGGAACAAATGTTATAATTTTTATTTATCCCGATTCAAACTTTAATAGGGTTAATATAAACAGGTAATAATGATAAGGGAGGTATAGGAACACGTAGTTACTGTGAAACCAAGCCTTTATTTTACATACAAGTAAAGATATGCCTTTTTAAAAGTTAGAAAAAAAACTTTGAAGCCAAGAAAAATTAAAATTTATTTAATAAATTATATTTGAATTTCAGAAGTAGAATTTAATACAAATTTAACCCTGTTCTGTGTTATATTTTACTAGTAGTCATTGGGTAAGTGAATCTATTGAGTAGCCCCTATCGCTGCATATATTAATACAATATACTAATACGCCTTCATCCCCAGCCCTTAGTACTGTTTGCATCCCTCTGTTTTTTAATTAGTTTTTCATTTTGAGATGTTTGTGTAATGCTGTGGATGTCAGAGAATAATTCTGTGCAGTTTTACTAAATGATTTGCTATTTTTAATTTCTTTTATTATGTGTTCCATGTCTGTTGGATTAGGCGTTGACTTTTTTGTTTAATCAAATAATTTCTTGGCACTTTTAAACTCTTCAAGTAATTTGAACAAACAAAATGTTGTTACAATACATTTTTATGCATATGTTTTCATGTATTACATGAAACTATTACTGTATAGAAAAATAAACCGTGAGAGAAAACGTGTTCCGATTCACCCCGAAAATCTTAAACCTCTGATGTTACAAGCAAGTTTCCATTTTTTTCATTATGTAGTTTAGAAATAAGTAGAATTTAATACAGCATATCGTTTACAGGTCTATCATTAATTAAAAATTCCCTCCCTTAGGTTTAGAATACGAAAAATACTATAGTTACATACAAAGTTTTAAAGACGTTGAAAAAATGGGGTTTTTGAGGATCCTTCTGAAGTTTTTTATATACCCCAGTAGTGGTGCCAACATCTCAAAACTGAATTACTCAACTCTTAATGTTATTACATTCTTATAAAAAAATTGACAACTAAAAATATCATCACATATATTTATAATGAATTATATTTGTATGACCGGGAAGTTTCGTTCCTATTCAACCCGCTGTTCCTATTCACCCCATTTTACGGTACAGAAAAAACGAGACATGAATAGAAATTATATTCACAATGTGACTTTCGTCGTCAGGTACAATATTTGGACATCATAAGTAACATATTGTTTTTATAAATAAAGATATCTTTGATAAATATATTCTGAATTTCGCATTTTTTGACGATTCACTGACATATTGCAAAACTTTCGCCAAGTTTCTTTAATGAATTTTATTCCTTACCAACCAACATATGCATGCATTCTAAAACAATGGCTGATGATTTATTCATATAATTCAAAGCTTCAATTGTAAAAATATGAGACACGGACATTCTCCAAAGATATTAAATGCTTATCAAAAGTTTTGTAACATTAGTTTCAAGATAAAGCGTTAACTTGCAAACACATTACGAAGTATTTTACTAAAGTAACTTAAAAGGGAATTTATTTACATTTATTTACTTAAATTCTGTTTTATTTATGCACAATACTTGTACATTGAATGCAAGAATCAATAGAATTCATGACAGAGAGAATATGATCTCTGTCATGAATTCTATTGATTCAATTTACTTTTGAAACTGAATCGGACAATTGCCTTCCTTTTCTGGATGTTCTTGTTATTCGCAATGAAGATAATTTTCAGACTACTGTCTTTCGCAAACCTTTTGCGGTGAGTCTTCCACCTCACAGATATTCTTCTCATCCTCCTAACCAGAAAGTTGCGGCTTTTAAAACTTTTGTTTTAGGGGCTTCCAATATTTGTTCAACTCCTCAGTTACTCAGTGATGAACTTAATTACCTAAATGCTATTGCTGTTGATCGTGGTTATTCTCCTAATATTATAGATTCTATTCATAGAAAATTGACAAAATCCACACAATCTGAAAGTAAGAACTTTAATTCGAACTCCAATGCTTTGGTTGTTTTGCCTTTTTCCCCCAAAATCAGTCAGCAAGTTGCTAAAATTTTAAAAAGGTTCGATTTCAATGTTATTTTTTCTCCTGTTAATAAAATTGCTTTTTCAAATCTTAAGAACCCCATTGATCACTTACATAACTGGGGTATTTACCAAATTTCTTGCCAATGTGGTCTTTCTTATATTGGTCAGACTAAACGTGCTCTCAGATTTCGTTTAATGGAACATAAAAAGTATGTCAAAAATCAAGAGCTTAAACGTTCCTCTATTGCTCAACATTGTTGGTCTTCTCAACATAAGTTTAACTTTTCTTCAGCCACCATCATCCATAAATGTCCTTCTATTCTTGATCTTGATTTTTGGGAAGCTTACCACATCATAAAAAATTCTCACTCCTTAGTCAATGACTTATCTAGTACTCCTTATTTTCCAAGTATTTGGAAATCTTTAATTTAATACTTTTTTTTTTCTCCTGCTTTTTAGTTTTTGTTTTGCTTGTTCTCCGATAGTTGTCGCTACTTGTCCACTCAGTTATTTTTGGCTGCTTTCTTCTCATTGGTTGCTTTTCTTTAGGCGGGATTGTTCCCATAGCGGGTATATAAGCCTGCGTCTCTCTGTCCCTTTGCTCAGTTTTGCTACTTTTAGCTCGCTGAGTTTTGCACTGATGAAGAATCTCGTTAGTAGATTCGAAATAGCTATTTGCTACCTTCTCATACTTTATTTGTGCATTTATATTCGTTGGTTTTCTATCTTTAAACATTTGTGCACAAAGGCTTTATTTTCTATTTTAACATAGAAATGTAATTTTCGTAATAGTCTTGCACAGTCTTTTTATTATCCGCAACTTTTAGGTCTTGTGAGTGACGGATACTCGGAAGTTTGCTGTATAATTAGACCCTTTTCAAATATTAGCAGCTTCAATTAATATTTATTTTATGTAGTATATGAACGAAATATGACTGCTATGGAAGTGAATTAAAAAAAGATTATTTTAAAACAGAGTTTATAATTAGCGTAAAATACAAAAATCCTAACAAACTCAGATTAAAATAATTCCGTTCACAAATATGTGCTTCTCTTACCCATTGTTCTTAAATATGTCACAAGAATGTACATACATGCATGTCATTTTAAAAAAAAATTCTGAAGTTCCAGAAACAATACTGATCTCCAGTAATTCTAAAATTATCCAGTCACAAAATTCTAAATTCGTCTGATAAATAGATTTCTTATTATAAGTTAAGCTTTTTATAAACGAAAGTACATCAGAAACAAAAAAATGTTTAGTTACCCTTATTAAAATTACACATAGAAATGTAATTTAAGTAAAAGTCTTGCCCTGTCTTTTGATTATCCACTCACGTGAGTGACGGATAATCGGAAATTTGCTGTATAATTAGACCCTTTTCAAATATTGGAAGCTTCAGTTAATATTTATTTTATGTAGTTTATCAACGAAATATGACTGCGATGGAAGTGAATTAAAAAAAGACAATTTTAAAACAGGGTATATAATTAGCGTAGAACACAAAAATCCTAACACACTCAGACATAAATAATTCCAATCACAAATATTTGCTTCCCTTACCTATTGTTCTCAAATATGTCACGAGAATGTACATACATGCTAGTCATTTTTAAAAACAATTTGCTAGAGTTCCAGAAACAACGCTGATTTCGCAGATTTTGTTTCATTCTAATTTCGTATGCAAGCACGTATTGTAAAACATTGACTAATGATTAATTCATATTTTTGAACTTGCAAATGCCAAAGTCTTACATGTAAACATTTTCTGAAAGTATTAAATACTTTGTATCGAAATATCTCTATTAGATATCAGAGAAAGAAAATTTGTTTGAGATACTAGAATTTTTGAGGGAGATTGATTTGTAGCTACTTAACTTTTGCTTACATTCAGTTTTGTTAATGCGTTTATTTTTCTGAATGCTTCGAAAACATGTATTTTATTGCTACATTTTTACAAAAATTTATTTATGAAATGATATTATATAATGTTTTTATCAACTATTTAAAGCTTTTATATTATATTTGTTTTATGTAATTTTTTTCTGCATAAATTGTAATTATTTTAGCAATGATAATTTTTTAAAATTATGAATTGTGATTTTCTAAAAAAAGTTCGTAATCGACGTAACATAAAACTTTATATATTTTTATCCCAAACTTTCTTCTTGAACTAGCGTTATTTGACTTTAAAATTCTTCATTTTTATTTCATAAGTGTGTAGATGTACTTGCCCTGCGCTAATTCTTGCGGTTTGTTGCACCCAAACCCTTGCCATAATAAATACAGCTCATATTCAAAATATTAGAATAATTGAGAAAAAGTAATAAGAAAAAATTATTTGTCATTTATTTATTTTTTATACTAAGTAAATGCAATTAAATTTCTTATAAATTAAATCTGGAATGTTTAGATAAGATTTTAACATTTATAAAATATAAAATACAGCACAATAAATTAGGTATACAGCTTCCTTAAACACACCAGAATATTAGAATAAAATTTAGATTGGTTCAAAATATTAGAATATTTTATTTTACGCAACAATATTACCTTATGAATATGAAGTAAATGGTAGTTAATATTTTGTAACATCCCCTTTAGCTTTCATAACAGCGTACAATCGATCTTGCATACTATATACAAGGTGTTTACAAACATTTCTATCAATATTAACCCAAATAGACTTTATACGTGCCATTAACTCAGTTTTACTTGAAGGAGGATTTTCTTGAAGTTTTTTCTTCATTATACACCATAAGTTTTCGATGGGATTAAGATCTGGTGAATTTGGTGGCCAAGGAAGTACCTTAATGTTGCGTTGGCGGAACCAATTCTTAGTTGACACCGAGGTATGCGGGGACGCTAAATCTTGTTGAAAGATGAAATCATCTTCAAATAAATCTTCTGATGATGGAATCATGTAATATTCTAAAATTTCTTGATATATCAGAGAGTTAACCTTTTCGTAGACGATGCATAACTTTCCAGGTCCTTCTGCACTCATACAACCCCAAACCATGACACTAGCAGCAAATTTTACGGAACGTTTAAGGCATTCTTTATCAAATGCTTCTTGCTTCATTCTCCAAACTCGAATACCTTGATTACCATATGAAACACAAAACATACTTTCATCACTAAATAATATATTTTTCCAATCTTCATTGCTCCATAAACGTCTTGATTTACACCAATTCAATCTTATACGCTTTTGTCTTGCAGTCATGAGAGGTTTTGTTTTCGGTACACGAGATTCAAATTTAAATTTATGGAGATGTCTTAATGTTGTCGATGTAGAAACTTCAACTCCTTCTTCTTTCCATTTTCGGTGCAAGAATCGCACACTTTTAAAACGGTTTTTCTTAACTATACGCTTCAGTTTCCTGTCATCTCTAGCAGATGTCTTTGGTTTTCGGCCACCATTTCGGCGATTATTTTGAAATTTTCCAATTTTTGAATATTGTGTTAGTATTTTACTAACGCTCGATTGCGAACAATGCAAATAATTCGCTATAAAACATTGATTTTTACCGTGCCGATACAAATCAACCATACGAAGTTTAGTAGATTCAGGAATATCACTCACACGGCCCATTTTAAGACGAAAAAGAAACAAACTGCAAAAAAGAATACTGATTTTAAATAAAATAGTCTGAATTTAATCAATGATGCCACCAGTTAAGAATTGGTAATAATTAAAGGAGAATTAATGTGAAATATTCTAATATTTTGAACCACTTGAATAAATATTCTAATATTTTGACTTTTCAAAATAATTTTTTTGCAATTAATCTTTTTAAAAATGATATTAAATTTAAAATAACAAGTAAGTTTAATCAACAATAAGTTCTTAATAAAAATATCGTTTGCATATTTTCATTAAAAGACATTAAATTACCAAACGATATTTTCAATTTCTAAAAAAAAGGTAATTATTCTAATATTTTGAATATGAGCTGTATGTAAACTTTGCACTAGTTTTTCCTGTACCGTTTTTTCCTTGCGTTCGGTTCTTACAATATATCTTTCTGCGAAGGGTAGAGGTGGGTTTTTTTCTCTCCCTTTTCGCATGATACTAGATTAAGTAATTTAAAATTAATAAAAGATTTGGTTAACCAGCCAAGTGCCTACATTCACCCACTAATCTCACAAAGGAATTCTTAAACTGAAAAAAGAAATGACATGACCAATTTTCCTATTTTTACACTTTAGATAATTGGTGAAAACAAAAAAAAAATGCAATGGTGTGTCATCTCGTCGGGGAACTTAGACCGAAGATATGGGCGGTTGCCACAAGGCAATCTGAAGGGAGAGAATTTCCTTATATCGTTATAATTTTTCAAGTATTTATGAAATGAAATTAATCAGATTCAGGAAATTGTAGATAATCACAATCACAAGTATAATGCCTTCTATTAATGCTTTATTAAAAATATCAATTATAGGCATTAGTTTTAGATCTCTTTAAAAAAATCTCGAAAATAATTTTATATATCATATAATTCAATTGTCAATATCACAATAAAAGTTTATATAATCCAAAATTTTAAAACTGATAACGTTTTCATCCTATCTAGGACATCTTCAGTCAGCGTAAGTTGGAAATCATTTTCTCTTGAGCTTTATATACCGTTCAAATCCTCAGGTTTTCCCTCTCTCTCTCTGTTTTTCCCTTCTTTTTCGCCAAGCATTTTAACCCATCTGGGGTCAATGGCTGCATGTACATTATCATTACATGGTTTTTCTTTTGAAGTAAGGATTTCGAGTGTTTCCCTGATTAATGTATTGTGTAGGTTGTCGTAATAAACTATTTTTTGTATATGTATAGATTCTATTTTTACAGGTATCTTATGGTGACTTCTTGGCAATGCTGTATTTAATTTATCATATTTTAAATCTCTTAAGTGCTCTCTCTCTCTCTCAGCTATTTTTCTTTTCGTCATTCCTATGTATTCAACTTTTTCGTTATTTTCATTTATGCAATTTATTTTATAAACTCCTGCCGTTTGGATTTCATCATGTTTTTCAATTTCATTTCTTATTTTCTTGAATAGGGATGGATGGGGGGTTATTGGAATATGTTTATCTAATTTTCTAAATTCTCTTTTTATCTTTAACGCAATTCCATTCATATATGGAATGGGGGGAGTGTATCTGATATTTTTTTGCGCGGGTTGAATTCGGTCAATTCTTTCAGTAGCTTTTTCGATAAGTTTGTTAATCGTTTTCTTGGGATGTCCAGCATTTAAACCAATTTTTTCAATTATTTTAAATTCTTCTTCTAAGGATTTTTTTGTTGAACATATATATAGCGCTCGATTTATATATGAGTGGAGGGCTGCTAATCTATATGGTAAGGGAGTGTTATCTTTATAAGAAATTATATTCAAATTTGCTGTTGGTTCTATAGTTTAGTAGTGTCTTTTTTATTATACTTATGCGTTATTTTTACATTTAAATAAGATATTGTATGATTCACTTCTTCTTCTATCGTAAACTGTATATTTTTGTCGAATGAATTGATTTTTTTAGGAGGTTATCTAGGTTAGTGTGTTTGGTTGTTATAATGAAGATATCATCTACGTATCTGAGCCATAACCGGATTTCGGTTTTATGATCATTTATAATAATTTTTTCAAGGTTTCTAAGCTTCCATTCAGCTACTACATTAGAAATTGGTGATCCCATAGGGACACCTTTGTTTTGTTTATATATTTTGTTATTGAATTGGAAATAGCTTTCATTAAGGATAAGATTTGTTGCTTAAACAAATTTGGCAACAAATCTTATCCTTAATGCAATTTTATCCTTAAAATCCTTAGAAGAAGAATTTAAAATAATTGAAAAAATTGGTTTAAATGCTGGACATCCCAAGAAAACGATTAACAAACTTATCCAAAAAGCTACTGAAAGAATTGACCGAATTCAACCCGCGCAAAAAAATATCAGATACACTCCCCCCATTCCATATATGAATGGAATAGCGTTAAAGATAAAAAGAGAATTTAGAAAATTAGATAAACATATTCCAATAACCCCCCATCCATCCCTATTCAAGAAAATAAGAAATGAAATTGAAAAACATGATGAAATCCAAACGGCAGGAGTTTATAAAATAAATTGCATAAATGAAAATAACGAAAAAGTTGAATACATAGGAATGACGAAAAGAAAAATAGCTGAGAGAGAGAGAGAGCACTTAAGAGATTTAAAATATGATAAATTAAATACAGCATTGCCAAGAAGTCACCATAAGATACCTGTAAAAATAGAATCTATACATATACAAAAAATAGTTTATTACGACAACCTACACAATACATTAATCAGGGAAACACTCGAAATCCTTACTTCAAAAGAAAAACCATGTAATGATAATGTACATGCAGCCATTGACCCCAGATGGGTTAAAATGCTTGGCGAAAAAGAAGGGAAAAACAGAGAGAGAGAGGGAAAACCTGAGGATTTGAACGGTATATAAAGCTCAAGAGAAAATGATTTCCAACTTACGCTGACTGAAGATGTCCTAGATAGGATGAAAACGTTATCAGTTTTAAAATTTTGGATTATATAAACTTTTATTGTGATATTGACAATTGTGTTATATGATATATAAAATTATTTTCGAGATTTTTTTAAAGAGATCTAAAACTAATGCCTATAATTGATATTTTTAATAAAGTAAATTCAAATTAATCAGATGTTCCTCCGATAAAGGTTTGGTCATTACGACTTCTGTATTTATAATTTTTAAAACAAAGATTTCTTTTTACCAATGCCTATTGATATCTCTAAATTTTAGCCTCCATATCATATTTTAATTATACATTAGAATACGTCGAAAAAATGCAAAAATTAATTTTTAAGTCCCAGTCGACCGATTTTTAAGTCGCGAAAAAGTTGCGAATTCGAAAGACTAAAAGTTGGGTAAAAAATAAATAAATAAACAAACAAAAGAGGTTTATATCATCCAGTTACGCATGTGCATTGGCATGCGTAAAGCTTGCCGAAGTATAAAAAAAAATTACGTTATCACAAATAAATAAATAAATAAAAATAAAAATTTGTAATTTAATAAATTACAACGACTATTTGGAAAATAATATTTTTAAAGACTAAGGAGGGACAAACTAAGGACATCATTTTTATGGTGATCAAAGCGTATCGTGCATAATATCGGATTCATATTAATATGCCTGGACTTTTTGAGACACGGTAATATTCATGGACCAATCATAGACAAATATTAAATGAAATTTCAGTTTAACATTTTTCGGTACTGAAAATATTAAATTTCTAAACATCGTACATTTTTAATTTTTACACCGTCCTATAAAGAAAAAATTTACTTTTAAATACAACTTGTTTGAAACCCATATCTATTTTTTTTTTTTGAGTTATTAATTTTTTTGTAGTTTTAGTAGTTTTTTATCATCGTGGTAACAGAAGTATTCCATTTTTGGAAATTAAACGTGCACTAATCAGGAAACGAATAAAATAAAAAAAGATGCGGAATTCAACAAATAAAAAGATTTAGATATACTTCAGATTTCCCGATTCTCTACTGAAATCAATTACTATTTCCCCAAATAGTTAAAAAAGAAAAGAAAAAAAAAAGAATCAGCTTTTTTTACAAATGTAATTGCTGAAATTCTGATGTATTCAAATAACAGCCCCACCAGTGGCCGCGAGGTTCTGACCTCCAAACTGGTAGACGGTAGGTGCTGGGTTCGAACCCAATCGCGACCGGCGGCCTAACCGTTCGAAGTTTTCCGTGGTTTTCTTCGAACCTTGCGTAAATACGGGTTAGGTTCCCTTAGAAAGACCCCCACGGAGGGCAACCCACCCCATAGGGCCTATATCCCATAGCGTAGATAATCGGCCGACAAAAATACACCACTACACTACACCGTATTCAAATAACAAAACATAACTTTGACATGTTATTTTAATTGATGAATAGTCTTCCGGTCGGGCATTTGCTCTAAAGGTTGGCATGAATCACATTTTTACGCTAATCCTTCATGTTACTTAGGTTGTAAATATTTAAGTGTAATAGCCCCTTGCAACATTGCAGCACATGCGCGACTTGAAAAAGTTTTTGGATTTAAATATTAATTCAGCATTATGTTTTGCTGAAATAATATATAAGAATTTCAGCGATTACTTCGTGAAAAAGCATAAAATGAAAAGCGCTAAAAATAACAGTAATGAAATAATAATAATTTTTCAACATTTTAGCAAACTTTATAACATATGCGCGACTGGAAGACATAAACCAATTTTATTTATTTTTTTACCCAAATTTTTGTCCTTCGAATTCGCAATTTTCCCACGGTTTTGCAAATTGAAAATCCATTTTTGCATTTTTTTTTTCGACTCACACTATTATACATGCCCTTTATAACCGTTTATCTACCGATGATACTTATAAGAGCCAATAAAATTACTTATTGTAAAATTCTTTTAATTCGTCGATTAGTTGAAATATTGTTTAGAATGAGCTACAGATATATTTCTTTATTTTGTTCCAAAAGTATTATTGGTTACACGAAACAAAAATATTTTTAATTGATGATTTCTTTTGCCTCTGTATCTTCTGAGCTTTATTGGCGCTGAGGGAGAGAGAAAGGGATTCTTCAATTCAGAAATATTTCTATATTTATAGTGTAAGAACATCATATTTGTACATTTTATAATTCTGCATAATGCTAAGAAAAAAATGTAAAATAAAAGATTTGAGTGGGGTAATAAATGTTGCACAAAATCCCTGCAAATTGTAATTTAATTAATCCTTCTAAATCCTTCAATCCTTCTAAAATCCTTCAAAAATTTATGAAATGATTATGTAAATCTTTTAATTTAGCTTAAACAGTTTACGTAAAATGCTTTAGAATGTAAAATGTTCATGAATTCATAATGCGGTAGATAAAGGGTTAAGGAATGATGTTAGCAATGTAGTGGCAAACATGCTTTTCTACTTCTAGTGCCAAATTCCATTCTCTCAAACTTCCTAAATAATTGCTCATTAAATTTTAGAGTAAAAGTGATAAATAAAAGTAATTTTATGAATTACCGAAATTTTTCAGGTCCATCCTTTAGCTATTTTTTATTTATTTATTTCTATTAATTGTAAATTAAAGAAGGAGGTGTATTAAAACACCATTTTCAAAATTATCAATTTTGGTTAAATGAACTTCTGAACACGCAAACCAAATTCTTCACTGCATCGTGTGCCACATTTGGTAATACCTAAAAATACTGTCATTTTCATTATGTGCCACGAATTAAGCCAATATGATCATTGTAACGGATCGAGAACTATGTAATGAATGCATAGGTGCCAACCTGACATCGATTATCCATAATACATACGTTAATTTGACCCTGGTTTAATGAGTTTCGAATCAGAATTTTTTCAAAAAAATGAAAATAAGTATGTTCCAGTAACAATCCTGGAATTAAATGAATAAAGATTCAAGAAATATATTTTCTGGTTTGAAATGACGTTAACCTGGATGCTAAACCAGGTATTGCGGAAGTTTAGTTGAAAGTTGGCAACTATGAATGAATGGAATAAAATTTATTTTGTCCATGTCAGATTGCTGCATTTAACAAAAATTAAAATTTGTTTTTCGAAAAAAAAATGATCAAGCTATCCATTCAAAATTTGCTGTTATTATTTTTACTGAATACTTAAAAATATTATTATAAAGAAAGTTGAAGAGTGAGCACAAAAGAATGATTAATTTAAGCCCGTTTAATTTCATAATACAGCAATACGTAATTTAACCCCTTGTGGACGAGCGACACGAATACGTGCCACAAAAGAAAATTAAGAATCCTTGTTTGTACCCACTAGTAATCTTTTACTATAAAATTAAGAATCCTTGTTTGTACCCACTAGTAATATTTTACTATAAAATTAAGAATCCTTGTTTGTACCCACTAGTAATATTTTACTATAAAATTAAGAATCCTTGTTTGTACCCACTAGTAATATTTTACTATAAAATTAAGAATCCTTGTTTGTACCCACTAGTAATCTTTTACTATAAAATTAAGAATCCTTGTTTGTACCCACTAGTAATATTTTACTATAAAATTAAGAATCCTTGTTTGTACCCACTAGTAATCTTTTACTATAAAATTAAGAATCCTTGTTTGTACCCACTAGTAATCTTTTACTATAAAATTAAGAATCCTTGTTTGTACCCACTAGTAATATTTTACTATAAAATTAAGAATCCTTGTTTGTACCCACTAGTAATCTTTTACTATAAAATTAAGAATCCTTGTTTGTACCCACTAGTAATATTTTACTATAAAATTAAGAATCCTTGTTTGTACCCACTAGTAATATTTTACTATAAAATTAAGAATCCTTGTTTGTACCCACTAGTAATATTTTACTATAAAATTAAGAATCCTTGTTTGTACCCACTAATAATATTTTACTATAAAATTTGTCTTACTTAATCTCAGTATTTTTTCGATGTAATAAGCCACAAATTTCTGCTTTTAAAAACCGGTGGCAAAATATTATTTCTTCCATAAAATACTCCCGTCGCGAAGGGGTGAAAAATCGTCATCGTGTGTATAGGGCACACGCTTAAAATATCTATCTTTAGCTGAAAATTTGAAATTAATTTTTTAAACAATTTTTCTCATTATGAGACAAATCTATATATTAAAAAAACTTTTATCATAATAAAAGAAAATAACATGCAGTGAATAGTTAAATCTGCCTGCTACTGTTGGTAACGGTCAGCGTTGTTTAAACAAATTTTTATGACATTTTTATTGCTATTCTAATTACAAAGAGAACAAAACTTTTTACGTTTAGAAAAGATTATGAAACACTTTTCGCAAATTCAGATTTCCAAAATTTGACACATTATGTAATCAAAAGATGGCATCTAAAAGAAAAATTTAGAAAAATCATAACTCATTGGAAAACCACATTTCTATTATTACTATGAATAATCTTTAAAATTTACAATTTATTGTGCTCCTTTTATGTATTCTATACATATGGCTGCATGCTAAATGGCATGCGAAAAGTCTGTACAGTTAAATAGATAACCCAGTTGAAAAAAAAAATTCTAAGCAATTTTCGCCAACAAATTAATGTCGTTGAGAAATTTTGCTCGATCCTGACTTGCGGTTTTCACTAAAATTATTCTTTATGCCGACATTTTCTTGAAATTAAATTATAAAGATAAATTTCAAAAAATGCCGATAGAAGGCGCTTTAGACTTTGGAGTAACGAACCACTATTTTTTGCCGGTATTTTTTGCATTTCATTAAATGTTTTCGTAAGCATAAACTCAAACCTAAATTTTGAGCTCAAAATCTGAAAGCTGGGAGTAGTTAAATAGTACAAGTTTAACTGTGTTCAGAGGGTTCAAATTTCAAATGATTTTAAAAACGGAAAAATTGGTTCACTGATTTGTAGTTTTCACTAAAACTATTCTTTATGTTGGTATTTTCTTTAAAATAAATTATAAAATTAAATTAAAAAAAATGTCGATGGAGGGCGCTTTAGACTTTGGAGTAACGATTGCCGTTATTTTTTGCATCTCATTAAATGATTTCAAAAGCTTAGACTTAAACTTAAATTTTGAGCTCAAAATCTGAATAGTAGGGAGTCGTTAAATAGCACAAACTGAACTGTGTTTAAGGAGGAGGGGGAGGTTCAAATTTAAAGTAATTATAGAAAATGGAAAAATAGGTCGATTCGTTTGCGGTTTAAAATAAAACTATTCTTTAAGTCAGTATCTTTTTGAAAATAAATTTTAAAGATAAATTTCAAAAAATTCCGTCAGAGAGCGCCTTAAACTTCAGAGTAACCAACAATTCATTTTAACCATTATTTTTTTGGTTTTAATTAAATGCTTGCAAAAGCTTTTTAAATGTTTTCAGAAGCTTAGATTTAAACTTAAATTTTGAGCTCAAATTCTGAATCGTTATGAGGGGTTAAGAAGCGCAAACTGAAATGTGTTCAGGAGTTAAAATTTAACCCTCCTTCCTCCTCGAACACAATTCAAGTTTTAGCTTCTTAAACACTCGCAACGATTCAGAAATTGAGCCCCAAATTTAAGTCTATGCATTTGAAAGCATTTAATGAGATTAAAAAAATAACAATTAAAAATAGTTTTACTCTACTCCAAAGTCTAAGGCGCCCTCTATCGGCATTTTTTGAAATTTATCTTTAAAATTTATTTTCAAGTAATTGCTGGTTTAAAAATTAGTTTTAGCGAAATCCGCAAACGAACCGACCAATTTTTCCGTTTTTTACAATCATTTGAAATTTGAACCTTCTGAACACAGCTAAGTTTGTCTACTTAACCACTCTCAGCTATTCAGCTTTTGAGCTCAAAATTTAAGTTCAAGTCTAAGCTTACGAAAGCATTTAATAAGATGCAAAAATTAACGCCAAAAAAGAGTTGTTCTTTACTCCAATGTCTAAAGCGCCCTCTATTGACCTTTTGTGAAATTTATCTTTATAATTTATTTTTACGAAAATACTTAAATAAAGAATAGTTTTAATGAAAACCGCAAATCAATCGACCAATTTTTCCGTTTTTTATAATCATTTGAAATTTGAACCCTCTGAATACAGCTCAGTTTGTGCTTCTGAACCACTCCCTACTATTCAGATTTTGAGCTCAAAATTTAAGTTTAAATCTAAGCTTCCGAAATCATTTAGTGAGATGCAAAAAATAATACCAAAAAATAGTTGTTCGTTACTCTAAAGTCTAAAGCGCCCTCTATCGACATTTTTAATTTAATTTTATAATTTATTTTAAAGAAAATACCAACATAAAGAATAGTTTTAGTGAAAACTACAAATCAGTAAACCAATTTTTCCGTTTTTAAAATCATTTCAAATTTGAACCCTCTGAACACAGTTCAACTTTAACTATTTAACTACTCCCAGCTTTCAGATTTTGAGCTCAAAATTTAAGTTTGAGTTTATGCTTACGAAAACATTTAATGAGATGCTAAAAATACCGGCAAAAAAAATAGTTGTTCGTTACTCCAAAGTCTAAAGCGCCCTCTATCGGCATTTTTTGAAATTTATCTTTATAATTTAATTTCAAGAAAATGCCGACATAAAGAATAATTTTAGTGAAAACCGCAAATCAATCGACCGATTTTCCCGTTTTTTATGTTTATTTGAAATGTTGATATTTTTAATTGAATAAAATGACACTACCACATTTCTGTTCACATTTCTGTTCTGTTCACAAAAACAAATTTCCTAATGTTCCATTTAATATACTCTAAACGGAAGTAAGATATTAACATAAATACAGAAAAATGCAAAAATATTTTCGCGATAAAAAAAAGCAAATTCTTAGAGAAAAACAATTTAAAAAGGGTTCGTTAAGAAATCCTTTATTAAATTACTGCATTTTTGAAGTGGAATGCTATTTTCTTTTCTTATGTTATACAAGATACTTAAAAAAATAAATAATTTTCATATCTTTCTTCGTTTTAGATTTTAGATTTGATTGCAACTTTTTTTCTCATTACACAATGTAAAATATCCTTTATCATTAGTTTCCATTTATATCTAATTACATATTATGAAGGATTCTGAGAAAGATTATCTCTGTAGAATACAGTTTCCATAATTTAATAAGTATCTAGCTTTGTAAAAAAAGATAACACTGAATGAAGCACTTCCTTAACGGATTAATAATATTTAGAATATTCAGCACATTTTCCCGAAACAGGAAATTCCGACAATTGAACACATAAGTGAAGATAGATAAAAATTAATGTAAAATAATAAATCAAATTATTTCTTTGTTTCTGTGACTGATTATATCGATTACTTTTTCGATGAAAGTCAAATTTTTGTATAGTTGAATGAATCTTGTGTTGTATTATTTTATTTTTACTTTATTTATTAAAATAATTATTTTTTAATATAATTTAAATGTTTCATTACCTATTAAAGTGATGCTGCAAACTTGAAAATACTTTATAAATAAGAAATATAAACCCAACATTTTATACGTTCTGATAATAATAATTTATGCTTAAGAATTTTTTAATTTAAAATTGAAGTTCATATGACCTATAGCAATTTAAATAGGTTTAAAATATTAAAATATCATTAAAACACATTACAAACGGTTTTTCCACATATACCTTCAGGAGAGAAACTTCTTTTGAGTCTTGTAAAGAAACCAAAAATACAACGCAATCCGCTTTGAATACCGAACATTCCATAGTAGGCCCCAATAATATGTATCTGTTACCGGAAAAACCCGATTTTAGGCCAAACTAGTTTATTCTAACGGCCATCGAATAAACTAGTATTTCCTAGGCCAAACCACTTAATCCAAACGCCCGTAGGATAAACAAGTTTTTCCTGAGCTAAACTAGTCTATCCTAACGCACATAGCATAAACTAGTTTTTCCTAGGCGAAACTAGTCTATCCTAACGCCCATAGGATAAACAAGTTTTTCCTAGGCCAAACTATTCTATCATAATGCCCATAGGATAAACTAGATTTTCCAAGGACAAACTAGTTTAACCTAACTCTCATAGGATAATGCTACTCCTTGGTCTGAAATAGTTTATCCTAGGCCATTTGGGATGATTTTATTGAACCTAAAAACCACCTCGGCACCGAATTTCTAGCTTGACCTAGGGTGATCTAGTTTATCCTAGGCCAATCTAATTTGACGTGTTTTTATCTAAGCAGGCTATCACAGCCTAATATCTAATGTGACCGCATGTTCTGTTTGTACGTATGTACGTATGCACGTAACGCAATAATTCTTGATACAAATACCCAATCTGCTTTAAAATTTGAATATAGGTTTATTCTAATGAGGAGCTTCCCTGATTCGTTTTGAGAGTTCATTGGAGAGAATAAAGGGGGGGAACGACGGGAGGCAAATTCGCAACCCCCTTTTAATTTAAATAAATGTGTTTTCATGTATAATTAGCACATTTCATTCGCATTTTAGCTATATGAACTTTCTGATGAGGTGCTTCCATGATTAGTTATAGGTGTTTATTGTTTAAATATAAAGGGAGGGGATAATAGGTTTAACTCCCCCCGCCATAATTTAGGTAAAAAATCTTTCACGCAGGATTAGTGATTTGTCTCAAATTCTGGATATAGGTTTATTCTGGTAAGGCACTTATTTAATAATTTTCCGGGTTCGCTGGTTAAGTATAAAGGGAAGAACGCCCCTCCCCCTCCCAGCCCTAATTTAGGCAAATGGATTTTTCGTGCAGAATTACCCGATTTGTTTTAACTTTTGGATATGTTCATTCTGATGAGGCGCTTCGATAATAAATTTTGGTGGTTCTTTTGCTAAGTATAACGAGGAAACTGACAATTTATCGCCTTCCTTATTTTAGATAAATCGGTTTTTATGTAGAATTATCCGATTTGCTTCAAATTTTAGACATAAACTCATTTTAATAAGGCGCTTAATTGATTAAATTAGGGGGGTTTTGGTTATGTATAATGGGGCAGTGGACGTTCAGTTTCAGTCAGTGAAGATTCCAAAAAAACATATTTTTAGAAAATAAATAAATAAATAACATCCATCTGTCTGTTTGTAAACGCTTTATTTACCGAAAAAATTGATTTATAGACTTAAAATTTAGGGTGTACTTTGTATGTAATAATGGGAAGAAGTCTAAGAAATATCAGTGACCTCGATTATCCGGAACTTTTTTCTTCGGACTCTCGATGTATTCGTTTTGATGAAAGGTATATATATATATATATATATATATATATGGAGATTCTTCTTATAAAAGTTCTTTCGAACACATAAGTAAATAAACTCGGAGGTAAATTAAATTCTGACACCGTTTTTAAACTTTTAAATGACTTATATTAAACGTTAATATTTACAAAAAAGATATTTACATATTAATATTTACAATTCGAACATTCAAAAGGAAACTTTAATTAACACTAGAACCGCGGAGCGGGTCAATTTGACCCAAATCGATGTTTAATTTATCGTCGCGCAAAAAGTGTTTATTGAAAAAAGGTTTCCCTTTCTGAATTTTAATATTTTAAGGTAAACAACAACTTTACGTATTTAATAGCGAATAACATAAATAATTTTCCAATTACAGCAACTTATACCTAGAACCGCGAAGCGGGTCAATTTGACCCGTAATGCGTTATTACGCTTAAATCACAAAATAGAGATGCGTTTTTTTAGAACTATTGAGAAAGTATATCTGCCTCACTTCTTATTCCTCTAATAAGAAAAATCGGAATGGGGATAATGAAAATTTTCAATAAAGATTTTATATTCTTGACTTGAAGAATGGATGATTGATGTAGAAAATTACAACTAATATTTATAAGTAGAATTGAAGTTGCTTTTATTATGCATTTATTGAAGATATATATACGATTCCCAATGTCTAAATATTACCGTCAAAGAAGCTTTGGAATGTCAGCAACTATTATCTGATAATGATTGAGAATGCAAATGATTGAGGATGAATATCTGTCTGTAAATGAAGAAAATAAAATTTTAATGATGAAAATGAAAGTGACGACGGCTCTGTTTATACTCCTAACATTGTTCGAATTTCTCACTGGAATATAGGTGAAAATTTATCAGTATTGAAGGAAAGTTTGTGATATTTTTCAGGTAAGAAATCGTATATAAAAAAGAAAAATTAAGGACTTGAACAAAAAGTGACAAAATTTGAACTTTATACTCTAGAAAATCAGAAAAATAAATAAACAATAACTTGTGCATTCACGCCTAGTAATAATGAAAATGGCAAGAAAATTGCAACACTAACTATAATAAAAAGAGCCTAACATAAGCGTAGATGAGCACGCATTTTATTAAATATCTGTGAGTAGGTTTACTCACATGTACTCAGTACATGTCTGAAAAAAGATAATTTTATTATCATATCCTGTTCTTGTTGCTTACAGATGTTGATAAAAAAAGAACCTTAGAACGACGAGAAATACAAGTCTCTGAAAAAAATGTGAAAATCAGAATTGCTTGCTGCAATTCTTCTAACACATTCAGACATCAGCATAACTGTTTACCTAGGAGAAAAGGATAAGAATGTTTTGTTGCTTAACAGTCTACATCTAACTTTTGAAATTTTAGATAATTCTAGAAAAAAGACACTTGTTTACGACAACGCCAGTAAATTCAATGTGGTTGTGTGATTACCCAGATGACAGGAAGTTTGCTTATGACAAGCTGCATCTTATATCAGTCCAGTGAATGCAATTTATAATATTTTTTATTTTGCTGATGTCAATGCTTGGATTTTATGCAAATCTGTAACCTGAAATTATGTTAGTATACGTCCATTTATTCAAGACTTGGCTGAAGACGTACAAAAACACTTTGTTATTTCTCACCCCCCACCCTCCGAAAAAAGGGAAAAAAACTTGTAATTTGGGCCATAAGAATCACTAAAAACGATAAAAAACACAAACTAAGCATAATAGAGTTTTCTCAATTAAAAAAATAAAAATAAAGATAAAGATAATTGTTCAAAATATAATATACCCACACGTTTCCGGTAAATGCGCAAAACTTTAAACCATGTTTTTCGAGCAATGCATACAATAAATTGGATTATATAAATCAGCAAAATAAGTAAGTAACTTGTATTTTTTTATATTTTTAAAAATTATTCTTAGATTTTATATGTAAATTTATTTTAATGGGATAATCTATTTTTAATTTTTATTAAGTCCAAGCTTATTTATATTTAAAATATATGTTGAATATTTGTTCAATAGATTTTCCTCATACTTAATGAAATGTATTTTGAATAATTTCATTTTTGAAATTTAGTAAATTGGCTTTATGTGTAAAATATAATGTAAATACTAAGAAATGTTGATTCTTATAAGAAAATATAATATTTTAACAAACCTAATTAAGTATTTGGGCATATTTATATATTGTTTTCCGTCTCGGGTCAAATTGACCCGCTCCGCGGTCCTAGGTATACCGAAATTCCCGCGGTTCTAGTGTTAAAACATCTTAATCGCGTCATCTTAATCAACATTCTTCTAAAGTCAACACCAACTCTCCCCACATTCCATCCAACGATCTCTTCCGTTCATTTCTTTTTTCTTCGGCTTTTCGTCTGAATGGAGTTTTTTCAGAAAATCGTCTGCTTTCTAAAGACCTTTTCTATCAGAGTTGCGATATGAAGAACCTTACAAGACATGATACTTGGCTGTTGGAGAAAGAATCGCTCCCACAACGGCCGTCCTGACTAGGCTTTCGTCCTCGAATGCTCGTCCCTTTGGAGGCAGCAGCAGTTGGATCATCTGGAAAGATAAAGAAAAAAAAACACAGCAGCATCCAAAGTCTTAATTGAAAAAAAGAAGTCATTATTCAAATTGTTTATCAAAGCTTAGATTATTTCTTGAAAAAATTCATATATTTTTTTTTCCGCGTCTTTTCGTCTTCTCTTTCTTACGTCCTTTCATCTTCTTTTATCTTACGTCTTTTCGTCTTCTTCTTTCATACGTCTTTTCATCTTGTATTACCTTACGTCTTTTCGTCTTTTCTTTCTTACGTCTTCCGTCTTCTTTTATCTTACGTCTTTTCGTCTTCTTTCATACGTCTTTTCATCTTCTTTTACCTTACGTCTTTTCGTCTTTTCGAGAATAAAGTTAAAATTCTATTAGTTGTCAGTCCAGAGGTTTGTCATAGTTGGTATAGTGTCACAATCGGTGAAATTCTTCTTTTTTTTTTCAAGCTTCGTCCGTCCACGGCTTCATGTACTCTGCACATGTACTGGTGACCATGGGTCCTTCGTTGAATCCAAGTTTCTTTACATCGTAGGTGTCATTATTTTTTACTTTTATGACTTTGTACGGACCTAAATATTTTGGTTTTAACTTCAAACCTGGACCTTGTTGTGTGCGTTTTATAGCAACCACATCATTAATCTTAAATTTGTTAGCTTTCTTTCGTCTGAGGTTGTAAGTTTTACGGTTCTCTTCTTGGACTTTTAAAATCTGTTTTTTAGCATTTTTTCTCATATCTTCGCGATTATTTGTAAAATCAGATTGTATTTCAGCATTCAGAAGACTAGTAATTTCAATGTTATTTTTTAGTTCCATTTTAGTACCAAACATCAATTCAAAAGGAGTTGTGCTTATACTTCTCTGAAAAGTCGAATGTATCACCTGTTGGACGTTGCTTACATGTGTCTACCATTTTTTAGGATTATCGACAGACAATTTAGACAGAACAGATATTATGACAGAATTTAGACGCTCAACTTGGCCGTTAGACCTGGGTAATCCAGTGGTAATCGGGATATGTTTAACATTTTCATTGATGCAATAATCTTCAAAAGCTTTAGAGGTAAATGCAGGACCTTTATCTGATATAATTCGAACTGGATTTCCAAAGATAGATTTTTGGATTTCTAATTTAGAAATTACTTCGGCAGCATCGGTAGATTTTGTGGGATACAACCAAACAAATTTTGTGAATGCGTCAATGACCGAAAAGATATGTTTGTAATTTTTATTAGTGCTTTCTAATGGACCTAAGTGATCAACATGGTACGTATGTAATGGAGTTTCTTCTTTTTCTATTGGGTGAAGTAAGCCTTCTTGTTTACCACATTTTCTATTAACTAAAATACAGGGAACACAATTTGCTATACATTTCTCAATTTTTTGTTTAACTTTAGGAATGTAAAAATCATTTTCTAAACTTTTCTCTGTTCTTGCAACTGCGTAATGACCTTTTTCGTGAGCGGCCTTGATTATATTCATTTGCATGTCTTCCGGTACAACTAATAAATCATTACCATTAACACATTTATAAAGAATATCATTTTTAACTAGATAATCATCATAAGATTTCACCTTTAGGATTTCTTTTATTGTTTTAATATGGTCATCGGTTTCTTGAGCTTGGATAATTTTTAAAGTTAAGCTATCTTGGATTACCATACAAATAGGATACCTACTTAATGCATCGACATGTCTCATACTGCTACCCTGTCTATGTTCAATAACATAATCAAAATCGGATAACATTATTGCCCATCTAGCTATTTTTGTACTCATTTCTTTTTTATCCATAGTCATTTTAAATGCATTACAATCGGTTACAATTTTAAATGGGATACCTAGCACATATACTCTAAACTTTTTCAGGGCTTCAATTACAGCTAAAACTTCTAATTCGTAACTAGTGTACTTCCGTTCAGCTTCGGTGGTTTTTTTACTTGCGAAATAAACTGGATGAAATTGATTATCTACTGGAGATTGTTGCATTAAAACAGCTCCATAGCCATCAATACTGGCATCACAATGGATTTCGGTCGCACTTTTGGGATTGTAAATTAAAAGTACTGGTTCTGACGACAAAATACGTTTGAGTTCATTAAAAGCTCTTTATTCTTCTATATCGAATTTAAATTTTGAATCTTTTCTTAGCAGGTCACTTAACGGTTTAGCTATAACCGAATAATTTCTTATAAATTTTCGAAAGTATCCTGTCAATCCTAAATAACTTTGAACATCTTTGGTACACTTTGGTTCGGGAAAATTTATTACTGCTTTAGTCTTCAGTGGAGAGGGATACAATTTACCATTTATGATTCTATACCCCAAGAAATCAATTTCACGCTTCAAAAAATTGCATTTTTTAAGATTTAATTCTAATCCATATTCCGATGCAGTTTCGAGTACAAGTTTTAATTTTTCTAGACCTTCAGCTTCGTTTTTAGCAGGTATTATTAAATCATCCATATAAATGACAACAATGTGATTTTTTAATAGGTTTCGAAATACATTATAAATATACTTTTGAAAAACACTAGGGCTATTGGTCAACCCGAATGGACATTTCAAAAATTCGTATTGTCCTTCATGAGTAACAAACGAGGTGTATTTCCGCGAGTCTTCTTCAACATCTACATGAAAGAAACCGTTTTTCAAATCTATGGTGGTAAATACTTCGGCAGAATGTAATTGGTCTATTACATCATCAATAACTGGCAAGGGGAAATGCTCACGTACTGTCTTTTTGTTAAGACATCTGTAATCAACACAAAGTCTCATTGTGTTATCTTTTTTCTTGACTAACACAACCGGCGAAGAAAAATTAGAAGAACTTTCTCGAATTATTCCCTGAGCTAGCCACTCCTCAATTTGGTTTTCGACTATTTTTTTCTCGCATGGCGGTAATCTTCGAGGAGAAGAACAAACTGGGATTTCGTCAGTTAAATTAATTTTCATTTTAACATCTACTGTTTTAGTTTTAATTGGTACATAATTTTCAATTAAAGAGTATAACTCTGAACGTAATTTTTTGTCAGCAATGTGAGTTAAATCAATTTTAGGCTCATCCAAAACATTTACAATATTAACTAAAAAGTCATTAGACTGAACTTCAGCTTTAAACAGTTTCACTTTATTCTCAGAAATAGTTAATGTACCTTGATGAATAACATCAGTGCCAATAATTAAATCGAAATTAATGCAACTGTCCTTAACGACAAAAATAGTAACTTTAAATTTTGAACCATCTACTTCGATTTCTGAATTGAAACAACCTTCTGGTTTAATTGAGGCTTTTCCTAGACCGGTCAAAGAGATACTCGTAGGTTTTAATTCTACAAAGTTCTTCAAATTATCATAAATACTTTTCTTTAACAAAGTCTTTTGGCTACCAGTATCTATTAAAGAGATTAAACGCAAAGAATAAAGCTTTATCTCTTTCAGAATTAAATCTTGGGATGTAATAATGTTTACTTGTGACTGAGCATTTTTAACACTTGTATCTTTAGATTTATTACATTGAAATGATTTATGACCATAAGCGTTACAAGCAAAACAAAGCGGCCCTTTATCTTTATTTACACAGTTAATACTCTTATGATTATTCCCGCCACAATTAAAACAACGCATATTTGGCTTTACAGGCTTAAATTTATTCTTAACTTCAACTTCGGATTTAATTTTAGGCTTAGCTCCTTCATATTTATGAAATTTTGCATTTTCATACTCCGATCTTATTTTTTCATAAATCTTTAATTTTTGTTTAAATTCAGCAATATTGGGACAACCATACAAAAAAGATTTTTTAGAAATGGGGTCATTAATTCCATTTATTACATACTGAATAAGAGCAGAATCTTCAATATTGCCTTTTGAGCATAATTGTTTCATATTTAAAAAATATTCATCTAACGATTCATGTGGTCTAATTTTTCTTTTGGACAGCAATTCGTGTAATTCAGCTGAATTGCACGTTTGACCAACTTCAGATATGAGTAGGGCTTTTAATTTAGACCACGAATTAATATTTGTTTCACTTTCAAGAAATAATTTTGCTTTGCCTGTCATATGGCGTTTAGCCAAAATCAATTTGTGCAAATCACTAACGTTAAATAATGAAACAATATCTTCAAAATCGGCAATCCATTTATTAATATTTTGTACTTGAGTACCTTCAAACATTGTAATCATACTTTCAATATCATTAATAGAAATTCTTGGTTTAATAACATAATCAGGAATTAGAATTTTCTGATTTTCATTACTTTCACAATTAGAACTACCAGAATCATTTCTCATATTATTCTCAAAAACAGTTGAAATATTTTTAGTTTTATCTTGTAAATCATCATTAAATTCATCAACACTTTCGTCATCACTAAGAGTACCTACATCGGCTATCATATTAATTTTTAAAATATTAAAATCACATAAACTAGAAATTATTCTGGCAGCAATTTCATCAAAAGTTCCCGAACTATTTATACACAAAACATTGCAAATGGTAATTAAGTCGTTAACAGAAAAATTATCTTTAATTTCTTTGAATTTAGTTTGGTATTCATCGGAATCTACTTCAAACGTAAACCCAGTAAGATTCCGAATTCTACGTCGATTATTTCTGTCACCGATTTCTCCAAAAATTAATTTGTGCAATATCTTAATACTAGCTGATTTTTCAGTTTTCAAAGAAAACTCTAATTCCTTTAAATCAACTAATTTTTCCATTATTGAAAAGAAAAATGAAATAATAAACTCACTTCATAATCAGATGCTCAGCTTCACACATTTAAACAGCATTGTTGTTGCAGTATCCAACAGCTTCATATCATTAAACATATATTCAAAAAAGATTTCCTCATAATAATTTCCAGCAAGGATTTCATCACAATTCTAAATAATAACTGCTTCCAGATTATTTAAAGTATATATATATTTCTTCTCTGTGGGCGTTCGTTTATCTCGGTTCTGACACCAAAATTTATGGAGATTCTTCTTATAAAAGTTCTTTCGAACACATAAGTAAATAAACTCGGAGGTAAATTAAATTCTGACACCGTTTTTAAACATTTAAATGACTTATATTAAACGTTAATATTTACAAAAAAGATATTTACATATTAATATTTACAATTCGAACATTCAAAAGGAAACTTTAATTAAAACATCTTAATCGCGTCATCTTAATCAACATTCTTCTAAAGTCAACACCAACTCTCCCCACATTCCATCCAACGATCTCTTCCGTTCATTTCTTTTTTCTTCGGCTTTTCGTCTGAATGGAGTTTTTTCAGAAAATCGTCTGCTTTCTAAAGACCTTTTCTATCAGAGTTGCGATATGAAGAACCTTACAAGACATGATACTTGGCTGTTGGAGAAAGAATCGCTCCCACATATACATATGCATAAATATATATAAATTTATGATTTTTTTTTAAATTCTAAGTAGTGGCTGTAAAAGTAAAAAAAAATAATAAAAATTCTGCATGAAAAATAAAATTAATCGGATAATTATTTATCTACATATTTATATTCCTATTATCCACACTCTTCGATTTTTCATGACCCTGTATTTCATTCAAATTTCAATTCAAATATATATTTTAATTGAAAATGAATAACTTCATCCGAGTCAGTAAACTGTTAGTTAATAGGTTTATCATTTTTGGGGTTATAAGAATGTTTCTTTTACAACTTAATTATTTCGTCAACTAAGAAACTATTGTCACATTATAAGATTAAATGCCAATAATGGCTTATGGTAAATGTCACATGAACTTGATATTAAATAAGGGTTTGTATATCATAACTCATTTTTAATTTTACGTTTTATTTGTATTTTTGTAAATCTTTTATTAATTTATTTGTTTTATTTCGTTATTTAATATAAAAATTATGTCAATTTGTATAATTTACCAGTACTTTGGTGATTTATATAACAAGGTGGAACCCGCCGAATTTCGTCGAAAGTAAATGTTTAAGAAGGAACTGTTTCATTGATAAACCTACAAAATTATCTATAGTATATAATAAATCTTACAATGGTCAGTCTAACTCTCAAACAAATATTATTTAAAGCTAAACTTACTAAAAAATACTATTTCTATAAAACTCCAAATTATTAAAATTAAACTTTAATCGCATAGCTAGAAATACACTGTAGAAAAATTCTGTAAAGGTACTAAACATTTTCTAGGAAACTGGGATTCCAAGAACTTTTCATGTAATGGTAACGGGAAAAATTCATGTAACCGATTCTGAAACTTGAATTTTTGCTGTTACCTTTACAGGAAAAGTTCTAGGAATCCCAGTTTCCTAAAAAAAGTTTAGTACCTTTACAGAATTTTTTTTACAGTGTATAAGAATAAAGCAAAATGTAACATAGATATGTTATTAAGAGGAAGTTATATTGAGGCTCTTATGTTTGGAATAAAAGCGTACGAAAAAAAAAAACATTTAAAATTGACACTATCTTAGAATTTCATGTGAAATCTAAACCCGTCATAATGTTCATCTTCTCTCATTTTTCAAGCGCCCGTTCCAATTCTTTATCAATTTTAAATGAAAAATGCCGTTTTTCTATTGCCACAATTACAAAATTTGTACGAAAAACTATAAAAGAATTAATATGTCATGAATAAATTGAGATACAGCTTTCAAACGAATTGCATTTAAAAGTACATATTTTTCTCTATACGATGGGGTAAAATGTGCGATGCTTAAAAGTATAAAATTTGCAGTACCGAAAATTGCAAAACCAAATGGCATGTGAAAGTATTGCCATTCGCTAAATGACGTATGAGTTACGCACAGATACGTTTGGCCTTTATAGTATAGATATGTGGAAATTGGTCGTTGAAATAATCAAGTAGTGCTCGTAATTCCGTAATAGATTTTTAATACTTTAGTATGGATTAAAAATATTTGAATATACGTTTAAATTTTATTTTGGGATTACAATGCATTTTATAAATAGTTTACACGTGTTTTATTTTAATATTTTACAGTATGCATATCCTTGATGGGTAAGTAATACTGTGGCCCCCAACGACTAGTTCAAATATTTAAGATAATTCTCTTATCTTTAATATGTATCTGTGGGTTCCGGTAATAACCAGGTAAGGCACACTTTTATAAAAATTGACATAATTTGGGTAAATGTAGCTTTAAAAGTGTACTTCCATCTGCCATAGTACTGAAAAATAACCGAAAATACATCCTTCCCGTCAAGAGCGATTATAAATTTTCATATAAAAATTGAAAAAAACAGTAATAATCGTTCTCAATTAATACAAACCATTTTTACATAACTATTTTGACAAGAAAAGAGTTTCTTACAACAATATTGAATGCAATGAAAATTATTAAAACTAATCTATCTTATAAAAGTAAAGATAAAAAGACATTTGAAAACTTTACATTAATTACTCGAAAATTGAAAATGTGCCTTACCTGGTTATTACCGTAAGCTACAGATATATATATATATGTAAAATCTGGCTTTATTTTATTATTGCTGTATTTTAATTGAATAAAATGATACTATCACATTTCTCTTTAGAATTATATTAAATATTAAAACAAAATAAATAATGTTCCATTTAATATACTCTAAACTGAGTTAAGATATTAACATAATCACAGGAAAATGCAAAGAAATTTTCGCGATAAAAAAGTAAACTTCTTAGAGAAAAGCAATTTAAAAAGCGTTTGTTAAGAAATTCTTTATTAAATTACTGCATTTTCGAAATGAAATGCAATTTTCTTTTTTATGTTATGCGAGATACTTCAAGAAAGAATTTTCATACATTTCTCAGTTTAAGATTTTAGATTCGATTGCATTTTTTCTCATTTCAAAATGTAAAATATCTTTATCATTAGTTTCCATTTTTATCTAATTACATATTATGAGGAATTTTGAGAAATATTATCTCCGTTGAATCCAGTTTCCGTAATTTAATAAGCATCTAGCATTGTAAAAAGATAACACTGAATAAAATACTGCTTTAACAGATTAGCAATATTTAGAATATTCAACACATTTTCCCGAAACAGAAAACTCAGACAACTGATTACATGAGTGAGGAAAGAGAAAAAATTAATTAAAAATTCTAAATCAAATTATTTTTTCTCTCTTACAGACTATAACGATTTCTCTTTCAATAAAGTCAAATTTTTGTATTGTTATATAAATCTTGTATTCAATTAAATAACTGGATTGAAAAAAACGTGCCTGGATTAAAATTTTTATAAGCGCCTCATTCCAAATTATCTGTATTAAATAATCCTTATTGAAATATACTCCACTCGTATTATTAGTACAACGGAATTCCTTTAATTTTTTTCATGAATTAAATTATATCATGATATAAGGTTATTACCTTGAAGCGATTTCTACGCTTAAATTATATCTGTTTTTCTATTCACATGCATTTCCTCACCAATAGGACTTAATATAGAGTACTATGCAATTTATTTATTTACATTTTATTTATTTATTGTAATTTAAATGTATATATTATATATTAAATCGAAACTGAAGCCTTGGAAATGTGTTATAATTAACAAGTATAAACAATCGTTTTGTACTTTATGATAACGAGGTGCAACCCATCGAAATTCGACGAAAGAAAATCTTTAAAAAATAACTGTTTCATTGATTTACAATAAATCTGTAGAATTATTACAGTAAAAAAATGCATCTTATATTAATCAGTCTAACTCTCAAACAAATTTTATTTTAAGCTAAAATTAACAACAAACTATAAAACTCAATTATCCAAATTATTAATCGCCGAAATTCACCGGATTTTATAATAGACGATATTTTAAAAATAGTATACGCATTTTAATTTTAAGCTATTGCATAGCTTTTATCGCGGGCTTTGAGCGCGGCGTCCAAAAATTCCGTAACGAGAAATATCCTAACACATCCGTAACGAAAAAACCTAACACTCGACTACCGTCGTTTCACTTCGGCAGACTTCGGCATGGTATCCTTCGGTAGACTTCGGCATGGTATCCTTCGGCAGACTTCGGCAGACATTGACGCGGTATTTTTCAGATATTTAGAGGATATCAAGTCTCAAACTTATATATCTTATTTCAGTTACTATAAATCTATAGTTTCAATAATAAAAATTCCTGATAGAATGTGTATAGAAAAGAATCGTCTTAAAGATAAAACAAGGTAGGATAATGTAGCTTTTGGTGTGTGGAGACCCGCCCAATGGTGAGGGTCGAAAAATTTAAATGCTTATAACACGCGATCTAATTTTCGTAGCGCGGCCAAATATCGTTTGGTAATTTATTATGAGACAGTGTTAATTTTTGGTGACAGGAGACCCCCACGGCGAGGGTCGAAAACGTTAAAATGCTTATAACTCGCGGTCTAATTTTCGTAGCGCGGCCAAATTTTGTTTGGTAATTTATTAAGAGACAGTGTTAATTTTTGGTGAAAGGAGACCCCCACGGTGTGGTTCGGAAAATTTAAAATGCTTATAACTCGCGATCTAATTTTGGTAGTGCGGCCAAATTTTGTTTGGTAATTTAATATGAGACAGTGATACTTTTGGAGACAGGAGATCCCCCATGGTTAGGGTCGAAAAATTTAAAGTGCTTATGACTCGCGATCTAATTTTCGTAGCGCGGCCAAATTTTGTTTGGTAATTTACTATGAGACAGTGTTACTTTTGGTGACAGGAGACCCCCCACGGTGAGGGTCAAAAATTTAAAATGCTTATAACTCGCGATATAATTTTCGTAGCGCGGCCAAATTTTGTTTGGTATTTTATTATGAGACAGTGTTACTTTTGGTGACAGGAGACCCCCCACGGTGAGGGTCAAAAATTTAAAATGCTTATAACTCGCGATCTAATTTTCGTAGCGTGGCCAAATTTTGTTTGGTATTTTATTATGAGACAGTGTTACTTTTGGTGACAGGAGACCCCCCACGGTGAGGGTCGAAAAATTTAAAATGCTTATAACTCGCGATCTAATTTTCGTAGCGCGGCCAAATTTTGTTTGGTAATTTATTATGAGACAGTGTTACTTTTGGTGGCAGGATATCCCTCATGGTTAGGGTCGAAAAATTTAAAGTGCTTATAGCTCGCGATCTAATTTTCGTAGCGCGGCCAAATTTTGTTTGGTAATTTATTATGAGACTGTGTTAATATTTAGTGACAGGAGATCCCCCATGGAGAGGGTCGAAAAATTTAAAATGCTTATAACTCGCGATCTAATTTTCGTAGCGCGGCCAAATTTTGTTTGGTAATTTATTATGAGACTGTGTTAATATTTAGTGACAGGAGATCCCCCATGGAGAGGGTCGAAAAATTTAAAATGCTTATAACTCGCGATCTAATTTTCGTAGTGCGGCCAAATTTTGTTTGGTAATTTATTATGAGACAGTGTTACTTTTGGTAACAGGAAATCCCCCATGGCGAGGGTCGAAAAATTTAAAATGCTTATAACTCGCGATCTAATTTTCGTAGTGCGGCCAAATTTTGTTTGGTAATTTATTATGAGACAGTTACGTTTGGTGACAGGAGACCCCCCATGGTGAGGGTCGAAAAATTTAAAATGCCTATAACTCGCGATCTAATTTTCGTAGTGCGGCCAAATTTTGTTTGATAATTTATTATGAGACAGTGTTAATTTTTGGTGACAGGAGACCCCCACGGTGAGGTTCGGAAAATTTAAAATGCTTATAACTCGCGATCTAATTTTCGTGGCGCGGCCAAATTTTGTTTGTAATTTATTAAGGTATTGCATAGTTTTTATCGCGGTCTTTGAGCGCGGCGGAAGAATCTAGAAATTCTGTAACGAGAAAAAAAACTAACACTCCGGTTAACGTCGCTTCAGTTTGGCAGACTTCGGCACGGTATTCCTCCGTAGACTTCGGCAGACATTGACGTGGTATTTTTCAGATATTTTGAGAATATCAAGTCTTAAACTTATGTTTTTTTTATTTCAGCTACCATAAACGTATAGTTTCAATGATAAAAATTGTTGATTAACCTACATGTATTGTAAGATAATAAAAATATTTTAAATGATATCAACTTCTCATTTGTTCAATACAAGAAAAAAAAAATTGTTATCGGTCATCACGCTCAAAATGTTTAACTTGAATTAATATCAAAGACAAAAAAAAAACTGCATAAATAAAAAATAAATAAATAATTATAATTGCATAAGTTGATAAAAAATGCTATGCAGTAGCTTTACCGCGGCAGTCCCCGAGTGCCACACGTATTTTTTTTTTAATTTTTTAGATAAAATGGAGTAGTTCTGTTGCCACAATTATATAATTAGTATTAAAAATTATAAAAAAATAATATGGCACAATGTAATTGAGATACATCTTTGAAACAAATTGCATTTAAAAGTGCTTTTTTTCTATATATAACGATGTAAAAATTTTAAATTTACGATGTTTAGAAGTGAAAATTTGCAGTAGCGAATATTGCAAAACCGAAATTGCATGGAAAAGTGTTGCACATTTTAATTTCTTTCTTTTTTTTCTTTTTTTCCTTCAATTTTAAGAGAAAATGTAGTAATTATGTTGCCACAACTACAAAATTGGTACTAAAAAATTAATACCTCAAAAAGAAATTAGAATACAGATTTCAAACAAATTGCATTTAAAAGTAAATTTTTTTTTCTTTATTCGACGGTATAAAAGATTAAAATGTGCGATTTATAGAAGTGTAAAATTTTGTAGTAGCGAAAATTGTAATTCCGAAATTACAGAGTAAAATGTTGCCATTCACAAAATGACGTATGCAATACGCACAGATAAGTTCGGCCTTTATAATATGAATAGTAATTTATACGTAAGAATATTTTTTATTTCAAATTGAAGTTCATGTGATGTATAGTAATTTAAGTATGTTTAAAATACTAAAATATCTTCACAATGCATGATAAACGTTTTTCTAACACATAAATTAATGTATCTTTTTTTTTTTTTTTTTTTTTTTTGAGTCCAGTAAAGGAGCCAAAAATGTTGCACGCTTCGTTTTCAATACCGAACATTCCATAGTAAGACCCAATAACATATATACATTTTTTGTCAATCAGACTATATTTAAACGGGTTAGAGCACAGACAGATAGGTAAGAAACAAAGAGTTACAGAAACAGAATTCACAAACCCTTTCAACTATGTTGGAAAGTATAAAAATTAATAGTTTCTCCTTTGTGTTAAAACATTTGGACATTTTACCGTGCTACTTTTTCTGAGAGGTGTAATTATATTGTTTAAAGAAGCTAGATACCTCGATTGGTTTTTTGAATATGTATGATAATGCCATTGTCTTTTATATATACATGTAAAAACAGGCTTTATTTTATTATTGCTATATTTTAATTGAATAAAATTAAATTATCACATTTCTGTTCAGATTTCGATTAAATATAAAAAAAGTACCTAATGTTCCATTTAATATACTCTAAACTGAAATAAAATATTAACAAAATCACAGGGAAATGCAAAGATATTACCGCGATAAAAAAAAAGCAAACTCTTAGAGAAAAGCAATTTAAAAAGTGTTCGTTAAGAAATACTTTATTAAATTTCTGCATTTTCGAAGTGGAATGCTATTTTTGTTTCTTTGTTATACCAAATGACTTCAAGAAAGAAATAATTTTCGCATATTTCTCAGTTTTAGATTTTCGATTTGATTTAATTTTTTTTCCTCATTTCACAATGTAAAATAGCCTTTATTATTAGCTTCAATTTTTATCTAATTAGGTATTAGGAAAGATTTTGAGAAACATTATCTCCATTGAATACAGTTTCTGTAATTTGATAAGTATCTAGCATTGTAAAAAGATAAAATTCCTTAAAGTACGGCCTTAACAGATTAACAATATTTAGAATATTCAGTATATTTTCCTGAAAAAGGAAACTTTGACAACTGAACACATGACTGAAGCAAGAGAAAAGTTAATGTAAAATCCTAAATCATTTTTTCTCTCTAACGGATTATATCGATTTCAATTTTATAAATGTCAAATTTTAGTATAATTGCATAACTTTTGTTTTGAAATATATAATTGGACTGAAAAAATTTACCTAGATAAATAAATAAATAAGTAAATAAAAATAAAAGAGCTTCATTTTAAATTATCAGTATTAAATAAGTCTTGTCGAAATATGTTTCACTCGTATAGTGTTATTGTACAACGAAATTCCTTTTTTTAGGTGCGTTCGAAATTATGTAAATACGTAGTACCAATAGTTGTCGTTCAATCCGTCCGTTTGTCAGTCTATCTGTCCGTCTGTCTGCCTGTCCGCATATAACAATGCAAAAAGTACCCAACCATATCGTTTGAAATTTAAAATATATAATTATTACATAATTTTCTCGAGCCATTTCAATATTTGAGAAACTCGGACACAAAATTCAATTGCAGGGACAATCAAAAGTATTCCATTACATTACGGTCAATGGGAAAAAAGTTTTAAGTGCATTTTAATGGTATTACGCTCTTTTGAACAAAATAAAATTGAAATGCATCTATGAAGTATGTTATATACATTCTTTACAATCTGTGGTGCAAAGAACACTTGTTATTGAATTACGAGCTACACAAATGTATTATATCATATAATGGTGTAGGCAGAACATTGTTTGGTGCGCGTTTTAATTGCATTATAAAATTTAACATTTTGTGAAATTGATATACGTTCTTGAGGAATACTACAAGTTATTTCTTGTTTAATAGAAAGGAGATAGTATTTACAAGGAAACACAAAATTCTTTCGCTGCTATATTGTATGCGAAATACTGTATACTATTACATCAAGCAAGCTATTATTTCATTATGCAAACCTTTTGCGGTCAGTCTTCCACCTCACAGATATTCTTCTCATCCTCCTAACCAGAAAGTTGCGGCTTTTAAAACTTTTGTTTTCCGGGCTTCCAATATTTGTTCAACTCCCCAGTTACTCAGTGATGAACTTAATTACCTAAAAGCTATTGCTGTTGATCGTGGTTATTCTCCTAATATTATATATTCTATTCATAGAAAAGTGACAAAATCTACACAATCTGAAAGTAAGAATTTTAATTCAAACTCCAATGCTTTGGTTTTTTTGCCTTTTTTCCCCAAAATCAGTCAGCAAGTTGCTAAAATTTTAAAAAGGTTCGATTTCAATGTTATTTTTTCTTCTGTTAATAAAATTGCTTTTTCAAATCTTAAGCACCCCATTGATCACTTAGATAACTGGGGTATTTACCAAATTTCTTGCCAATGTGGTCTTTCTTATATTGGTCAGACTAAACGTGCTCTCAGATTTCGTTTAATGGATCATAAAATGTATGTCGAAAATCAGGAGCTTAAACGTTCCTCTATTGCTCAACATTGTTGGTCTTCTCAACATAAGTTTAACTTTTCTTCAGCCACCATCATCCATAAATGTCCTTCTATTCTTGATCTTGATTTTTGGGAAGCTTACCACATCATAAAAAATTCTCACTCCTTAGTCAATGACTTATCTAGTACTCCTTATTTTCCAAGTATTTGGAAATCGTTAATTTAATACTTTTTTTTTTTCACTAACTTTTTAGTTTTTGTTTTGCTTGATCTCCGATAGTTGTCGCTACTTGTCCACTCAGTTGGTTTTGGCTGCTTTCTTCTCATTGGTTGCTTTCCTTTAGGCGGGATTGTTCCCATAGCGGGTATATAAGCCTGCGTCTCTGTCTCTTCGCTGAGTTTTGCTACTTTTAGCTCGCTGAGTTTTGCACTGATGAAGAATCTCGTTAGTAGATTCGAAATAGCTATTTGCTACCTTCTCATACTTTATTTGTACATTTATATTCGTTGGTTCTCTATCCTTAAATATCCTTAAATATTACATCAAGGTCTGAATATTTTTAGGAGCGTTCGTAATTATATAAATGCGTAGCACGTATAAGCGTCGATCAGTCTGTCGGTCTGCCCCTTTGTTTATCCGTCCTTTTGTCTGCCCACAACAGAGCAAAAAATAACAAACCAAATCGTTTGAAATTTAAAATACCGGGTGATCCAAAATTCAGGACAAACTTTTAAAATTAATAATTCGAAAACGAATCAATATACAAAGATACGGTTTGCATCAAACGGATGTAAAAGAAACCGTGTTTTATATGCTAACGAATAAATAGTTCTGTTGGTGTCCAACAGATGGCGCTATAGTGATTTAATGCACCAAAAGATAATTTACAAATAAAAAAACATTTAAAACTTACAAGTCAGTTTAATTACAGTTAATGTTCAATATGTTGTCCATCATTCAGACGCACAGCTCTGAGACGAGGCCCCTCACCTTTCACAGCACATAGTGGCATTTTTTGCGTTATAGCAGACACATTTTGCCGCATGGCATCTTTTAGTGCTGCTAGTTATGCCGGTTGGTCGCGGCTTATGGAAGTCAAAAGACGTCCATAATTTTTTGTTATGGGGAACCACAGCCAAAAATCCCAGGGTGTCAGATCGGGAGATCAGGGAGGCAATTCGTGATTAAAGTAGCGACTGATAATGCGATCTTCCCCCAAATATTGAGCGTAGCAGGCGTTATACTGGCAGAGCAATATGAGGTGTATCTCCATCTTGCATAAAAATGTGACTGTTTAGAGTGCCTGTAGCGCTTGCAATTCGAAAATCCAACAGCGCCATCTGTTAATTGTAAAACGAACTATTTGTTTTCGTAGCCACACAATACTCGGTTTCTTTTCCATCCGTTTGGTGCAAACTGTATTTTTGTATCGTGATTCGTTTTTAAAATTCGTCCTGACTTTTGGATCACCCTGTATATAAATTTGCAAAATTTCGTCAAGTCATTTCAAATTTTATGAAAATCGGATGTATAATTTCACTACAGGGACAATCCAAAGTATTCCATTTCATTACGGTCAATAACAAAAAATAGTTTCAAGTACATTTAAAAGATGTTACACTCTTCCGAATATAATAGAGGTGACATGAATCTATGATGTATGTACTATAATATACATTCTGCATAATCTGTGATGGAAAGAATATTTGTTATTAATTTATAGGGACACCCAAAAATAATCCTTTACATAATGGTATAGGGAGAAGATTTTTTGGTGCCCATTTTAATTGTATTGAACCATTAAACATTTTTTAAATTATTATACGTTGCTGAGGAATACTACAAGTTATTTCCTGTATAATAGAAAATAGATAGTATTTACAAGGATACACAAATGATTTCGGCTACTATACTGTATCGGAAAAGAATGCATACTATTATATCAAGATCTAAATATTTTTAGTTGCGTTCGTAATTATATAAATATGTAGCATCTATAATCGTCGTTCAATTTGTCTGTCTGTCAGTCTGCCTACATATAACAGAGCAAAAACTAACTTGCCAAATCGTTTGATATTTAAAATATATAATTTTTGTATAATTTTGTCTATTCATTTAAAATTTTATGAAAATCGGATGTATAATTTTATTACAGGGATAATCAAAATATTCCATTACATTACGGGCCCCACCAGTGGCCGAGAGGTTCGGACCGCTTAACTGGTAGATGGCAGGTGCTGGGTTCGAACCCAATCGCGGTTGTCGGCCTAACCGTTCGGAGTTTTCGTGGTTTTCTTCGAACCTTGCGTAAATACGGGTTATGTTCCCTTAGAAAGACGTCTACGAAGGGCATTCCCCCCAAGTCTTATATCCCTAGCGTAGATAATCGGACTTCAAAAATCAACAAACCAACCATTACATTACGGTTAACAGGAAAAAATCGGTTCAAGTGCATTTTAATGAAGCTACACATTTTCGAATATAATAGAATTGACATGAATCTATGAAGTATATACTAAAATATATATTCTGAACAGTCTGTGATGCAGAGAATGTTTATTATTAATTTACAGGGACACACAAAAGTATCCCATTACATAATGGTATACAGGGAAACATTGTTTAGGGTGTTATTTCTTTACATTAAACTGTTTCACATTTTCTGAAATTGATACAGTGGCTGAAGTTTAATACAAGTTCCTTCCTGTATAATAGAAAATAGATAGTATTTACAGAAACACACAAAAGATTTTGACCACTATACTTTATCCGGATACTGTGTACTATAACACCAAGATCTAGATAGTATTAAAACTTCTTTATTGTACGAACGCACCTCATTTACTACGCTTCACTTGCAATTTTCAACTTGTTTATGAATTAAAATGTTTCATGTTACAAGATTATTATCTTTAAGATTTTTCTATGCTTAAATGATATATGTTTTTCTTCTTCTATGCAATTCACTCACCGAAGATTTAATATTGAATACTTTGCGGGTTTTTTTTAATCTTATTTTATTATATATATATATATATATATATATATATATCTACACGGTGAGTCATAATTATCGGAACAATGGGATTTCTCCTTAAATATTACCCCTAGGCACGTACTTCTGATTACAAAGTTTCGTAAAATAAGGTGCAAAATGTGACGACATAAATTGCAACTCCATGGGGAGTCTATTTGTAAAAATATGAAAATTAAATTTTTATAAGGCCCCCGAAGAGCAAAATTCCCAGATAGGAAATTATTCCTTATCCATTCCTGGATTGAACAAAAAAAAATCATCTCTATACCTAAAATCTCACAGAAATATTAAAATCCAAAATCCTCCAAATTTCGGGACTTACATTATTTAACCATGCCTCTAAGTGAAGAGTTTTTGACTCATTTTGAAAGCAAGATGGAGATCATCCAAATTATCCGTTATTAAATGTCTATTTAAGACAATGATTTTCCTTTGGACATAAAATAGCTGCGCATAAATTTTACGCCATGGCTCTTTCAAAATATGCTGGTAGTCTGCAATAGAGGTCTGCATGAGTTGAAATATCTGGGTCCAGTGGTGAACCAACCGAGTTCGACCTGGCTTGAAAAAAGTTTAATTCATAGCCCGGGCCGGTCTAACTGAATTTTTACATAGTTTTTCATATCAATATTGTTAAAAATTGTTTCGTATAGGTGAGTTCTGATCAAAAATATTTATTATAACCCTTTTTTCTTTTTTCATGTTTACTATTTAAAGAAACGCAAAAAGTTAGAACATATTTGTTTTATTGATGAATCTGTATTTATGAATGGCGGTTACCGCAGACATTCAGAAAGCTTTTTTGCAGATCGAAATTGATGAAGCAGACAGGGACTTCACAAGATTTTTTTGGGGGATGATGAGCCATGGGTTGAAGATCCAGGTAAGGAATTTAAAATATTTAGACTAAAGAGAGAACTTTTCGGTGCGAAGTCAAGCCCCTTCCTTCTTGCAGCAACTATCAAGCATCACTTACGAAAGTATGTAGAAACATTTGCTGAATCTTTTGATATTTTAAATTCATCCTTATATGTTGATGACTTTATCAGCTGTCAACCAAATGTTGAATCAGCTTTTAAAATTAGTAAGGAAGCTTACGAAATCTTCCAAGAAGCTTCATTGATATTTAGAAAATGGAAAACTAATTCGTATGAATTACGTCAAAAATGTGAATAATATGGTTTGCATACTGATGACGCAACTGATAATTTTAATCTTAGTAATCAGCACTTGGTAAATTCAAAAGTTTTAGGGGTTTTTCGGGATCTAGATAATGATACATTGCCATTTAAAATTCATAATATGGAAACTTAATACTAAACGCTATTTATTGCAAACTGTTGGTCTTATTTTCGACCCAATTGGCTTTCTTAACCCCTATACCATTAGAATCAAATGCTTAATTCAAGAAGTTTGGTGTTGGGATGAGAATTCACCAAAACATTTGGGACAATTTATGGACTGCATGGTTTGAAGAAATAAAGGAACTGAATAGTATTAGCATCCCCAGATATTATTTGTCTGACATAGTTCCTGATGAAGTTGATTGTTTTGAATTACATAGTTTTTCAGATGCCTCAAAAAAGGCATATGGTACAGTAGTATATCTTAGAGCAGTTTTAAAGAACAAGAGAATAGTTACCAGTTTTGTAGCAGCAAAAAGTAGAGTCTCCCCTTTAAAAACTGTTTATATGCCTCGTCTTGAACTTTTAGGAGCACTTTTGTCTGCCAGACTTTGTCATAAAATTGCTAAAGAATTATATTTTCCCATAAGTTGCTACTTTTGGACTGACTCAACTATTACATTGGATTGGATTGAGGGAGAGTCAGAAAGATTCAAAATATTTGTAGAGACAGAATAAAAGAAATCAGAAATCATAGTGATCCATTAAATTGGTTTCACTGTCCTGGGCAAGATAATCCTGCCGATTTTGTTACTAGAGGCTTGAAAGTTCCAGAGTTAAAAAATAGCCATATTTGGTGAGAAGGTCCCCAATGGTTAAAGCAAGACAGATCTCTTTGGCCAAAATTGGCTAGTTCATTTGATACATTAGACATTTCTGAAACTAAAGATGAGTTAGAACTAAAGAAAAATGCTACTGTAAAATCAACAGTTGTTGATAAAAATCAAGCAAACATTAATTTAACTAATCGATACTCGTCTTTTATGAAATTAATAAGAGTTACTGCATATTGTTTAAGATTTTTGAATAACTGTAAATTAGAAACAGGAATCAGAAAATATAATTATTTAGATACTTCTGAGTTACAAAATGCAACCAAGAGACTGATAAAGATTGTGCAAAATTCTGCATTTCAAACTGAAATCCAGTGTTTAAAGGGAAAACGTCTTCTCCCAAACAACAGTAAACTCTTAAGTTTAAACTTATTTCTAGATGCAGATGAGCTGTTGAGGGTCGGCGGAAGATTGAAATTTTCGAATTTAGCGGAATCACAGAAACATTCTTGATTCTGTTAATTTTACCAAAGTCCCATTATTTCACTGAACTTTTGATTCAACGTTATCATAGAAACTTCCTGCATTTGGGTACTGAGACAACCCTATCATTATTACGTTAGTTTTATTGGATACCATCTAGTCAAAGCCAAGTAAATAAAATTATAAGTAGGTATATAACATGTTTTCGGTTCAAACATCAAACTACTCAACAAATTATGGGTAATTTACCTCGTGATAGAATTGTACCATCTAGACCATTTGAGAAGACAGGTGTAGATCTAGCTGGTCCTATTATAACAAAACCTAACTTGAAGCGAACAAAGATTAAAATAAAATCATACATTGCTATATTCATATGTTTTTCTACTAAAGCAATACACCTAGAAATTGTTTCAGACTTAACCACAGAAGCACTTTTAGCCTGTTTAAGAAGATTTGTTTCTCGACGATCGAAACCCTCTATTATATGGAATGATAATGCCACCAATTTTAAGGGTACTTATGCTCTTTTAAAATCCTTCTACCAAATTTGTGCTTCCAAGAAATTCAGAGATTTAGTGCAGATGAGGAAATAAAATGGAACTTCATACCACCTGCATCTCTACATTTCGGTGGACTATGGGAATCGAATATTAAAGCTATGAAAAGAATACTCTTGAAAATAACTAAATCCTCTATCTTAAATTTCGAAGAGATCACAACACTTGTAACCCATATTGAAGCCGTCATGAACTCATGACCATTAACTCCATTATCTACAAATATTAACGATTTACAGCCATTGACACCTGGTCACTTCCTCATTCGAGGTCCTCTTCTAATTATTCCTGATAATAATGAAGTTTTAGATTCTTTGCCTTTTTCTTCTAGATGGACTTTAGTTCAACGAATAAAAGAGAAGTTCTGGAGACGCTGGAACCGAGAATACTTAAATGAGTTGCAAGTTCGAAGTAGACAAAATCTTCAAGATGGTCAACTCGTGTTACTGAAAGATAGAAACGAAGACTTCAAAAACTGGCGGTTAGCAAGAGTTTTGAAGACCTACAAAGGAGACGATGGACATGTCCGCGTCGTCGATCTCAAGACCTCCACAGGTATACTACGTAGGAACATCACAGGAGTTGTTCCATTGCCTATTTATGATGATGTTGGACAGTCGTCCAACGCCGGGCGGGATGTTCCGGCTAATTAGCGAGCATCGTATTTTGCCAGCTTGGACGTTCTTTAAAGTATAGACTCTCTTATAAACTGAAATGAAATAATCTTTTTTGTTGATATTAGATTCTTAGATGTAATAGAATGTCGAATATTTCTCAAACTTTTATTTTATGTTTTTTTGTAATTAAATGTTTTGTTTCGTCCAAAGATTTGTGATTGATCTAGATTTAAATTACACTGAACCACAATATTAGAGCTGTTGATCGAGAATAATTAATAGAATAGAATAATTTCGTAACAATGATATTTAAAAAAATCCTGAAATAAAACCATAATTATACTTTCCTCTTTCATTAAATGAAAAAAAAATGTGATGGATAATGTTTTGTGTTATAACGGTAGTAAATTGTGTGCCTCATGTGCCTCACAATTTAAAAAATTAGATTTTACCGATTTACAGTTTTCTTTCTCTTTTACACTTAATAATTTTTTTATACACTTACCTTCTCAAACTTCATTACCTTTCTGAAAGATTTCAATTATTATTTATTATTACTCTTCTAAAATCACAAAATAACTAACAAAATGGATAAATGACATTTTTAAATATTTTATATCTTTTATCCTTAATTAGGTATTTTCACGTAAATTTTTGGAATAGCTCAACAAGAAATAAAAAAAGAATAAAATAAAAATAAATTTTAATTAGATGTATTTTATCGTTAGATTTAATTAAGATCTTGAAGCCTTTTTTTATGTAAACGTGTATTTCAACTTAATTAAATCATCATTTTTCAAAATATGGTTCACTCTTCATAGGTTTTAAATACTTAAACACTTATTTTTAACCTTTTCAAAGGAATTTACGAGAAAATTAGAAAATTGTCTAATTGACTTCTTGATTATTCAAGTAATAATATAAAAATACTCAAAATCAATTTTTCAATATATATATATATATATGTTTATAAAAAAAATTATAGAACAACAGGGTTCCGGCGGATACTTTACTTTTCAATACCGCTACATCTGAAAAACAATTTCGACTTATTATGGCTCAGTTTTTAAAGATTAAATAAAAAGTTTTCCGTTTGAAAAGAGTAGTATTTGAAACATAGCTTGAACCCTTATTTCTTTTCACATCATCAGTTATATTTTTTTTTCTGATTACGTTTTACTCAAAAACGTCAAGAGATTCAACGGCTCTAAAATGTGCAAAAACATGTTTTTAAAAAGACAAACAAGTGCAACATTATGAATATGTTATCTGTGTCAATATAATAGAATCTTTAATAATTCTCCATTTCACCAGCTCTAAAGCTAGTGCGAAATACAGTCGACTCTCGTTAAGTCGAAATTGGATAAATCGAATCTTCGCTGAATTCGAACTAAACATGAAGTCCCGAAATTTTGAATGCAGAAGAACGTTAAAAATTTTCTTTTATTCGAACACATTTTCTCTTGGCTTCGTTTAATTCGAAATACCAAGAATACCGCTTTTCCATTTTTCTTTACTTCCTCACGAAGTTCAAACCCTTGAAATAACTTCCGTCCTTTCATTTTTGCCAGAATTGTTCTAAACTAGTATACATATAATCTTATGCATTTCATATCCGCTTTCCTAGTCCCCGTCTTTTCATCAATGACGCCTTCACTCCTTCTTCCATTGTTCTTGTTCCTGATCCCTTAACTAGTTTATGTATTTGTATATTTTAATTTAATAATAAGTATATTATAATGATAACAGCCGAAATAAATTTAAAAAATACTATAACATGAAGTCTTTTGCAACAGTACCCCTTTGTACATGTTTTCATCTCATACTTTCCATAATTTGAACTCATAATTCGAACATTTCTTGTTGCCCGAACGAGTTCGAATTAACGAGTACCAAATATGAATGCATTTTTTATTGAGATTCGGGATAGTAGAAATTCTGATGCATTCATATATGCACGATTTTTGTAGATTATAAGAAAATATCTTTACAGAATATTTCAATGATTCATTCAAATGGATTAATATGAAATGAAGATTATTTTGATCAATATTTTATTCATACTTTTTCATAAATTCGAACTAAATCGTAAAAATGCATTATACACTATAACTCAAGCAAATAGGGAGCAAAATATAGATAATAAAATAATGAATATTTGAAACAGATTTATTTTCGTTTTTTTCTGGTAATTATCGATTTTATGTGATAAACGGTATCTGAAAAGCAGTCATTTGAAAACAGATTTTGTTTTACTTCTCAGTTTCTTTTTCCAAATGCATGGATAATAACAGAAATAAAGCATTGTTGTCCATTCGAACGTATTCTGCTTAAATGTGTTTGAATGAAAAAAGAAGTAATTGGTTTTGATGTAGTTGTATCTGAAACAAATGGCTTTTTACTGCTTCTATTTCCTTTGAGATCTAAAAAAAAATTTATCTGTGAAAATGAACAAAAAATATGCAATTACTTAAATTTGTTTTTCAATTTCAGCCGTACATATTTATTTAATCCTCAAATCAATTGTTATTTTCGTCTATAATAAAACATATTTTAAGTACAATTTTTGAATTGTTTTTATTTGCAGTTCATTTTTTTGGGGGGGGTTTTATAAAAATATATTTAAAAGAAAATATCATGTATTACAGATATAAAATTTCTATGTGGGTGAAAAAAAGACCGGACTAGGATTCGAACCAGGGATGCACTGACTAAAGCCGCCAATGCTCTTCGAACTGAGCCATCCCGGAAACGACCACTGGAGATTTATTTCATTCAAATAACCTGAACGATCATATAATCTGTTCTGATACTCTGGATCAGTTCAAGAGAATAAATCGAAGGTCAATATATGGAAACTGCAGAAAACGCTGCATACGAAATTATATTTTCGTATGCAGAGTTTTCTGGCTGATTGATTATTTGGGGTTGGTGGAAGGTTATTTGGGTGTGGAAGGTTATTTGGGTGAAATAGTCATCCAGTGTTCGTGTCCAGGATTGCTCAGTTCGAAGAGCATTGGCAGCTTCAGCCAATGATTCCCTGATTCGAATCCTGGCCCGGACTTTTTTCACCCACATGGGAAATTTACATCTGTTATAATTGATTTACCGATTGAAAAATCGTGTCATAAATTAATCTAATATCATATATTATTTGCTTGAATCATTTATTATTTCTCTCGTACATAAAATAATAGTGAAGAAAAAAGATACAATGGTATACAAGTGTCTAAGCATTTTAAAAAAATGGATTTCAAGTGGATTCCTAACATCCACTGATTGATAGTGGGTGCCTGCGAGTCGCATGTGTATCTAAAGTAAACGAAAATGTTTCCTGCATAATATTTTAGTACAAGCCATGAATACTAATTGCCAAGGTTCTCACTGTTGATCACCATTGCGCAAATTGCGACTAAATTCTTCATTTGGCGAGTAAACAAGCAATTATGTTCACCAGATTGCTAGTGCTCAATCTATGCTGTTTCTTTTTTCTTTTTCATACATTTGCATATATACATATTTGTAATATATCTGTAGCGGATAGTTCAAACTAGAATAATAACAATCGTTGTCGCAGTTATAAAAACTATAGTTATTTTAAAACAATTTGAGTAAAACGGAGTAGATTAAAGGATTAATGATATTTTTTTTTTTTGTGCTACACGGCGAGTCTGTTAGGCTAATTCTTTTTTCATTTGGCGAATGATTTTTATTTTTAATTAGCCGAATTACTAACGTTGATCAAATGTCAGCGAGAAGACTGCTAATTGCTTATCTTTACTGCTGACAGCTTGTTTTTTGAATTCCAAAATTCGGTGATTCAAAAATGAAAAATTCTAAATTGGAAACACTAGTGACTAACATAATAGCAATGGTGTCATTCCATACAAAATGAACAAATTAGCTGTGGCTGCCATGTCACATATTTCAATGAAAATTGGGATATAAGTGTTGGAATGTTATTCCATAAGGCGTGAGCAAGTAAGTTCCTCAATAATAAAAGGAGTTAAAAACTTTACCTTTTAGTTGGCACACATTTATTTGAAGAAATAAAGTAGAATAATGATGAACAAATACTTGGAAACACTTCACAACACAAAAGAACAGATGCACAGTCTTCACAATATTTACAGAACACAACAAAATAAAAAAAATAACTTTGAAACATATATTAGCTTCAGTTTGAAGCAGTTCTTCATGAACAGTAATTATTCCTTTGGAATCATAATGTATGATAATGGATTGTTAATCCTTGACAGCATTTTGCTGCCTAACCCAGCTCAGTCACTACATCAACTAACTGTTCTAAAGTTCTCTTCCAGTGAAAACAGAATAATGTCTGGTGCTGCCATCTGGCGGTAGATTTTAGTACAAAAAGAAGCAATTGTCTAACATCTCTCCCGTTTTGTGATAGAATCTGACACCAGATGGATAAGGTTTCTGCAATGTTCAAATTTGGTCTTTGGCAATGGCTTTGTCATTATATCTGCTATCATTTCATTTGTTGACAGGTATTTGACATCTATTATATTTTTCATTTTCAAATCTCGTATGTAGTGATACTTTGTATCAATGTGTTTAGTTCGCGACTTGAACTTTTCACTTTCAACCAATTTAATAGTTGATTGATTATCTTAAAAATTTTAATTGGATAATGTTGATGTAATTTGAGATCTTTACATAGTTTTAAAATCCACAACACTTCTTGAGTTCCTTGTGAGAGTGCCACATATTCCGACTCGGCTGACGATAATGTAACACATGTTTGTTTTCTTGAGAACCAAGAAATGCAACTATTGCCCAAGAAGATTACATTTCCTGAGGTAGATTTTCTATCTGTAGTATCTTGACCCCAGTCAGCATCTGAGTATGCAACTATATTAGGATAATCTTTTGAAGAAATATGAAGTGCAAGATCTTTTGTGGTTTTTAGGTACCTTATTACCCTCTTAACAGCATTCCAGTCCTTTTGTCTTGGATTATTGCATCTTCGACTTAGTATGTGCGTAGGAGCTGTAATGTCTGGTCTTGTGCATGAAGAAATATATAAAAGACTTCCAATAGCTTGTCTATAGTTATCATTTGATGATAAAAGATTTTCTTCTTTGTCTAAACTATAATAGTTCGTTTCCATTGGGGTATAAGTTGGTTTGGCTTCTTCAAGCTGAAAATCTTTAACTAATTGATTTATTTTATTTGTTTGTGACAGCAGATAACTTCCATCTTCTTTTCTATGAATCTCTATACCTAAGAAGTATTTTGCTTCTCCTAATGATGTTATAGGATAAGACTTCTTTAAATAGTTTATTACTTCATTGACTTCATCTTCATCTTCTGAGCTTATCAACATATCATCTACATATAGTATGAGATGAATTATCTTCTTTGATTTCTCTTTTGTAAACAAACATGGATCTGCTTCACTTTGTTTAAATCCATATGCCTTTAGAGTATTTTCTATTTCTTCATTCCAGCACTTGGCGGCTTGCTTGAGACCATATATGGCCTTTTTTAATTTATAGACTTTGTCTTTATTTTCTTTATCTTGAAAGCCTTCTGGTTGAAGCATGTATAATTCTTCATTGTCTAATTTACCATGTAGAAAGGCTGTTTTAACATCTACTTGGAATACTTTGGCTTTACGATAAGCTGCACAGGTCAGAAAAGCTCTAATAGTTGTATGTTTGACGACAGGAGAGAAGGTTTCATCATAATCAGTGCCTAGTTGTTGAGTGAAACCCTTGGCAACTAGTCGTGCTTTGCATTTTATTTCTTCTCCATTTTCATCGCATTTTGTCTTATAAACCCATTTACAGCCAATTGCGCGCTTACCTTTTGGTAAAGTAACAAGCTCAAATACTTCATTTTCCTTTAAAGAGTTAAATTCTTCTTTCATAGCCTGTAACCATTTCTGTTGATCTTTTAGTGGTAATTTTAGAACATCTTTAAAAGTTTCAGGATCTTGATTTTTCGAATAACTGTCTTCAGTTTTGTAAGAAAACCTTTCTGGTGGAATTCCTTTTGTTTCTCTGTTAGAAATTCTTCTCTGTGAATTTTCTTCACTTTTTTCTGTGGTTGGGATATCTACTGATTTGCCATCAGTTTCTATTTCTTCTGCAACATTTTCTATTGGAATAGATTCACAATCATTTTCAAGATTTTCTTCTGAAAAATTGAAATGAATTAAATCAGAAGTTCGCTCTTCTACATTTTCTGGGAAAAAATTTTCACCGTTCATATTTTCAAAAAACTTTACTGTTCTGCTTATCACAATTTTTCTTCCGCCTGTATAAATTCGATATCCCTTGCTTCTTAAATCATAACCAACAAAGATTCCTTCAGTGGCTTTTTCATCAAATTTTTGCCTCTTCTGTTTATGAACATACACATATGCTTTGCATCCAAATACTTTAAGGTGACTCATATTCGGCTTATGCCCATTCCACAGTTCATATGGTGTCTTTTCAGTTGATTTTGTGGGTAATCGATTTTGCAAATAAGCTGCTGTAGCTACGGCTTCTGCCCAGAATGTTTTTGGTAATTTAGCATTTATAAGCATGGCTTTACACATTTCAATTAGAGAGCGATTCTTTCTTTCCGCGACTCCATTTTGAGACGGCGAATATGGCGTTGTTGTTTCATGATGTATTCCTAAGTTCTTTAGGTAGTTACTAACATATTCGTTGCAATATTCTGCTCCATTGTCAGTACGCAAGGATTTAATGTTCAATCTAAATTTATTTGTTGTTGATGCAACATACTCCTTTAATTTATCAAATACTTCATCTTTAGAGGAAATAAAATATACCTGTGTATAACGAGAATAATCATCGATAAACGTAACGAAATATCTTTTTGATCCCATACTATTTGTTTCAGCAGGACCGCAAACGTCACTATATATCAGATCAAGTGGTTTTCTACTTCTGTATTGCGTTTCTTTTGGAAATGATTTTTCTGTTAGCTTAGCTTTTATACAACTTGAACATTCAGTATTATGAGAACATTTATTCAGAGTAATACCTAAAGCTAAATCATTCTTTTGAATTTTCTTGATGGATTCCAAATTTCTATGACCCAGTCTTTGGTGCCATTTTAGAATGCAATTGACATTAGAACATACAGGTAATATTTCTGAAGCGCTGTATACTTTTTCATTTGTGGGTTTTATTTTTAATCTGTATAACCCCTCATCAGCTTTTGCATCTGCAACTAATATGTTACCCTTTTTAATTAAACACATATCATCTTTAAATGTTACAACAAAACCTTTCTCAGTGCAAGACTGTACAGACAACAAATTACTGTCTAACTCGGGAACATAAAGCACATGATCTAGTGTAACTTTATTTGTTTGACCATTAACTGTTTCAATATTAAAAGTACATTTACCCTTTCCTTTTGCAGTTAATTTAGTTCCATTAGCAATTGTAATTGTATCTTTATTTGAATTCTTTAATTCTGAGAATAGTTCTAAAGAATTAGCTAAATGAACAGATGCGCCTGAATCAATAACAAAAGTTAACTTTTTGTTTTGATTTCCATTTTGTTGAGATTTCATAACAAAACCTGAAGAATTTGATTCTTTCATTAATTCATGATAGTTTTGAGAATTTGGTGGATTTTCATTTTGACTAGCAGTAGAAGCAGAGAAATTATTTTGTTTTTTAAACTGTTGACGTGATCTATCTTGAGTAAAATTTGGTTTTGTTTTGTTATTGTTGTTATTCTTTAAGTGAAAACAATCTTCACGGTTGTGATTGGTTCTTTTACAATGAGAACAAAATTGTTGTTTATTCAAATGTTTTGGTTTATCCCTATTACCCTTTAAAGCAATAGATTCAAATTTTGTTGAAATTTGTTTAGTTTCAACTCTTCTAAGATATTCATCAATTAACTTGTTTTGAACATATTTTAATGATAAATCTGTGTCATATTTGCTTTCAATAGCAGTTATAAAGGTACTATAAGAATTTGGTAAAGAACAAAGCAAAATAGCTATTAAATTATCATCTTGTATTACTTCACCTATACTTCTTAATTTTTCTGCCAATTCTAAGACAGAATTTATATGTTCCTGCATTTTAATACTTTCATTATATTTAATGGAATACAACTTCCTAAGAAGATAAAGTTTATTTGTAAGATTTACCCTTTCATGAACAGATTTCAATTGATCATATGTTTCTTTAGCACTTTTAGCATGTCTGACATGAACAATTTGAGAATCTGAGATATTTAAACAAATTAATGCTCTAGCATTTCTATCATTTTTCACCCAATTGTCATCATTTTCTTTTTTAGGTTCAAATACAACATCATATAAACCTTCTTTGATTAACAATTGTTCAATTTTAAACTTCCATACTGAATAATTATCATCAGTTAACTTATCAATATAATGAGATTCTTTAAGACTAGACATCATTATATAATAATATTTGCTTATTTCACACAAAATAAAATAGTGTTTATCTTATTAATTTACAACAATAAAATATTATAAACTCATATATAATGCTAATGATGAAATAAGAACATAATAGAATTCTTGAGAACAACTTTAAAGTTCAAATGAAATTGTTTTTATCTTATAACTTTAAAGTTACTTCTGGTTTCAGAAAATCTTCCTAAATATTCAAAATTCTTTATTTAAAACATGTATTTGTATTTTCAACTAATAAATAATAAATTTCAATAAGAAACAAGCAAAATAATTTCTTTTCATATCAACAAATAATAGTTTTGGTTTCAAAACAAGAACAATTCTTTGAATTTTCTTTTATATCATTCACTTCTAAAAAATACAATATTCAGAAAATAATTATTTCTTTTGAATTTAAATATTATATTTTCTGTTTTGATATTATTATATTTAAATTTTGAGACTCATTTCTCAGTCTCATAATCAACAATGTTGGAATGTTATTCCATAAGGCGTGAGCAAGTAAGTTCCTCAATAATAAAAGGAGTTAAAAACTTTACCTTTTAGTTGGCACACATTTATTTGAAGAAATAAAGTAGAATAATGATGAACAAATACTTGGAAACACTTCACAACACAAAAGAACAGATGCACAGTCTTCACAATATTTACAGAACACAACAAAATAAAAAAAATAACTTTGAAACATATATTAGCTTCAGTTTGAAGCAGTTCTTCATGAACAGTAATTATTCCTTTGGAATCATAATGTATGATAATGGATTGTTAATCCTTGACAGCATTTTGCTGCCTAACCCAGCTCAGTCACTACATCAACTAACTGTTCTAAAGTTCTTTTCCAGTGAAAACAGAATAATGTCTGGTGCTGCCATCTGGCGGTAGATTTTAGTACAAAAAGAAGCAATTGTCTAACAATAAGTACAACATGTTTATTTATGAGTAAATGCAAAATAATAGATTTCAGGACAGTTTATGTCAGTATGTATACTCACGTTAAAAGTTGATACAAAATCGAGTTTTGTCTACATGCTTGAAATTTCAATCTTAATTATTAGCTTTAGGAATGAAAAGACTATATCATAAATTATTTTCAGGTAAGAATGGATAATAAGTAGAAGATTGGCGTAATTTAGGATTCGATTTTTTATTCCTTAACACTAGAACCGCGGGAATTTTTAACCAAGTTTTATAAAAATAATTCACACCAGACTTTTTATTTAAGTCTATTTACCTTGTCAATTAAAAAAAAATTGTGCAGCTTATATGTAAATTATTTTAAGAAGTCTTATCTGGTTCGAATCAACATCTTTTCACTTAGTGCGGGTCAAAATGACCCGTCTCCGCGGTTCTAATGTTAGAAAAAAATAAAAGAAAAAAAAATTCAAGGATAGAATTCAACATTTCTATTATTAATAAAAAATTAAGGACATCTCTTATAAGTGTCAAATTATTTGACGTTATAGATAAAAGTACGTATTTTATAAGGAAAAAAGTTAATGTATACCTTTTTCAGTCCTTAATGCTAAAAAAATTAAAAAAGGAAAAATTTGACGGGAAAAGGCAATATTTCTATTGCATTTTTCCACAAGAAGGAAAACTTTTATATCTTTTCAAATTATCTGATATTATAGATAAAATTGTCTACTTTAACTATTCAAACGTTACTTCTCGCCTTACTTTTCTTTTCTTTTTTGATACATGCTTATATTAAAAACGATGAGACTTGAAGAATTAATTATCTTAAAATCTTATAGATGGCAGCATTGTTTTTTTCCTTGAAATCGTGCAATTTTTTAGAAAAGAGCGCAAATTTAAAGAGAAGTTTTGCGTGGAATGTAACAAAATTACCTTTTTGAACACATTCTTTTAATTGTTAGAAATAAAAAGGCACTATTGAAAATTTTCTAACATATTATGGACTTATTAATCTTCATGTCTGTGCAATATTGTTCTTACCGGAACTGTTCTTTATTCATTATTTGAGCATAAGTAAGAGGAAAAAATATGATTTTGTAAAATGATAATTATCAAACTTGGAAAATTCAATCTTCATACACTCTAAAAAATAAATGTGTAAATTAGACAAATTTACGTATATATATGTGTAAATTCCTAAAATTACACACCTGACTTGAAAATTACCATTTTTTTGCAAAATTTTACCTGTTTTTATGTGCATTTTAGCTTTTAAAACTAAGTATGTATTTTGTTATCACTTGAAAATCACAAATAAATGTGTAAATGCTGAAAAATACCTAAATTTACACAAATTGGTATGTTATTGTAATTTATACATAAAATATATATATATAGGTAAGTGTGTAAATTTGTAAAATGACCCACTTGTCATGAAAAAATACTTATTTTAATGTATGTTTAGTTTATGGCATTAAGTTTATAAGTTGTTATCAGTTCATAAACTCAGAAAAATGTGTAAATGTATATAATACCTGAAATTACACTAATTAGTGTGTTACAATAATTATAAATGCGTGAATTTTAAAGTAGACGTTACGAAAGGGATGGGAGGCTTACATATTATTCAGAGCTACACTTTTTATTTCAGTAATCCCATTTCATAAACAACATGATGCTATTACGTTGCTGTAACAGCATTTTTAAATAATAAACTAATATATTTATTTATTTTTATAAGATACTCTGACCACATCTCTCACAATCCCCGTTTCAGCAACAAGTGAACATTTGTAACAAGTTAAAAAAAAAAAAAAATTAAACTCGACGCATGTAACAATATTCAGTTACATGTAACGTAAAATTTTATTCATTTAAGTAATTAATTATAATTTCTTTTTCTGAATTACCTTTTAAAATTGTTAAATCAAATATAAGAATACTTGTTTTTTAATTCTAGGTTTTGATTAAATCGTAATTTCTTTCTGCCGTCTCGCAAACCGCTGTTTTTTCACAATTTTACTTGTAATTTTCAGTATAGTATTAGATTTCATTCTTAAAGCAAAATTAGGAATTCTTCCTTAAGAGGCATTATAATTAGAGATATAATAGCACTTTATGCTTATTTATAAAGTTAAATTATATTTTTTGTACTGTTGGTAATTTTTCTTCTGCCCTAACCCCCCCCCCCTTGATTTAAAGGACAGTAGTTTAACCTTCATTAGAATCTAAAATCTATTTCGAATTCATTTAATATGTAACATAAAATATAATTCATGTAATTAAAATAATTCTAAATTCGTATCCTGAGTTCTTTCTACATTTTGCACACCGAATTTAAGTATGCTTCATTTTACCCAAAATTATTTTAGCCGTCTTGTAACCTTTTTCCCATTTCAAAGTTTAACTTGTAATTTTAGTTTAACTTCAGACGCAGTACAATTTATGGTCTTATTTGCGAACTACTTCGACCCCGAGATAGACGCGAATCTTGCATCGAAACCTAAAATCATAATCATCGTTGACTTGGCTTCATCAGGTTTAAGTTTAAAACTAATGGTGGGTCCAGTTGAATTCTAGTGCTTGGTTTGAGAAAAATATAGAAGTTATTCTCCTATAAAATATAAGGTATGTAATCTCATACGATCGTATTACCTTCAATTCTTTTTATCTGATTTGTTTATATTTATGTATAAATCTATATGCTATATGTTGGATTGTTTTTTTACATATAAGAATTTTTTCACGAATAATTTACTTGCCTTAAAAAATGTCAACATTACCTAACTCCTGATAAATGTCTATTAAAATAACAACTGTTGTATGTAAGGTTATTTATTTCTTGAAAATTTTTCATCTTAAAAGAATTTATTAATGTATTTTAACAGTAGCAAAATAAATGTTAACACCCTTTTTCGGGGGAGGGGGGGGGGTGCGGTATTAAATTTTGGGTCGGTTGTGTGAAAGATATTATAGTTTATTTATAAACTATTAAACAAATGTATATCATATCTATAAATTATATATTCTGATTTATAAGTTTAACAGTTCATCTGAGTTTTATCTATTTATTAAGATTTATTTGTAAGTCTTTTTTTTTAATTATGAAACTTATAATGTTAACTAAGTTTATGATCAATTAAAACTATAGCGTTGTTTTTGATTTTCTACGCTACATTTTCCAATTTTGAGAAATTTCGAATATTTATTTATCTTTATTACATTTAATTTTCAGCTGTGTTTTAATTTGAAAATATTATATCAGAAGAACTATGTTCTAGTAAAATAATCATAGTAAAGAACATACAATTTTTGCTTGTTAATTATAGATTTAATAAAAATACACAGAAATAAATTGCAAAAGAACACAAATACGTTGATTTAAAGACCAAAAATTTTAAAGAAAATTTATATTAAAGTAATGGCTTTTTCTTCAAACATTTTTCCATTGCAATTTTGCCTATTATTACAGAATTTATATGATCTAAAACATATGATTGTATGTATATATAAAAAATTATAACAGTTGTTTCATAATGGATATTCAAAATGGAACTTATAAGCCCCCCCTTACATAAATATCCCCCGCCGGGTGAGTTTTAAACACTTAAGACACAAATGTAATTGTCAAACAAATTCTACCAGCATTATTTTCGAAAATTTATAAGAGTCAATTTATATTTGGATATAATCACAGTATTTCTTATTTTATTTTTTACTATAGTTGATAAATAAAAATACTCGTTAGTTTGATATCTAAAATTTTAATTAGAATATCTGAAATTTTCATTTATGAAAATACGAGTCATTTTACTAATGTTAAAATATATTTGTATTTTTATTTTATTTTTTATTTATTTTTTTAAAGATACAAATTTCTTAATATAATCTTAAATGCAAAAGATGTTATTTTAATGATTCAACAGCCTTTTTGATAACCTTGATATTTTTTTAGGGTACTTTTTTTCTAAAAATGATGAATACTTATAAAAAGAGAACAATTCAACACATAACATAGGTGATTTATGTATATATAAACAAATCAGCTAACATTTTTGCAGGTAATATGTGTATGTGTGCGTGAGATGAAGATTACATACCTTTTTCTATTTTTTTGTAGTATTTTAAATTTTACTTTTATAACTGTATGTAACACAGTATCTTGAGTATAAGTGCTTTGTATCTTGAGTCTGAAAAATAAAAAATAAAAAATCGAGTCTAAACTCTGAAAATAAAAAGTGTGGAGATTGCAAGTTTACCAACTATCATTATTCCATATGGCTTGTCTAAACTCTATCATCAATTAATTGTTGTTTTTCCTTTATCTTAATTTTTAATTGCATATATAAATGAGGGGAAAATATAAAATTAAGAAGCAAGGAAGAATAAGGAAAATATAACAGCAGTTTTTATGTGTATATTTAGAGGAGAGTGGGGAGGAATGGGACACTTTTTTACAAAAATGATAAAATCAACTTTATTTGACACAAATACAAAAATTTTGATTTATAGAATACAAAATGAAACACCTTCTAATGTTCTTGAACAATATAGAGACATAATTTGAAGAATCAATTTTATAATTAAAGAAACTGTAAATTTCAAAATGTGTCCCATACTTCCCCATTATCAGAGAAGTAATATTTGTACAACGATGGTTGAAGAGTAATTTTGAAAACTAATGTCTTAAATGGCAGTATGCTGAATTTTAGAACCGTAGCTGTTATGGTAACATAGTTTTAGAGGGAGGGGTGAAGTTCTAAAAACCTATTTATAGGGAGTTTTTAAGAAGGGGAGGTGAGTGTGATAGGCTGATTTAAAGCTTATGAGGCTACACTTGTGACATTGGATGTGAAGTGGGAACATCACTATGATCCCGAGTCCAAAAAACAGTACTTTTATCTCATCCACTGTTACAAAACTAGCCCCATAAGGTAAAAATCAGGCTTTCAACTACACCCCCTCCTTATTCACTCCTTCATCCAAAAATATATGAATATTGCAGCTACGGTACTGAAACTAAGCATAAAATTAACTAAGACATTAGACTTCGATATTATACATCAACCCAATGCAGTATAGATATTCAATATACACTAGACACAATAATTATTGAACCTCCATCGAATATGCGTATTTTACATATTACGCAAAGAACTGTGTAAATTACAAACACACAATAATGTGTTTTTTGCATAATACACATTAATCCGAGTAATAACAGAAGATTACACAATTAAATGAGTAAGAATATTACACAGATATATGTGTATTCTTGCGCAATTTACACATTGATGTGGGTATTTCATGAGTGATCATTATAACTTTTACACACTTAGTGTTATCATCAAATCACGCACTGAAATTTGTATTTTGAAATTTACACATTAGGCGTGTATTTTGGCAATTTACACACAAATTTACACATATAAACAAATCGTTTTTGTATCATCGATTTACACATTTTTGTATGTAAATATACACTTTTATTTTTTAGAGTGTATATAATACTGTATCATGCATCAAATTCGCACTTGTTTTATCATTTTTTAAAAATTTTATAACGTTTCAAATTTTTCAAAATTTACAAAGTTTCAATTTTAACAACTGATTTAAAATTAATTACTTTGTTACCAGATTGATATTGCTAAATAAATAAGAAGATAATTAGTCAGAGGTTATAAAATTGCAAGTCAAATTCATTTATGTTAAATATTTTTCAAGATACAGAACTTTAAACTTGCAACATTGGACGATTGCACACATGCCGTTCCACATCACAAGTTTTTTAAATATCCAAAACTGCTAAAATAATTTACTTTTTGTCAAGATATTTTGCAGAGCTCTATTTGAATATGAATGGAACCTGTGTATCAAATTTTATTAAAATCGGTTACCATGGGTTCACGACTTTTTTTAAATTTTTACTCATTTTACGTGGAATGACCCAATGGAAAGCTACGTATAATGGTTTGCTAGAGTCTAAAACTGGGAATTGTATTTGAGACCTTTTCTGGTAATCTTCAGAACATTGTCGAAATTTGAACTCTTTCAAGGGAAGTGGTTCATTTTCGGACCACATAATTTTAATTCCCGAATATCACATTGGCACCAGAATATTATAATAAAAATTTCCCTTTTAATGAGTCCTCGAACAAAAGCATGCTTTCAAATATATTTCATTTTGAATTCTGGTGTCGTTCATTCACTTCAGTGCTTTATGATTAGAATAAAAGTGTCTTACCTGAAAGGGTTAAAAAAAAGCAATATGTGATGTTTCATTAAACGAAAACACTGTCCATAACATGTCCATGAATGCATCCAAGGCCCGTTTATGGGTTATTGGGGCCCTGAGCAAATATAAATTAGAGGGGCCCTTTCGAATCAATGCAACATTATTCAAATAGAACTGATGGTCACGCAATGTGTATGTGTAATGCATAAACATATTTTCGCACCTTAAACATAAATGAAAGAAAATTCTTAGCTTCGTCAATTCTAAATTAAATACCTTAATTAGTAAAAGTATACCTTTTGTTCCCCTCAATATAGAACAAAAATCTTTTATTTAGGAATTTGTTACATTAATTTAAGATTATTTTTATAACTTCAAAATATGGAAGAGATGGAATTGGAAAAATAAAGTAAATATTTTATAATTTAATGTATGGATTCCGTGGTCCCCTTAATTTCCGGGGCCCATGTGCAAAATTTCGATTTCCCCATGCGGTAATAAGGACCAGAATGAACCTCTCCTATTTGTCTACTAAGATGAATTTGTGGTTCCTTTTAAATATCGTGCCAATAATCTGTCCAACCATCGAAGTCATCTAAACTGAATTTCTATTCATCAGTGACAAGAACACTCAACGATTCATTTGGCCAATTCCTATAACTTCAGGTCCACTAAGTACGAGCTTTTTTATGCTGTTTTATAAATTTTGGCGAATGACGCATTTTACGAAAATAAAGAAATGAACCTGTCGATAGACTGCAATGGACCGTCATATTTGTTCTGGAACATTTGCTTCTATAACAGGTTGGAAATTGCACGTAAATCGTAGAAAATGAGGTGCGTTCGTATGATAACGAAATTTTAAAAATATCACTCTCATATATCAATCTCATAAAATTATAAATAGTTAATTACAATTAAAATGTGTACCAAACAATGTTGTCCCTATACCGTTATGTAACGGAATACTTTTGTGTGGCCTTGTAAAGCAATAACAAATGTTCTTTGCAATACATATTATACAAAATGTATATTGTATTATGTACTTTATAGATGCATATCATTTTTTATAATCAAATGAGTGTAACACCATTAAAATGCATTTGAAACATTTTCCCCCATTGGCCGTAATGTAACGGAATACTTTTGATAGTGCCTGTAATTGAGCTATTCATCCGATTTTGATAAAATTTGAAAAAACTCGACAGAATTATGTAATAATTATATATTTTAAATTTAAAACGATTAAAATGCATTTGAAAGTTTTTTCCCCCATTGACTGTAATGTAACGGAATACTTTTGATTGTCCCTATAATTGATCTATGCATCCGATATTCATAAAATTTGAAATGACGCGACAAAATTATATAATAATAATATATTTTAAATTTCAAATGATTCGGTTGTGTAGCTTTTGCATTGTTATATGCGGACGAATGGACGGACTGAATGACAACTATAGATGCTAAGTATTTACATAATTACGAACGCACCAAAAAACTGACAGTACCCACACGTTCTGGATTGAAATTAATGTCAAAAATTCTATGTCTTATCATTTAGTTGTTTTTCTTAGTCGTCTGAAACTCAGATTATTACCCTTTGAAAGATTCAATAAATGGGTTATTTTCAAAAAACTTGCACATTTGGGAAATTTTCTCACATGTAAAAAAAAACTCTAAATACAACTTATAAAAATATTAGATGACACTAAAACATTTCTTCTATATAAAACGGAAAACAGCAGTTCACTTTTTGATTTGGAACGTCAAATAATAAATAAAATATGAACTTGCAACAGTAAAATGTTCCCCTCTGTTAACAACAGTCAAAAATTTTTATTTAAAAAAATAAAACACTTAAAACAGTAAATATCACACTGCAATGCGTCTCTCGATGTCTCAGTATGGTATCGAAAAGTTGAATATTCAGATTTTAAACAGCGTAGTTATTACTACGTTTCGTATAATTTTCAATTGAACACCTTTAGTATATACTGATATAAATAAATAAATATGTATATATATGTGTGACATTTTGAGATAGGGGGCCAGTAATATTATTCGCAAGTTTTACCAATTTGTATCACAGGAGTCGTGGCAAGATAAAAATTAAGTAAATAAATAAATGTAAAGGATTCATGAAATTAAACATTGACAGCTCCAAAAGAGTTATTTAAATGCAATCATATGCAAACTGAAAATGCTCTCCCCTTCCAAAGCAACATTCCATAAAGAAAAAACTATTCGTCTTAGGTTTTAAATTGTTCAAACCCGAAACATCGAATAAAAATCCATCCATCTCTAAGCCTCTCTAGCTCAAGTCAAAAAGAAAAAACTTCTAGAACTTTCCATAACCACTAAGCACGATTCTTTTATATAAACATAAAATAATATCAAGCGTCGAGATTAAAAACGAGAGACTCGATTTTTTTTCAAGCGATAATTTTATTTTAAAAGATTATTATTTAACTAATTTATAATCGAAAATAATCAAAATTCGAATATACTCCACAGATAATAATTACAAACAAAAAAGAAAATAAATCGACTTATTGATACGCAATGCTTGCAAAATTCTGAATCGTTGGGAGGGGTTAAGAAGCGCAAACTGAACTGTGCTCAAGGATTGAAATATTACCCTGCCGACCCGTACGAACACAGTTCAGTTTTTCGCTACTTAATTACTCACAACGATTCAGATTTTGAACTCAAAATTTAAGTCTAAACTTTTGAAACATTTATTTAGATTTAAAAAAATAACGGTTAAAAATAGTTGTTACTCTAAAGTTTAAGGCGCCCTCTAACGGAATTTTTTGAAATTTATCTTTAAAATTTATTTTCAAGGAAATACTGACATAAAGAATGGTTTTAGAGAAAACTGCAAACGAATTGACCAATTTTTCCATTTTTTATAATCATTTGAAATTTGAATCTCCCCACCCCCATTGAACACAGTGCAGTTTGCACTACTTAACCACTCTCTCACGATTCACATTTTCAGCTCAAAATTTGAGTTTATGTCTAAGCTTCTAAAAAAATTTAATGATATGCAAAAATAACGCTAAAAATAGTTGTACATTACTCCAAAGTCTAAAGCGCCCTCTATCGGCATTTTTTTTAATTTATCAGTATAATTTTTTTTTCAAGACAATACTGATATAAAGAATGACTTTTAAGATAACCGCAAATCAATTGACCAATTTTTCAATTTTTTATAATCATTTGAAATTTGAACCTACCCACTCACATTGAACACAGTTTAATTTGCGCTACTTAACCACAGATTTTGAGCTCAAAATTTAAGTTTATGTCTAAACTTCTAAAAAAAATTAATCAGATGCAAAAAATAATGGTAAAAAATAGTTGTTCGTTACTCCAAAGTCTAAAGCGCCCTCTATCGGCATTTTTGAAATTATCTTTTTATTTTATTTCCAAGACAATACTGACATAAAGAATAGCTTTCGTGAAAACCGCAAACGAATCAACCAATTTTTCCATTTTTTATAATCATTTCAAATTTTGGACCCTAAATTTTGATAGCGCCTATCGCCTTTGGAAGACGTTTGGTACCCTTAGTTTTCCATTTAATATTATTTGTCTTGTTGTGTATCTTCACATCTTAAAGTTTTGCCCAGTAGTTCAGATACAACCCGTATATACAGGGGTTGGACAAAAATATGGAAACACCTTAAAAAAAAACACTTTTCCTTGCCTAATATGGTGTACGGTACCCGTTTTATTCAAAACAGCTTACAGTCTTCTCGGAATGGATAAATACAGTTTCTGTATGTTTGCCAAGGGAATATTGTACCATTATTCCTGCAAAATGGTGGCAAGTTCAGATAACGATGTTGGCGGTGGATAGCGAGAACGCACTTTCCGCTCCAATGTAGACCACAAAGGTTCGATAATATTCAAGTCTGATGACTGTGGTGGCCTGGGGAGATGCGAAAATTCATCCTCGTGCTCAGAAAACCAGTCCTGGACAATGTGAGCTGTGTGAACGGGGACGTTGTCGTCTTGGAAGATACCATCATCATTGGGGAACAAAGCTTGTACCATTGGATGGACTTGATCGGCCAAAATGTTCACATAAGTCTGAGCAGTAATACGCCCTTACAGAGTTATCATGGGGCCAGAAGAGAAGCACGATATGGCTGCAAAAACCATCACCGAACCCCCGCCATGTTTCACTCTTGGCAACAAGCAGTCTGTATTATAGGCTTGAGATGGCGTTCTCCAGACGTAAACTCGGCCAGAAGTGGGGAACAATGTGAAAGAAGACTCATCATACCATATTACGCACTTCCACTGCTCTATAGTCCAGACTTTATGACTTAAACACCACTTTAACCTGTTACAGGCATTAGCATTACTGATGGATGGCTTTTCAATTGCAACACGGCCAGCAATTCCCTATTTATGAAGCTCCCTTTTAATTGTTTTGGTACTCACAGGATTTGGTTACACGACATTCATTTCAGCAGTAACTTTTGCAGCTGTGGTCTGCTTATTTTTCGCGATAATCCTCCTTAATGATCGTTTGTCACGATCACTCAGCACACACTTTCGTCTGCGCTGTGATTTAGCGGATGATGTTTTTTCCGCATTTCAAATATGCGGAATAAATCTTCGACACAGTACCTCTTGAAACACTATAAACCTCGGCTACCTTGCTTACGGAAGCACCCACCATACGCGCGCCAACAATTTGTCCACGTTCGAAGTCTGTAACTCTGACATTATGCAATGATAACCTCACATAACAGTGCTCCAACAACGACTGAACGGTGCAGCGATTTTACGAAATTGTATAGGTGGCGTCAGTAGGCGAAAACTCCAGTGCCATCAACATAGTTCATTATAATCAAGCTTTCTTTTCAAACATGCATTTCAAAAGGTGTTTCCATATTTTTGTCCAACCCCTGTATATACATATCTTCATTTATTAAAGTAATTTAATTTGGTCAATAATTTATTTTTCAAATTTTAAATAAAATGTTGTTAATTTGTCTGTAAAATTTTTAGTTTAGAAAATGAAATTAAAATCAGTTTTTTGTGTTTGTAAGTCTGAAATACGTAATTTCTGTACAGAAAACAGTTCTTTTTAAGTATAATAATAACGTATTTGAAATATATTTTCTGAACTCCTTTTTCTGATATTTAGAATTTAAATTTTTATTTTAAAATACCAAGTACAGAACTTTCGAAATTACTTTCAGAAAATTCCCTCGTCTCAGACTTTGACATTTCGAGTTTCAAAAATATGAATTAATCATTAATCATTGTTTAAGAATGCGTGCATGTATACATGAAAGCTACAAATAAACGAAATCAATGAAAGAACTTATATTTCGGAATTTTCACTATAACCCGAAGCAAATCGCAAATAGGAATAGTAGTAGCAAATCATCTTTACGATTTACGAACTTTAAGAAAAATATTTGTGATACTTCTACCATACAGATTGTTATATATATTTTTATTTATTTATTTACTTTATTAATGCGAATATTTTGTAAGGAGAAATTTTAAATTACATCTCATTAAATTTTGAAAATAGTTTTCAATTTCTAAAGAAATTTAATTAAACATGTGGATAAGTGTGATCGAAAATCGCACAGAGCGTTTCATTTAATGTTTGCTTCAAAAGAGCTTTTACTTTAATTAATAAATCCAAATTGTTAATTTAAAATTATTTAATTTTTACTCAGATGGTAGCACCAATACATTTCATTAAGTTTTTTTTATTTAAAAAATAAAATTAAGCTCCATTTGTTTTATTTGTAAGTCTGAAATACGTAATTTTTGTATGAAAAATCTGCATAAAATATACATTATACTTCGATATAGCTAAAAAATATATATTGCGCAGGTACTTGGAATTTTAAATAAAATTTTATGCAAATGTAATAATATCGTATTTGCTATATCTCGCGTGAATTTTTTCTTCTGATTTCCATTTCAAATTACCAAGTACAGAACTTTCGAATTTACTTCCAGAAAATTCCCACGCCTGATACTTTGACATTTCGAGTTTCAAAAATATGAATTAATCATTAGTTATTGTTTAAGAATGCATTGATGTACACATGAAAATTACAAAGAAATGAAATCAATGAAGGAACTTATCTCTCGGGATTTTCACTATAACCCCGAAGCAAGTAGCCTGTAGGAATTCTATTAGTAAACCATCTTTAAGAATTAAGAACTTTAAAACAAATATTTGTGACATTTCTATCAAACAAATCCTTATATATTTTTTATTTATTTATTTCTATAATTTATTTCAGTGAATATTTTGTAGGGACAAATTTTAAAACCACTTTTCAATTTCTAAAAATATGAATTAAAAAAGTGGGTGAGTGTGATCGAGGATCGCATAGAGGATTTAATTTAATATTTCTTTAGAAACAACTTATCAGTTTAATTCATAAATCTAAATTGTTATTTTATAATTATTAAATTTTTATATAGATAGTAGCATTCATATATTTAATTTTAAAGTAGTTATAAGAGGAAGACATTTTTAATCAAATTAAACTTCCTACCCCGAATTGGTCGAATAAACCAGTTTCTATTACATGTTTTATTCGATTTGAACGAGAAATTACTCGATAAATTAATTTAAAATGTTACAGAGAAATTTCCTCAAAATTGACGATTTTTTTTTTTCAACGAATTTAAGATTAATCATAGCATAACTAAAATATTATTATTAAATAAATATAAAAATTAAATTTTTAGAGTGTTTTTAAGTTTAAAAGATTTTAAGACACGGAACTTAGCAAACTTGAAATTTAAAATGATTGCAGACATGCTATTAATCTATGCCATAATTCTTAAATGCATAGAACTTCTAAAATATTTTCTTTTTCCCAAAATGTTTTGCAATGCTCTATTTGAAAATGAATTGAATCTGTGTATCCTATTTTGTTAGAATTTGTTATTATACAACACGATTTTTTTTTTAATTTTGCTCATTTTGAGTGGAATGACCCTTAGATGATGATAATACTAAATATGCCACAAACATCTGCAGCAAGGTACTGAGTTTTGGACTTAGGGTGTATATCATGGGTGTATATCCGTTCCTATATCATGGTGTAAAAGAAAGATCATCTTCAACTGAGATGGTAAACTGATTTTCTAATGCTTTTCAGATCTCATATTAATATCGAAAATCCACATGTTAAAATCTATATAATAACAACAACAAAAATAAAAATAATACCCAAACGTTTACCATAAAATTTATTTAAGATGAGTAAAACTAATGTAATAATAATATGATTTATATTATTATTATGATTTATATTATTATTATGATTATTATGATTTATATTATTTATATTATATTTTAGCAACAGATAAGGCAGTGAACTGAAAAATGTGTTACTTTACTTAAACAATTATAATGCTATAAAAGCGCAGAGATTCGAAATATTAAAAAATTGAGTAAGTGTGATCACACATCGCACAGAGAGTATCGTTTAATATTTCTTTCAAAGCAACTTATTCTTTAATTAATAAAACCAAAGTCTTCATTTATAATTATTAGATTTCTGCATAGATGGCAGCAGCAATAAATTTAATTTTAAAATAATTATAAAGGAAAGTTAATTATTTTAATCAAATTAAAAATGTTCAACTGTGATTACTTTTTAAAAATTCGAAAATCTTTTTTTTTTTTTTTTTTTTTTTTTTTTTTTTTTTTTTTTTTTTTTTTTGAAAATTTTTAATAAAAAAATAATTGAAATATAAATAATTTTTTTTATTTCCAAAAGCCAAAAAAAAATTTTTTAATTAAATTTAAAATACTAATTCCTTAATAAATCGCAAACATTTTTAAAATGGTAAGAAAAATGAATTCCAGAATGAATGTCAGATGAACAAAATCCAAAGTTGACTAAAAATACGAAATTTCTTCTTTTTAAATCCATCATAAATATAAAAATTTCAAATTGCAGCATCAAACTAAGAATCTTCGGTTTATTAGCGATAAGCTTTAGCTCCAATCTATGATATCTACACGGAAAACTTTGAAATTGAGATTCTATTTTAAATTTTAAATAGCAATTATGAACAGATGACATTGAAAACTATAATTTATTAAAATAATAGACTTTTTCAAAATTTTAAGATTTGTCGTTTGACACGGGACATTCAGCTATAAATGTAGGATAGGTCATAAATTTGTGCAAACTTTAAAAATCCATTATAAAAAAAAAAAAATATATGCTTGTAAAAATTTTTGGTTTGTGCGAGTATGATAAGACGGATTTTGATTAGCACATGTTTAAATAGATGCGCTATTTTTATTGGAGTCTGGATGTCCTCAACTTTAAGTCCTTTTTTAAAGGATGCAAGTAATTAGGGTAAAGCGAAAACCTTTTCCGAATTTAAATCCTGGTCATCTAAATATTATTATAAGAAACGTATAATCAAAATATTCTCTTAATAATAACTTTAATTTTTCGCCAACATTTAAGTGGCGGAATTTACCTGGTTCTACATCTGGGTTAATCCCGTCTATATTTTTGTGGTAAATTCTCTTTAACTTTTTATTTACCAACCAGTGTTGGCAGATGGGCTACTTTTTTAAAATTCAGATTCTTGATTGGCACCACTTTTTAACAAATGATAAAATGTGTCTTATTCAATGACATGATAATTAAGGCGAAAACAAAAGACAATTTAAAGTTTTAAAAAAGCAATCTGAATTTATAGAAAGTAGCCCACTGGCAACACTGCTACCGACGGTCCTTATAAGTACCATTATAATAACGTATTATAAAATTCTAATAATACTTCAGTTAGTTGTAATACTGTTTAGAGTGAGTTATAGATACATTGCTTTATTTTGTTCCAACAACATTATTGGTTACACAAAGCAAAAATATTTTTTAAAAGATGATTTTTTTTTTTATTTTTTTTTTTTTTTTTTTTTTTTTTTTTGCATTTGCGTATTTTCAGCTATCTTGACGCGGAAGGAGGGGGATGGTAATTTTTCAATGCAAAAATATTTCTATATTTATATTGTAAGAACATCATATTTGTCCATTTTATAATGCTACTAAATACTAAGAATATAAATAAAAATAAAAGATTTGAGTGAGATTATTTAAATTGCACAAAATTCCTGTAAATTCAAATTTATTTAAACCTTCTAAATTCTTCAATCCTTCTAAAATCCTTCAAATATTTACTAAATGATCATGTAAATCTTTTAATTTAGTTTAAACAATTTGCGTACAATGCTTTAAAATGTAAATTTTTATGAATTCATAATGCGGTAGGTAAAGAGTTAACATACTCATAATTTTGTGAATGTTACTTTCAGATATTTTTTAATTCTTCTATCTTTACAAGAAGATAATTTTGGAGTCATGAAAAATTTAGACCTTTGGTTTTCGATGGATTTTTGAATGTCCTAAATACGATTTAATAGTTTATAAAGAAAGTCTGTTTGCGAGTTTGTTTGCCATTCTGTTACTTTATGAATTTTGTATGTGACAAAAATTTTGTGGACGAAGAACAAATGCACTAAATTATATAAATTTTATACTCGGTTAGACAATATAAAATGGACCTGATATGTTTTTAGAGTATATCGTCTAACAGGTGTCGCTACTATGCTGCATTATTCAAGATTTTCATAATAGTTCTATTTTATGAACTAAAGCAAAGATTTTCATAAAATTTCAAATTAAGTTAGTCCTTCATAGAATTACTTTTTGGCGTAAATAGCTCAGCAAATGGCGCTATCTTGCTACATTATTCATGATTAATACAATAGCTCTATCTCAAGCATGAATATTCATCAAACTTTAGATTCAATTAGTTCCTGATATAAATTAGTGCTTCTTAGTTTTTAGTGTAAATTACACGACAGGTGGTGCATGTATGCTGCATTTTTCACAATTTTTAATAGCTGTTTCTTAAGAATTAATGCATGGATTTTCATCAAACTTCAGATTCAATTATAAATTGACACAAACTGTTGCTGACTAGAACATAACTTGAAACCACTTAACCAGTGACACTGCTATGCTGCATTTTTCAGGAAATATTAACATGAATAATTTAGAAAAAATGTTTTGGGGTTCACACATCTGACTTCATTTTATTTTTGTTTCGTGATACTGAATAAGCATTAATCATATTCTATATTTCTACCGTCAACGTTTGCTTTAGAGCATCATAAAACAAATGAAACCCCGATAACATGATTTAATGTAATGTGGGTCTAATATGTTTTATAATTTTTTTTCTCGAAAACACCATAAATGATATCCAGATTTTTCGTAATTTTCGTAAAAAAAATCAGTGAATATAATGAAACATTGGATAAATTTTACAAAATTTTAATTTTAAATATGTTAGGCTTCAACTCATTCCAAATATCAAAATAGTTTTTTTCAGCCGTTATATTTTCTAGGTAATGTAAAAAAAAAAAAAAAAAAAAAAAAAAAAAAAAAAAAAAAAAAAAAAAAAAAAAAACCTCCTAATGTTTTATTTAAATCCAATATAGTAATACGCAGATTTTAATCAATCACAAGCAAACGATATCCAAAACCATGAAAAAACAGAATATTTTTTTCACATTGATTTAAACTATTTGAGATTTTATAGATTTCATGTTTTCTGGATTTAAATAAATCAATGCTAGACGGAATATCCTATACCTGGTTAAACATTTTACACAACAAAAACTGTAATGATATCAAAAACCGTATTTGGCGAACAGCTGTAACATTTGATATGTGATTTATCGAAATATTTCAGTACTGGTAACAGGAAGTTATAAAATATTTAGCGCTGAAATTTATTCAATACTTCACATTTACTTTTCCAATACAGAATGATTTAGAGTGTAACAGTGACAGAAAATACATAAATGTAGAAAACAATTAAATCACCTAACAAAGGCTATTTTGTAAGGATTTTTATAGAATGGAAATTTAAATGCTTGAAAATTTTAAAAACAATATATTCTTTAAATAAATAATAAATTAGATTAAAATTAAAAAATCCCTGTCGGCATGGCCTATAGGCGGAGGTAGATTTCGAAAATTTTTCATCTGAAGAAAAAAAAAAAATTAGCGATAAACGCAGTTTAACTACGTTATTCAGCCACTTTTTAAATTTTTTAAATTTCATTTTTCTGTAAGAACTGGTTTTATCAAAATCATCTTAAACGAAATTCGACTCAAATGCCCATTTTGGCAACATATTTTGAATAATATTCTTACTTTATTTAAAAAAATTACCAATGTGCTCATTATATAATTCCTAAATAACAAAAAATTGTTAATTAAATTCGTTTGACAGCAAAACTGAATTTAAAAATGAGCCATAAAATAACCAATTTATTATTTTAATACATCCACAATTCTTTCATCAAGATCGCTTTGGGAAATTTTGTGCGAAGTGCCCACTTTGACAGCTTTTTTTAAAAATATATATTTAGCCTTTATCAAAAATCTGACCAATACGGCACATTACACAGTTCCTAAATAACAAATAACTGTCAATTGAATGCGTTTGAGAGCAAAATTGAATTTAAAAATGAGTCATAAAATAAACAATTTGTTATTTGAATACAACCTCAATTCTTTTATCATGATCGCTTTGGGAAATTTTTTTGCGAAGTGCTTACTTTGACAGCTTTTAAAAAATATATATTCATCCTTTATCAAAAAATCGACGAATACGCACATTATATAGTTCCTAAGTAACAAAAAACTGTCAATTGAATGCGTTTCAGAGCAAAATTGGATTTAAAAATGAGTCATAAAATAGCCAATTTGTTATTTGAATACCCACAGTTCATTAATCAAGATCGCTTTGGGAAACTTTGTGCTAAGTGCCCATTTTGGCCTTTTTTGAAATATATTTGTGCCTTTATCAAAAAAGTGGCCAATCCGTCACATTACACAGTTCCTAAATAAGAGGACCTGTAAATTGGAAGGGTTTGAGAACAAAAATGAATTTAAAAATGACTCAGAAAAAACGCAATTTGTTACACTTCCTTAATTTTTCAAAGACGATAACTTCGGGAAATTCTGTTCAAAACACCCTTTTTGGTAGCCTTTTTAAAAATATATTCTGCCTTTATCAAAAAAAACTGGCCAATACGTCAAGTTATATAGTTCCTAAATAAGAGGACCTGTAAATTCGATGTTTTTCAGAACAAAAATGAATTTAAAAATGACTCAGAAAAAACGCAATTTGTTATACTTAATCAATTTTCTAATGACGATAACTTCGGGAAATCTGTTCAAAATGCCCTTTTTGGCAGCCTCTTTAAAAATATATTCTGCCTTTATCAAAAAATTGGCCAATACGTCAAGTTATATAGTTCCTAAATAAGAGGATCTGTCATTTGGATGCGTTTAAAATCAAAAATGAACTTAAAAATGAGTCAAAATATAAGCAGTTTGGATTTGAGGTTTTTTCTTCAACTCCTATTTTTATTTAATTTATTTTTGCTTTAAAAATTGGTTCTATGAAAAACTTGTTAATATAAAAGTTGTAGGTATTATTGTGAAGATGTAAAATAAATTTAATTAGATTTGATTGCTTAAGAATTGAGTAAGTTATGGATTTTTTTCTTTTTAACTCCCCTTTTTTCTTTTCGTTTTTAATTTTTTTCATCGGTAAAAGTTGCTCCTATCAAAAACTTATAAATACAAAAGTTTCAGATAATATTAAGTCCATTTATATAAAATTTAGTTGGATTTGATATCTTGAGAATTGACGAAGTTATGAATTTTTTTCTCCCAAAAACCATGTTTTTTTCGTACCTTGAGCCTATTTTTTACTTTATCAAAAATCTCTCATGCATAAACTTTTTGCCTATTTCTTAGAAGTAATATAAACTTTAAACTGATTCGATATCTATTTTAATTAAGAAGTTATCGCGTTTTTTCGGTTTTCACAATAACCCTCCCTATTTCCACCCCCTTGGTCCGATTTTGCCCGTTAACGAACTCGACCGAGATTTTAAGCTTTTTGATTTTATGTAAAAGTTTGAAGAAGATCTGAGCATAATTATGGAAGTTATCGTGTCTAGAAGAAAGTGATATACACCGATAGATAGATAGATAGATAAAATTTTTTACTGATGGTAGTTTTGGGGTCTAGGAATCATGATTCGTGTGGATCCGCAAAAATTTTTCAGAAATTCCAACATGGGAGAGAATGCAATAGGTAGTATTTCATACGACATCTACCTAACATTTCATACGAAATCTACCTAAAAGAGCTAATTTAGGAACAAATATCGAAATTAAGATATGTTTAATTTTGTTTTAGCAAAAATAAAATTCAAAATGGCAATAGAATTTAAAAATAAATCATTTGCATGATACATAGAAAAATTAAGTTTTTTTATGAATCTGTGCAACGATGTATTACAGTTTTCACAAGACAATATACTGTTTGTTCAAATAAATATAACTCTTTCTGAGTTTGAGTTTGAGTGAACAATGCTTTGAGGTCTATAGCTACAAATGGCTGTTACCTCGAATGATCCATAAACCACAGAAACAAATACAGAACACTTTATTATTACAAGAAATCCAGTACATACATTTTAATACACATCACAGGGACAACACCCGCACACCCATGCCGCATAACTCTTTCTATTCCAAATTAGAAATTGCAAAAGTCTCTTCTAGAATTTTTTCTCTTTGCATTACTTTGACACATAAGAAAACATATGCATTTAAACATAAAACTTTTTTAATTCATTTATTTTTGCTTATAACGGCTAATTGAGCCTATCAGTGCACAAATCGATTAACTTTATAAAACAAGCCCCACCAGTGGCCGCGAGGTTCTGACCTCAAACTGGTAGACGGTAGGTGCTGGGTTCGAACCCAATCGCGACCGTCGGCCTAACCGTTCGGAGTTTTCCGTGGTTTTCTTCGAACCTTGCGTAAATACGGGTTAGGTTCCCTTAGAAAGACCCCCCACGGAGGGCATACCACCCCATAGGGCCTATATCCCATAGCGTAGATAATGGGCCGACATAAATACAAAACAAAACAAAACTTTATAAAACAAAATGCTGAGAAAGCGTTGAAATAATGTACATTGTTTTTTAAAATTCCTTTTATAATATAAATTCAAAATATTACTGCAGAATACATAAACACATGTACTATAGATGATATGCATAGATGATATGAACGCATGTATTAGATTATCTAATGGTACATAAAATTAGCAAGAAAGAATATAATCGTATGTAATGTTGCAATTTTTATGTAACGGATGGAGTTAATTGATTTAACAACTGAAAAAGTAATAATTCTTACAAATTGACCATAGAGTTGCAAATTATGTCATCATATTTTGCAATATTTTAAATGAAATATTGCAAGTTGAACAATAGCAAGTTGAAAAATATGAAGTTGAACAATGGCAATATTCAAAGACATAGGCTATAGTTTCGATATATACAAATCACGCTGTGTATGTGGATTTGTCTAATTTACACATTTAATTTTTAGAGTGTAGCTGCTGGGGAATTTTTTAGCTTTTGATTATTTCTCACACAAATTTATCCGGACAATTTTTTCGCATAATGTTACAGTAGCGATATATTCAGTGTATAATTTTAGAGCAAAAATATTCAACATATTATTTCAATTAATAATTAGAATTATTCGAATAACTCGAATGACATTTTTTTAAGTGCTAAAGAAATAACAAACGGAAAACAAACAAAACTTTTTTTTATTTTCATGCTGATCAATATTAAATAAATATATAATGTTTAAACATCGTTCATGTGAAAATGGCTTCAACAATTCCGATCAAATTCCACACATACGTAGTACGATTCAAATATTCGGGGAATGCGACCATTTTTGAACGCTAAAGCAAGTGCCTAAAGTAAATGTATTCTCCCAACCCTTCCCTACTTACTCATCTTCTTTTAGCCCATGTCATACGACCGAACTGCGCGTGTAGCTGATATCTTCAAAAGTTAGTTACCTTTACCCTGCGATGGAAGAAAGATGGTTTTTCTTGAGCAGTTTTGCAACATTAAATTCTGTCAATGTTTAAGTAAAGCACCAATGATGATTTTGAAAATGCTAAGATAGGTGTACGATGAATTTATCGTGGTGAAAATCAAAGTTTAGGAACGGTATTGACGTTTGAAAGAGTGCCGAGAATCAAACGAAGACGATAAATGTGTTGGACAACCTTCACCGAAGCCACACACGGTAACTTCTGCTTGACAAAGCACCATTATATCGATACCGAATAGTAAAACGATTCCTCATCAAAACTCGAACTAATGTGTTTTTGCATTCCACCGCCTATCAACTTGACATAGCCCATGTGAATTTTACCTCTTCCCATCAAAGAAAAACATTTACAGGGGCGCCGTTTGTAGTCATCAGAAAAGGTAAAAACAAGATCGCACGAGGCCTTATGGAAGGCTGCAAAATATGACTTCTAGTGGTGTTTCTAGAAGTTACAGGAATTGTTGCAGAAGTTACCGTCGCCGAATGTCACTACTTGGAAAGTGGGCTATGTCCTTCGATACTGTGAAATATTCAGAGCAATGTTTTTCAAAGCTTATCCCCGAACTTTTGAATCGTATTACGTATAATATATATCTGGATATACACTATTAATTTCTGTTATAAAAAAAATAGTTCACATGCCATTACTTTTTAAAAAATGCTATTAATAGCAATAGAAGCTGTAAATATTCATCATATATAAAGATGTATGAAGAATCTTTTCATTAAAAAAGACTTTGTGAATCATAAACTTATTTTACATATTCATATTTCAGCAACAAGTGAAAGTGGACACAAATTCTTTTAAAATCTTTATCCCAGCTATCACATGATTAACGCATTTGTAAAGCACAAATTTTGTAAAGCACAAATTTTGGAAAGCGCAAAATATTTTGTTGCATTCCGTGCTTATGTTAATTTTTACGTACAATCTTCTGAGTTCAAATTTCTGATTGTTATTCTTCCAACTGCCGTACGTTTCACAAATTTTCCATTAATGTACATATGCCGTTTACTAATTCTTTATTTCATATCCAAAGACAGAACTTAAAATTTGATCTTTCAACTTCATTTAAGAAAACGTTATTACGACGCATTTCGAACCAGAAAATTATTTAACTCTTTAGCGCATTTTAACTTTCAAAGTACTAGCTAAATTTTACGATGGTATGATTAAATGATTATTTCAACTATACATTTAACTGAACATGAATGAATATAGACTGTAAAGTGCAGTTAATAAAATAAGTGGTTCGAAGAACTTTGTGTAGTTTACATTACAGTAACAATGTAGATAATACCTTTAGAAAATGTTTGATTCCATTAAGTCATTATATACTATAAGCATAATCAACACAGTTTACGAAAACCCAGTAACATCTGTAAAATTAATCATCTATGTAAGTGTGTTTAACCGCAAATAATGAATATTTCCGAACGCCGAGAAAATATTTAGAATGTTACTAATGATGTAACTGAGATGGAAATGCATTATTTATTCGCACTGGGTTTACTTGTTCTTTAAATGACAGGCATCTAAGTTTTATCCAATAAAAAATGCTTTATATCTTTAAAACGTATGTTATAATGATGTTTACTTCATCAACATTATATATATATATATATATATATATATATATATATATATATTACATTTCTTTTGTAAAAAATTTAATTTTTTATTAAAAAAGCAATTTTTTATAATTTTTCTATAAAAAAAAACACGCGTTAAAGGATTTAAATAAACAAGCATGCTATGTTTCGATTTCTGTAAAATAAAAGATGGAGGTATATACTAAGTAAGGACAGAAAGCAAGTTTTATAACATTTTAAACTAATTTGTGCCTGACTTTCCCATCTATTTTCAGTTCCTTGTTTAATTATAACTGTTAAATATAGAAGTCAAATGTAAATCCTATCTGCAAATATCTATAATTTGTTAGGAAATAATAAAGGGAGTTCATCGAAAGAAGTAAAATGCATGGGTTTTTTTAGATTGATTGTCGCAACAGAATGTTTGTTTTGGTACAAACCAGAAAATTATTTATCTCTATAGCACATTTTAGTGTTAAAAGTATTAACTAAATTTTACGATGATTTGATTAAATGATTATTTCAAATATGCATTTATCTGAACATGAATAAATATAGACTGTATAGTGTAGTTAGTGAAATAAGTTCTTCGAAATACCTTGTGCCGTGTACATTATAATAACCATGCAGATAATACTTTTAGAAAGTGTTTGCTTCTATTATGTCATATCCACTATAAACATCATCGATACTGCTCACGGAAACCCAGTAGTTTATTTAACATCTGTAAAATTAATCATCTATACAAGTATGTTTAATGGTGAATAATGAGTATTTCCGAATGCGGAAAAAATAATTAGAATATTACTGATGGGTTATCCCATATGAACATGCATCAATTTATCGCAATGGGTTTACTTGGTCTTTAAATGACAATCATCTAATTTTTATCGAATAAAAAATGCATTACGTCTTTGATACGTATGTTATAATGGTATTTACGTCATCAAAACTAGAATTTTTTGACAGTTTTCTTAAATAAAAATGCAATTTTTGTATTAAAAAAATTATCATATTTTTTATAGAAAAAAATCGCACATTAAATAAATAAATAAACAATCATACTATGTTTGAACTTTTGTCAGATAAAAAATGGAGGTTCGGAGTAGTAAGTAAATCTGATATACTTTTTCTAACATGTGCCTGATTCAAACACCTATTCTCAATTCTTTGATTAATTATTACTGCTAAGTATATAAGGCAAATCGAAATATATTTTACAAATATGAGTAATCTGGAAATAAAAAAGAGAAAAAGAATGATATCTAAAAAACTTTTTTCATTTATTTCCGAAAAATCACAACTTCCCAATATTGGGACGCCAGGCAATAAGAAGTAATCGGAGTCAAGAATTAACCAAATAAGTGTTCAGGATTCATTTTAAAAATGTATGATATTAGTCAAAATAAACCGTTAAAAATGTGCATTAGATTGATGTGGAAATTTTAAATGCAATTATATAAAACTAAACACTAAAGTTTAAATAATAAGTTTTAACAGAATTTAGTTAATGGAATTTATTGTAGCCAACCCATGAACGATTTTTATCGAAAAGAAGTGATTTTTTTCTAGGTTGATTATAGTGACAGAATGTTTGCTTAAATATATACAGTATATGTCCATTAATGACCAAATACTTTCGAATTTAGAAATTTTGTTAAATATTTAAAAACATATTTGCAGGCTTTATTGCATCTTGTGATTATAATTACTTCTACATGCAACCTTCAGCTTTTAATTTTGTGAATGGTATGCATGAAACTCTCGTATATTTCATTAATTTTCCATTAGTTTACTTATGCTGTTTACTTTTTTGATGTTTAATGTCCCGAAACAGAACACACAGATATATCTTGTACTTAATGTAATAAAGAAAAAACATAATTTTAACGCTTTTCTAAACAGAAGATTATCTAACTCTATAGCAAATTTTAGCGTTCAAAGTACTAACTATATTTTAAGATGGTTTGATTAAATGATTATTTCAATAATGCATTTATCTGAACATGAATCAATATAGACTGTAAAGAGTAGTTAATGAAATAAGCGGTTTGAAGTACTTTGTATAGTTTACATCATAGTAACAATGCAGATAATATCTTTAGAAAGTGTTTGCTTCTATTATGTTATTATCCACTATAAAAATCGTCAACACAGTTCACGAAAACCTAGCAGTTTATTTTACATCTGTAAAAATAATCATCTATACAAGTATGTTTTCCCGAATGCCGGGAAAATATTAAGAATATTACTGACGTTGTATCTGAGATGAAAATGCATTAATTTATCACAGTGGATTCACTTGTTCTTTAAATAACAGTCATCTAAGTTTCATCCAATAAAAATGTACTATGTCTTTGAGATGTATGTTATAATGGTGTTTACACTATCAAAACTAAAAATTTTTTAGAGTGTTTTTTTAAATGTAATTTTAATGTAAAAAACACGCTTTTAAAGATGTAAATAAGCACTCACACTACGTCTGAGCTTCTGCGACATAAAAAAAAATGAAGTTGCAGAATAATAAGTAAACCCTACAACACTTTAATCCTGTTCTGCCTGAGTCCAACACCTTTTTCAGGTCCTTTGTTTAATTATTATTGCTAAGTATATAAGCAAATCTAAGTTCATTCTACGAATATGAATACTCTATTTAGAAATAATCAATGTTAAAAATGGAAAAAGAAAAATATCTAAAAAAATATTCATTTAATTCTGAAAACTCACAACGTCCCAGTTTGGCGACGCCAGACAATAAGAATCAATAGAAGTTAATAATTAATCGGATAAATGATTATCTTTGAAATGAAATTTGAACGAAATACAGGGTCATGAAAAATTGAAGAATGTACAAAATTTGATTATAAATAGCTCGGCAATTAATTAGTCAATCGACTTCATTCTTTATGCAAAATCTATGTTTTTTTTATAGTGTTTTACATCCGCTCCTTATAATAAAATAAAAACTCGAAAAATTTTTTATACCTTCCTTTAGAAAGAATACATCGAGAGTCCAAAATAAATAGTTCTGTATAAACGAGTTTACTGATATTAAATAGGCTTCTTTCCATTCTTACATACTAAGTACATGCCAAAATTGAAGTCTCTATCTCAATTTGTTGGGGAGATAGAGTGTTTACAGGCACACGGACAGACACACACAGACACACAGACAGGCAGCAAAAAAAAGGTTTTCATTAATCTCCAGTGTCTGAAACGTGTAAATTAGTCAAAAAAACGATTTTCTAAAGGATTGCAAGATTTACCCTAAACTACGTATGATGTGTAAGTAAGGAATAATTACGGTTTTAAAAAAAACTGTGCATGATAATCACATTTGTTTTGTGTTTTTACACTTTTAAAATGTTTGCTTCCGAAAACCCATTACAGTAAAACTCCGGTTATCCGAAAACCACGAGACCAGAGCATTTTCGACAAATCGGGGTTCCACAGGAAGTTTCGGACAATCGGAATTCCATAGGAATTTTTGAATGACCGGAAGGCTTATGTTGAAAACTTGATAGGTGGAAAGCTGTGATCGTAATTTAGAACATAATTGTCATAAAAATGTTGCCATACCATTCCAAAGCATCCTGAAATTAAAAGAAATGAAAATCACTACATATTTTGTAAAACAAATGAAGTGCAGTATGTGCCTATCTAATAAAGTGTCCAAAATTACATAATGGACCAAATAAGTAAGTTAATTTTATTTATTTCATAAATAATATGCTTTTTAAGCACTATTTCTACCGGTGCGCCACAGTATCTTTCAATGTTTAGATTTTTATTTATTTTGCTGCTAATTTTTAAACATAATATGTATTGAAACTACTCTTCGTTGTATTCAAAATGATTCAGAATTATTTTGATCTAAAACTTACAAGTTATATAGTAATCGTAAATCAAAATATTTTGAAAGTTGTCATTTAACATCGGTAAAAATAGTGTTGAAAATAAAATTTTTCACATTTAAAATGGACTTTAAAATTTAAGCCAATTTTTGGATAACCGGGGTTCCACGATACAGGTAATCATTTCTTACTTGTCTCTAGATTTAAGTAAAGGTAATCTTAAACTCAGTGATAGATCACTTCTTTTTTCAAACATTTAGTGGTTTTACTTCTACCTTTTCCTTCTAAAGACTGTTAGTGTTTTTGCTACCAATTACTTAAATTGACACTCTTACTTTTTGAGATGATACATAATTTGGTATAACTGTTTTTTAAATGATCTAACCTAAAATAAGTAATTTAAGAAGTTAAATCTACCTTTTGGAAATTAATATTTTCAAAGACTAATGTTTTAGACTTATAAATAAGTTTTGTATTTAAAAAACAATAATAACATTTTTTACGGTGACCGAAACGTGGCTTACGTAATGACAGAGTCCTAAATTACGTAAGCCATGGATTAAGCATTACTATTCCGGGAAAAATAATAAACAGATATAAATTGAAAATTTAGTTTACAATTTTTGAACTGCAAATTTTTAAACTTCTTAACATCGCACATTTTCAATTTTTACATTTTTTACATTGTCGTATTTAGAAAAAAATGCATTTTTAAATGCAATTTTTTTTTAAGTTGTATCACAATTTTTTTTATAGTTATTGATGTTTTTGTTCTTTTTTATACTTTTTTGTCATCGGGGCATCAGTATTTCATTTCTGGCTATTAAACATGGACCAATCAGAAAACGATAAAATCCGGGCATCACAAGCATTCAGATGTGTCTCAAATATCTGTATTCTAAACAATCATTTTCCAAACGGTTAAAAAAAAATTTTATTCGCTATCTAACTATAGCGTCTTTCAATTAAAAAAATTGCCTTTTTGAGCCAAAAATAACATAATAGCCTAATAATAGACAATGTCTGATTCCTGTCTCATTTATAATTATTGAAAATTCTTCTAAATGTACTTTTCTTTTTACTTGAGTAGTACTTGAAAACTGGGTTAGGATAGTTAAACTCACTATCATTTAACTTTTTTATTGATAAAATTTACAACAGTTTTTTCCGGTGAAAGTGAAAATCAATTTGTCGAAGTATATTTTTTACCAGATAACTTTTTTGCTACTTGTTAATATGATTGATGATTCTTGTAATTAAGGAATCGGTTTGTTTTTTATCTCTAATTTACAGTAAAAGACAATAAATCAAATTATTTTTAATCCTATGTAAGATGCTTTTTTGTGACGTTTAAGTCTCATTTACATTAATCAAGAACTGAAAAAAACCTTAAAAAAAAAAAAAAAAAAAAAAAAAAAAAAAAAAAAAAAAAAAAAAGCCAATAATTATTGTGAGTTTACAATTAGATCCAGAAGAATACCTAAGACTATATAAAATAAAAAGTTTTAATCAGGATTATTTTTCGTTCCAACCAATAATGAATTCGATAACACTTCAGTGATATAAACTGACTTATTTATTTATATATTTCACATTAAAAGATAAAACATCTGACAGAAAAACTGAATAAAGCTTAGCAAAAAGTGTAAAAAATTGAGAAAAAAAAATAGTTTGAATTGTTTGAAATACGCATACAGAAAAAAATGACCATACAAACTAAACGGGATGAATCACTCATAAAATATTAAAGATGAAAAAAAACTATTATGATGAAAAAACTTATGATAATTACAAGTCTTTTTGTAATAAATGAACTGTATAAAAATTTGAAAAAAGAGCAAATAAACGAAATAAAGCATCGATTAATATAATGGAAAGAACTACAGATTAACTCTAAAGCAGTAAAGTTACATTTCAATAACACATATTTTCGGATTTTTTTTAATTATTTTTTTATTTTTTATTTTTATTTATTTATTTATTTATTTATTTTGATATACAGTGTGTTTCTAAATTCATGGTACAAACTTTAAGGGGTGATAGTACACATCAAGTCAAACAATATTAATTAAGAATCTAAGGGTTCCAAACGTCTTCCGAAGGAAATAGGCGCCATTAGGGTCCAAAAATTCAAATGATTATAAAAAACAGAAAAATTCAACTGATTATAAAAAACAGAAAAATTGGTCGATTTGTTTGCGGTTTTCACTAAAATTATTCTTTATGTCATTATTCTCTTGAAAATGAATTATAAAGATAAATTTCAAAAAATGCCGATAGGGGGCGCTTTAGATTTTGGAGTAACGAACAACTATTTTTTACCGTTATTTTTTGCATCTCATTAAATTTTTTTAGAAGCTTAGACATAAACTTAATTTTTGAGATCAAAATTTAAATCGTTGGGAGTGGTTAAGTAGCGCAAACTGAACTGTGGGGGAAGGTTCAAATTTCAAATGATTATAAAAAACGGAAAACTGATCAATTGATTTGCGATTTTCACTAAAATTATTCTTTATGTCAGTATTCTCTTGAAAATAAATTATAAAGATAAAATTCAAAAAATGCCGATAGAGGCCACTTTAGACTTTGGAGTAACGTAAAACTGATTTTGACGAAAAATTTTGAGATGAAAATCTGAATCGTTGGGAGTGGTTAAGTAGCGCAAACTGAACTGTGTTCAATGGGGATGGGGTGGTTCAAATTTCAAATGATTATAAAAAATGGAAAAAATGGTCGATTTTCGCTAAAACTATTTTTTATGTCAATATTTCCTTGAAAATAAATTTAATGGTTAGTTAAAAAAATCCGTTAGAGGGCGCCTTAAACTTTAGAGTAACCAACAACTATTTTTAACCGTTATTGTTTGTATCTACATAAATTCTTATAAGAGTTCAAACTTAAATTTTGAGCTCAAAATCTGCATCGCCGTGAGTAATTAAATAGCGGAAAATTGAACTGGGTGAGGAGGGGTGAGGAGGTTAACATTTTAACTCCTGAACACAGTTAGTTTGCGCTTCTTAACCCATCCCTTCGATTAAGAATTTGAGCTCAAAGTTTAAGTCTAAGCTTTTGCAAGCATTTAATTAGATACAAAAAATAACGGTTAAAAATAGTTGTTGGTTACTCTAAAGTTTAAAGCGCCCTCTAACGGAATTTTTTGAAATTTATCTTTAAAATTCATTTTCAAGGAAATACTGACATATAGAATTGTTTTAGAGGAAACCGCAAACGAATCGACCAAAAAAAACCTTAAAGTTTGTACCATGAATTTAGAAACACCCTGTATAGTGTTTTTAGGCATTTTTTGTTTCACTTATTTATTTTATTTCATATTTACAGGATTCGCACAGCTCTACCACTAAATTTTAAGAATATTTTGAAAGTGATTCACTGCAGAAAAATACAGTCAAATCTGTGAATGAAGATGAGGATTACTAATGTTATACGAATTGAATATTTCCAGCTGAGCGAAAAATTGCCCAGGATGGGAATCGAACCCGAATACTTGGCTTACAAGGCCAATACTTTACCTGTTAAGCTATCTGGGCGATAGCCGGCTGGGATTTTTCGCTCAGATAACCTTACTAATGTTGTGGTTTAAAAATTAAATGTATTTTTTTTTACTTTCAATAGTGGTGCCAGAGCCCTTGGAAATTCCAAGGAGTGTGCGAACCTTGTATTTAGTAGGAATAAATGTCCAAAAAATTTAAAATACTTTTCTAAAATTAACTTAAACGTTACTAAAAATAAACTAGAAGAAATACATCTAGATTCCAAAATGGTGATCTAACGATTGCTGAATATATCATTATAAGTAAATATAGCAATAAAAGGAAAGGTAAAAATGATTGATCAAATAATTTTGACTAAATGATCCTGCCATTACCTTCAAATTAGCATTTTTTTACGCGTGTAATTCATCAAAATGAACTCATCTAAAGCTTGCGTTAATCATCTTTCAAACCTAGAAAACGTGGGTCGATGCTCAAATGACAGTCACAATTTAACCTGATTGGACAGATCACTGTCGAAATCCAATCAGATTAATAATGAATACCATTTGAATATTCAAACCAGGTTTTACACTTTAAGGTGGATGGTGAATAGGAGCATTAATGAGCAGCGCCAAATTAAATGTTCTGCATGAAATTATGCAGGTACAATTTATACAAAATAAGCTTAGCAGTTCTCCTCTCTCTAAGCCGCTAGTTTGGTGTATATAGGCATTCTAGTAAGAACATTTTTAAACATTTCTGTCTTCATATAAAATGTTAGTATATGCCCTCTATTTAATCTTCATCTCAGTTCTCTTAAGTTTAGGCATGTCAATAAGTTTTAATTGATTGCTTGTATTTTTTTTCAATTAACCTGATCGACCTCGGTAATAAATTAGTCTAAGTTTCTTTTTCTATATACTTTACACTCCGATTATTCATGACCCTGTATTTCATTCAAATTTCAAATCAGAGATATATATTAATTGGAAATGAGACGCTTAATCCAACGCAGTAAACTGTTAGTTAATATGATTATTATTTTTGGAGTTATAAGGAAATTTCTTTTACGCTGTTCGGTATTGCTTGAGTAGTTAGGCATTTTATATAACTTGTCAAAATTGGTTCATCAGCAATTCATTAATGGAGCATTACTATGTATATTAACAATATTTAAATAATACGTTTAAATTTTGTTTTGGAATTGTTTTATTTTCATATATTATAGTATATAAATCCATGATGGATATGTATTACGGTGGCCCCCAACGACTAGTTTTTCTTTTATTCTTTTTTTTTTTTTTTTTTTTTTCAATTCAAATGTGTTTTACATATGAAACTATTGTTTGTCCTTGTATTACGACAGTTATTGTTAGATCTCAGAAAATGCATAACATATAAAAAGTGTTTTCAGAACTACACAGTTTAAGAATCTCTGCACAGTAGCTTTATATTACATTCTAAGAAAATATTTAATGATTCACAAAACTTCAGATGTTTTAATATTGACCTCAAAGGAACGCGTCCGATATAACTTCTAATTCTGCATTTCAAAATTCTAATGATAGTATAATTTGGTTTGTGGAAACCATGAATAGTTTAATCATTTAGAGAAAAGTTTCATAGGTTGAAAAGGATAATGCTGATTATGAAATGATATAATATACACTGTTAAATAAAATTTGTGAATTCACGGTAAAACTACTGGCAGCAAAGTTGCCAGACATTTACCGTTCCGTTACTAGATTTAAAGTTTTGGGAAATAAAAAGAAATCAAAACTCCATTTAAAGAAGTGGTAACTTTCCGTGCAGGGTTTGATTTTTAATGATAATAATTTAATTTAATTTTTCAAATTATTGAATTGATCAATCGGGAAAAAATTCGAATTTTCCAAGTGACTGAGAACTGATATATAATTTAATGTTTTCACAATATACTTCAAGCTGCTCTGAGGATCGACTGGAGACTTTTTGATAGCGGAATATTTCCTAACTGACTGAGCCATAGCTGATGATGCTATTTTGCACAAAGAAAATGTTTTTTTATGAGTCAGTGGTGGATAATCTGTTGTACTTTTCAGATTTCCTATCAAATATATTCTTTAGAATATTCTTAAACAATTTATAATATTTTATTTTAGACCCATACATAATACTTATTATTTTTAAATCAATTTTAATTTTTTAACAAGTTTAAATTAAACAAGTAAGAAAAATCATGCGTGAAGCATGGATTATGAAACACTTTCCAAGGCTTCCTGAAATCTTTAACAAATGTTATTTAGGGAAATAAGATGCTACTGTTCATAGCCAAATATGTATTGAAATACTTTTGAACAGCCTTGTATTTGATCTGTCGGTTGATATATATGGGTCATTTTCTCTTAACTGGTCAATTTGGACATCATAAATTTTTAAAAAATAATGTTAATTATTTCTTTCAAATTGGTTTCCTTTGTGTTTAGACAATGTCTCTAACTAATAAAATAGAGTCAGCAGTAATCTTTTACTACGTTAAATACACAAAAATAAATTTTCAAATTTCAACTAGACAGAGGAATGACAAACAGGCACAGGTAAATGACAAACAGGTATAACTACAAATTATTATTTTTTTCACAAAATTTTATAGTAAATAAGAAAACATTATTATATACAAAAGCTCAAAACCAATTTTATTTTGAAATTTTTTTATGGAGAAAGTCAGTAAAATAAAATGTATTTGTCTGAGATCTATATGGTTTGGGTTCAGAGATTTTGGCTCTTATATCTTCAAACGTAAATTTAGAATTGTAACAAAAAATCCAGTTCGCTGTTTCCGTTAACATTGCAAACTATAAAACTCTTATCTTGTGTGTTATGTGTATTTTGGAAGGTAAGAACTTTGTTTCACTTACTACCTTGTATTTTTTAAAAAGGTCTCCTTGCATTATTCCTTTAAAAATGTTTTGCTTTTTCTTTTTTCGAATTGCTATTTCCATTTGCCAAATACTTTGTCAATATTTCTTCAAACATAATTTTTTTTTAATTCAGGCGCTGCAATAATCTTTTTTGGGATAATTCTAATGTATTTTCCAATTGATTCTTGATTGGTATATTTGTCTCTAAGTCTATAAAACTTCTTCTTGTACGTTTCAGAAGTTTGACGAGTCTTTAATAGTTTCTTTCTCAACTTTCCAATTTGTTTTAGCTAATTTTGCTCGATCCCTTGTTACTCGCCAACTGTGACCAACTTTTTTTCTTCCATCTGACTATGTTTTGGAATTTTTTTTTCTGTCTCTTGGTATAATTTAGTTTCAACTAAAGTAGTTTTAATAACCTTATTACCTTTTCCCGAGTTTTGCCTGGTAGTAAGACTGTTGTTTTGGCTTATTTGACTAGAGCAGTCTTTGCTTTTTGATAACTATAACCACTGGATTTTTTCATGTTCAACTGAGACAATATCTTCAATAAGGTAGAAATCTTAATGTTCAGTGATATTTTTCTTTTTTCCATGACTATTTCTGTGATATATGTCTTCCATCGTTTCCTTTGAATTCTCTGCCCTTTAGATAATAATTTGGATACTGATTTAATGTTTTCAGCTGCTTTCTCATACAATATTTACTGGTCATTTGTTCCTTTTTAGAGGCTATTTTAAATCTAACAGTTATTTTTATCAAGAACACTCATAAAAACCATAAAAATTTTATATTTTATTGAGCTTACAATGTTTTTAACTAAGCCGGCGAATATTTTTTTAAAACTGATAAATTATAATAAGCACAAACCATTTTATTAAGTTTGTGCTTGACAACTATGTAATCATCCCGCTTTGTCCGATTTTTTAGAGCAGTGAGTGTTTATTTTTACTCAAATTATGTACTTATAAAAAAGAAAAAAAGAAAAAAATCTAACTTTTAAAATAGCAATCTTTCATCTTTTGATGAATAAAACTAACAAAAACATGCATTTTTTACTTTTAAAACAGCAAATAGTGTGTGATGATTACATAAAATATTTAATTGTCTAAATAATTTTCAAATAAATATTCATAATTTGTGAAAATTAGAGACTGTAGTCACTCCCCTACCTTACATATGACAAGGGAATGACAAAAATTAAGGTTAGCTTGTATATTATCTTAACTATATACACAAAATTAAATTGCACTTAAAGTAAACTTTAAAAACTTAATACAAATAAGGCTAAATCGTTGATTCAGCATTCGTTACAAAATTTAGGAAAATAAGAGAGACAGGGTAATGACAGTCAATAAAAATACTTACCAATGTGTAACTAGAAATTACCAAGTTTTACTTGTAAAAATTAATGCTGCAAAAAAGAACAATTTAAGATATCTTCTCTGATGATTTCATTGTTCACAGATGAAATTCTGGATTAATATAAGTGTTGTCACAGCTGGGAATCATTACTTTCATTTTATGACAGGGGAATGACAACAAAGCCAAGGGACATTTTTTATTATTTTTTTTAAAAAATACAAAAAATGAAAAGTTTTTATTTTCTCAAATTTTAGTATTCTATGATATTGTTTAATAATTTAACCAGCAAAAAAATTACAAATATATTCGGATAGTCAGTTTTGGGAACAACTTTTGTGTTAAGGCGGTGACAGGGACACACAAGGGAATGACATTTTTACAACATATAAAATTATTTAACTGGCTTTTATTTATTAATAGTATGTTTTATCCACTTAAACATACATAAAAACATGTAATTAAAGTATTCTAGCATTTATTAAATTTTCATACAAGTTTATTCATTATTTTTGAAGCAGGGACAAAAATATCGCTGTTTAGAGAAAATGACCCATATATACAATATAATGGGAAAATTTAGTTTAGCAAGAAAATGCAGCACTTTATTCTAATAGATGGAAAATACTTTAATACTTTTGTTCAGCCCTGTAATTTATTCGGTATCTTTACTACACGCCAGTATTTTATTAATATTTAGTTTAAACAAACACATTCTTAAAGCTACTTAAATCACATTTCCAGAAATTATCACATATGGGTGACCATGTAGCTAATACTTTGCGTGACCCTGTATATCATTTTATCTATATTCTACAAACATTTCTTAGTAAACTGAAAGCAGTTCAACGTAAAAATGCACAACTACTCTCTTTAAGTTAATTACTCTCATATTCAGTAACCTTTATGAGCCTCTTTTGTGTAACCCTGTATATCAACTAAAACATTTATATACACAATATAATTTGAAGACACTTTATAAAACTTAAAAGCGCATATCATAATTGAAAATGCATTTCAACCACCCATAAGCTATCATCGATATTGCACAGTATTTTGGATAAAAATATAAGGTTTCAAATATTTTGTGTGTCCCTGAAAAACCAAGTCCTTTATATTATGCTTTAAATATTAAGTCTCAGCGGCTTATATCAATTTTATGATACTTGAAAACATTTAACATTATTAAAATATGTCACAAACAATTCCCTCGCTTTATTATTGTGTAATGGAATTCTTTTGAGTGGGCCTGTAAATGTATAATAACTATTATTTTGATAGCATATTTTACAGAATGCGTAATTTAGTGCACTTTGCGAATCCCTGTAAATTTGAATAAGTTTAACAGGGTGTAACACCTTTAAAATTCATTTGAAACGATTTTTTCCCATTGGTCGTAATGTATCGGAAAACTTTTAACGATCCCTGTAAATAAACTAATCATAGTAGAAACTTCATTTTCAATAGGGTTCGTGCTAGGGTAAACATCAATAACATATAAAATTTTCAGATCAATCCGAGTATATTTACGGGAGTTAGAGCGCGGCCAGACGGACAGACAAACCGAATGCATAAACACTTTTCAACTTTGCTGGAAAGTTTTAACAATTTTGTTGAAAAGTGTTAAAAAAGGTGCTGTATAAAATCACTGTTTATTTTTTTAAATGAATGAAAGAATAATTTTTTTTTCTTATATAATAATGTTATAGAGAATTTTCTGAAATTGTCGCACACTATTAATTTATTTGATTGGGGGAGGGGCTAATTAATTAAAAGATTTTTTAATAAAAAATGAGAGAAAAAATAGAAAAAATGTATTTTAAAAGGGATTTTTTATGTTTTTATTATTTTATTCATTTTGTGTAATATGCTTTTATAAATTTAATATATTTTCATAATGCATTTACCAATGAAATATTAATGTATTTTTAACAGTGTATTTAATACAATCATTATTTTATTTTCTTTGATATGATAGAAAATGTATGATAATTGATGTTTAATTGCAAGTTCAAAATTTAAGTATTAAAATATTAAATGACCTTCTCTTGCCACTTACCGGTTTTTAAAATTGAACATTAAACATATCAAATAAACTACATTAATCAATATTACACAGTTGTGACACAAAAAAAAATGTAAAATAAATGTGTATTTTTTTTAATAATGTTTTAATGCTGATCAACATATTCAAAGAGCGTAGAATCTTTGAATTATAATATTGGTTTGTGAAATCATATTTTACTTTTACGCAGTGCTTTATCAAAAACTTTTATTTATGCTTAAAAGTACCTGCATTGAAAATCGAATATATGAAAAAATCCTGATCATTGGTTTAAAATTACGGAGCTGGTTTTTTCAACTTAGTAAGGAGTTCCTTTAAGAGTACTATATCATTTTCAAGTATAAATACTATTCATATGTTTTCAATTAAAATAAACTGTGAAAATGATTTATATAATTAAAATAATGCTTCATGTATTGAAAAATAAGGAATGTATAAATTTTAACCGTTTGTGGCTAAACAACTCTGATTTGAAAAAGATTGATTTAGATGTTAGAATACATCATTTTACGCATGTAAAAAATATTTAAAACATTTTAACATAAAACTAAAATAATCATGGATACAAGGTACATTTTCCATACATACAAAAACAGGTAAACTTCTGATAAATAATGTCCATTTCCAAATGCAAAATTTTAAAATATGCAAAATTACCTTTAAAAAATCCCTGTCGGCTGGGACTATAGGCGGAGGTAGATTTCGAAGAGTGTTCATTTCAACAACAACAATATATATATATATATATATATATATATATGATTAGAGATAAACCCAGCTTAATAACTTCATTTGGCCCTTTATGAAATTTTTTTTATTTCATTTTTCTGCAAAAACTGGTTTTCTCAGAATCATCTTAAGAAAAATTCAGCTCAAATGCCCATTTTGACAACATATTTTGAAATAAATTCTGAATTTATTAAAAAATCGACCAAAACAGCACATTATACAGTTTCTAAATAACAAAAAACTGTCAGTTGAATGTATTTGAGAAAAAAATTGAATTTAAAAATGAGTCATAAAATAACCGATTTGTTGTTTGATTACATCCTTAATTCTTTAATCATGATTGGTTCGAAAAATTTTGTGCGAAATACTCACTTTGACAGCATTTTAAAAAATGTATTCTATTTTTATCAAAAAACTGGCCAATGCGTCACAGTATATAATTCTTAAATAAGAGGATCTGTAAATTGGATGCGTTTGAGAGCGAAAATGGATTTTAAAACGAGTCATAAAAAACGCAATTTGCTATGTGAAAACTTACTTAAATTTTCAAATCACGAAGACTTCGGGAAATTCTGTTCAAAATACCCTTTTTGGTAGCTTTTTTGGAAATATATTCTGTCTTTATCAAAAAAACGATCAATGCGTCACATTATATAGTTCCTAAATAAGAGGATCTGTAAATTGGATGCGTTTGAGAACAAAAATGGATTTAAAAACGAGTCAGAAAAAACGCAATTTCTTATTTGAATACTTCCTTAAATTTTCAGTCCCGATGATTTTGGGAAATTCTGCTCAAAATACCCTTTTTGGAAGCCTTTTAAAAATATATTCTGTCTTTATTAGAAAATTGACCAATGCGTCACTTTATACAGTTTCTAAATAAGAGGATCTACCATTTGGATGCGTTTAAAATCAAAAGTGAATTTAAAAATGAGTCAGGATATAAGCAGTTTGGATTTGAGGTTTTTTCTCCAACTCCTATTTTTGTTTAATTTCTTTTCGCTATACGAATTGGTCTTATGAAAAACTTGTCAAAATAAAAGTTGTAGATATTTTTGAGAAGATGTAAAATAAATTTAATCAGATTTGATATCTTAAAAATTGACGGAGTTATGAATTTTTCCCTTTTTTCAGCGCCCTTTTTCTTTTCGTTTTTAATTTTTTTCATCGGTAAAAGTTGGTCCTATCAAAAACTTGTAGATACAAAAGTTTTAGATAATTTTAAGAACATTTACAAAAAATTTAGTTGGACTTGATATCTTGAAAATTGACGAAGTTATGAATTTTTTTCTCTCAAAACCCCTGTTTTTTTCGCCCCTTGATCCCACTTCTAAATTTATCAAAAATCTGTCATGCATAAACTTTTGGCCCATTTTTAAGAAGTAATATAAACTTTAAACCGATTCTATATTTACTTTAATTTAGAAGTTATGGCGTTTTTTCGGTTTTCACAAAAACACCCCCTATTCCGACCACCTTGGTCCGATTTTGCCCATTAACGAACTTAGCCGAGATTTTATCCCCTTTGATTTTATGTACCAGTTGGGTGGAGATTGGTGAAGAATTATAGAAGTTATCGTGTCCATAAAAAAGTGATATATATATATATATATATATATATATATAGAGAGAGAGAGAGAGAGAGAGAGAGAGAGAGATAAACTGGTGCGATTGCAATAGGTAGTATTTCATACGAAATCTACCTAAAATCTACTTTTGGACGTCTGCAGCTTTTGTTAAATTGACAAAATTCACTAAATTAATTTTTGCAATAACAACTTGAAATGATAAATAAAACTGTGGTATAAGAAATTAACCCTTTTTCTGCCGCATTATGAATTCATGAAAATTTTTACATTCTAAAGAATTTTACGTAAATTGCTTAAACTAAAATAAAAAGCATAATCATTTAATAAATTTTTGAAAGAATTTAGAAGGATTGGAGGCTTTAAAAAGTTTAATTAAATTTGAATTTACACGGATTTTGTACAACATTTATAACCCCACACAAATCTTTTATTTTAAATTATTTTCTTAGTATTTTGTGTAATTATAAAATGTACAATTACAAGTAATTGGCGTATTAGAAGAATTTTATAATAAGAATTTTTCATGTTATTTATAAGTACCGTAAGTAGATAAAGTGTTAAAACCTACCGTGTAAGAACTATTCACTTTTGGGTATGTTGAAGATCTGCAACATGGTGATACAAAAAGTAAATTAGGATTGTAAAACCACATTTTTTTCTAACTGTACTTTATCAAAAAGCTTTTATTTAGATTGTATTTTCTATGTTTTAATTTTTACACATACCCTTTACCCTAAAAAAGTATGATGGATTTATTACAGTTCTTTAAAAAAAAATCTACTTTAGGACTTCTGCAGCTTTTGTTAAATTGACAAAATTCACCAAGTTAATTTTTGCAATATCATCCTGAAGCTTCTGAAATGATAAACAAAACTGTAGTATAGAGATTTAAGCACAGTTAAGAAAAATCTGTCAGATAAAGCTTTTAAAAGCCGAGCAAGCAAGGGATGTGTCAGATGTTATGACACAGTGTAAAAAAAAGGCAGCTTTTCAGGTTCATACATATTTTTGTTGCTGTTGTTGTTATTATATCGCTTTATTTAATAAAATATTTTTAATGAGAAAATGCTGGTAGCGAAGAATTTTCTGGTCTTAAAATTTCAGTAACCATGAATATTAACTGAGTTCAGACAATTTTTACAACACAAATTTTAAAATAAAATCAGTTTAAAAAAAACTTTTAACAATGTTTTTTTAAAGTTTGTAAAATATAAAAATGACTAAAAAGCTCGAAAAGCAAAATGAAATTATATATTACAGTTTTATATTAATTTAAAAAGCAAAAATAAATAAACTTTGATCGAAATTGAAGTTTTAAATGCTTACTTATACTTTAAGTTAGTAAGATTGTTTGTCTTTGCTTTAAAAAAATATATATATACTACAGGAAATAAATATTCGAAATTACCATTATGTTTTCATTTTGTTTTATAAATTAAGTTATAAATGCTTATAAAATGTTTAAAACATAAAAGCATAAAAATTACATTTAATGCTAAAGTTTTTTTATTAAAAAATTAAGCTGAAACATTTATGTAAACTGAAACCTATTATTTTTCCTTTTTTCTTTTATTTTCTTCACTAAATCTAATTCCCTTAGAAAGCATTAAGTAAATTCCAATATTCTAAGATCTTGTTTTTTATAATTATATTTAACACTCAGGTTATTATCTTTCCCGAATTCACATTTTTAAAAGCACTGTCAGCTTAGTTTGCGTTTCATTTGCTTCAAACAGTTTTATTTTGTCATTGCATTGATTTTACTGTTGTTATTAACATTCACAAATGTACTTATCTTTTGATATCAAGGCATTGCTCTATTAAGCAGAATAAAATAACTTTTTTTGTAATTCACGATAAGAAGGACGTCCCTGTTAAAAAAAAATAAGCAGTGATTTTTATAACAAATATTGCTGTTAACGTTGCAATGCATATTTATAAATTCTATAATTCTTGATACATTCATAATAATTAATTAGCTATTGGTATTTTAATTTTAGATACTATTTTCTTACTGTAATTTACTGGTAATTATTACTTATTATATTTATATTAACTGGTAAAAACCATTATCAATTAAAAACATTATTGAAGTTATTTTTATGATTTGTTAGAAAGATATAAAATGTTTTATGAAATGGTGAAATCACACATGGACAGCATTCTGACACACAGAGGATTTTCTTTTTTCAAAGAATAATAATAACAAAAGAAATGATTAAATAAGCAAAATGAATTAAAATTGGTTTAAATTGAATGAACAGGGAATTTCTTATTATAAAATGCCACTGGAATATAATATTGAATTTAAATTATTTTTTAATTCTAAAATAGAAACATTTTTAGTTATATATTGAACATACCGAAACTTATACGAGCACCAGATATTAAATTATGGAATCGACTTTTAGAAAATTGTTTCTGTCAAATAGGGTAGGTAAACGAATATGATCAACAACGTTTTATGATAAAAATTGTTTCAAGATCTGATAAAAGGTCAGTTATATTTTTCTCCATTCTTTCTAGTTGCAAATATTCACAAATTTCTGTTTATACACTGCATAAAAAATCAAATTATTTTTAATCCACCAAGAATAATTACATATCATAATTGAAATCACAATATAGAGTCATACGAATTACCATAATTCTCAAAACCGGTTTTTTTTCAGAAAATAGGAAATTGACAGATTTCTTAAAATATAGAAAGCAGTTTTTTCTGTTCTTTTTTAATAATTTTTAAAAAGCTTTCCAATTTTAACAAAACAGGTAAATTCTACATGTCTTTAAACATTTTTTGTGACACGGGGACTAAAAACAATAGAAAATAACAGAAAAATCTTCTATCTTTTACAGGGATATTTTTACAGAGATAAAACGGATTTTGGTGGACTTTTGAACCTATAAATTACATTTTTATTTGTTATAAAGATTGACTGAAGAACGTACTAAACGGATTCTAGTCTTTGGCAAATCCGTGTTAAATTAACTCTGTAATAAAACGCACTGTTTAAAAAAACTGCAAATTTATTATATTTTTCTAGGAAACTGAGATTTTTAAAAGTATTTATGTAAATGGTAACAGCAAAAAATCATATAACTGATACTTTTACTAGATTTTTTTATGTTAGCATAATGCAAAAAGTTCTAGGAATTCATTTCCTGGAAAAAGATTAATAACTTTACAGATTTTCTTTTTAAATGTGTACTGCCTTGGCCACATGTAGGGAATCTGTTATTAACTGTGATAATCATTCTAATGTTCCACTATTTAGTATACTTGTCTAGTGCAAAACATACTTTATTTTTTTTACTTATCTTTTTGAAAAAACCTTTTTATTCTTGTGATAGTTTTTTTAGTTATATTATTGTTATTGTAATTATTATTATTAAAATATCAATACTAGTAAAGAAACCATAAATTTTTTAATTATATTGCATTTAAAAGTACATTTTGTTTATTCGGCAACTTAAAACGATTTAAAACGATATTTAGTAATTAACATGTCTTCGATAAAAACGATTGCTCAAGACCTTGCTTTCATCTATATCAGGTCACCATATCTATAATAAATATATATCCTTAATTGACATACATATAACGATATGATAGATATTTATTTGTTCTCAAACTACATTTTCTAAATTCAAAGATTTTTCTATGGCTATCAATTAAAACCCAACTTTGTCAATACCTCTTTTCATTGTAGAAAGTTCACAAACTATTACATAATCTCCCATTTATTACACACTTCTTGCATATTCTCTCATGTATTCGAGAACACCCATTATTAAACTAAATAAAAATTTATTTTCGGGCACTTGAAAATGACAGTTTAAAGCTTTTTGAAACTTTGCAAAATACTTTTTGAAGAGGTTGAAATTTGAGCAATATTGTCAAATTATTGGCTATTATTGATCTACTCTTTACATGAAGTAGTTTTATGTTTCACTTACAAAGATAAAACTTTCGCTACGAGAAATGCAATTTTTTTCAATTTAAAAAACATTAACATAGGCATTACTACTGCGGTAAAAACTTATTTAAATAATCAATTTTTTGGGATTTGATAAAAAAAGGAAATTATTACACTATACACCATCTTTACGTTTTTTGTATATAAATATTGTGGTAAAAATAATCATTTATAAAAAAAATCATGCACACAAGAAAATGAATCCAAACCTTTACTGACGTTTCGGCAATAATAAAAAAATTCATCAGTCTTTTATAGGGATATTTCTACAAAGATGAAACGTAATTGGATGGACTTTTAATCCTATCTATACATATAATAAAACAGTAGGACCCGGTGTGTCTGTACATTGAAGATAATTGACAAAAATGGAGTCAGGGCGATAAAAGAAAACCAATGAAACACAAAAAAAATTTTTTTTGAATTTTTTGTCTGTCTGTCTGTCTGTTTGTTCGAGGTTATCTTCGTAACTACTGAATGGATTTTTATGCGGTTTTCACTAATGAAGAATGCACACTCCCGGGCAGTGTATAGGCTTTGTTTCATCAAAATCGGACAACAGACAAAAAAGTAACAAAAAGAAACAAAAGAAACTATTAGGTGCGCTGCTCACGTTTTTTAGTACATAACGTTTTTTAGTACATATAAAATCCAATAGATGTCACTGTAAGATTTTAAAACGCGCTATCGTTATGTTTTCGCCAGTCTACTTAAGTATGAGAAAGTTTCAAGCTGGCTGTCGTTCCATGTGGTTTAGTCGGTAGAACGTCAGTGCGCCATACTGATGGCCCGGGTTCGATTCCCAGCATGGAATTTTTTTTCACTATGTTGGCATTAACGCCTATAAGCAATTAAAAGAATTTGAAATATTGTATTCAAGGCGAATTTTCTCTCTGGGAAAATTTCCTTGCATTAATATGTCAGTGTAATTTTTTTTTCGATTTAATTTTTTTTTTTCGAAACTTTGTTTTTCTTAAAAAATTACAGTAAATATTTGATATTTCCCAACGTTTTTTGAATGATCGACTTGCTTTTTTTTTTTTTAATGTATGTCTGAACCTTATCTAACTACTTCTTCAAGATTTCTTTAGATAAACCGACCAGCGTAGCGGGCGAAGGCCGCTAGTTTTCTTCTAATTATTTTATAAAGATTCACCGATGAACGTGCTAAATGATATTCTAGTCTTTGATAAATCAGTGTTAAATTAACTCTGCAGTAAAGCTTGCTGTCTAGGCTACATATACGCAATCCATCGTCAGTTGTCATAGTCATGTTAATTTTCCAACATTTTGTATGTATTTATTATTGCAAAACTTTTTCTTTATTTTACTAATCTTTTTGAAAACACGTTCTTATTCTTGTGATAGATTTTTTCAGTTATGCTTTTTTTATATATAAAAATATATATACTCGCAAATAAAGCATGAAATTTTAATGTAAAATGTATTAAACAGTATTTTTTTTGGAAGGAAGTTAAAACAACATTTAGAAATTAATGTATCTTTGATAAAAATGATTTCTTAAGACGTTGCAATCATCGATAGCAGGTCACCATTACTCGCATGAATAATTTTACTCCATATTGTAGATAAAAAAAAAATTATGTATTATACACCTCAAATAAATGTACTACCTTTGACAATAAAGTTCGGTGAATGAATTCAGAACGACCGATCTGGCAACACTGGGGAAACAAAACGCTGTACCTGCATAGAGGCAAGTGCAGATCATATTTCCCCATCGTTGTTCAGCTGAGCGTCGTTTATGTTCTGCGTAAGACGTGCTTTACTAAGTGCTTGTTCAGTGTGTTGATTGTTAACTGAGAACAGGAAAATGAACGAATAAATGAACAGTTCAAAGTTTGGTTTTAAGCTTTGCAAGACACCGAAAGAAATTCATGAGAGATGGTGAAAATTGAACACCTACCATACTCGCCAGATCTCAATCCTCCAGATTTGTTCCCATTTTCACGACTCAAACTCTCTTTGAAACAGATTTGACCCTATTGCTGACATCCAACGAAACGTGACGAAGCTTTTGAACTTCATCCCAAAAAAAGACTTCTTGCGAATTTTCCTGGACATGTATAGCAGATCTCAGCGGTGCATAGTTGTAGGAGATGAATATTTTAAAGGATAGTATGGTAACGTTCGTTAATATTTCATCTACATTAATGCTACGGACTATTCAATGAACTTTATTGTCAGAGGTAGTATGTATATAGTTGGGGGACATATGTATTACGAAATTATACATATTTTTTTAGTTCTCAAACGGAATTTTCTAAATTCAAAGATATCAATTTAAATCCAACTTTGTCAATATCTCTTTTCAAATATAGAAAGATCACAAACTATTACATAATCCCTCTTTCATTTCACACCTATTGCATATTCTCCCATTCATTCAAGAACAACCCATTATTAAACTAAGTAAGAATTTATTTTCGGGCACTTGAAAACGACAGTTTAAAACTTTTTGAAACTTTGCCAAATACTTTTTGAAGTGGTTGAAATTTGAGCAACATTGTCAAACTATTGGTTATTATTGATTTACTTTTGACATGAAGTAGTTTTATGTTTCACTTACGAAGACAAAACTTTCGCTACGAGAAATGCAATTTTTTTTTTCAATTTAAGAAATCCGAAAACTTCGGTATCCTTAAAACTATGGTAAAAACAGTTTGTTAAATAATCAAATATTTGAAATTTTAAAAAAAAAGGAAGTTAATACACTATACACTGTCTTTTTGTATATAAATATTCTGATAAAAAATAATCATTTATTTAAAAACACACACACACAAGAAAATGAATCCACATTAAGAATATTCATTCACAAAATATATTCCTTATTAAATAAATAAATTTATTACTATATTTATTCTTTTGTAGGGACTATAAATACAGTTACAAAATCAGCTTGTTAAATAATCGTTAATACAAAATAAACAGAAATAAATGATTAGATTCTGGCACTCTCCTTAGTTTTGGTAGAATTTTAATTATACTGATATAAAATACATAATATTAAACAAATAGAAAAAATGATTTATATAACATAAATGATTGTAGCAGTGACTATAAATATAGAAATAAAAAACATTAATATAAAACAAACAGGTAAAACAATGCCAACACAAAAACGTCATCTTTACGTTCTTATAATTAATATATGCACAAGTATTTGATGAATGAAGCATATTAACGTAATTTGCCCTGCGCGCCAATAAAGGTTTGATTAATTAAAGTATTTTTTTTCATGTAGAGTATAAAACTGCATATAGCATATTCTCCTACGTCGTATACTATGACGACATTTAACGCAAACATTGAACCTTTATGTTTTAATATTCCTCAATAAATATAATTTAAATGTTACGCAAATTGTTAAATTTTTCTATTTTAATTTAAAAACTCTCAAATTTAAATTATTTCTAAAAATATATATATGCATACAGATATTTTAAGTTGATTAAATCCTTAAATGTGATTAATAAATATATATGAGAGAATATATATAATAAATATATATTTTTTTCATGCAGTTATGTTCAGTTAAACGCTAACTACTAAAACTGCACCTCTGCGTAAAAAATCCCAATATGTCTCAATTTTCCGATCCTTTCTGAAAAGCAATGAACGTACCAACGATTTTGTGACGTACGAGGAGATTCTTTAAACAAAAATATAGCTTTTTTTTCTTTAAGTTGGTTAAGATCTTAAATGTAGCTAATAAATAAATATGTTTTTTTTTTCATATAGTTCTATTCAGTTAAACAGTGCTAACTACCAAAATCGCACTTGTGCATAGAAAGTCCCATCATGTCACTCTTCAAATTGTTTCTGATAGTAATGAATAGTAGTGAACGTACCAACGTTTTTGCGAGATGCAACAAAACTTTTTTTTATGTATTTTAATTTGTTTAAATTAGTTAAGTTCTTAAATGTGGTTAATAAATAAATATTATAATAGTAATTATTATTATTAAAGTGTTTTATTCAGTTAAATAACGCAAACTACTAAATTCGCCTCTCTGCACAGGAAATCCAAACATGTCTAACTCTTCAGATGCTTTTTGAAGAGCAATGAACGTATTAACGTTTTTGTAAGATGCAATGAGATCTTAACTTTACAAGATGAAAATTTTGAAAATTATACAATATTCACAATATATATATATATATGTATATATGTAAATAACTATTAACGCTTAAATTAAGAATAGGGTAAAAGAAGAAAAAAAAGATAACGTACTACAATATAAAACACTGATTTATACACATTTTGTTTTGCATGAGTTGCTCATTTTTAGTTTTTACCTGCTTTTTCTGCTTTTACTATATATTTTCTTTTATATATGGGACTAGATGCTACCTAAGGAGAGAATCCGCGTACGGTTTCAAGTGTTGTGGGAAAAACTCCATATAGTTAAAGAACTTTCCGAACAATGCGTACTCACAGTCAAGGCACAGACATGCAAAATAAAATAAAATAAAATAAAATAAGTAAATAAATAAACGCACCCTACTAGCCCTGCAAGAAATTAATATTAAAGAATGGCAGTGGTACGAAATGATTTTAAATAAAGGATGCTTTTTTTCAGGATATGCATAAGTTTTGCTTAGAAACCCATCTATATATATTATATATATATATATATAAAAGACTCAAATTTTTTTTTTCCTATATCAATACCCAAATTTGTCACCATAACTAAATTATGCAAATTTCAATGTGCCTAGATCCAAATTTTCATGAAATTCATATAATTTGTTTGAAGGAAATTAATTATATTAAAATGGATATATTTTGGGCTGTTAGATAATCGATATCTGAAATACTACAGAATGACTATTATGTCACTATTATTAATGTGTTATTTCTTTCCAATATTGTCATTTCGCTCGCTTAATATGTTTCAATATCCAAGTTTGACATCATATAAATTCTGCACACTTCAATTAGCCTAAATCTACATTTTCATGAAAGCCGTATGATTAGTTAAAAAAAATAATTATGTGAAAATGAAAATATTTTGGCTGTTCGGTATTCAGTAGCTGAAATGCTACAGAATGATTATGTCATTTTTATTACTGTATTATTTCTTTCTAATATTATAATTTATGTCGCTTAATATGTTTCGATTACTGTCAGCCCAAAAAGAGTCTATAAATTGAGTAAAATATACTTTTCTGCAAATTATGTTTTTTTTAATATCGTAGACGGTCTTTTAAACCATCATTCTCACGTTTTTTATTAATAATTCGAAAACTAAGAGAAAGAAAAAATTGTAGTTAATAACATAATTGCGTATCGCAGGGCATAAAGTATAAAAATCTATCACAAAAAAACTAGGTTGCAATTCATATTTTTTTCAATTATTAATTTCAAAATTGATATTATAAGTATTTTTTTATTCACAAATATCATGCATTTGAGTTTTGTATTTTACTATTATAATAACATAGAAAAACTTTCACATTCTGATTATAATTTCAGAAGATATTACTAAAATTTTTGAAAATGTAATTTAAAATTAGAAGCTCTAAACTCTTGGTGTTTATAATTGAAAATCATATCATCAATGTGTCTGGATATTTCGTCGTTTCTATGTGTAATTTGAACGAAAGATTTCATTTGTTTTGCAAACTATAAATTGTCGAAATTAGGTGTTGCCATTTAAAAGACGGTTTTGATTTGTAGATGGCCTTTTAATCAGATTTTATATACATTTTTTAAAACTCTATATTTTTTTCAATTGTTTTCCAAGAAATCCCAGAAACTTTTTTCTATCATAATTTAGTTGGAAACGTTCACTATTTTCTTCTACAGGTATATCTAAATTGTGGAAGACTTGCCGTTTCAGCATCCGTGTTTCGCCGACAAGTTATTATCTTACACTATGCTTACTTAATTAATTTTTATACAGAAGTAAATCGCAGGTCTAATCAAGTCAATATCTTCTATGAAACAAAAAGTTTAAAACCGTACACAGAAGACTTTATTGAATACAATAACCTATTAACCAATATTGGGGTATTGATGAACGGTTACTACAATGACTGTATAATGGCAAAAGCAGTTTATTAAATATGCAAAAATGAAGTTTGACACTATGAAGTTTAAAACAGATAATATTAAGAAATAAAACTTACTATTTACAAAATTACATACATGAAAAGTATTGCTGTCTTAGAACATGATAATTCTGCAGAGTTCGATGGTAAAAGATACCATTCATCGTAAAATACATTCATCATTCTTTTGCCACAGTTCTCTTCATTCCAGTTCCCTCATTTGCTGCTTCCAATATAGGAACATGTGTATCTCTGTACCTTACATTACGTAGCTAGTCACGCAACTGCCTCGCAGTAGTGTCTGATAGGAGAACCGGAAGATAGTGGTCGTGCAGTCTCTGTTGTCTCGGATCATAGCAAGTACTTAAAAAAATGTAGATCTTTTATTAATGGGCGCTTGGAATGTTAATTCCCTTCCCACAATCAGCCTTACTGACAGGTCAACTGTCCTCGGTAACAGGGGAGAACCACTGGACAGAGCAGAAGGAGTACCTGAAAGTACAAAAATAGTGCAGCACCCAGGGTTCTAGCTGTCGTTCGCAATCACGCCAAATTGAGACCAAATTCTTCATTTGGCGAGTAAACAAGCGATTAAATTCGCTAAATTAGTAGTGCTAAATTTTTCCTTTTTCTTTCTTTTCATTTTCGTTTTTCATACATATGCATATATATATTTGTTTTTAACATATTTGAAGCGGATAGTTGAAATTAGATTAATAAATATCGTTGTCACAGTTATAAAACTCAGATTAGGGATATTTTAGAACATACTGAAAAAAGGGGTATATTAAAGGATTAAAGATAATATTGGGTTGGGGAAAAAGTAATTTTGTTTTTCCCCAATAGATAGCTTTAAAGTCGCATATCTCGAGTAATACTTACTCAAATAAGCCATACTATACAGCGTTTGGAAGGTAACAGTCTCTAAAAAAGCTTAAATATAAAGGCAGCATCATCTGTCTAATAAGCCAAAAGTTATTGCATTTTGAAAATAGAGATTCAAGAAGATCATTTTCGTCACATTTTAGGTTTTATTTACAAAAAGAGAAAAATACGGCGCAGGTTCATCGAAAATTGTGTGCCATTTATGGTGATTGGTGCTTGAGTAAATGCCAAAGTCATAATTGGTTTGCTCGTTTTCGTTCCGGAAATTTCGATGTTAAAGATGAACCATTCCCTGGCTGACTTATCGTTGAAAAAGTCGATGAAATTTTAAAATAAATTGAGGTAGACTGACATATTTCTTCGCGCGACATTGCTACGAAACTAAACATCGACCATAAAACACTTCAGAACCATTTACATAAAATTGGATACCAAAAGAAACTCTATACTTAGGTTCCCCATGAACTTAGAGTGAAACTTTTAATGGACAGAATTTTCATTTGTGAATTGCTACTGAAACAGAACGAACTCAAGCCATTTTTGAAACAAATGATTACGAGTAATGAAAAGTAAATCACGAACGACAACAATGTGTGATAAAAATCGTGGTCGAAGCTTCACAAACAATGGCAGAGCCCACACTGACGCCAAGGATGATGATACTGAATGTTTGGTGGAAATGAACAAAAATTGTCCATTATAAGATGTTCGAACTAGACCAAACCATTGATTCAACTCTCTACTGTGAACAACTAATGCGATTGAAGCATTCGATAAAAAAATCCTTCAAAAATTGATCAATAGGAAAGGCGTTGTCTTCCATCACGACGTTTGCTGAAATTAAACAATTTTAGCAAACAGTCTTATGTTGAAAGTTTTAATTGTTCTACACAATGAACCATTGATGCCCTGTAAATCTTTATAAACAATCTTTTGATTACTAATAATAAACATTTGGATGTAGTTTGATAAATATTCTTTTAGACAATTATTCAAATAGTAAATTACAAATACTTCTTAGGATTTTTTTCTTTCTGAGTGACAATTTGAAGTTAATATTTTTAGTCGTTAGATTCAGCAGATAGCAGAGGGGGAAAAAATATTAAAATGCATTAAAAGAAAAATTTCTTTTGCAGCTTGTGCAAAATCTTAAAAGATCATTGTGTTACATTATTAATCGCATTAAATAATCTGCATTATTAAAAATGTATATATATTTTATACTAAATATTGAATCTATATTATCTTTGATCAATTCACATGTTTGAAGTTCTTTCTTTAGAACAATAGATATGTTCACCAATGTGTACTGATTGTAATCCTATGCATAAAAAAATGATGCAAAACCAATATATCTAATGCTTATTGCTGAAATAAAATGTTAAGTAGAAATTATTTATATCCAATAATCTGAAACTCGTAAATTATAAAGAAAGAAAGAAAATGTCATTAGATTTCTTCTAAAAAACAATATAAATTATTTATAGGTTTAATCCTATGCATAAAAAAAGACCTAAACACACTATATATAATACTTATTACTGAAATAAAGTGTTAAAAGTAGAAATTATTTATGTTCAATAATCTGAAACACGTTAATTATAAAGAAAAAAAAAAGAAAATGTCATTAGATTTCTTCTAAAAAAACCAATTGGTTTTTTTTTGAGAAAAAAACCATTTGGTTTAAACCGTGGTTTAAACCATGGTTAAAACCAATTGGTTTAAACCATGCCAACCCTGCTGTGGAACTCTCTTAAGGGGACAAGGGACCTTTGAAATCATTTTTTTCTATATTTTTAAAATTGCACTTTAAAAATTTTTGAAGGGTACATTATTGCATTATATCATATATTTATCACAAAAAATGTAAAAAAAAATTTTTTTTTGAAAAAAGAATTGTAATATTTTAGATTTAACGAAAAATTTTCAAAATGCTCCATGCGCATTATTTTTTCTCTAAATGCTTTGAAATTTTTTATAGTTATTTATCACAACATATGTCATAAATCTGTGCATGGGTTTTTGAAAATAAAAATAATTGTAAAAGTTATACGTAGTTAATTGTAAAAATAGGTTCAAAAATGCTCAAAATTTCAGAAAAATTGAGAAAATATTTTTTTTCTTACCTTTATATTCAGAAAAAAAAAATTCAATGCACAGTTTTATTTACATATGTAAACCAAACTTGTATAAGTATTATTGGAGATTTTTATTGATATGGAATGCGCATGGGACATTTTGAAAAATTCCCGTTAAATCAAAAATATTACAAAAATTTCCCTATTTTTTTCAAAAAAATATTTTTTTTTAATTTTTTGTGATAAATATATGCTATAGTGCACATAATATACCCTTTGAATAATTTTTGAAATGCAAATTTAAAAATATAAAAAAAAGGATTTCAAAGGTCCCTTGTCCCCTTAATAGTGTTAAGCTGGCTTCAAAAGAGGCTTGTGAAAATCACCTTGTTCAGTTTTTTGCCCAGAACTCTCAGAAGTTCGACAGTGACGAAATTATGGTTTTACCACGAAAATTGCAAAAGGTCGTCTAACAAAAGAACACATATATTACTGATTAGTTTATTTAATTTATATAAATAAATTCAGTTTGAAAATTACGAAAAAAAGCGAAATTACTTTTTCCCCAACCCAATATTTTGTGTGCTACATGGCGAATCTATTTTGCTAATACTTTTTTCATTTGATGAATGTTTTTTTATTTTTAATTAGCCAAACAGTAACGTTGGTCAAATGTCAGCGAGACATTGGCAGCACCTAAACTCCAAATACACAACACAATAAATATGAGCCACCATCAGTTCGTAGCAAGAATTCAACTTTTAAGATGTAATGCTCATTGGGTAATTAAGGTTAAAAATTGATAATTTGCATTCAGAAAATACATTCATTATAAAAGTTTCTGTGTCATAAAGCTTCATTACAAATTATTTCTTCTTCATTTTTTTTTCGTTGTGTCTTTCCATCTATCTTTTTTTTCGTCTTGCATTAAGTTTCATGTCCATTATCATAAAAGGCATTCTGAAGTCAATTCTATTTACTCAAATTTTCTAAAAGTTTGGTTTATGACATGTTTTAATGAAATTTTTTCTGTATATCTATACAGTGCTTATGAATTTACCTTGATTATAAAATTATCATTGAATATAATCAAAATATGGTGGAAAATAGCTTCATTTATAGATAAATAACTTTAAATGTTTAAAATTACAGTTTTTATTTGATAGACTTTAACAGATTGATTTCTGAACACCTCATATAAGGTTTCGTTGTTTCTTCGTAAGTCAACATCATCTTCAGATCAAAGAATTTCTCAAGTTTGATATCATTTTCGTCAACATCGGGCAAATTGTCATATTCGGAATTATAAGTATCGTAATATGGATTTAGCTTAAATTTGATTCTTTTCCCATCTAAAAAGGATCTTCTAAAATCAGACTTCTTTCTAATAAGCTTCTTTTCTGCTTTTGTAATTTTACAATCTTCAACATAAGTCATTATTTTTGATTTTTCTTCGATTACATTTTGATGACTTTTAGTACATTAGAGTGATAAATAGAAGCTATTTTGATTCATCGGTATTAATTTAATTTTAATGAAACAAATATAAAATGAGCTACATACATCAAGCGAATTACTTATAACATTTTTTTAGATAGGAAACAAGTGTTAAGTTCGATGCCAATAACACTTAGAAAAAGAAATGTTGCTACTTACATATAAATATTTACAAAAGTGAACATGGAGGTCATAATCATACAGTTAATATATTTAACACATTTGACAAATTAAGAATACTTTTAATTTCCTTACAAACATTATTTTGCAACTTCTTATTAGACATCTTTTTACGATTTTCTTTATATTAAATATTTTACTCCTTTATTAAATCAAATTTGTGATTGTAAAATATAAAGTTTAAATTATGTAAAATTATAGAGGGTTTCCAAGAAATTATGAGACAAATTTTAATGGGAGGTAGAGATCATGACAAGAATTCAGATTTACTCAGCAACCCATGGTCGGAAAGCGCTTTCTTGGCATGGTAGTGATGACACCAATCGCAAGACGGATAGGACACGACTAACAATAGAAAATATCTTTATTATCATTGGTATTGAAGAAAAGTAAGAAAAAAGAACATTAAAAAACACCGAATCATTATCAAAGTAGGTGTTTGAGATTACAACCACGGGCCCTGATGCATGCAGGCGCATCTCCGGTCATGAAAGATCTAATGTTCTAAAGAAAACACCAGGAATGTCTTGAATTTCCCCAGCAGCTGCAAAGATGCGTACAACTAGTTTCTCAGAACTTTCCAGTGTTATTCCGGTATTTTTGCAGCACGAAGAATAATAAACATGTTTTCTCTTCCTGTTCGTGTCTTTTCTTTCATGTGTTTTGTGTCGTCAATACAGCGCCAGTAAAGTGTTTCCGACCATGGGTTGTTATGTAATTCTGAATCCTTGTGATGACATCTACCTCCCCTTAATGTTTGTCCCATTATTTCTATTGTACCCTGTAATCTCCCCACACACAATTAGTTTATAAACCGTGATATAGAATTTCCCAAGATGTGTATATCTCGTAGTAAATGAAAAGTAAAAAAACGTACATAAAAGATCTTCCTGAATAGGATATACTAACAAAATTAATTTACTGGAGGTTGGTTAACAGCTACTGCGCTCACTCGATACTGTGAAAATCAGTTAGCTAAATAACCATAAATAAAAAGAAATACAGATAAATTATTAAATTATAACACAATGTTTTTTTAATAAGGATCAACATGTAATAATGCAATATCACACTGTATTACACATTCCTAAAAAACGTAAATTATTGTAACATAACATTGAAGCTCATCAACACTTTTGAATAACAAAAATTTCATTGCAATATTTATTATTTTAAATATATTAAATCAGAAATATATTAAAGTGATTTTCATCACTTTTCAAAACTGTTATCTTATGTTTCAGAAATACCTTGAATGAAAAGAAAGAAATATGTTATATTTTCTACATCTATTGCAGTTACAAAAAATTGTATCGTTTTAAAAAATCGAACAATTTTATTTTCTTATAGAAATAGCACATGAGTAAAAATATTATGGTTGCGAAATTTTAATACTGGGAATTAAAACAATAAAAAAAATCATCTATATTTATAAATTTTTTTAGACTTTTGTATCATTTCAAAGTTTGCGGTGGAAAACGTGTCCAAAACTTTCTAAGAAAAAAAATGACGAGTAAAAATTATTTAATCGATAAACAGAGAAATCTTTCTTTGACTGCTTTAAAAATTCTCCTGTTATAAAAAATAGATCCTGTTATTTACGCCATTCTGTTTCTTTACTTTTTATCATTTTTCAAACAATTGAACCACGTGCCAAATTCTCTTTAGTCTAAAAGAGATTAGTAAAAAATGTATCCGTGCTTTCAATTTTCGATAATTTAAAAACTTTTGCCAATAGTTTCAAAAAATATTTTTTAACCATTTTGCTGACAAGCCCGTGTTAATATGTTCACTAAGCACCAAGTTTCATTACAATACAAGCGTTTTTAAAGTATTATAATGCTACTGATTTCCCATATTTTCTATGCATCGAACAATTATTATTACTCTCAAGGATTACATTCATATTAGTAATTAAATTTTTACATACAGTGCTGAAAGAACATATTTTTTTAACATTTAAAAATAAAATGCAGGGAAAACAACATTACAATTTTGGCCATTTGCAAGACTGGCAGAGAATTTATATACCATAATTTTTGACAGAAGAAAAAAAATTATATTGTTTTAAAACTTTATATGATTCCTTCAGTATTTGTACACGTTTATTTTCATGTGGTAAGTATATTAATTTATTTTTCTTGTACATTTTTTCTTTAATGTAATTCCATATACCAAATTTACTATTAAAATATTGTACGCAAATATTGTGTTGACAACAGCATGTTAATAATAAGGATCTACATGTAATAATGCAACATCATACTGTATAGACATACCTAGAAAATATTTCTTCTTATTCTTGTAACATAGCATTGAAGCTCCTCAGCACTTTTAAATGACAAAATGTCATTGCAACATTTATTATTTTAAATATATTATTAGTGTTTATCATTACTTATAAAAACGGTCTCTTATATTTAACTATTATGGTAAAGTACACTGTTAAAAAAATTCTGAAAATCACGAACATTTTTTTCCTGAATTTCACAGAAAAGCTCCCTTTTAACAACAAAAGAGTATTTTCCGTTACAAATCACAAAGTTCCATCATATTTCCTGAAAAAAACGAAATGGGTGGAAATAAAAACAAAAAAACGGAGACACTCCGTTGTGTGGGGAGCTCCATGGCACCACACCGCTAATCGCCTGCGAGCGCAGATTGTGGGTTCGAATCCCATTGGCGCCATGGAATAATGAAACATAAAAATTCCTTTAAAATTACATTTTTCTGTTTATTTTTCTCTTTTTTTTCTTATTAAAAATCTTTTAATTTATTAGCCGAAAAATAAATAAATAAATAAATAAATAATGTACGACAATTTCAAAAAAAAAAGTCTATATATATATATGGGTTATGGGACCAAGTACAAAATTCCATCCAAATTAAACATTAAATCTATCATAAAACAATTTACATATGATATAGATATATTTATTTATAAACTTGCAATTTATTATAATAAACCCATTGAATATTTTAATCAATGGAAAATATTAGTTATCGATAAATTAACCAGGTCCTTAAAATATAATATTTCACACCTAGAATATGTAAATACACAGCATCTGTTTAAGCAAATCAATAAATTACAACAAAACTTTGTAATAACTTATGTTGATAAATCTCCTAATAATTATGCCATTATTTGTAAATCTTATTATCACCAACTGCTTAAATCTAGTATATCTAATAAAAACACATTCCAAAAAATTAATGATAACTTACTTGCCAATAATCGTAAAATTAAAGGATTCTATAAATTATTAGACATTAACCCTACTAACTTTAAATATCCTTATCTAGTCCTTATACCCTAATTTCATAAGCATCCTGTTAAATTCAGAACTGTTACAATTGGTTGCAATACTTATAATAATGCTGCTAACAAACTTCTATTAGTAATTCTTAATCAAATATATAATATTACAAAAAAAAGTGATAATACACATTGCATAAAAAATAGTTATGAACTGGTCCATATTATGAAAAATCTTAAATGTATAAAAAATATCACTACCTATCATTTTAAAGATTTATTTAATAATATCGATTTATCGGATTTACATAATATCATAAATAAGCTTTTTAAAAAATATCAACACGAGTTGGACATATCACATAATATCGATTCTGATTATTTTCATACCTTAACTAATTTCATTATCTATAATAATTTTATCATGCATGCTAACAATATATATATTCAAAATGTTGGTATACCACAAGGTGGTAGTACATCTAGTGTATTATCTGACTTATATTATTATGAACGTCATTATTTAAATAATACAATACATTTATATCGATATATAGATGATGTAATTTTAATTGATACTGATAACACCTGTATATCTCAATTCCCTGTTGATTATCCTTCTAATCTAGAACTTTCAAAAAACCTACTTTTTAATAATACAATCAATTTCTTATATATTAAAATTATATTAAAAGAGAACAAATTTATAACTGATATTTATGACAAAAGGAAAGAATTTAATTTTAAAGTTAATACCTTTACTAATTTTAAATCATGTCTTCATAATTCTGTGTATCGTAATATAATACTTAACCATTTATATAGAATAAAATGTCTATGTTCTTCCCATTTAATTAATACTAATATTAAAAAGCTTGTATATGATGCTATAAATAATGGTTATCCTAAAAAATTCATATATTCTTTAATTTATAATTAGATATTACATGATCTTATAATTAATTCCTTGCGTAAAAAATGTATAAAAAAATTATAAAACATAAAAATAATAATAAAAAATTAAAAATGTTAAAAAGTAATAATATATATATATATATATATAGGTTGGTTGGGTGGGTAGATGTTAGAGTACGGAGGAGGGCGGTGTTGTCTGGATGAAAACGCAAAGGTTAATTATTTATAAAAATAAAAAAAAATTGAGAGTGGGTTGTTTATTTTAACATAATTTTTAAACTGTTTAATTTACACCAATATAGGGATATTTGTCTAGTTATATCTATAGTTAAATAGCTATATTTTAATTATCAAATTATTTTTAATGTTATTGATATAATTTTTGGTATTATTATTAATAATAATATTACTATTATTATTATTTTTTATTTTTTTTTATTTTATTTTTTAATTTTTATTATCCTATATTAAGATAATGAGTTTTTACCATGTAAAGTCACAATAAATGTTACTGATTAAAGTAACAATAATGTATTTTAAGTTATATGTTAATATGAATGTTATCTCTTAATTCTAATTTTAATCATTTTATTAATTTAATGTTAATATCGATTATTAATTATTTTTCCGGTTCAATTATATTTCCATTCATCTTTATCTTTTTTGTTTGTTATGGATAACTATTATTTTTACTTACTTTTAACTCCTTTTTCTAAAATATCTTTGTTCCTTGTTTAATAATTTGGTTTTTGTGTGATGGTAGTCCCAAATTCGTATTGTTTTGCTTTTTCATGGCAAATACGAAGATGAAACCACACACTCCATTTGTAGTTCCAAAGTATTTGGGACCTGAAGATTCTGCTTTGGTTCTACAAATTTCATTTGTATTCATATTATTCTTTTTTCCTTCAATGTTCAATGTGCTATAAGTTATTAAATTCAATGGTTAATTTCAAATGGTTAATATTGTTTACTATAATTCAATTTAATTCTTCGTTTTGGTTTATTGTTTTGTTGATAAAATCCATTGGTGAATCTTGTCTACTTTTAATGGTATTATATATATATATATATATATATATATATATAGACTTTTATATACATATATATATATATATATATATATATATATATATATATATATATATATATATATATATATATATATATATATATATATATTGTAAAAAAATTGTTAATAGAAAAAAAAATGTTAAAAAAAACAGTGGTTTCAAACAGTGATTTTTTTTTATTTAAACTATTTAAAAAATTAAAAATGATTTTAAAAAATAATAAGTATTATGCATCAGTCTAAAATAATCCGTTTACAAACATTCTAAGGAATATATTTGAAAGGAAATCTTTAAAAAGCACAACAGATTTTTCCACTAACTCATAAAAGACATACTTTGTACCGTTTAGCATCAGCAACTTTGGCTCAGTTCGTAAGAATTTGTTCCGCAATCTGAAGGTCCTGAGGACGGCGTGAACTAAATTATCCAAAATAACAATTAAGTAAAATAACATAGCAGCTTAAAATCCCTCGGTGATTTCGAATTCTTTGAAGATTAATCGGTAAATCATTTTTAAAAATTATATTAAATTATTACTATTATAAATCAAACTTAGTAACGGAAAGTTACTGATTCTTACACCGGAGTTTTCCCTTCTTGTATTTCCCACAACGGAAAATCTACTAACGGAACGGTAAAAGTTCGACTACATTGCTGCCGGTAGTTTCACCTGGAATTCACAGATTTTTTTTTAACAGTGTATTCTTAACTATTATAGTTAGTTATAGTAATATTATTTAACTACTATACTAACTTATGTTATTAATATTTACTTATAAATGGTCTCTTATAAATTATTATGTTTTAGAATTACTTATGCTTAACTTAATATGGTTAGCTATAGTAATATTATTTAATTACTATAACTAACTTATGTTATTAATATTTACTTATAAACGGTCTCTTATAAACTCTTATGTTTTAAAAATACCTCTTATAAAAAGAAATAAGTTAAATTTTCTACATGTATCGCAGTAACATAAAATAGTGTCATACTAAAAAATCGAACGATCATATTTTCTAATAGCATAGTATAAAAAGATTATGATTACGAAATTTTAATACTGATAATTAAAATAATAAAAAAAATTCATATATATTTATACTTTTTTTTACAAACTTATGTACCATTTCAAAGTTTATACTGGAAAAATTCTAGCAACGTGTCAAAAACTTTTTCTGAAAAAAAAAAACACGAGTAAAAATTACTTAATCGATAAATAGAGAAATCTTTCTTTGACTGCTTTAAAAAGTCTCCTGTTATAAAAAGTAGATTCTGCTATTTACGCCATTCTGTTTCTTTACTTTTTAACATTTTTCATACAATTGAGCCACGTGCCATATTCTCTTTTGTCTAAAACAGATTAGTAAAAATTTTTGTTCGTGCTTTCGGTTTTCAATAATTTAAAAATTTTCGCCAATAGTTTCAAAAATAAATTTTTTAAATAGCGTAATTTTTTGACTGAAGAAAAACTTTTCTATTGTTTTTTATGATTATTTTAGTATTTGTACACGTTTATTTTTATGTGATAAATATATCAATTTTTTTTTCTTCACATTTTATTTCAGGTAGCTCCGTACAACAAATTTTCTATTAAAATATTGTATGTGAATATTGTGTTGATAATGTAGATCCGTAAAACATGCAATCATCTCATTGAATTCACTGATTAAAATCTAGATTCGCATATTAAAATGCAATCTGTATGGCACGTCATATCTTCGTGGAAAGCACCTAAAAACGACAAACTGACGAGAAAGCTTTTGTTTTCCTTTACTATGAAATAATTTTAACTCGAAGGTAGAGAAAATCTTTGTGTAATTTCATGGAATTTATTATAATAATCTTGTTTACAGTTATTGGATATTTTTTTATTGTTGTGTTTAAGTTTGTTAAATAAAATCAAGAAAACACCTCAAGACTTTATGTATAATATTCAAACATTTCACCCAAATAAAGTCATAATATTCTACAAATTTCGAATTCTTGGAATTTAGCTGTTTACAATTATTATTAACACCTTTTTATTAAAACGCAAATAAAAGTCAAAAGTTAAATAATAGATCGATTTTTTTATATATATATTAAACAAAAGCGGTTTTTTTGTAGTTTTCTGTCAGTAACAGATGGGTATGACTTTTAACATTCATATTAGGAGTATTAATTAAGAATCTCTTGGTTGAAACTGCCAATGTCCTGCCGACTGAGCAATCCCGGAAAATTTTGGAGGATGTAATGTAGACAACTAAACCTAGTTCGATATCTGATTCAAATCCTGGTTTGGACATTTTTAGAGAAATTAGAAAATTGCAATTCATACGATTTATTTACTAATTTGAATAATTGTGTTAAACCTTATCTAATGTTATAGGTTTATACTTTATCCTTTAGAAAAATGATTTCCCTTTCTGTGGTTTTGAATGATTATATAAGCGAAAATGTTTGTCAGAACTATTTTTTCCAACCATGTACAAAGAACTTGCAAAAATGCTGTGATGCCTAAGCATTCAAATTAGTTTTCAAATGCCTCTATTATCTCATTACTCGCTGGTGTTGGTTTCACGTAATGTTCAAAATAACTGCACCCACCACTATTTATAAATTAAGAAATTGCACTTACTTAAGAACTTAAATATTTAAAATTATAGCAATTGAAAATTATCTTTCAAAGTTTGTAATTGAAAACTACATTTCACATAAAAAGTTGAAAATTTTAAACTTTTAGTTTTGGCTATAAATGGGTTAAAGGGCGTCCGATGCATTTCACTTTAATATTGGCTTTTCATATGAAATAGGGATTATTAATTAGCGCATTAATTATTATTTTAGATCTATTGCAATTTTTGAAATGGACTTTTCTAGGAAACAGGTTCCTACAACAAATGCTAAAGAAATCTAAAAGGAAGGTTGTAAATTTAGTGGTAGCTAATAAATGCGTCGAATATTATAATTAGAGAAATTTTAATGAATATTTTAACTATTTGAAATAAATAAACTGCACAGAAATGACTATTATTAACTAATTTTATAAAAATATATTTATATTAAATTATTGGAAATAAAATGGGTAAATATTTGTTCTCACTAGAGTTCTTATGATAAAACATAAACAGTTCAGTTTTGGAAGTGATTTGCACGACAACTTTGTTAGTATTGACCAAAAAATACATGAGAAACATCATTGTTCGAAATTTCTTGTAATGCGTATTTGCTAGGTTTATTTTCACTAGATTACTTTTATAGTTCAATATAAGTTTAATTATATTTTATTGCTAAAATAGTTACACATTAAAACTTAACATATGACTTATCATGTGTCAATAAATAATTGTGTGTGTGTCACTATTACGTGGAACTATGTATATGGGTAAATCAACTAAAATATGCAACGACATTATAAATTAAATCTCTTCAATAAATGTTTATCTCATCTAAACATTACGATAGCTCTTTAATTTAACAAGCATAATTCCTTCGTTCTAGGGCATTACCTCGTAACATTCTCCCTTAATCAATCCAATGAATTTACAATAGAAGCAGAAACAGCCTTGAAATGACAGATTTGATCGGGTAACTTTTGTGTAAAATAATCCATACATTTATAAATTTTTGTTTAAATATATAATTAAAGCATAGATTAAATACGATTTCAGTAAAGAATACTTAATTAAGGTACGCATAAATATGTTTTGGGGCTAGGTTATTGAAAGCGAAATGTGAATTAACTAATGATCGATATTGCGTATTAGGTTTTCAAATTTCATGTAACATCTAAGAAATGTAATTCTTAGAAAATGAGACAAGATTTGTACAATTGTTACAAAATTGATATGAAATTTGAACTGAATACGAGTTTTATATACATATACTAAAATTCAGTTTTTCAATAGTAAAAGAAAAAGCGAAGCTAAAAGAATAGCTGAAAGCTGTGGCTAAAAAAATTATATGATACCAAATTTCCCAGATTATTCATTATTTTTTGTTTATAGAAATTAATCCAGTTATGAAAAAAAGCTTTATTTATGTGAACTGTTCACATGTGCCCCAGTCTCCCCTATATCATTACTGTCTAACATTTCTATTGCAGAAATTTGAGTTCATATTTTAATTATTTGAAGTAAATAGACTACACAAAATTTACTATTATTAACTGACTTTATGTTAAATTATTGAAATAAAATGGGGAAGTATTTGTTCTCATTAGAGTCATTTTTATTAAAAATAAACAGTCCAATGTTGAAATTTTTTGCACGACAAACCAAACTATTCCGTGAAAACATCATTGTTCGAAATTTTTTTAATATGTAGTTACTAGGTTTCTTTTCACTAGGTTACTTTTTATAGTTCAACGTAACTTTAATTATTTTTTACTATTGAAGCAGTTACATATTAAAGCTTAACACTTGTCTTACAATGTTACAGTAAAGAATTGTGTGTGTGTGTCACTATTACTTGAAACTACATATATGGGTGTATCAGTTAAAATATGCAATGATATTATAAATTAAATCTACGTCTAAATATTACCCAGATAGTACTTTAATATAAGAAGCATAATTCGTACGTTCTCGGTCATTACCTCGTTACATTCTCACTTAATAAATCCTATGAATTTACAGTATAAGCAGAAACAGTCGTAAAATGACACATTTGGTCAGTTAGCCTTTGTGTAAAGTAATCCATACATTTAGAAATTTATGTTTAAATGTATAATTAATGTGTAGATTAAATACAATTTCGTAAAGAATACTTAATTAAGGTATGCATAAATATGTTTTGGGGCTAGGTTGTAGGGGAAATGTGCATTAACTAATGACCAATATTGAGTATAATGTTTTCAAGTTTAATGTAACATCTAGGAAATGTAATTCTTAAAAAATGGTACAAGATTTGTACAAGTGTTACTAAATTGATTTGAAATTCTAAACGAACAAATATCTCTGCAATATATATTTTATATATATATAGAAAGAACAAACTTTTCAAATGAAAAAATAAAGCCAAGCTAAGTACAAAAAAGTTGAAAGTTGTGGCTAGAAAACGGTGTGATATCAAATATCAAATGTTATATCATGGTACTTATTTATAATTCTCCAGTAAAAAAATTACCATTTGTAAATCGAGTGCCTTCCTTGTTTTGTCCGTTCATCGCATGGGCAACGTGTTTTTGCAAGTCATGTTTTGCTCGAACCACATACATGTATCCATATTCCAATCATTATTATTCTTTATTCTAACCAGTAAAATCTTATTGTAAATTTTGTATTATTTAACACCGAGTATTTTTCAGGCTCAATTAAGCAAAATTTCGGTTTTGAAAGATCATTGATAAAAGATTAAAATTTCTGGAAAAGACGTGAAAAAATAGACATTATTTGAACGTTTTTTCAAAAATATTGATCAGTTAAGTGTTAAAATAATTACATATTAAAACTTAACATGATGCTTACAATGTTTCAATAAAGAATTATGTCCTGCGTCGTTATTACTAGAAACTACGTATATGGCAATATCAGTTGAAATATGCAACGATATTATAAATTAAATCTCTTCAATAAATCTTTATCGCATCTAAACATTACGATAGGACTTTAGTTTCACAAACCAAATTCCTAGGACATTACAATACAAGCAGAAATAGCCTTGAAATGACATATTTGATGAGGTAACTTTTGTGTAAAGCTAACCATATATTTAGAAATTTCTATTTAAATGTATAATTAAAGCATAGATTAAATGCGATTTCAGTAAAGAATACTTAATTAAGGTATGCATAAATACGTTTTGGGGATAGGTTGAAAGCGAAATGTGCATTAGCTAATGATCGATATTTAGTATTAGATTTTCAAATTCCATGTAACATCTATGAAATGTAATTCTTAGGAAATGATACAAGATTTGTCAAATTCTTACAAAATTGACATGAAATTTGAACTAAACAAGAGTTTTATACATTATAATATATATAGTGATTTTTGATTAGAGCAACAATCTTCGATTTACATTTCTTCAATATTTGAAAGGGGACGTTTTCTAGTAAACGGGTCACTACAACATATACTAACAAATTTAAATTGATGGTAGTAAATTTAGTGGCAAGTGGTGATTTTGCCGAACATTACTATTATAATAACTTTAGTTTATAATTTAAACTTTTTTAATAAATAGACTGCACAAAAAATGACAATTATTAACTAACTTTATAAACAAAATCTTTATACTTAATTATTGGGTATAAAAAGGGGAAGTATTTGTTCATACAAGGATTATTTTGACAAAAGATAGACAGTCCAATCTTGGAATTGTTCAGCACCAGAACATTGACAGTATTGACCAGATAAAGCCGGGAGAAATAACATTCTTCAAAATTTCTTTCAACGCGCAGTTACTATGTTCATTTTCATTAGATTATTTTTTAAAGTTCAATGCAACGTAAAATACATTTTATTTTTAAAACAGTTACATAATAAAACTTAACATATGGCTTATAATGTTTCAATAAAGAATTTGGTGTGTGACTCTATTACTTAAAACTATGTATATGAGTATATCAGCTAAAATATGCAATGATATTATAAACTAAATATATTCAATAAATCTGTATCGCATCTAAACATTACGATAGCACTTTAATTAAACAAGCATAATTCCTACGTTCTAGGACATTACCTTGTTGCATTCACACTTAATCAGTCCTATGAATTTAGAATACAAGCAGAAACAGCCTTGAAATGACAGATTTGATCGGGTAGCTGTTGTGTAAAGCTATCCGTTTAGAAATTTATGTTTAAATGTATAATTAAAGAATAGATTAAATACGATTTCAGTAAAGAATACTTAATTAAGGTATGCATAAATATGTTTTAGTGTTAGATTGTAGCCGAAATGTGCATTAATCAATGATCAATTTTGAGTGTTAGGTTTTCAAAATTAATGAAATATCTAGGAAATGTAATTCTTAGGAAATGAGTCAAGATTTGTAACTGTTACAAAATGACGTGAATTTTGAACTAGACAAGAGTTTTATACTTACTAAAAACAACTTTTTCCAAAACAAAAAAAGAGAAAAAAGAAAAAGCTGAAAGTTGTGGCTAAAAATGGTGTGATAGCAAATTCCCAACTTCATAATTACAGAACTTATTTAACATTTTCCATTTAAAAATTTACCATCTTTAATCCGAGTCCTTCGTATATTTTGATAGAAATCCTTTTCTCTTATACTAAATAGATCACAGCGTGTTTCTGAAGTTTCAAATATTTTAAAATTATGCATGATGGGCTTTGCGGTGATCTTTCCATATTTGACACAAATTTCTATGTAACCAAATCCACAGTTAAAATACAAAATACAAAATTGTTACTTAAACAAATATTTTAAGTTTTTCCTTTACGGACTTGTATCAAAAGAATTTTATCCCTTAAAATAATATTGATTCATTGTGTGATTTATTTCATAGAGTAATTAGTGATTTAAAATCAATGAAGAACAATTTCTTTTCAGAAATTATCTGTTTTTTATCTCTCTCCAGTTTAAAAGAAAACTTCGACATTCTTATTAAATCAAATATTTTATGCCTTTCTTTCTCGGAATTGTGTTTAAAAATTTGTGTGTTAAGATAATGGTGATGCATCTACTGGATCCCTCTAATAATTACTCTTTTAGAGTAATTAATCATTTAAAAGCAGTAACAGTCAACATTCTTTCTCGAAATAAAAATACTTCTCAATGTATTTACCCGGAGTTAAAATCTGAAGTTCTAATTTATTATATATGCAAACTCATTACGCTTTAGTCTACGAACTTGGGTTACTTAAAATATCAAATCAAATCGACTTGAATTTTCAAAAACAAGCTGATTTTTGTAAAGACTTCAAAATACACAAGCTTTTATTCTAATGAGATATTGTTTTGCCGATAGACATTAAAATGCCTTTGAATAAGTTAGATATAAGTTCGTGCTCTCTGAAACACTTATGTTAGTTAGTTCTGTTATGTCACAGTGCAAACGCAAGTTAATATAAGACTGTCAATAGTAACTTTTTTAAATTTTTTTTTAAATAATTGTTTATTTAGAAAATTAAGAAGCGTCCAACACAATGAGTATCATATTGAAACAAATGTGAACAAATTAATAAAAATTCGTCGCTAGTACGTACCCTAGAATAGAATAATCTTGATTTTTCTTCTAAATGCTTAACAAACAAAAAAGAAAAAAGCATGCATTAAGCACAGATAAAGAAATATTTTTCAACACATTCAGAAAAATGAAACAAAACTGCACCGTTTAAAAAATGAAAATATTCTGTCTGATTCAATCATATGGAAATATATAACACATTTGAAAACGAAATTTCAGCTGTTCCTATCAACAATCGGAAAATTATTCTGATATTTTTTTCAGTAGTCCTCTATATGATATATAGATTATTATTTATTACCTATGTCACTATACTATGTTAATAATTATGTTACTATGTCACATAGACTATTAACATGTCAAAAATTAGTTAACTCAAGATATACCTCGGTTGGAAATTCCTTTTCATTGATTTTCTGTAATAAGGAGAAATGGCATCACGAACAATCATTTCGTACCTTTGATTATTCGACAAACACAGTGTTAAACCTACGAGTAAACCACTCGTGGTATTAGTTTTTGGCTTATGCATCACATATCTTAAACTTTTGAACTGTCGGCTCTTAGACTAAAACGTAAAAGTAATGAAACTCAATGATTTATATCAGTTTCAGTATATCTGAAATAGTGTAAACTTATTAAAATTCTCTTCATACGAGTTTTCGCCGTACACTGAGAAAATAGAATATGGTTTTGGTATGTAAATTGTGGCTTTGAAAAAAATAGTTCCATGTTATCCTTGTAGACACTAACTCTCTTTTTTAGATAGTTCTACAGTCTTCTACTCGAATTCAAGAGCGTTTTTCTATATTCTCGTTGTCCAAATCTATAAAAAAACTCTGCAAATAGATGCGAACTCAAGAAGTTAGTTTTAGTAACCATAATTCTAGTTTACGAAACCAATCACGAAAACAAACGATAATTTCTCGTTACTCAAATAATTTAATATCTTTTGTCACCTAGAAAAAAGCGATTAGAAATTCTAGATCATTTTCTCTATTCAGTTAATTTGTTCAGTTTATTCGCATAGTTAGGAAATCCATATTTCTAGTTTAGGGATTTAGAAAGTTACTAACTATTCATTCTAGGTGAAGGCGGTATATTTTTTTCTCATTACACCATATGCAATGGAAATCTTTTGAGTGCCCTGTAGATAATTAATAAAATGTTGTGAATACCGTCTTATAGCATAATCGAAGTAAAATTATATCTTACTAAAATAATCTTTAATAGATTTTTCCCTTACACCTTAATATAAGGGAATTGTTTTGAGTGCCCCTGTAAATAGACTATTAATCCTACATACTTTATGCACAATAACAAGCATGCTTTGGTGACCCCAACTAGCCTTTATCAGTTGCATGAAAATCCGAGCATATTTATGGGATTTGGAGCGTGGACAGAAGGACAGATATGGTAAATGCTTAAACACTTTTCAAATTTATTAGAAAGTGTTAAAAGCAGAAGACGATGTTAGCAATCATTTGGAAGAAATTATCAGAATCCATGCAGATAATGTAACTTTGTACAACACTGTAGACATTTTTGAAAAAATTTAATACAACAAATTTATTTTTACTAAATTAATTAATACTAATAAATATTTACTTAAAATTGAAGAAACTCGTACTTAAATTTGCAACTTTTTTTTCGAAGTTATCTTTGAAGTTTTCATTAGTGTATGTGACTATTCCAGAGGCATTCATTATAAATAGAAGTTTTCATATACAATTTCATAAAAACAATTCAAAAATATGCATTAAAATATTTAATTGCTATAAAGGACGTTAAATATTGATAAAAAAATTTATTAAGATCTTTTAATGTTTTTATTAATATTTAACGTTCTTTATAGCAATTAAATATTTCAATGCATATTTTTGAATTATTCCAGAGGCTATTTTATTTCAAACCTTTAGAAAAAACTCAAACTTTACATGAAACATAGATACATTTTCTCCAAAAAATTTTTGAATTGCGTATTTTTTTTTAAGTATTCGTTTTTAGCCTTTAGAAACACATTTATCATATTCTAAAACCGTTCTTTTTCTGTTTCTAGCTGAGTTTTTATTTTTTAACTGCAAAATTATTGTACTTTTGTTTTAAATTTATCTACATTTTTTAACATGATATAAATCTAAAGTAAATGATGCTACTAATAAATATCCACTGTTCTAATTGAATTAGACAAAACTTATCAGATTAACATAAATTTAAAAAATACTTTTCAATCAAAATTACGAATTCAATTTTAGTCTAAAATGTAAATATTGTTCTGGCCAATATTTTTAAAATTTTCATTTACCTAACTGAATCAATTCAAGTATTCGTTTCGTGACATGTTTTGTTAGTACCAATTACCTGTCAAATTGTTTAAAGCAACAGGAAATGTAATCCACCCTACAAATAATGCACCCAGATTTTGACTTTTTAACCAGTTTTTTTAGATTAAAGCTGGATGCCAAGTGCTATTTGCAAATGTCTGCTTTATCATGCTTCCAGTGTTCGGTTGTAGACTGAAACTCAGTTAACCAACTAAATTAAAATAATTTTCCGGTGCGAATAGTTACATATTAACAATCAAGAGTCGAGATCATGAGCTAAGAACATATATTTTGATGTATTCAGTATTCCTTAGAAACCATGACCTACTTTTGTAAAAAGTATGTCGATCTCTGGGCTTTCTCTAAAAATGATCGAGCTCCGACAATCAGTCATTAAATAATTGAACTATAAATAAAAATGTGCGATGTGCAAAGAAGAGTCCACCCCATTTACTACTACCTACCTGCTTATAATATACCTTTTACATTACATACATTTGGATATATGCCTGTGTCGAAAATTCGGCAATTTTTGTGAAATTTGCTGAGATAAAACAAAATTTGTTGCACAGGAATGAAGCGATAAGTGGCTCATGTAGGGAAATTTCTACTCAGGTTCCATTTTGAACAAAATTAGAATTGCTTCATAGGCACGCAAACTGACAAAAGATTGAAACCAAGAGCGCATTTTTTGAGGCAAATATTTAATCTTACTTTTTTCTGCAATTATTTTATGACTGCTTCTGTTTAAAGGAAGTTTTTCAAATGGACTCCGTCTGTGGTAAAATTTTTCGTGTCTTGACCACATATTTTGTTATCCCTGGGTGATTCATTCGAGTGCACACATGTTGTTCTTTTAAAGTACCCTATATGTTTAAATATCAAAATCTTCCTTTTAGCATTAAACATTTAAAATCGTATAACAAGATGAATCCTCAAGCAGAGAATTTTTTGAGCAAACGATCACACTTTGTTTTCACGCTAACAATTTGCATTTCTGCTCATTTTGGTAAGGCTCTTTTGTTGTGTTAAGCATCTTGGTGATTTTCTTATGTAAGAAAAAAGGTGAAAAAATGAATTTCTCAGTAGAGGAATGGATTATTACTCGGTAGTTTTTATATAACAATCGTTTTAACTGCTGTTACTTTGGCGTGATGTGTTTTTAAGCTTCTCTACACCTCCCCCCCCAGGCTGTCGTTTGACCATGAATTACTTCTAGTATCGTTGTAGAATATCATATATATATCGTTTGGTGGTATTTTTGGTAAAAAAAGACTCACGATTAACTCATTCCCTTCAGGAGTTTTGCTTCGCAAAACGTGTACACACGCGTACGCAGACTCGTACTCTTTTGACTCCATTCTCGAAAAACACAGAATATTTAATGAACTCTCGAAAACTAGCGTGCTTTTGGATAAGTTAATGCAAGACTTCATGTCCTGGTTTCGTCTTATTTGCAATTCTTTGTCATTTTTCATAACTGCAAAGATTGTGCGGATTTTAAGGAAACAGTCCTGTCTTATATAATTATGACAAAATAGTATGTATTGTCGTATCTTTAAGTACTTTTTAACCCATTATGTATGTCAGTATTCCAGCTAGTTTTTAACAACAAATTGTTCTCGTATTAGAATCCTTATTTATTTCAGTGTTTATTTATAAGGTCAAATCTTCATCTTTATTCAATATTTTCTGAAATTTTTAAGAGTTGCAGTTTAAACCGGCAGGATGGGCACGAAGTGTTTAAACATCCCATGCCTGAAAATATTCATCAACTGTCTTCACCTATAAATCAAAGTGTTCAGATTCATCAGTAACTGCTTCCAAGGTTACCTTCCGCTCGCAGCGTATGAAAATAATGACTACAGACTCGAACGCTTTTGTGTGTCCAGACATTCAAAAAATCTAACATTTCTGATCCATGTACACTTCAATTATTATGGAAATTCATAAGTTTCAGTATTTTTATCCACAATGATGTATAATTTAATTATAATAAAAGTTGTAAAGAAAAATCATTAAGAACTACAAGGGAAAATTTAAGATTTTCTGACAAGAAAAATAAAGGTGAAGGCTTTTTAATTACTTTTTATTTTCTTTTTTACTTAATGTTAATTTAACATTTTAGTTATCTTTTTTCACGAGAAAGAGTAATTTTCATGAATTCCATTAATAGATAGAGTTCTTACGATTTTGTTCGTATTTATACTGTTTAATATGTACGGGATGAGCTGACACCACATGCTCGTTCTGGTGTTATATTTTACGTAGCTCGCCCTGCAGAGTTAATTATACTAACAAAATAATAATATATACACTGTAAAAAAAATTCAAGAGGTTACTAAAATTTTTTTAGTAAATTTGTATTCCACAGATTTTTTTAGTAACCATTACAAACATTTTTTTTTGCAACTGAAACAAGCATTTATTTTGTAAAGTGAACAAAAGAATTTTTTGTATAACTAACTTAAAAATTTTTAGTGTGAGCCACCAAGCAAATTTTAGTAATAGCTCCAAAATTATTTTTAATAACCATTACATAGGCCCGAAGGGCAAGAGGTTTCTTCGAGCTGCATCCAGACTTCTGAAGCGGAAGATTTTCGGCAAAACTGCAATAGATAGCAGCACCAAACATTGCTAACTGCTCCGAAAGGATTTTCACAATCCCTTTACTAACGAGTACTTACACAACATACCGTAATTTCGGGTGTATAAGCCGCAGCTCAAACAATTCTTTTTCGACCCAGAATTTTTTAAAAAACAAATATAACTAGTCAGATCGCCGTAAATATTTTTCTTCAATCACTAAATAAGATTTCTGGGTCCAAAAAGAATTGTTTGATCTGCGGCTTATACACCCGAAATTACGGTACATTCGGGGCGTATTTGGCAGTGCCCAGAATCGAACACGGGACCTTTTAGTCAGGAGTCCGCTACTATAACCACTATGCTATCAAGGCCACACCAAGTGAGTTTTAGTAATAGTTATTAAAAATATAAAACTATTAACTCTCTTCGTTGCTAACTTTTTTCTAGTAATTCTTACAGATTTTCTTGAAACCGACTAAGATTACTAAAAATTTTTTAGTAATTACAAGGATCACTAAAGTTTTTTTAGTAGATCGACCCCTTTTTTTTACAGTGTAGATCGCAAATAAACATTTTATTAACAGATATTTGCGAGATATATATTTGAATTTTAATATTTTATTGAAATTTTAGAAGCACGTTTAAACTGTGTTTTTTCTTTTTTTCTCTTTCGTAAGAAAATTTTATCGGTAACACTATCAAAATAGTATTTGATCAATGCACAAATTCTTTAAAAATCTATGCTCCAGCTGTTCACGAGATTTGCTTTCGTGTCATTTTTTAGGAATACAAAATTTTAACCGTGTATCATATTTTCGCAGAATTATCGATAGCATGAAATATAGAAATTTAAAAATCTGAAGATATATCCAATTCTGAAGCATGAAGCAGTAGGAAATTTTAGTAAAAAAAAATTTGACACATTTTATGCAAGTAAGATATCAATTATGATATAACAATCTTTATCACATAGAATACATTAGAAAAGGAAAGACTATAAAAACATGCTTCATATAAATTTAATAATTAAAAGATACAAGAAAAGGATTTTATTTTAAATGGGTCTGAGGCAAATTTAAAAATAATTTTAATTTATTGAATTAAAATTTTGATTTTTTATGATGGTTAACCATATTATTTGTAAACAAAAACACATAATAAAATTTGTCATAATTATTTTTAAAAATTTAAAAATTTAAAATTTATGAAAAAAGTGGAGTGGTGTAAAAGCGTTATAACTCAAAGTGTTATTTATAGAATTTCATTTTTTTTTTAATATTCAAATTAACAAAAAAAATCTACATTTTAATTTTGATCAGCATTTTTTTTTTAAATACTAATTTAGAAATATATTTATAAATATAAAGTAAAATTTGAAAAAAAAATGTAACTTTTATTTTAAAAAATCATATTTTCAAAAAAAAATCAAATTTGCTGCTTCAAAATTAAAGTAAAACAATCAAAATAAGACATGTTTCAAGTTTGAATCATTTATCTTCATGGTTCTTGAGTTATACCGATTTAAATCCAAGAAATGGTGAAAAAATCCGCCAAGAAGTAAAACGCATTTTTACAAGAAGACATCTCGTGACAAATACAGCTTGCAAACTACATTTTGAAAAAAAAAAAAAAAAAAAAAAAAAAAAAACGAAAGAACTAATATTTCCTGATTCAATTAAAGTAGAAACATAATTTAAACATCATTTTAAGCATGAAAAAAAGACAAGAAAATTTTAATGCAATAAAATATTTTTAGATATTTTTAAAATCTATGTATCCTGGACACCCTTAGATAGCAAAAGCTTTTTCTAGGCCAAGTTCTTTCTTTTTAACTAGACCAAGGACAATATCAAATTAAAAAGCGCATGATACATTTAATTTATTTATATTCAATAACTCTTTATTCCGATTTTCACGTTCATTGTATTCGTAATTTTTATTTTTCTATATACATTCTGAGGATGACTCTATTAATTTTGAGTTGAAACATGTATATAAAAATGTTTTAATATATTTTAAATGTTTTTGTTATTATACAACGTCTTAGAAGCAAAATGTTTTTTATAATATAAATTATTATATTTTTATGTAGAATATATGTTATTAGTATTACGAAAACGAACTAAAACTACTAAACTACTAAACCGAAAAATCGTTTTAGTTTGTATCCTTTTTTAAATATAATGTTCTGATTTAGCACTTCCTAACAAGGCACATATAAATACGCATGTTTGATGACGGTGCATACGCCTGCAGTTACAACAAGAGCATTATTTAAAAAATAGAAGTTTAAATTATTCATATTGCTGCCGTGTAAAATGGAATTACATCAAATTTTATGCTTTGAAGTATTTTCTATTAATATAAATTTTTTTATCATTGTGTATTTCAATACGTGCATGCAAATATCTAATATAAAGCATTAAAAATAGTCTTCAAGTTCTGAACAATTAAAATATGATGTATATTTAATACAAATACTTGGACTTGGACTTGGACGAGATAATTGTCAGAGTGCCTGGAGAGATCAACTCCTTACCTCTAGTAGAGAAATGATACATTGAACAATTCAAGTCATAGCCAAAGTCTGACAAACATAACGTCAGAAACAAGGGGGGGGGAGAAGCCGGGTCCCAAAAAATAAAGGCCCTTTAAGGGCACCATACAAAAAAAATAACATAGATAAGAGTATAAGAGAAATAAAAATATTTACAAAAATTTACAAAAGTATTTACAAAATAAAGACTAGGAGATGGTGAACGTTCAGGAAGGAAAACCCTATCAATGAGATAAAAACTAGGAAAAATTATCCTGAGTCGATGTTTTCAGGGAGACGTAGGGTTGCTCGTGGTCTTCTCCAACGAGCATTTACATCATAATTAGAAATGTTATGCAAAGCAGGATTTGGAATAGAAGGAATGTTGTCAAAAAACTTTATGGCTTGATTTTTGATAACAGAACGAATAGGAGGAATATTAAGGTCTGAATGGATAACAGTATTTCTGCGATACCAAGGAGAGTGAACAATACCACGGAGAGTCTTGTTTTGAACCACCTGAATTTTTTGCAGATTGGTTTTAGCCGCTGAACCCCAGATCTGAGCGCAATAAAGAAGAATGGGACGAAGTACTGCTTTGTATAACAGTACCTTATTGCTCATACTCATCTCATGACTGTACAGGAGATGGGCGAGGTCTTTTTTTGGTTTGTAGAACTTCTGGACGGTATAGTCGATATGCTTGCGCCAAGTGAGAGTGCTGTCCAGGAATAGACCCAGATATTTTACCTCCCGTCCAAAGGTAATAAAGGCGCCATCAAGAAAGAGAGGAGGAGGAGTGGAGCGGTTACGAGTAAAAATAACAGCCTGCGATTTATTAGTTAATTTTAATTCGCCATTTGGTGAAGAAGCATTCAAGTTTGCGTATGTGTTGTTGTAGATACTCGTGCATAATAAAAAGATTTTTATCACGAGCCATCACAGTTGTATCGTCCGCATAAATAGCCAACAACGTATGTGGAGAAGTGGGAATGTCATAGATATAAGCTTTGTAAAGCCAGGGGCCCAATTTGGAGCCTTGTGGCACGCACGCAATAATTGGACGAGGAGTGGAAAGGATGTTGGCATAGCGAACGCAGAATGTTCTGCCACGAAGGTATTTAAGGGTGAAGTGCACATGTGCAGTGGGAACTTTTAACTTTAAGAGCTTGTAAATAAAGCCAGATAGCCAAACTGTGTCAAAAGCCTTCGCGACATTAATAAAAAGAGAGCCAACATACTCAGAATTGTCAAATCCATCATGAATGAATTCAACCACCCTAAGCAGTTGGTGTGCAGTGGAGTGTTTGGGCCTGAAGCCAAATTGTTCAGGTATGTCAGGTAAAAAATTTTGAAGGCGATTAAGAAAAATATGCTCAGTAAGTTTACCAAGGACAGGAAGCAAGCTAATGGGTCTGTAACTCCTAGCCATAGAAGGGTCTTCTCCAGGTTTCTTAATCGGAACAATAACAGCCTTTTTCCATTCATCTGGGAAATAATGAAAATTAAAGCAAGCGTTGATCAGAATGGCTAGATAACCAGCATACTGAAGAGGGAGATTTTTGATGGCCACATTAGTAATCCCATCATGCCCAGGGGCCTTTTTGTTGGGTAGATTTTTAATCACCGCAATGACTTCTTCAGGGTTGGTCCGTTCAATTGATCTGATAGGCTCACGGGCCCAAAATCTGCCAATAACATGGTCAACCCGATCTATAGTGTCTGCATTAAAGACATCACTATGCGGTTGAAATTGACCTTCATACTGATCAGCAAGTACCTCCACTTTTTCCTTGTCGAGGCATTTGTGTCCAGCATCCGTATGGAGGGGGGGGGGATAGGGGTAAAGGGTTTCCTAACTCTTTTCAAATAATTCCAAATAGAATTATCCGTCGGAGTCAGGGAGGTAATAAAGTCAGTCCATTTATTGGATTTAAAATTTTTGATGTCTCTTTTAATAATAGCATTAAAGTGGTTCATATCTGCACGGACGCTGGGGTCCCTGTTGGCTTGCCAGGTGCGTCGGAGGCTATTAGGCTGTCTAATTTTGATTTTAATATCTCTAGGGAGAGATTGATAATTTTGTTGTGCCTGATGATATTTGGATGCCTCCAGAGAATTTTGAATTAATTTAGTAAGGTTAGTGACAGCCAAATTTATATCCTCGACAGAATTGAGTTCGTCGAAAGGTTTAATACAAATATTTACTGATAAAGAATTTTTGATGTACTGCAGACTTTTAAAAAAATTCTGGTTAGAAGTTTTGTAAAAAATAAAAGTTTCTGGGAATTTTGCAGTAACAAAGAAGGAACTTTTTTTTAATGTTTTAGAGAAAAAAAAAAAGAATTTTTTTTTCTGCGCACTTTTTTATTTATTTATTTATTTTTCTTTCTTTAATTATTTTTAACAGAAGACATAACTTTTTATCAAATAATCACAAGGTATTGAAGGAAAAAAAGTCTTCTAAACTCAAAGTCATGTACTCACATTCTAAAATATTAATTTGAAAATGTAACTTTTAAGATTTTTCGAGAAGTGATAATTGATATAGTTTTAAATAAATTCTAGAACAAGAAAAGAAAATGCATTACTATTTCTTGATATAACAGAAACAAAAGAAATTATAATGCAACCTCGAAATTTTAATCCCACAAATCCAAAACATTTCTCCTTTTTATTAAGGAATGACCACTGTGAAACCTCAAATAACATTTGCGTTCAACAATTTCGGGTTTTTTTTTTTCTTGAAAAATGAAAAATTCCTTTGGCACAGATATATTTCTAAAAAGTGTTGATTTTGTGGATTCTATCGTTTTATGTTGATTTTTTATCGCAAATTCTGTCAATGTTTATTAAAGATTACAAAAGACAATTCTCGAATCAGGAGTAATAACAAATTTGTATTGGTTTTTCGATAATGTTTTATTCATAAAAAAACATTTATACAATTATTTATACTATATTATGCATGCATGTAAAACATACATGCAAAAAATATAAATACAATAAACACTGCGTAAATAAATAATAAACAACGCATGTGAAATATATAAGATATGTAAAAACGCATAATGTCTTTTATATTACTCTCTAATGCTTTTCATACAAACTGTTATTGTAATTTTTACAATTTACAAAATGATAAATGTTTGCGCAAAGTACACTGATAAAAAAGGTTTATGTATGTGATATGTGATATTTTAGTATACTTTTATATTTTAGATTGTGCTGTGAAAGAATATGCCATTAAAAAGTTTACATGACCCACAGATTTAAAAAAAAAATCAAAATCTTTAAAATCTGAATTTTGTAGTATTTAATTAACACATATACCTTATGAAATTTATTATTTGGTATTTTAGTAATGAAAAACTTTTAAATAAACACTTATACAGCTTAAAATTAATGTTTAAAATACAGAAAATATGCATTGTTTATAAAGTTTCAAAAAATAGACAAAAAGTTTTGTAAAAAAAAGCTATTAATAAGAAATTTCATACTTTATGTACCGATAAATGTCTTATCTGTGAATTCTCTCTTATAGACACAATCACTAGCTTCCCTAATTAGGTTCCAACAGTAATCTCCAAGCATATTAGGGGTCCACCTGCATTGATATCAGGTTTCCTTTGCAGTAATATCCTAGGAGGAAGCGCTTTCCATGCTCGTCGCTCACAGCTCCCATATTTTAGGGCGGGAGAAATTTAGATGATATGCTAAAAAGTTAATTTTCAAGAACACTGAAATCCTAAATCTTTGGAACTTTTTACATGTCTTTAATTAATGTTTCATAGCTAGGACTTCGATGATTTACTAAGAAATGTGTCACAACATTTTAAAAATCGATCCATGCTGCTTTTTCTAAATCACTTAATTTATCATCAATATTTTTGTCCTTCATAAGGTGTCTAATTTATGGGACAACAAAAATACCCTCCTTTATTTTTTCATAGCTTAGCGATAGAAATTGTTCTTTCAGATATTGAAATCCTTATTCGAGATATCAATTTCCTTCTTTAGTCATAGCTTTAACGAAATTCTTCATCAATCCTAACTTTATGTGTAAAGGTGGGAGAATATTTTTCGTTTTATCCATTAGAGGAAAGTCTATGATATTTTTTTTTCACCTACAATATATGGTTTGCGCTCTGGCCACTTCTTTTTGATATAATGTTCATGCTTTGCTCTGCTATCCCACTCGCATACTCTGTAAAACATTTGTCTAACGTTATTCCATAAAATTGGTGGCAGCCTTGCTGCCTCCAATTTTGTGAAGTACTTTAACCGATATAACTGGTGTAACATTGTGAAGTTACACAGTAATATATGTTTAAATTACACCATTATATAAGTGAAAAATTACTCTGTAAAATGGAAGTCGCTGCTGCCAGCAATTTTATGGAGTAACGTAACACAAATGTTTTACAGTATAGGAAACAGCAATATTGTGTATAACCTTGTTGCATACCAAAAAGAAAGGCGATTACTTTAAAATCTGCACATATATTCCAATCATGATGTGAGTGATCAATTTCATGAAACAGTGCCTTCATACTTCCATGACTCTTTCATTATGCAAGAATATGCCATTGGAACAGACGGCAAGGAATTTTCATTGTGAAGAAATACAGACTTCAAGATGGTTTTCGAACCATCAATGAACAATTGTCATTGTTCAGAGTTACATAGACAATTTAATGCAGACATTTAATCTCTAATAACATTACAATAGCATAAATCACCTTTTCTTTTAAAAAATGTCGAATACTTCTTATGTCGATCTCGATAAATAGGTATCTTTGTATTGTTTATCTTAACCCAAGTAATTCTGAGTTTTTCTTATAAATTTAAGGCTCTCTCGAGATCATTTGATTCTTCTTGAATAATTAGCTGGGATTGTAATAATAGTATACAACAATGAAAAAAAGCAAATTAAATCTTCAAATATTTAATAGTGAACTTCGATACACAAAAATAACTTTAATTCGATGTTTCTTGATTATATTTCTGTCATTTGAATTGCTGACAGTAAAAATAAATAAATAAATAAAATATATAATAAAATAAGTTCAAATTATAACATTTAAGATGAATAGAATAAAATTAATGAGATCCTTGTACTTGATGTTGGCTGCAAAGAGATTTTATATTAGGCACTAATTTTGTCAGCTTTAATCTCAAATCCCCTCGTTTAGTGATGTCTAGTGAATTTCTTTTTTTTAGTAGTATATCGTTTACTGCACTAAAACCACATTCAGCAAGATATGAAGATGGGAAGGGTAACAATATTTTTCTTGCAAATTGTGTTGAATTAGGATATTTAGTTTCAGTCTCAGCACAAAGCCATGCCATATTGCCTTTTATTTTGATTAGAGCTCTAATTGAGTCATCGTTTTGAATTTCAGCGATTTAATCTCTGTATGGTGTTGAAAAATCAGATAAATCAACTAACATTGGTTGCATGACCCATGATGGAAAAACCATTTGCTTTAAATCAACGAATCTATCGTTCATATCAGAGGCCAATATTTTCAGATGAACGACAATGACAGTAATAGCGGTGTCTGTTACCTAGCATTTTTTTTAACCAGAAAAATAAGTCAAACTTTCTCTCAGAAATATGTTTTTGCCAATCGTCAACGGACGCAATAAAACCAAATATTTTCGCTTTTGCATCAATAAGTGTTTTGTTTTCTCCTTGAAGTTGTTTATTTAACGTATTCAACTTTTCAAAGATATCTGCTAAATAACTAACGTATGCTTTTTCATCAACGGTTTGTACGGCCTTTATGTCAAGCATTTCATTTAAAAATTCACCAAGAACATAGAACAACACCATGAATCTTTTGAAACAATTCCCTTTTGAGAGCCATCTTACTTCTGTGTTCAGTAAAAGCCGAACGTGGTCTGCATTTTTGTCTTCACAGAACTGCTTGAAAAGACGCTCGCATTTAGCATTGGATTTTATGGAGATTATACATCGTATAACGAATTTTAACACTTCATTAAGAACAGGTAAAATATTTTTGATACCAGAATCTCTCTATAAATTACGCAATGTACAAGAAGCATTTCTAAATTCTCATCTTTAATTAATTTTAAACATCCGGTCCCTTTCCCCATCATAGCAGGAGCACCATCAGCAGCACAAGATGTTATATTTGCTATTGGTGCACTGTTTTTATCTAAATAATACTTTGCATATTAAGAATGTCGGAGGCAGTCGTGGTGCTTTCGAGTGATTTACAGAACAGCATTTTTCGGCAAATTTATCGGAATGAAGGGACGTTCCCCCTGAATTATTATAGTAATTCTTTCCTAGAACGGCTAAAATTTTCTATCATTAACTATCAGCCAGATGAAGATATTCACTGTAGAATCCCAAAATCAAAATCTCTAATAAGACGCGTTTTAATTGGTTTAAAAAAACGTCCAGTGTCTGGCGATAGTGGCTTGATTTTTTATTCTATCGAAAATCAATTCGAAATATATATTTTTTAAGTTTTAAACCGGAAAATTTATATTGTAAAATGATTTTTAAAATTATTTGTTGCTTCATGTTAATAAAACAAAAGTACTTAGTTATTTTTTTAGGATTATAAGAGGATGACCGAATTTCACAGAATTCTCAAATTGCCCCCCTGTGGGGCGTAAGCCGCACGTTGGGAACCACTGCTCTAGACATTTTTCACATATATTAGAGAAAAATACGATAATTATAATCAAAATTTAAGTAAAAATGCATACAGAAAAAGAAATAGCAGTACACTCGTCCAGAAAAATAAGTTTCAACTGCCACGGATTTGCGTAAAAGCCAAGTGCTGTAGGGGCGGCTAGCGCTGTCTGTTCAAGGTCGTAACATAAAATTTACTAGTGTGACATGTGTTTCTACACTCTTGCTATATCTTCCATCATTGTAATAAGAAAAAAGAATGTTTGTGTGAATCGAACGTATGTCAGAGAATAATGTAATTTAATTATAGGATGCTTACATACTCCGAAACGTATGAATGAAATTTCACAAAATTGGAGGGTGATAGGAAGTTTTTTACAAACATATTTTTTCCAGCTGCTTGAAATGTATAAAAACAGAAAAAAAGATGGAGAAATAGAAAATTCATTAAAATTTGTTAATCAGAGGTATTAGAAAACATGCAATCTCATGAATTCAAAGCTTGTGATTTATTCATAAATTAAATTATCCAGGATTTCTAGGGTAACGTATTTCTTTGCAATAAAAAATGTAGCTTACAAGGTAATTTTTTGAAAAAAATCAATATCATAAATGATGATACTTCTAAAGCAATTAATAAGACGTGGCGTACATAATCTTCGTAGTAGGTATCTGTTTTCGTAAATTCTCTTGAACCCATAAATAAATAAAACAATCAGACATTCTGTTTTTTCCGAATTTAATGTCACCCCCAATGAGTAAAAATTATTATTATTATTATTATTATTATTATTATTGTTGTTGTTGTTGTTGTTATTATTATTATTATTATTATTATTATTATTATTATTATTATTATTATTATTATTATTATTATTATTATTATTATTATTATTAGGTTGAAAAGGTGTACAATTACTACAGTTTGATCATTTAAGTAAATGAGATAAATGTGAGAAACAAGATATATCCGAGTAAACAAGACACGCTTAAGCTTCATAGTACGTATTTGTTGATTTTTGCTTAAAAAAATTACATAATTTTTGACTAAAAAATGACAGCGTGTAAAATTTCTTCTACCACGTCTCTTATTTGTGTTATGGTTAATCTTGTATATGTCATGGCGTAAATAGTATTGGCAATATATTTAAGGCTAGAGACCGCTATCGCAATTACTTTTAACGCTAACAGATTGTTGCGAAAATAAAAAGCTACCGTCAATTTGGAGGAAAATGTTCATGTGGCATCTCATATATTATGGAATAACATTAAATACTTAAGGGTATTGTTAGATTCTGTCATATAAATAGATAAGAATGTTTGTGCAGATTCTTGAAAAAAATTATCCAAGTGATGTTTAATTATACTTGATGCTTTAGCGATCGATATTAAATACAGAATATTGGACAATATTGTTAACAGAGTTTGGAAATATTGAAGAATATTATTAAAAATAACAGAGAAAACATCATTACATTTTTGTCTTTTTTTCGCGCTCAGGGGATTAAAGCATACGATTTCAGTAAATTATTTAAAAACGCGCGATGAAGTTGAACTAAACTATGTCTAAATATGACTGGACTTGAACTGAATCGCCAAAAATCATATGCAAGTTTAATTATTATCTCACAACAAACAATACTTTTACATACATATCTAACAATACTAATACATAAAAGTCAAATTCCTCTTAGCTTTTAAATCAAGAAATAATTAAAAATAACTCCTTATATCTCCTACATACTAATTCATGTTTTGCATTTATTTTTTCCCAACTGCACAAAATATAAAATATGAGAATCATGGAAATACAAAAGTTTAATAACTTAACCAACCATGAAAAAACTCTTTCGACAAGCAAAAAGTTTTAGCTACAGAAATAATAACATACAAAGAATTAAATTAGGGTAGAGATATAAAGATAAGCTTCTTTCATTTTGAACTGACAGATACTTCAAAAGTATAACATTTTATGCTTGTAATTCCTAAAGACAATTAAGCGAAGCATAACATAACTTCAGCTGACAAAATTCTTTTCACATATTTCTCTTATTTTTATTTCTCGCGTGTGCATGCCGAAATTCGGAAACAAAGATTAATGATTAGTTTATATTATTAAGACTTCAAACATTAAAGTCTTAAGAATTATTATTTTGTTCACGGAATTTAAATTATTTTCAAAAGTGTTGTAGCAAATATTTTGAATTAGAAATCGAAGTTCGAAATTCTAAAAAGATGAGAAAGGAGTTTTTTACTTTCTTCTATGTTTTCAAGGAGAAAGTACTGGATTCGTGAAAATTTTCGAATTCCGGTTTTAAACGGATTTGCCCACTTTAGGCGTCAAAGATACCAAAATGCAATTATTTACAAAGTGTCAGTCTGTGTGTCTGTATTTAAAAAAAAATTTGGTGTGCATGGTTTTACAAAATATCTGTCTATGAATCTGCCTGTCTGTATGTGACATAAATATTATGGGAGCGCTATCTCAAGAACTAATGCACGGAATTTCACAAAACTTTAATTTCAGTTAGACCTTGATATAAACTGCATCTGATTAGTTTTTGGTGTATATCATCCAACACGTGGAGCTGCTATGCTGCTTTTTACACGATTTCCACAATAGCTATATCTCAATAACTAATGGACAGATTTTCATAAAACTTTACATTTAATTAATTCTTGATAAAATATGATGTTGATTACGTTTTGGTGTAAATTGTACAGCAGTTGACGCTGCTGTCCGACATTATTCATGATTATCCCAATAGGTCTATCTCACGAACTAATGCACCGATTTTCATACTCAAATTCAGTTAGTCCCTTATATAAATTAGTATTTTTTAGTTTCTAGAGAAAATCTATCAATAGGTGGTGCTTCTATCCAGTTTTTTACTTTTTCAGTGATAATTTTATATAAAAAACTATTACACGGATTTTCCTCAAATTTCAGATTCAGTTAGAACTTGAAATAAGTTGTTGCAGGTCAGGCTATGTTTCATTTTGATGGAAGTAATAATGTTTATGAAGTAGAAGAAAGTTTTGGGATTGCAAAATCCGACTAGTTAAATATAGAAACATAAATGATTTTTATCGTTTGCTAAAACATTGTAATTGTTTTCGAAATTTTATTTAATTTTTTATTATTATTTTACGGATATATTATCATAAAAATATTTTTAACCATAAGGCTAATGTCAGACGACAGACTATTTCGACGTTTGTTTTTTCAATGTGAAAAAAAACATCTGCGCCACTTCGGTCAGACGAGCGTTTTTAGTCCCGTTTTCAGACGATATTTATCGAAGTTAAAGATTCCATTCAATGTTTTCATTTAAGCTAAATGTCATATTCTGCAGGGAATAAATGATTCTGTAACTTTATATGAGTTATACAAGAAACTAGAAAAAAAGACTATGATAAGTGACAGATAATTTATCGGACATTTCTATTTAAAACACCCAAAATATATAGAAATTTTCTTTAAATTCATTTGAGTCTTTTATTCTTAATATATCTGATGTTAATTGAAAAATCCACCATATTAAGGAAATACAAATAAGTGCAGATATTATTAAGATGATAATTGTTATTCAACTTTAATTTAGATAATATTTCTTCTTTATTATTATTATTAAATAAAAAAACTAAACTGATTTTTCTTAAGTTGCTACAGAGCATCATAGCAAAACAAACATTTTAGCTACATAAATGAAAAATAGAAATGACAAATTTCCAAAGAGTGCAATTTCGTTAAATTAATCAAGAAATATGTGCTACCGTCGTATGAGCAAAAACAAGACTTTTACCCTTTTTGGAGCTGTGCACATATACATAATGTTTTAAACTTTTTGGAATTTTGAACCTTCCTTCTTACGATATCACACGTTTTCAAACCTTGATTATCCCTCGTCCATAATGATATCGTTATCAATGTCTAGGAATTACTTTGATTTTTCGAAATTTTTCCATTTGTTGGAGTGATATGCAAGTATGGTTACATTTATTTTTCGCATACTTTATTGATTCAAATGAAGAGAAATCAATAAAATCACTTTATATATGAAATAGCTTTATATCAAGTATCACTTAAAGGAAATAGATACTATTTAAAAGTATTTTAAAAGAGCTTTTTAGCTTACAGGCGATCAAAGCCTGAAAGCTAATGTGCCCGCTGGGCCTGTATATGTTTGCATGTATGTACCGCAATAACTCTTCATATAAATATCCGATTTGCTTAAAAAAATTGTCTAGGTCCATTCTGTTAAAACGCTTCCTTGATTAGTTTTGGGGGTTCATTCATGAATATAAAGGGAGGTAATGGAGACTAATCCCCTCTTAGCTTTGATAAATGGGTTTTGCATGCAGAATTATTCAACTTGCTTCACATTTAATATACGTTTCTTTCCGATATGACATTCCCTTTATTATATTTGGAGATTCATTGGTTAAGTATAAAAGGGGGAAAAAGAATGGCAACCCCCCCTCCCCTTATTTCAGATAAATAGATTTTTATGGAGAATTGCCCAAATTGCTTCGGTTTATTTCTTAATTTCATTAAGATAAGGATTTTCCATTATTAGATTTAGAAGTTCATTAGTATAAATGGGGGATGGGAGTGCTAACACATCCCTTATTTTAGCGATCGATGTCATGATCGGTGAAAATATGCCAAAATTTTCCGGAAGTGCTTTCCATCAGACAGTTGCATTAGGTAGCTTCTTACATTTTGTAATGAAAGATACCTAAAAGTGTCCACAATTTTGGCTACTACTGTATTTACATTGCCCCTTTCTAGTCTGTCTGCGCTGCTTCTCCTTATCCAGTAATAATGCGCGTTTTAGTCCAACGAAGAATGTTTCATGTTTTCAATTCTTTTTCAACTTTAGAATGCATTTAAAAATTTAATAAATATAATTGTTATTTATATAGTTGAAACCTCATAAAGGCTGACGAAACATAAAATATTAAAAATTAAATTGAATAAGAAAGTTATTTCCATGGTTCAAAAATCGTGCATTAATAATATTGAAAAATTAAACATTTCCAAATTTATCGCCATATGCAAAAAGTCATGTAATATTTTACCAGAGGATATTAACTTTCCTGCTATCCAAACTTTTTACCCCCCCCCCCCCAACAAAAAAAGTAGTATTGTAAAAAGAAAAAAAGAAAAGCGCCATTTTTACCAAAAATAATTTTATTTGCTTCAAAAATATAAAAAAAGCTATTTTTTTCTTTTAACTAGATTTCATTAATACTTATCTCTGCAAGATATTTATTTAAAAAAATTCTATTAGTACATTCAGCATAAAATAGTAAATTTATAAAAGGTTTATAGGGACCACAATTTTTAGGTCAAGTGCAAAAAAGCTTTAAGTTTTTTAAAGCTTTCATCCAGATAATTTATTTAAACGCATTTCACGGCCCTATCAAGCAAAAAACTCATTCAAATAGCAAAACACAGTTTTTACAAAAATCTCAACTTTTTTAACCATCATCTTCCTTCAATTAAAAACCTTTTAAAAGAATATTATACACCATAGTTTTCAACTTCGATGATTAAACAAGACAAATTTATGTATTAAAAAACAGTGTAGTGAGGGAAAAGTCGTAAAATTTCTTGGTATGGTATACATATTTATACAAAGAATATGAAAAAGAAATAATAATAAAATAATAATAAATATAAATTACAACATTTTTCAAAATAAATGTTCGCAGTACATAGCATCGGTACTGGATATGAAAACAAAAGCTCAGTTTTGTTGTCGACTCTCTCATACCGGATTTTCAAAATCAGATTTAGCTTGCAAAGATTTTAATTTCAGAGATCGATCCAGGAAAATTTTGCGTTCTAATTAGTTCCTCTTTACACAAATTCATTTAATAAAACAGGCCCCTACTCAAAATATGTAATAATAAAACATATTCTTTCACAAAATTGTATTCCTAAAAACATTGATTACAAATTGATTAACATATTCTAACTTATTCATTAATTAATCTAATGTTGAGTTTTAAAATTTTGTAATTTGCAAATGAAACAAGTTCCCCAGAAAGAAAAATATATATAGAAGGATTTAAAGAAGGTATTGCTAAAAAGATGCCTGTTTTACATTTTAGTAATTGGATTTCATATTGTTACAAAGTGTTACTTTTCACAAATGTAAAATAAATTTCCCAAAAAATGTATTAATTTTCACATAAATACTTTATAGTTTTCGCAAAATGTCAATTGTTCCACGTATATTAAATCCACTTTAAATTCTAGCGAGAAAATTCAATGCCCAATTAAAACAAAAACTCATGAATTTCTGAGAAAGAAAATCGAAAGTCAGCGTTTAAATCACTTGCCGTCTGACCGCAATAGGGTATTTCATAGCTTTCAAAACGCAAACGACCACCAGCGGCATGGGGGGAAATCTAGGCATCGAAGCGAAGCTTCTCGCATATTTGAACGCGGCGTATCGTCTGCGTTTATGTGGACAGAACACTAGATTGCCATGCTCTCAACAGAGGACGTCTTTTTGGCTGCTTTTCAAATCCGCTCGTGTGACATTGCCCTAAAAATATCACATACTCAGTTCTTTGCGTGGCCTGTATATGGTTTTATTTATATTATATAAAAACTTCGTAATGTACTAAATATTATTCAACTTTAAAAAGCGTAATTCAATTATAAGCTTATTTAAAGCCATTCGAGCTGATAATCAGCAATGCATGCGAATTTGATTGTGAAGCCGTTTATGTATGATCTATAGCACATATATATGTGGAATTTTAAAGTTTTTTGAAATCATAATTAACTCAGAGACATATAATGGAATCTAACACCGTTTAAACTTTTAAAACTTATATTAACTATTAAATTATTTACAAAAAAAAAGATTATTTGCAAAGTTCTATTTACAATTCAAACCATCATAAGTTTTAGTTAATTAATCACATCTCACGAGGGAAGTCATAATCATCGAACATTCTTTTTCCGACCCTCAACAATCGTTCCATCACACGTTATCTTCATCTCATTTAGGCATTTCGCTTGAATTTGATCTACTACTTGAATCGTCTGCCTTTCTGGAGAGCCTTAGTCTCAGAGTAATGATATGGGGAAACAACGAGACACACTGCTGCTTGGCTCTGGAAGAAAAAATCGCTCCTACATATATATCACATTTTTTTGCATTTAATGGCTGATAGCAATTTCAGAAGGAAATTTCAAATGGTAAACATTTATTTTTCTTTCACTCGAGATTTACCGATACTATTACAAAACTTTTTCCAAATAGATTTGATAAAAGCAAAACTATAATCTGATCTTCCAGCAAGAAATAAAATAGAATTTACAATAAATACGGAAATTTAAAAAAGAATAGATTGTGATATTGCCATTTTTACATACTGCTCCTTGGCTGTGAGAGAAAGAATCGCTCCTACAACGGCCACCCTGACGTGAAATTCGTCTCGAATGGATATAGGTTTGATGGTAGCAGCAGTTGGATCACCTGGAAAGATAAGAAAGAAAAAACAGCAGTATCCAAAGTCTTATTTGAAAAAAATAAGCTATCATTATTGAAATCTTCTATCAAAGTTTAGATTATTTCTTGGAAAAATTCGTATCCTTTTTCTTTTTCTTTACGTCTTTTCGTATGATTCTTCTTCCAGTTGCCTTACATCTTTTCGTCGTCTATTTTTTATTACGTCTTTTCGTCTTCTTTTTCTTACGTTCATTCGTCTACTTTTATCTTACGCTTTTTCGTCTTCTTTTTACCTTACCTCTTTTCGTCTTCATTTTCTTAAGTCTTTTCGTCTTTTTTTTTACTTACGTCTTTTCGTTTTCTTCTTTCTTACGTCTTTCCGTCTTCTTTTTACTTACGTCTTTTCAGTAATAATAAAGTTAAAATTCTTTTAGTTGTCAGTTCAGTGGTGTGTCATAGTCGGGATAGTGTCACAATCGGTGAAATTCTTTTTTTTTTCTTTGTCAAGCTGCGTCCGTCCACGGCTTCATGTACTCTGCGCAAGTACTGGTGACCTTCATTAAATCCAAGTTTCTTTACATCGTAGGTGTCATTATATTTTACTTTTTTGACTTTGTATAGACCTAAATATTTTGGTTTTAACTTCGAACCTGGACTTTGTTCTGTGCGTTTTAGCAACCATATCATTAAGCTTAATTTTTTTTTTTCGGCTGAGATTGTAAGTTTTACGATTATCTTCTTGGACTTTTAAAATTTGTTTTTAGCATTTTTTCTCAAATCTTCGCGATTATTAGTAAAATCGGATTGTATTTAAGCATTAAGAAGGCTAGTAATCTCAATGTTATTTTTTAGTTTCATTTTAGTACCAAACATCAATTCAAAAGGGGTTGTGCTAATACTTCTCTGAAAAGTGAATTTATCACCTGTTGGACGTCGCTTACGTTATACCATTTTTTAGGATAATCTACAGATAATATAGACAGAACAGATATTATGACAGAATTTAGACACTCGACTTGGCCGTTAGACCTGGGTAATCCAATGGTAATCGTGATATGTTTAATATTTTCATTGATGCTATAATCTTCGAAAGCTTTAGAGGTAAATGCAGGAACTTTATCTGAGATTATGGGAACAGGACTTACAAAGACAGTTTTTTTTGGGGGGGGGGATTTCTAATTTAGAAATTACTTCGGGAGCATCGGTAGAATTTGTAGGATACAACCAAACAAATTTTGTGAATGCGTTAATGACCGAAAGGATATATGTTTGTAATTTTTATTCGTGCTCTCCAATGGACCTAAGTGGACCAACATGGTACGTATGCAACGGAGTTTCTTCTTTATTTATTGGGTAAAGTAAACCTTCTTGTTTACCACATTTTCTATTAATTAAAATACAAGGAACACCATTTTCTATGCATTTTTCAATTTTTTGTTTAATTTTGGGGATGTAAAAATCATTCTCTAAATTTTTTTCTGTTCGTGCAATTGCGTAATGACCTTTTTCGTGAGCGACCTTGATTATATTCATTTGCATATCTTCCGGTACAACTAATAAATCATTACCATTAATACATTTATAAAGAACATCATTTTTAACTAAATAATCGTCATAAGATTTCAATTTTAGGATTTATTTTATTGTTTTAATATGCTTATCGGTTTCTTGAGCTTGGATAATTTTTAAAGTTAAGCTAACTTGGATTACCATACAAATAGGATGTCTGCTTAATGCATCAATTTGCCTCATACTACTACGGTGTCTATGTTCAATAATTTAATAAAAATCGGATAACATTACTGCCCATCCAGCTATTTTTGTACTCAACACTTTTTTATCCATAGTCATTTTAAATGCATTACAATCGGTTACAATTTTAAATGGCATACCTAGCGCATACAGTGTCTCACATAAGTGATGGGACACTTGTGCTTTACACAAGGAAACTAATCAAATAAATTAAAAAAACATGTACACATTTTTTGTGGGTGTGTTTCATACTTAAATTTAGTAAAGATTATTACATAACATACATTTTGTCAAAATATTAAAATATTAATTTAATAAAAATACAAATGTTTAGAACGGAGCAAAAAATAGCTCACATAAGTGATGGGACACCATTATATATGCAACAAAAATCGTCTGAAATAAGCAATAAAAATATTTTGGGGGGTTTTATTTTTACTTAAAAGCAATTGGAAATAGTTTATAAAGTCGTCTGCAGTATTTCTCTCCAGTTTCTTTTGGAATTTTTGTGTTTTTTAGCTCTGTGTAGCAATGAATGCTAAACGAAAAGAAACTTCGCCTGAAATTCGAAAATTAGTTATTAATTTGCATATTGAACGTGGAAAATCTATTAGAAAAACGGCTAAAACAGTTAACTTGAGTCGTTCAACAGTTTTCAATATCATTAAACGATATAAAAAGAATCATATGATTCAGGATAAAAGAAGACCTGGCCGACCATTAAAGCTATCCAATGGAATAAAGCGAATTATCGTTCGAAATATTAAAAAAAATCCAAGAAATAGTGCTTCAAAAGTTGCTGCTGATTTACAAGCATTATATGGAATAATTGTTAATCCTGAGACTATTAGAAGGGTAATTCGATCTGCTGGATATCACGGTAAAGAAGCCAGGAAAAAATTCTTCAAAAGTGAAAAGAATAGAAAACTCAGACTAGCTTTCGATAAATCCAACATAAATAAGAAATCAGATTACTGGAATAAAGTTATATTTGCTGATGAGAGTAAATTGAATATATTTGGTTCTGACGGTAGAATCTTGGTGTGGAGAAAACCCAGGGAAGAATTTCGCAAACAGAACTTGGTACCAACAGTAAAACATGGTGGAGGAGGAAATATGGTATGGGGGTGCATGTCGTCCGCTGGAGTTGGTAATCTTGTTTTTATTGACAATATAATGGATCAGTACAAGTATATTGATATTTTAAAGCAAAATTTGAAATCTTCAGCACGAAAATTGAACCTTCATAACGATTTTAAATTCTACCAGGACAATGACCCCAAGGACACTGCTCTGAACGTTAGACTTTGGCTGCTATATAACTGTCCTGAAATAATAAAAACCCCACCACAATCTCCAGACTTAAATCCCATAGAGAATATTTGGCAAGAATTGGAAACAAGAATTCGCAAACACACAATTTCTTCAAAACAACAACTAAAATCAGTGCTTCAAGAAGAATGGTGTAAAATCACTCCAGAAATCACAAAAAAATTAGTCGAATCCATCCCAAAAAGATTAAATCATGTTTTAAAAGTAAAAGGAAATCGAACAAAATATTAAAACCTTTTAAAAAGTAAAATTTTTGGATAAATATTTGATGGAAAAGTAAGTGTCCCATCACTTATGTGAGCCATTTTTTGCTCCGTTCTGAACAATTGTATTTTTACTAAATTAATATTTTAATATTTTGACAAAATGTATGTTATGTAATAATTGTTACTAACTTTAAATATGAAACACACCCAAAAAATTTTTGCACATGTTTGTTTATTTATTTTATTGCAGTTTCTTTTCATAAAGCACAAGTGTCCCATCACTTTTGTGAGACACTGTATACTCTAAACTTTTTCAAGGCTTCAATTACAGCTAAACCTTCTATTTCGTAGCTAGTGTACTTTCGTTCAGCTTTGGTGGGGTTTTATACTGGCGAAATAAACTGGATGAAATTGATTATCTACTGGAGATTGTTGCATTAAAACAGCTCCATAGCCATCAATACTGGCATCACAATGGATTTCGGTCGCGCTTTTGGGATTGTAAATCAAAAGTACTGGTTCTGACGACAAAATACGTTTGAGTTCATTAAAAGCTTTTTGTTCTTCTATATGAAATTTAAATTTCGAATCTTTTCTTAACAGGTCACTCAACGGCTTAGCTATAACCGAGTAATTTCTTATAATCTTTCGAAAGTATCCCGTTAATCCTAAATAACTTTAAACATCTTTAGTGCATTTTGGTTCGGGAAATTTTACTACTGCTTTTGTCTTTAATGGGGAGGGATACAATTTACTATTTATGATTCTATATCCCAAAATATCAATTTCACGCTTCAAAAAATTGCATTTTTTAAGGTTTAATTTCAACCCATAATCTGTTTCAGTTTTGAGAACAAGTTTTAATTTTTGAAAACCCTCAGCTTCGTTTTTGGCAGGTATTATTAGGTCATTCATATAAATTACTACAGTGTGATCTTTCAACAGGTTTCGAAATACATTATAAATATACTTTTGAAAAACACTCTGGCTATTGGTAAGCCCAAATGGACATTTTAAAAATTCGTATTGTCGCGAGCCTTCTTCAACATCTACATGAAAGAAACCGTTTTCCAAATGGTGGTAAATACTTCGGCAGAATGTAATTGGTCTATTACATCATCTATAACTGTCAAGGGAAAATGCTCACGTACTGTCTTTTTGTTAAGACGTCTGTAATCAACACAAAGTCTCATTGTGTTATCTTTTTTCTTAACTAACACAACCGGCGAAAAAAAATTAGAACTTTTCCGAATGATTCCCTAAGCTAACCACTCCTCAGTTTGGTCTTCGACTATTTTTTCTCACATTACGGTAATCTTCATGGGAAAGAACAAACAGGGTTTTCATCAGTTAAATTAATTTTCATTATAACATCTACTGTTTTAGTTTTAATTGGCAAATAATTCTCAATTAAATAGGATAATCTGAATGTAAATTTTTGTCCGTAATGTGACTTAAATCAATTTTAGGTTCATCCGAAACATCTACAATATTAACTAAAAAGTCATTAGTCTAAACTTTCGCTTTAAACAGTTTCACTTCATTCTCCGAAATAGTTAATGTACCTTGATGAATAACATCAGTGCCAATAATTAAATTGAAATTAATGCAACTGTCATTAATGGCAAAAATGGTAACTTTAAATTTTGAACCATCTACTTCAATTTCTGAATTGCATTAACCTCCCGGCCTTAATGACGCTTTCTCTAGAACGGTCAAACCCTAATAGCATGCATGGTGATAGTGACGTCACTGTGAGTCACTTTGGTAACATCACATCTGTGACCAAAATGCCACCACTCAGTAACGTCACATTGTGAGTGAGATGCGATTTTCTTAAAAATCTTTAGAAATTTATAAATATCCTTCAAAACATGTTATTTACTTTTAAAAAACATGTTTCTAGCAATTTAAATATCGTCGTTTTTGTCAAAGTTTCGTCACAATGTTAATGTCAAATTAGTCACAAATGACACATTTTTCACAAATTTGCCACATTGTGACCACTTTGTGAAACGTCACAAAAGAGCTCTAAAGCGGCCATAACAACTTCACATTTTAGTCACTGTGACTTCACATCGACAATCGCTGGTCACAAAGTCACAATGCGACTTCACAACGCCGTTGCAGTGACGTCACCATGCTTTACGGGAACTGATACTCCTAAGTTTTAATTCTACAAAGTTCTTGAAGGTATCATAAATACTTTTCTTTAACAGAGTCTTTTGGCTACCAGTATCTATTAAAGAGATTAAACGCAAAGAATAAAGCTTTATCTCTTTCAAAATTAAATCTTGGGATGTAATAACGTTTACTAGTGACTGAGCATTTTTAACATTTGTATCTTTCGATTTATTACACTGTAATGATTTATGACCATAAGCGTTACAAGAATAACAAATCAGCCCTTTATCCTTATTTACACAGTTAATGCGTTTATGATTATTACCGTCACAATTATAACATCGCATATTTGGCTTTACAGGCTTAGATTTGTTCTTGACTTCAACTTCGTATTTAATCTTAGGCTTAACTCCTTCATATTTGTGAGATTTTGCATTTTCATACTCCGACCTTATTTTTTCGTCAGACTTTAATTTTTGTTTTATTTCAGTAATATTGGGGCAAACGTACAAAAAAGTTTTTTTAAAAACTGGATCATTAATGGCATTTATTACATATTGAATAAATGAAGAAACTTCAATATTGCAATATTCAATTGCAATATTGCAGAATATATATATTGAAAATAATATATTGCAAAATGAAGAAACTTCATTATTGTTGTTTCATGTTTAAAAAATATTTATCTAATGATTCATGTGGTCTAATTTTCCTTTTCGATAGCAATTTATGTAATTCGGCTGAATTGCACGTTTGCCCAAATTCAGAAATAAGCAGTGACTTTAATTTAGACCACGAATTAATTTTTGTTTCACTTTCAATAAATAATTTAGCTTTGCCTGTCATACGGCGTTTAGCCAAAATCAATTTGTACAAATCACTAACATTAAATAATGAAACAATATCTTCAAAATCGGCAAGCCACTTTTGAACATTTTGAAATTCAGTACTCTTAAACATCGTAATCATCGTTTCGATATCATTAATGGAAATAGAAGTTTTAATAACATAATGAGGAATTAGAATTTTTTGATTTTCATTACTTCCACAATTAGAACTACCAGAATCATTTCTCACATTATTCTCAAAAACATTTGAAATATTTCTAGTTTTACGTAAATCATCAGTAAATTCATCGCCACTCTCGTCATCACTAAGAGTACCTTCCTCGGGCTTAATATTAACTTTCAAAATACTAAAATCACACAAACTAGAAATTATTCTGGCAGCAATTTCATTAAAAGATCCCGAAATATTTATACATAAAACATTGAAAATGGTTATTAAATCGGTAACAGAAAAATTATCCTTAATATCTTTCAATTTGGTTGATATTCATCGGAATCTACTTCAAACGCAAACCCAGTAAAATTCCTAATTCTATGTCTATTATTTCTGTCACCGATTTCTCCAAAAAATAATTTATGCAATGTCTTAAAACTAGATGATTTTTCTCTTTTCAACGAAATTTCTAATTCCTTAAAATCAATGAGTTTCGACATGGTGGAAAACAAAATAAAATAATAAACTCACTTCATAATTAGACATCCAGCTTTACGCATTTTAATAGCACTTTCATCACAGCATCAAACAGCTTCCAATGCTTTTATGGTCATAAATTATTTCCATTTCTGTGGGCGTTCGTCTTTCGTTCCACTTCTGTGCATTATTTTTGTGGAATTTTTAAAATTCTTTCAAATCATAATTAACTCAGAGACATATAATGGAATCTGACACCGTTTAAACTTTTAAAACTTATATTAACTATTAAATTATTTACAGAATAGAGGATTATTTACAAAGTTCTACTATTTACAATTTAAACCATCATAAGTTTTAGTTTATTAATCACATCTCACGCGGGAAGTCATCATCATCGAACATTCTTTTTCCGATAACAATCCTCCATAACAATCATTCCATCAAACGTTATCTTCATCTCACTTCGGCATTTCGCTTGAATATGATCTACTCCTTGAATCGTCTGCCTTTCTAGAGAGCCTTGGTCGCAGAGTAATGATATGGGAAAGACACAATGTTGCGAGAGGCGAGACACAATTGTTGCTTGGCTGTGGAAGAAAGAATCGCTCCTACAAATATATCACATTTTCTTGCATTTAACGGCTGATAGCAATTTAAGAAGGAAATTTCAAATGGTAAACATTTATTTTCCTTTCACTCGAGAATTACCGATACCATTACAAAAAAATTTCCAAATAAATTTGGTGAAAGCAAAAGTATAAACTTATCTTCCAGCAAGAAATAAAATAGAAACTACAAGAAATACGGAAATTTACAATAGAATAGATTGTGATATTGCCATTTTTTATAAATATAAAATTATACTTATTTATTTATTATTCTTAAAGATAAATTTATAATTTTGTTTCTGCTAAAACAATTAGAAAATAAAATGAATACGCTTTGGTTAAATTAATTTAATAAGAACAATGTCATTCTATAAATAACATCTTTAAAAACTGAAACTCTATCATGTTTGAAGCACAACAAATTTTATATTAAGATCTAGGTTTTCTTAAATTTATTCAGGAGGAAATCTGTCGTTCAGCACATTCGAGAAACTAGGAAGTTCAGGGTTATTAAACTTGATGTAAATATCCTGCAATTAATTTTTTTATTATTGGATGCTACGGAATGCTTTATGCATAGATCTTAGTTATTAGAATTGCATAATATGTAACAGTTTCAACATTCTTAACTATATATCTATACTAATAAAATAACAAATCGCTCTATCTGTCTGCGTGTGTGTGTGTATCTGCGATGGCTAGCAAAATCTATGGGACGTACCAGTAGCGGCTGGTCAGGGGGTGCTGCATCAGTTTATTCACACCACTAAAATAATATGGTTATTTCAATTTTATTTAATCAACAAAATTTGTCGAATAAATAACATGAAAGATTCTGTTAAATTTTAGTGGTGTGAAAAATCAGATGCAGCACTCCCTGACGAGCCGCTACTGGGGCGTATGAAGCTCAAAATTTTTATAATAGTAGCCCAATATCTCTCCTGATGCACCTGAAATTCAGAATTTCAAAATTCTATTTATTAACTGGGTAATTAATTAAATTCCAAAGCTCACTCTCATAAAAAAATCGCCTTTTTTTTTGCTTTTTTGTCTTTCATTTGCATATGGTTGGTTGGTTGCATAAAATTTTCGCAGAAATTATTAAAAAGGCTGAGACAGACCTTTAATATTCATACACCGGCAAATTGTCGATTTAAATGAGGATTTTTTTTATCACAACGGCTGTACGCCATGGAAGAAAAAGATAGGTGGAGGCGAAGTAAACCGAAAAAAAGGTTTGCAATATGAAACATTTATCGCTGAAATTTTAATGTCTCAAACAAAAGCACGAGGAAGGAATTTTGTATTAATAAGACGAATTGAAAGAAATGAATTACAGCTGAAGCATATTTTACGAAGAAATAGTAATTTTTTAAAATGGTTTTTTCCTATTATATTATTTATTAAAACAAATGTTTGATTTTAAAATAATTGAAATTGGAAAATTAGAAATAATTAAATGTCAAAATAAAATTAAATAAAATATTGGAAACATTTAATTTGAACTAAAAATTGTATTACTAAAAGTTTTCTTTTTTTTCAGAACTTTTTAATACTTTACAACGTAGATGAAAAATGTTTATGATTTAACAACATATTAATAATTCTATGTCAATATATAAAATATATTGATTAAAACATTCTTTTAAAATCATGCATGAAAACTTAAATAACAAATATTAATCTAAAATCTATATTTCAGAGTGCAGTCGATTTTTAGACATTAACGAAAGAATGTTAACTTTTCAAGCAAAATTTTAAATGATGCTTTTATATTGATATTTCAAAGTCATGTGATAAAAATAATCAAATAATTCTTGCCTATGATTGATCTATTTGTATCTTTTATGCATTCCGATCGTGTATTACAGCCAATAATGGCACAAAACGTTATTTTTAAACGAAATTTTAGTCATCTATTCAATTAAAGTTTAAAAGATAAAAAGCAAAAACAAAGAAATACGGGTTTAAACCAGTTTGAATTGATTGGAATGTCAAAGCACATAATTTTGTTGGTGCTTATTTGGACTTAATGTAGCGGATTTTAGAGTTACATTTTTGGCGTCACCCCAAGACATTATACTCTACTCTATTAATGTCTTTTTTCTGTATGGTTGTACGCAGATTTTTGGCATTTCGAACATTAGAATGTATGAGTCATTAGCTGTGTTGCAGTAAATAAAATACAGAACACTTTTCTAGGAGTTTTTTTTTTAAATCATTGATTAAATTTAAAATGTGGTCTATTTAATTTAAAATTGTAATATGGCTTTAATTTGTTTTTAAAACAAAAACAAAATAGCTGTTTGGCGTACAATTGTTTGAATCTGCAAACAATTCATACAATATAATAAATTATCAAATAGCAAAGTAAATTATTTATTAGAAATAGCCATAAAAAGAATAGTAGCAAAACTGATTATAACCTAATCGCTGAACGTGTTATGTTTAACCTGTTGAGACTAATTTAAACATAACCCGATCACAACCAGAAAAAAAAAACAGACCACACTCCGATCCGTGATAGACAAAGATTCCGTGAGTATAAACCTGATCCGAACCTAAAAATTTTGTTTGAAAAAAACTATGGATTTGATAACTGACCCGAACCAAATCTGAATTCCGCAAAAATGTTCAAATGAAGCATAACCCGATCCAAACAAAGAAAAATAATTTTTGTGGGCATGAAACCTGATCCGAACCTAAATATTTTCCTAGAAAAAACCCGAAATTTGACTCGAACGAAATCTGAAACTGATAAAAATATTCCAGAGAACTATAACCGGATCCCAGCAAGACAAAATACTTTCCGTGGTCATAAACCCGACTCAAACCTAAAAAATTCCCTTTGAAAAATCCTGAACTTTGACCCAAACCACATCTAAATCTAACCAAAGTATTCGAAATGGCCATAACCGGATTCGAGTAAGACAGAATAATTTCCGTGGACATGAACCCGATACGAACCTAAAATTTCATTCGAAAGAATACCAGAAATTTGAATCAAACCAAATCTGAATCTGATAAAAAAATATTCCAAAGAGCCGCAACTGGATCCAAATAAGACAAAAAATGTCCATGCACATGAACCGAATCTGACCCTAAAAAATTTCTTTGAAAAAAAATCACGAAATCTGAACTGAACCAAAACTGAAAAAAATATTCCAGAGAAGCATGTTCTTATTCAAACAAGGCAAAATAATTTCCGTGAACATGCAAGAAAACCCGAACCCAAAAATTCCATTTGAAGAAAAAGCCGAAATCTGAATTAAACCAAATCTGTCCCCGACAAAAATATTCCAGAAAACCATAACTGGATCCGAGCAAGGCAAAATGATTTCCATGGACATGAATCCGACCCGAACATTAAAATTCAATTTCAAAAAATACCTAAAATCTGAATTGAACGAAATCTGAACCCGTCAAAAATATTCTAATGAATCATAACCAGATCTGAACAAGACAAAATAATTTCCATGGACATGAACCCAATATATGGTTAGGTAACAATTAGGTTGCAATTACATTACGGTGAGTCCTTGATTTTATTTAATTTCCCGTTAGGTTACAGTTAAGTTAAAGTTAGGTTAAAGTTAAATTGCATTTATTTTATGGTTAGAATAAGGATATGTTACAATAAAGTGAAGGCTAGGTTACATTTATGTTATATTTAATTTACGGTAGGGTACTGTTAAGTCGCTGTTAGGTTACAGGCAGGTTATGGTTACGGTACAGAAGTTTACGGTTAGGAATTTATCCACAAAGTGAACATTATGCATGATTTGATTAAAAATAACACTTACTTTTGTTAAATCGCTCTGAAATTATAATACTATATACCCACATTTTAGATACCATCGAGTATCGAATATTCATGGTATAGTTGGATTTAAGTGAGATATAATTAGTTTGAAATTCAAAATATTTCACTTGGGATTTCTATGTGAAAAAAATTATTAGTTACGTGACTTAACAGTGATTTTTACGGGTAAATATCAAAAATTTGACACGAAAATCACTCAATCGTTGGATACACATTCCCTACCGCGTTTCTCATTGCTCATTTTGAGTATTTTTAGACCTTAATATTAGTTGTTGTTTTTTAAACCGATGTTTTACACAGTCAGTGGCAACGTATTTTAGGCAATGCATTTCTGCATGTTTTGAGTTAATGATAAAATCCTGCAAATTTCAAGTTCATTTAATATTTTTAATACGGACCCGGGCAACGCCGGGCGGGTCAGCTAGTATTACAATAAAAAATATTGTATCTTATTTTATTTTTTCGTTTTGAAAAAAACTTACTTTTATTAAAATTGCAGTGTATTTTACCATTATTTAAAGCAAGACTTAAATAATCTATTTTATGTTTGCTTGCATACTATCTTGACCATAAATACATAAATCAATATTTGTTATTTATAGGCCGTATTCTATTAACTTTCTAATGAACTTTAATAAACGTACATCACTTTTCAGCCTCTAAAATTTTTTCCAAAAGTAAAACTTGCATTTTAACGGTTTTTTTATGTTTTTACTTTCACTAACTCGAATAATAAAGCTTTGGCTAAATTTTGAGCCTAAACATTATTTTAACTTTTATTGTAGTTTTGCATCCTGCATTAAAATACAAAATGTATGATTTTATTATTAGAAATTACGTTTCTTCCATGTCTATTTACATGTCTATGAAAATGTTTCCTGAGTGTAAAACAGAATTTACTTATGAACCATAATTTATCGAGTACATGATGGTGACATTTGCAAACAATTCGCATATGCAATATTTTTTGGATTCTAAGTGATGAATAATGTTAAAATCTTGATGTTAAACTCTTTACTTCATAGTGATTAATACAAGTATAATATTCACAGGCATTTAAACAGCTAATTACACAGCCACTGAATTATTAAACTTGTGTAACTTGGTGCTTTTACTGCAGATATATAACGGTAATTACTGAACATATGTATTTCTCCTTCAATTATGAGAATCTTAGACATAATTTAGATTCAGCTATGGTATTTGAGCTGTATATTTCTCTGTATAAGCTGTGCATACAATTTTTACTTAAAAATTGTCCAAAATTGAAAACCCGTATACAAGCCGATGTTAATAAAGGGTGATGAAAAATTTAGTGGACGATAACTAGGTACTTTGTAGTGCATGGAAAAAATTGCGATCTCCGAAATTATGATTTCTCCTATTCTGTGTTGGCGAACTACCAAACTTGCTTAATTGGATCAATTGGGTTAATTCGTAAAAACAAAACCTCCTGTTTTTGGCTTTAATTACCACAATAAGTGATCGTTCAATCTCTCAGAAAATTTTGCATCGGTGTCAATGGAGGTGCGGATGATCAAGGATGTAGTGGAGACTATACGGAGTTGCACGCAGTATACCCTCTGTTTCTCATATAAAGCACTATCTAAAAATGTTCGTGACTCTAGCATGTACTCTCCATATATAGCATATGGGTGACTATAAAAAAATATGAAGATTGCAGTCCACACAATAAAATTCCCATTAAATGTTATATAATGCAATTTCTTTTGATACTTTCTTATAAAAATTATCGTTAGAGGTATTTTCAAGAGAGATTAGATTTTTAATAATATAAATAAAGAAATTAAAAGATTTAGAATTTCTTAAATTCTCTGTAATTTTACTGCCAAGAAACCTCTGATGTGTACAAAGTAAAGGGTCTTTTTTATACTGTATAAATAAATTTTTCTATACTATTATTTTTAACACAATCAAACTGATTGGTAAAGTTATCATACGAATTAATTAATTAATTCGTATGATAAATTTTTCTAGTTTTTTTTTAATATCTAATTAATATGCATACATTTTAAAACAATAGTGAATATTTATACCTTTATATGAGGAAAGAAACAAATTCAATATTTTACATACATGTTTATTACAACAATTTCCCATACTTAAATATGATTGTGACTGAAACGAATGAATAATGTCATTTTCCCGACATGCATCATTTTCCTGACATGCTCATTTTAGTTCTTTATCAGGTAAAAATTGACGATGCAGAGTAATTCTTCTTATTTTTGCGGTAGTTCAAGTGTCAAAATAAGCAAAATCGTTGTTACCAGAGAGATATTTAAGATATTTCTTTGAAAATAATACGACTAATGTCTTTAAGACAAATGACCTTGTTAAAGCATTTTTAGTCCTAAAAGAGTTTTCTGCACATTTCATTCATTAACTATTGTAATTTTTAAAATAAACTTATAACATTATACACTATATGGCCAAATGTGATTTTCCTGTTTTAATAATTTTCCTGGAACTCCAGGTGTGTAACCATAGTAGTACAGGTTATACATTACCGTGAAGAGTTTCTGCAGAAACTCCACAGGGGACCGTCAACAAATTTTAAAAGAACGAATATCTTTTGGATGACCCTGTCAAAACTAATCTAGCAAAAGCAATCGAACTGTAGATTATGATTAAGTGAATTATTGTAATAAACTGTGTACATTTTTTTTTGGATAGCATGTATACCCGTAGAGAAATTAAGATTTTTATTTTTAAAAAAGTCCCAAATATTTTCCAAATTTTTTGCTTATAATTTGCCGAGTTTTTAATATTAAACAATGTTTGTTTTTTTTTGTTTTTTTCAGAAAATGCGGCAAACAACATTGTACATAATACTCTGTAATTAGAATTAAAAAATATTAGATTTTTTTTTTATGAAAAATGAGGAGCTTTACTAAATAATTTATCATCGCGCATGCCGGAACGCTGTCAAAATTTCATTTGCATATTGTGTTAGCTAAATGTATAGAGCAACCATTGTAAAAATAAAAACATATCTTCATTATTCTGAAAGTGTTCATCGATAGAATACGCTCAAAATACGTTGATCCTAAATTAAAGCAAAAAAAGAGGGTTTGTATCCAAATACAATTGTACGTACCATATTGTATTCTATATTGATACTAATCAGTGGCTCTGGATATATAGATACAGCCCCTTATCTTTTTTATTCATTTCGTGAACGGATTTTGAGTTTATTCAATTGATGTTCCCTTTCAGAATTTTCAAGCTAACTTTTTGCGACTTTCACAAATGTTGCTCTATACATTTAACTAGAATATTTGCAAATGAGATTTTGATAGCGTTCACGCATTCGCAGTGAAAATCTATTTAGTAAACCTGCTCATTTTCATACAATTTTTAATATTTTTTTTATTCTGATTATAGGGTTTTGTGTGCAATGTTTGTCATATTCTTGAAAAAAACATTTTATATTAAGAACTCTACAAAGTATAAGCAAAAAACTTTTTTTATAAAAACCTTAATTTTTCTGAGAGTATTCATGCTATCAACATAAAAATGAACACTGTTTATTACAATAAGCCACTTAATTTTAATCTACAGTTTGAACACTTTTGCTACATAAGTTTTGACATTGTTATCCAATAAATATTTATTCTTTTTAAATTTATAAACGGTCTCCTATATAGTTTTAGGTAAAAAACTTCATAGAAATGTAGGGCCTCTATGATTATGTTTACATACTTAGATTCATACTTCAGGATAATTCCTCATGTATGTTTCAAAATACAGTGGAACCTGTCTAAAGCGACCCCCTTTGGGACAGGCTAAAATGGTCACTAAATAGAGGTGGTCACTTTATGGACTGTCTTTCAAAATGGCACATTAAAATATTGTTATCTCAAAAAATAAAATATAAATAAGTAAAAATGCATTTTATTAAGTAATGAACTGATTAATTAACAATAATAGTTCATTACTTAATTTAAAATATGCGGAATAAACGATAATTTACTTAAAACTCACATTATTTCTTTCGAATACAGTTGAAATTCCGTAGTAAGTGATTTAAATAACTCATACCAACAAGGTACTCTGTAATTTATACGCGTTTTTATTTTCATCATAGTTGCATAAAGGTAATGTTTATATGACTGGCGAAATAAAATTTCCAGTAAAAATCACCTAAAACAAGTGCAGATATCATTACAATAAGAGACAAATCGGTCTCTTGATACATTAAGCAAATTTCAGAAAATGACCACTTTAGACTTTTAGTTTGAAAATTTTCATCATGCAGAAAAATGGATGGTCACATTTTACAGGTTCAAATAACATTGACAAAAACAAGCTAACTGGTCACTTTACACAGGTAGACACATTAGGGTGGTCACAATACGAGAGAACTCTGATATTATTTTATATATGAACACAAGTAAAATTTTCCAAAAACGGTCACTTTAGCCAGGTGGCCACTTTATCAAGGTGGTCACTTTAGCAAGTTCCACTGTATTTAACAAAGTCTCTAAAATCCCAAGTGGCCGATCATCTTTGGCCATATAGTGTACAGAATGATTTTATGCCAATTTATTTCGTAAATTACTAACTTTGTTCTTTAGTTTCAATGTGTTTTACTCTTCTAGTCAACTTTTGAAACCACCAAAGCATAAAAAATCTTTTATTTTTTTCGCATTTTTTTAACAGATAATAATATAAAACTAATTTAAGTAAACTAATATAGTTCAGCTAGTTTTATCTGAAAACTAAAATATATCTATAACAATTTCTAAATTTGTTAATTAAATTACAAAGTATTTCTAAATATTTAAATTAATCATCGTTTCCTTTTAAAAATTCTTATTTGAAAATATTGCAATAAAAGCGATCGGAATTTCTTTCCTTTATTTTTAGCAATTATCTAGCATGTAGCTTTATTATTAAAATATGATAATGAGAAAGTTTAAAGTGAAATTTAGTTGTCTTTTGAATGAAAGTTCATAAAACTTTACTTAAATTAAAGTTTGATGTCTAGAGACGTTGCATCTTTCTTTTTGAATATAAAGCACGAAATTATGTACCATTTTTTTAGTTCGTACGTGTTTTTCCAAAATTTGTAAGTTTGAAGCGTTTTTTAAAAAGAATAAAAATAATTTATGGGAAAGATTGTTTTAGTTTGTAAAGGAGGTTGAACTAACTTTTAAATAAATTATCTTTTGAAAAGGCATTAAAAACCTGTGACTGAAATAGTCTCAAAGTTGAGCTTCACGAACGCCGAGCTTTTTAGGTGCGTTCGTAATAATGTAAGTACATAGAACCTATAGTCGTCGTTCAGTCCGTCCGTCCACATATAACAAAGCAAAAACTACCCAACGGACTCGTTTGAAACTTAAAATATATAATTATTCCATAATTTTGTCGATTCATTTCAAATTTTATGAAAATAGGATGCATAGATCAATTACAGGGACAATCAAAAGTATTCCGTTACATTACGATCAATGGGGAAAAAAGTTTCAAATGCATTTTGATGGTGTTACACTCATTTGAGCATAATAAAATTGATATGCATCTATAAAGTACATATTATAATATACATTTTGCATAATCTGTGGTGCATAATCTGTGTGGTCTTGTTATTGATTTACAAGGCCACACAAAAGTATTCCATTACATAATGATATAGGGAGAACATTGTTTGGTGCTCATTTTAATTGTAATTAGTTATTTACAATTTTATGAAATTGATCTATGATATTATTAAAATGTTATCTCACGGATGCACCAAGTTTGCTACGCTTCACGTGCAATTTCCAACTTGTTTAAGCACTAAAATAGAGGGTGACGCAAGGTGACAGTCCTCATTACAAATGATAATAATTTTGTTACAAACAGAGACAGCTAAAACAATTTGAACAGAATGCAGAATGGCAATCAAATTTTTATTTGAGTACTTTATAACTGTTCCACTGTCGTGTGCAAAAATTAAAGAGCAAATTAATCAAGTCGGTAAGTGTGATGGAGATCGCACAGAAGGTTTCATTAATTTTTCTTTTAAAACGCTTTATTAGTATAATGAAAAAATTCAAATCGTTAATTTCTAATTATTAAATTAATATTACTCGATAAAAATACAGATGGCAACCCCATTAAATTTTATTTAAAAAATATTGGTTTTCAATAGAAAGTTCATGAAATCATGTAATATTACATGGATTTGGAAGGTTTTGGAAAAAATTATGAGGTAGTAATGAAGAAACTAAAACTTTAAAGCCCTCCTGGGGTGAAAAAAATGAATTAATAGGGAGGAAGTGTGTTCTTAGTAATGTATTGGCCAAGAGCTTTAAACCGATATGTCACATGAAAAAATTAATTTCGGCCGCCCAACAGGGAAAGTCCCCTAATTGTCTGTAATCAAATAGATCACACTAATCAAATGAGGTACTTTTTTGGTTAAGCCTTCAAATAGAGGTCGTCGCATGCCGTAGCTTAATTAAGGACCGAGTTTTGAAAAATTGCATAAATTACACAAGTTGGAAGTCGGAAGGAATTAAAAAGCATCTTAGAAATCAAGGGATGCTAATAATATTAAAGTGGGGACAAAGAGCTAATATATCACATGAGGGGTTTGGAAACACTTGAGTACTCTTCCATAATATAAAGGATTAACTCTTGTGCTTGAAGACTTAGGGTTTTGTGCAGTCGGCTCTTGGACTATATATTTTAAATCCGCAAATAAATTATTTAAATTGCATTTACACATGTAAATAGGTCTTTTTAAGGCAAAGAAGTGAATAAAAAATAGTTAATTGATCTATTATTATTATTATTATTATTATTATTATTATTATTATTATTATTATTATTATTATTACTAAACAATAACAGACAGACATTCAATATTTTTAAAAAATCCTTTAATGCTTACTGAAGTTTTTTGTATGTACGTATTATGTCACCTAAAATATTTACATCAGTTTGACACTTCCTCATTACGTTTATAGTTACATCAGCCATTTTCAACGGGAAATTTCTTTAGACTGGTTTTAAATGACAGTTTTAAATCCCTTTAAAATATTTAAAATAAATAATTTCACATCCGCATTCATTTTTAAAAATCACATTTTCAAAAGTAAATATTTTTTCAAATTTACTGAGTCAAAATTAAATTAAAATAATCAAAAAAATATATTCCAATATTGAAACATATATTTTTAAAGGTTCTTGATTTATAACTACTTGAATTTAAGAAATTATTTCACTCTAAGAAACCGGGGGAAAAACTCATCATGAAGAAAAACGCATTTTCACAGAAAGTCATTTATTTCAATGACAGTCATTGCCTAAAAGCTAGATTTTAAAAACAAACCAAAACGAAAAAAATAATATTCTATCTTCTAATTAAGATAGAAACATGCTTTAAATATCATTATAATATCATACATATTATATATATTATATTTGTCTAATTTTCCTTTTTTGTGTGCTCGATTAAATTGAAAATCATCAAAATATTCGTCAAAAGTAGAGTTAGAAAAATGTCTCTGAACGTAGTCGGATATACCTTAATTTTAAATAACAATATTAAAAAAAAACTTGATGCTTTGCTTTTAATGGATTTCTTTAAAATGTAATTTAGTATAAATAGTTTCCATTTAAATGTTCAATGCGTATTTAATATCTGTCAAAAAGGAAAGACGAATTATATTCTATGAGTTTAGATTGGCGCCAGTTAGTTGAATTATAGACTTACTTAGATTTACTTACTCTTGCCAACACTTTTGGTTTCATTTTTCGTAGCTATCGATTGACGACAGCTATATTTCATGAATTAAACAGAATATACACACAAAGGATATAGGCTCAACTCTGTAATAAGTTACATAAATATATTCAGTATAAATTTTCTGGTACAAGAAATTTATTTGCATTTTTTAGATACATTGTTTTCATTTATTTCATTCTCAGTTTCCGTAATATATTAATGTTTTAATGGCTAAAATTCCTTTTCTTTTTATTTTCTTTAATTCAGCATAATCTGTTATTTATTTTCCTAAATAGAACTAAACTGTATTACTTAAATGTCAATATCTTATTGCGAAATCTTAAATTCATTCCACAAATCCATTTCTCGTTTTAGAATAAAAAACATTTATCACAAACTTTAATTTTGTTTTAATTATTAAATGATCGTCTGCTAGCTGATTTTGAGTCATCCGCATTTGGACTGATTACTCTTGCTTTCTGCGCGAGGTATGAAAGAGTTCTTACATCTAGCTCCACCCCTGATCCAATGGAGGGGCTCGAAGTAATATACAACCACATTCAAATAAATCTTATTGGGTTTTGAAATCAATGTTTCAGACGAAGGCAGGGCAAATTTATCAGAGAAATTCGAGAGTGTCAGTTTGAGCTGACGGAGCGATTAGAATTGACTGACCTACCAACTGCTAAGGTTGCCTGCTGCTACTCGTAATGCGGAATTTTTACCGTAGTGATCGTAGTTTCAAGAAAATTGCCTCTGTATAAACCAGCTTTTACTGTGTGATTGTGTAACATGGACTTGGACAAGTAGGAAAGTTTAGTGGTAATTTATGGAGTAACCTTAGATTTTAGTGCTAATAAACGATGCTTCTAAGTTTCATAGAAATCTTCCTTATTTGAAAATGATCATACATTTAATCGCTTCCCATAGGTCCAAAGCACTTCGACTGCAAACTCATTTGATGGAAATGACGTCAGTTGACTGCTCGAACTCCGATTTAGTTCGTAACATCCTGTTCGCTTCGAAACATATTGTGTTTTTGCGGGAACCCCAAAAATATCACGACTTATATATATGTGTACTAGAAAATATCAGGATTTTTGTGTCCTGGACCCCCTTAATGTTTGCAGCTCATCTTACAAATTTTTTTTGTTGTATAAATTAGAAATTTTAAACAAAATACAGAGCTGTGAGCATGATGTTAAAAAAAAGTCGTTAACAAATGTTAGTTATTTAGGCATTATTGAAATGTATTTCAAACAAGGGATTTCATTCTTTACTTCCAAACTAATTCATATTGATAAATACAAACATATTAAAATGTCATATGAATTTGTGGATGCATTTTGGTTCTACGCCGAAATACACTAAATGCTTTTCTTCGGGAAACACGTACAAACTCACTATGAAGCAAGTAAGGGTAGATTTACAAAACATCATATTAACAATGTATCTAAAAAATGCAAATAAATTTCTTGTACCAGAAAATTTATACTGAATATATTTATGTAACTTATTACAGAGTTGAGCTTATATCCTTTGTGTGTATATTCTGTTTAATTCATGAAATATAGCTGTTGTCAATCGATAGCTACGAAAAATGAAACCAAAAGTGTTGGCAAGAGAATATCATCCTAAGTAAATCTATAATTCAACTAACTGGCGCAAATCTAAACTCATAGAATATAATTCGTCTTTCCTTTTTGACAGATATTAAATACGCATTGAACATTTAAATGGAAACTATTTATACTAAATTACATTTTAAAGAAATCCATTAAAAGCAAAGCATCAAGTTTTTTTAATATTGTTATTTAAAATTAAGGTATATCCGACTACGTTCAGAGACATTTTTCTAACTCTACTTTTGACGAATATTTTGATGATTTTCAATTTAATCGAGCACACAAAAAAGGAAAATTAAACAAATATAATATATATAATATGTATGCAACTAATAAACATATAATATATATGCATCTTTTTAAAGTTGCAATGACTTTTAGTCACTTTTTAGCATTCTTTTAATAAAATGGCTCCAGTTCTAAAAAAAAAAGTACGTAACACAATTTTTTTTCAACATATGCATGTTAGACATTTTTGAATGTAATAAACGGAACACTAACCAATATACGGTAATCTAAATGAGATACAGCCCTTTATATAGAATTACATAGAAAATTTCAGTAATTTTATGTGTAATTCTTCAAAACAAAATAGCTGTACATCAACAAATAAGTCACTTAGAGCTAATTTTTGAGTTCATTCAAGACGTTATCGAAAAGCTACCCAAACAATTTCAAGGTTATAGAGGAATACAAATTTCAGTAAGAACTCGTTTACCTTCTCTTTTAAAAATCTAATTTTTCAGTGAACGCATTTAAAGTTTTCAACTTCGGTTTAAATTAACGTCGTCTGCTTTTTTTAAAGAGCTTTAATTTCATTTCTAATAGGCGTATAATAAAAATAAAAACAGATTTAGAAACATAGATGTTTATTCTATAAGAAAATAAATTACCGTATTTATTCGTGTATAGTGCGCACGCGTGTATAAGGCGCACCCCTACATTGCAAGTAAAAATGGCGATTTCTTAAAATCTCGTGTATAACGCGCACCATACATTTGATACACTAATAAAGAATGATCAAATGAATTTCAGAAAAAGAAAGTCGAAACAAACATTACACCAGACCAGAAAACAAGACGAAAATGCATTTTTAGACTTCGAGTTGTAAGGGAATGACGGGAAATAGGAATGAGTGACGGTAAAGAGAATTGCTAATTAGCGTTTAGATAATGTCACAAGCTCTGTTGTATAAAAAATTGCAAGGAGTGAAATAGATATGCAGTAATACTTCCACTAAGTAACATTTTCCGAGTTTTAATATCTTCTTTGAATAATTTCTTGTTTCACATACAGCGCCGTAGCTAGAAGTGAACAATAGGGGGGGGGGGGGCAAAGAGAATGTAAGAGGGGCTCATTTTTTTCTCTCTCTCTGCAACAAAAAGATAAATTAGTGCATATTCACATTATAGCTACTATGTTCCTTATTAAACAGTTGTAATAACTTCTTTTTATGCTAGGAAAATAACATAATGGTGAAAAATTCGTGTTACTGATGCAAAATTAAACATCATTTTAGATTCATTCGTACAAATAGGATGAAGGAGTGTTGAAACACTTATTTTAGATACAATTTAGTAATTTTGCAAAACCGTGAAAAGTCCTCAAAACTAAATTAAATTTTTGAACAGAATTTTATTTGAATTTTCGGAACAGAAATTCATTGAGTGACCTTGGAATGTTTTCCAGGGGGGGGGGCTCAAAATATTTTAGGGGGTCTGAGCCACCCATTAGCTACGGCCCTGTTCATATGTATATAGTTCGACTGTATCCAACAGAAAAAAATTTTCTGTATAAGGCGCAGCTAGGAGTTCTGTCCTAATTTTTTGAAAAAAAGTGCGTCTTATACACGAGTAAATACGGTAAAAAATGCCAGTTTTCATCGAAATAGACGTTTCAGACATAGGCGGATACCTTAAAGTTTTTTCATTATTCCTTATTTATGTTTCTATTGTTCTCTTTTCTGACTGTCTGCACTTTTATTTTAATTGCCTTTCTCAAAATGCACCGCGTTACTATAAAACAGATGCTGCAACTACAAGCTCTTCAGACATTTCAGTTAACTACTTAAAGGCTTTGATTAATTTTTGGATCACTTAATTTCCATTCCTCAATGCCACATTGACATTAGAATATTTGAATAAAAAATTTTCTTTTATTAAGTAGATGAATAAAAGCTTTAACTTACATTGAAATAAATTTATTCGTGTAATTCTTGTATTATTCAATAATATCAGCAAGTTACTTATAGAAATGCCTTTTCCCTGGAAGAGTTAACAAACCAATATTAGAGTTATAGGAGTCTGCTTGTGGGAATTCCCGAAGAATAAAAAAGATGCATTTAAATACAATACTTGCAATAGGAAACTAGTCGTTGGGGGCCACCGTAATACTTACCCATCATGGATATGTATATGAAAATAAAACATGTGAAAACTGTTTATACAATGCATTGCAATTCATAAGCAAAATTTAAATATTGTTAATATACATAGTAATGCTATATTAAAAAAACTGCTGATGTACCAATTTCGACAAATTATATAAAACGCCAAACTACTCAAGTAGTACCGAACTGCGTAAAAGAAACATCCTTATAACTCCAAAAAAAATAGTTCTATTAACTAACAATTAACTGCGTCGGATTAAGCGTCTCATTTCCAATTAAAATGTACCTCTGAATCGAAATTTGAATGAAATACAGGGTCATGAAAAATCGAAGAATGTGGAAAACAGGATTAGAAATATCTCAGCAACTAATAATCCAATCAACTTCGTTCTATATGCAAAATGTGTGTTATTTTATTGCCTTTTACGACCATTCCTTAGAACAAAAAAATTCGAAAAATTTTATATACCTTTCATCAGAACGAATTTTTCGAGAGTCCAAAAAAAATGGTTCCGGATAATCGAGGTTGCTGATATTAAATAGGGTTCGTCCCATTCTTACATACTAACAACATACAAAATTTCAAGTCTCTATCTCAATTTGTTCGGGAGATAGAGCGTTTACAGACAGACAGACAGACGGACGGACAGACAGACAGACAGACAGACTGACAGACAGACAGACAGACGGACGGCAAAAAATTTTTTCTAAAAATATGTTTTTCGGAATCTCCACTATCTAAAACGTGTAAATCCGTCAAAAAAAAATTTCGATTTTCAAAACGATTGCAAGACTTACCCTATACTACGTATGATGGGTAAGTAAAATGTATATTAAATATTAAATTTGATCATTAAACAGAAGTTAATTAAAAACTAGTTGGATCTGGCAATCCCGAAACTGTTTTCTATCTCATGCATGTTAATGCTTCAAAATACGCTACCACAATGCCAAAATTAAATAGCAATCTATGCTCATCGTGAAGATTCTAAAAGCATGAAATTCTGTGTATTAGTTCTTGAAATATGAAAAATGCAACATAAAATAGCCACCTGTTGGACAATTTCTACCAAAACATAAACAGCAATAATATTTATTAAGGTTTATCTAAATGTAAAGTTAGATGAAAATTCGCGCATTAATTCTTGAGATAGAGCATTGCAAGAATCGGGAAAAATTCACCATAGGATCGCTATCTGTTCAGCGATTGACACCAACACGTAAATTAAACTAGATCATATCCCGAAATTGCTGAATATGAAGTTTGATGAAAATCCGTGCATTAATTATTAAGAAAGAACTATTGCGGATGGTTGATTGGTTGATTAGGGATTAATGGCGCAAGGTCCCTTTTGGGACATGCTGCGCCAAGACAAAGTCAAATTGAGAAAAAAAATAATAAAAATAATGCAATTAAATACACTAATAGTATAAGTAAAATAAAAATTAATTTAAAAGACCATAGTTAAAAAGCTAAAAGATTATTAAAACTGTAAAAATCTAGAACTTGTTAAAACACAGTGAAAAGAATGATCTACTAGTGCTATAAAAACACAGGTTTAAAAATCAATAATAAAATCTGATGACACAAATGTAGTTGAAAACCAGTCAATGAGAGTAAAATGTAAAAAATTAAAAATATATTTATACTAAGTACAATAAGTAAGTAAAGTGGCAGGATGATTAAGAATAAAATGGTAATAAAACAGTGTGCATTCAAGTCGGCTCGAATTCCTGCAATATAGTATTCTCGTCATCGGCGCCCGAGTCATTGCTATATGACTCGGACTCCATAGCCTCTTCCATGTACTGCTGCAATTCCTTTGGATCTTTTACGTTTTTAAGAAATGGGTTAGTAGTAGAATTTTTCTTTCCTCTCACCACAGTCTTCCACAGTGAAGAGGTTGGAGTTACGGTTGTTTTCTTTTTTCCACTTAGTGCCTGTGATGTTTCTTTCAAGTTCTGTTTTCGGAGAGTGTTGGACTTGGGTGGTATTTTTGTACTGGTTCCTGCTTTGGTATTAATTTGGGGATCAGATGATTTTTTGGATTGAGCATTTAATTTCTGTTGTCTTTTTTCTAAGTCAATTATTTTAACCGGTTCCTTCGATGGTAGCCAGCGTTCTAATTTAGGGGTTCCAGACAATTTAGTAGGGAGACAGACATCACGAGATTCTTTAATTGGTGTGCTGGTTGATTGTGATTTAGTAGATCGATTAGGTGGATATGAGGAATCCGTTTGGGTGCTTATGTCTTACAGATTTCGATTAATTTTTAAGTAAGCTGGAGTAAGAAATTCCGACAGATGGGGTTCTGGTTTCTACAAGTTTGCGAGCTTCAGGATAAGATAGATTTTGAGTAATTTTAACTGTGACAATTTCTTTTTCTCCGTTCCAATTAGGACAAGCACGGGAATATGCAGTATGATCTCCCTTACAGTTTGCACAATGTTCGTTTTTTTCACAATCTTTATTGTCATGGCCCACTTCTGCACAACGTGCGCAGGTAAGAGATCCACGACATGTACCTTTAGTATGGCCATAACGTTGGCATTTAAAGCAACGGAGAGGGTTAGGAATGTAAGGTCTGACAGGACAATTCAGGTAAGCGGCTTTGATTCTAGTTGGTAATGTAGGGCTATTGAAAGTGAGAATGACATGTTTTGTAGGAAGGACTTGTCCATTCCGACGGATAGTGATACGACGTGCATCAAGGATATTTTGATCTTTTAAATTGTCTAAGAGTTCATCTTTTGTAGAAAATAATAGATCTGGTTCAGAGATAACACCTCGGATTGTATTTAGTGATTTATGTGTTTGTACAAAAACGGAAAATGTGCCTATTGTAGAGCAATTAGTGAGGAGCTGCGATTGTTTAGCTGTAGATACTTCTACTAGTAAATCTCCAGATTGTAATTTTTTGAGAGTGTGGCCATCCCCTAAGACAGACTGGAATGTTTTTGCAATGAGAAATGGTGAAATTTTTCCAAAGGAACTATCAGAGTGGCTATCAGTGCATTTAATTATGAAATATCTAGTGAAAGCGGGATTCTGTGTCATTTGTTGCTCTCTAGAAGAGAGAGACGGATGAAGGGAAGTATTTCCATCCATAGTAGAAAAAATAAAATTCAGACCCCGGCCGCACCACCCACTACCGAGCCCAACAAGGGGATGCACATTCGTGCACCAGTGCTAACCAGGGCCCATACGGTCACAAGACAACCCTATGTCAGTTTCCACCCTTAACGAGATGACTAGTAGTTGCTCGATCACTTATCACTAAAGCCAGTGACCTAAGTCAGCTGACCAGCCGATTGATACATACGGGACCAATATGCACCTCCCGTCTACCTGAAGCAGAGGCCAAAGCAGTGTGTTGGTTTCCCTCAACTGCCAGGATCCCCCTATCCAGGGACACGGGTCGCCATGCACGGCCAACACGTGGGTGGTTTACAATTCTCCATGAGTCGATATACAGGATGATATCGGCTCATACAAAATTGCCCTCACCTCCGAAAAGGAAACCACAATGAGAGTGAAACAAAGAGGAAAGGAAGACAAGAGGAGTAAGAGGAAAAGGAAAAGAGATAGATCACTCAGGTGCCCCTGGGTTGTGAAGCCCGTGAATACCTAAAGAAGGTATCCCCCTGGGGGGGAACTATTGCGGAAATCGTGAAAAATACCGCAGAGCAGTGCAATCTGTTGAGCATTTTACACCAAAATCTAAACACCATAAATTCATGTCCAGGATTAACTGAATCTGAATTTCATGGAAATCCGCGCATTAGTTATTGAGATAGAGCTGTTGTGTAAATCGTAAAAGGAGGGGGCATAGCAACGCCATCAGTTGAACGATTTACATCAAACACTAATCAGCATCGATTTATATCAGGAATTATCTAAAAATTTAACTACTATTAAAAAATCCAAAATTAAAATAAAGCTTCAATACGGAAACGGATGAACTTAACATGGGCCTTTTTGTGACCTGATAATTAAATACCGTGAAATCTACGATAAAGCACCTCTTATTCACTAAGTATACAGACTAGTATACACCTCTATTAATTTTAGTAATGTAAAATTCATTTTTTTCCTCCAAAATTATCAAACAGTATTTAAAAAACAAACTATATTAAATGTAGTTATGATTTGTTATTTGTATACATATGTAAATCGTTGATGGAAAAACTATTTTTATTCGTAAGCGCATTAGATTTATAATATGTAACCAAAGAATATAATATACTAACTATAATATACTATAATATCTATAATATATTAACAAAAGAAAGTTTCGCTTTGTGCGCCTGTTTGCGTGCGCGATGGCTTGGAAATTCAGTGGCAACCACGAAACTGAACATTTATGTGAGAGTAGTCGAAATCCTCTGCCAGTGCACCTGAGACTCAGATTTTAAATATTCTAATAAATAGCACAATTATTTAATTAAAATTGCTATTCTTGCCCTCATAAAAATGGTCCTTTCTATCTTCCCCAGTCCTTGAAGTCTTTCGCACATGCCAAGAAATCCAACTTAGCGAGGAACCGACTTTCAAATTTTGTTTGTTTGTGCATTTTTTTAATAGTTTGTTTCAAATTATAATGAACAAACCCCTCAATACAGCAAAAAGTAGCAGACATTATTTGAAAAAACACACTCGTCTCAAATTCCGCAGTCAATTAAAAAATATATATTGCAGTTAACCCTTTGAAAAAAACTCAAAAGGCAAGTTTTTACGAAAGTTTCCCGCTTATGGAACGGCATAATTTTAGAAGTACTAACACACCAAAAGTATCTTCTCAAAGATTTAACACACCTCTACTAAATGGTGCAATTGGTTTTTTAAAATATGAATTTTAACCCTTTAATTAACTCTGTTGAATACAGTTCACGTCGCACCTCACGGAGACGATATTTTATCCACGCGAAAATTGACTAAACGGTGATATTCTTACACAATCATTATACAGCTTCTCAGTAGAGTAGATTTATATCACCTCAAAAGCTCGGACGAATAGAAATATTTAACAGAATAAAATATCTGAAATTTTCGACAAAAGTAGGAAGAGTTTGAATATTTCATCGCGATAAAAAAAGCTACTTGTGAGCTCTTCTACCACTAAAAATTAATACTCGTTGACGATTAATTTAGCCAGGCTATGAAAAAATTATTTTTCTGGCAATTAAAAATTTCAATAATTTTACACAATAATGACGAGGTATACAAAAACATAGCGATCGAAATACAGTCAATAACAATACAGAACAAGATGAAAACTTTCGAAGAATTCGCAGGAAAACAAATACATAAATATCAGATGTTTTCCATAGGATTTCGCAACAGTTGTTTGTTTCGTTAGTTTATCTTACATTTCTATCTGATTTATGTCATCTGGGACTCTTAAAAGGGCTCTTTTCTTACGAACAAAAAATATTTTCTATACATATGTTTTCCATTTATTACTATGTTTGTTTTATTTTTGATAATATTATACATGATATAGTAGTATATCCAAATTAATGTTGTAATGTACCAATTATGCCTCTTAATAATATCTATTTCACCATTTTATTAAATGTTTTTATATGTCATATCATACAATAATTTTATCAAGAATACATTGTTTAATATATTAAAATATAAAATTAATTTAAGTAAGCTAATATAGCTAAACTTATTCGTGAGAATAGCAAATAATGTAAAAATGTAACAATTTTTAAATGTAGTAATTAAATTACGAAAACTTTTCCTATAAACTTAATTTTCTTTTCTTTTTAAAATAGCTAATTTCAAAATAATGCACTAAATTCTTTTTTTTTCTTTTAACAATTATCCAGTCTGCATCTCTTTTCTTAAACTATGATAATGAGAATCTTTAAAACAATAGATATGTTTTTTAATAAAAGTTAATTAAATTTCACTTCAGTCATTGCCGTATGTCAGAAGCGTTGAAATCTTCTTGTTAATATAAAGCAGACATTGGATATTTTTTTTCTTGCTATGTGTTTTCACAAAATTTAACAGGTTGAAGACTTTTGTGAGAGATTAAATGAAATAAATAATTTTTAACAAGAAATAATCTTACCTTTAGGTATTTGTAGGAATCTTGCATTTTATGCATTGTAATATCTTGCAAAGATTGGATTACAATCAAATCAAACCAAAACTTCTATTTGAAGACATCTCGAAAATAAACCATCTTCAATCCCCTATTTTAATGCTAATAAGTAAAAAAAAAAAAAAAAAAAAAAAAAAAAAAAAACACTCTGCAGTTAAATTTCTAATACTATCAATTTTAAATTTGTTGATGAAAAATAAATAGATATAAGGTCATTGTAAAAATTGTGATGCGATTTTCCATAAGTTTCTCCCTTTATACCGTATTTCACATTGTATTAAACATGAAGCGCACATGATATGTAGAAAAAGATTGACATTTATGCTTTTTAGGTGCATTCATAATTATGTAAATACGTAGCACCTATAGTTGTCGTATAGTCCGTCCGTTTGTCTATACGTCTGTATATAACAACTCAACAACTAAACAACCGAATCGTTTAAAATTTAAAGTGTATAATTATTACATAATTTTGTCAAGTCATTTCAAATTTATGAAAATCGGATGCATACAGAAACAGTCAAAAGTATTCCGTTAAAGTATAGTTAATGGGGAAAAAGTTTCAAATGCATTTTAATCGTTTGAAATTTAAAATACGTAATTATTGCATAATTCTTGGAATCATTTCAAATTTTATGAAAATCGGATGCATAGATGAGTTACAGAGACAATCAAAAGTATTCCGTTACGTTACGGTCAATGGGGAAAAAAGTTTCAAATGTATTTTATTGGTGTTCATTCGAATATAACAAAATTGATATGAATCTATGAAATACATATTATAATATACATTTTGCACAAACTGCGGTGCAAAGAATATTTATTATTGATTTACAAGGCCACACAAAATTATTCCAATACAAACTGGTATAGGGAGAACATTATTTGGTGCACGTTTTAATTATATTCAACTATTTGATATTTTAAGAATATGATATACGTTGCTGAGATGTAATATGAGTTACTATTCCTGTATATTTACAGAAACACAAAAAATATTTCGACCACTACACTGTATCCCATGTACTGTCTATTATAACAGAAAGATCTAAATATTTTTAAAACTTCGTTGTCGTACGAACGCACCTCATTTGCTACATTTACTTCTTTGCTACTGCTAATTTGTTTTGAAATACTTTAATTATTATGTGCAATAGATGAAGAGATATATATTTATGTCATATTTAGGTTATTATGATCATATTTAAATATATAAAATTTAAATATAAAATTTAAATTTAAATATATAAATATATAAAAACACTCAAGTTGAGCCGAAATTCGCTCATCTCACGTTTTGAAAGGCAGCTTCTGATAATGAGTTGAAACAACTCAAGTGAGTGAGTTGTTTTTAAACAATTTAAATCGAGATGAGTTATTCAAATAACCAATCTAAATCAAGATTAGTAAAGCATTAAAAAAACAACTTTTTCCTGAGAAGCCAAATCCACTCTTTCGTTTTGAGAGTGCATGCAATTTGTTTTTTAATGTAAAGTTTTGACTCTGTTAGTAGTTTTAATCCATCTAAATCGTCTTTTTTTTAATAATTGAATTTATATAATTGCTCACGGTATTTTGCTGCTTCTTGAAAATTCTTGATATAGCAAAATGCTTCTCCAGTTTCAGTATCTGTTTCCTCATCATTAATAGAATCAGCTTTCTTTCGAAAATTCTGAAAGAATATAATCGCATATATCAGCTGATTTTTCTTCTACAGGTAACTCATCGTCAATATTAATGAAACATTCGGCAATCTTTTCACTCCTGAAGCATTTCATCCATTCACTTATTTCGTGTACATCGTAATTTATCTCGGAAATGTGCGTTTCATTTTCCTGAGCTCATCTCCTACATTTATCTGTGCTCACAAAATTTGTGACACACTGTTGTGATAAATTTAAAGTCTTTTTCATTCAATTTGCAATTTTTCATCGTTTATCGCCAAAATTACTGTCCGATATTCGGAATGTCCGTTATTCAGAGGTTAAACATACAGAAATTTAGGTTTTGGGAGTAGGGATTAGGAAAATGTCAGGTGTAGAGGTGTCTGCTTTGCGGGCGTGTCCGTTATGGAGGTTTTACTGTATTTTATTCGTGGTTAAAAATACCCAATATATTTTTAAGTATTTTTTTTTTTAAACTATACATACCCCGATATATATATATATATATATATGTATATCAAAATTAAAATCTTTATATATATAAATCTTCTGTGCGTGTGTTTGTCACTGAACTCCTCCCAAACGACTAGACCGATTTTAATGAAACTTTGTGTGAGTGTTCCAATGGATTCGAGAATGGTTTAGATTCATATTTTATCGAAATTGATTCAGTACTTTTTTAGTAATTAGGCAAGAACTAATAGTTAGTGATATTTCGCTAATCAAAAGTGTTGAATAAGTTCGCTGAATGGAGTGCGGACGGAATGGCCGAACGGTCTAAGGCGCCAGATATAAGCTCTGGTTCTTAAAAAGAGATCGTGTGCTCGAACCCCAATCCTGACATACGTGTATGATTTGCAATATTTTTTTCTGTATTATAATTTTAATTAACCGACTTCAGAAAACCGTTAACTTTTAACTAAAAATGAGAAAAATAAACTTTTCTATCAAAAACTGAACCGACTTCAAAAACTACTGCAAAATGAAAAAAAATTCCTATATAATTGTAATAGGAAATAAAATTAAGAGTGTAGTATTTATCGTGCGTATTATTATATTTATGTATATTTATTTGATTTTTTGGAGTCAGTGCCAGCCAAAACAATTACAAAATTAAAATTAAATATCCAATGCAAATCTTTATACATATAAATCTTCTGTGCATGTGTTTGTCACTGAACTTCTCCTAAAAGACTGGACCGATTTTAATGAAATTTTGTGTGTGGGTTCCAGTGGCTTCGAGAATGGTTTAGATTCATATTTCATCGAAATTGATTCAGTACTTTTTTAGTAATTAGGCAAAAACTAATAGTAAGTGATTTTTCGCTAATTAAACGTGTTCAAAGTGTTCGCTGAATAGAATGCGGACGGACTGGCCGAGCGGTCTAAGGCGCCATATTTAAACTCTGGTTCTTAAAGAAAGAGATCGTGTGTTCGAACTCCTCTCCTGACACACGTGTATGATTTGCAATAATTCTTTCTGTATCATAATTTTAATTAACCGACTTCAGAAAATCGTTAACTTTTAACTAAAAAGAGAAAAATAAACTTTTCTATCAACAATTGAACCGATTCAAAAACTACTGCAAACTGAAAAATAATTTCCTTATATAATTGTAATAAGAAATTAAATTAAGAGCGTAGTATTTATCGTGCGTATTATTATATTTATGTACATTTATTTGATTTTTCGGAATCAGAGTCAGGACAACGTCTGTTCGATAGTATTTATATATATATATATACATCTCTCTCTCTCTCTCTATATATATATACGTAAATATATATATACAGGGTGATTCCAAATTTTTTTTCAATAAAAGAGGGGTGATAGTACACATCATAACAAACAATATTATATAGGAGACCAGAGGTCCCAAACGTTTTCCTAAGGAGATAGCCGCCATTAAAGTTTAGGGACCAAAATTTCAAACAAACATAAAAAACGGAAAAATGGTCGATTGATTTGCGGTTTTCACTAAAATTATTCTTTATGTCGGCATTTTCTTGAAATTAAATTATAAAGGTAAATTTAAAAAAATACCGATTGAGGGCGCTTTAGACTTTGGCGTAACGAACAACTATTTTTTTCGGTATTTTTTGCGTCTCATTAAATGTTATTGTAAGCTTAGATTCAAACTTAAATTTTGAGCTCAAAATCTGAATTTGGGAGTGGTTAAGTAGCAGAAAACTGAGCTGTGTTCAGAGGGTTTAAATTTCAAATGATTATAAAAAACGGAAAAATTGGTCGATTGATTTGCGTTTTTCACTAAAACTATTCTTTATGTAGGTATTTTCGTGAAAATAAATTATATAGATAAATTTCAAAAAAGGTGATAGAGGGCGCTTTAGACTTTGGTGTAACGAACAACTATTTTTTACCGTTATTTTTTGCATCTCATTAAATGTTTTCGGAAACTTAGACTTAAACTTAAATTTTGAGCTCAAAATATGAATAGTAGGGTGTGGTTAAGTAGCACAAATTGAACTAGTTTAAGGTGGGGGGAGGTTCAAATTTAAAATAGTCATAGAAAATGGAAAAATTGGTCGATACGTTTGCGGTTTAAAATAAAATTATTTTTTAAGTCAGTATTTTCTTGAAAAATAATTTTAAAGATGAATTTCAAAAAATTGCGTTAGAAGGCGCCTTAAACTTCAGAGTAACCAACAATTAATTTTACCATTATTTTTTGTTCTAATTAAATGCTTGTAAAAGCTTATTAAATGTTTTTGGAAGCTTAGATTTAAACTAAAATTTTGAGCTCAAACTCTGAATCGTTGAGAGGGGTTAAGAAGCGCAAACTGAATTGTGTTCATTAGTTGAAATTTAACCCTCCTCTTCCTCGAACGCAATTCAATTTTTTCCCAACGATTCAGAATTTGAGCCTAAAATTTAAGTCTATGCATTGAAAACATTTAATAAGATTTTAAAAAAAAAGGTTAAAAATAGTCGTACGCTACTCCAAAGTCTAAGTCGCCCTCTATCGGCATTTTGTGAAATTTATTAGCCTCCGATGCTATTTCTTTCAGACAAGCTAAAAAATGTCGTGTCGTCAGTCCTGAATTTTCTACTCAACCGATTTTGATAATTATTTTTTTAAATGAAAGCTATTTATTTGTAGTTGTGCCCATTTTAGCTATTTTTTAATTTATTTCCATTTTTATATTTTATTTTTAATTTTAAATGCTTTTTTACGATATTTCTTAAATATGGTGGCAACTCACTTTAGCTTTTCTCTCGATAATAAAAATTTATTTTCCATTATCATTTTCCACGAGTCAGAAGCTTTATTTCATCAGTGAACATGTCCTTGCATTTAAAAGAAAAAAGTCAATTGTTTTCGTAATATTTAACCACAATAAAATGATTGCGTATAATTATGCACTAATTGACGTAAAAAATATATTTACTGAGAAATAATAATAATAATGTAAATAAAATAACAGAAAATAATTTATGATAAAAATTAATGTCTAAAGAAAAATTTCAAATGAGGAAAATGATGTCATTCAGCAACCAGATAAATGGGAATTACAATATTATTACGAATGCCTTTCTCATATTACAAATAACAGTAACTTTTAAAAACATTTGAAGAGAAAATGACGTCACTATTTAAAACATCGCATCTTTACTCATAACGATATTACATTTCAATGTTTCTGTTCATTATGAACACTGAGATTGAGATTTTATTTTCAGATGACTTCAGTTAGTGAAAATAATGTCACAGTAAAAATGAAATTAGTTTTTAGCTCGCAGGCTATCATAGCCTGAGAGCTTATGTGCCCGTCCGTTCTGTATGTACGTTCGTACGTGCGTTCGTGCGTAACGCGATAACTCATGATAAAAATATCGGATCCACTTGAAATTTTGAATGTAGGTATATCCTGACAAGGCGCGTCCCTGATTAGTTTGTGGCGTTCATTAGATATGTATAAGAGGGGGAACGGGGGGCTCATGCCCCTCCCCTTAATTGATATGAATGGGTTTTTCATGCAGAATTAACAGTTTTCGTTCAAAATTTAGATTAGGATCATTCTGATGAAGCGATTCCGTGACTGTTATTAGGTGTTCATTGAACAAGTATAAACAGGGGGAACGGAGGTTCTAATGCCCCCCCTTAATTTATATAAATGGGTTTTTCAAGCAGAATTTTCAGATTTCGTTCAAATCTCTGAATAGTTTTGGAAGTTTAATGGTTAAGTATAAAAGAGGGGGATAACTTCTTTTAAATTATATAAATTCTAAATGGGTTTTTATTAAGAATTATCCGATTTGCTCTGAATTTTGGATATAGATTTTTTATATGATAAAGCATGTCTTTGATAGTATAGGAGGTTCAATGATTAAGTATAAAAAAAGAGGAAAGGGGAGAGCTGTTTCCCCTTCTTAATTTTTTTTCGAACGAAATTAACCCTTGAAAATATAAGGCTTTTATGTACAATTAGTATTTGTAGCCTGTGAGCTCAATGCCATCAGTTTAACTGGGCAGTATTCTTTATTTAGCTCATAGGCTATCATAGCCTGAGAGCTTATGTGCCCGTCCGTTCTGTATGTTCGTTCGTGCGTAACGCCATAACTCATGATAAAAATATCGGATCTACTTGAAATTTTGTATATAAGTATATCCTCATAAGGCGCTTCTCTGATTAGTTTTTGGAGTTCATTCGATATGTATAAGAGAGGGAACGGGGGGCTAATGCCCCTTTCCTTAATTGATATAAACGGGATTTTCATGCAGAATTAACAGTTTTCGTTCAAAATTTTGATATAGGATCACTCTGATGAGGCGATACCGTGGCTGTTATTAGGTGTCCATTGAATAAGTATAAACAGGGGGGAAGGGAGGGCTCATGCCCCACCCCTTAATTGATATAAACCTGATTTTCATGCAGAATTAACAGTTTTCGTCCAAAATTTAGATATAGGATCATTCTGATGAGGTGATTCCGTGACTGTTATTAGGTGTTCATTGAATAAGTATAAACAAGGAGAACGGGAGTTCTAATGCCCCTCCCCTTAATTTTTATAAATAGGTTTTTCAAGCAGAATTGTGAGATTTTGTTCAAATCTCTGAATAGTTTTGGAAGTTTAATGGTTAAGTATAAAAGAGGGGGATAACTCCTTTTAAATTATATAACTGCTAAATGGGTTTTTATTAAGAATTATCCGATTTGCTCTGAATTTTGAATGTATATTTTTTATATGATAAAGCATGTCCTTGATAGTTTAGGAGGTTCAATGATTAAGTATAAAAAAGGGGAGAGCTGTTTCCCCTTCTTAATTTTTTTTTCGAACGGAATTAACCCTTGAAAATATAAGACTGTAATGTACAATTAGTATGCGTAGCCTGTGAGCTCAATGCCATCAGTTTAACTGGGCAATATTCTTTTTATTTTTTTTTAATAATTTTTTTTTCTGTGAGTGCATATAAAATAAAATTTCGGGATTTCGCCAACACTCAGATTACAATTTTAACTGAAGAATAATTTTGACTGCGAATATTTACATGCAGAATTGTAACTGGCAAACTTGACATAAGTTTGGAAATATATTTATTATATATTGACTTAATAATGTAATTACTTTTGCTTTTTTTTAAACCAAATCGATAGAGTCTTTTAAATAGTTCATTCGTCTAATTCGATGGAATTCCACTCGTTTTATTGTTAAAATGCATTTCCTTTTTCTCAGCGTCTATAAAAAAGCGTTTAAACTAAAGAAAAAATCCGTTTTTGATGAATCTAGTCAATGAAGAAGTAGCACGTCAAATATTGTATTTCTGTATTATTCCGCAATTCCAATGACTCAGAGAGAAACTGCTAATCAGTTGGGTATTTCACGCCGTTCTGTTTGCTATTATATTGATAAACACAACAAAAATGAAGTTAGTTCATTGTATTCTAAACGGGGTCGCCCTTCTAAAAATCCCTATCGATTTTTTTTTTTTTTTTTTTTTTTTTTTTTTTTTTTTTTTTTAATCGGAGGCGAAGCTGAATTCTGCAATGGCAGAATGTACATTCAACTTGTCTTTAAAATTTATTTTCAAGAAAATACTGATTTAAAAATTTGTTTTAGCGAAAACCGCAAACGAATCGACCAATTTTTCCGTTTTTTTATAATCATTTAAAATTTCTACCTTCTGAACACAGTTCAGTTTGTCTACTTAACCACACCCAACTATTCAGATTTTGAGCTCAAAATTTAAGTTTAAGTCTAAGCTTACGAAAGCATTTAATAAGATGCAAAAAATAACGGCAAAAAATAGTTGTTCGTTACTCCAAAGTCTAAAGCGCCCTCTATCGACATTTTTTTAAATTTATCTTTATAATTTATTTTCACGAAAATACCAACATGAAGAATAGTTTTAGTGAAAACCGCAAATCAATTGACAAATTTTTCCTTTTTTATAATCATTTGAAATTTGAACCCTCTGAACACAGCTCAGTTTGTGCTACTTAACCACTCCCATAACTCGACCGATTTTTCCATTTTTTATGTTTATTTGAAATTTTGGTCCCTAAACTTTAATGGCGGCTATCTTCTTTGGAAAATGTTTGAGACCCTTGGTCTCCTATTTAATATTGTTTGTTTTGATGTGTACTATCACCCCTCTTTTATTGTTATTAAATTGTTGTTATTGTTGTTATTAATATATATATATATGTTTTAATATCGATTAGGTACATACAGTTCACAAATCTTTTTTAAAACAGGTGCAACTCAAATAATTAAATCTTTTATATTATTCATTTAAGGCCAAAGTGGACATATAAATAATTAAAAGTTTTACTCGTAGAAAATATGTATAAAGTGAAGTCCGATATTCGTGCATTTTTATAAATCTTCATCTTCTGATCATCTAGTTTTTCTTCGCTTGCAACTTTTCTTTCTGTGTTTTCTTATTTCGAAACATTCCGTTAATTTCATCTAAATAAACATACACTCAGAGCAACACGGGCCTCCACTAATTATTAATTGCTTCAGTTGGATTAATGCACGGGCCTCCGAGACCTTGGCCATGAGCCCACCAATTTCAAGGGCCCACAAATTATGCGGCTGATTTTTCTTCCTTAATCGAAAACTTTTCAAATAATATTGCTTTAAATAATATCAAAAGTAAAATTTAAATATTCTGAATGACTCAACAAAATTTTAGAAGCTTTTAACCTAGTCACTTGTCACCCAAACAACTTTTTCAACTCGTCAAATAAACCTTTTTTTTTGTAAAAGTGTCGCTGAAAATGGGCACGTAGGGGGTCCCAACTTCAGCTTGATCGGGCTCTGCATACACTGCTTCAAAATTTATAAAATTAAAATATTCTTGAGGGCCTTTATACACTATTACTATTTTCTTTTCTTGATATTCAGATAATTAATAATTTTTCTCTCAAATTTCAGTTGGATAGATAAACAAATCTTTTTAAAATTGTTTAGACCTATTAAAATATACCAAATTCATCAATTTCCTTCGAGAGGTACATATATTTTACTCACATTTATCTTTATTTCAAATAAAGAAACAGCCAAAGGCGCAGCATCTTAGCCAAAGGCGCACATTCAACAGTTTAAAACTGCGCAACTAACTATATTATCCCAATCAGTTTTATACAAAAAATTTTCTATAAATTAAAAAGAAAATCTTTTGATTATAAACAATAAGTGCATTAATTCTTTGAGAAAATATTAAGAAAGTATCTTATACTATAATACGAGTAAAATTGTGTGTGTCTTTAAATTTTATCTTAAAATTTTATCTCTAATGATTTTGACAAAATTTTGTATTCGGGCATGAGAAGATTAAGAGGCTAGATCACATATTCGAGAAATTTCGATCAGTGAGTCACTTTGAGTCATAATGGGTCAGGATTAAGCTATTTATAATTAAAGAAAAGCTCGGTTGATTTTAACGAAATTTTGTATCCAACCGTTTTATGGTACTAGAAAACTATTGTGCTAGGTCAATTGTTTGAAAAATATCGTCTATCGGATCATTTGTGTGTCATTGTGAGTCAAACCAAATGTATCTAATAAACGATTCTAACAATTTTGATAAAATTTTGTATTCTATCGTTTTTATCACAAGAATGCCATTGGGTTAAGTCACATGTAAGAGAATATCCGATTAGTGGGTCATGTTTGGGTTATTGTGGGTCACGTAAATTTTATCTAGAAAATAGCTCGCACGATTTTACTAAATTTTGTATTCAATCTTTTTCAGACATAAAATAGTCATTGGGCTAGTTCACTTGTTCGATAAAATTCTATTAGTAGGTCATTTTGTGTCATAATGGATCAGGGTCGAACTACTTGAATCTAAAGAACGGTTGGATCGATTTTAACGAAATTTTGTATCCAACCGTTTTTTGACACGAGAAAAATATTAGGTTAGGTCTATTTTTCAGAAATTTCAATTAGTGGGTCATTTTTGGGTCATTGTTGGTCAAACCAATTTTATCTAAAAAACGGCTCTGACGATTTTGAACAAATTTTATATTTCGCCGTTTTGGATTAGAAAAAGATCATTGAGATAAGTCTTATATTAGAGAAAATTCGATTAGTGGATCATTTTTGAATCATTGTGGGTCACATTAATTTTATATACAAAAGAGCTCGGACGATTTTGACTAAATTTTGTATTTTATCGATTTCGAGCACAAGAAAATCAATGGATTGGATCACATGTTCCAAAAAATTCGATTTGTTGGTCATTTTGGGCCATAATGGGTCAGGGTCAAGATATCTATATCTAAAGAATGGCTGTACCGGTTTTAAAGAAATTTTGTGTCCAACTGTATTTTGGTACTATTTGTAAACTATTGGGCTAGGTTACCTGTTCCAGAAATTTCGAAGCTAATTGAAAAAGCTAATTTTATCTAGAATACGGCTTTCACGATTTTTAACAGAATTTGGTATTTTACGATTTTCAACCTTGAAAAAGTAAATGAGCTGGGTTCCAAGTTTTAGAAAATTGTATTAATGGGTCATTTTGCAGTTCACTGTGTGTCAAAATAATTTTATGTATATAAGAAACGACTTTAACGATTTTGACTAAATTGTATATTCCACCACTTTGGATTACCTGAAAACCGTTGTCTAAGTCAGATGTATGAACTGATTTAATTAGTGGGTCATTTTTGGGTAATAAGGGTTAGGGTCACAAAAACGAGAATATTGTAAATGCCGATTAGCAATATTTGACAAAATATTGGCGACATTTGCACGAAAGAACAACTTTCAAGATTAAAATGTCAAAACACGTCCTTGGCGCCAGATGAAAAATTCCTGGCAAATATGGCTATATTTGAAAAAAAAAAAAGGCTTTCAGAATGTGAACGTATTTCTTAGATATTCTTAATAGAATCGAGATGCAAGGTTAAACCAATCAGGGACGAGCTAAAAATATAATTTTGGTTCATACTATTTTGTTCTAAATATTTAAATAATGTAAAATTTATAAACATGTACATAAATACATAGTTTCATTTGAAAAGTTTTTATAGCTACTACACCTATGAAAGGGAATTCAGATTCAGATTGAGCCAGATGGGAGGGGACTACTAATTGGCTTATGCTCGACTAGCCCCCCAGCAATGTTTATTAAAAAAAATTCTGAACAATTATACAATAATAAAATAAAGGTAGGTAACAAAAAGTAATTGAAATAATGAAATAAGTATAGGTAAAAATAGTAAAATAGACGAGCTGAATGCTTTACAGACGTATAACACATAATTTTTTTAAGAGTAACACTAATTCTATAACTGTTTAAAAGTAAAAGTTTGTTTGATTAGTTCCATAGCTCATCATAATTTTCATATAAAAAGTCAAGTAAAGGTATTTGAAAAAGTCTTTGATTGTTTTCAATCATGTTACGGAGTTTATGATTTTTTTTTAATAGTGCTGGTTGTTTTCTTATTATTTTGAACCATGAAGAGAGCCTTATCGTTCTGGAGATTCTGATGTGGTATATGGATGTTAGTGTGCATTCTATTACGTAGTTCAGCGAGGTTCCTCGTTTTCCACAAATGCAGTAGTCCGAGTCAGCTTTTCCAAACTTTACGAGATAATCAGGAAAAGGCCCGTGATTTGTTGAAAGGGAATTCAGACAGGAAGATCTTAAAAGGACTATTGATCAGAGATAAACAATCCCCCCGGGATTGAGGGTTTTTTTACTAATGTTTTGACGCTGTGCCAAGCTCGATTTCTCTCTTAAATTCTAAAATCAAGGTCAAAAAACACACAAATAATTCATATTATTACTTTTAGTAAATATACATACTCATAATATTCGTTTTCTCTAATGATTATTTGTTTTCCGCCCATCTTGTTCATTCTCACTCGAAACTTTTAAACTTCCGTAATAAATTAAATTTTTTCTGCTAAAATTAAGAAGGATACATTTTTAATGCATCTTTTTAAAAATGTGTATATCTGTAATAAACATTCAGAAATCTTCGTCATTGTAATTTTCAAATCCGGAATTTTTCATATATATTTGTCGTTCTCTTTCAAATTGTGCATATCTGAAGTGAAGAAATGCGTATTTTAAACTATCAATTCAACTCAAAAAATACAAACAAATAATTTACATATAGCATCAGAAATTCCCCGTACCTTTGATAACTGTATTTTCCCCTATTACTTCAATTTCTGGATGTTGGTTCAATCTCTCAGTTCAAATTTCTCTTCTCTTAACTTCTATAAAAAAAATTTTTGTTGTTGTTGTTGTTGTTTTGTTTTTCAATTCACATGAATACATATTTTTACTACATCTTAAAAAATATGTACCTGTAATAAAACTCCAGAAATTTTCATAATTGTAATTATCAAATCTGTAATGTTTCGTATATTTCGCCGTTTCGTTTGAAAATATACATCATGAAATAAATAAATACATAATTTAAATGATAAATTCTAGGTCAAAATAAATACAAATAAATAATTTACATATTAAACTTAGAGATTTTCCGTACTTTCGATGATTCTTGTTTCTCCTGTTTCTTTTGTTTTCTGGATGTCGGTTTCATGTCCCAGTTCAAATTTATCTTCTCTTGACTTCCATAAAAAATTCATTTTTTTTTTTTTTACAATTCACAGGGACACATATTTTTGATATATCTTTAAAAAGTTTGTATACCTGCATTAATTTCCAGAAATCATGATACTTGTAACTCTCAAATCTGTAATGTTTCTTATATTTTGTCGTTCTGTTTCAAAATATGCATATCTGAAATAAAGAAATGCGAAATTTAATTCATAAATTCAAGGACAAAATAAACACAAATAAATTATATACATATTAACGTCAGTCGTTTTTGATGACTCTAGTTTCTCCTGTTTCTTTGTTTTCTAGATGTTTGATTCATGTTACAATCCAAATTTCTCTTCTATTTACTACTATAAATTAATAACCTAATTTTCTTTTACAATTCACAGGGATACACATTTACAGTGCATTACAAAAAATTAATACATCTGTAATGAATCTCCAGAAATCTGCATCAGTGTAATTCTGAAATCTATAATATTTCGTATAATTCGTCGTTCTGCTTCAAAATATGCATATCTGAAACAAAGAAATGCGTAATTTAAATTATAAACTCAATACCAAAATAAACACAGGCATATAATTTGCATATTTTAAACCTCAGAAATTTTACGTACCTTCGTTGACTGTACTTTCTTCTATTTTTTCGTTTTCTAGATGTCAATTTCATGTCTCAGTTCAAATATTTCTTCTCTTTATTTCTATAAAAAATTCTGATTTTCTTTTACACTTCACACTTCTACGTATTTTTAATGCATCTTTTTAAAAATTCGTATAACTGTAAAAAAAAAAAAAAAAAAAAAAAAAAAAAAAAAAAAAAAAAAGCTTTAGAATTTTTCATTATTGTCATTTTCAAATCCATAAAGTTTCGTAGATTTTGTCGTTCTGTTTCGAAATATACATATCTGAAGTAAAGAAATATGTACTAGTTTAACTCTTGAAAGACGGGCATTTTCACACAACTTTCATGAAAAATATTTAGCACAAGAATTTTTATTTAAATCTGTTTAAATTATTTTATTAACTCCTTTTATCCTTGTTTCTTTTAAACATATTTTAGAAAAAAACTTATGGTTCGAACCAAAAAAAAAATCTCTTAGTGGTGGCCAAATTAGTCTCTCGCCTTCTTTCTAGTGTTAAATTATAAATTCAAGGCCAAAATAAACAAATAAAGAAATAATTTACGTATTATATACAAATAAAGAAACTTACATAAAATATTTACACACAAATAACGAAATAATTTACGTATTAACCTCAGAATTTTCCGTACCTTCGATGACTCTAATTTTTCCTATTCCTTCGTTTTCTAGATGTCTGTTTCATAATACAGTTCAAATATCTCTTCTGTCGACTTCTATAAAAAATCAGAATTTCATTTACAATTCACAGGAATACATATTTTTTGCATGCATCTTATTAATATTATATACCTGTAATATACTTTCAAAAATATTCTCCATTTTCTTTATTATATAAACAAGGTAGAACCCGTCTAATTTTGACGAAAGGAAATTTTTAAGAAGGAACTGTTTCATTGACTTGTAATAAACCTATTAGTTACAGTAAAAAAATGCATTTTATATTGATAAGCCTAAATCTTAAAGAAACGATATTTAACGTCAAATTAACAAAGTACTATTTCTTGTTTCGTTATAGAAATGTTAAAGAAATTGTTAAAATTAAACTTTAATCGTACAGGTAAGCAGTGAAAAATAATAAAGATATGTTATTATGATAAAGTTATCAGTTAAGGTTCTTATGCTACTATTCCCAAACGAAAAAAAGCAAACTTTATCCAACTTTGGCTCAATCATAGAATTTTTTCCCGTGATATATAACCCGGCATGATTTTCACCATATAAAATTTTACAAATGCATATTTCGTATCTGTATTTACCTTTTACGAAAAAAGAAAAAAAAACTGGCATTTTAATTTGATCATTTTGATTTAAAACTTGAAGTCTCAATGCTATTAGCTGAAAGAGATATTTTGCTGTTGATATTCTTCTACGTATAAAGGAAATTTTGTAAATATAAATGTAAAATTCACCGGGTTTTATAACAGAAAATATTTAAATTTCAATTTTTTCCATTTTAATGAGAAAATGGCAACACAAAGATACAGTAATCAATTTTTTCCCTTTTTTTCTTTGCTTTTAATAGAAATGGAGTACTCCTGTTGCCACGATTAGAAAAACGGTATTAAAAACTACAAAAAAATTAATATTTAAAAAACAAATTAAGATACAGCTTTCAAACAAATTTCATTTAAAAGTAAAATTTTTTCCCTACACGATGGTGTAAAAATTGAAAATGTGCGATATTTAGAAGTTTAAAAATTTGTGGTCGCAAAAAATTGCAATACCGAAATTTTATTTAAAATTTGAAAGTGTTGCCATTCGCAAAATGACGTATGCGTTACGCACAGATATGTTAGGCCTTTATAATATAGTTAAGGATATAGTTTATCTATAATAATAAAGAACCAAGTTTGCGAATGCGTCAGCGCTGTTCTGAAGAGACCGCTGCACGTAGAGATACAAAATTTGGAAGAAAGGTACTTCTGTATATGAAGTTTTGCACCTCGAAGCCCGATTTTAAATTTTTGAATTAGATTTTTTATTTAATTTTTTAGCCGATTTTTTGCGTTCTTTTTATGTTTCGAGGAGATTTTTCCACGTTAGTGAAAGGTATATGGTTTCATTCTTTTTAACGTCCATAATAAATTTAGTTTTCTTTTCAATTAAGCTTATTGGTGATTTTTGAAACGATGTTTGAATTTTTTACGTATCTTTTAATGCGATTTTTGGCATTTTTTCGCATTTTGTGACTATTTTTTCAGATTGATAAAAAAAAAAATTTGCCTAATTTACTAATTTTCGTCTGCTACTATTTTTGAATTTTATCTATTTTTAATGCGATTTTCGAAGTATTTTTTTAACGATATTTTGAGTTTTTGTGCTTTTAGAATCGATTTTTTTTTTTCATTTTTCTCAATATTATCGGATGATACTATGCATCATGGTTATCACGGACCCGAGCAACAACGGGCGGGTCAACTAGAATTATAATAAAAAAAAAAACCTAAATAGACTGTAAGCATTTTTATACTTAAAAAATTTAGATACTTTTGAAAAATATTCTTACATTTGACTCTTTTTTGTTGAGTCCCTTCATCATCCTCCCTTAATTATCTTTTCTTGACATTCAAATTGATCCGCATTTTTTATTTTTAAAATACGCATGGATGTACATTTTTAATGCATTTTTTTTAAAATTTCATGTCTGTAATATTTTTCCAAAAATCTTCATCATTTTCATTCCTGAATTCTTAACCCTTTAACTGATTTGCCCGTACACCGTTCGGGCAAGACGAATTTGCTTAGTTCATTATTTAAAGCTTTTTGGCAACCCTATTTTTTTAAATAACTTCATACTATTTAAAGGCGGAAATGGTTAGACTGAATCTTACGAATATTTTATTTAAAAAAAATGTGTTGTGAATCCGTTATTTTCAATTTATTGAACGGAAAAGAAAGAATCAGTTAAGGGGTTAAGGGTACATATATATATTTTCCTTTTCAAAATACATTTACCTGAAATAAAGAAGCAAATTAAATGATAAATTGAAAGATGAAATAATCATAAATAAATAATTTATATTTCTACCTTTAATATATATATATATATACCTCCAACATTCGTGCCATCCCCTGGATATTCGATAAATTGTTGTATTGTTCATACTCACTTTAAATTTTCCTTTCTTTGATTTCCAGGTTGGTTCATAATTTTCTTTCAAACTTTACAGAGATACAAGTTGTTAAGCATCTTTTATAAATATTTATATCTGCAATTTTAGAAGTTAGATATATTTGGCCGCTTTAACCATTTCGTTTCGGAATTTTTTTTTTCAACATTTAGGAAAAACTACTTTTACGTTAATAACATTAACACTAGCTATCCAAATAGATCAATTAGTGTTTAACGGATATTTCATTGTGTGAAAGATAACGAATGTCGTTGTTTACATAATATTCAATTAATATTCATATGAAAATAGGCTAAGGAAGAATTTTTCGAGATGATTAGAAAATACTGTATTACAACAAGATTTAATTTATATTATAAAGTTCTAATACTTTTTACGCTTTATTACACACGATTCTTTCAGGAAATTTACTTTAATTTTAAATTTTAGAAGAATCGCAAAGAAAAAGAAATTTTAAAGAATCGCAAACGACGCAAAGAGAATTAAACAAATAATAATAATTATTATTATTACTAAATGCCTAAACATAATTGAAGTTATATAATAAATGGATAGACACGTACTAACATTACTTTATATAAATAGTAGCAAAAGTATTTCTTAAGACAAAATAATACTCCATTAAAAGTCATGTACTATTAATAGTACACCAGACCCGAAAGTGTTAAAAAATTACTTAAAAAAATAGTAATCCCATTTCCAATAAAATCTGATTTAATTCCATCAAGAATAAGGGAAATGTCAAATTTTCGGGCATTCTTCTGATTCTTAGTTTCGCTTTCATTACCTTAATTACAACTTTGAATATTATTACTAATTAACGAGTGTCTAATGCACAATAATTTTTTTTGAAAGGGAGGGGTTTTATAATTTAAAATATTAACTTGGACACAGATGTCATATACGTACCACATTTGCACGTGTTTTTCCCCCGCCAATTTGGCGAAAATTTTGTTTCTGAATATAAGTCACAAATTGCATGCAATATAAAAAAAAATAACGTGAAAAAAATAAATTATATTCTAGTATTTTAAAAAGGGAAATAAGAATAAATAAATGATAGTTTGATATAAATAACTATTCAAATAGTATGTAATAAAAATACTTAAAGAATTAAAATAAAAATAACAGTAAATAAACATGAATTTAACAAAAAATAAACAGTTTTAAATAATAAATTTAGTAAGTAACAAGACAGTTAATATAATTTTCACAATAAATCGTAAGAATTAATATTCATAGCCATATTATGCATGCAGTTTTATCATTTAATCAGCATATTTCACTGAAATCTTTAATTTTCTCCATTTTGTTTCCCTAACAAATGTTATAAACTTACTAGGCACAGATGTGTAATGCCAAACTGGCGGGGGTAAAAACACATGCAAATGTGGTGCGTGTATGACAACTGTGCCTTAACTTGATAGTAAAATAACAATACAAATTATTTAATTCGGCAATAACAAAAATAATATGATTCGTCATTATAATACAAACCAGAAATATACACACTATCGGAATATCTATAAAGTTCCCAATATTACCTTTACTGTCAATATTTATTTTATTGTTAAAATTCAAAGTTTTTATATAAGTACTAAATACATGATATAAATATCCACTAAATAGACGAATATTATATAATTAAGCATACAACATTGAAAAATAACGAAAAGTAATAAAAAGTCCTCTTGTCAGCTGCATGAAGAAATTTTACTTCCAGAAAGAAAATGATGCTCCATTGTTAAAATAGACGCGATTTTTACGAAATTTATTTGTTACAATAATGTAAAATTGTTATCAGAAAGAAATATCTATCATTGACATATTTATTGTTTACATAGTCTTTGTTATTATACCGATATTTACTTGAAAGGAATTTAAATTATAAATTCGTCAAAAAAATGTCAATCATTTATTATTGCAAAAACCACAAACCTTATTTATTTGCATTCTTCTGTATTACTGATATTTCTTATTTTATGGTTATCTTAATCATTTATGCAATATATTTTTAATAATTATTGGTAGATGTATGTTTCCTAAAAAATATAAACCGAAATTTTTTTAGATTCAAATGATAATTTAAATTGCTACTCGGATATGATAAATATAACGAAACTATAATCCTATAATAACCAAAACAAATTTTTCAATATCGAAACAAAACAACAACAAAAAAAAATCAACAAAATTTTTAATCAATTATTGTTGAAAAACCCAAACTTTCTTTATTCGCATTCTTCTGTATTCCCGATATTTATTATTTCGTGGTTATCTGATTCATTTTAATGTAAAATATTATTATTAATTTTTGGAAGATATATATTTCCTAAAAAATATAAACTGAATTGTTTTAGAAATCACGTCTTAATTTAAATTGATACTTAGATATGATAAATACACTATATTGCCATTGATTATGGGACACTTGCGATTTTAGACATTTTACTAAATATCTAGAAAAATACATGAGGAATCATCTCGAAACTCTTAGTGCATAAATATAATAGTATAAGTCATACATCTCCGTGAAGATTTTTTCCCAAAACTCCAAAGGGGACCGTCAACAAATTAAAAAAAATGAATATCTTTTGAATAACCCTGTCAAAACTAATGTAGCAAAAGCGCTCAAACTCTAGATTGTGATTGAATGCCTTATTGTAATAAGCCTTGTTCATTTTTATGCAAATAGCATGCATACTCGCAGAGTAATTAAGGTTTTTATAAAAATGATCCCAAAATTTTCCAAGTTTTTTCCTTATAATTTTCAGAGTTCTTAATATAAAATATTATTTTTTTCAGAAAATATGACAAACAACATTGCACACAGTACCCTGTAATCAGAATTAAAAAATAATGAAAATTGTATAAAAATGAGTTGGTTTACTAAATAATTTTTTAATCCGCATGCGTCAACGATATCAAAATTTCATTTGCATATTATGTTAGCTAAATGTATAGAGCAACTTTTGTGAAAGTCACAAAATCATAACTTGAAAATTCTGACAATAATCGTCAATTGAAAAGTCGAAAATCCATTATTCTCAAAATGAAGCAAAAACAAGAGGGGTTGTATCCATATATTCATTGATTAGTGTCAATATAGAATACACAATATGGGATGTACTACTGCATTTGGATAAAATCCCTCATTTTTTTTGCTTCATTTTGGAAACAACGGATTTTGCCCTTTTTCTATAGACGATTACTTTCAGAATTTTCAAGCTATGATTTTGAGACTTTTACAAAAGTTGCTCTATACATTTAGCTAACATAATATGCAAATGAAATTTTGATATCTTTGACGCATGCGCAGTAAAAAATTATATAGTAAACCTACTCATTTTTCATACAATTTGTATTATTTTTTAATTCTGATTACAGGGTAATGTGTGCAATGTTGTTTGTCATATTTTCTGAAAAAAATATTATTTTATATTAAGAACTCTGAAAATTATAATGAAAAAACTTGGAAAAATTTGGGACCATTTTTATAAAAACCTTAATTACTCTGCGAGTGTGCATGCTATTTGTATAAAAATGAATACAGTGTATTACAATAAGACATTCAATCATAATCTAGAGTTTGAGCGCTTTTGCTACATTAGTTTTGACAGAGTTATTCAAAAGATATTCATTTTTTTTAATTTGTTGACGGTCCCCTATGGCGTTTCGGTAAAAAATCTTCACGGAGATGTATGATGTATGCTATTATATTTATACACCAAGAGTTTCGAGATGATTCCTCATGTATTTTTCTAGATATTTAGTAAAATGTCTAAAATCGCAAGTGTCCCATAATCAATGGCAATATAGTGTATAAGAAAACTTATAATCCTATAATAAAAAACAAATTTTTCGATATCGAAGCAAAACAACATCAACAAAATTTTTAATGAATTATTATTGGAAAAAACACAAACCTTCTTTATTCGCATTCTTCTGTATTCCCGTATTCCCGATATTTACTATTTCGTGGTTATCTGATTCATTTTAATGTAAAATATTGTTAGTAATTTTTGGAAGATGTATATTTCCTAAAAATATAAACCGCGGTTGCTTGCGAAAAATATACTAAATGCATTTGAAATGTTTTTAATATTTTAAAATTTTACAATTTTACATTCATTTGTATTCAAGTTTGTCTTATTTTATTTGTTTCTTTTATTTATTTAAACTTTTAATTCAATTGTTAAATATAGCGATATCGCAAGTTATCTTTTTTATACTTAGTGGTGATAAATTAAGGAATCACTTATGATAAACCTTTCTTCGACAGCTTTGTTTGTCACCTGCGCCACGTTTAAGGACAGGGCACATAGCACTAACTTCTTGCGCTCAGGCGTCGCTATCTTTTATCTTTCGTGTCGGCGCTTTGATGTATAAATTGCTCTTTCATGCACTGAATCTGCTCTTCAAGAGAGAAATCAAACTCGAAATCAGTTGACAGCTTTACCACTCAAGATGGGGCCTATCCTGAGTTTACATTTCAGTAAGATAATTGCTGCACTGGCACACGGCGATTATTTTTATTGATTCTTTTCGTTCTTTGCCAAAACTACTTTGTCCAGCATGGTCGCTGCGTTTATGTCCTATTGAAATTTTCATCCCACTCGAGTAACTACTTCTTTTTCCAACTTCTGGTCTTTTTTATTATTATTATTCTTAGAGCGTGTTTTACGAAAAGTTTCTATTGGTAACAATATTTTAGTAATCTAATGATTTTATTCTCACTTGACACTATCATTTATTTTTTAAAACTATATTTTTTTAGTTTCTACCAACAACAGAATATTTTTATAAATTATCACAGTTTTTTATCAAGATGCGAATATTAACCTTTCAAAAGAAATGTTAACGAATAATTTAAACATTCCTAAGCAAAGACTGAAAAAAAGTTATTCGATTTAATAGAACATTTTTCTCTTGTAAATTAACTGTTAATAATTATAATTTAAGTGCACTCTGTATTAACAACTTGATATTGTATTTGAACAATTATTATTCTTTAAATTCTTTTTTTTTTTACTTTTAAAAAATGTCAAAATCCTCTTTTGATAGAACAAAAGAATGTTATATTACTTCAAAAATTTAAAATTATACAAAAGAAAATATTTTTTTTTTAATTAAGAAGAAAGAAAAACTGCATAATTCAACTTTTATTGAAGACAAGATAATTAATTACTTCTAAACTAATTGCACCATACATTGTAACTTAAAATGATCCTTTATTAAAATGGAAAAAACTTGGACTTATTTTCTAACGCAAAATACTACCGAGAATGCTATTTTCTTATAATTGAATTTTCTTTATCCTGGAGAAAATGTACATCGTTGGAGCGATTTGAAACACAATCCAGTAGGTACTTGAATTTTTTTATTACTTTATTTTTAAAAATGTTTATCAAATGCTCTACATGTACGATATTGCATATTTTATAGTGGATAATTCGCATAAAGTTCAATACGATACTTAAAAAAGATTTTAAAAAATTAATAAAGGGAAATATTTCATTGAAAAAATAAATAAATAAATAAAAAATAAATAAATATTCGATAAAGTTAAAATAGCACAAATTTTATGCCCCTAAAATATGCTCATTTTAAAATATTTATTTTCGCTAAAATTAGTCTCACGAATTTAATGAAAATTTATATTTATGCTAATTGCAGAGTGTGGAGTTTGATTTTTGCATCAAACATGGGTATTTCTATTGAAAAAAAAACACACAAAGCTGGGTTTCTTTTATTATGTAGATAGTCTTTCGTATTTATTTTTTACCACATACCCTGAACATTTTTGCTATATGTAAATATATTATGTAAATCTTATGTATTATGTAAACGGTATATTAGTTTAATGTAGCATAACTTATGGATACCTACGAAATATCCCGATCATGGTCGTCTGATTGAATGCATCAATATACGTATTTTATTCGAAAAAATTTTAATGAATATTTTCTATCCTGAAGATAAAAATCTAAACTGGCAATTTCATTATTTTTTACAGAATGTTATTTTACATTATTTTCTTCTATCTTCAATAGAAAAAGTATTGTAGTCGAAATTTATTTCGACTTCCGGTTTTCGACGGATTTACACGTTTTAGGGGTCAGAGATTCCAAAAAACATGTTTTTACAAATGTCTGTCTGTGCGTGTGTCTCTGTGTGTGTGTGTCTGTGTGTATGTCCGCATGTCGCCATTCTACCATCAAAAAGTGCATGAAGTAATGCATAGAATTGAAAAAAAATTGTGAATGTTTTTTGCTGTGGCAAACAGGTTCTCCTTCAGTTTTGAAATATTCCACCGAAAGGGGGCGCTGCAAGCGCGATGTTTCTGCCATTTTCAATATTGTACCGGCCAAAAGTATATGAAGTTATGCATCGAATTGAACCAAATTTTTTGTGTAAGTGTATCGCTATGGCTGATTGGTCCTCCGTGAATTTGAAAAAAAATCCGCCGAAAGGGGGCGCTACAATCGCGATTTTCGTGCCATTTTCAATATTGTACTAACCAAAAGTATATGAAGTTATGCATCGAATTGAACCAATTTTTTATGTAAGTGTATGACTATAGCTAGTTGGCCCTCCCTGAATTTGAAAAACAACCGCCGGAAGGGTGCGCTGCAATAGCGAATTTTATGCCATTTTCAGTATTGCACCACCTAAAAGTGTATGAAGTTAGTTCTAGAACTGATATAATTTTTTTGTTTATGATTATTTTTGGTAAGGCAATAGGTCCTCCTTGAATTTGAAGAAAAAAATCAGCCTATCATTTTTGTCTATCGGCTCGTGCAGAGACGTAAATTCGTTTTTACTCCGATTAATTAACTGTAGCAGAAATTTAAGATGAAAATCACAGTTGGTGTGTTATTGAATTAAAATTATTAAAGCATTAAAATGAGAAACTATTTTTTATAAATATTAAAATGTAAGTATGAGGTAGAAGAAAGTTTTGGGATTGGCACATCCAACTAGTTTTTACAAATAATTTTATTATTGCATGCTATTAACTTTTTAAAGAAAATAACAAACAATTTATTCAACCATTCAGTACCAAAAATTTTGTTTTTTTATCAAATAATTTTTTAAAGCCAAATTGTTAATAATTAAAATTTAAAAACAAGATATTCTCTGTTAAAAGCTGTTAATAATTACAATTTAAAAGTAAGATATTCTCTATTAAAAGCTCTCAAGGGTTATGTCATTTAAACATTATGCATTTTTAAAAATTATTTTCTTTTAAAAACATTAAACTCATTCTCCGTTAAAACTTAAAAATGCTAATTTTACTGTAAATTTATAAAGAAAAGAAAAAAGAAAATATGATTTTTTGAATGAAACGAGAAAGGAAAATTATACCATTTAATTTACATCTATGACAAGATAATTAATCATTCATTTTTAAACTAATTACAACTTAGACTTTAACCTTAACTGACACTTCATTAAAAATGAAAAAAGTTCGCACATTTTTTATTACAAATACAAACATTAATAAATGCTTCATTCTTATAAATGATTTTTTTTTTTTTTTTTTACTCTGAGGGAGAAGTAGAAGAATGATGCTATTTCATAAATTATCCATTGTGTACTAAAAGTAATTTATAACATTGTTTTTGATGACATTTATCAAATTTTAAACTAAGCAAACAATATTGCAGTTTTTATTATGAATGATTATACAAAAATTAACGCGATTTTTAAATTTTCTTAGACAAAAATTAGCATTTTCATTTCATATTTTCTAAAGCTACGTATGTATTTTCGCATACTTATTATTTTATTAGTTTCAACTATATATATATATATATATATATATATATATTTAATATTCTCGATGAAGCTTATCTGCCATAAGATTAAGAAAATCTGTACGAAGTTATTTTTAGCTCACAGGCTGTCAAAGCCTGAGGGCTCTAATGCCCGCTCGTTCTGTATGTATGTATGCAGTGGCGTAGCTAGCGGGAGGCGGAGGGGCCGGTCCGACCCGTGTGTCACCCTCTAAGGGGTGACACACAATCTTTATTTGCAAATACAAAATATAATCTTATAAGATTTTGTAAAGGAATTCTGAGATAAAATGAAATTTTCAGTATACGACGCAATGCAGTCAGTTTACTTTTCATTGAGAATGCGAAATTTTATACAGAATGGTCTAAATAAGACATGCACCAGAGAACAAAAACCTGCGTATCCAACGAGTGGGTAGCAAAAGCAAACTGAAAAAGAAAAAAAGAAAAAAAAAAGAATTTTCTTCTACATATTGATGAATTGTAGTACGCATTGACTTATGCATACAATTTTTGAGTAACAAGTCGCCCCTGTGGTTTTTTATGCAGGAGCACAAAATGTAAATAAGGAATAGTATGGTCATTTGTAATAATAATGCAGAACTGTGATTGAAAAAATATGTTGGATCAGATAGGGGGGTAACACCATGATGACTGGGTGTGACCCATTTAAATCCGCCCCGGGTGTCACCCATCCTAGCTACGCCACTGTATGTATGTATAAAATGGATAACTCATAATAAAAATATCCTTTTTATTTGAAATTTTGGTATAGGTATATTCTGATGAAGCGTATCCATGATTAGTTTTGAAAGTTCATTGGATAAAGAAGGGGAAAGAGAGTTAATCCCTCCCTTAATTTAGATAAATGGGTTTCTCATGCAGATTTATCAGGTTTCATTCAAATTTTAGAAATAGGATCATTCAGATGAGGACACCTTCATTTTAGTTTTGGGAGTTCATTGGATAAGTCTTAGATAGGCACTGCTGGCTAACCCCCCCCCCCCCCCGCTCTTAAATTAGATAAATGGGTTTTTCATGCAGAATTATTAGATATAGGAGCATTCTGATGAGGCGTTTCTATTTTTAATTCTGTGGTTCTTTTGTTAAGTGTAAAGGGGGATACGGGCGATTTCCTCCCCCTCTTAAATTAGACAAATGAATTTTTATGCAGAATTATATGATTTGCGTTAAATTTTGGATGTAGGTTTTTTTTTCTAATAAAGCGAATCTCTGAAAAGTTTTGGAAGTTTAATGGTTACAATAAAGGAGGGGATAACTCCTCTTAAATTATATAAATGTGTTATTATGCAGAACTATCCGATTTGCAGCGAATTTTGGATACAGGTTTTTTATATGATAAAGCGCATCCCTGATTAGTTTTGGGGGTTCAATGATTAAGTATAAAGAGAGTAAATAGAACGGCTATTTTCCCTCTTAAATAGTTTTTCAAACGGCATTATTCCTTGAAAATATAAGGGTGTGATATACCATTAGTATGCGTAGCCTGTGAGCTCAATGCCATCAGTTTAACTGGGCTATATTCTTTTTCATTAATATTAAACTATCTTCTTATCGAATAGTTTTATTACAATTAAAATTAATTATCATCCGATTATTGTTATAAAAATGATCAAGAATTATCATTTGGGTCAATTGGACCGTATGTAAACACAGAATTACTGAAATATAAATGAACTTCCAAGTATACTAATAAATAAAAGAAAAGAATCGCTTCAAAATAAAAAGAAAAAATACTAATGATTAGATACAACCTTTTTTGTTTGCATTTTTGTCCACAAAACTTAGGAAGAAATTATTTCAGAATTATTTGTCCCGCCTTACTTATCTCAAAGTTAAATGAACATTCTGTTATTGTTACTGCCTTCTTTGCAGTCCAATGGAAAAATTAGATAACTAGTTGATCATTGAGTTATAAAGATATACAGGGTGCAATGTGTTATCTATGGCCGACCTTTAATTTCTCAACCTTTGATCGCAGACACTGCTGTTCCAATTGAAAAAAAAAGTTTCAATTGAGGTATATATATATATGTTACGTCATTTTTTATAGTAAAAAATCAATTTCATAAAAATTACGAAGTCTAACTTTTTATACGTTCCCCCAATTCCTGTAGTTACATTTTGTAAACGTTTATACATATCATAACAGATACAACACAAAAGTTTGACTTTTGTACCATAAAAATTGACGCAGTTATTAAGTTTCAAAATTTTGAGATTTTTGCATATGATTTTGATTTTTTTGAGGGATCATTTGAAAAAAGAATTAAAGTAATTCAAGATTTAAATTAAGGTGCAATGCCCTTTTTACGGCGCAACCACTTTTAGCCGGTATCGCAAAATCAAAGTATTGCCAAAGAGGGTTCCACCGAATTGAATTCTTTTGGGTGGCCCTCTAAATTAATTAGAACTATTCTTTGCGCCACATATTCTACAGAATGTCTATTTTAGCGCAAATCGCATATGCACATGAATACTTTTATGTTTGAAATGCTGTAAGATCTTTAAATTTCATTTGGAATGATTTTTTTCCCCATTGGCCGTAATGTATCGAAAAACGTTTGACAGCCCCTGTTGATAGAATAAATATGCTACAAACTTCACTTGAAATACAGTTCGCGCTAGAGCAAATGTAAATAACATCAAAAATTTCAGAGCAATCTGAGTATATTTACGAGAGTTACAGTGTGGACAGCCGGACATACAATCCAAAGTCATAAAAACTTTTAAACTTTATTGGAAAGTGCTTTAAAAGTACAAATCAATTTCTTTTCAGGTGCGTTCGTAATTATGTAAATACGTAGCATCTATTGTTGTCGCTCAGCCCGTCCGTCTGCCCGTCCGTCTGTCTGTCCGTCTGTCTGTCTGTCTGTCTGTCCGTCTATCTGTCTGTCTGTCTGTCCGCATATAACAAACGCAAAAACTACCCAACCGAATAGTTTGAAATTTAAAATATATAATTATTACATACTTTTGTCGAGTCATTTCAAATTTTATGAAAATCGGATGGATAGATCAATTACAAGGACAATCAAATGGATTCCGATACATTACGGTCAATGGAAAAAATATTCAAATGCATTTTAATCGTTTGAAATTTAAAACGTATAATTATTACATAATTTTGTCGAGTCATTTCAAATGTTAGGAAAATCGGATGCATAGATCAATTACAGGGACAATCAAAATTATTCCGTTACATTACGATCAATGGGAAAAAAGTTTCAAATGCATTTCAATGGTGTTCACTCATTTGAACATAATAGAATTGACATGAATCTATGAAGTATGTACTAAAATATACATTCTATACAATCTGTGATGCAAAGAATATTTATTATTAAATTAAGGGCCACACAAATGTATTCCACTAAATAATGTTATACGGGGAAACATTGTTTGGGGCGTGTTTTAATTATATTAAACTACTTCACATTTTATGTATAAGATATACGTTAATGAAGTACACTGCTCAAAACAATTAAAGGATATTTGAAGTTTTATATAAATTAAAGATATAAACGAAATTTTTTTGCCAAAAATAGAAGAGAATCACAAATGCAAATTTTTCTGGTTTTCAAACTGTGGAGTATGCAAATTTAGTGTTCGACGTCAAAAACGTCGCTTCAGCGGCAGCGAATGAAATTTGACTTTCAACTGGATAAAAGAGAATGAAGACAAGGATGATCGGCATTAAGTGATTGCTTTGTTTCGATGAGTACGATGTCTCAGCGAAGTCATTTGACAGATTCAGAAGCTTGGAGAATTGTTGGTACGTTAGAAGGGGGCCAAACTCAAGCCGAAGTAGCGCAAGCCATTGGAGTGTCACAAAGTGTCATTTTAAGGATCTGGAACCGTTTTTTGGAGAGTGGATATGCAGGCCGAAGACCAGAGCAAGGTCGTAGACGGGCAACAACGCCCAATGAAGATCGGTATTTAGCGTTAACAGCTCGGAGACACCGAAACATGAACGCTACTCTTCTCCAACAACACCTTTGTTCGGCTACAGGCACCACGATTTCAACTCAAACTGTCCGAAACCGGCTCCATGCTGTTAGATTAACATCAAGGCATCTTCGCGACCGCAGGGAGTGGGCAACCGAGCATGTCAACTGGAGGAGAAATGAATGGAGCAATATTCTGTTTTCTGACGTGTCCCGTTTTTCTGTGCATCCGGATAATAGGCGTATTTTCATCTGGAGGGACCGTGGCAGTAGGAATAATCCTGCGCTCGTGCACGAAAGTGTCAGATTTGGCGGTGGAGGAGTGTTGGTGTATGGTGGCATCTCCACTGACGGGCGCACTGACCTCTACATCATTCGAGATGGAGCTATGACTGGTCGCCGATATAGGGATGAGATCCTCAGACCTATTGTAGTCCCTTACGCTGCAGCAATTGGAGATAACTTCATTTTAATGGACGATAATTGCAGGCCACATCGTGCAAACCTGGTGGATGATTTCCTTTTCGAGGAGGGAATCGTTCGAATGGAATGGCCCGCGTGTTCTCCAGACATGAATACAATCCAGCACGTTTATGACGCTCTAGGAAGACGAGTTTCTGGCCGCCACCAACCCCCCCCAAACTCTCCAAGAACTGGAAAGATCTCTTCTGGAAGAGTGGAGCAGACTACCCCAACTCATCATTAATAGCCTCATTGAGTCCATGCCCCAAAGGTGTTCAATGTTGCTGGCCGCCCGCGGAAACCATATCCCCTACTGAAAATGATTTTCTTTGAAGAAAACACCTTTTCTTATTCTTTTTTTCTCATATGCACAAATTGTGTTTTTTTCCTTTTGTACACAAATGCGCAATAAAATGCATTTTTTTCTGCCAAACATGTGTAATTTATTCTCATATAACCTACTATGTCTGTCGACCATGTATCAATCAGCTAAAAAGTTTCCCAAATACAAAATCCACCTAAAACTGCAATATCCTTTAATTGTTTTGAACAGTGTATAATAAACATTACTCCCTGCATATTTACAGGAACACAAAGGTTTCGACCACTATACTGTATCCAAAGCACGCTCTACTATATATGCAAGATCTGAATATTTTGAAACTTCGTTATGGTACGAACGCACCTCATTTGCTACGCTTCACGTTCAATTTCCAACTTGTTATTTCTGTAGATTTATCTTTTTATAATTCACATATGTAATTATTAATATTTGTTTCATTCTTCTTCGAATCATATTATAATCTACAAAAATATGCTAAAAAAGGTTTCAGTATTATGTTTTAAAAGATTGAAAAACAATTCCCTTCTTAACACTTTTTCATAAGTCGGAGGTGGCAATCTTTAAAAATTTTTTCATCTCATACATTTTAATGTATCAAAATTCGCTATCACAGTGCCAACATTAAACGGTAATTTACGCCCATCATGATGATTCCAGTGGTATGAAATTCTAGTGCTATTGCGAATGTCGGGTAAAATGCAGAATTTTAAGTACAACTCTTGTGCAATTTACACCAAAACATAATCAGCAATATTATTTATCAATATACATCTGAATCTGAAGTTTGAAAAAAAAAATCGTGGATTATTTCTTGAGAAAGAAATGTTGCTGTAATCGGGAAAATTTCAGCGTAGCAGTGCCACCTATTTGTGATTGACATCAAAATGTAAATAGAACCACTTCATATCAAGAATTATACATATTAATAATATGCTTAGTCCAGTAAATGCTACGCTCTTCGTATAATACATGAAATATCTTATAGTAAGTACCGACGTGTATAATTTTTTTTACATATGAAACTTAATCTGAAGTTTGATGAAAATTCGTCCATTAATTCTTGAGAAAAATAGAGACAAGCTCTAATGGAAACATCGTGAAAAGGCAGCATATCAACGCCACCTGCTAAACAATTTACATCAAAATGTAAAAATTATCCATTCATGTCAAGGGCTAATTGAATCTCAAATTTCGTGAAAATATGTTAAATTAATTTTTGAGATACAGGTGTTGCAAAAACCGTAAAATAAGCAGCGTACCAGCGCCAATTGTTGAGTGATTTATACCAAAAACTAATCACCATCAATTTATATCAGGAATTATCTTACTATAAATTTATATTAAATTCCGTGCATTAGTTCTTGAGATAGAGTGCGCACAATATTTATATCACATAAGGATTGTGACATAAATATTGACAGACAAAGTCACAGAACTCAAAGGCAGACATTTTGTAAAAACATATTTTTTGGAATCCCTAACCCCTAAAACGTGTAATTCATCAAAAAACAGGAATTTGAAAATTTTCATGACTCGAATACTTTCTTCTTATAAAAAAACTTTGTTATACTCTGAAAAACAACTAATATATATATACTTTTACTCTTGAGACTTTTTCGAAGGTTTTTGCATAAGAGTTATTTTAATTGTTTTTTTTTATTTATTTATTACTTTTTAATTTAATCCGGTTTCATTAAAAAAAAAAATAATGCAACTATTCTTTTGTTCTGCACCAAAAAGCTATGTCATATGATACAAATTCCAAAAATAAATTACATTAAGCCTGGTTTATTCAGGAAAATGAAAATGAAATTGAATTTTAATCCATATATTTAACAATTTTAGATTGCATGCCTTACTTTGAATTAACTGTTTTTATCTATCACAGATCTTAAAAGAGAATGTTTTAATTAAAGCGTAAAGATTTATTCTGTATGCAAAATTAAATTATTTTTTTCAATTAAAATAATCTTGAAATCCCAATACAAATGAAAAAACTTATTTCGCAAAAGAATTTATGGCTTTATGTCAAGAATTATTATAATTTACTCTAAATGAATCAACATTTTAAAAAACATTTGTTTTTTAAAAATACATTTAAACCGTATCATTACATAAGAGAATAAGTTTATTATTTTTACTTACCCATCATATGTATCTTGGTACCTATGGTACTTACCCACCATATTTTAATTACCCATCATTCGGTATGGGGTAAGTCTTGCAATCGTTTTGAAAATCTAAAAAAAAAATTTGACGAATTTATATGTTTCAAATATTGGAGTTTCCGAAAAACATATTTTTAGAACAAAAAGTTTGCCATCTGTCCGTTTGTTTGTAAACGCTCTATCTCTCCAAAAAATTGTGAAAGAGACTTGAAATTTTGTATGTACTTAGTATGTAAGAATGGTACGAAGCCTATATAATATCAGTAACCTTGATTATCCGGAACTATTTTTTTCGGACTCTCGAAAAATTCTGTCTGATGAAAGGTACATACAAATTTTATTTTTTTAAGGAGTGGATGTAAAAGGCAATAAAATAACACAAATTTTGCATAAAAATGAAGTAGATCGGATTGTTAGTTGCTGAGATATTTGTAATTCTGTTTTTCACATTCTTTGATTTTTCATGACCCTGTATTTCATTCAAATTTCAGTTCAAAGATATATTTCAATTGAAAATGAGACGCTTAATTTGCGCAGTAAATTGTTTGTTAATATAATAGTTATTTTTGGAGTTATAAGGATGTTTCTTTTACGCAATTCGATACTGCTTCAGTAATTTGGTGTTTTATATAATTTGTCGAAATTGGTTCATCTGAAATTCATTAATAGAGCATTACTACGTGTTAAAAATATTTAAATATACGTTTACATTTTATTTTGGATTTCCGATGCATTTTGCAAATAGTTTACACATGTTTTATTTTCATATATTATGTTATGCATATCCATGATGGGTAAGTATTACGGTAGCCCTCCAGCATTTAACCTTCCTTTACATGATTAGAGACCACAGACAGTTTTTCGGCTTCCTGATTGGTTAGGTTTTCTTTTGTCTTTTCTGTTGTTTAAGGTCTTTGGAAATAGGAATTTCTATGATGCTAGCATAATATACTATATTATATATATATTTTTTCTTTTTAATATATAAGTGAATCAAAACTTAACATTTAACATTTTAATCCAACTCATTTGCTAACAAATTCTAATTAATACAGAATTCTGCAATTAGTTATTAATTAGTTATTTGAAAGCACAAATTAAATGGAACACGTTAGAAAAAATATTTAGTGGCGCCATCTGGTTTTCTTATATAAAATTTCAACTTGATTTTTTGGTCGACTTTTGTTTTTTGCGACTTTATTTATTTATTTATTTATTTTTCTTTAGGGAATTGCATTACATTTGATTTTAGTTATCAGCTTCAAAAATGTTTTAAATGTGTATATGTTTTAAAAAATATATACATTCATACACACATATATATTTTAAATTTCTTACATTTTATATAAAAAAACGAAAGTATTTTTTTTAAATATAGATATATATTAAACAAGCTGGACAATTTCATGATGAAAGGTACCGCTGAATATTTATTGTGATAATAAAATAAATCACAAGTTATTAAATGGTGAATACATAATATTATAAAGTTAAAAACTAAAGAAACATTAAATTTAAATATTAATAATCGACATTTGTTGATGTTTGTTTAATTTTACAACATTCTATATGCACCACTTTCGATTTATTTTATTTTCACGATTGTTATAAGTTAGCGTTTTGATAATGGCGCTAAAGCAAATCACTAAATGAAACCAACCAATCAGGAAGCTGGAAACATCTCTATGGTCTCTAATCGAGTAAAGGAAGGTTAAATGCAGCCCTCCAACGACTAGTTTTGGTGTTATTTTTAAATTAAAATCAACTACTGAAAGTTTCAATACGATTAATTGCACCATACATGAAAAAAGCAAACAGTTCAAATGCAGTAAAACAATATCTCTCCCAGCTGATATTTTAAAAGAAAAGTATAAAACAGCCTGGTATTTTTATATCAACGTACTTAGAGTAGTTGGCAAAAGTTTTGAGACGATATATATTTCTCTAGCCAAACTTTTTCTGTAAGAAAAAATACTTGGCGATGTAAATTAGTAATTCGTATCCCCTTTAAAGCTCAATAAAATGCAACATTAGAATAATTGAGATATATATGAATTAAAAATAAATCTAGATAGGCACAAAATGTATTGAAATTAATAGTCATGAACGAAATACAGCAATACTCAATAACTGCTTTCATATTCTTTTGATTTGAGGTCAGCATTATATCGTCATGAAATTAAGAAGGCTTTCTAAAGTGGACCTTAAAAATTTCCCTCATTCCGAGTGAAAATTCTAAAGGATCTTTTAAGAAGCCTTTAAAGAATGCTGCTGTATCCCCACTTTTATACCGATGTGAACCCGGCAATGTTTTCCTTGAGTTTAGGTGTCTAACTTTGGCCAGTCCAGAACTTTAATTTTCTTACCTGTATACTTTGTTGTCATGTTGGAATCACGTTTTTAATCAAACATACATTGTAAAAAGTCGTACGTTCGTAAAAAATGCCACAAGGCATTTTTTACAAACATATTGCGGCATCCGATCTTCTTAAATGTTTTTAAAAACATTTTGAGCCATAATCTCATCAATGTGTGCAATGGGGACGACACCATTTAAACGGCAAGCTCCCCCAGACCATTTTTGATACTTTTCCATGCTTCACTGTTGGACGTTCATACTAGGGATCCATTATGGTATCTTTTGAACGATGCATATAAGGTTGGCCCTCTATTTCAAACAAATCCAACTTGGATTCATCGCTCAAAAGAACCTTCTTCCAATCGTGGGAGCTCTGCGTTTTGTGTTCCTTAAAAAATTTTCAATCGGGTTTTATTATTCCTTTTTTAATTAATGTTTTTTTTTGCAGGAATTTGTGCACATAATCCAGTGGCATCCAGACGAATTTGTATGATATCCTTACTCAAAGTGACTCTATCATGGTGAACATCTATTTAAATATTTCAGCAGTGTCACTCCTCAATACAAGCTGACGTTGAGACTTTTTCTTGAGGTTCCTAACCTTGGAAGATCACGAACAATTTTATCATCCTTCCACTTTTTCACTACGTGTCTAACAATTAAATTTAAAACTTCCAACTTGCTGGTGATAGCAGGATGTCACATTTTCTCCCGCTTCTTTAATAATTAAAAAACAAATGGCCAAAAACGTATTTTCCCTGTCTTCATACTTAAACTGATATTTATACTAATATTAAGATCTTCTCGTATGAACTGATACAGAAACTAAAATTAATATTTTCTCGCACGAAATAGAACTCTGTTGCTTTTAAAAAGTTAAGTATAGAGTTTTGCATATAAAATCCGTTGGGGTATAACAGGCTGTTTCGATGTCGAACTTTAAATATAAAAAGATGCATATTCTAGAGAATTATAGGAACATGACTGCATAAAGTTACTAATTTTCGTATCAGCCCGCTGATATAAAATTTTCGATAACTTTATGCTGCAGCGTAAATTTATGTCAACACCTTTTTCAACATCTAATTGAATGTGAAGTTTGACGAAAATCCGTGAAATTGTTCTTGAGATAATGTTACGGTGGCAATCCTGAAAAAAAAAACAGCACGGCATTTCGATCTGTTGGGCAATTTACACCCAAATGTAAACAACCATATTAAAAGCCATATTAAAAAATAACTGATTCTGAAAAGTTTTTTGAAAATCTGAAAATCAATTTATCAGATAGAGCTATTGCGAAAATCGTGACCTTAGCAGCGTCACCTGTTAAGCGATTTTTACCAAAAACCTAATAAGTACTAATTTATATCAGAGACTAACTGAATATACATTTTTATTAAATTCTGTCCATTAGTTCTTAAGATAGAGTGCCCACAAAATTTTTGTCTCATACAGAGTCACTGACTCATAGACAGACATTTTGTAAAAACATGTTTTTTGGTATCTCTGACCCCTAAAACGTGTAAACCCATCAAAAATCTGAGGTCAAAAGTTTTTACGCGTCCAATACTTTTTCGTGCAAAGATAGGAGAAAGTAATAAACAATGCGTACATAAAATGGCATATAATGAAGAGAAACAATAAAAATACTCTACACTACAACTATAGTAAAAAATATGCATGCATGCAAAAAAAATTGAGGAAATACCTGCGAAATTTTCGTAAATTTTATTCACTTTCTTTTTTGCAACATGAAAAATAATATTAATTGCCAAAAATTATTTAACTAATTTATTTTGTGCTCTTTTAGAATCTGTATACATATATATATTTTTTCATTACTTACAATTTAATGAGTGATATATCTTTCTTTTGTAAAAAAAAAAAATTATTATTTTAAGTAAGCAGCTGTTTCAATTTTCTGATTACTTTTAAAAAAGTTATTCAGTTAACATCATTCAAAAAGTTATTCAGTTAAAAAAGTTATTCAGTTTCAACTAATCAAAATTAAACAGCTAAATTGTGACAAATTATACACATTAGTGGCCTCATTGATGTTACGTGTAAAGTAATTAGAGAACTATTTCTTGTTGAACTTTTGACTCTGTTGTGTTTAAAAGTAATGAGTTTTCTTAAACAAACTAACGTTCATCAATACGAATTTTCGACATAATTTATTTTACTTTCTTATACAAAAAGAAAAAAAAATATTTGATGCTACCTTTTTTTAGCTGAATATTTTAATTGTCTGTGTTTTTTTTTTTTTTTTTATATGTCAAAAATGTGTTGCAATTTCTATTTTGTGCAGATTTATTAAGGATTTAATAAAGTATATTAGTATAAAAACGAGTTAAAGCAATTAGAAATGAAATATAATTTTAAAAATTAGTTACTTTTAAATTTTATTGGATTTTAATTAGTATACATGATACAACTGAGCATTATCAGTTATTGATCTTTTTGTTATAAATAAAAGAGCTGTAATTTGTAAATAATAAATACTATTGATATTTCCGCTAACCATATATAGATAGAAACAAGAGTTGCTGTAAGTGTTTGCTTGTATGTCCGAGGTAATTTCAAAAACAACCCATTCTTTTTTTTTTCGGGGGGAGGGAGCGGGACTGGGAGGGTTACGCCATCGGTTTTACAATTTATCGCGGCTCATTTCTTTGTACAATATACCGATATAAGCATGATAAACAACGTTGATATCCGATATTTATTTCCTATTCCTCACGCAAAGTTTTCCATTAGAGAAAATGTGTCAGCTTTTAGAAGGCATATTATGCGGCAATATCTGGCAAATAATATCTGGCAATTTATCGTTTGCGCCAGAATAAGGAAAAATCATCTAAACGACATGTTATTATTACTATTATTATTGTTATTAATTTCATTTCACTGAGCATTCCTGTTCTATGTTTTATGTTGAAGATTTAGAATTCCTCTAAGTAAACAAAAGCCGTCAATTTCCGTTTCAGAAACATTTACTGAATCAGAGGTTGGTAATTAAAGATTATTCATAGGATATTTAAGCAGTTACGCATTATTTCTATAAAAACAGCTTTTTAAAATAAAAGTTGTTTGCTAATACAAAGTTTTTTTATACTTTTTACATCCTTTCTTTTAGGTATTCCGGCGTATCTCTCACCTTTGATAAAATATTTAAAATTTCTGGCTAAAATTCGGTAGTCGAGTCGGTCGCCGAACGGCGTAATGCAAACAATTTAAAGAAAAAAAACTGTTACGTGTTTTATTTAAGATATGGAAACAAATCAAAGAAGTTTGTTATCCCATTCCGTTATTATATTTTCATCAAAAATCAATATTTTAACCTTTAAAGCGTCCTGCAAATTTTTTCCTTTTTGTTTAATGATTAACAAAACAATAACTATGAAAGGCATTGGTATGAAGATTTGTAAATCTTATACAATTAAAAAATTTGACATTGATGTCCAATATGTGTTAAATCAGCCTTTAAATGAATCTATTACATGACAGAAAAACATATTTAGGACACTTAAAGAGTTTTAATATGCAGGAAAAACTTTTATAATGTCGATGATAGCGGAGGAAAAAGTATTCAGCGATTCAACCTGTATACATAAAAAATATTTAAAATTCTGATTTGAAACAATTTCGATTATTATAAACTACATTCTTCAAATGTTGCAGCCATAGCAACTCCAATTACTGTCAAATTAGTAATTATTTGCATTATTATAAATATTGAACTTTAGGTAACAGAATAAGAATAAAATATTAAAACTGTTGTTAGCTTTCTTTTTTCAAAAACTAAAACAAAATCACTTCACCTTTTTTTTTCATTCACGTATAAAAACATTTCATATTTATTTACTTAGAAGGTGTCACAAATAAAAATTAAATTAAAGAGTTGACATGTTTCGGTTCATTAATAAGAACCGTATTCATAACATATAAAATCAGTAGAAATTTAAATGACATTTTATATGTTAATATTATATATTGTTATAGTATTGTTATGATTTTATATGTTATGAATACGGTTCTTATTAATGAACCGAAACATGTCAACTCTTTAATTTAATTTTTATTTGTGACACCTTCTAAGTAAATAAATATGAAATGTTTTTATACGTGAATGAAAAAAAAGAATAAAATAATTTTAATTAATTACTTAATGTATGAGAAATAACAGGCCTGACAGAAACAGCATAACTCATTTTAAAAATGTAACATGAAAATTATTTGTTTAAATAATCTTGCCAAATATTATTAAGAATATTATAAAATGAAAAGCAGATCTTCGGTTCAAGTAATCACTAGTAAAATTATTGTTAAGGAGTTTGCACCGCTATCCTCGATAATCTATGTAATCCTATGTCAGCGTTAGAAAAATCCTATGTCAGTGTTAGTCACCATAATATCAACAGTCATTTGATATTTCTTTAGGAACACTTTATTAACTCAATTTTGTAATCTCTAATACCCTCAGGGTCAGTGATGTGGGGCGGGTAAATACCCAGTGGGTAGGTAAATATTTTTTGGGTATTTACCTGGGTAATTACTCAAGCCTCGGGTAAATACCCAAAAACTGGGTATTTTCATATTTCAGCTTGAAAAAGCATATTTAAAGTAAAATTTATTTTTATTTGAAACTTAAATATTTATGAAGTCCAAAATCATAGAATGATATATTCAAATTATGAAAGTTGTATGGCTTCAGCCGCAATTAAAGAGAAGTCGAAACTTACATCGCAAAATTGCTTAATTTTACTGCTACAGCTCATATTCAAAATATTAGAATAATTACCTTTTTTTTAGAAATTGAAAATATCGTTTGGTAATTTAATGTCTTTTAATGAAAATATGCAAACGATATTTTTATTAAGAACTTATTGTTGATTAAACTTACTTGTTATCTTAAATTTAATATCATTTTTGAAAAGATTAATTGCAAAAAAAATTAATTTGAAAAGTCAAAATATTAGAATATTTATTCAAGTGGTTCAAAATATTAGAATATTTCACATTAATTCTCCTTTAATTATTACCAATTCTTAACTGGTGGCATCATTGATTAAATTCAGAGTATTTTATTTAAAATCAGTATTCTTTTTTGCAGTTTGTTTCTTTTTCGTCTTAAAATGGGCCGTGTGAGTAATATTCCTGAATCTACTAAACTTCGTATGGTTGATTTGTATCGGCACGGTAAAAATCAATGTTTTATAGCGAATCATTTACATTGTTCGCAATCGAGCGTTAGTAAAATACTAACACAATATTCAAAAATTGGAAAATTTCAAAATAATCGCCGAAATGGTGGCCGAAAACCAAAAACATCTGCTAGAGATGACAGGAAACTGAAGTGTATAGTTAAGAAAAACCGTTTTAAAAGTGTGCGATTCTTGCACCGAAAATGGAAAGAAGAAGGAGTTGAAGTTTCTACATTGACAACATTAAGACGTCTCCATAAATTTAAATTTGAATCTCGTGTACCGAAAACAAAACCTCTCATGACTGCAAGACAATAGCGTATAAGATTGAATTGGTGTAAATCAAGACGTTTATGGAGCAATGAAGATTGGAAAAATATATTATTTAGTGATGAAAGTATGTTTTGTGTTTCATATGGTAATCAAGGTATTCGAGTTTGGAGAATGAAGCAAGAAGCATTTGATAAAGAATGCCTTAAACGTTCCGTAAAATTTGCTGCTAGTGTCATGGTTTGGGGTTGTATGAGTGCAGAAGGACCTGGAAAGTTATGCATCGTCTACGAAAAGGTTAACTCTCTGATATATCAAGAAATTTTAGAATATTACATGATTCCATCATCAGAAGATTTATTTGAAGATGATTTCATCTTTCAACAAGATTTAGCGTCCCCGCATACCTCGGTGTCAACTAAGAATTGGTTCCGCCAACGCAACATTAAGGTACTTCCTTGGCCACCAAATTTACCAGATCTTAATCCCATCGAAAACTTATGGTGTATAATGAAGAAAAAACTTCAAGAAAATCCTCCTTCAAGTAAAACTGAGTTAGTGGCACGTATAAAGTCTATTTGGGCTAATATTGATAGAAATTTTTGTAAACACCTTGTATATAGTATGCAAGATCGATTGTAAGCTGTTATGAAAGCTAAAGGGGATGCTACAAAATATTAACTACCATTTACTTCATATTCATAAGGTAATATTGTTGCGTAAAATAAAATATTCTAATATTTTGAACCAATCTAAATTTTATTCTAATATTCTGGTGTGTTTAAGGAAGCTGTATACCTAATTTATTGTGCTGTATTTTATATTTTATAAATGTTAAAATCTTATCTAAACATTCCAGATTTAATTTATAAGAAATTTAATTGCATTTACTTAGTACAAAAAAATAAATAAATGACAAATAATTTTTTCTTATTACTTTTTCTCAATTATTCTAATATTTTGAATATGAGCTGTAGTGTGCTTCAGCTGCAAAGTAAGTGAATTGAATTTGTAGGAAATTTTCAAAGTAAATAATGTGAAGCTCTATTACATTTTTTAAAAAGAAAATATAAGACTACCTATCTGCACAGTTTATTGCAGAGCATTATACAGATTACATGTCACATCTATTTATTAAGAAAATAATAATAATAATCCATACTTCAGAGAAATTTAGATTGCTAATAATAAAAAAAAGATAAATTACACAATCAAGCATTTAAATAAATAATTTAACAAACAATTTATTGATTTATGTTTATTAAACAATTTTTATTATTTTACAGTCTAGATAGTCTAAGATAACAAGTGTACGCTGCAAACTATGGCAGTTTGTGAAGAAGCTCAATTGTCTTCTGAGTTAAAAAAAAAGCTTTTAGATGATACTTTTTGGATTCGTATTGAAAATATGATTGATATCTTTACTCCGATTGTAGAACTTATAGAATCTTTTGAATCAAATGAATCTCAGATTCATTTGGTGTATAACAAAATAAACAACTTAGAAAAAGTATTGCTAGAATTACTTCCTGTATCTTTATTGGAAAAAAATGAAGAAAAGCATATTATGGAGCAATTTAGAAAAAGAAAAGAATGTAGTGTTGGTCCTCTCCATCTTGCAGCAGACATTTTAAATCCTATAATGCAAGGAAGTACCTTAGAACCTTCAGATTTGCTTGATGGTTTAACATTCATTTATGATGTTGGCCATCACATGAAATTAGAGAGCACACAACTTAAAATGGATCTTGTTCATTACAGAGAAAAAGAAGGTCTCTGGGAAAGAAAAATCTTGTGGGAAGGGCTAGAGAATATGCCTCCTCTACTATGGTGGAAAAGCTTACGGGGCACTAATATATTAGCTGAAGTAGCTTTGCGCATATTAAGTGCACCTATTACGTCTGCCGCGACGGAAAGAACCTTTAGCACCTTTAGCTGGATTCAACCGCTTGACACCAGAAAGAGCAGCTAAGCTAACCTACCTATCGTATAATTGGAAGCTACTACACAATGAAGTAAATAAACAGAATACACCCAAAATAAAGAAACAGGAAACAAATGAAAATGTTTCAGAAACAATAAATCGTATAGAAGAATTACTTTCAAGTGACGACAGCTTAGAAATTGAGGACTTTGAAAATTCAGATTCCGAAGTTGTTGTGTCTGAAGTCTGACTGATTTTAAACTGAGAGAAAAATTGTGTCGATATGATAAAATTATATTTTTCATTTTCTATTTTATTATCTATATCTATAGTTTTGCATATTATTTATATATAAATGTTAAATTGTGTTTAATATTAGGCTGCTTTCTCAATCCAAAATTACTGAGTTTTATTTCCTTAAAGTCAAGCTATTGCTGATGCTAAATGGTTCTCTTCAACATACGAATATTGAATTAAGAAAATTATATTTTTCACTTTTATATTATATCTTTGCATAATTTGTATATTTTTTATTTATATTTTTCACTTTTATATTTAATATGTGCTTAATTTGTGTATTATATATTTGTATATTATTTTTATATCAATATTATCCCTTAAATTTATTGAAAAAACAATTCTCTATAAACACATTAACTTTTTTATATGCTTCATTTTTAAAAATTACATTTAAATTCAATACTTAAGTGTAAAAAGTTGATTTTTTTTTAAATTAAAGGATTTTAAGAAGTCTAAAGTTCTATAATTTTCTTTCTTTTATACTCTTTTATCATAACTAAAAGTAAAATTAATGTAATTTCACTAATATATATAATTGAAAATAAATACCCAGGTAAATACCCAAATTGGGTATTTACTCGGGTATTTACCCTGAGTATTTACCCTTAAAAATAAATACCCGGGTATTTTACATCACTGCTCATGGTACAAATCACACTAAAGGGAACTTAGTACAGTAATAAGTTGGAAAAAACGCCGAATTTGGTATTAATTAGCGAAATCTGAAAATTCTTTTAGTCTCTTTAGTCAAATGAATATACTAATATTAGAAATATTAACTATAATTAGAATGAATATATTAAATTTCTCTCTCGTAGTAAGTGAGCGCTCGAAAATATGTGCACATTTATAATCGATAACCAAACAACTTTTAATTAGCATAACAATATTTTAAAAAAGAAATCTAACATAAACTTTGTGAGTACAAATGTTGTAGAGCTTAAAATTCTGAATAAAATCAATATTCACACTTAATATTTTTAATGAATATTCAGCAAAAAATTCTATTTATGAATTCTTAATACAGCTCGACGAAATTTTTGAAACAAATAGGAATTCTCAAGAGAAATTTTTAAGTTCTCTGGAGCTCCAAGGTTTTTCAGAATCTTTATCTGCAGTTCACAGAGACACATATTTTTGATGCAAGTATTATAAATATGTATACCTGTAATAAGCTACAAGAAATCTACATGATTTTCTCCTCAAATTCGTAAGGATACATGTATACCCACCCCCTCTTTTTGGAAAAGTATATATCTGAAAAAGCAAACACTATGAACTGCATATTATAGTAAAAATTTAAAAATTCAGTGCAAAATTCAAATTGTTTAATACCTAACTTCATAAAACTCAGTCTATAGAAATAGATTTTAATAGATCTAAAATAATATTTCATACAACTAGTCATCTTGAAGCTATTAAAAGAGAATCTATCGAAATAATATCCAATAAAAAAATGGTATGCAATGATTCTCTATTCTACGATATTCACGCAATCTAGAGAAATTTTATAGATGATAGTTAAACGATGTTTTTGAAAATATTTTCAATGTTTTTTTTTTATTTCTCACATTAAACTCCGTAGCCTCTCGAGATAAAATGGACTTTTCTGGATAGAGCCTGAGAAGCAAAACAACAATAACTGTTTTTAGGCCTTTTAGTATTGATGAGGACCACGTAAGTGACGTTCGAAAACATTCTGGATTTTTTAAAAGGACTTGAATGTATTTTTATGTGTGTAAATTATAATGCCAAAATAAACCTAAATTAAATACTTTACTCGTTTGCACTTAGAAAATGAACATACTTCCCCCCGATATTCGTTCTTTATCTGGATTCGTTTGCTGGTCATCTCATTCATACTTACTTGGAATAGTATCTCTTCTTGAGTTCCAAATTACTTCAAAATCTGTATTCTACAGTTCCCAGAGACACATATTTTTCTTACAATTATTATAAATATGTATACTTATAATAAGTTTCCAAAAGTCTACATCATTTTCTTCACAAATCTATAAGGTCACGTATTTTCCCCTTTCCCGCCATTTTCTTCAAAAAATATGTATTAGAAAAAAAAGAAAGAGTTTGAGCTGCAAATTCTATAGCATAAACATATAAAATAAAAATAAATAAATTCGGCGAGAAATGCATTCTGGTTGTCAGTCCAGTTAGATTGAAAACATAACGCACTGGCCCTGTAAGCAAAGGATCCTGGTTCGATTCCCAGCCTGGACATTCTTTGTTCAGTTGGGAAAAATTAAATTCATAAGAAAATGTACATATCACCGATATTCGTACGTTGTCTAGATTTTTGCCTTTTTGGTTATCTCATCCATTCTCATTTTGAAGATTCTCTTCTCTTGAATCCCAAGTTACTTCAAAATCTTTAATCTACAGCTCACACGAACACATATTTTTAATGCAACTTTTATAAATATGTGTATATGTAATAAGCTTTCAGAAATCTACATCATTTTCTTCTCAGATCCGTAAAACTACATATATTAATCCCCATCTTTTTAAAAAAGTATATATTAGAAAAAAAGCTACTTTGAATTGTAATTATAATACCAAAATAAACACAAATTAAATGTTTCACCGTTAGAAAATGTACATATTTCCCCTTGGTATACGTACTTTGGCTGGATTCTTTGTTTTCTGGTCATGTCGCGTATCCTCAATTTGAATATTCTCTTCTCTTGAGCTACAGGTTTTTCCAGAATCTTTTTTTCCGCAGTTCACAGGGGTACACATTTTTGATGCAACTATTATAAATGTGTATACCATTAAAACACTTCCAAAAATGTACGTCACTTTCTTCTCAAATCTGTAAGACTACATACCGGGTGTCCCAAAAATGACTGATGGATTTTAAAATTCAATAACTTGCAAACGGTGACAGCTATTTAAAAAATTTTTGCAGGAGTGTTATGTATAATGTTAGGAGTTTTTTTACCGTAAATTTTTATTTTAGTTTGCATCTCAAACAACAGGTGGCGCTGATGGCGACTAAGGCCAGGTCGACGCTTTACTCAGCACTGATCACCCGGGTATTTTGGGACACCCGGTATATTTCCCTCCACTTGTTCAAAAAATACATCTGAAAAAAAATAAAAGAAGCAGTTTGAACTATAAATCCTAAAGTCAAAATAAATATAAATAAATAATTTACTCTTTTACTTTTAAAAACTATGCATATCACTGATATACGTACTTTCGCTGGATTCTTCCTGTTCAGGTTATCTCATCCATCTTCACTTTGAAGATTCTCTTCTTTTGAATTCCAGGTTACTTCATAATCGTTTTTCTACAGTTCAAAAAGACACATATTTATGATACAATTATTATAAATATGTGTACCTGCGTCTCGAATATATGTCTACAACATTTTCTTATCAAATCCGTAAGGCTACATATATTTCCCTTATCTTTTTGAAAAAATATATAGATCTGAAAATAAAATGAACTGTATATTCGAATGCCAAAAATAAATATAAATTAATAATTTACTCTTTCACCTTAAAGAATGTACGTTCTTCCCTCCAATATTTGTTTCTTTAGATTCTTCATTTTCTTGTAATGTTGTACATACCCTCTATGAAGGTTCCCTTTTCTTAAGTTTCAGGTTACATCAGAATTCATCTTTTACAATTCAGAGGGACACATATTTTTCATGCAAGTTTTATAAAGATGCATACCTACAATAAACTTCCAGAAATCTAAATCATTCCCTGTTCAAATCCGTAAGACTATATATATATTTCCCCATCTTTTTGAAAAAAAATATATATCTGAAAAAAAGAAGCATTTTTAACTGCAAATTCTAGTGTCAAAATAAACATAAATAAATAATTTACTTTTTCAACCTTAGAAAATATACATACCTATCTCCAATAATCATACTTTCTCTGGATTTTTCGTTTTCTGGTCATGTCATCCATTCCAACTTTGCATAGTCTCTTCTTTTGAATTATAGGTTACATCAGAATCCATCTCTTACAATTCACAGAGACGCATAATTTTTATTCAGAATTCAGATATATGTATATTTTTATGTTTTTTATTTCATTTTTTATAGAATTTTTAATTTTTTTTCATCGGTTTTTCAAAACGGAAATTTTTGCCTAATGAAAGTAGAAAAATACTCAGATTTTTAAAAAAAATGCAATATTTGCCTTAAAAAATTACCGGTGAGAAATAATAAATCATGATTGCCAAAATCACATAGCCTGTATGACGTACGGGCAATTCAGGAAAGTGATTAACCACAATTATATGCCGTATCAGAATATACTTTACAGTAAGAGAATGCAATGCGGATTTTCCATCCATGGGGATTTACAATGTAAGTCACAGAGGTGATAATTGCTATCCTTGTTGGCTACCGTTATTTTCAAAAACTCTACGTGGCCTTATTTAATAAACGCGCAACACTAGTCACAGGAAAAGACCCGAATGATAATGTAAAGTCTGTGAGAGAGAGTTCTTTTCAAATATTTCGCAAAAATATTAATATTTTTACATGATTTATTTAGCATAAGATAGCTGAGGACGATCCACAACCGGTCAAGTTTTTACTTTTTTAATTTTGGTTTCAGATTCCTTTTAATTACTTTAAATTTCAAAACCAGTTTAAACTGGTTCTGAAATTGAGACTATCATAATATACAAAATATATAAACAAAATCGTCAAAATTAAAATTAGACCGGTTTTAGAACGTCCTCAGATAGCCTATGCAAAAAGAATCATGTAAAAATATTAAAATTTGAGTGAGATATTTGAAAAGAACACTCCCATACGCATTACATTATTCTGTGACTATATATGTATATTTTTCTTTGACTAGTGTTGCGCCTAATGAGACATCTCCGAAAATATAAGTCACATTAAATCGTTATAAATTGCTTGTATCCAAAAATCGTAGCATATAACTTACATAAAATGTACTCATTGAACTTATTAATATTATAATTATTCTCATCGGAAACTACATATCTAAATTTCCAATTCATATAAATAAATACTGATAATAAAATTAGCGCGGAAATAAAAATGTTACTTTTTGCAACAGACGTGCCTTTGTCAGAAAGAACTAGCCGATTTATTGTTCCATTGATAAAACAAACGCGATTGTTCGGATTATTGTTATCCCAATTTCTTATTACTAAATAATATTTATTTATTGTAATGATGTAAACATTGTTATGACAAACAAATAATCATTGTTGAAATTTTTAATGATATATTTAATGATGACATTGTTGATATTATTTATATTTACCTGAAAAAATAATTGAGTATTCAAATTTATTATTATTAAACGCTTTACATATATATTATTATAATAGATATTCGTTTGACAAACAACCGTATGAGAAATCTTTGTCGATACATTTAGTTTTAATAAAATCATTATTAACGTATCCATATTTACTTAAAAAATGAATTCATTCTAGTTTAACTTTCGGTCTCGAATTTAATTAAATTTTAGCACAAAACGGTTTAAATTAATTAAAGTCAGGTATTATACATATTTTTATATACGTGATTTTTCCCGATTTCTCATTTCATGTTTTTCTCCTTCAAAACGGTGTAAAAATAATATTAGTGATCATCGATACATTTCCTAAAAGTAATAATAAATTAAATATATTTTCTCCAGATAATAAAATAATCGCACTTTTGAAAAATCGCAAATTTTAAATTCAATAAAAGCGTTTCACATGGTCATGACTGTTCGAATTCGAAAAGTAATCTCTTAGCGATCTACAGAATAGTTAAAATAGCAAATAAAGCCTTTGTGCAAAAATGTTTAAAGATAGAAAACCTACGATTATAAATGCACAAATAATGTATGAAAAGGTAGCAAACAGCTGTTTCTAATCTACTATCGACCTTCTTCATCAGTGCAAAACTCAGCGAGAAAGAAAAAGCTCAGTTTTGCTTTTTCTAGCTCGCTGAGTTTTGTACTAATGAAGAATCTCGATAGTAGATTCGAAACAGCTGTATGCTACCTTTTCATACATTATTTGTGCATCTATAATCGTTGGTTTTCTATCTTTATACAGAATTGTTATTCATCTATTTGTATCAATCAGTGTCTTAATCTTATTTTGCTATCATCAGCTTCATATGAACTTCAAGGACTGCATCCTGAATATCAAAGTTTTAGGGATGAAAATTTACAAAGCTGTTTTTGCAATGGCGTTCTAAATATATATGTTCTCCAAACACACCGAACTTTCTTTTTTCTTTCTTAAAGAGAGTATTTACCTATTCGATATTAAAAAACTAAAATATTTTTCTAATGCTGCTTTCGAATTTCTGTATACGATAGGGCGTCAAACTAAAACTATTGCGCAGAATCAATATTTTTTTATAAATAATCATTGCTATATTAGCTTTCAAAACATTTAATGACATTATGGTTTACACTAGAACTACTAAAACTTTGAGTTAAGTTTTTTAAAGATATTTCACGCCAGAATTTTGATTTAAATCAGTTTATCTTTATTATATGACGTTTTGCTTTTTTGTGTTTTTTTTTATTCTTCGAACTTATTTCATAATAAAATTTATGATTTGACCAAACATATTCATATGGTAGCTCACGGTAGCTCTCGTGTTAAATATAAAATCGGATAAAAAAAAATACTCTGTTGGGAAAACCTGAAGCTACATTTTGGACAACATAATGTACAGTTTTAATTTTTTATTAATTTCTTTATTTTAACCATATCCCTTGCATAGACTTCAATGTGGTCTAAAGTATTTATAACTCCAGATTCAAGAGATATGTAGGTTATGATCACCTTGTCAAATGCATTTATTCGGATGTTTTATTATTAAAAAAAACTTTAATACAGATGGAAAATTTCAACCCCTGTGATAAAACTCTAAATTGGCAAATTCATCAATTTTTAAAAAATGCATATTTTATAATTTTTCTGTAAATAATTTTGTTAACTGTATATTTTTGTGTGCCATTGAATTTTTAGAATTTTTTTGAAAAAAATTCTTTTAAAGTCCAATAAGTTGATATTAATTATAATTTAAAGATACTCTATTTTAAAAGCTTTGAGTGGTCACAGAATATAAACATTGTTAATATTTATATATTTAACTTATTAAAAAACATTAAATTTTGTTTCTTTAAAATATCACAATGTTAATGTTATTGAAAAATTATACTATAAAAAGAAGATTAATGTCATTTAAAAATAACGAGAAATCGAAACTACAGTATTAATTTTGCATCTAAGACAAGATAATTAATGAATTACTTTCAACTAATTAAGACATAGACTTTAGCATTAGCTGACACTTCATTAAAACGAAAAAAGTTGATATTTTTAACTAAAACAAATTACAGGCGTTAATGCATACTATATACTTATAATTTTTTTTTTTACTCTGAGGGAAAAATATATTAAAAATGCAATTTCATAAACTATCTTAGATGTGCTATAAGTAATAATAGCACGATTTCTGACGATATTTGTACAATGTTGTACATGCGCATTCAATATTGCAATATTTATCATCAATAAGTACATAAAAATTAACACTAATTTTCTAATACACTAATTCTAACACTATTTCTAATTTTCAGAAATGAGAATTAACATTCCTATAGCATATTTTCTAAAATAATCCATGTATTTTCATGTTGCTGCTGTTTTGTAGATTTAAATATATTTTGCTTCGTATTTTTTTTTTACTGCAATGAAGCCTATTTCTCAAAATTTCTAAAACACTGTATGAAATCACTTAAAATATTAAGGTATGAAAATTTATTAACTTTGGCCTGTCGAATAAAGGAGCAAATACGAATTTTATTCAACCTCCCTGTAAATGTATAGAGTTATCAAAATACAAATGAGTTATAATGAATATAAATCAGTAATAAATGAGTATAAATGAATCTAACCTACTATAAACAAGGTGTAGCAAAATTCGATTGACAAATTCAAAGGGAATGGTTATAGAATGGTTATCAAGAGAATGAAAAATTACTATAGTTCATGGGGTAGCTTATTTTTTAAATCATTTATTTAGTTCTTAATTAGTCCTTAATAGAGGACGTTTCATCGTAACTGAACTTGGACTGATGGTAATAATTTCAAGAACTATAAAAACACTGCAATGAAAATGCAACGTTGTAGGACTTATCGCTCTAAAATCAATGTTAAACATTTTGACGTTAATTATTTTCATTTACAACATGTATTATTATTTAATATTAGTTTTGATCATCGAAATATCTGTTTTTATATTTTGTAAATAAGTTTTTATTTAAGATTTGTTTTTCCATTTATTCTCATAATGTATTAGTTATTGAAGAAAGGTCTAATTATTGATTGCAATGTTGCAATACTTTTTATCAGTTTCTTAAAATAAACTTTTTAACAGATCAAAAGTTAGACTAAATATTCCGTCTAGGAAAAATAAAAAACACTTAGATTTTCTATATTTTTTATTATTTTTAAAGCTCTGTTAAAAGATATATAGAAACAAATTTAGTATTTCCTAAATACGGGAGCAACGTTTTGGAATTGGATAATGTTTGGTGAAGTTTGTTTGTTTGTTTGTTTGTTTTTCTCGGGGTCCATTTGATTCCCAGCACCATATTATACATACAAACAGGCAATAAATACTTTGACAAAAAAAAACATCAATTTCTTTGAATTTTATATGCATTTTTAAAAATTTAAATTAACATAAATTGAACTTATGTATGAATCTTTTAAATATTTTAATTTTAAAACAATATTCGCCTTATGTGTTAGACTTCAAGAAAGGTTTTTATAACACATCAAACATTCAAAACAATATTAATCGTAAATAAAGGCCCTTCTACACGTTTGTAAACGTATCGCTTATTTTTATATCTTTTAGAAATAAATGTTAGTTTAAAACATTTATTGAACGATGCTCTAGCCTCGAGAAAAATAAATAAGGAACATTATGTGTATTAGCTTTTAAAACTTTCTTTTGAAAAAGTGAGTTTTTAGTTTTATTTTCAATTATTTTTTAATTTCGTTTATTTCTTCTTTTCTGTATAAATACGTTCATTCAACTCAACAACCTTTTGTCAAAAGGAGAAAAAACTAAGATATCAAGTAACCAAATTTTTTAGTATATTTAGTTTGTTTCAACGTAAAATCGTTTTAAAAAATAAATGAGTGCCAATTCTTTTACATATTTTATAAACAGTTTCTTCACTTGAAAAAAATACTTATAAAGATGATTTACTTAACAGGAATCAAGCATTAGCTTTTACAATTGTAACCAAACAGTTTCTTTAGACTAGTATGTTTAATTTGTGAAAAGAAGGAAAACATGTTTTCAAAGACAAACATTACGAATCTTTAAATAAGCAAAGTCATTATCTACATGTTGATTCAAAATGTATAGTTGAAAATGAAAATATCTTAATTTTTAATCGATGTTTACTTTACGTATCAGACTGAAAAAAAACTTTCTATAACGCCTCAGACATTTAAGACAATATTAATTCCAAATAAATACCCTTAATTACGTTTTTAAATGTATCGCTTTTTATTTTCTAATATCCTTTAGAAATGTATGTTAGTTTAAAGCATTTATTGAACGATGTTTTTCCCCAAGAAAAATAAGAAAGAAGCATCTGTATCAACTTTTAAAGCTTGTTTTTGAAAAAGTGAATTTTTAGTTTTATTTTCAGTTATTCTTTAATCTCGTTTATTTTTTCTTTTCTGTATAAATACTTTCATTCAACTCAACAACCTTTTGTCAAAAGGAGAAAAAAAACTAAGATATCAATTAACCAAATACTTTTGGTTTAATATTTACTTTATTTCAATTTAAAATCATTTTAAGAAATAAATTATTGCTAATCCTTTTACATATTTTATAAACAGTTTCTGTACTTGTAAAAAAATGCGTAAAAGGATGATTTACATAATAGGAATCAACCATTAGCTTTTACAATTGTAACCAAACATTTTCTTTACGCTAGTATTTTTAATTTTTGAAAAGAAGTAAAAAAGTGCTTTCAAAGACAAACATCATGAATTGTTAAATAAACGAAGTCATTATCTACATTTTGATTCAAAAGGTATTGTTGAAAAGAAAAATATCTTAGTTTTATAAATATTATAATGTTGATGGTGGGTTGAATTCTTTTTTTTTTTTTTTTTTTTTTTTTTTTTTTGAAAAATTCTACTTACCATTTGACAATGTAATAATTGATTTTAAATTCCATTAATAAATTATTTTAAATTAGAAAATTTAATATTTGTGAAAAAAATACATAATGGTAAAAATAATTACTACAAAAAAGTAACAGTTTACATTATTTTTTTTACTTTATCAAGCAAAAAAATGTAAAGTGTTATTTTTTTCTTGAATTTTTTTTCTTGAGAATTTATACAAAATTCGCTCATATTTTTATTACATTACGCTTTTCGTTCTGTTTAATTTCTTAAGAATAGACTTCAAATCATTTTATATTTTAAATAAAATAGGAAATTCCTGCTTTTATATTTTTTTATATTTATAAGTCAACTAATTTTCAACTTTATTTTTAGATGCCTTCGTAAATATGTAAATACGTCTCAACCTATAGCCGTTGGTCAGTCCATTCGTCCGTCTGTCCGTCTGCCGTACATAACAGTGCAAAAACTATCCTAAAGAATCATTTGAAATTTAAAATATATTACTTTTGCATAATTTTATCGAGTCATTTCAAATTTTATGAAAATCGAATCTACAGTTTAATTACAGAGACAATAAAATAAGCTAAGTTGTTGTATTTGATAATGTTTCATGTAACCGCTTTTCTCAGTTCAATTTGATTCGCAGCACCATATTACATACATACAAGCAATAAATATTTTTACACAAAGTACCAATACCTTTCCTTGAATTTTGTAGGGATTTTTAAAAAATCTGAACGAGCATAAATTGAACATACGAATAGTAATTGGTTATGTATCTTAATTTTAAAACAATGTTTACCTTGTGTATCAGATTGAAAGAAAGCTTCTTATAATACAACAAACATTTAAGACAATATTAATTCTAAATGAAAGCTTTTTAATACGTTTTTAAATGTACTGCTTTTTTTTAATATCCTCAGAAATAAATGTTAGTTTAAAACATTTAATGAATGATGCTCTAGCCTCGAGAAAAGTAAGAAAGAAACATCAATTGTATCTGCTTTTAAACTTTCCTTTTGAAAACGTATATTTTTAGCTTTATTTTCAGTTATTCTTTAATCTCGATTATTTTTTCTTTTCTGCATAAATACTTTCACTCAACTCAACAATCTTCTGCCAAAGAAAGAAAAAAACTAAGATTTGAATTAAGCAAATACTATAGGTGTAGTATTTAGTTTTGTTCAACATCATTTGAGAAATAAATGATTAAAATTCCTTGTACATATAATATTCCTTGAGAATACATAGCAACCTATAGTCGTTGTTAAGTCCGTTCGTCCGTATTTTCGCATAAAACAGAGCAAAAACTACCCAGCCGAATCGTTTGAAATTTTAAATATATACTTGTTGAATAATTTTATCGAGACATTTTCAAATTTTATGAAAATCGGTTCAATAGTTTAATTACAGTAACAAACAAAAGAGTAATGTTGTGGTATTTGATAATGTTTGTATAACCGCTTTTTTCTCGGGATCAATTTGATTTGCAGTACCATATTACATACAAGCAGGCAATAAATATTTTGAGGAAAAACAACAATGGCTTTCCTTGAATTTTCTATGCATTTTTAAAAATTTGAAAGAGCATAAATCGAACATATGAATAAGTAATCCTTTAAATATCTTAATTTTAAAACTATGTTTACCGTATTCATCAGACTGAAAGAAAGTTTCTTATAACGTATCAAATATTAAACCTAAATAAATGCTCTTCAATACATTTTTAAATGTATCGTTTTTTTTAATATCATTTAGAAATAAATGTTAGTTTAGAATATTTATTGAACAATGCTCTAACCTCGAGAAAAATGGGGAAAAAACATTATCTATATCACTCATTATCTATATCTTTTAAATTATGCTTTCGAAAAAGTGAAGGTTTAGTTTTATTTTTAGTTATTCTTTAATCTCGTTTATTTCTTCTTTTCTGTGTAACTACTTTCATTCAACTCAACAATCTTTTGTCAGAAAAAGAAAAAACTAAGCAAATATAAAACTATCAATTAAACAAATACTTTTGATGTAATATTTAGTTGTTTCAATTTAAAATCATTTTAAGAAATAAATTATTGCTAATCCTTTTACATATTTTATAAACAGTTTCTGCACTTCAAAAAAAAAAAAAAAAAATACTTATAAGGATGATTTACTTAATAGGAATTAAGCATTAGCTTTTACAATTCTAACCAAACATTTTCTTTGGGCTTGTATTTTTAAGTTGCTAAAAGAAGGGATAAATATGACAAACATTATGAATCGTTAAATAAACGAAGTCATTATCTACATGTTGATTGAAAAGGTATTGTTGAAAAGAAAAATGTCTTAGTTTTATAAATATTATAATATTGATGGTGGATTGAATTCTTTCTTCTTGAAAAATTATACTTACCATATAACAATGTAAGAATTAATTTAAAATTCCATTAATAAGTTATTTTGAAATAGTAAATTTAATATTTGTGAAAAAAACATAATGGTAAAAATAATTACAACAAAAATTAACACTTTACATTAATTTTATTTCTTTATCAAGAAAAAAAATAATGCAAACTGCTATTTTTTTATTGAATTTTTTTTTTTTTTTAATTTTTTTCTTGAGAATTTATACAAAATTCTCTCAGATTTTTATTACATTATGTTTTTCGTTCTATTTATTTTCTTAAAAATAGTCTTCAAATTATTTTATATTTTAATTAAATGGGGAATTCCTGTTTATACATTTTTTTATATTTTTAATTCAACAAGTTTTCACCTCTTTTTTTTAGGTACGTTCGTAATTATGTAAATACGCGGCAACCTATAATCGCTGTTCAATCCATTCGTCCGTCTGGCCATCTGCCGTATATATCAGAGCAAAAACTATCCTACCGAATCGTTTGAAATTTTAAATATATACTTGTTGCATAATTTTATCGAGTCATTTCAAATTTTATGACAATCAGATCTATAGTTTAATTACAGAGACAATCAAAAAAGCTAAGTTGTTGTATTTGATAATGTTTCGTGTAACCGCTTTTTCTCGGGGTCAGTTTGATTCGCAGCACCATATTACATACAAGCAGGCAATTAATATTTTGAGAAAAATATCAATGTCTTTCCTTGAATTTTATAGGCATTTTAAAAAAATTGAATGAGCATAAATTCAACACATGAATTAATAATCGTTTATGTATCTTAATTTAAAAACCATGTTAACGTTACGCATCAAACTGAAAGAAAGCTTCTTATAATACATCAAACATTTAAGACAATATTAATTCTAAATGAAAGGCTTTTAATACATTTTTAAATGTATTACTTTTTTAATATCCTTTAGAAATAAATGTTAGTTTAAAACATTTATAGAATGATGCTCTAGCCTCGAGAAAAATAAGAAAAAAACATGAACTGTATCAGCTTTTAACGTTTGCTTTTGAAATAGTATATTTTTACTTTTATTTTCAGTTATCCTTTAATCTTGTTTATTTTTTCTTTTCTGTATAAATACTTTCCTGCAACTCAACTGTCTTTATCAAAAAAAAAAAAAAAAAAAAAAAAAAAGAGAACAACTAAGATATCCATTAACCAAATACTTTTGGTGTAACATTTAGTTTGTTTCAACTTAAAATCACTTTAGAAATAAATGATTGATAATCCTTGTACATATTTTATAAACAGTTTCTGTACATATAAAAAAGGCTTACAAGAATGCTTTACTTAAAGGAATCAATCATTAGCTTTTACAATTGAAACATTTTCTTTAAGCTAGTACTTTTAATTTGTGAAAAGAAATAAAAATGTATTTTTAAAGACAAATATTGCGTATCTTTAAATGAACGAAGTCATTATCTACATGTTAATTCAAAAGATATAGATGAAAGTAATTGAAGATAGATGAATGTAATAATGATCGATAATAATGTAATGTAATGTAATGTAATGATAGATAATAATAATGTAATGTAAGATAGATGAATGATAGATGAATTGAAGTATAGATGAATGTAATTTTATAAATAGTATATTTTTAATGGATCATCGATTTTTTTTCTTTAAAAATTCTATTTATCATTTAACAATGTAAGAATTAATTTTAAATTCCATTAATAAGTTACTTTAAATCAGGGTTGGCAGAAACCCAACCCACCCATGTTTTTTGGGGGGGTTTTCTGGGTATTTGTGGGCTTTTCTGGGTATTTGTGGGCTTTTCTGGGTATTTGTGGGTTTTAGTTATTTTTCTGTATATTTGTATATTTATAATATATGTGTGTACTCATTTAAATATATACTTATTAAGTTGCATTTTTTAATTACATCATATCTATTTATTACTAATTAATATAATTTATAATATCAGTTGATTTATTCTAATCTGATATTAGTATTAATACTAATATCAGTAAAAAAAAACTTAAAACTAATATCATAAAATAATTTTCATATTATTAATAATCCATGTTAATTATTATTAATACTATTAATAATACTAATAATAATAGTACTATTATAACACAGGCCTGCAAATTGAGAGTCATAACTTCCTCTCTAGAATTTGAGAGCCGATTCTAGGGTATTTTGGTGCACTGATTACGAATATGCACTTAGTTTTTTTTCCATCACCTTCAGATTTTTCAAAAAAGATACAGATTGAAAATAGAAAAAAAAAAACACAAGTTTTCACATAAAAAATATGTATTTAAAAAAGTACATTACTTTTAACATAAAAACAACTAAAATATAATAATAACTTATTACTGATCTAAATTACATGTAAATTTTATTTGTGGAACCTGATCCTTTTTTCCTGGAAGCTTCGGTTATACGATTTTCGCTTAAATTTCCGGTTTGGATCGTCGCGTTTCAACAACCAGCAGTAGTCCGCCATCATGCTAGTATTCCATCTTCTTTGATACCGGACTTCTAGTTCTTTCAAATCTTGGTGAAATCTTTTGCCTTGTTCTTTGCTAACGGCTCCTAGATTTTCTGGGAAGTAACGGATGTGCGAATTTAAGGAATGAAGTTTAATGCTCATATTACAACCTATTACACCAAAATTTGTAACCATTTTGGCCGCTATTTGTTTATAGTCGGAGCTTTTATTGTTCCCCAAAAAGTTTTTCACCACTTCCTTAAATGACTGCCATGCTTGCAACCCGATATCATTAAGTTTTTCATCGAACTTTTCGTCCGACATTAATTTTCTTAAATCAGGTTTAAAACGTATCCAAAATAACTTTTGTAAATATTTTTTACAAAGTCTGTAATGCTGTTTCGTTGTCTTTTCACCATAAATTTCCCACAAATATAACAAAAACAATTCGGAGAGTTTAAACAGCTTCGCGATGACATTTTAAAGATTATGTTGCAAGTTGCGCACTTCAACTGTTAATTTTCTAAATCAGTGCGGGTACTTATACAAAAAATCTTTGGTTTGTCTTTATTACACCCTTTTCCACTAATATTTACAACAATTTGGTTATATTACCTAATCATTATGTATTAATGAGCTCATTACTAAATTAAGCCAAAATGACCCGTTTTCAGCATGGTTAATGTGAATTACTTGCACTTATTATGTAGTAATTAACAAATTATTGTTTTGAAGTAATTTCTATGTCACCTTACACTAATTAAATGCAATAAAAATTAAGCTGAAGTAATTTAATGACGTTTTATAAATTTTAAAATGTAGACGCTCAGACATTTTTCAGAAAAATCTTAAATATTCAATATAAAAAAATCCTGACGTGATGGAATTTTTTTATTATTTTTCTCGTAATCAGCACATTAGAAACTATAGAAAACGTTACTCAGATTTTGAAGAGGAAAACTATTGCAGACCTGTGTAATTAACTTAAAAATATTTTAAGTGATAAAATTCAGTTATTGTCACTTTTAAATGTATTTTAGATATCACAATGAATAATTTTATTTTTGTAGTAACTATAACAATTAAAATTGTTACAATAATTAGTAACTATGATAATTAAAATAGCTGGCTTTGCGTGCTAGCAGGGCTGGTCCTTTTATACGCAAATCCAGCTAGTGTGCTATATTATTTAACAAAAATATATTTCAACAAAACTCTGTTAAAGAACCTATCTGTAGACATATAAGTCGAGGAAGTGGCATTTTAAGGCAAGAAATTATTATAGAATATAGCAGTATTTGACGCAGCATTCTTTTTTATAAATTTTTATCGTATGTTATAAGCTATCTTAAAGTTTGAAACAGATCAAGCAAGAATTTAAGATTTTTACAAAAATTAATAATAAAAAATATTGTCATTTGAGGGTAGGAGGGTTTTAATAAAAAAAATCAGCTAACAGTTATATCTTCAGCTCTTGATGATCTGCAAAAAGATACAACGACTCTGTCATGTTCTGTTAAGATTTGGAGAAATTGGATGGAATCAGAATAATTTAAATAACGCAAGGAAATCATGCTGAAATGCTACAAACAGATCATTGGAATGAAGCATTTTTTAGCTAATATAATGAATGCAAAGTTTAGATGGGAAAGGCTTAATTTAACAAAACAGGAAGAAACTGATGAATGGATAATCCAGTACCATTCAGGGTGGTTACCTGCGATATTGACATTTAAAATTAAAGACATAGATTGTTTTCCTAAATCACTCTCCTCAGAAAGTATTATGTCACAATTCTCAGCTTCAAAAAGGTGAGAAATTCTTAAAAGAAAAATACAGAAAAATAAGTTAGATTATGATTTTTGTAGTTTTTCCAATCTCTACATTCTGTCCCTTCTAGCTCTTCCATCAAGAGGATTTTCTCTACATTTGGATTCATATAGTCTAAGTTACAGAACAGACTAGACTCAGAGCAGTGTGAAAAATTAGTAGAAAATTATAAATATTACCATAAAAATTAAAGTGAATATGATTTTGATTGGTAAACTATAAAAAAGATCAAATTTTATTATTTTGTATTACATTGCATAGCTTATTTGAAATATATTTTTATAAAATAAATAAATAAATAAATTGAAATATAAATATTCTGAAATAAACTATCACCTAATTACCACAAATATGACTGTCTTTTTTTTAATTTGATTTTGTAAGAGAAACCACCTAGGTTTGGGGCTTAAAAGAAAATTTTGTATTATACTAGTAGGGGGATTTGCAGCTTCAGAAATGATTTTTAGCAAAAACCCATTTTTAAGAAAAACCCAGGTGGGTTTTTGTTAGTGTACCCGCCCAGAAAACCCGGGTGGGTTTTTCTGGGCTGGGTCCACTTTGCCAACCCTGCTTTAAATTAGTAAATTTAATATTTCTGAAAAACATATTGGTAAAAATAATTACTATAAAAATAACACTTTTCACTTTTTTTTTCTTGATAAATTTTTACAAAATTCTCTCATATTTTTATTGCATTGTCCTTTCCGTTCTACTTAATTTTTTAAATACATTCTTTCAGTCATTTTATATTTTAAATGATATGAGTAATTCCCTTTCACATTTTTTTTATATTTATAGTTCAATAAATTTTTAATCATATTTTACGCGCGTTCGTAATTATGTAAATACATAGGTACTTATAGTCGTTGTTAAGTCCGTTTGTCCGTCTTTCCGCATATGATAGAACAAAAACTACCCAACCGAATCGTTTGAAATTTTCAATATATACTTGTTGCATAATTTGATGGAGCATAATTTAAATTTTATGAAAATCGGTTCAATAGTTTAATTACAGAAACAATCAAAAGTGTAAAGTTGTGGTGCTTGATAATGTTTGTGTAACCGCCTTTTTTCTCGAGATCAATTTGATTTGCAGCACCATATTACATACAAGTAGGCAATAAATATTTTGAGGAAAAACATCAATGACTTTCCTTGAATTTTAAATGCATTTTTAAAAAATTGAATGAGCATAAATTTAATATATGAATAAGTAATCATTTAAATATTTTAATTTTAAAATGATGTTTACCGTATGCATCAGACTGAAAGAAAGCTTCTTATAACATATCAAATATTAAACCTAAATAAATGCCCTTCAATTCATTTTTAAATGTATCGCTTTTTTAATATTATTTATAAATAAATGTTAATTTAAATTATTTATTGAACTATGCTCTAGCCTCGAGAAAAATGAGAAAAAAACATTATCTGTATCAGCTTTTAAATTATGCTTTTGAAAAAGTTAAGTTTAAATTTTATTTTAAGTTATTCTTTAATCTCGTTTATTTCTTCTTTTCTGTATAAATACTTTGATTCAACTCAACAATCTTTTGTCAGAAAAAGAAATAACTAAGCAAATATAAAAGTATCAATTAACCAGATACCTTTGATGTAACATTTAGTTTGTTTCAATTTAAAATCATTTTAATAAATAAACGATTGATAATTCTTTTACATATTTTTTATACAGTTTCTGTACGTGTAAAAAATGCTTATAAGGATGATTTACTTAACAGGAATCAAGCATTAGCTTTTACAATTGTAACCAAACATTTTCTTTACACTAGTATTTTTAATTTGTGAAAAGAAGGAAGAATATATTTTCAAAGACAAACATTATGCTTTCATTGTGATGTTGATTCAAAAGGTATAGTTGAAAAGAAAAATGTCTTAGTTTTATAAATTGTATAATGTTAATCCTGCAATGAATAATTTTTCCTTTAAAAATTCTAGTTATCGTTTAACAATGAAAGAATTAATTTTAAATCTCATTAATAAGTTTAAATTACTAAATTTAAAATTTGTGAAATAACATAATGGTGAAAATAATAATAATTACTACAGAAAAAATAACACTTTAAATTATATTTTCTTGATAAATTTATACAATATTTTCACACATACTTATTATATTATGCTTTTCGTTCTCTTTAATTTTTTTAGTACATTCTTTAGATAATTTTATATTTTATATGAAGTGGATAATTCCTGGTTTTATAGTTGTTTTTATAATTATAATTCAATTATATTTCCAACTTTCTTTTTTTAAAAAAAGGAAAATGTTTATTTTATTAAGACATGACAGTGATTTACTTGTTTTGTTTTTTACTGCTAATGGGTGCTTGCTCAGATTTTTTCATAGATGTAAAGGTTGAGACTAAGCAAGTGACTGAAAAAATTTGTATGCATAATGTGTCTGCGTATTCTTTAAAAAATCTGCATTTTTTGACCGATTTGCACGAAGGTTCATATACTTGTAAGAACCAGACTTATAAGAACTTATAAGAACTAATACTTAGAACAAATACTTATAAGAACACTTAATAGAACCAGAATAAACATACTAGTAATTTTTAAAATTTCTTAGATTTTTTTTTTACCCACTATAATTCATAATTATAGAGATCTGCTTCTTTGAAATGAATTTTTTTTATTCCTCTTGCCTGAAAGAGAACAGATTATAGAGAATATTTTTAATTAGCTCCGCGTTGCCCGCACTTAAAATAATAATTTAAATAAACCTCAATATTGTATATATTACAATTGAGCGGTCAGCAGAGGTACTTAGAGTACTGTAATACTGCAAAAATTATAAATAATTACCGTGCGTGTATAACGCGCACTGTTTTTTTTTTTTTTTTTTTTTTTTTTTTAATTAAGGCAAAATTCCTAGGTTCACGTTACACGAATATTTTTTTTTTATTTTTTTTTTATTTTTTTTTTATTTATTTATTATTTTTTTTGGCTGTTTGACGTAAATCCACGATATACATATGAAATAAGAATTTATTCAAAGAAGGTATAATCACTCGGAAAATCTTACTTAATTGCGGTATTGCTGCATCTTTATTTCATTCCTTGCAGTTTTTTTATAAAACACAGCTAGTAACATTATCAAAATACTAATTAACAATTCTCATTACCGTTACTCATTCCTATTTCTTGTCATTCATTTACTACCCGAAGTCCAAAAATGCATTTTCGTCTTGTTTTATGGCTCGATGCAAATTCATTTGGTCATTCTTCATTTGAATATCGAATTTACGGTGCACGTTATACACTAGATTGAAAAATTTCGCCATTTTTTCTTGTAAAACAAGGGGTGCGCGGCATACACGCGTGCGCGGTATATACGAGTAAATACGGTGTATACATGTTAAGCGTCGAATCATAATTTGACTAAATTTTATATGCGAAATTCCATTATAAGAATAAAGAGTAAATTCATACATTTCAAATAACTGAGTTTTTTTTTACCGTTTCCAAAATCTAAATAATAATATATTCAAGCGATGTATCTATGAGGACAAGGAAAGAAAATTGTGTATGTGTGTCTTTGTGTCTACACTTTTAAACGTTTGAAATTTTTGCTGCATTGTCCTTCCACCACTGTTATAGAATATCTCTATTTTGACCTATAAGTAATACAATGAAGTAATTGTTTTCTGTAAGAGTGTTTGGATTTTTTTTTTTATAATTAGCTGAGATATTAATTGAAAGTACAATGAACTTTGGAAAATGATACACTGCCGCTCTGCTATCCATGGACTTTCCATCGAACTTTAGAAAAAAAATAAATAGAATAGGGAGAATAACAAGAACTTTAGGAAGAAAAAGTGATAAGATACATTTGTTCATATTTTTAAACTGCCGCATCCAGTTTTCTCATCTAAATACAAAAAGTAACTATTTATGCAGTGTATTATTCCGGCAAAAAAAAATACTTATTTGTGCTACTTTCCGGTTCTGTAGATGTGTTTGATTTATGAATAATATTTAATATTCAAAAACCATATTTTTTAAATAAAATTTGTTGAATTTGCTCGCGTTCGTTTTCATCTTTCCCCTTTCTTCACTAGTTTTAAAGCTCCATTTTTTTAGGGAAAAGAAATTAAAATTAAAAGAAAATTAATTAAATTAGAAAAACACTTATTAATTGTTTATTTAAAAAAAAATTCAAAAATGAAAATTTTCAAACATTCCTTAAGATATCACCACGGGGGGAAGAGGGTAGAGTTCGATTTTTGATAATATATGATAGCGTAAGAGGGATCCAAAATACCAAACTTTAAAAGCCAGTCACCCCTGACATTATGTATTTTCAATCTGTCAATGTAATCAACGTATAATATCTCGGCTAATTACCCACGTTTTTTTTTTCGAAAATCATATCAGCAATGCTTTTATACTTGTGCTACGGTAATATCTAAAATTAAAAGAAATGTACCGGGTGATTCAAAAGTCAGGACGAAATTTAAAAATGAATAATTCGAAAACGAATCAAGATACAAAGATACAGTTTGCGTTAAATGGATGTAAAAGAAACCGAGTTTTGTGTGGCAACGAAAAAATAGTTCTATTGCAACCAACAGATGGCGCAACAGTGTTTTATTGCGCCAAAAGATTATTTATAAATGAAAAAATTTTACAACGTACAAATAGATTAATTATAGTTACTTAGTAGTACAGTAAATGTTCGATATGCTGTCCATCATTCTGAAGTACAGCTGAGAGACGAGGCACCACACCGTTCTCAGCATTTAGTAGAATTTCTTGCATTATGGCAGACAGATTTTAACAGAAGGCATCTTTCAGTGCTGCTAGTGATGCCGGTTTGTCGCGGTACACTTTTAACTTCAAGAATCTACACAGTCAAAAGTCACAGGGTGTAGGGAGATTTTGGAGCCCATGCGTGATTAAAGTAGTAACTGATAATGCGATCCTCTTCAAATGTTGAGCGTAGCAAGCGTTACACAGGCAGAGCAATATGAGGTGTTGCTTCATCTTGGATAAAGGTGACTGTCTGGAGTGCCTGTCGCACTTGCAGTTCAGAATTAATGTTGTTCTGTAACAGAGCTAAATTTTGCTGACCAGTGACAAAAACTATTTTGAAACTTGTCTGTATGACTTCCTCGAAAAAATGGACTAAATATGAAATCAGCAGTGAATCCACTCCAGACTGTCACTTTAGGCTGTTGCGAGGGTACCTCAACAAATTCATGTGGATTTTATGTGGTCCACACTCGACAATTGTGGATGTTAACAGTGCTAGAGAGCGTGAAATGCACTTCATCTATCCAAAGCACAGTGAGAAGCCAGTCGTTCTGCTCTTTATCTTATTGAATACCAAATTCGCAAAATCTTGGCGATTGTCGAAATTGATAGAAACATTGCGCAATTCGTAAATAATTTCCTCCGTTGTGCAACAAGTGACAATTATCATGGCATCATAAATAAAGTTAAGTGCTTGTTAGCGTGACCTTGGAAACAGTGATTACGGGTTAACAATTACAGGTTTACAAAACTGTCAAAACTTTCAAAATGACTCTTTTTTTATTAATAATTGTTTCTACATTATGATCTATGTATGCATCGATTTAAATTTTATTCTGTTCTCTGTTTTTGTAGCTTGATGTAAGCACTACCCTTTTGCTGTGTTTTTTCTCGCGTGTTAAAAATAAAGTAGAAAATGAAGAAGCGTGGATATAATAATTTGTGTGTGTGTTTTACAGTTACCATATTATAATATTATATGTCTTTATCAAGATGAATTAGTGCAGTGGATATAGCAACATGTGAATATGCCCGGTTCCCTTCCCTTATGGTGGATCTAATTGTTGGACACTTAAATGAAGAAGAATTCATCGGGTGAGTACCATTTACTCTCCTATTTAATTCTGATTAATGATAAGAATTGAAGAAAACAATTATATTGAGGTTATAGTGAGAACTCACGCCGTTATTAAGACAAACGTCTTACAATGATTATGAGACTGATCTAAAAAGATATATCAATTTGATAACATAGTGATATACTAATTTCACACAAATAAAAAATATTGAATAAAAAACAAATAAAAATATAAGATTAGAATGGCCACCTTAAAAGATAATTATTCAATTGAAAAATTGACAGCAACGAATTACAGTACATGGAAATTTAAAATTGAAATGCTCTTAACTAAAGAAGAGCTGTTCCATGTAATAACCGATAATCCACCGACCCCTTTGACCGATCAATGGTCCAAAAATGATAGGAAGGCCCGGGCATTGATAAATCTAACTATTGATGACTCACAAATAACCCACGTTAAAAACTTACAAACTGCTAGACAAACATGGGATGCATTAAAAGAAATCCATGAGAGATCAAATCTCACAAGCAAATTGTTTCTTCTAAGAAAGTTATATAGTATAAAATTAGCAGAAAATGGAAATATGATAAATCATATTACAAAAATAATGGAGCTTGTTGATCATTTGGCAGCTATAGGCGAAATAATTGATAATCACCACATTTCCGCGCTCCTCCTGTGCTCTCTGCCCCAGTCTTATGATAATTTAATTACTGCTCTCGAAAGTAAAGAAGAAGCACAATTAACTCCGTCATATATTAAAAATAAGTTGATTGACGAGTTTAATCGTCGAAATGAAAACTATGAAAGTATTGATAATACAGCGAAAGCTTTTAAAGCTCAGAAAAAGTTTCCGGCTAAAAAAGAATCAAAATATTGTTCGATTTGTAAAATGAGAAGCCATAACACACAAGAATGTTGGCACAATAAAAACAAAACACACACAACACAACAAAATCAACACAACAAAAATTACAAAAAACACTATTCTACATCACTCGTTTTTCAAAGGGGTGAAAACAATTTTAAGAATGAACAAGCATCGGAATCGTATAACAGGTTTAATCGCTATGAAGGAAAAAACAATACATGGAGAAACAGCGAAAACAAAGATTATGCATTTATAACACAAGGGATAGAAAATAAAACATTCATCGTGGATAGCGGTAGCTCAAGTCACATTGCATCCTCTGAATCAATGTTTACAGAGATAAAATCGAGGGAAAAAACAAACGTGACTATCGCAAACGGAAAAAAACTTATCGCTTACGGTTCAGGCGATGTAAATTTAAATACGCTGACATCGGATAATAAAATTCATAGAATAACACTTAAAGATGTACTTCTAGTACCTGAAATCGAAACGAATTTACTATCAGTCAGCAAAGCAACCCAAAACGGATGTGAGATTGTATTTAAAAATGACCGATGCACTTTCAAACTTAACGGAGAAATCTGCTTAGAAGCACAAAAGGTAAATAATCTCTATGAAGTCCAGTTGGCTAACGAAAACCACGCGAACATTACACAAACGTGCAACAATAAAAATTGTCTAGAACTATGGCATAGAAGGTTAGGACACAGAAATCTAACATCGATTAAAGAAATTACACAAAAGGAATTAGTAAGAGGTATCCAGATAAACAATTGTAAACATAATATAGATTGCGAACCGTGTATTAAGGCGAAATTAACTGATGAACCCTATCCGAAAGTTGCTCAGTATAGAGCAAGTAAAAGGCTTCAACTTATTCACTCGGATGTTTGTGGATCTTTTCAGACACCCACGATTGGGGGGAAATCATATTTCTTGACTTTTATTGATGACTACTCGCGATTCACAATAATCTATCTATTGAAAAGAAAAAGTGAAGTCTATGAAAAACTCAAAGAGTTCATTGCGCTGATAAGCAACAAATTTGGTGAAAAACCGAAAGAAATCAGAACGGATAATGGGGGAGAATTTACATCAGATGAAATTGAGAATTATCTCAAATCAAATGGGATAAAACATCAACATACAGTCCCATATTGCGCAAGTCAAAATGGGGTGGCTGAACGGAAAAATAGGTCGTTAGTTGAGATGGCTAGGACAATGTTAAATGAATCAAATCTACCTTTAAAGTTCTGGGGGGAAGCAATCTGTACGGCAAACCACCTACAAAATAGACTGCCTACAAAAGCTAATGCAAAAACGCCATATGAATTATGGACAGAAAGACAGCCAAACTTAAGTTACGTTAAAGTATTTGGCTGCAAAGCCTTCGCTTATATTGATAAAGCCAGAAGACAAAAATTAGATAATAAAGCTGTTGAAGGTATTTTTGTGGGATACGACAATGAATCTAAGGGATACCGCATATATGTAGGAGGAAATGAAATAAAAATCGCGAGAACGGTAAAATTTCTTGAAAATAAATTCAAATACGTAAATGATAAGCCTGAAATTGAACAAAAACAAAATGAAGACGAAAAACGCAATTGTAAAAATCTCGTAGAGATAGAAATTTCGAACGGAAAAACAACACCATCTGCGTCTCAACAACAAATTGTGGAACTAAGGCGCTCAGATAGAATAAATAAAGGCGTACCTCCTGATAGGCTAATATATATTGTCAAAGATGACAAAATTAATGAACCAAAGGATTATAAGGAAGTTAAATTAATGGAAAACTCTCCGGTAAAACAGAATTGGATAGAAGCCATGGAGAGCGAAATGAATTCTTTAAGAAAAAATAAAACATAGTCAATTGTAGATCCTCCACCGAATAAGAGAATAATAGGTTGTAAATGGACTTATAAATTAAAGCGTGACAATACCGGAAAAATCCAAAAATATAAGGCACGTTTAGTAGCTAAAGGATATACGCAAAAGTTCGGAGAGGATTATGACGAAACCTACGCACCGGTCGTATCGTATACTACGATAAGAGCATTATTAATAGCGGCGTTGCACCAAAACTTAAATGTTAAGCATATAGATATTAACACCGCGTTCCTACATGGGGAACTTGAGGAGGAGATATACATGACGCAACCGGAAGGATTCGTTGAACCAAATCAGGAAAACAAAGTTTGTAAATTAAATAAGGCAATCTACGGACTTAAGCAAGCCGCGAGAGCGTGGCATAATAAAATAACAGAAACACTAAAAAACATGAATTTCATTCAAAGTAAAATTGACACATGTCTTTTTACACAGAAAAGGAATAATGACACAATCTACATAATAACGTACGTCGACTACCTTTTAATTGTAGGAAAAGACGAAGCCATAGAGGAAATAATCGAGAACTTAAATAAAGAATATGAACTAAAGAATTTAGGGGATATAAGTAATTATTTATCCATGAACATTCGAAAGGTAAACAAAAGCTACTTAATTAACCAAACTTCAAAAATCGAAGAGTTAATAAATTCAATTTACAAGAAGCAAAACCGTGTAGTACACCCATGGAAACAAATTACACACACTTTAAAGATGACGACAATCTCTTACCACACAACACACAATACAGACAAGCCATCGGAGCACTCTTATATCTTGCCACAGTGAGCAGACCTGACATTTGTGCAGCTGTTAATATCTTGAGCCGAAGAACCGAAAGGCCAAGAATGAAAGATTGGAACAGTGTAAAGCGGGTCATGAGGTATCTTAAGACAACAAAAACCTTTAATCTAGTTATAGATGGAAATTCAAAACCAACGCTAGAAGTCTACGCGGACGCTGATTGGGGTGGAGACACAGAATCAAGAAAATCGACAAGTGGTAATGTATATTTGCTAGGTAAAAATCCCATACTTTGGTCAACTAAAAAACAATCCTGCAAAGCTTTATCTTCTGCCGAAGCTGAGTACATCTCAGCAGCGAATGCAGCAAATAAAGTTAAATGGCTGGTGAACCTACTCAACGAACTTAATCTCTCACAAACATATCCAATAACATTGTATGAAGATAATCAATCGGCCATTAAAATGATAGAATTAGAAAAACATTCAAGTAAAACAAAGCACATTGAACTTAGATATCATCTCATAAAACAACTGAAACAAGATGGCATAATAAAACTCGTATATTGCCCAACCAAAATCATGATAGCCGACTTATTTACAAAACCCCTGCCAAAGACTATTTTTAAAGTTCACAGGAAGAACTTGCATCTGAGTGACAACACAACTTCAGAAATTAAGGAGGAGTTGATAGAAACATTGCGCAATTCGTAAATAATTTCCTCCGTTGTGCAACAAGTGACAATTATCATGGCATCATAAATAAAATTAAGTGCTTGTTAGCGTGACCTTGGAAACAGTGATTACGGGTGAACAATTACAGGTTTACAAAACTGTCAAAACTTTCAAAATGACTCTTTTTTTATTAATAATTGTTTCTACATTATGATCTATGTATGCATCGATTTAAATTTTATTCTGTTCTCTGTTTTTGTAGCTTGATGTAAGCACTACCCTTTTGCTGTGTTTTTTCTCGCGTGTTAAAAATAAAGTAGAAAATGAAGAAGCGTGGATATAATAATTTGTGTGTGTGTTTTATAGTTACCATATTATAATATTATATGTCTTTATCAAGATGAATTAGTGCAGTGGATATAGCAACATGTGAATATGCCCGGTTCCCTTCCCTTATGGTGGATCTAATTGTTGGACACTTAAATGAAGAAGAATTCATCGGGTGAGTACCATTTACTCTCCTATTTAATTCTGATTAATGATAAGAATTGAAGAAAACAATTATATTGAGGTTATAGTGAGAACTCACGCCGTTATTAAGACAAACGTCTTACAGAAATCAGGAGGTTTCAGTTCTTGGTTGTGTTGCAACACTCCAGAGAGGATTGCAAAGTTGTTTCAGACACTCCTGTCTGCCTCAAAATATCTCGAGAACTGCATTCTCCAAGTGCAGCAACCGCCGACACGGATTGCACCGTCTGCTCCACTGTCGTGACAACAGCAACGGCTGTTGAGGGACGTATACTTCTTTGACGTGACGCCAAAGAACCTGTAGCTTCAAATTTCTTCATAATTTGTTCAATGCAGAAGACGTTATTGGTCCTTTGTTATCTCGCATACCCTTCATGTAGCAATATACTCGAAAATCCCCTATGATAGTTTCCAAATTCTTATAAAACAGTTTAATTAAGAGAGTTGCTATGGACAGCATTTCGATGCATACAAGTTTCGACCACCATTGCCTACTGCAGTTGCTCCTCTTTTTATCGTTTGTTGCTTTGCATAATCCTACATCAGAAATGCGACAGTGAGGTCGCCAACAAAACTATTTGTTTCGTTCCCACACAAAAGCCGGTTATTTTCCATCCATTTGGTGCAAACCGTATATTTTTATCTTGATTCGTTTTCGAATTATTCATTTTTAAAATTCGTCGTCCAGACTTTTGGATCACCTGGTATATAAATTATATAACTTATATGTATAGCTGCACAAAAATATTCACGTATAATTCTATTTTTAGAGGAAATTACTAAAGGAGAAATTTCAACTGAGGTATATGTATGTCTTAACACATTCGCTGCCGATCACGCGCCAGCGCGTGATATGGCACCAACGTTAAGGGGCCACTCATGCGCCAGGGCGTTATGTTGGATGATGTCCAATAGCCAGTCACGCGCTGGCGCGGGAAAATCTTTCACTGATTCTTTGTTATAAAAAGTAAATCGGCTTCTGGGAAAAACCCACTTCTACAATGCGGCATTAACTATAATCACATCTTCACGTAAGCGGCAGTGAACGTGTTAAGTGAACTATAAATTTTGGCAAGTATGTGGTTAATAGCTATGAATCTACGCATCATATACAGGGTGCTGAAAATATTCGGATGATTTTCCGATTGTAGATGGGAACAGCTGAAATTGGGTTTTTATTTATGTTAGGCTTTTTCATATGGTTGAATCAGTCAGAATATTTTATTTTTGAAATGGTGCACATTGGTTACATTATTCTGATTGTGTTGGAAAGTGTTTCATAATCTATATTTGACGCATGATTTTTTCTTTCTTGTTTTAATTAAATAGACAGTAGAGCAAGAGGAAAGTTTTAAAATAAACTACTGCTTTTGCTGAATTATTACAATATTTATTATTTAATATAATTTGTGGATAAAAATTCTGTTATAGATTATTTACTAACAATTATTTAAAACTGTTCTTTTTATGTTTACTGCTTTATAATTCAATTCATTATTTTAAGAAATGTATGCAACAGCGTTTAACAAACTCATTAAAATTTCCCAAACGAATTTAATCTACATATCTTTCTTTTGTGTATTGTTTTTATTATACAAATAATTGTTATTTAACGTTTCAACAATAAAACAAAGAAATATGATGTTGATCAAAATAAAGAAAGAAAAAAAGTGGATAAATTTAAATACTTAAATTTGAATAATTAGAATCCAATGGCTTAAGTCGTCACAATGAAGACAATTACCGGATACATTATTAGTAAAATGTGATTAGAACTTTTTCAAAGTGTCAACAAATTATTGCTCGCTCTCTTAAATGGAGTAATTGGTATTTTTCGAAAAACAACGAAAAACGTTAATGACTTTAACTTTGTATAATATAGTATAATAAATAAAAGATGTATTTTAATGTCACCCTTGGGAAACGTAGGGTTACAAATGAATCTTTAAACTATAGTTTGTGCAATAAAGTGTATTATTTTGAACCATTACAGATGACATTTATAATAATGAGTTATTATAGTTTTTGTTTTAATGGTTATTAATTAAAATATTATGGTAACTCTTGTCCTTAAGAAGTCTTTTTTTTTTCAGAATTTTTCTTTTTAAGATTCTTTTTTCTTCTTGCTTTTCTCAATTATTTTAACATTAGAAAAAACGGAAATTTTAGTCAAATTTTATACAAAAATTTTACGCTGGAATTTGTATTTAAAACAGTTTAACAATTTATTCAACGTTTTTCTTGTTTGTATATTTTGAACTTTTTTTTAATAATATTTGTGGTTTGAATCGCATTATTTAAATAATTAATATGTTTCAGATAGATATTCTATTCTTGACTGGTTAAAACAAACTTTTTATAACATTACTTCTTAAAAACAGCACCCACTTTGCATCAGTTATGATTGTATTTAATAACCATTTTAAAAATGGTTGTTGCTTTCACTCTATAGATATCTGACAAAGAAGGTCTCGGTACTGGGCATACTCAGAATTTTTTGAAAAAAAAATGCTAATTAAACTACTTATGTATGTGATAAAGGATCAGTAAAAAATAGCGGCGGAATCACAGTAAAAAATCTGTAAAAAAATAAAATACTTTCGAATATTTGGCGTGAAAAGACGAAAAAGTTATGGTATTTGGCGAGCAGCACTTTTCCTCGCGAAAAGCAAACGATTTTAAAGCAACTGAAAACTGTTGGTTATTTAGAATGCATGTAAATGGTATTTAATGAAATTTCAGTATAAACAATAAGAGAGTTTAATATATTACATACATATGCATATTGTATTACATGTATAGATATTTTTTTCTTGAAGTACTTATTTAATTTATCACTGGAAAAAAAATTCATAAAAAAAAAATTTCATATGAGCTATATGAATATCATATATTTTCATTTAAGCATATTCAAAAATAAAAGCCAGACGTTTCTATAGCAATGAAATCGAATCGACAAAGATCAATTGGACTTTGAGTTTGAAACAATTTTAATTAATTTAAGTTATGAATTTCGTTTTAAATCGCAAATTATGAGGGTTAAATTTGAATATAAATATATATAATTGTCGATATAACAAAATTATACTTAAAACAAACCAAAACTGAAAAAAACTAAAGTTATTTAACCCTCTAAGCGTTTGTCTCGTAATATTCCGTACACTAAGCTCCAGGTTTCACTGCAATATAAGCAATGTTTAAGATACTATAATTCTATAAATTTAATGAATTTTCAAAGTATTGAAGAATGATTAAGACTCTCAAGGATTACATTTATATTCCTAAATAAGATTTTTTATGTAATATTGAAAGAATTATATTTTATTAGCAATTAAGACAAAATGCAAAGAAAACAACATTACAAATTTACCCATTTGCAAGACGCTTGGAGGGTTAAATTAAATTTATCTAAACAAGTTCAACATGAAACTTCTATTTCCCTTAAAATGTATTTGACATAAAGAAGTATTTTTTGAAATTGCATTCCATCGCTGACCGATGATAAATCGCCAAATAATGAAATTTTCATTATTTTTTTTACGGACACTGCATAGAGGTTCCGCCGAAAAAATTTTCACAAACGTATATATCCTCGTGAGAAGAACATTCTGCAGTTTTTTTTAGATATTTCGGAGAATGCCCGTATGGAGACCTTCCTTGTGAGATATATCTAAATCCGTGTGATGTTTGGATTTTCTTCGTTTTCTGATTGGACCATGTTTAATGTCCAAACACGAAATACATCTGCTGTCACAATGACAAAAAAAGTATTAAAAACTACAAAAAATAATACTAACTCAGAAACAAACTTAGACATAACTTTCAAACAAATTGCAGTCGGACTTCGATTTAAGGAATTCATCGGGACTGTATACTTTATTCGTTAAATCGTTAAATTCGTACTGCAATTTCCGTACTTTTTTATATTCGGCCTATTGCCACTCTCATACGTCTAAAGCCACATATTCATTTTTACCGTTCAAATTGTATTTTCTGTAGAGTTATTTTTTATTCAAAGGTCGATTTACAAAATTTGATATCAGCATAAATTTTTCGCTCGATCTAAGATACGTGGGGATATAGTGAAGTTTCGGTTGCAGGCAACAATTTTTGGTATCTGTTATCTCATCGACCAATTTCGCCAAATTATACAAATCGCCAAACTAATAGCCAAATTATACATATTGACAACATTTTATGTTAAATAACGAAAAAACAAATAATTGTAGAATATTAATAAGAATATAAATAAAAAGGTCGAAATAAAAATCACTTAATGACATTTTAATAACGTGAATCATAATGTCATTGAATGTGACATTCACGATCATCCATTATTGGAATTTAATCTTACAGTTTGGCGATAATCTTTTTGATTGACGGGATAACCTATTAGTACCCTATTTTTATATTCTATTCGTACGACTATTACAAAATAAATACAAACTTTGCAATACAACTTAACAAAAATAAATTTCGTAGTATATCTCACTGGCAAATATTATCAAAAAGTATAAAAGATTTTTGTTTTGAATATTTGGTGTGAGGCAGCATTAAAAATATTCGCTTGTTCCTGAAACATTACGAAACTCCAGTGTAAATAAATGCTAAAAATATTCAAATACAAATCCTTATTCCAATGCTTTTAATATCGATTGTTTATGAATCTATAAAGGTACATAAATAATTTTGTTATAAGCTTTCAGGATTTGGTGTACACCCTGTGTATATTAGGTTACTTTTATTTTTTACCATTTTATATATTAGTACTCTTTTCCATTAAAGTTGATTTCAATTATTTCTTACTTCTGTTTTCAAAGGATTAAGAATTAATTTAAAATTTTATAATATATTTGAATGTTTCAAAATAAAAATTACAATTTCTCACAATCACATGTATGTATCACTTAAAATGTGTTATATAATGTATGAATCAGAAGTTAAATCTATTTAAAAAGAAAAACGTTATATCATCTAAATGTTACATTAATAATCTAATTTAACAATCCAATATTCTGGAACATTACCTCGTAACATTTACATATAATTAATCCTCTGAATTTACAATACCGTCAGAAACAGTCTTCAAATGGCAAATTTGATCGGATAGCTTTTGTTTAAAGCATCTATACATGTAGGAAAATCTGTTTAAATATATCCTTGTTCTATTATACTGCTGTGTTAACATATGCACTATGTAAGCATAGATTTAATGCGATTTAAGTAAAGAATGCTTAATGAAGGTATGCGTAAATATGTTTTGGAGCTATATTACAAATGAATAATAGATTAAATAAATATGAATTTTCATATTAATTGCCGGCATTAAACTATTAATTCTAAAATGCGGATAAGGCTTTACAACAGAACGAATTTATACGAATTTTCATTTGTTCACGATGAGTTTAACAAAATGAGTTTAATATATATTTTATCTGATTTCAAGGAATATCCAATTAAGAAATGCATAAAAAATTTAAGCATTGTATTGTAAGCAAAAGTGTGTCAAAGAAACCCTATAAAGTTTCATGCAGTGTACCGTAGCTTTTCAATCAATGATTTCGTAGCTGCCAACGTATACGCTTTGCTTCTACCACTTATTTATTGAAATCTACTAGTTTTCTAATCGCAGAAGTTCAACGATTAAATAAGATGTCATTTACTGTTAAATAAAATTAACAAGACAGTCATAATTGTTGGTAGTTAAACATAATTTCTTTATAGAAAAAATATAATGTACTCAAAACAAATATCCTGTTTTAAATCTTCAAGTTGTTCTTGACTTCGCTTGTATAACATTTTAAGATTAATCTATGTATAGTCTGTCTACAAAAGTTTAAGCTCTCTGCAAATCTTGTTTAAAAGAAATGAAGAAGAAAATATTCTATGTTAATTTACAATAAATACTCGACATTTAATCAAAATAAAAGGAAATAAGCCATTTTCGGTGTTTAAAAGAAAAAATATATTTATTTTTATTTAATTTTTGTTTTCTCTTGAAGAAATGCTGTCTCAAAAGTTTAAGCACTTTATGCAAATTGCTCTAGAAACACGGGATTGGCTTTATGTAATGACGTTGTATGACATCATATTGCACTTGCATGAAAGTATAAAAAGTGGAAAAATTATTTCTTCTCGTTTTAAAAACGCCGAAGGTTAAAAAATTCACAAAATGGGAAATTTTGAAAATTTTAAAATTGAAATCACAAAATAAAACTGATTCTGAAGTTGCAAAAGGTTTAATTCTATAAAAGCGAGTTATATATCAAGTACTTTGTAGAAATAATAATTTTAAGTGGAAACCAAGATGTGGACGACCACGTATGACGACTGTTCAGACCCATCGGAGAGTACGGAGATTGCTGTCTAAACAAAAATATGGCCCACACGGCAAATTAAAAAAAAATCTCAGTGAACAGACGTCCAAAGACACTGTACACACAGATGTATTTAAGAGTGTGATTACATCATACTAAAATAAAGGCTCGCAAACTGTCTCTCAATTTACATCACAAAGAGGCAAGAATAAACTGCGCTAAAAAACAACAAAAATGACAAATGGCTTACTGCTTTATTCAGCTATGGAAAAAATGGAACTTGGATGGCATTGATGTTTGGAATGCGTATTGTCATAATTCACGTAAGGAACCAAGGGCATTTTTCAACAGACAGCAAGGCCGTAAATTTGTTATGGTTTTGGGGAGTTTGGATTCAATGGCCAGGCCTCTCTGGCTCTTCTAAAAGAAAGACAAGATTCAAAAAGTATAAAGAGACGCTTAACCAACATTTACTTCCATTCGGTAATATTTTTGGGGGTCCTGAATGGACTTTTCAGTAAGACAATGCATCAATCCACGTATCACATTCTACAAAACTTTGGCTTTCCCAGAAAAATGTTAAAATTCTTAACTGGACGGCTTTAAGTCCAGATTGAATCTTGATTGAGTATGCTTGGGCTATTTTAATCCGCCAGGTTTACGACAATGAAAAGCAGTATGACTCTATTGAACAACTCGAATAGGCCATTGAGAACGCATAGTACTCTTTACTACCAGAAACCCTATAAAAACTAATGATATCGATGAACGTACGTTTATTGGAACTAATCCGAAGTCACGAAAATATAATTTGTAAGTAAAAGTTCTGTATAAATTGTAAACCTGGTTGTTTTTGACAATGTGCATAAACGTTTAAGACAGTTTTTTTTACATTTTTTGAATTATATTTTTTACAATTATGTAGTTTATTTATTTATTTTTTTTTTAATATAATTTATTTAAATAATGTTTCGAAATCTGCAAATAAAAAATGCCATTATTTCTAGCTTTTTATAATTCTTTGAAAATCGACATTTTATGCTTGTGCTTAAACTTTTGACACAGACCTTATTAATTTAAAAGGTGTTTTACTCCCAGTAGCTAAATTTTTGCTTAATCAAAAAGCACGTAGTAGCACATTATAACAAACAATACTTCAGTCTTTCTCATTTGAAAGTTTTGTGTTTTTAAAAATTAATGAGAATATTGTTATTTAATAAGCAATTTTTGATCGTGTCTGTTACAAAATAACCCTGAAATTCTGTTTTAAAAAATGAGAAAACTCTTCCGTCAAGCATTAATTATGAAGCACTTTGACACGGGCCATTTTCACCATTCGCTTACATTTCATGGTAACGGATTTGACATTTCAAATAAAACTAAAAAAAACTATTAAAATGAACTAGCTTGTATATTTTCTAACTTAGATACTAATTTACATACCTTCTGAAATTATTTAGTAAACTTACTTAGCAGCTTACATTTCATCGCTTGCAATTCATGGTAACAGACTTGACAAGTAACGGACTTGACATTTCAAATAAAACTATTAGAAATAAACAGCCTTGTATAATTTCTAACTTAGATAATAATACACATACATTCTGAAACTATTTAGTAAACAATATTTAATTACAAAAGTGCAAAAATCATTATTTTAATGTTAAAATTTACGGTAACAGACTTGACAGGGAAAGAAAATACCAACCTTGATAAAAGCTTATTCTTGACACTATTACATTGCTTCACAATTGAAGAATAAAAAATGGCAAGTTGTAGTTGCGTGAATAGTTTAACTATATCGCCGAATATGTGCTGCTAACTGTAGGCAGCATTCGAAACTTATTTTAACTAAAATAATCACAAGGTAACGGACTTGACAAAAAGTGAGGGACAAAAGATTTCTGGTGATTTCTTAAAGAAAATATCTTTAGTAATATTTTTTTTCACTGCTATAGAACACTAACAGTTCATATTTAAAATAATTAAACCTTTTTATCTAAAAAAACATATTTAAAAACATAAAACATGGAATGGGACAGGCATTTTTGCTTAGAATCAAAATTTTAAAGGTTTGTAGATTAAAAATATTTATTAATTTTTTTTTAATTTTTCATGTTAGAAATGTTTAATATAATCATCTTCTTTATCTGATGCATAGATCAAATCAAACTTAAAATATTAATCTATGTTTGAATTTTCTTCTTTTTACTCTGGGACAGCATGTGTAAGTGAAATTCGAAAATGGCATACTCCCATTTAGTATTATAATATTGTAACACTGAAACAAAATTTCCCCGTTTTAGAATATTTATTGTTTTCAATAAATATAAATATGTCTCTACATTTTCAAGAAACAGAAAAATTATATTGGATAAATAATTTGGAAATTGACTATTTCAGTACACAACTCACCATTCAAAAATATTAAACTATATTGTAAAGTCCTCAATATGATGTAAAAATTAAACAAACATTAAATTCAATAAGACATTCACATCAGGTGCTACTATTTAAGTTTTGTTGTAAAACATCTACGGTAAGTACTACTCTGCTGCATTTTCAGGATTTATACGATTGTAGCGATTACCTCAAGAATCAATGCACGAAACTTCATATATTTAAAATAATCCAGATGGGTATAGATAACCATTTAATTCTAGCAATGTGATAACGAATTTTTAAAGATTAACATGTATGAGATAGAAAAAAGTTTTGGGATTGAAAAATTCCATTAGTTTTAATTAATTTTAATGAAAATGTAACTGTACTGTAAAAAAATCTGTAAAGTTACTAAAAGTTTTCTAAGAAACTTGGATTCCTAGACCTTTTTATGTAACGGTAACAGCAAAATTTCATGTAACAGATACAGATTTACACTGAAAATCAAAAAATCTGTAAGGTTACTAAGAATATTTTAGGAAACTCTGATTCCAAGAATTCTTCATGAAACTGCAACGCAGGTTACACATAAAATTTTAGTAAGATAACTGTCATTTTAGTAGACTCTTTTGTAAAGTTACTAATTTCTGTAACGTTACAAAAATTAGTTTTGTATATTTACATTTTTTCTTGTACAGAGTACAGATAAAATGTTAGTAACCATACAGATTTCGGAAACTTTACATCTGTAGGATTACAGATTTCTTTTTCTAGTGTAATCATAAGAAATTTAATTTTTTTTCAAAAAATATCACAAAGCTAAAATTTCATCCATTTAAAAATTAATAATTGCATTTTGATACATAAACCATAATAATATTGTTGACTGTAATCATTTTCTAACTATTAATATACCTGTCCAATTTCAGCCGCTAGTTTTCCGTTTCATCAAAGTACAGTTTATTCATCATAAAACATAATTTATCATTCTATAAGCGATAATATTTGTAAACGTATCTCTGATGTAAAGCTTTCGTTGAATTCAAAAGGCTATCTCTACTTAGTAGTAATTATTACATATTCAACACTCATAGCATTTAAATAGATGATTAATCATGCTGTTACTAATCCACCAGGCTTGTGTGAAGTGTTATTTGTGTACCGCATAAAATGTTATAATGATTAGCCTCATGCATTTCTCTCAGTTATCTGAATCTTTCGTATGATATTAATTCAACCATGAAAGAATAAACTATCCTCACCACATTTCATATTTGGAATTAAATTATACTCCAAAAACTTGAAATGATCAGTTACGATAAACAACATTAAAATAATACAAAAATAGTCAAACTTGGCACTAAAAAAAATGTCTGTCACATACATGTTAAAATTTCCTGAAAAAATGCGACATGCTACACTGTAAAAAAAAAAAAAAAAAAAAAAAAAAAAAAAGTCTGTGAAGGTACTAAACATGTTCTGGGAAACTGGGATTCCAAGAACTTTTCATGTAACGATAACAGGAAAAATTCATGTAATCGATTCTGAAACTTGAATTTTTGTTGTTACCGTTACAGGAAAAGTTCTTGGAATCCCAGTTTCCTAGAAAAGGTTTAGTACCGTTGCAGATTTTTTTTACAGTGTATACACGCCACCGGTTCGGTAATTTACACCAAAATCTAATTAGTAATACTTTTCACTGTCCCTATAAATTGACTATTACATTCGACTTCCATAAAATTTGAAAAAACGCAACGAAACTCTGCGAAGTTTGCATAGATTAAACTTAAAATTTTTGGGTTGTTATACGCAGGCAGACAGACTGACAGACGGACCTGATGACTTCTATAACTGGTACAGCTGCGAGTTTATTTAGTTACTAATACATCTAAAAACATATAAAATATAAAAATTCTTTTTATTTTTAAAATGTCTGAAGATAATTGATTAAAATACTTACGAAGGTTGGGAGTTATGATATTTTTAATACTAAATTTTTGGTGGTATATGATTAAAAATATATATATATAAAGACTGGAAACTGTGTTTCATCGCATGACCGGAATTAAAATAATCATTCTGCCAAACACTATTTCGTGAATACGTCTTTTCAAATTTCTGTTCTTATGCTGTGTGTAATACTAATGTGTGTAATGTTGTGTGTGGGAAGCAGGACGTTTCGGTTCCACCATTTCGGTCCTGCCATTTTGGTCCCGAGACATTTCGGTCCCTAGTCGTTTCGGTCCCTAGCCATTTCGGTCCAAAGACATTTCGGTCCAAAGACATTTCGGTCCCTTCTCTTGCAAACTGAAATTTTGTGGAATAAGACATAATTTTGTGGGGACCATTGCAGAGTTTTTAAACTGAAGGCCATAAAATTTTAGTATAATGCGATTATAAGTGCCCGAAAACCGCACACACGTATAACTCTTATCAAAAATATTATAATTTACACAAATTTTGTATGGTAATACTAATCATAATTGGTAATCCTAATGATAATTGGTATTTCTAATTCTCAAAACAGTTCGTAATTTTAATATAACAATCAATTTAATATTTTGTTAAATATATTTATTATTAATAACATTATTAATTTACATAATGATTTTTACTTTAAAATAAACTCAATACATAATCCATTTTATATTCAATATATCATTATATTTCCCCGTAGTTCTAAACTGAAATTTATCTTTTACTTGTTTATTTATTGTATATTTAAAACTACAGAAATTTAAAACAATTAGTATAGTTAAAAATAAAACTAAAATAAGAATTATTATTACTTTTTCTGGAAAAGTTAGAGTGAAAAGTTTATACACATAAATAAATAAATAAAAACTTAGTTTTGTCAGGTAAAAATTGAAAATAAAATTATTTAAAATATTATTATATTACATTTTAATACATTTTATTAAATTATATATTATATTTTACATATAATATTTATATTATTATATTTTAAAATATCATTATATAAATTTTATGTAAATAAAAATAAAAAATAATCATCTTATTATAAAGAAATAGGCCCAGTTTCGATAAAATTAACTTACAAAAACTGTCTTCATGGCGAGAGAAGACTGTTAAAATATGCAATCAATAAATACTATTATTTTTTTAAAGAAAAAAGTGGCGGAGGCAAGTTTCTAAAAAAAAAATTCATAGCATGCCCAGTTACGAAATCACTATTGCTTTCGCAATGTTAATAATGGAATATAATTTATGAAAACAAATTTATAAGATGCAACTTTGCATTATAAAAATAATTAGAAAAAAATTCTTCAATAAATATATCTCATTTCTGAATTATCAAAGGAGAGGGTTAGACGGGTGATTTGAGGAAATATGTACATGTTATAACTTATAACTGTCTAATTGAATTATTAAAGACATTTATTATCAAACTAATTAGATGGGGGTAAATAAGCGCAGTTTTCTTATTATTTAATGCTAATTTAAAGGTTCTAAAAAATGTACGTAAACAGTCAAAAAAAAATATTTAGGGCAGATTATATAAAATACTTTTTAGTTTATATAGTTTATAGAAATTTATGTAAAATACTGATACTTATAATTAATAATAAAAATTAAAATATTTATTCTGATTAATAATAATAATACTAAAAGCAAAAGACAATATCCTCTAAACTTATATCGCATTGTTTAACCAAACAAAATTTTCAGCTCGCTGTGATTTCATTGTCACGAGCTATAAATGTTTAAATTTATCGGACTCTTATATTCAACTATTTATAAAACTTGGGAGGGGAGGGGGAGAATTAAAAATATTTAAAAAGGCTTGAATAATGTTGAACTTATACTATTTGGCAGGCCCACAACAATTAGAATCTGACTTATAAGATAGCGAGCAAAGAAACGACAAGGGACTGAAAAATCCAGGAATGGCAAGGACGGAAATGGAAAGGGACCAAAGTTTATTGGGACCGAATTGTCTCCGAACTGAATTGCCTTGGGACCGAAATGTCTGGGGACCGAAATGTCTTGGGACCGAATCGTCTCGGGACCGAAATGTCTCGGGACCGAAACAGCCAGGGACCGAAATGTCTCGGGACCGAAATGTCGTTTAATCTTGTGTGTGTAATGTTGAAATGTTGTAATCATATTTCAAGAAACTAATATCAGTTTTGTTTTATAATCATATCAAACACTTTATTCTCTTGAAATCAATCCTTTCTTCTGTCACTTGCATACAAGATAGAAAACTCTTGAAATGACATATTTGATCAGATAGCTTTCGAATTCTATGCAATAGATGCATCTGAAACTTACTACAACTAAACACTACAAGTTTACTTAAAGTGCATGTTTCCCTGGAAAGAGAGAAAACACCTCTAATTAAGGTTTGTGTAAGGATTGTTAATATAATGGTGCAGGACATTAATGATTGATGATAAAATATGAAATATACAGGATGTTCACTACGGTGGCCAATGGTTAATTCCTTAACCATTATTTACAGACATATAGTTCCAGTTACAAAAACGTTTTAAATGAAGTAAAGATAATTTTTAAAGCGATTTGAATCAATAAAATCATTAAAAAGTTTTATGCGGTATCCCGGTTTTATAAATTCTATATTAGTAGTAAAATTTCTCGCTTACACTGACAAGTAAGACAAAAAAAAAGTCTTGTTATTCTAAGATTAAAATTGATCAAATAATAGATGTTTAATGTCGGAGCATATTTTTTCTCAAAATTACGGGTCATTCACAAGATTAGAGAAATATAATTTCTTTGGAGATATTTTTAAAATATGGTTGAAAGAATTATTAGCATTAAATTAAAAATTGCAATGTAAATTAATGTTTAATCATCCTAAAATATTAATGTATTATTATTATTGCATATATAATTTATAATAAACATATAACGGAGAAAAACATATTTTTTGCTAACTAAAATGATGAAAATTAAAAGCGTCAATTCTTTACAAAATAATACATATTTAAAATGTTATTAGATTACACTAGCTAACAAAAAATGAAATAGATCATGGTATTTTGATTTTCATGATTTTTATGTATCCTGTACTATTGAATCCGAAATTAATCTTTGTTTATACCATTATATAAAGATTTTTTGCAAATCATAAATTTTAAGGTTTAAAGAAGCCAAAATTCGATACTATAAAGTAACTGTGTTCGTTGTGTTTTTAACTTGTAATATTTGATTTTTACGTGCTTTTTACCGTTGAATTTCCAAATAGCCTTCATTTTCATTGTCATAATTTTATTCATGCAGCAATTAACCACCTTAAAAGTCTTTATCCATTCCTTGGTTTCTGTAATAGTTAAATCTTGTCATCATATTTAAGGAAACTATTATCAATTATGATTTATAAGCATATCAAACACTGCATTCTCTCGAAATCAATCATTTCTTCTGTCACTTTCGCACAAGCTACAAAACTCTTAAAATGACACATTTGATCAGATATCTTTCGAATTCTAGGCAATAATTACATCTAAAGCCTTAAACTAGTGGTTTATTCAAAGTGTATGATTCCAAGGTATAAGAGAAAATACATTTAATTAAGAATTGTATAACTGTTGTTAATATAATGTTGCAAGACATTATTGAATGATGGTAAAACATGAAATTTATTATGTAGGTTTATTAGTAAATATGTAGCTTGAATCATAAAATGTAATCCATGGTGGGCTTGATTTTCGAATAGAAGTCCCTAAGATTTGGTATAATATTCGTATAACATAAGATTCGGTTAATATTCAGATACAGCTTGTACAACGCTTAGTGCATTGTAATGGAATACAAAATTAAGCAACGTTAAAAAGCACCAAATATATTATAAAAGCAGCAGACCGGTTTCGGTAGCATTTAGGGTACCGTCGTCAGTGCTAGAGGAGGTAGAAATCTGCACATATATATAATAGAGACGGGGAATTGAAGGCAACCAATAGGATGGCAGAGGACTGCAACTAATGGCCAATAGGAGAACGCACGTGGAAATGGACGAAAGGAGAGAGATAAGGTCAAATGGAGCGAAAATAATTATAATAATAATAATAATAATTACGAAATAGAGGTTTTAATGTAATACTTCCAGCAATTCGATAGAAGAGGGATAGCGAATTCACAACTGACAATTTTGTCAAAATTTTTATAAATGTGAAATCATTATTTATATTGTATATGTATGTTATATTGTATATGTTATGTATATCTTTCATTTCATATATAATTGTATATGTTGCGGCCAATACCCGGAGCCTGGCCAATTCTAAAACTGGTCGGCCAATACCCGCCCGAACTGGCCAAGCTTCCTGGCCAAAACCCGAAATACATGAAATGAATAGCATATTTCGGGTTTTGGCCGGCCAATTCGCGAATTGGCCGGGAAGCCTTCGCCAGCACCCGAATTATGATGCATAGATACCATTTTTTTGTAATTAAGGTAATGTAACATTAAAATGCACTGTAAAAAAGATTCCCATTGATTATATTGAAGAGAAAATAAGAAATATTTTTGTGTACCCAACTTAATTAACCAAAAATAGTTCACAATTCCCTTTCAATATCGAAATTAATTGATAAACCAAATAAGATGACAATTATACGTTAACCGAAACCTTTACTCGAGTTAGAGCACGGACAGGCTGACGGCTATACTATTTGAATTCATAGACACTTTCAACTATGTTAGAAAGGATTAAGCCGAGTGCCTATGTCTATTTCGCAAATTGGCCAATCGCTTCTGGCCAGTTCGCGAATTGACCAATTGCATCTAGCCAGTTCGCGAATTGGCCAGTCATTTTTTAACGTTGCTGGCCAATTCGGGAATTGGCCGGCCAGTTCTAGAATTGGCCAATTTCGGGTTTTGGCCGCAACATATATATATAAATAGTACGTGTACGATTAACTTATTTTATATGTTTAAACAAACTTTTAAGTTTTGTCTTTCAAACATATACGATTTCTTTCCGGGCATTTTTATATAACGATGTACATATTAAACATATTATACAAGATATGTTTACACATCAACAAGATCATTACAAGATATGTCGTTGATATATCAAACAAGTACTTTTAATAAATATTTTTATCCACAAAAATAATTTTTCTTATGCATAAACGTTATTCAGTTTTTCTCCATATGTTTTATAAAATAACCGGAATCAAACTCCGGTATATCTTCAGATTCAAGAATAAACAGTTCAAAAGATATAAGAAAAAAACTTTCATACAATGCATTATTTTTCTTTCAATTTATGAAAAACACTTTTTCTAAAGCACTATTTTGATTTCTTTTTCGATTTTTCCAATTCTTGCATAGAATAAATACAATAAAAGATCATACGTTATATGGGAACAAAACTATACAATGTGTAAAAAGTTTTTGAATTAAAAATTGATTTTGCATCAGTCTCTGATAAATACAATGTGATGAAAAGATTAAATGTTTGGATTTACATTTTATCGGTCTTTTCCAAGTAAATTCAAATCTTTTTGTTCGCAAAATGGATTTTGATTTAAGGAATATGTAAAATTACAGATAGCAAAATCTATGCTTATATCTATGTAGCAAAAGATAGACGTGCCCGTACGTAACGCTCACGTCATTTTGATGGTGGCAACAGAAGACGATTAAAAACTTTTACTTATTGCTATTGCACTTTTTTAGCTCACAGGCTATCAAAGCCTGAGAGCTTATGCGCCCGCCCGTTCTGTATGTACGTACGTATGTATGTATGTATGTAACGTGATAACTCATGATAAAAATAACCGATTTACTTGAAATTTTGGATGTAGATTTATTCTGGTAAGGCGCTTCCCTGATTAGATTTGGGAGTTCATTTAATAAGTATAAGAGAGAGGGAGCGAAGGCTAATGCCACCTTTAATTTATATAAATGGGTTTTTCAAGCAGAATTATGAGATTTCATTGAAATTTTAAACATAGGATCATTCTGATGAGTGCACCTGTATGATTAGTTTTGGGAGTTCATTGGGTAAATATAAGAGGGGGCAGGGAACTAATCCCCCTTTATTTAGATAAATGGGTTTTTTCATGCAGATTTATCAGATTTCAATCATTTTTTTAGATATAGGATCATTCTGTTAAGGCGTTTACGTGATTAGTATTGGATGTTCCTTGGATAAGTATAAATGGAAGAAAGGGGATAACCCCTCTTAGCTTAGTTTAATAAGTATTTCACCAACAATTTACCTTCTTTGTTTCAAATTTTGGATATAGACTCATTCTGATAAGGCGCTTCCCTGATTTGTTTTAGGAATTGTTTGGATATGAATGAAAAAGGGATTGAAGTTACCACTCTTAATTTAGATAAATGGTTTTTTAAGCAGAATTAATCGATTCAATTCAACTTTTGGATACAGATTCATTTTGATAAGATACTTCCTTGATTAGTTGTGGGTCTCTTTTGTGAACTTTAAAGATAGGGGTACGGGCGATTATCCTCCTTAAATTAGCTATATGGATTGTTATGAAGAATTATCCGACTTGCTTTAAATTTTGGATGTAGATTCTTTTTGATAAGGCGAATCTCTGAATAGCTTTGAAGGTTTAGTGCTTAAATATAAAGGAGGGAACGGAGGATAACTTCTCGTAAATTATATACATGAATTTTTATGCAGAATTATCCGACTTGCTTCGAATTTTGGATGCAGGTTTATTATATGATAAAGAATATCCCTGATTAGAATTTGGGGTTCGATGATTAAGTATAAGAGAGGAAATGGGGAAGGCTATTCCATCCCTCTTGATTTGTTTTCCGAAGGGCATTATTCTTTGAAAATGTAAGGCTGTAATATATAATGAGTGTGCATAGCCTGTGAGTGGATGCCATCAGTTTAAATGGGCAATATTCTTTTTTATTAAACTTATAGATATCCCCATTTTCAATTTTTATACTGTCGAAAAGGGAGCAAAATATAATTTCGAATGCGATGACTTTGATTTATTTATAATAACATTTAAATTGAAACTTATAAGCAAATTAAAGAATTTTTACGTCTTGAAATGTAACAACACGCATATAAAAAAGTGTATTTAAAAGCGTATATTATACGGAAAAAGGTAAAAGTTTCTTACAGTATATATAAGTTGTGATTAAATATTTTGAAACATTTAACTCAAGGTTAAAGATATCCCAGACAGTTAGAGACATTAATTTTCTGGTTTCTTATATTTTCTCTCTTGAAAATTTATAATTAAATTGCAGCTGTGCAGATGGTGCTATGATGACGGCGTGCTAAACATCATATGTTTATTTTTACTTTCTTCTATCTTTACAAGAAAAAAGTATTGGATTAGTGAAAATTTTCGAAATCCGGTTTTCAACGGATTTACACGTTTTTGGGGTCAGAGAGCCCGAAATATATGTAATACTGTCTATCTGTGAGTCTGTCTGTATGTGACAAAAAATTTGTGGGCGCTCTAACTCAAGAACTAAAGCACGGAATTTCACAAAATTTTAGATCCTGTTAGAACTTGAAATATATTTTACCTGATTAGTTTTTGGTGTATATCGCTCAAAAGGTGGCACTGCTATGCTGCATTATTCTCAATTTCTACGATAGCCATATCTTAAGATCTAATACATGGATTTTCATAAAATTATAGATTTAATTAGTACTTGACATAACGTGGTGCTGATTACATTATGGTGTAAATCGCTACACAGATGGCGCTGTCATGGTACATTATTCATGATCATCGCAAGAACTCTATCTCAAGAACTAATTCACGAAATTTTTTAAAACTTCAAATTCAATTAGTCCCTTATATAGTTTTGCATTGTTTAGATTTTTGTATAAATCGTCTTACAGATGGCAGTGCTATGCTTCATTTTTAATTATTTCGCAATAGATATATCGCAAGAAGTAATGCATGGATGTCCATCAAACTTCATATTCAGTTATTATCTTATAATGAACCTTATAATATACCTTAAAATGATTTTGATTAGTTTTTGGTGTACATCACCTAACGTGTAGCGCTGTTATGCAGGGTTTTTTTTTCAAGATTTTGCAATAGTTCTATGTCAAAGACTAATGCACGGATTTTCATCAAACTTCAGACTCAGTTAAACGTTGACATAAGTTGTTGCTGTCTAGATTTTGGTTAAAACCCCCTAACCGTCGGTCCTGCTATGCTGCATTTTTCAGGAAGTAATAATATGCATAAGAAAGAAGAAAGTTTTGGGAATGCCACATTTGACTAGTTTATTTTTAGAATCTATAAATATTTGTGTTTCTTGATTCTGAAGTAAGCTGATGATGGCTACACAGAGATTGAAACTTGGTCACACAGTCACTGAAACTTGTTTTTAAACTTTTAAAATTTTATTTTTAATGTTTTTTTAAGTTTTTACACTCTGCGTATAATATACGTCTTTAAAAATTTTTTTTTATTATTATATGTGTGGTGAAATTTATAATTCAAAAATGTGTAGAGTTAATTAAATTCAGAATAATAAGCAATAAACAAACGTATCTTTAAATAAAACATGCATGTAATTTATCTGAAAAAAATTAACCTTTAATATTTTACTCAATCTAATAGAATTTAAACTTAATCAGATACTGGAAGCAATGAAATTGTTCGTTGAATATGATCACCTTTTACAGCTGTTTTAAAACAAAAGCAATCCATTTTGAAAGTTAGATGCACTATCGTGATTCGTATGTTGTTCTGTTTTGATATCACACTACAGTATTTACGTTTAAATGAATGAATAATTTAACTTTAGGACTCAAATTTTCAATTTATGTAACAAGAACAATTTATTTTCAATAAATAGAACCTTAAATTGTACTTTGTGTAATTACTTATTTTTTCTCATTAGTTTAACCCATTATTTCCTAGCGTCCCTTTTTAGGGACGGTTATAAAAAAAAAGGCTATTTATACCAGTAAGTAGACAGATAAATAAACACTATTTTTCACCAGACAAATTCTTCAGTTAATTAAGATAAAAGTTATTTTTCTTTTAAAAGTGGTGGGAAACCCAAAATTTCATTTTTAATGCAGAAAATAATTTGGGCATTAATGGGTTAATTGAATAAAGCCAAATTTAATATAATCGAAAATGCTTAATTAGCATAATTAAATTTTGTATAAAAATAAATTGTATCGTGAAATGTAACAACACGCATATTATAAAATATATTCTTAAAGGCATATAGTATTATACGCAAAAGATAAAAGTTTCTTAAATATAAATAAGTTGTGATTAAAAATTTTGAAACAATATTTAACTCAAGATTAAAGAAGTCTCACACAGTTAGTGACATTAATTTTCTGGTTCCTTATATTTTCTTTCTTGAAAATGGATAGTTAAATTGCAGCTGTAGAGATGACGCTGTGATGAAGGCGTGCTTTACATAGTATGTTTATTTTTTATTTTTACAATCTATAAATATTATTTTTTCTTGGTTCTAAAGAACCCTGAAGATGACCACAAAGTGATTGAAACTTGGTAACACAGCCATGGAAACTTTTGTTTTTAAACTTTTAAACTTTTATTTTTAATGTTTTGAAAGTTTTTATATTTTGTGTATAATATACGTCTTTAAGTAATTTTATAATTATTATATGTGTGATGAAACTTATAATTCAAGAAAGTGTAGAGTTAAATAAATTCAGAATAATAAGCAATAAATAAACGTATCTTTAAATAACACATACATGCAATTTATCTGAAAAGAAATTAACCTTTAATATTTTACTCAATGCAATAGAATTTAAACTTAATCAGATACTGGAAGCAATGAAATTGTTCGTTGAATATGATCACCTTTTACAGCTGTTTTAAAACAAAAGCAATCCATTTTGAAAGTTAGATGACCAATCGTGATTTGTGTGTTGTTCTATTTTAATATCACACAGCTGTATTTACTTTTAAATGAATGAATAATTTAACTTCAAGACTTAAAATTTCAACTATATTTTACAAGAACACTTTATTATCAACAAATAGAACCTTAAATTGTACTACCAATAATTACTTATTTTTTCTCATTAGTTTAATTGAATAAAATCAAATTTAACATAATCAAAAATGCTTAACTCGCATAATTAAACTTTGTATAAAAATAAATTGTACCGTGAAATGTAACAACACGCATATAATAAAGGGTATACTTAAAGGTGTATAATATACGCAAAAGGTAAATGTTTCTCACAATATATATAAACCTGTAATGCATCAATTTTCCGTCAATTCCAACAGAAATTCTTCCTTTAACTGGCGGTTGCTAGGATGCAAAATGGCAAAAGCATCGACACCGCTATCATCTACTGAAGTAGACTCCTCCTAAATGGAGTTACATTCTATAAGGGTTGAAATTAATTTTCTTCAACTGTGAACATAGTTAGCTGTGAAGTCCGCCTTAAGGTGGACATGTGCATTAGAGAGATAAGTTGTGATTAAATATTTTGAAACAATATTTTACTCAAGGTTAAATAGGTCTCACACAGTTAGTGATATTGATTTTCAGGTTTCTTATATTTTCTCACTTGAAAATGGATGGTTAAATTGCAGCTGTAGAGATGGCGCTATGATGATGGCGTGCTTAATATATGTTTACTTTTTATTTTTAGAATTTATAAATATTGGTGTTTCTTGATTCTGAAGAGCCCTGAAGATGGCCACACAGTGATTGAAACTTGTCGGATTGCAATTTGGCAACACAGTCATTGAAACGCATTGAAGAGTGTGTAGTGGTAAATAAACTCAGCATACAAAGCAATAGACAAACGTATCTTTAAATAAAACACATGTGTAATTTATCTGAAAAGAATTTAAACTATAATAATTTACTCAATGCAATAGAATTTTAACTTAAACACATACTGAGAACAATGAAAATGTTCATTAAATCTAACCACCTTGTTATAGTTGTTTTAAAACAAAAGCAATCCATTTTGAAAGTTGGATGCACTATCGGGATTCGTGTGTTGTTCTGTTTTGATATCACACTGCAATATTTATTTTTAAATGAATGAATAATTTAACTTCAGGACTCGAAATTTCAACTATATGTGACTAGAACACTTTATTTTCAATAAATAGAACGTTAAATTGTACTTTCATTAATTACTTTTTATTAAGTTTAACAGAATAAAGTTAATTTCAATATAATTAAAAATGCTTAGTTCGCATAATTAGACTTCATATAAAAAAATGTATCGTTTGTTTATTTTATTTTCGACTATGCACGCAAGAACCCGATGTGTTCCGTTTGCATTCTGTCACATATGTTGATTTCTAGCAGTAAAAATAAATATAGTAATTTTCTATATTTTAAAAAAATCAGTTTATATCAGTAATTCTAAATAGATCAATATTAATTATATGTATCAATTTACATATAATTCATATTATTTTATTAAATTAATATCAGTTAAATTAAATCAGTAAAACTGATATCAATAAATATATATCAGTTGTAAATCAATCTTATTAAATTTGTTATTCTTAGTAAAGACCAACTGAATATTTAATTTCGTTTTCGGCCCAAAATGTGAGCTTCGCCGAACCTTCGTTTTAGTCTCAATTTAAACTGACATGTACCATAGTATTCATATTTTAAATGACATTTTTAACACTAATTTAAGATGATCACTAACTAACCTTCGAGTATATTAAGAAAATGTATATACTAGCTCTGACAATAAAGTTCGGTGAATGAATTCAGAACGACCAATCTGGCAACACTGGGGAAACAAAACGCTGCACCTGCATAGAGACAAGTGTAGACCATCTTCCCCCATCGTTGTTCAGTTGTGAGTCGTTTATGTTCTGTGTAAGACGTGCTTTACTAAGTGCTTGTTCAGTGTGTTGGTTCTTAACTGAGAACAGGAAAATGAACGAATAAAAGATCGTTTTAAAGTTTGGTTTTAAGCTTTGCAAGACACCAAAAGAAATTCATGAAGGATGGCGCAAACAGAACATCCACCATACTCGCCAGATCTCAATCCTCCAGACATCCTCCTATTTCCATGACTCAAACTCTCTTTGAAAGAGATTTGACCATATTGCTGACATCCAACGAAACGTGACGAAGCTTTTGAACTTCATCCCAAAAAGAAGACTTCTTGCAAATTTCCCTGGGCATGTATTACAGATCTCAGCGGTACATAGTTATAGGAGATGACTATTTCGAAGGATGGTATGGTAACTTTCATTAATATTTCGTTTACATTAATGCTATAGGACTATTCACCGAACTTTATTGTCAGAGGCAGTATATGTTTCTTCACCCATTTCACTCAAGAGGTAACTCGCTCTCACCACTAGTGTTGTCAGGTGTAAATACCCTTAACCCTTTATCTACCGACAATACTTATAAGTACCAATGCGGAAAATTTAATAAAAAACGTATTTAATCAGTCTATTAATAAAAGTTCTTTTTCTTAGCACGCAATATATTTTACTCGATCTAATTCAGATAGAATAGAAAAAAAATAGAAGTTATTTTTTTTAAAAAAAAAAAAAGAGGTAATTTTCTTAATTTTTTTCATAGGCATAGCTTTTTCTCTTTGAAAAGAAGTTATATGAAATATTTTCGACGGTAAAAGCCTTTCCATTTACAGAGAGGATCATAATACATTTAAATACATTGCTTTTTATAAGATTTTGGATATTTTCATGTGGGTATTTTTGGTTAATTAAATTGATTATTTTCGTAAATATTTTACAAAAAAATATAAATACTGATATATATAATCATTTTAAATAAAAACTAGTTGGATGTGCTAATCCAAAAACTTTCTTCTATCTCATACGTACATTTTAATATTTTAAAAAAATAGTTACTCATTTTAATGTTTTAATAATTTTAATTCAATATACCATACGAACTTTGGTTTTCATTTTAAATTTCTGCTTCAATCAATTAATCGGAGTAAAAATGAATTTCCGTGTCTACACGAGCCGATTAACAATAGAATGATAGGTAGATTTTTTTTTTTAATTCAGGGAGGACCTATTTACCTTACCAAAAAATAATTATATAAAAAAATTTAGTTCAATTCTAGGACTAACTTCACACACTTTTAGGTGGTGCAATATTGAAAATGGCATAAAATTGGCTATTGCAGCTCCCCCTTCCGGCGGATTTTTTCAAATTCAGGCAGGATCAACTAGTCATAGCCATATACTTACACATAAAATTTGGTTCAATTCGATGCATAACTTCATATACTTTTGGTCGGAACAATAATGAAAATGGCACAAAAATCGCGATTGCAGCGCCCCCTTTTGGCGGATTTTTTTCAAATTCAGGGAGGACCAACTAGCCATAGTCATACACTTACACAAAAAACGGTTCAACTCGATGCATAACTTCATACACTTTTAGGTAGTGCAATATTGAAAATGGCATAAAATTGGCTATTGCAGCTCCCCCTTCCGGCGGATTTTTTCAAATTCAGGGAGGACCAACTAGCCATAGTCATACACTTACACAAAAAATGTTTCAACTCGATGCATAACTTCCTATACTTTTGGCTGGTACAATATTAAAAATGGCACAAAAATCGCGATTACAGCGCCCCCGAATATTTGAAAACTGAAGGAGGACCTGCTTGCCACAGCCAGAAACATTCACAAAAATTTGGTTCATTTCTATGCATAACTTCATACACTTTTTGATGGTAGAATGGCGACATACACACAGACACACGGACAGACAGACATTTTATAAAAACAGATTTTTTGGAATCTCTGACCCTTAAAACGTGTAAATCCGTCGAAAAACAGAAGTCGAAAAAAATTTCGATTACAATACTTTCTTCTATTGAAGATAGAAGAAAGTAAAAACCCATTAATTTCACATTATTACTATTTAAAAATTCCAGTATATCTTCAGATATTAAAAAAGACAATTATTGATGTGAAGCCAGTTCTCGATAAATAATTCGGTGTATAAAGGATTAAAATCATAAATCGGGAAAGTCACTCATAAATGGGAAAGCCTCTAATGCTTTAGACACCACTAATATCTTGCAGTTTATTTCGCCCTATTTTATCACGGATTATCCGAACATTAGATAAGGCGAAGAAAATTTTAAATGCTGATGTCCAGAGCAATCAAAGGACTCATTTACATGGGACACTAGTGTCCAGTAAGAATCACTTTTCGAGTGCAAAATGTTAGAGAAAATACTGTTGAAATGAATATACAAAAATAAAGAATATACAAAATAACATACATTTTACAAAAAGGTTTAGTTCAGTTTTAAAACAAAAATCTGTGATAACACGAAATAACTTATTAGTTGCTTTGAATTAATAAATTTAATTTTAAAACTAGTTCGATGTGCCAGTCCCAAAACTTTCTTCTATCTCATACGTACATTTTAATATTTTTAAAAAATAGTTACTCATTTTAATGTTTTAGTAATTTTAATTCAACCAATCCAATCCATACGAACTTTGGTTTTCATCTTAAATTTCTGCTTCAATCAATTAATTGGAGTAAAAACGAATTTCCGTTTCTACACGAGTCGATGAACAATAGAATGATAGGCAGATTTTTTTTAATTCAGGGTGGACCTATTTGTCTTACCAAAAAATAATTATAGCTAAACTAGCTATAATGGCTAACCAACTAGCCATCCCAGCAAACACAGAACTAACAGAATGGTACAAAAATTATATCTTTCGACAAGTACTAGAGGTGTTATTTCGATAACAGTGAATCGTAACCTAAAAGTATCGATTCTGTCCTTTCCTTCGATATCTTTGGCGATACTTTCATGCGTTGTCATGATGACGCCAGAAATATGGCACCACGGCGAAAATCGGCGATGTAGATGATACGTGTTTGATACAAATACGTAGGAATTCCGACACTTCTGACATAAAAATGATAAAATAAGGGCACAAATTTGATATTGCTGATATCCAATGGGAATCATTTTAACGTTTTTTTTAATGCCCATATGATAACATTTTGTGCCAATCTAATGACACTTTATACACATGTCGGCGGATACTTTTAATAGAATTTTTTTTTTTTTTTTTTTTGTAGTATCTATACTATTTAAATCCTTTGAGGGCTAAATCACTTCCATTGCTAATATGTTGAAATGAATGATACTGGAATTTACATGTATATTTGTAAAGAAGAAAAAACTAAATTTTACATACATCAAACTATTTTTTTAATCAAAATTCTGGTAACATTTGTAAATTAAAATTAATTAGTTCCATAAATATACAACCGCCTTTGAAAGAGTAAAAAAAAATTATTCCAGTTATATAATAGGAGAATGATTAAAAAAAAAAAAAAAAAAACTTGGTACAATCAAAGTTATTTTTAAGACCTTTTCTCAAGTTTCAAAATCATAAATTGTTGGAAGATTTTCTCTAAATTTTATAATAAGGAAATCAAGCTTGCGTTGTTTTATTGTGGAAAATTAGGACTGAAGAATTTTTTCTTCTATATTTTGCAATTAGCACATTTTGTAACGCTGTATTTAACTTTACTTAAATTTTATACAGAATCTCTGTGTACTGCTTAGAGAATCTTTTAACATAAATATTTTCTTTATTCAGTTTCATACGTGTATTTTATTTTTATGAAGTTTCATACTATTGATCGTATTAAAAAACTTTTCTAAAATCCACTCTTAACTGATCAGGAAAAAATGCATCTAACACATAATACAATAGGTTTTTTTTTTTTTCATATATTACGGATGTTATCCTTCACTTTTTATTGTACATTTGCCTGAAATTCCAATTTAGAGAAAAGAAAAAACATTCCAAAGAAAAAAATATTTTTGAAAAAAGTTTCTTTTTTAAAAGTATTTTAACTGTCTTAATTATGAAGGATAAAAAAATATTCTAATTTTTGCTCAACTATTCAATAGCACCTTTTTTACAATAAAAATGTTTTATCCCCCCCCCCCCCTTACAATAGCATTTCAATTAAGATCCAAGTGTAGTACCTTGAAAAAAAAAAAAATCAAACATTGCTTCAAAGAAGCAAACATTTTTCTAATATAAAAGCATATGCATGGAAGGGGGGGGGGGGATTTTCTCTTAACTTTTCTAACTAATCATGAAGTATAAAAAGGAGTGCAAAAATTTAGGCATAAGTGGGTAGTCTCTTGCCACTAAAATTATTAAAAAAATTTCTTTGCTGAAAATTTTTATGACATTATTAATTATTATTTTAATAACATTCTAGCAAGAATTTTGCACAAAATATTAGCCAAAATATATATAAATCAATTTAGTGGTGAGAGACTGCCCGACGGTGCTTAGATTTTCTGCACCCCTCATAAAATATATTCAAATTTTTATTCAATGGCCAAATTGCTTTTGTCTATAAGTAAAAGATTTATAATTAATACAAATTATTATTATTAGTGGTGAAATTAGCATTAAATAAAAAGTTTATTTTTACTACATATTTTATTGCTTTTTCCTCTTATGGCATTATTGTCTTGCAGTAATCCCTACATAATAGAAGTATAAAAAGTTTTCTTATTACTTAGTAATTTAAATATTATCAGATGTTAACACATATCCTAATCCCCTCCCCCCCTCTCCACACACACACACACTTGAGTAAGAAAGTACTTTTGAGATAACATTTTTTCATTTAAAAACTTCCATTTTATTATTGATTTTTTTTTTTTTTTCTCTCATCACATTCAATATTTTTGGACTCCAAAAAAGTTTCAGTGACTAATTAACAACATTTTGTCTTTGAGATGCGTAAACCATTTAAATAGTAAAAAAATATATAAATAAAATTTCAACAATACAAATTTTGGAATGAAGGGGGGGTGGGGATAAATGGAATAATTTATGCTTCATAAATTTTCATATTGAGAGACTTTAGTACAACTGAAAATTTTGTATGAAATATAATTAAATTAAAAATGTACAAACTATTTCAAATAGAATACTAATAATAATGTATACACACACCAAATACATTTTATCTCAAATCATAGGTGAGACATTAAAAAAAAATTCCTTCATCCCCCCCCCCCCTTCTTGTTTGCGATAAACCTTATGAGTCTTTTTTTTCAAATCATATGTCAATTCTTCTCTATGTTTCATCTGAAAATACCTACCATGTTAAGATAGCTGAAATAAATAAACACAGACAATATAGAACAGTGCTAGTGTTAGTGCTACAATATTTATTAACTACAATTTTTGCTTACAGAATACAAATTATATAAATTTAATATTTTTTAACAAAGATTTTCCTTTAATTTTTTTAAAGATGAGATTTAGCAATACAATATTTCATATCGACATTTATGCTCTTTTATAATACATTTTCTTCAAAATTCAGAAACTGGCTCAGAACTCTTCAATCCTTTACTCTCAATACTGGTATACTTCAAACCCAGATTCCTTCCAAGTTGGGTGCTCCAAGTATCTGATAATTTCTCCACCTATTTAAACAACATAAAATAACATTTTAAAAAGATCAAAAATTGTTATTGGTAGACACAAAATCAGATTATTAAAAACGTAGAAATATAATAAAATAATTGACTTTCACACCTTGAGAACAAGTAAATTACACATACATAGCATTAACACTAAATATATAAGGAATTTTATTCAATATATATAAAAATATTTTATACTAGGATTTTTATTTAAGACCAACTTATTTTTATGTGATTTAACCATTAGACAGCATTTTCCATGGATTATATTTTCATTGTATAGAAGAGAATCAACAGTTTATTGAAATTCTAATGCAGAGATTGGCAAGTAATTTTAAATGGGTTCTGAAAATTTTTATTGAGATCCAAAGAACAAAACACATTTCATAAGTACTACCTACTTATATTTTATTATTATTATAGATATACACACATGTAATAGAAAAGTCATGCATTAGTTCTGAACAATTACTAGATACATAGGTATAAGGTCTAAAAATGTTCTCATCACAAAATAGAAAAGGCATTCTTAAGGCATCTGTTGAAAAATTAATGCGAAGAATTACACTTGCTTTCTTGAGCCAGATTTTTATAGTTTTGTTCATGTGGTGAATAAATAATGGAAAAAGTATCTTGAAGGTGGGCATCCATTAATCTCAAAACAATATTTGTTTATCAAAAAATTAATTTTGAACAAAGATTTTTTACATACATATGAAGACATGAAGAGTCAAAAACAGTAACCAGGTAAATAGCTAGTTTTTTGCAATTTTCATACATTACTGAAACATTATTACCCCAAAACTCTTAAGAGGATGTATTTTTATACACTGGTAGGGAAATATTTTCATTTGAAGTTTTTCAGGATTGAACAACTTTACAACCATCTATTTTGCAACTGGAATAACTAAGGTGACAAAGAATTGAGACAACTTAATTATCTCTGGAAAGTTTTGGAATCTTGCTTCAAAATTCCTTTACAAACTGTCATAAAATTTTAAGAACACTACAGTGTGTATTTCGGAATTCTTACAGTATGTATTGTTCGAAAATGAATAAATACTTCATTTGCAATATCTCCCCCCCCCCCCCAAAAAAAAAAAAAAAAAATCCAGTTTGTTACAAAAAGCAGACACATTTACATCAGATCACACATTAATTTCCCATGTCCCTGTAACTGGATGTTAAGTGCGCCTCTCTACTGGAGAGTTAGGATTTATTCAACATTTTTCAAAAGAATAGAAATCAACAGCACAATCAATACTTTCCCATAAAATATTATGACATGACATTTAAAAGAATCAAAATCATACATAAACCAAAAGAGCCCTTAAGAATTAAACTAAATAATTAACTATACCAGTTTTTCTCAACCTTTTTCAGGCCATGCCCCACCAAATCATATCTAAAACACTGATGGCCCCCCTCCCCTCTCACTGAAAAATAATTCTTATTATATAAAAATTGAGCTGTTATTCCATTTAAAGTAGTTATAAAAAAAAATATATATACCCATTTAAAAATGTAATGGAAAAGAAAACAAACAAGTAAAAGAAAGGTCATGAAAAAATGAACATAAACGAAAGAAATGTGTTCAGGAAGCAATCGTTAATAATATAGACCAGGAAGCGGCTGCACAATCCATCACCTCATAGAATTGATTGTTGAAGTTTCAGCATTAGACAAAACTTGATTTGTATATTAAAATGCAACTGGTCTGCCAAATCATATCTTGGTGGAATCCACTAAAGACCTGATTTTAGTGATTGATCGTTAAGTGCTTTACTGCAGTCAAAAGTATGAAAATGTAAAAGACTGCTAGCAAGAAAACAAATGGTAAATCTACTAGTCAACCACTAAAATCAGGTTTGTTAAGATATGACTTGGTAGACCAGTTGCATTTTGATATGCGAATCAAGTTTTAGCTAGCTCATGAATTTCAGTCATCAACTCGATAAGGTGATGGTTTGTGCAGCCGCTTCTAGATCTAGTACAGTCCTCCCCATTTAATCGGGTAACGGATAATCGAATACCCCACTTATTCGAATAAAATCCTCCGGAACCGAATTTAATCCCATTGGGCTAATGTTATTTTTCCCCGCTTAACCGAATACTTTTCACAAAATGTCCTCGCTTAATCGAATAACAAATGAGTAAGACAATTTGAAAAATGGGCGTGAAAAACATGTTTCAATTGGAATTTCCTTCACACTTTTTGTCATTTTCGGTTGTTACACAGAAAACAAATTTCCAGAACTCCCAGCATGGATTTCGCCTGGCAGGTGTATAAGTATTGGTCAAGGGAGTTCCCTTCCTTGTTCATTTTTTCGAATTAATTTAAAAAATGGTGGCATAAATTGGACAGGAATTTCGAACAATTTTGTATTTTGTTTACTTTCATTTGTCAAAAGCAATTTTTTTCGCTTTTTCGATTTTTTTACAATTATTTTTAATGGAGACACTTTCATTTTCAAAACCGGTCCCGAAACAAAAATCATCCTCATTAAAAATATCCGCGATAAAAATGGAAAAAGTTAAAAACGACGACGCTTTTTGTACAAATTGATCTCAGCTATCCATTGCAAAAAAAGATTATTTAAAAATATTGAAATGCAAAAGAGATATCTTTATAAATTTTTCTATAGCATTAGCATAAATCCTCGAAGTAACCCTTCAATAATAATGTGTTGTCATTTAGAGGTTCAGGATGATAATTATGATACCATTCGAAAAAAAATCTCGATCATTATTTACTCTAAAATTTCACATAAACCGTTTTCATCTATTTTTTTAAACCTGTATAAATTACGTAAATTAAATTTTAATAACGAAATTTGGATCCAATTCACATGATCTGAATTAAATGCAATGTAAACAAAATGCATGTTGAACTATTGCGTATTTACATGCCATTTTGTTTTTATATTAGTTTGTATTATTCTATTAAAGTTTTTAACGATTTTCTTACTCTGGTAACTAAATATACTATATTTAATAATTATGTCATTTTATTGCATCTTAAATATTACATTTATATGCCTCCCCGTTTAATCAAATACCCCGCTTAATCGAATATTTTTTCTGGAACCGTCGATATTCGTTTATGCGGGGACGACTGTAAGAGTAATAATAATAATATGCAGCAATGAAAAGAAAAACAAATTAGATCTTCAAATATTTAATAGTGAACTTTGATACACAAAAATAACTTTAACTGGATGTTTCTTGATTTTGTACCTGTCATTTTAATTGCTGATAGTAAAAGTAAATAAATAAATAAAATATATAATAAAATAAATTCAAATTATAACATTTAAGATGAATAGAATAAAATTGAGATTTTTGTGCTTGATGTTGGCTGCAAAGAGATTTTATATCAGGCACTAATTTTGTCAGCTTTTATCTCAAATCCCTCGTTTAGTGATGTCTAGTCGATTTCTTTATTTTAGTAGTGAATCGTTTACTGCTCAAGCCACATTCAGCAAGGTATGAAGATGGGAAGGGTAACAATATTTTTCTTGCAAATTGTGTTGAATTAGGCTATTTAGTTTCAGTCTCAGCACAAAGCCACACCATATTGCCTTTTATGTTGAAAAGAGTTTTAATTGACTCATCGTTTTGAATATCAGCGATTTCTTCTCTGTATGGCGTTGAAACATTAGATAAATCAACTAACATTGGCTGGATGACCCATGATGGAAAATCCATTTGCTTTAAATCAACGAATCTATCATTCATATCAGAGGCCAACATTTTCAGATGATTAACAATGGCAGTTATAGCGGTGTCTGTTACCTCGCATTTTTTTAACCAGAAAAATAGGTCAAACTTTCTCTCTGAAATATGTTTGTCAAACCTCAGCAGACGCAAAAAAACCCCAAATATTTTCACTTTTGCATTAACAAGTGTTTTGTTTTCTCCTTGAAATTGTTTATGTATTAAACTTTTCAAAGATATCTGCTAAATAACTAACATATGCTTTTCCATCAACCATCAACAGTTTGTAGGGCTTTAATGTCAGGCTTTTCATTTAAAAATTCACCAAGAACATCGAACAACTCCTTGAATCTTTTTAAATTATTCCCTTTTGAGAGCCATCTTAATCGCACTTTTTTTTGTTGTTCTTTGCAACAGGGTTGGGTAGATTATTTTTTTGAAAAATAAAAAATGATCTTGAATTCGGAATCCTCGAGGTTGGAAGGATTCCGGATTTTGGACTCTACAAACACAATGGGGTGCTGCAGCAACGATTCACTAGCAAACTATTTCCCGATATTTTATTATTAGATTTTTTTTTTTTTAGGTCTTGCATATAGGTTGATCCTCCCCCCCCCTTGAAGTTCTTTTTTTGTCTAAAATTTCTCGACTTATATGCGAGTATATACGGTAATCTTATTTACTTTACCCTAAACAGCGAAGTGCTCAACAGCATCTATCCTGATCATGATGTCACCCTAAAGTGGGAACCCCAGTATTCAGTTGTAATATAACTAGCTAATTATCCACACTGTAAGGATGAAAGTTTGCATAAAACTTGTGCAGCCAGAAATCAGACTTTCAACATATAGTTATTGAATCTTAAGAATTGAATAACAGTGCCTTCTACCTACAAGTAACACTCTGCTTTTTTAAAAAATCTAGGACAATTCTGTTTTCAGAAATGTTTCTGTGAATGTAGCCTAGAATTTTTCTAAATTTTAGTCACCAGAAAAAATTTCCCCTCCCTTGTACTTCATTATGAGTTTCCATGTTTAAAATTTAACCTTTAAAGACATGGGCAGTGTGTAATATGCACCATAAATGGTTTCAGTTTTTTAAAGCATACTAAATAACTTTTAATGATAATTATTTCAGACAGAAAACAAAAATATTTTAGAACTATTAGCTAGAAAATTTAAAAGAGAACTTTGAAAGATAACACATTCTAAGTCTATTTTATTTATCAAAGTTTGAATTCTATTAAAAAAATAAAAAATAACTTACATGTTTGGAAATATCCTCATGCTCCAATATATATTTGAGATGCGAAAGAAGGTCTTCCTGAATTTCTAAACAACACCATCTAAAAACAGAAATTAAAAAATAATACAACAGGCATATATATACAAAAAATTTAAATTTCTATTAACATCTATATGAAGTCAAAAACTTATTTGCCATTATCTTATCAAGCATACCTTAAGATGTATGATTTTTTAAAGCAAAAAATGTAATTATTCGAAAATGTTGGGTTTATTCAAAATGAATACTTTTCTATAAATATGTTATAGGTACACTGTAAACGTGTGATTATCCACCAATACCAATTATGGGACCAACAGTGTAGTAGATGATCAGACTTACTAAAATTACATATCTGTATAAGAATAATTAAAAGTTATATCAGAAACACAAAAACAAACTTTTCCTCATAAAAAAATGATATATAATTTATTCTATGTTATGTTATACAATTGAAACTAGTAACAAAATACCACATATGCTGGGAATGAATCCTAATTTATTGAAGTAGCTATGTAAGAATATTTAGTTTATTCTGTTAATTAGTTATAATAAAAAAAAATACTAATTCTGATTTAGCATTAGTATTAATACAGTATTTTAATGATAATTTTATTCACAAAATTATTACTGGTAATCAATTTTTGTAAAAGCAAAGTAATTTTGATCGTCATGTATTTATATATTTTTGTAATTACTTTAAATTGTGTTTAGTAGTACTAGTAAATACATTTTTTTTTTTCAAACATTCTGAACCTTCTTCGTTAACTCAAAAAATCCATTTACAGCTGGCTTCAGGGCCGTAACTATAAAGTTGGGGGCCCCGGGGCAAACTAGTGAGGCCCCTTGCGCCTGGGGCAAGTTAAAATTTTGCCCCGGTTGCAGTTTTTTTTTCTTTTCGCATTCCGCTGTTTAAAGGAAACACAGTATGATAAGCCCAAAAATTATTAAAAAACGTAAGATTGGGTAACCCTATTCGGAAGGCACTTGGGGGCAATGCAATTTTTGCCGATCACACTGAAGCTAATATAGGGGAGGAAATACGGACTTCTGATTGGTTGAATACTTTAAAAAGCATTTTGTTTAAATTCATTTTTGAGTTTATGTAACTTAATCATGCATTTCTGTTTAAAAAAAATTTTGTGAGATGGATTTCGATATTTTTTTTTCTGATTTTAATAGATAAGAAAATTTTCTAGAATATTTTAGATGCTTTTTATATAATTCAACCGATCAGAAGCCCATGTTTTCTTTCTTAGTAGCTTCAGTGAGATCCGCAAACATGCAGGGGTAACATGACACATTCCACTCGACATTCTGCTGTCTGCTCTAGAGCTGCTTTTACATGCGAAGCATATATAGTATATCGACGGACACGCAAAAATATTTACTCTAGCCGATTGATTTTTTTAATTACTAACTTTTAGCCAGATGCTGGCATTTTATAAGAAGTTAGACTAGAAATTAAAATCAATAATTTTTTTAACCATCAGTTTGGGGCCCCCGGGGCAGTGCCCCGGCTGTCCTGGCGGTAGTTACGGCCCTGGCTGGCTTAATATAACAATGCAAGAAACTAGTCATATCAGACACAAATCTACCTTTTAAATTAACTTGGTTTTTTAACATATACATTTTGTTGATTTATTTTTAATGCAAAATTATACCCAGGTTTCACTGATACATGAACAGTTTAGCTGTTATATATATGACAATTTCCCCCAGAGGGTTTCAGGAGGGCGCTCTGTCCCTCCTGCCCTTTAATTTAAAAAATGGCGCCCCTCTTGCCCTTCATCCAAAAACTAGCGCCCCTCTTGCCCCTCATCCAAAAAATAGTGCCCTTCTTTCCCCACATTTGAAAAAACGCAGCCCTTTAGCGATGATGCGGACGCGCTATAACGTGTAAATTATGTAAAAAATCGGCAACGGAATGAAAAAAATAGCTCTTACGCGTCCCACAAGTCGTGTAATTTCGTCAGAAAGTTGTGAAAAAAAGTCAAATTTCACAAAATAAAATCACGAAATAACGACTGATTTCCGACGAAATTCGCGAAAAAAATGACTATTTTCGTCACAAAATCGCTACGAAAAATTTTTCAAACAATTCTTGAAAAACGGCAATTTTAGTCAAAAAATCAGGATAAAACTGCATATTTCGTCAAAAGATTTGTGGAAAAATGGCAAATTTCGTACACAATAAATAAAATCGCAATAAAACGGAAAATTCTGTCAAGAATTTGCGAAAAACGGCTAATTTTGACAAAAATTCGCAAAAAAAACGCCAAAATTTGTCAAAATATCCCAAAAAAAACCAGCAGATTTCGTCAAAAGATCGCGAAAAAATGCAATTTTCATCAAAGAGACACACACAAAAAAAGTTAATGCCAGAAGTAAATTTTTCTGTTCTAAAAACTAATTTTCCTGCTTCATAATTGTGTTTTTAATGCTCAAAAAGCAGATTTTCCTGCTTCACAATCAAGGTGTGTGAAAAGAAAATTGTACCCGAGGCATAATTAGAATTAAAGGCTTTCTCCCTCCCAACTTTTTCTTGTGACAGCCCAAAAATGATGTTTGCGTAATATAAATTTGACAACCCCCTAAATTTCTCCGGGGCGACCTTCTCCGTCGCCCCCCCCCCCTGTTCACAATCCTCTTTTGAGTGCCCAAAACTTTCTAAATGTGAATCCTGAAAGCACCCATTAACAAAACAAAAAGACAAAAAGAACCCTTTATTCAACAAAACTATTCTTAAAAATAAATAAATAAATAAAAATTTAAAAAAATGTCTTATTTAATAAATCAAGCTTGCCCCTTATCAATCTTTAAACAAAATCAGTCGTTTTTTTTGCGATCTTTAACGAAATTTGTCGTTTTTTCGTGATTTTTTTTTTTTTTTTTTTTTTTTTTTTTTTTTTTTTTTTGCAACCTTTAACAAAATCTGCTGTTTTTTTGCGATCTTGTAACAAAATTGATCTTTTTTTCTCTTTGTTCGATTTTTTGTTTTTCTTGATTTTTTGAACCGCTAGATTCAACTCTATAAAAGTGCCTTTAAAAATCAAAAAAGTGCCCTGAAGAATGTAAAAAGTGCCCTTTTCAGAACAGTAGAGCCCTGCCCCTTTTTAAACCTGGGGGAAACTCTGTATATGAAAATTAGAAATTAAAGTGTTTAAAAAAAATTCGATAAAATCTGAAAAAGCCAAGGTTTTTTCAGAAAAACCCGGGTTTTTTCAAACCCTGCCGATTAATGAAATTTAAAATTTTTCCATTGATCATAGACAACATCAGCGATTTTTCCATTTCATATCAATCTATTGTGCGATTTTTTTTTTCTCCTAATGACACAATGTGCTTTTTTGTGACCAATCAACAAAATTTGCAATTTTTTCAAGCCTAATCGACAAAATTCACAATTTTGCCATGTTCGAAGAATGCTATTTTCAATTCTTTCCACTAATATTTTTTATTTTTTCACGCCTGATTGAAAAAATTAGAGATTTCTACAAAGTCTATCGAGAAACTTCGAGATTCGTACGAAGTCTATCGAGAAACTTCGAGATTCGTATGCAGTCTATCGAGAAACTTCGAGATTCGTACGCAGTCTATTGAGAAACTTCGAGATTCGTACGCAGTCTATCGAGAAACTTCGAGATTCGTACGCAGTCTATCGAGAAACTTCGAGATTCGTACGCAGTCTATCGAGAAACTGCGAGATTCGTACGCAGTCTATCGAGAAACTTCGAGATTCGTACGAAGTCTATCAAGAAACTTCGAGATTCGTACGAAGTCTATCAAGAAACTTCGAGATTCGTACGAAGTCTATCGAGAAACTTCGAGATTCGTACGAAGTCTATCGAGAAACTTCGAGATTCGTACGATGTCTATCGAGAAACTTCGAGATTCGTACAAAGTCTATCGAGAAACTTCAAGATTCGTATGACGTCAATCAACAACATTCGAGATTTTTACAAAGTCGATCGACAAACATAGGTACAAGAAGTCTATCTGTGAAATCTTTTCTGAGTATTAGAAGTAATTAAATGAAAAGGGGTTAGAAGATTTCTAAGCATGGGTGCAAGTTTGAAATTTTGCCAAGACTGAAAATATTTTGACACCTCACCCTCCCACTGATTGAGAACATAAGCACGTAACTCTTGTTTTTTTCCATGACCATATGATGAAATTAGTTTCTTCCCCCTCCCCGCCCCCCGATCGTTCAACAAAATTTTCTACAATATTTTGCTGAAATTTGTGATTTCTTTACGATTTTAAACCGAAACTTGCGATTTTCCACTGAAATTTGTGATTTTTCTACAGTTTTCAGCAGAAATCAGTTTTTTCGATGAAATCCAAGTATTTCATACAATTTTTCGATGAAATTCGCGTCCTTTTTCGCTATCCTTCAACAAAAATTTCATTTTCTCTGCTATCATTTGATGAACTTCGTGGGTTTTTTGCAATCATTTCATGGAAATCACGTTTTTTCTCGATCTTTTGGCAAAATTTGCAGCTTTTCCCCAATCCTTCGTTTAAATTCACACCTTTATTGCAATCCTTTGACAAAAAGTGTACTTATTTTGTATTCTTCGACCGGAAATAGCATCTTTTTTGCAAGTATTCAACGGAAATAGTGTCTTTTTCGTGATCCTTTAACAGAAATCACATCTTTCCACGATGCTTTGGCAAAGTTCGCATTTTTTTCACGATCCTTTAACAGAAATCGTGTTTTTACTGCAATCATTTGATGAAAATTGTGGAATTTTTTGCAATCATTTGATGGAAATCTCCTCTTTTTCTCAATCCTTTGACAAAATTCGCGACTTTTCCACGATCCTTTGACAAAATTCATGTCTTTTCCACGATCATTTGATTAAATTCACACGTTTTTTCACTTTTTTGCGATCCTTTGACAAAAATTGTATCTACTCAGTATTCTTTGACTGGAAATAGCATCTTTTTCATGATTTTTTTGACAGAAATTGCGTCTTTTTCGTGATTCTTCTATGGAAATAGCATCTTTTCTGCAATTCTTCGACAGAAATAGCATCTTTCTAGCAATTCTTCGACAGAAATAGCATCTTTCTCGCGATTGTTCGACGGAAATAGCATCTTTCTCGCGATTGTTCGACGGAAATAGCATCTTTCTCGCGATTCTTTGACAGGTGTTGCATTTTTTATGCAACTTTTTGACAGAAAACTCATCTTTTTTTGCAATCCTTTGACAGAGACTGCGTCTATTTTGCATTCTCTGACTGAGATGATATCTGTTCCACAATCTTTTAACAGGAATTGCATTTTATTCGCAAGCTTTTGATAAAAATCGTGCCTTTTTTCACAATCCTTTGATGATATTAGTGTTTTTTGCGATCTTTCGGCAGAAATAGTGTTTTTTACGATCCTTCGACAAAAATCGTGTTTTTTTTTCACAAGCTTTTGACGGCAAACGTGTCTTTTTTGCAGTCCCTTGACAAAAATAGCAGTTTTTTCCGCGATCATTTCACGAAAATCATGTTTTTTTTCCTGCAATCCTTTGATGAAAAGCACATGTTTTTCACTATCCACTTCCATCCTAGGAGATTTTTCCATCTCGTTTCCGTCCTCAGGAACTTTTAAGAGACCGAATTCCATCTCAGGACTGAAAAACTTGCACCTATGTCTCTAAGCCTTGCATTACGGCTAAAAAATTGATTTCTTACAATAAAAGAAAGTGATTAAATGTTCTTGACAGTAAAACTACCATTATTTAAGTATATAAAGTAGAATTTAGAATTAGTCAAAAATCTCTTCAAGACTGAAGGTGTTGCACCCATGTCGACAAAATTTGAGATTTTTCCTCCAACTGTTGACAATGTAAGGTTTTTTCTGCACCCGATAAATGAAATTTGAGATTGTTAAATGACTGATGAAAACTGCATTCCCCCCCTCGACAAATTGATGAAGTCGTGATTGTTTCTCATGTTTTTCATTGATGAAACTTGAGATTGTATGCAGCCAATGAACAAAATTTCCAACTTTATGGCACCTCATCGACAAAATTTGTAATTTTTACATGAACTGATCGATAAAATTTGTGATTTTTTCTGCGCTGATCTACAAAACTTGCAATTTTTTCATGCCTGATCAACGATATTTTTTTTTATGTGTCAAACAATGTTCATGTTTTTTTGTTTGTTTGTTTGTTTGTTTTTTGAGCGATAAATAGACAAATTATTTGTTTTTTATTACAGCCGATGAAGAAAATATGCAATTTTTTGACGCATCATCAAGAAAGCTGACGATCTTTACTTGTGCGATCATTGAAATGTGCAATTTCATGCATATGATAGAAAAAATTTTCGATTTTTCCAAGCTTGATTGACAAAACTTGTGATTTTTCCGTGCCTGACCTTTGAAATTCGATATTTTTTCTGCACCTCATTGGCAAAATTCATGATTTTTCTATTTCTTATAAGCAAAATTTGAGATTTTCCACACCCTATCAACCTAATTTAAACTTCCATTTTTAATTCATATCGTAAAAAACAAAGTCCCATTAATCTGCCCCCGCCCCCAATCAAATGTGAAGGAAAATCATAAAATAAGAGGGAAGCATTTACATATTAAAATTGTAGTACATATCTATGGATGGTGGTGGTGATAGGGGGATGCTAATGGCTGATCGTCACAAAGTATGCATTATTTTAATTAAGTGAAACTCAGACTTCTGACGAAATTCACTTTTTTTTTAAAAGTATTTTGACAAAATGTGTTTTTCACGACTATTTGATGATAATCGCACTTTTTTTGATGGCCTTTTCAAAGAATTTGGCATTTATCCATGATCCTTTAGCAAAATTCAGTTTTTTACAGCCCTTTTAGAGAAAATTTGCATATTTTCTGTGATTCTTCAACAAAATTTGCATATTTTCTGTAAGCCTTCGGTAAAAGTCGCATATTATTTGCAATTTTTCAGCAAAATTTGCATATTTTTCTTTCTTGTCTTTAAACAGAATTCATTATTTTTCTACAATCTTAACTTGTCCCATATTTGTGAGGCAATTCCTGGTTATTGCTTAATAATATATGTTTTATTATATTTATATATATGATATTTTATCTATTTTAAGTGTACACTCTAAAAACTATTGTCTTACAACTTTTTTTAATCGCAAGTTTAAAGCCTCCTTAAAAATATAACTGTAAATGCAAAAACGGTAAGTGCTCTAATGGTAAGATAAGACACACCCTACCCTATGACAAAAGAATTAAGTAGAAAAACTCTCTTATTGCAAAATGCTGAAATCATGCATAAACATATATATAGGCAATACAAACATCCAAATGTTATGCCGAGTGTTAAAGATCCATATTAAATTTTATGCAAAATTTCTTGAAAAAGGATCCAGAAACTTCAGTCATAAAATCGAAAAAATAAACATTTAGTTATATATTTTATTAACCAATAAACTTGTAAGGATTAATCCATTTACAGAGGATAAAAAAGTAATAAATACTGCTAATAAATGCTACAAAAATTCTTTGGCTAGTTCATGCTTTATAAACTATACAAGTCTTTTGTATATGAAATAATTTTGTATCTATACCAAAACAAATTATGGTTTGTTATTAAACAATTATGAGATGAATAAAACTTTTACAAGATTGATTATATTTACTTTAATACTCAGTCTTAAAAAATTAACTATCAATATACATTCTTTTCGTCAAAAAGGATTCTGACCAATGACCAATACAGTAGAAGATCTATATAACGCAAACCTAAAAACCCAAGGTTGTGCGTTATATAGAATTTTGCGTTATATGGATCACATATCACGCGTCATCAAATTTACCTCATAAATATAGACAAATATGTCTGAAACACATCAAAATACATTAGAATTACCTTTATACTGCATTCCTTATCCAGATTATAATTTTTTCTATTATTGCGATCATTCAACATTTTGTTAAATATACATTTTAAAAATGGTCCAGATACACCTGGACCCAATTTATTCATTATATTGCTCATTTTCAAAAACATTTATTGTAATAATAATTTTTTTCCTTTAAAAGTTCTAAATTAAGGAGGTAAAATTGCACTAATGCATTAAATTTAGTTTTCAAACAGTAGCAGTATTTTACAGTCTTAAAATTCAGGTGCTCCTTCATGGCAAAATTCATTGTTTACATCTGAAAGGTTGTGCGTTATATGGAGAATTGCGTTATATGGAATTGCGTTATAAAGATCTTCTACTGTAATTACCCTAGAAAGCCAGAGAATTACCCTGTTTCCAGAACAATTCTTGGTCACTTAAAAGTTATTTCAAATTCCAATTATATGCATATATATATTTAATTAAGATATTTTATTATATAACCATCATGGGGGGTTTATTCCACAAAAAAACTAAGAACAATATACCTTTAATAGTTTTCATAATAATTGGATGCTGATTTTTGATCAGGAATTACCCCAGGTGACCAGGGCCATAACTATAAATTTGGAGGCCCCAGGTGCAGTTTTTTCCCAGCACACCGCTGTTTAAATATACATAGTATGATAAACCAAAAAATGGCTTAAAAATATAGAATTGGGCAGGTACTTGGCGCTGACGAAATTTTTGTCGATCCCACTAAAACTAGCATAGGGGAGAAAATACAGACTTCTGATTGGTTGAATACTTTGAATGTTTTGCTTAGGTTCATTTTTGTTTATGTAACTTTAATCATATGTTTCTGGGTACTTACGTATTAACGCCGGGTGAAGAATAAGAATAAGCAGAAGAATAATAAAGAACATTCTTGTTCGCACGTACACAAAAGATGCCGTAAAAAATGAGCAAACAACAAGGAATCCAAAACATAACTACATGCACGTAAGAACAACAAAATTGCTCTTTATTTGCACATTAGCATAACTTCTGCTGCGGCGGCGTTAATACATAAGTACCTGTTTCTGATTCTGCTTAAAAACCTTTTGAAAGATAAATGTTGATAATTTTTTTTTTTTCGATTTTATATAAGAGAGATTTTCTAGATTTTTTAGACGCTTTTTGTATCATTCAAGTGATCAAAAACTCATATTTTCTTTCTTATACTAACTTCAGTGGGATCGACAAACATGACATGACACATTCAACTCCAAATTTTACTGTCTGCTCTAGAGCTGCTTTAGCATGTGAAGTGTATGGAGTATATCGACAGACATGCAAAAACATATATTCTAGTGCTTTGATTTATCTAATTACTACTTTTAGCTAGGTGCTGGGCATTTTATAGGAAGTTAGACAAGAAACTAAAATCAATAGTGTTTTTTAACCATCAGTTTGGGGGTCCCCAGGCATGGAGGCCTCAGGGCAGTGCCCTGGCGATAGCTACGACACTGCAGGTGCCCCTACCCAGGTAAATCATTAAATCTGATTAGTTATATTCATTCTAGTGGACAAACAGCAGTAAATGTTAATATAAATGTACATAATGATTTCATAAATGTATACATTAAAAAATTGTCTTTAACATGACTGGAAATTAGCAATGATAAACAAAATAAACAATTGATAACAGTTTTTGGCAATCATTTAATGGTTCAATTAATACAAGACTGGGCTTACCCTGCACTTTATCAAATTATTTAAACAAATGTGTTTTGCGTCTTCAAAATGAAGTCCCTGATTTTTTTTTTTTTCCCAAACATGCCAAAATGCAATTTTTGAAAATTATTGCAAGTCAAACTCAACAATAACCAAATATGGTGGTTAAGTTTAAAACTAAATTGATGTTTTTAAAAACAAAATTCCTTCGCAGTTTTGTACTCGTAATAATCTCATTAAAAGAGGTCCATTCAAAAAATTTCTTTCAATAAAACAGACCTTTTCTCCAAGTTCCATTCGATAAAAATATGCTTTCTTTGATTATATATAAATACTTTTATAAATACATCCAAAGTTAATGTTTAATATTTTAACAAATTAAACTTACCATAAAGAAAAACGTTAGCAGAAGGATTTAAAGAAGTAATTATTAATAAACATTTGTTGTTATTTTGAGAAACTGTATTTCCTTTTTGAGGACAATGTTTTTCACACAAAAAAAAAGTATAAAGATATGATACATATCTAAAAATAACTTTTACTTTTTATAAAATGGGTCCTAAGAAAAAAAAAAAAAAAAAAACTTGTATCGATTGCTCATAAAGTTACGTAAATAATGTTTTAAGAAATGCTTGATTGTTTACATTATGAAAACGTGTAATGATGTTTGCAAGTCACCTACAATATTTAAAAATGTTTACTCAGTTATAAATATTAAATAATTAGTGTATAAAGAATATTTAGTAAAGCACTTACCTTTTACATTAAAAAAAATCCACACGGAAACGACGAATTACGATAGTTTTACACTACGCTATGCAACACACACACTTCACAGCGGAAGACGCCATTATTGCAAATCAAGCCTCATGGATGTTGCCACTCTTCTTTTTCATTGCGACAAACTTGTACACGAATAATATGGCAGGACATCGATGCTAAATCAGTGTCGCGCTAGAAAATTATCATATGCATGGTATTAAAGGTGATATCGTAAAACACATACATAAGTGACATGTTAAACTACTGTCATGTATAGGATAATTGATAGATAACAGTATTTAACGCTTTTACAGAACTAGGATTTTCTATCGTCTTTCTTTAATAATATTGGCACCACTTGTATGATATAACTTTCTTTTGTCATTAAAACATGCCGCAATGATGCTTGAAAATCGATGTACTTGACAAACATGATATTTCTGACATCCGATCGTGACTTTTTAGACAAATTTGTGTTTGCTGGGATAGCTATACACTTACACAAAAAATTTGGTTCTATTCGATGCATAACTTCATATACTTTTGGCCGGTGCAATATTGAAAATGGCACAAAAATCGCGATTGCAGCGCCCCCTTCATGCGAGCTTTTTTCAAATTCAGGGAGGACCAATTAGCCATAGTCATACACTTGCACAAAAAAATTGGTTCAATTCGATGCATAATTTCATACACTTTTTGATGGTAGAATGGCGACATACACATGGACAGACACACAGACACACAGACACACAGATACACGGACAGACAGACATTTTGTAAAAACAGGTTTTTTGGAATCTCTGACCCCTAAAACATGTAAATCCGTCGAAAAACGGAAGTCGAAAAAATTTTGATTACAATACTTTCTTCTATTGAAGATAGAAGAAAGTAAAAAAGGTGATTTTTATAATTTCGTAAACAATTGTATTTTAAATTATATTCGAGATCAGTTTTATTAAATTTCTGATAAATATCATTTTGGTGTTTAAATCGAGTTTAACATTTATATAGTAAAAAGTAATTTTTATAATACATTGAATGCATTCACGTTTTATATATTGTAGCAAAATTTCATAATTTCTGTCCAGATAAACGCTTTTCCCCTAGAATCTTCCATCCAGTTCAGAATGCAAATAAGTACCATGCAGCCATGCCACGTACATGACATTTTTTTACTTGAAATTAATTATTTGATTATGTTTAATAATTGCAGATTTTCATGGTTTTTTCTTTCCTAATTCTCCTTGGTTAGATTGATTTGCCTTTAGATGCTTTATCATAAAATTAAAAAACCCTTCTCTTAAGGAAAAATATATGTAGATATATTTATAATGAAGTAGTTAAAATTTGAAGCTTCTCAGTCTGTAATTTTGTAATATTAGTTATCGTACAATGGCTTTATCAGCGCTAATTAGAATTTGAATCAGCATAATTTCCTTCGAGAAAGGTGTGGATTTATCTGCTTATTTAATGCGCAACTGCAAACATTTAAAAAAAAATTTGGAAGTAACAAGCTTTCTTAATTGTTTAACAATCCTTTTACTGTAACAGATTTTTTAACACAATATTAAAGATAAAGAAAAAAGAAACATATTAGCAAATTTCATATGAATACATTGTATCATCAGTTTCTAAACATTACTGGATTATAAAGTTTATGCAATACAAAAATAATACTTTTCTAAACTTTTTCAAATAGATTTTTTAGTTTATTCATTTTTGTTTCTGTAAATTTTATTCAAGCAGTTTTTAGAGTTAAAAATTTTATTGAAATTGCAATGTTAAAATTCTCAGTTTTACAAATTTTAGCAATTCTGTAATACTTGTAATCGATAAAATCGATAATTTAAAATGCTGAAGATTGTTGATATTGCGATTTAGATCGCAATAGTTTTTTAAAATCGAATGAAAATTGAATTCCAAAAAATATTATGAATGTGTGATTAACGAAATCCTAATAATATATACCCTTAAATTGACAAAAAAAAAAATTGCAACCATTTTTTTTAAAAACTAGCCGCCCTAGGCGACCAGTTTAGTCACACTTTAATGTATCCTAAGCATTAAAACATATTGTTTTTATTCATGCTTATTTTTTCGCCAAATTAGAAGATTCTGCAAGAAAAACAGACACAGATGCCATATGCGCACCACATTGTCGCGATTGCAACAAAATGGCAATTATAGGTGCATTACATGTAACCCGGCTATTGTTATTTATTTATTATTAAACTGTTTGCTTACTTTTATTTTCTTTTTTAAAATGATACAAATTGTTTTATTCCATAATTATTAACTAATTTTTTTAATTATTATTTTCCTTTTAAAATAATAGAAGTTAGTTTACAAATATGTATGTAACTGGTACTTGAAAGCGGAATTTTCGCCAAATTGGCGTCAAAAAAAATTAACAGGATAATGTGGTGCATATATGACATCTGTGGTAATAAATCAGAGTTTTTGTGCTAACCCGGTGCAGATAATAAATCGCGAAATATTGTACCAGTGGCATTTTTTCGTATTTCATTAATTATTTAAAATACAGTAATTTAATCATTTCACTCATTTCATTTATAATACACAACTTTAATTTGAAACTGAAAAGCTTAAAATTCAGGACTTTTATTTATTTTTTAAGTACCAAAAAAAAAAAAACCAGAAAAGCAGAAAAAAATAAAAATAATGATATTTTGAAGCTCCATAATTGCAGCGAAGGATCAAAACATAAATAAATCCAATTTACCGTAGCCTAAATTGTTTTATTCTATAATTATAAATTAAATCTTGTTTTATTCTATAATTATTAACTAATTTTTTTAATTATTATTTTCCTTTTAAAATAATGGAAATTAGTTTAAAAATATGTATGTAATTGGTACTTGAAAGCGGAATTTTCGCCAAATTGGCGTTAAAAAAATAACGTGATAATGTGGTGCATATATGACATCTGTGCTAATAAATCAGCGGTTTTATACTAGCCCGGTGCAGATAATAAATCGCCAAGTGGCATATTTTCGTATTTCATTAATTATTTAAAAGATAGTAATTTAATAATTTCACTCATTTCATTTATAATACACAACTTTAATTTGAAACTGAAAAGCTTAAAATTCATGACTTTTATTTATTTTTTAAGTATTTAAAAAAAAGAGAAAAGCAGAAAAAATAGAAATAATGATATTTTGAAGCTCCATAATTGTAGCGAAGGAACAAAACATAAATAAATCCAATTTACCGCAGCCTGAAACTTACCAAAGGACTTCTGAACAGTAACCCATAAGATGTGTTTCATTTGGATGTTGCCAATAAACAACAAATAATCGTGATTTTTGTGTCACATACGTTAACGTAATATATACAGTCAACTCTCGTTAATTCGAACTCGTCGGGAAAACAAGAAATGTTCGAATTATTCGAAGTTCGAATTATGAAAAGTATGAAATGAGAACATGCTTAATATGGTACTATTACAAAGGAATTAATATTATAGTGTTTTTTTTTATTCATTATATCTGTTATCATCAGAATATGACTTAATATTAAATTAGAATGTAGAAATACCTAAACTAATAAAAGGATTAGAATCAAGCACAATGGACGAAAAATTTCAAGCGAGACTGATGGACAGACGGCGCAGTTAGAAAGAGGATATCAAATGGATTGGATTATACGTATACTCGTTCGGAACAATTCTCACAAAAATCAAAGAAAGAAAGTTATTCAAATGATCTGAAATCCGTGATAAAGAAACGAAGAATGAAAAATCGGAATTCTTGTTAGTTCGAATTAAACGATGTCAAGAGAAAATGAGTTCAAATTAATGAAAAAGTTTAACGTTATTCTACCACTGAACATTTCGGGATTTCATGGTTAGTTCGAGTTAAGCGAAGATTCGAATTATCCGATTTCGAATTAACGAGAGCCGACTGTATATATTTCACCCCTGAAGCACCACCAGCATTTTGTAGATGGTAATCTTGGAGTTTACGAACCTGGACAATAAAGAACAAGTTGGAAATTGCACGTGAAGCGTAGCAAATGAGGTGCATTCTTACGATAACGAAGTTTTAAAAATATTCAGGTCTTTCTGGTGTAGTTAACAGTACTTCGGTTACAGTATAGTGCTCGAAATCCTTTTTGTCCCCTGTAAATATGCAGGAAGTTAACTTTTATTATACCTCAGCAACATATATCGTATTCATAAAATGTGAAATAGTTTGATATAATTAAAACACATCCCAAAAAATGTTCCCGATATAGCATTATGCAGTAGAATACTTTTGTGTGGCCCTGTAATTTAATAGTAAATACTCTTTGCATCACAGATGATATAGAATGTATATTTTATTATAGATATTTATCATAGGTTCATGTCAATTCTATTATATTCGAAAGAGTTTAACACCATTAAAATTCATTTAAAAAATTTCCCCCCGTTGACCGTAATGTAACGGAATAATTTTGATTGTCCCTGTAAATGATCTATGAATCGGATTTTCATAAAATTTGAAATAACTCGACAAAATTATGCATTAATTACATATTTTATATTTCAAACGGTTAAAATGCATTTGAAACTTTTTTACCCATTGACCGTAACGTAACGGAATAATTTTGATTGTCCCTGTAATTGATTTATGCATCCGATTTTTATAAAATTTGAAATGACACGACAAAATCATGTAATAATTATGTACTTCAAATTTCAAATCATTCGATTGGGTAGTTTTTGGGTTGTTATCTGCGGCCAGACGGACAGACGGACGGACTGAACGACAACTGTAGGTGCTGAGTATTTTCATAATTACGAACGCATCTAAAAACTGTTTACAAATTCTGCATCATTTTTTTCTTACAGTGAGAACTTATTATTTAAATCTTTTTTACAGAATGGAAAGTATTTATTATCGATACTTCATGAACCACTGTTAGATTACAGAAATGGACCACCCGAAAAATCCTTGAGAGATCGAGTGAATGATTGATAATGTAATGGATATGGTTGGAGTATTTAGCATATTGAACACGTGTATCACCATACACATTAAAAACATACAGGTTAAAAGTTTGCATAAAATTTAAATATGAAAATTTTATAGCATCTTTGGTATCCTTTTTACGGCAAAAATATTATTTAAAGAAAAAGTTTAGGGCATGCAATTGCCCCAATCTTTTTTCTCTATATGTTCCCCGGGGAAGGGGGGAGGGCTATAAGGAATTAGTAACTCTGTTGTAGAGACTCTCTAGTTGTTTGAATGAGAACGTGACGATAAACTCAACCTGTGTACGTAGCTAACTTTATAATACACTACCTGGCCAAAAATGACCGTCCACTTGCGGTTTTAGACATTTTGCTAAATATCTAGAAAAATTCATGAGGAATTATCTTGAAACTCTAAAAGTGTAAATGTAATAGTAAAAGTCATAATTTTCCGTGAAAAGTTTTTCCCAAAACTCCAAAGATACAGTCAAAAAAATTTTAAAGAATGAATATATATTAGTAACCCTGTAAAAACTAATGAAACAAAAGCGTTCAAACTGTAGATTATGATTAAGTGGCCTGATTGTAATAAACTATTCATTTTTATGTCGATGGCATGTATACTCGTAGCGAAATTAAGGTTTTTATAAAAACATTCTCAAATTTTTCCAAGATTTTTGCTTATAATCTGCAGATTTCGTAATAAAAATGAATATTTATTTCTGAAAGTATGACACATAATATTGCACACAATACCCTTTTATCAGAATCAAAAAATAATAAAAATTGTATGAAAAATGAGTAGGTTTACTAAATAATTTTTCAATGCGCATGCGTCAACCATATCAAAATTTCATTTGATATTATGTTCGCTAAATGCATAGAGCAACGTTTGTGAAAGTCTCAAAATCATAGCTTAAAAATTCTAAAAATAATCGTGAATAGAATAAGTTGAAAATCCGTTACTTCCAAAATGAAGCAAAAAGAAGAGGGGTTGTATCCAGATATTCATTGATTAGTGTCAATATAGAATACACAATATGAGACGTACTACTACATTTAGATAAATGTCCTATATTTTTGCTTTATTTTGTGAACAACGAATTTTCTGCTTATTCTATAGACGAATACTTTCAGAATTTTGAAGCTATGATTTTCAGACTTTCACAAAATTTGCTCTATATATTTCGCTAACATAATATGCAAATAAAATTTTGATATATTTGACGCATGCGCAGTGAAAAATTATTTAGTAAACCTACTCATTTTTCATACATATTTTTTTTTTTAAATTATGATAACAGGATATTGTGTGGAATATTATGTCTCATATTTTCAGAAAATATATTAATTTATATTAAGTACTCTGCAAATTGTAAACAAAAATCTTGGAAAAATTTTAGACTGTTTTTTAAAAGATCTTAATTTATCTACGAGTATACATGACATCGACATAAAAATGAACACCATTTATTACAATAAGCCACTTAATCATAATCTACATTTTGAACGCTTTTGTTACATTAATTTTGACTGGGTCATCCAAAAGATATTCATTCTTTTAGGTAGATTTCGTAAGAAATACTACCTATTGCAATCGCACCAGTTTATATATCTATCTATCTATCTATCTATATATATATATATATATATATATATATATATATCACTTTTTTGTGGACACGATAACTTCTACAATTCTTCACCAATCTCCACCAAACTCGTACATAAAATCAAAGGGGATAAAATCTCGGCTAAGTTCGTTAATGGGCAAAATTGGACCAAGGGGGTCGAAATAGGGGGCGTTTTTGTGAAAACAGAAAAAAGCGCATAACTTCTTAATGAAAATAGATATCGAATCAGTTTAAAGTTTATATTACTTCTAAATAACGGGCCAAAAGTTTACGCATGACAGATTTTTGATAAAGTTAAAAATGGGCTCAAGGGGCGAAAAAAATAGGGTTTTTGGGAGAAAAAAAATCATAACATTGTCAATTCTCAAGATATCCAATCCATCTAAATTTTTTATAAATATTCTCAAAATTATCTAAAACTTTTGTATTTGCAAGTTTTTGATAGGACTAACTCTTACCGATAAAAAAAATTAAAAACGAAAATAAAAAGGGCTTTCGAAAAAGAAAAAAATCCACAACTTTGTCAATTCTTAAACTATCAAATCTAATTAAATCTATTTTACATCTTCTTAATAATATCTACAACTTTTATGTTGACAAGTTTTTCATAGGATCAATTCCTATAGCAAAAATAAATTAAACAAAAATTGGAGAAAAAACCTCTAATCCAAACTGCTTACATTCTGAATTGTTTTATAAATTCATTTTTTATTTTAAACGCATCCAAATTGCAGATCCTCTTGTTTAGGAACTATATTATGTGAAACATTGGCCAGATTTTTGATAAAGACAGAATATATTTCAAAAAAGGCTGCCAAAAAGGGTATTTTGAACAGAATTTCCCGAAGTGACAGTGATAGGAAATTTGAAGAAGTATTCAAATAACAAATTGCGTTTATCCTGACTCATTTTTAAATCTATTTTTACTCTCAAACGCATCCAATTTGCAAGTCCTCTTATTTAGGAACTGTATAATATGACGCATTGGTCAATTTTTTGATAAAGACAGAATATATTTCAAAAAATCTGCCAAAAAGGGTATTTTGAACAGAATTTCGAGAAGTCGTGATTAAAAGTTTAAGGAAGCATTGAAATAACAAATTGCGTTTTTTCTGACTCATTTTTTAAATTCAGTTTTGCTCTCAAACGCATCCAATTGACAGGTTGTCTTATATAGGAGCTGTATAATGTCCCGTATTGGTCAGTTTTTTGATACAGGCTGAATATATTTTTAAAAATGCTGTCGAATTGGGTACTTCGCGCAAAATTTCCCGACGCTATCATGATTAAGAATTGAGGTTATATTCAAAATTGGTTATTTTATAACTCATTTTTAAATTCAATTTTGCTCTCAAACGCATTCAATTGACAGTCTTTTGTTATTTAGGAACTGTATAATGTGCCGTATTAGCTGATTTTTTTTAATAAAGTCAGAATTATTTCAAAATAGGTTGTCAAAATGGACATTTGATCCGAATCAAGATGATTCTGATAAAACCAGTCCTTACAGAAAAATGAAATTAAAAATTTTTCAAAAGAAGACAAATAAAGTTGTTAAACTGGGTTTATCTGTAATCAAATTTATTTTTTTGTTGTTGAAATGAGCACTCTTCGAAATCAACCTCCGCCTATAGGCCAAGCCGACAGGGATTTTTTAATTTTTTGACGGTTCCTTTTGGAGTTTTGCTAAAAAATCATCACGGAAATTTATGACTTTTACTATTATATTTATACATTTAGAGTTTCAAGATAATTCCTCATGTGTTTTTCTACATATTTAACAAAATGCCTAAAATGCTAATGGATGGTCATCTTTGGCCAGGTAGTGTTTTGGCACGATACTTTTGGACGTACACTTAGTTTCCCTTGGAATTTACAGGATTAGCTTCAATTACAACTTTTACTATAACCGTATGCAAATTTAGGTGTCGATGTTGGTATACATTTTCGAGGAAAAGTGAGAGAGGGTGGATTTTGATTTGGATCGTATCGTACTTAAGTTAGTGAAGGTTGCGGTGCAAAAAGCCCGATATGAGAGAAGCTGATCGTTTCCTTTGGACATATCAGATTCGATTTCACCCTGTTACAGAAAATTAATCTTATGAGAGTTGTTTTTAATATTAATCTTTTCTGGGGTTCATATTTAAAATCAGACTGATTTCGGGCCAAAATAAATTTACGAAGGTTTCGCCTGCCAATTCCCTCTCTCGAAGCTTAAATAAAACAATTTTAACTGTTTGTTATAATCATGATCTCTAATTTACGTGGCAAACTTATCGAATACGAGGTGGAACCCGTCGAAATTCGACGAAAAAAAAATCTTTAAGAAAGACCTGTTTCATTGATTTATAATAAACCAACAAAATTAGTTAAAGTAAAATACGCATCTTATATTAAGGTCAGTCTCACTCTCAAACAAATATTATTTTAAGCTAAAATCAACAAAATTCTATAAAGCCCAATTATCCAAATTATTAAACGAAATAAAACCTAAATTCACCGGATTTTCTAACAGACAATATATTTAAAATAGTATACGAATTTTAATTTCTATTTTTTTTTCAATTTTATTCAAAATTATAAAAAAATAAATATCACAAAATTTAATTGAGATAAAGCTTTGAAACAAATTGCATTTAAAAGTACATTTTTTTTTCTCTATACGACGGAATAAAAATCTAAAATGTACGATATTTAGAAATATAAAATTTGTAGTAGCGAAAATTGGAAACCGAAATTACTGGGGAAAGGGTTGCCATTTGCAAAATGACGTATTCGTTACGCACAAATGCGTTTGGCATTTATAATATAGATACTACAATTTTAATAAAATAAATTTACGCATGAAAAATTATCTAAAAGCAACAGCGAAAAAAGAAAAAAATATATGATGTATTTTTAAAAAAATTTTCATACCGTTTTAATAATAGCGTTTTGATTTTATTCAACAACCAATAATAAAATTTTTTGTATCGCTGAGTTAACAACAGAAGAATTCTTCGTAAATTAATTTAATACATTCATTTTTATATTTGTCCAACAGATTTAACAAGTATCAGTTTTTAATGTCGCATTTCATTGTATGTTTTATTGTTAAAACAAATGTAAAAAACAACCCTTATTTCTTTGAATGAAGTATCATTTTGTTACAATTTAAAGTGTCTGCTGTAATTAGTTTGGAATTAATTAATTAATTATCACATCTGAGACGCAAATTAATTCCGTATTTCGTCTTCTTCTAATTAAAAAATTTAATAACATTTATATGTAAATGTATTTGTTATAAATTAAAATTAAAATTAAACTTGTTTTGTTTTAATGACAAAGGATTTTTTTATGTTTTATTACTTACTAGCAGGCTATGCCCGCTGCGCTAGTCCATTTTTCCAAACAAATCTTGACTCGAACAAAATGGTGATTTAAAATTTCTTTTTTAAAGGAGTGTAGACCATCGCCTGGAATGTCCTTCCGCAATGTTGAAAACGATGCCAGTGCCAATGTCATTGCGATGTACCACTATTGTATGCCTTGCAGAAAATTTGGGTAATTAAGTGCCATCTCTCTTATTTGATCATTTATAGAGAGTTTGATATGAAAATGAGACCGTTGTGACAGCAGGAATCAAAATATTCTCTACTCATCACATTATTTTGTTAGAAAGCATTGCAATGATTATCAAACTCTATTAATTTTCAAATAGCACATTATCATTTGTTAGTTCTTAAACTCCCGAATCTGAACTTGCACAATGTGCAGATCTGGTAGCCTAATACAATCTCATTACATGCTGCATTACATTTTTTAATAACCGTCCTCTTCTGGCAACTCTACTACAGTTTTCTATCTACCGTGGTCTGTTCCAACAAAATACATAGCAAAAAAATGTAAAAAAGAGTGTTTAACTTATATATTTATTAGAACAATGAAGCATAAAAGGTGTGTTTTAAAGCCGAATTATTTGGGTAAAATTAAAATTACATCAGTTTCACTGCCTCTTTATTTTTTTAAACCAGTTGCAGGGCTGCCACAGGCGACTATTTTTCTAATATAAATCTCAAAATAAATTTTTCTTGCAAATGTTGTCTAAGTGTATGTTAAGTATTTCTGTTTAAAGAAAGTGGTGCCAGTTAGAGTTAAAAAAAAATAGTCGCCTGTGGCAGCGCTGCAGTTGCTAATATGTAGCTGTTAAATCGGGAATAATCTTGATGTTAAGTTTTGTAGAAAAATAAACCTTCAGCTTGTAATCAATTCCATTATGATTTTTGGCGTGAAACATTACTATTGCTTATAACGCTTTGTTACAAATGTATCAGACTTATTTCGTGTTTATTGTCAAATGAAAGTGAAGTTTACAATCATCTATTATTGGCATTTAATCTTATATCTTGGCGATGGTTTTTTTTTTCGACGGGGTAATGAAGTAGTATTTAATAATTAATTTTTAATAAAATTATATTGATAGGGCTTAATGATAATTAAAACTGCAACATAAACATCATAAAAAAATTCGACTGTCGGTATTGTATATTTTTTTCTTAGCCAATTTTAAAATATTTTTTTTTAACCTGAATGATTGATAAATTAATTGCAAATATATTTTTTTTAATTCTATATCATTGATATTCCGAATATTTTTCCTGCACATTGCAAATATTGCTTTTTTAGGGATAATAAAATAACTACAGATGAAAAATACATAATAAGGCTAAAACACAGAATTAACGACAGCTTGGCGAATGCCTCTACGAAGACTTGAAAAGGATGCAAGTTCTGTCAACTTAAATATCCAGATAGAATTTTAATAAATAATAGATACTACTTTATTATTCCATAGATCAATTTCGCCAAATTATACATATTGCAAAACGATTCACCATATTATACAAACGAATATAACCTTTATTTTAAATAACCAAAGAATCAATAAATTATGAAAATATTAATAGAAATATAAATAAAACGTCGAATTAAAAAGTAGTTAATGATGTAACAAACGCATGTAACATGTTTAATTTCAAATGAATGTGGCATTTACGATCATCCATTATTGACATTTAATCTTTTATTTTGGCGGCAGTGTTTTGGTCGATGGGTTAATCAAGTAGTATCAAATAATATAAAAAATATAAATAATAATATAGCCAGTAATATTTTTGTCAGGTGTCATGTATGGATCACGTTAGTGCGATTGCAACAAAATTGTGATTTTATGGATTGCGTGGTAATCTGGTTGTTGTTGTTTATTTACTAATAACCTTTGTTTCTTTGCTTTTCTTTAATTTTTTTCTTTATTGTTGTATTCTATAATTATTAATTAAACTTCACTTATTTATTATTGTTTCCTTTTTAAAATAATAGAAAACAATTAAAAATAATATAACATGTAACTGGTATTTGAAAACGCAGTGTTTGCCAAACTGATGTCAGATTTAAAAAAACGCGCCAAGGTGATGCGTATATAAAAATGGAAAAATGTTTATAATAATGTGAACAAAAAAGTAAACAAATAAATAAAAAATCGCCTTTTCGTTTTTTTTTAAAAATAATAACGCCAAGCAGTCGTTAATTCTGTAGTTACATCAATAGTAAATTTTCTTTTCTTCGTTTGTTTCGTAATGAAAAAGCATAAATTTAATAATCTCAAATAAAATAATCTGACAAATTTTCTATGATCTCGTTGATGATCTAGAAATCTTCTTAATGCATAAACAAAACGGCAAAGATGTCATATGCGCCGAGTTTGGCGCGATAATTTTTTATGCTAATTTGGCGGAAACATTGTTTTCGAATACCAGTTACATGTGTATATTTAAATTATTTTCTATTATTTAAATAGTAATAAAAATTTATGAAAAAAGTTTAATTAATAAGTATATAACAAAACAGTTTATACAATTTATAAAGTAAATAAACATTTTATTTATAAATAAATATTAATAGTCAGGTTAATATATCTCAGACAAAATAATGCCAATTTAAAGTCTATTAGTTACCTCGGTGATATATAATATCCGTGCGAATAAAACTTTCAATAATATAGTAAATATGCTGTTCGGCGGTGCTCAATTATCGAAGATTAGTCCAATATCATTTTAAATATTATCTAACACAGGAAAAATATGAAGAAAATTGAAGGAGAAATGGCTAATTAAAACAGACTTGTAAAATATTTTGGCACAAATGCCTTATGTGCACCACATTTGTGCAATTTTTTTTCCTTTTTTACACCAATTTGGCTGAAACTTCGTTTTAAAATATCAGTTACATATATATTTTTTAATTGTTTTGTGTTATTTTAAAAAGGAAATAAAAATAAATAAATAATGTTTTGTTAATAATTATACAATAAAACAATTTACATCATTAAAAAAATAAATAAGAGTAAATAGTTTATTGATAAATATACAATAGCCGAGCTACCATATGAACATAAAATTGACGTTTTGTTGCAATCGCGCCAATGTGGTGCATATATGACATCTGTGCCATTTTTTTTTCAGAAGCAAATTTTTATTTCAAAATGTTGAATTTATCGATAGTAATAACGCGAAATTGCATAAATTTTATTTAAATTGCATAGATATCCTTGTTCAGTTTGAAAATTTTAAAACTAATTTTCCCTGGAAGAGAATTTGACAAAATGGCGCAAAAAAAAGTATGTTCGTTGATTACAATTTTCAAAATTGCGGTGAAAAACTTTTGAAAAAGAATGGCATTACTTTACAGTATATATACGTGTGGCAGAATTTCACACTAAAGCTAAAATTTAAATATTTGATTACAATTTTTAAAATATTAACTTATGTTTATTGAATTTACAATTGAATACCAAAAAATACCTTCTTTTGGAAAAAACAACATGATTGCGACCTAATGTTAGACATATGCATTTTTGGCTTAATTCTTTGCCGACAAAAGTAAAAATAAAATCTCAAAGAAACAAATATATAACTCACAATTACTTTTATAATTAGATCTGCCTTTTTCTGGAGTAAGTTATATACTACCGAAATTTGATAAAAAAGAGAAAGAAACTAATAAAAAGGAAAATAAATATCGTTCAAAATTCATTTTTTCAAATTTTCAAGTTATTTTTTTTATTCTAACCTAAGGATAAGTCGCCAAATGTTGCATCAAACGTAATATTTCAGTTAAGTTATTTTTTAAGCGTTACAAATATTTCTTTTAAGATAAATATTTTTTTATAATATCATGCCTCATTAAATGGTTTTTCTTTATTATTATTATTATTATTACCATTATTAATTATTATTATTATCAATAGTTATTTTCTGCTTTTATTTGCAAGATGTTTCTAATATTTCTAACAGATATATCATTTTTAATTTGTTTAGTAATGATAATTTTCGCCAAAAATAACTACTGGCAACCCTTTCATCAAAAATAACCGAAAATACAAAATTTATAACCAAAAATCATACTTATCCCTGTATATTTGAATGAAAAACCTCCGCAAAAATATTTCCTATCGAATGATGCAATCAGCAAAAAAATCCATCGGGTAGTTTTTGAAAACACTGGTGTGGAAGTTTCAGAACTTTTGCTTTATAATATATATGATAAGCGATTTGAACGTGAAGAAAGTTTAAAAACATATTCTTTTATTACATTTAATATAAAGTATTCTATTAATATTCACGATTATTGTAACAAAACTGCATCATAAGAAATGTTCTTTTAATTTTTTTAAATTAATGATTTAATTATACGTTAATTATTGCTTTTTATTACTTTTTGCACACTAGAGATATTTTTCTCCCTCGAAAATATCAGTAATTATTAATAAAATTAAGTGTTTCTTTGATACGTGTAAAAATATATGTATTATAAAACCCAGCATACTCATTTAATGTCAGCCTAACCTCGTTAACACGAACACGCATAACGCGAGTTACTTTTAATACAAGCTGTTTCCGATTACTCCATCCAGTTGTATGTAATGCATTTAAGTTCGGATAACACGCACTATTTTAAACTGTGTAAAAAAGCTTCCCATTGTGCGTTTGCAGTTTTGAGTTTCGACTATTTTGATTCCCCACCATTTACACCAAAAGGAGATTGTATATAAACAAGAACTAAAAATCATGCAAATATAGATTATGAAACAGTTTCCGACACTTTCAGATACTTTAAATTTTTCATTGTTTAATAATGCCTGAGGATAATGCCTAAGTAAACAATTTGGTAAATGCAGAGAGCATCTGAAAAATTCATTTGAAGTAAAAAATATATAGTAGTCGAGAAAGTATTGAAATATTTTGTGAAACCCTGTACAGGATTTTCAGATTTCTATAAACTATATTACATAGTATGTTAAATTTTAATTAATTAAGAAACGCATAAAACAATTAAAAAAACCCTTCAAACATTTTCAACTATAAACGGATATGTATTCGAGATCTTTTATATTGCCTCGTATATTATTTATAGAATTTATACGCACCAAGTAACAGGAAAAATTGGTTTCATTTAAAAATGCGTATCAAAACTTAAAACGCACTTTATGCAATTATTGTTTATAGACAGTACTGTAACAATAATCTTTTGTATCCCTGTAAATGAACGGTGACTGTACTTTAAGCATATTCTATAGAAAGTTTCTTGTAATGCATTTCAGTGTTATATATTACCTTGAATATGTTTTAAATTGTGTAGCATAAGTAAAATTCCCTGCAAATTAATTTTCGCTATAGACTGTAATGACTTCACAGTCCGTTCTTTTGAGTGTCTCTATAAATGAAATATGAATATTACACATTTCATATTCAGTACTGAGTATGCTATAGTAAAGTAGCCATTCATAAATGATTTCATGTTTGGAAGGGGGGGGGGATGAAATTGTGACAGTTTGTGAATAGGACGACAGGAGAGGGTATAAGTGTGACATCACACATTTTGATTAAAGTAACAACATTTAAAATCAGCAGATAAAATTTTGAAGTTATTTCGAATTTACTGCAGCAATTTTTAAGCTAAAAATTCAAGCTGATGAACATCTTCCCTATCAGTGGGAAGTAGCTACAAAATGTTTCATTATTATTTCTTTTGTTCTTTAGTACAAAGTCTTTGCAAGCAATATGCTTTTTTTGCACCAAATGTCATGTTGAAAGAAAACATAATTGTTGTGCATAAAATCAGTGGAAAGTGTCGATCAGAATTTGGCAGAGTTAGACCTTTTTCAATAGCTGCACAAGAACTAACGATAGAAAACAAGAACTCATGACTGCAATTACTTTTATAGATAATGTGGAATTTACAGATTGGGGTAATAAAGATAATATTGACATCACAGGGATTACTATTTCCAACGATGAGAACAATTTCAAAATTCATGTGCTCGATGGACGAGAATATATCTTCTTCATGGGAGGAAGAGTCGTAATAGTAAAGTATTGAAAGTACTATTTTATGATTTTGTGTAAAATTTTCAGTCAAATATTATCAAATATTATAAGAAACCCCAAAAACCTGATTAAAATTACTAAAATACATTGCCAAAAATGTATCAGCCTTTATATCAATACTTGTAATATGCACGCATATTTTTTAAATCTTTAAAAAGAATTTTAACAATTCCAGAAGAATTTAAATTCATTTAAAGTGTATGTAGCATAAGTAAAATTCCCTGCAAATTAATTTTCGCTATAGACTGTAATGACTTCACAGTCCGTTCTTTTGAGTGTCTCTATAAATGAAATATGAATATTACACATTTCATATTCAGTACTGAGCATGCTATAGTAAAGTAGCCGTTCATAAATGATTTCATGTTTGGAAGGGGGGGGGATGAAATTGTGACAGTTTGTGAATAGGACGACAGGAGAGGGTAGAAGTGTGACATCACACATTTTGATATAGTGTCTCCTACAGGAGAAGAGGAAATTAATTTGAAAAATGAAATGTGAGGTAAAACTAGTAAGTAAAAGTAGTACTTAAGTAAAACTAGTATTGATCTTCTTTTTGAAAACGAATTTGTTTCAAAATATTTTGTGTCTATAGAGTAAAGATTTAAAGCATAGTATCTTAAATTCCACTTCTAATAACAAATTACTTCTTTTCACAATTGTTGTTTCATATTAATATTTTATTACTCTTTGTATATTATGTTTCTTGTTGGGAACACTAATCTAATTTTATACAAAATAAGTACATGGATCATTTTTACTGTTATGATCACAAATGTCATTAAAGTATATAATTAAAGTTTTAAAATGAAATTTAAAGTATGATCTATAATGCAGCGCTTTGTTTCTGAACTGCAAAAATATGCTTATGTAATATAGCATGACATGTGGCAAAAGGAAGGGAGGGTATGGTGAAGTATGGTACTTTGTGACAAAAAGGGGGGGGGAGGGATAAAAATATTATTTTTAAATGTGACATCGTTTAGGGATTGCCCCAAACCTCATTTGACATATAAAAAGCTGAGATGATAAACGTCGTATGTTACGCAATCATCATTTTGAAAAGCTACAAAGTTCCAAATACCCATTTGCTTTTATTTCCAAAAAGCGTCTTTTATCAAGTAACATCTCTGTGAGTATCACGTTTTTTCAACTAGTAAGTCACTAGAAGGTAGTGGAACATAGATTATTTACAGTCATATGACTAACTCAATTTATTTTATATGAAATACCACTTTTATTATACGAGTTCTTCATATATCAGTTACATAGCTATCCGACAACTTTTTGTGAAAGGATTTTTATTTATACAGTAAAACCTCCAAATGAGGGACACTCCGAATAAGGACACCTCTATTTAAGGGACAAAAGTTCCGGTCCCAGTCCCTTAGTATAGGACCTTTAATGTATTTACCTCTGAATAAGGGACACTCGATTTAAGGAACACCTGAAAATGAAATTAAAAGGGCTGGCTTTTGCATTTCAGATAAGGAAGTAGTCTATGATGAACATTAAAATACAGATTATTGTAAACTAGACGGTTGCCCGCCCTCAGTAGCCCGAAGACTATCTGAATGCCAGTTCTACAACCCCACAATTTCTTCTCGGTGTTCTGGGGTTTCGTTTGCATATCTTTTTTTATTGTTAATGAAGAGGTCTTCCATTTGTTCTTCCATCTGTTCTTCTTTCTGTTCTTCCATCTGTTCTTCCATTTGTTCTTCCATTTGTTCTTCCATTTGTTCTTCCATTTGTTCTTCAATTATATTCGACGATTCACTGTTTGAGAGCCTATCTGTCCTTTTATTTATAGAAGTTCAAAATGAAAAAAGATTTTCTTAGCAGACGATTTTTTGTGATAAATACATTATCTGTTTTATATTTCTTCTGCTTTATTCCTTTTACGAGTTGGCGCATTGCCAAGATTTGCTTCCTCTGGACCGAGTTGGCGCATTGCCAAGATTTGCTTTCCCCTGTGCCTCAAATAATTAATTAATTAATTAATTATCCTCAGAATTCCTTTTATTTATAGAGATTATCATTAAGATGGGCAATCATGTTGATACAGAGGTATACAACATAATTCAGGAGCACAATTCACCCATAATTCAAATAACGATATCAATGCGTTAATCCCTATTGCTGAAAATTGTGAGGATGGCTCTAAAAGAGAAGAAGAAATGATATTTGTGAAATAAAAAACTTGACAGATACTTTAAAATACATACAACAATTGAATAATTTTTTCTCAAATGCTGCTCATATGGAAGACTGAAACTTGTAAGTATGATAAATGAGCTTTTGAGAGGTTTATAGAGAAAAATTCAAATCTGACTAACAATCACTTTTGATCGATTAGTACTTCAAGTAATATTCTTTTAAATGTTATTGTAATTTTTGCATGTACACAAATTCTTATGTAAAAAATGTAAATCAATAACTCTACAAATCATTTAATGTAGTAATTGATTGAAAATTTAAATTTAATTCTCTTTTTCTTTTGTGTCTGATTAATGTAATTAATAGCCTTTGGGTACATTTAAACTTCACCTTTAGTTTTTGGTTATTTTTATGCCTTTTCTAAATGATTAATTAAAAAAAGTAAAAACTCCAAATACGGGACACATCTATTTAAGGGACAAAAATTCCGGTCCCATGGGTGTCCCTTATTCGGAGGCTTCACAGTATATCTTGTTACGTACTTTTTATACTACAGTTAGACTTTTCTTCCCAACGGCTCTTTAATTGAAAGACATTCATCAATAGACTGGGCGTAAAGTTGATGTCAACTCGGAAGCCCATTAAAGTGACTACACTGTTAAGCACTGTTAACCACAATGATAGTAAGTCGTGGAAAATTTCCCTCATTTGAGGGGAAAACAGAAATCTGTGGGGGAAGAGGGAATTTTTCTAGTTTAGTGGAGAATTTAAGACTTTTTGAGAATTTTCTTTCATAGCTATTTTTTCCCCGAAGTCAGCAAATTTTTTAAGAAAACCATAGAATTGGACTAAAAGTGATTAGGAATTGAAGGCTATTATCATCTATGCAATTGAAACATACACTGTAATATTGCTTTTCGCTATTCAAGAGTGAACACAGGAAGAAAGAAAGAAACATACTTTTCCGAGTAGAACAAGTTGAAAATTGCAAGTTAAGCGTAGCAAATGAGGTGCGTTCTTACGATAACGAAGTTTTAAAAATATCAGTCCCATAGAATTGTAAAGAATTAATTAAAATTAAAAGGCTCACGAAACAACGTTCTCCCTATAGTTTTATGTAATGGAATGCTTTTGTGTGGTCTTGTAAATCAATAACAAATGTTCTTTGTATCAAAGATTATGGAAAATGTATATTATAATATATGTACTTCATAGATGCATATCAATTTTACTATGTTTGAATGAGTGTAACACCATTAAAATACATTTGAAACATTTTTTCCCATTGTCCATAATGTAACAGAGTACTTTTGACTGTCCGTGTAATTGAACTATGCATCCGATTTTGATAAAATTTGAAATTACTCAACAAAATTATAAAGTAGTTACGTATTTTAAATTTTAAACAATTAAAATACATTTGAAACATTTTCCCCATTGACCGTAATATAACGGAATACTTTTGATTGTCCCTGTAATTAATCTATACATCCGATTTTGATAAATTTGAAATGACACGACAAAATTATGTAATAATTATGTATTTTAAATTTCAAACGATTCGGTTGGGTAGTTTTTGCTTTGTTATATGCGGACGGACGGACTGAATGACAACTATAGGTGCTAAATATTTACATAATTACGAACACACTTCAAAACATTTTAAAATTGTTATATTAAGACACGTAACACACCTTCCTTAAAATTATAGAACTTATTTTTAATTAAATACATTGTTAAAACTTTTCATTGATATGTGTAATTTCTTTATATCGTATAAGTTTATATAATAAGAGGGGATATCATAATTTTAAATTTTAAGTTTTCCTGATTTTGCAGATGTATTTAAACTGTTTAAAACTCAAACATTTCAATTTATTACTAATCGTTGGAAAATATGAGTAGTTTTAATAAACCAATTTAATTATATTTTTGTTTTTTAGTATATTTATTTTTAAGTACTTTTTTTTATTTTAAGGAAATAAGAAAAATCGATCAAAAATTCTAGGTTTTTTACTTTTACTATATTTTTATTTCAATTTATACGTTCGAAAGTTTGAAAGAGGAGAGGGGGGGGGGGGCAGAAAATACAGGAAATAATGTAGTTAGAACATTTTCCGACAGATGGCAGCACCGGAGACTTAATAAAGAGGGGGAAATTAGATTGATGTGGGAAAATCTAGAAGACGAAGTTGCCTTCGATTATATTTACGCGAGTTATAGCATAAACAGATAGACAAACGAACCTCATTATCCATTTACAACTATGTTGTAACAATAAAAAAATATCAGTTATGTATTAAATAATGAAAATTTAAAATTTGTTATAAACAATATTATTTTCTATTAGCTGCACTCCTAAGGTTAAGAGCTGACGAATAAGCTTCATGAACACTTAAGTGAGAAGGAGAGGCAAGGTAAGAAATAATTCTGGCCATGGAGAAATTGAAATAATTATCGGAATCCCAACAGTGAGAAGCATTCTCTCCTTTTCAATGAAATGTTCATGAAGCTTATTTTAATTGTAAAAATTCTGATAATCTTTCCAATGATATCTTTTATCCACCCCTCTCTCTCTCATACGTGGAAGTTACTTTTGTAGTTTCTTTCCCTCGTATCTTGCCTATTTTCATTTTATATATATTTAAAAATATATATATAGTATTTTACTTTTATTTTTTTTTATTTAATTTTAAAAATAGTGTTATATATTCACTTTTCCCCCTCCTTTTTCTCTTTTATGTTGGCTCCACTTTTGTCTTCCCCCGTGCTCTTTCAACTAGCGCCACCAGTAGCACTCTTTATAACTTCTCATTTTTCAGTTTATCTCTGACATTGCTCCCTTGCGGAGAGATGTAAGCTTCAGCTGATGACGAGCTGTTATAATTTTACCTCAAAACGCGTCCTGCTTTTTAAAAATTTTATGATGATTTTTACAAAGTGTATTTTTTATTTATTAATTATCGCCAGTGTTTTTTTCACTACGTTCAAATGTGTTAAAAAAGTCACCTTCTTTTTAAAAAATATGGTAATCGGTCAAAAAATATTTTTTATTTCATTTGTTAATTAAAAAATAAATGATGTTTGTCAGAAAGTGAATAACTTTTACCTTTTTAAAAGATCTGGCTTGTAATAAGGTAATATAATAAATTTCTTTTAAGTTCAATATTTTTATTTTCGCGTTTTTAAAAATTATTTCAAACTATATGTTTTTTTTTTTTTTTTATTAACTTATAGCACAAGAATCATTATCTGTTATTACTAAATTTAATTCGAAAAAATACACAAAACTTATTTTTCAGCCCCAAAAATTATTTTTCCGCGTATGAGGCGAACGTTATAGATTTTATGTATTCTATTTTTTCCAGAAATGCATTCGGTTATTAAAGTTCGATATTTTCCAAAAATTGTCATTTTAAAAAAGTACAGAAAAAGCAGAAAAGCTTGTGAACAGGTGTTGCATTGAATAGTTTATCGATTTCAAGTGTTACAGAAATGATAAAATTTATAAAAGTGAGAATTTCAGCATTACAATTTGAATAAATTTCTGTTTTCTTTTAAATTTTCAACACTGTTTTAAAATAATGATTTAAAGAAACAAAGATGAATAAACTAAAAAATCCACTTGAAAAAGTATCGAAAAGTATTATTTTTATCGCATAAACTTTATAATCCAATAATGTATACACAACTGATGACACAACGCATTAATATGAAAGTTGCGAATATGTTTCTTTTCTTTTTATCTTTAATATTGTGTAAAAAAATTTTGCTGTAGTAAAAAATTGTTAAATAGTTACTGAACGACAATAAATTAAAAAAAAAGGGGTAAAACAGAATTTTACATTGAAAATAATAAATTTTAATGAAAGTTTGTTTCTTCTCAATATCTATATATGTACTTTAACTTTCAGAATTAGTTTCAACCGGTTCTGAAATTAAAAATATCATAATATTAAAAATATGTAGCCAAAATCGAAAAAAGTAAAAACTAGCCCGCTTGTAGATTGTACTGAGCTATTCTATGAAAAAAAATTATATAAAAGTATTAAAATTTGAGCGAGATGTTAGAAAATAACGCCTCCATAGACTTAATATTATCATCCGGGTTTTTTTTTCAGCGAGTCAAGGGGCCTTTTAAGATAGAAGTGATCACATTACTACAGTGAGGGAACTGGATTATTGGGGAAAAAATTACAAAAATATAAAAACTAGCTGTTATCTGGCGAAAATTAGGTTGAGATAAGACACGTGTTAATATCCGTTAAAAGTATGTCAATGGAGAGGAGGCAAATTTAATGTTTGAATTTTAACGCCAACAAGATAAACGGAAAATCTAGTCTTCCGAAACCACAAACACAGATTTTATAGGGGAGCTATTATATCTGAGAGGACAAAGGCAGCTGCGCAAAAGCAGACGTATGGAAATTAAAAATAAACGATAATGCATAAATAATCTATGATAAAAATTAAGAGAATATAAGAATAAGAATAAGATGGGAAAATATGTACAGCTGTTGGATTAGACAACGAATATAGGAAATAAAGCATGAGAAAAATCTCACCCAATGACCAAAATAAGCATATAAATGCACTTGGTATATTGTTATTATGCGAAATAAAAAAAGCATGCTTTTTTTTAATCTAATGTCTTCTGTGGTTATGAGAATTGTTGAGAAATAAGAACTTACTTTTATAAAGGAATTGAAAATAAATTTAATTTAAGATTTAACACAGATTTTTAAAATCTAAGAATTTCATAAAATAACATTATTTTAGAGGGGGAATATAATTAAAAAGCATATAGGAAGAAAATATTCTTCACACGATTGCCACATAAAACCTAAAAATTTTCATACAATCATACCTAGTGAAAATATCAAATGTTGCAAAAAAAAATTTGCAGCGAAAGATTTTCCCTACAAAAACTCTCAAATGTCCAAAATTTCCTTACGCAAGATTATCCTCACAAAAAATTCACATAAACACCAAGGAAAAAATGCGTTAAATTTTTCTTACCGATTCGTAAATTGTTTAAAAGGAAACCTTTTTCATTAAATAAAGACTATCTCAAATCCCAAGCAATAACATAAATTAACACTCCCATAGTTATCAAAGATCTATCTGACAGTACAAGTGGGACACATACGAACAGCATTTTTATTGTGCTAGGTTCAGTTGATAATTATAAAAATATACATGCAAAATAAATTCTTCTTCTGTATTCACTAAGAAAATACAGTGTAAACAAACTTAAAAACGGTTTCTTTTATTGAAAAATATCATGGGGACCGAGTGGTCAAAGTACCACGCCGCTAATCGCCTTCGAGCGTAGGAGGCTGGGGGCTCGAATCCCACTGGCTTCATTGCATGCACGCTCTGTGTGAATCTCCCAGGTGTATATCTCTTGTGTTGTAAAATTTCCTTGTGTTATCTCATCCCTCTAATATTGGCGATGATTTATAAGCAGGCCTTATGTCGAGCACACAAATCAGTTGCATGTTGTTCAATATGCAAATAAAGTCATTAAACAACAAATATATCAAAATTGCTGCACACTCAATTGTAACCATCAAATTTTTTTAGCTTGTAGAAAAAATTCCTGAGTAATGGAATGCAAAACGAATGTAAAGAAAAAAGTTAGGGTAATTTAATGTTGGTACAGACAGAAAGGCGTAGCAGAAACTACTTGACCGCAGAACACGGGATTGACTAGCCGTAGCAAGTGTGGAAAAATATATAGTAGAAACTACTATCGAACAATACCTAAAAATCAACATCTAATTAATATACAATACATAATATAGTAGTAGCATGTAAATAATTATAGTATTTTCAAACGTTAACAATAGTAACATTAATAATTAACAATTATAACAATCTTCAGAATAAACAATATTAGCATTTCAAAAAAAACGATTAACAATAATTCCAGTATACTTCAAAGCAACTTCGACACAGATAAATGCATAATGGCATCATTCTAAGGAGCCTCCGTGGGCGAGTGGTCAAGCCACCACGCCACCAATCGCTTGAAAGCATAAAAGGTTTGTGGGTTCGACTATCTGTTTCATGCTCTTTTTAGAGTTCCCGGGTATAATTCTCCAATGTGTTAATATTCCTTGTACTATCTCATCCCTGTATATTGACGATGGCTTATAAACGGGGTTCCATGCCAAGCACTCAGTTCAAATGTATGTGTTAAATGAATAAATAAATCATTCTGGCAATTTTAATAGCAATTTAACTTATATTTAATCGCAACTTGCGAGTCCATATAAAAATTTCCAAAATAATATTTAAACAAAATCACAATTATCCACCAGTTTTTGGTTTCTTCAAATTGTCACGTAATAAATGCACTTCTAAAGCTAGTCGAATGTGGCAAACCCAAAACTTCCATCTGTTTCGTACATGTTAATGTTTCAAATTTCGCTACCACAGTGCCAGAATTAAATGACAATCTATGACAAATCTTTAGTAAACATACTAAAGGCATGAAATTCCGTGCATTAGTTTTTGAAATAGGACTATGGTGAGTATTGAGAATAATGCAGCATAAAAGCGTCACCTGTTGGATGATTAGTACCAAAACATAAAAAGCAAATATCTGTCAAGCTATAACTAGTCTGAAGTTTGATAAAAATTCGAGAATTAGTTCTTAAGATAGAGCTATTGGAGGAATCGGGAAAACGTTAGCGTAACAGAGTTACCTGCTGAGCGATTTATACGAAAATGAAAACTAAACTACCTCATATCAAGGATTACTGAATCTGAAGTTTCATGAAAATCTGTGCAGTATGTCTTATAGAGTTATTTCAGAAATCGTAAAAAATGCAGCATAGCAGCGTCGATTTACACCAAAATGTAAAAAGCAGTAATTCATATCATGGGTTTACTAAATTTCAACTTTGATGAAAAACCATGCTTAAACTCTTAAGATAGAGCTATTGCGACAATCGTGAAAAATACAGCATAACAGTGCCACCTGTTGAGCTATTCACACCAAAAACAAACCAACATCAACCTATATCAGGAGCTATTTAAACATGTTTTTTAATAAATTCCGTGCATTAATTCTTGAGACAAAACTATTGCGAAAATCGTGAAAAATGCAGCATAGCAACGCCACCTGCTGAGCAATTTACTCCAAAATATTAACAGCATCAGTTTTTGCCATGTAGTAACAGAATCTGTAGTTTTACAGAAATCCGTGCATTAGTTATTAAGACATAGCTGTTGCGTATATGGTACAAATGTAGCACAGCAACCCACCTTTTAAGCTATTAACATTAAAAACAAATCAGCATCAATTTATATCAGAAACTACCTAAATTAAATTTTTCATCAAATTTCGGTCATTATTTCTTGAGATAGAGCACCCACAAAGTTCATATCCCATACTGACTGACAGACAGAGTCACGGACTCTCAAACTCACTGACAGACATTTTTTTAAAAACGGGTTTTTTAGAATCTCTAACCCCTTAAATCCGTCAAAAACCGGAAATCGAAAGTTTTCATGAATCCTACACATTCTGCTTGCTAAGATATTACACAAAAAGAACATTATCGCCTAATTTATAGAGTTGACACCGAGCTTTCTGGCATCATACTATATGATATGTAAAAAAAATTTACCCTTTTGCTGCATCGTCACTCCATCGTTTTATCGAATACCTTTGTTTTGACCTTTGATGATGCTCCATAATACAGCGAAGTAATCGTTTCCTGTAAAAGTCATGGAAAACGATGCAGCAAAAGGGTCAAATTTTTATCGGTGTATCTTTATTCCAGCATCCTTGCATAAATCATCGCTCCTTGTGGGAGCTAAAAGGCGAAATCACTGTCGAATGCCGGACGTGAATGGGATGCTGTATGGATGTTGGGGAACCACCGTAAAGTGGCTGAATGACTAGGTCCAGGCTATGTATCGCTATGATGACTAAACTTTTGACTCATGGATTATTTTTTCCTAGGCACCCCAGATGTCATAGGTGAGGGCAAGCCAAGTTTCCGTCCTATTTTTCACTTTCTCTTAACAGTGGGAATATCACTATTACAGTTATTTTGTGAACGTTTATGGGCCATTTTCACCATTCGCTTACATTTCATGATAACGGGCTTGACAAGTAACGGATCTGACATTTCAACTAAAACAAACTACTAAAATGAACTAGCTTGTATATTTTCTAATTTAGATAATAATTTACATACTTTCTAAAACTATTTAGCAAAGTTACTAAGCAGCTCACATTTCATCGCTTACATTTAATTATAACGGACTTGATAACTTGACATTTCAAATAAAACTATTAGAAATGAACTAGCTTGTATAATTTCTAACTTAGATAATAATACACATACCTTCTGAAACTATTTAGCAAACAATATTTATTTACAAAAGTGCAAAAATCATTATTTTAATATTAAAATTTACGGTATTAGACTTGACAATGAAAAAAATACCAACCTTGATGATTATTCTTGCCACTATTACATTGCTTCACAATTGAAGAGTAAAAAATGGTAAGTTGTAGCTGCGTGAATAGTTTAACTATATCGCCAAATATTTGCTGCTAACTTTAGGCTGCATTCGAAACCTATTTTGACTAAAATAATCACTAGGTAACAAACTTGACAGAAAGTGCGAGACAAAAGGTTTCTGATAATTTCTTAAAGAAAATATCTTTTATAATAATTTTTTTTTCATTAATATAGAACACTAACAGTTCATATTTAAAATAATTCAACCTTTTTATTTAAAAAATTAGCTCAAATTAAAAAAAAACTCAGTTAAAAACATAAAACTCGGAATAGGACATGCATTTTTGCTTAGAATCAAAATTTTAAAGATTTATAGCTCATTTTTTTTTTTTTTTTTTTTTTTTTTTTTAGTTTTTCATGTCAGAAATGTTCAATATAATCTTCTTTAGCTAATGCATATCTAAAATCAAACTTTAAATATTAATTTATGTGTGAATTTTCTTCTTTTTACTCTGGGAAGCTGATAATGTAAACGAAATTGGAAATGTAAGCCAAATTTGAAAATGCCCCTGATATTAAATGCATGGATTGTAGAAAGGTTTTTGTTTTTGAGTTTCGATAGCAACGATGTTGAATTTTCTGAATGCTTTTGTTAATCGACGTAGTTCTGAGGCATAAGTTCATTTGAAATTCTTAATTTTTTTTATATAAGAGTTAATAACGATAATGACTTACGATCTCATCTTTTGACTTTTTTTCCATATTGCTTTGTCCTTGTATTTATGAACACTTTGTTTCTTATTTCCAAATGGTACAATTTGAGATCCGTTTCCCCGCATTTACCAGGATGTGAATAAATGTTATACACAAATAAATTAGAATCATTGGACTCGTTTGATCCAGGACTTTGCGATACACTACTCGATAAGTGAGAACCATCTTTACCGTTTTCTCTAAACTTATATACTATCACCTGATCGAGGTTTACCGTCGTTCTTTTTCCCTCCACATTTACCACCAGATTATATTCCGCACTTCCAATTCTGCATGTGGACCAACAAATTTAGGAGTAAATTTAGCTACATTTTTCTATCTCCCAAAACTCAACCAATGCTTTTCCAACAAAATAAAATTACCAACTTTAACTTCTAACTCCCTCCATTGCTTCTTTTTACTGAGCTTTCCCTCATTTTAATGTGTAATTCCTTTACCAACTTATCAGTGCCATTACACATGAGCTGACTTTCAAATTGTATTTATTAGTTTTTTCCAATCTTTGAAACAAAGTTATAATTTTTGTACATAAAAACAACTCAACCAGTCTTTTTCCAGTGGATTCATGAACTGCTGTGCGTAGAACATAAACAAAGTGCTACAAAAAACTGTCCCAATTGTTTTCATGTAGATAAAATCGAATGAATTATCAATAGAATATAATGAATATTATTAATAATATAAAATGATTCATTAAAGCTTTTCATACAGTTAAAAATGAAACAGTAAATTTCGTCTTTTTATTACATATACGGTTAAAATATAGCATTTTCAAGTGTGTATAACAACTAAACAAATTTAAGAAATCCAAAAAGATACACTTCAATGTATTTCAAAATATTGCAGTATTAAAAGTGTTTAGTCTGAAATGTCACTTTAAAAGGCTCCTTACAACAAAAGAAAAATAAAGTAGAAAAGTTATCAGTAATAGCTTTTAAAATTTCTCTTTGAAGAATTGAGTTACCTTTAAAATTATTCTTTTATTCTTATCTGTTTATCCTCTCATCTTTAAATGCTTTGTCGTTCAGCTCCGATTTCATTTGTCAGAACACAAATACGATATCAATTAGCCCATGCTTTTTTTGTTCTGTTATTTAGTTTATTTCCACTAAAACTTTGATTTAAGAAATGAATTCTTTTAAACGTAGATTTTAAGAATACATAAAAAAATAATTAAAACAATAGTTAAGAGAAACCAAAAATAATTTTTTAACTTATCCTTTAAACATAAATTTTCCAACTTGTAAAAAAGAGACAAAATATATTTTCAAAGATAAATATTGTAACTCAAAGATAAACATTGTAATTATCTTTTTTCTTAATGCAATAATCATATTTTCAAAGATGTCTGAGTTTGGTAAATATTTTTTTTAATAATTACAAAAGTTTCTATTTAAGAATTCATTGTATGTTCTATTTGCTATTTAAGTCTTTTAAGAAATAATTTTTGAATTCGGTTAATAAATCATTTAAGACTTGTTAAGTTCATTTAAAAAAATTACTTTTGTGAAAGAATATCTCAAAACAGTACCAAAAATAAAAATTTTGAGTAAACTGCTTTGACATTTTACTGTTAATATATATGTTTTTATGTGTTGCATGACATTACGAATTTTCAAACCGAGTTTTAAAAAACGGTTAGATATTCTTTTTTTGACTATTTTATACATTTAATTTACTCAGTTAAATTTACTAAGAATTTTGTGGCAAGTACACTTTTTATTCTCCCAGTTTTTTAATTATTAAGGATGAGGAAGGATGAGATATAATGTGATAACAATTTATCTTTTATATTGCATTTTTGTCCAGCTGCTCGAGTTAAAAAAAACGAAATTGAAAAAAATAATATGCAATAGTTCTATAATTTATTAATTTATTAATTTGATAAATAACTATCTATATTATAAAGGCAAAACCTATCTGCGCATAACGCATACGTCATTTTGCGAATGGCAGCACTTTGAAGTTTGAAATAAAAATTTGGTATTACAATTTATGCTACTACAAATTTTTAAACTTCTGAACATCGCACATTTTTAATTTTTACCCTATCGTATAGGGAAAAGAATGTACTTTTAAATGGAATTTATTTGAAAATTGTATCTTAATTTATTTTTGAAATATTAATTTTTTTTAGTTTTTAATACCGATTTTCTAATCGCGCCAACAAGAGTATTCCATTTCTATTAAAAGCAAAGAAAAAAAGGGAAATTATTGATTAATGTATCTTTATAATGCCATTTTCTCATTAAAAAGAAAAAAAATGAAATTTAACTATCGTCCGTTATAAAACTCGGTGAATTTTGATTTCAATTGTATTATTTAATTTACACGTAAAAAAACATCAACAGTTTAATATCTATTTCAGCTAATAGCATTGAGACTTCAAGTTTTCAATCAAAATTATAAAATTAAAGCACCAATCTTTTTTAAACCTGAATAGAGATGTGAAATGTACATTTGTAAAATTTGATATGGTGAAAATGATGCCGAGTTTAGATTTCACGGGGAAAAAAATCTATGATTGAGTCAAAGTTGTATAAATTTTGCTTTCTATCATTTTGGAATATTATCATACGAACGTTAATTGACAACTTTATCATAATAACATATCTTTATTATTTTTTACTGTTTACATATACGATTAAAGTTTAATTTTAACAATTTCGACAACTGCGTTTTATAGAAATAGTATTTTGTTAATTTGACGATAAATATGGTTTGTTTATTAGTTACACGTACCAATTTAAAATGCATTTTTTACTATAATTTTGTAATTTTATTATAAGTTAATGAAACAGTTCCTTCTTAAACATTTTCTTTCGTCAAAATTTGACGGGTTCTATCTTGTTAATATGATGGTGCAAGAAGTATTCCATTTCTATTAAAATCAAAGGAAAAAAGGGAAACTATTGATTACTGTATCTTTATAATGCCATTTTGTCATTAAAAAGAAAAAAATGAAATTTAAATATCTTCCGTTATAAAACTTGGTGAATTTTGATTTCAATTGCATAATTTGATTTACACGTAAAAGAGCATCAACAGCTAATAAGATTGAGATTTCAAGTTTTGAATCAAAATGATCAAATTAAAATACCAGTTTTTTTGAAAAGGTGAATACAGATGTGAAATTCGATTTGTAAATTTTGCTATGGTGAAAATGAAGCGGGGTTTAGATTTCACGGGGGAAAAAATCTATGACTGAGTCAATGTTTAATTAATGTTATTTTTTTTCATTTTGGGATACTAGCATAAGAGATTTAATTAATAATTTTAGCATAATAATAGACCTTTATTATTTTTCACTGCTTACATGTATAATTAAAGTTTAATTTTAACAATTTCTACAACTGAGTTTTATAGAAATAGTGTTTTGTTTATTTTAGGTTAAATATGATTTCTTTAAGTGTTAGACTTACCAATATAATGTGCATTTTTTACTATAACTAATTTTGTAGGTTTATTATACATAATGAAACAGTTCCTTCTTAAACAATTTCTTTCGTAAAAATTTGACGGATTCTACCTTGTACTATTTAAAGAACATTTGTGTTTCTGTGCGTGTGTCTGCGATGGCTAGCGAAATCTGCGGCACGTACGAGGCTCGAAAAATTTTTTAGAGCAGGCCAAAGTCTGTTCTGATGGACCTGATATTCAGAATTTCAAAATTTTAATTACTAACTGAGTAATTAAATAAAATCCAGAACTCACTCTCATCGAAAAATTTCCTTTTTTCGCTTTTTTTCCTTTTGCTTGCATTGCGTTGGTTGGTTGTATAAAACTTTGCAGCAATAATTAAAAATTCTATGACAGATTATGTATTGATTGATTTAATTTAAATAGATTCTATTTAATTTTAAATTTTATTATGGCTTTAATTTGTTTTTAAAACTAAAATAAAATGTTTGTTTTGCATATCAATTGTTCGAATCGGTAGACGATTCATACACCATAATAAATTATCATACAACAAAGCAAATTATACATCAGAAATAGGCATTAAAAGAATAGTAGAAAAACTGGTTACAACCATAATGTTATTAACACATAACCCGATCCAACCCAAACGAAAAAAAAACAGACCATACTCCGATCCGAACAAGAAAAAAATTCCATGACTATAAACCCGACCCGAATCTAAAATCTCCATTTGAAAAAAACTATGGATTTCATATGTATCCTGAACCAAATATGTATCCCCCAAAAATGCTCAAATGAAGCATAAGCCGATCCTAACAAGGAAAAATAATTTTAGACATGCAACCCTACTCGAACCTAAATATTTTCTCTGAAAAAAAAAACCCGAAATATGACCCGAACGAAATCTGAAAACCGATAAAAATATTTCAAAAAACTATAACCCCATCCGGACAAGACAAATTAATTTCCGTGGACATAAACCCGATTCGAACCTAAAAAATTCCATTTGTAAGAACCTGAAATTTGATCAAAGCCACATCTGAATACAACGAAAATATTCGAAAAAACCATAACCGGATTCAAGTAAAACAAAATTATTTCCGTAAACATAACCAGATCCGAACCTAAAAAATTCCATTTCAAAAGATCTGAAAATTGATCAAAGCCACATCTGAATCCGACCAAAATATTCGAAAAACCGTAACCAAATTCGAATAAAACAAAATAATTTCCGTAAACATGAACCCGATCAGAACCTAAAAATTAAATTTGGAAAAATACCTGAAATTTCAATCAAACCAAACCTGAACCTGACAAAAGTATTCCAAAGAACCATACCCAGATCCGAACAAGACAAAAATTTTCCTTAGACATGAACCTAATCCAAACCTAAATCATTTCTTTGAAAAAAATCTCGAAATCTGAACTGAAACAAATTTGAATCTGATAAAAATATTCCAGTGAAGCATATACTTATTCTAACGAGACAGAATAATGTCCGTAAACACGCATTCGAACCGAACCTAGAAATTCCATTTGAAGAAATACCCGAAATCTGAATTAAACTGAATCTGAACGCAACAAAAATATTCCAAAGAACCATAACTGGATCCGAGCAAGTCAAAAGAAAACATAAAAATATTGGTAAAAAGTCAAAATAATATTGGTAAACTCAAAAGATCAACAAGTACTCTTATTGTAAAATTTAATGTCTTTCTATTGCTCGATAAAAGCAGACGATTATTAAAATGATGCTGTCAAACTTGGCCTTTTGAACCAAATTTCTGGGCGCAATAGACCAATTAAGACCTCCATCAGATAACAATCGCTTATACACTATATTGCCATTGATTATTGGACACTTGCGATTTTAGACATTTTACTAAATATCTAGAAAAATACATGAGAAATCATCTCGAAACTCTTAGTGTATAAATATAATAGTATACGGCATGCATCTCCGTGAAGATTTTTTACCGAAACTTCATAGGGGACCGTCAACAAATTAAAAAAGAATGAATATCTTTTGAATAACCCTGTCAAAACTAATGTAGCAAAAGCGCTCAAACTCTAGATTATGATTGAATGCCTTATTGTAATACACTGTGTTCATTTTTATGCAAATAGCATGCATACTCGCAGAGTAATTAAGGTTTTTATAAAAATGGTCCCAAATTTTTCCAAGTTTTTTCCCTATAATTTTCGGAGTTCTTAATATAAAATAATATTTTTTTCAGAAAATATGACAAACAACATTGCACACAATACCCTGTAATCAGAATTAAAAAATAATGAAAATTGTATACAAAATGAGTTGGTTTACTAAATAATTTTTTACTGCGCATGCGTCAACGATATCAAAATTTTATTTGCATATTATGTTAGCTAAATGTATAGAGGAACTTTTGTGAAAGTCACAAAATCATAACTTGAAAATTCTGAAAATAATCGTCAATTGAATAAGTTGAAAATCCGTTATTCTCAAAATGAAGCAAAAACAAGAGGGGTTGTATCCATATATTCATTGATTAGTGTCAATAGAATACACAATACGTGATGTTACGACTACTTTTGGATAAAATCCCTCATTTTTTTGCTTCATTTTGGAAACAACGGATTTTGTCCTTTTTCTATAGACGATTACTTTCAGAATTTTCAAGCTATAATTTTGAGACTTTTACAAAAGTTGCTCTATACATTTAGCTAACAAAATATGCAAATGAAATTTTGATATCTTTCATGCATGCGCAGTAAAAAATTATTTAGTAAACCTACTCATTTTTCATACAATTTTTATTATTTTTTAATTCTGATTACAGGGTACTGTGTGCAATGTTGTTTGTCATATTTTCTGAAAAAAATATTATTTTATATTAAGAACTCTGAAAATTATAAGGGGAAAACTTAGAAAAATTTGGGGCCATTTTTATAAAAACCTTAATTACTCTGCGAGTATGCATGCTATTTGCATAAATATGAACACAGTGTATTACAATAAGGCACTCAATCACAATCTAGAGTTTGAGCGCATTTGCTACATTAGTTTTGACAGGGTTATTCAAAAGATATTCATTTTTTTTAATTTGTTGACGGTCCCCTAGGCCGTTTCGGTAAAAAATCTTCACGGAGATGTATGACGTATACTATTATATTTATACACTAAGAGTTTCGAGATGATTCCTCATGTATTTTTCTAGATATTTAGTAAAATGTCTAAAATCGCAAGTGTCCAATAATCAATGGCAATATAGTGCATATTACGGTTTTTTTCAAATGAAATTTTTTTGATTCGGAATGGGTTCATATCCATGGAAAGTATTTTGTCCTGTTTAGATCCGGTTATTAGGTAGCTTTCATTACAAAAAGTAAAAAGTTACCTATTGCAGCCGGCCGGAGGAAAGCACTTCCGGAAAATTTTGGTATATTTTCACCGATCATGACCCCAGACCCTAAAATCACCCTCCGTTCAAATGTTGACCTATATATATATATATATATATATATGTGTATATATATATATATATATGATTTTTGTCATGCGATAACTAACGTATTTATGAACCGATTTGAATGAAACTTGATATGTACATAGTACATACAAATGTCTCGACCGAGTTCGTTGGCCAGCATCATCCGACATTTTGTTTCAAAATGTCGGACACAAATGTCGTGAAACAAAATGGCGGCTATTTTAATTTTTAAAAAAAAACATTAATTTAAAATTCAATGCGAAAAAATTAAAAGTTGAAAAATATTTTTCCTTTACGTGTTAGAACTTAAAACAACAATTCCAGAACACTTTTTATTTTGTCTAGATCTTAAAAAATGATTGAGTTATAGCACTTTGAATTTTTCTTATGGCTGACATTTTGAAATGATCTGATTTTTGTCACGTGATAACACGCGTATTTATGAACGGACTTGAATGAAACTTGGTATGTACATAGTACATACAAATGTCTCAACCTAGTTCGTCGGCCAGCATCATCAGCCATTTTGTTTCATAATGGCGGCCATTTTATTTTTTTTTAAATTTTAAATTTTAAATTAAATACGAAAAAATTAAAAGTTGAAAAATATTTTTCTTTTACGTGTTAGAACCTAAAACAACGATTTCAGAACACATTTTATTTTGTCTATATCTTAAAAAATGATTAAGTTATAGCATTTTGAATTTTTCTTATCTCTGACAATTTGAAACGATCTGATATTTGTCACGTCATAACACGCGTATTTATGAATCGATTTGGATGTACATAGGTGTGTACATAGTATATTTGGTGTGTACATAGTATATACTGAAGCCTGAATCGAGTTCGATACTCAGTTCCATCCGCCATTTATTTCAAAATGGCGGTTATTTAAAATTTTTTATAAATTTTAAAATTTAAAATTAGGTACAAGAAAGTGAGAAATTGAAAAAGATTTTTCTTTTGTGCATTTGACCTTGATAAAAAGATTCAGAGCATTTTTTGTTTCGTCTGTATCTTACAAAATGGCTGAGTTATCGCATATATATATTAATCGATTTCAATATGAGTGTGCATGTGCACCTGAATTAAGATTTCGACTAAGCTCATAATGAGGTTCTACTAATATAACTTAATTTAAAATAAATAAATGAATATATAAGTATATGAAAGCTACCTCTTCCTCCCGGCACTGCCGGAAGGACTATAGTTATTTGGAATAATTTTGTTCGTTTCAGAAATGACTCTGTTCATATTTCAGAATTTTTCAAATTAAATTTTTAAGTTCGGTTCAAATTACATGTATACAGAAATTCTTTTGTTGCAATTGGATCGGATTGTGGTTCATTGGAATATTTTTGTCCGGTTCAAATTTGCTTCGGGTCGTCAGATTTCAGTTCTTTTCATATTCAATTTTTAGGTTTCATTCGGGTTGCAATTTTGTTTGGATCAGATTGGCTTATGTGTCATTGGAATGATTTTGCCGAGTTCATACTTGATCCAGGTCAAAATAATAATATCACTAAATGTCTTAAATTGTTATTTCATTTTCAAACCCTCTTGACTAATATGTCTATAGGTTTGATGACGGATGTTCCTTCGGATATAGGTTTGTTAAGAAATGAGTGCACTCCCGTACGTGAAAAGTGTAACTAATATATTTTACAGACCGTGCGCAACTTGCCTTTATTTTGGTGAGACAAACAGCAGCGAGCCGAGTAAGAGGGTCTTATAGATCACAATTGGGGTCTTAATCGAGTAATGGTTACCATTATTTTCGAATAGAAATTTCAGAAAATTTTGTAAATTGCTATTTGTATCCCCACCCTGACGGGCAATATATCTACGGATACATTGGAAATCTGAGTATCGTTTGGATTTGTTTACGAATGTGTGTTCTTCATGGTGATGGAAAGTGAAACTGAAACATTCCGAAAAGCGTGCTTAGCACGCCTTCTATATCCGGCTGCGGATGGCCGTAGTCCGTGTCGGATGTTTTACGAAACATAATGCACCCCGAGGCGATGGAAAGTAAAACTAAAGTATTTTGTACCACGTTATTGTTAGGATATTGAGTTTATAGTTAATATTAATCTAAAATTTGGTTATGGTTAGGTAACAGTTATGTTGCAACTAGGTTGCATTACGTTTATGGTTAGTCTTAGGTTATATTTAATTTCCGGTTAGGTTACAACTAGATTATGGTTAAGTTATAGTTATGTTAAGGTTAAGTTGCAGTTAAATTATGGTTAGATTACGGATAAGGTTACGATAAGGTAACGGTTAGGTTACGTTTATGTTATATTTAATTTAAGGTTAAGTTGCAGTTAGTTTACAGATAGGTTATGGTTACTGTACAATTAGGCTACGGTTAGGATTTTGATCACAAAGTGAACATTACGCATGCTTTGGTTAAAAATATAGACTTATTTTTGTACAATCGCTCTAAAATTATAATATTATATACAATCTTTTAGCTAATCATCGATTAACAATTTCATTCACGGTATGGTCGGATTCAAGAGTGATATAATTAGTTTGAAATTCAAAACTTTTCACTTGGGATTTATGTGAAAAAGTAATTATTTATGTGATTTAGCCGTAATTTTTCCGTATAAATATAACACTTTAAAACGAAAATCACGCAATCACTGCACACATATTTCCTCCCGCGTTTCCCCTTGCAGTCATTTCGAATATTTTTACTGCTAAATATTAGTTGCTTTTTTTAAACCGATTTTTCACACCGTTAGCGGCCACGTATTCTAACAATGTATTTCCCCATATTTCGAGTTAAAGATAAAATCATCCAAATTTCAAGGTCGTTTAATATTATTTTTGTGGACCCTGGCAACTAGTCTAACTGAATGATAGTTTAGCAGTGATAGATTTAACCTAGTATCCTAAGTTTGTGGATAGATGATGATAGATGTTTCAAATACATGTTTAGATGCGATATAGGAAGTGCTATATAATAGCGACTGAAATCACAATAGATTTTAGCATATATGGTTTACAAGACAATTTGACTTACAGAAAATATATCAGATTTACAATCCGCTGTCAAAAAGTCTATTTCTGAATTAAAATCACTTATCATCGTACCGGTTGGTTTGATCAGTGGGGATATGTTTGTAAAAAGTAGGGAATGAACTGATATACCAAAGGAACATTTACAAAGTAGCGTAAAGCAGGTACATTGATTACTTGACAAATAAATGTAGAAGGGGGGGGATTGTGTAGGTTTCACTATGTGATAATCATGTTTAGTCTCATGTTTAGCTGCGTCAGTATAAAAAAACGGAAATTTCGACAAAATATTATAAAAAAAACTATTAAAATTTCGTTAAAAAAATGCAAATTTCAAAAATAATGCCACACACGCACATATACACAAAAACGCATTTTTTGTCAAATAGTCGTTGGAAAATACGAATTGCAAAAATGTTTGCAGGACAATCGTTAACTTCTTGAAAAGATCTGCGGAAAATAAAGATTTCCTCAAAAAATCCCGAAAGAAGTCAAAAATTTCGTCAAAGGATCACAAAAAAAATACTTCATCAAAGGATCGCGAAAATGCGCTAATAATTTCGTTTAAGTATCAAAGAAACAATGTGAATTTAGGTAAAAGATTACAAAAGAAATGCGAATTTTACTGAAGGATCTTAAAAAAAAAAACTCAATGATTTCTCAAAGAATTACGAAAACTAGACGCTGGGGGTCACCACCCATCATGGATATACAAAATATAAAATATGAAAAAAAAAAACATGCGTAAAGTATTTTTAAAATGCATCGCTATTCCAAAATAAAATTGAAACGTATATATAAATATTCTTAACAAATAGTAATGATCTATTAATGACTCGCAGAAGAACCAATTTCCACAAATTACATAAAACGCCAAACTACTAAAATAGTACCGAAATGCATAAAAGAAACATCCTTATAACTCCAAAAATTATAATCATATTTTCTAACAATTTACTGAATCGGATTAAACGTCTCATTTCCAATTAAAATATATCTTTGAATTAAAATTTGAAACAAATACAAGGTCATGAAAAATCGAAGAACTTGGAAAATACGATTAGAAAAATCTCGGCAAGTAATAATCCGATTTACTTCGTTCTTTATTCAAAATTTGTGTTATTTTATTGCCTTTTGCGAAAATTTTTATATGCCTTTCATCAGAACGAATTTTTCGAGAGTCCGAAAAATATAATTGCGGATAATGGAAATTATTGATACTAAATAGGCTTCGTCCCATTTTTACATACTGAGTACATACAAAATTTCAAGTCTCTATCACAATTTGTTCAGGAGATAGAGCGTTTACAAACACAGACAGACGGCGGGAATTTTTTTTTTTTTTTTCTAAAAGTATGTATGTTTTTCGGAATCTCCGGTGTTTGAAACGTGTAAATCCGTCAAAAAAATGTTTCGATTTTCAAAACAATAGTAAGATTTACGCTATACTATGTAAAATGGGTAAGTAAAATGAGCGACTTTCCCCGACGGATCGTGGTAAATCTCCCTATTGCAGTCAGAGGATTGCAAAAAAAACTTGATTTTCGTCAAAAATCGCAAGAAAAAATGTCGAATTTGCTAAGGACTGTGACTTAAAAGCCTAAAATTAGTCGCAAAATGAATAATTTAGTCACCATGTAGCGATTAGTGATCGTGAATCTGCACTTATAATGTTCAAACGTAGTAAATACTGAAAATTATATTTCAGTTATGTGATAAGGTTATTTTTGGTACAGTTTAAAATGTTAACATTACAGTTTGTTATTTTATATACTCTAAACAAAAAATATATTAACGATCATTCGATACGCCATAATTTTTTTTTAACTAAATCTGTTAAAAACGGATGATGATATTAATAGTTATTAGTATTAAAATAAAATACTAATAAATACTCCAGGAAGTATAGTATTGTTACGAATTTTGTAAATAGTTAGTGTTTGTGCTGTAAAATAATGTAAATAATCTTATTAACACTAGAACGCCCGGATGGAGTCGATTCGACTCTAATCATATAACTAAATTTCAATTCGAACCAGAAAAATTTTCTTGAAATAATTTAAATCTAATCCACGCAAATTTACGTTAAATAAATCAATTAAATAATTTTGAATAAAAATTCTGGTGAGAAATATTATTTTCAAACTTCAGTAGAATTTCCGGGCGTTCTAGTGTTAAGCTCCATTTCTTTACTAATATTAGTTTTCTGTCTGTTAGTTTTTTAGCTTGATAACATTGTCTCTGTTATCAAGCAAACTTGTCTATTATTTTCAGTGAATGTCTATGGCAGCTTTGTGAAATATTAGAGATATCGCCAAGTTGGTGACAAACTTGGAGATTGTTGGCGAAGGTAACCCTTCCCTACTCTATGGTAACCCCCCCTATTGATATACTGATACATTGAATGTTGTTCCGTGGATTTTTCGAGATGGTTCTAGAAATTTCCTGCACCTGCTGCGAGCCTATATAAGGAGAGCGATACGAGCTGTTGTGGTTATTATTTATCAGTCAGTCATTGAGTGAGCTACGATTAAGCGAGTTTGCTTGAGCTTTATTTACGTTATTTTGAATGTGATATAGTGTTGAGACTTTGTATAAAGAGTCTCTGCGACCTATATTTGTACTTGTTCGATAGATTTGAACAGTTATTTTGGAATATCTAGTAATATTTGTGAGTTTCGAAGACTCTGTTGTTCTGAAGATCTGTAAATAAATTATTTTCTACTTTTCTAAGAGAAAAGAGTTTGACGTTGTCTAACCATAAGATCGAAAGAACCCTATATACGCTGTAACATTTGGTGTCAGAAGTGGGATTCGAACCCACGCCCACATTCGTGGACCAGAAAAATGTTCCGTGCTGGCCATCTGGCCGTCTGTCTGCGCTGTAACTGTCGTAAATATATTCCGATATTCATGAAAGTTTTGGACGTTAATGACGTTTATTCGAGCACAAACTGTATTGAAAATGAAGTTTCTGCCACGATATTACATTATGGTCTATGGGGAAAAATCGTTTCAAATGAATTTTAAAGATGTTACACCCAGTCAAACATCTTGAAATTTATATGCATCTACAAAGTGCACGAAAATATATATTTTGAAAAGTATGCAGCGAAAAGAATATTTATTATTCATTTACAGGTCCACACAAAAGAATTCCAGTACATAATAATAAAGGGGGGATTGTTTCCGACATATTTTAATTATGGTAAACTATTTCACATATAATCAAATTGACATACGTTGCTGAGGATTAATATGAGTTATTTCATGTATAATGTGTTGTGCATAGCATTTACAGGGACACACAAAAAATTTCAAATATTATATTCTATCTGAAGTCCTGTATATTATGGAAGATTGCTATTAGATGGATGAAATGCATTTTTAATTATGATATACGCTTTTAAGTTTCACTAGATGTATGCATATCATATGATTTATATAAATGCTAATTGTTACACGATTTACATATAAAGGGTTATGCAAAATATCTCGGAAAGGTTACTGAATATGAGCGTAATTTAAAAGGTGGTTTTTAAATGTTATGCCTTTTTACAATAAAATGCATTTAGTTTACTAAGAAATGTTTGTAGAATATAGATAAAATGATATACAGGGTAGAGCAAAGAACTGGATACATGATTGCCTTTGAATGATGATTTCTAGAAATATGATTTAAGTAGTTTAAAGAGATTTTTGTTAAACTAAACTTCAGCAAAATACTTTCATGTATTAAACAAACTATGTATTTTACAGGGCTAAACAAAAGTATTCTAGTATCTTTCCATCTATTAGTATAAATTGCTGAAAGGAAAATTTCAATTAGACGTTTTCTTGTGAAACTGAATTTTACCATTATATAGTCTATATATTAGCAGACAGATCAAATGCAGGGCTTTTGAAAAGTATTAGAATGCATATTTGAATATGAACAATAATACGTTATTTCTCTGGATAACGAAGTTTTGTTAAAGATTTCAAGAAGAGTTAGAAAGTACTTCATAATCTGTGCTTAACGCATGATTTTTCTAACTTGTTTATCTATATTCTGTGATTAAACTAATTCTGTTAATTGACATATTAAAGACATAATGAATAAATGTCCATTGTGCTAATTTTTGTGCCTTTTGTTTAGAAAATTATATTACAAGGTGAAGAAATACAAGTTAGAAAATTAAGCTGCATTATATTGGCGCTAAAAACTTACAACTTATTTTTCTTTTAAAGTAACGGAATAGAATAATAAATAAAGAATACTGACCAGTTAAACTGATGGCATTGAGCTCACAAGCTACAAATACTAATTGTACATTAAAGCCTTATATTTTCAAGGGTTAATTCCGTTCGAAAAAAAATTAAGAAGGGGAAACAGCTCTCCCTTTTCCTCTTTTTTTATACTTAATCATTGAACCTCCTATACTATCAAAGGCATGCTTTATCATATAAAAAATCTATATCCAAAATTCAGAGCAAATGAGATAATTCTTAATAAAAACCCATTTAGCATTTATATAATTTAAAAGGAGTTATCCCCCTCTTTTATACTTAACCATTAAACTTCCAAAACTATTCAAACATTTGAACGAAATCTGAAAATTCTGCTTGAAAAACTCATTTATATAAATTAAGGGGGGGGGGCATTAGAACCCCTGTTCCCCCTATTTATACTTATTCAATGAACACCTAATAACAGTCACGGAATCGCCTCATCAGAATGATCCTAATCTAAATTTAGAACGAAAACTTAATTCTGCATGAAAATCCCTTTTATATCAACTACGGGGAGGGGCATGAGCCCTCCGTTCCCCCTCTTATACATATCGAATGAACTCCAAAAACTAATCAGGGAAGCGCCTTGTCAGTATATACCTACATACAAAATTTCAAGTGGATCGGATATTTTTATCATGAGTTATCGCGTTACGCACGAACGTACGAACGTACAAACGTACATACAGAACGGACGGACACATAAGCTCTCAAGCTATGATAGCGTGTGAGCTAAAAAGTCAAAAAGAAGTCCGCTCAAAGTTCCTTTTTTGCGTGAACACGTGATTTCCACTTACTTCATATGTAATGTTGAGAAATAGTTCTTTCTCATAAATCCTTGATTATTTGCTGTAATTTCAAATGATATGTTTTCAGCTCGATTTTGCAACGTTTAAATATAATTTTGTATGATTATTTGTTCAATTTAATTTATTTGGAAAATAAAATTATATTTACAATGCGTAATGACAGTCACATTTTAATTGATTGAGTGATTTATTTATTTAACATTTGAGGGGAATGACACATCTTCAACAATTAGATCATACTCAATTAGGAATAATTTGAGACACACCTCGACCCTCTTATTTTTTTAATTTCTATGTTATTGTTTTCATCTACATTTTTGAATTGTACAAATGTTAAATTCTGATTAAAATTACTATAAATAAAGTATATCTATAATAATAAAGAGACAAATATGTTTGTGTCAGCGCTGTTCCGAAGAGACTGTTGTACGTAGAGTTACAAAACTTAGAGTGAAGGTACCTCTATACATGTAGTTTTGCACTTCGAAGCCCGATTTTCGATTTTTTGATTAAATTTTTTTTGTTTAATTTTTAGCTTTCTTTAGGCGATATTTCCACATTAAGGAAGCGAATAAGGTTTCGTTCTTTTCACCAAATATTGTAATTTTTTTTCTCTTTTTAATAAAGTTTATTCGGAATTCCGACATCGATTTTTAAATTTTTAATGAATTTTTTATGCAATTTTTAGTGTTTTTTCACATTTTGCGGCTGTTTTTTGATATTGACAAAAGGAAAATTGTTTCGAACTTTTAATGTAATGCACAAAATTTTATTTGCTGCGATTTTTAGATTTCAACGATTTTTAATTCGATTTTGAATGCGATTTTTAACGATTTTCCGAGTTTTTTTTTTTTTTTTTTTTGCTTTTAGTATTTATTTTTTCCATAGTTTTTCTATCAAAAACTTGAATTGTTGAGAATGTAATAGGTAGAATTTTTTTGCGAAATCTACCTAAAATGTTAGAAGTTTAGGTACGACTATTTTTTTAATAGGAATTTCATCAATTATCTTAAATTCTTGCTTAAGACCGCCACCCCCTCGAGTAATATATCTCCTGATAGGTTTTTTAACAGAGTTTCGTTTAGATGTAGTTTTGATAAGAATAGAGTGCGCTCCCTGGTGGTGGAATATGGAACCAACAGACAGCGATTTTGTTAAAATTCGGAAATCTTACAATATGATTTGTTTTAAACTGTAAGACTGTTTATAATACATGATAAAAAAAATTTAAATGGTGTAACATATTTCAGGGTGCGAAAGGACAGGGGAGCGAACAAAATTAGGAAATGTAACAAGAAGACCTGTTTGAAACTTTAAGATAGCTTATAATACATACTAAAAATTTTTAAATGCCGACGATGTCCTGGAGAGACTGCTGCACGAAGAGCTACAAAATTTTGGTGGGAAGCTCCTCTATATATGAAGTTTAGCACCTCGAATGCCGATTTTTGATTTTTTAATATAATTTGTATGTGATTTTTAGCAGGTTTTTATAATGTTTCGAGGCGGTTTTTCCCCATTAACGAAAAGAATGCGGTTTCATCCTTTTAACCTAATATATTGATTTTGCTCTCTTTTCAATATAATTTATTTGGATTTCACGTAATGAATTTTGGATTTTTAGTGAATTTTTAGTGCAATTTTAATGGTTTTTTTTTTCGTATTTTGCGCTGTATTTTGATATTAGTAAAAGGAATTTTGACTCAAACGTTTAGTTTAATGTACTAAATTTTGACTACAAACATAGACATGCGAAGATAAAACTTCACCCGACCCAAAGTTTCAATTTGGCGCCCCCCCCCCCCTTGAACTTTTTTTGTGATAAACCAAAAATGACGTTGGTAGTATAAATTTGGCGCCAATTAAATTTCCGTGCCCAGGGTAATCGCCCCTTTCGCACGGTGTTCTCTGCTAAGACTCATGAATTTCAACGATTTTTTATTTTATTTTTTTGATGAATGTTTTTTGATGCGATTTTTCGAGATTTTTTTGCGTTTGATGTCGAATGTTCGTCATTCATGAAATATTTCCAATTACAATGTTTTACAATGTTTTATTAGAATAAATTTTTAACCCTGCTATTTTTAAATATTAGTGACTTTTTATACATTTTTCAAAGCGATTTTTAGCAAGGTTTTTTTTCCGAGTTCTATGGTAATTTTTGATATTCGAAAATAAAAATTGATCATTAAACTTTTAATCGTATGTAATTTTAGAGATTTTTAATGCGTTTTTTAAACGATTTTTCGCGTGTCGCATCGCTTTTTTATCATCCATAAAAGATTTCCGTGTAATACATTATTATGCAGTCGATCAATTTCGCCAAATTACATAAATCATCAAACGACTCGCCAAACTATGCAAAATGATGTAATTTTTATGTTAAATAATGAAAGGACAGATAAATTAGGAAAACATTAATAAAATACAAATTAAACAACGAAGTAAAAATCACTTGATGATGTAACAAACATGTGTAACGCGTTTAATGTCAAGAGAATTTGACATTTACGATCAACCATTATTGGCGTTTAATCTTATAGTTTGGAAATTAGTTTCTTGACCGACCGGATAATCAAATAGCACTGATTTCTGATTAGAATGTTTTATCCATTTGATAAAATTCTGATTACTGCCATTTAAAAGTTAACTAGCGATTTTTAGTGCATTTTTCAGTGCTTTTTAATGCAGTTTTCAATGCTATTTTTAATTAACTTTTTAATGCGATTAGTACCATTTTTTTCGATCCTCAAAGTAATGTTTAAACAATTAAGAAAGGAATTTGGTTTCAAATTTTTAAACTAATTTAGTAAATTTCACCATCTACATTTTTTTTAATTTTGTCTATTTTCAATGCGATTTTTGTATACATTTTGTATTCTGTCGACTTTTTTGAAATTCATGAAAAATGTGATTGCTATGTTTTACCCGACTACAATAAATTTTAATTCTCGGGATGCATTTACATTTAGCGATTTTTAATGATTTTTTCAATTATTTTTTTAGTGGTTTTTAGAATTTCATGGCTATTTTTTGAAATTTGAAAAGGAATTTAATTTCAAATTTTTATTCTTACTCTTTTACAAAATTTTGCCACTTACGAATTTTGAAATTTAGCAATTTTTAATGCGATTTTTAGCAATTTTTTTATTATTTTTTACATTTATCGTCAATTTTTTGCCATTCATGAAAGTTTTCCAATTGCAATGTTTTATCCTTAGATACCCTAGCTCTAATGTAGTTGATTTTTCCATATATCTATAATTAATGCAATTTTTCGAGATTTTCTACGCTTTGCCCCGATTTTTTATCTTTCGTAAATGATTTCCGATTACAGTGTTTTACCCAAATACAGTAAACTAGCTGCCCTTGGCGATCAGGTTGGTTTCCCTTGAATGCAAACTAACCATTAAATCATATTTCTTTTATTCATAATTTATTTTAATTGCTTAATTTTTTGCTAAATTAGAAGATTCTGCCACAGAAATCGACACAAGATGTCATATAAGCACCACATTGGTGCGATTGCAACAAAATAGCAATTATATGCGCTTCACATGGTAACCCGGCTATTGTTACTTATTTATAAATAAACTGTTTGTTTATTTTTATTTCATTTTTTAAAAAGATATAAATTGTTTTACTCTATAATTATTAACTAAGTTTTTTTCTTATTTATGATTATTCCCTTTTAAAATAATAGAAATTAGTTAAAAAATATGCACGTAACTGGTTTTCGCCAAATTCGCGCCAGAGAAACAGCGGACCAATGTGGTGCCTATATGACATCTGTGCTGACATCTGTGATATTTAGCAATTTGTTTAGTTCCTTGGCGATTTTTTGCCATTTGTAAACCTATTTCGATTTTAAACTTTTTGCCTAATATAGTTATTTTTCGATTGCACTATTTTAGCATTTAATAGGATTTTCGACGTTCCATGGCAACATTTTATTATTCATGAATATTTTTTGATTACACCCCCCCCCCTTCATATTAGGTTTTTAGACATTGACTTCCTAATATTTAGCGATTTTTAATGCAATTTTCAATGTGATTTTTAGCCATTCTTCAAGTTTCGTAGCGATTCTTTGACATTCGGAAATTGATTTCGATTTCAAACATTTTCTTTCATATAGTTAATTTTCGGATTCAGTATTTTATCTTTTAACAGTAAATTTTTTACCCTAGCGATTTTTTAATATTTTGTGATTTTTAATAGTATTTTCAGTGCAATTTTCGAGCTTTCACATTTTTTGACATTTTTCAAAGGAATTCGATTTCAAAATTCTAGCCGAACAGGAATTTGGTTTCAAACTTTTAATCTTTATGGTAATTGTTTTGCTCTCCTATTTTGATCTCCAGCGATTTTTAATACAATGTTTTAGCTTTTTTTGTTTGTTTGAGTTGACGGCGATTTTTTGATACGGAAAATGAATTCGGTTTTAAACTTCTTTCAAATATGAAAAATTTTCTCCTGAGCAATTTTTGCTACATTGAAGGTTTTTATTGCGATTTTTTAAAATTTTTATTCGCATTTCACTGCTTGCCATTTTATTACACTAATTAGATTCAAAACTTTTATCCAAATAGAGTAAATTTTTAGTTCCGTGATTTTTTAAATGTTTGCCCTTTTTTAAGCAATGTTTACGTTTCTTTGCGATCCGTTTCGATTTTTTAGACGTTCGATTTTCGACTGAATGTAGTAAATTCTGTCCTCTTTTCTTAAACTTTTCGACTGAATGTAGTAAATTCTGTCTTCTTTTCTTAAACTTTTAGTCTTTATGACAATTGTTTTGCTCCTCTTTTCTTAAACTTTTTGACTGAATGTAGTAAATTCTGTCCTCTTTTCTTAAACTTTTCGACTGAATGTAGTAAATTCTGTCCTCTTTTCTTAAACTTTTAGTCTTTATGACAATTGTTTTGCTCCTCTTTTCTTAAACTTTTTGACTGAATGTAGTAAATTCTGTCCTCTTTTCTTAAACTTTTAGTCTTTATGGTATTAGTTTTGCTTTCCTATTTTGATTTCCAGCGATTTTTAATGCAATGTTTTAGCTTTTTTTGTTTGTTTGAGTTCACGGCAATTTTTTTTTATACGGAAAAGGAATTCGGTTTTAAACTTTTTTCTAATATGAAAAATTTTCTCCTGAGCGATTTTTGCTACACTGAAGGTTTTTATTGCAATTTTTTAAATATTTTATTCGCATTTCACTGCTTGCTATTTTATTACACTAATTAGATTCAAAACTTTTATCCAAATAGAGTAAATTTTTAGTTCCTTGATTTTTGAAATGTTTGCCATTTTTAATGCAATGTTTACGTTTTTTCGCGATCCGCTTCGATTTTTTAGACGTTCGATTTTCGACTAAATGTTGTAAATTCTGTCCTCTGTTCCTCTAAGTTTATTCAAATTTCGAAATACAATTTTTGAATTTTGTTTTATATTTTTATAAACTTTTTAATGCTTTCGCAATTTTGTAAGATTTTTCCACATTAAAAAGCATCCAGTTTCAATTTTCTAGCCCTTCTCTTTTCGATTAACGTTAAACGAAATTCGTGCAACAATTTTTAAGTATTTCGAGATTTTTATTTTGAAGGTTTTTTTTTTTTTTTTTTTTTTTTTTTTTTTTTTTTTTCATAATTCTTGCTGTTTTTTGACGAACCCAAGCAACGCCGGGTAGATTAGCTAGTAACTAATAAAATACGGTCAAACATAAATTTAATGATAAATGGAACATATATATTTATAAAAGTTAAACAGAAAATAGATAGTTTTACAGAATTTTACAACTTTACTTAAATTACTTTAGTGTACCGAAATAAAACATTACAACAAATGACTTTATTGATAATTATTCTTTTAAAATTTCATTATCAAATTATCGAATTTCCATTTCCATTTTAATTTTCAAGATTGTCGCTGAAAATTTTGACAGATTAAATCTGGGAAATTAATAAAAATAATAAGCATCGCGTTTCGTATTTTAATTCGAATCAAAAGAGGTATATAATAGTCAGGAAAAATTTATCTTATTTGAATGTAAATTTCATAATTAAATAAATTATTATTTCATATTCCATGGAAGAAAAATAAATTAAATATGATTAAATATTTGAGTGATTAATTTTCTGAAAAAATTCATACCTTTTTATTACAGTCTAAATTATATGCAAAATCCATGGATGCATGTAATATAACATGTAAAAGTAAATATTTCTATAAATTTTCTCAACTATATATAAGTCCAAGAGCCGACAAAACAAAAATCTAAGGTATCGGGCACAAGAAAAAAACCCTTTATTTCATAATAATAATAAAAAAGAGCAGTAATAATTTAATCTAATGATCCGTGTCTGCCGGTAACGAAGTGGTGCATAAGCCAAAAATAATAAAATGAGTGGTTTACACGTACAATCATGTCATACTTTTGACTGTACGGCAAACATAATGCTAAACCTACGAGCCAACCACTAGTGTATTAATTTTTGGCTTATACACTACTTCCGTTTCAGCAGACATCTATCATTAGATTCCCCCTATTACTATTCTTTCATAAAGTAAAAGTTTTTTTCTTGTGCTCGATAACCTTAGGTTTTTGTACTGCTGGCTCTTGGACCCAGTGGCGCCAACTTACATGGGCCCGTGGGACCTGAGCCCACCCAATAATTTTGAATTCTAGCATATCCGATTTTCATTGTTCTATCTCGTTATTTATTTCAGGATTATTTTATTGTTTATTTTTTCTTCTTGGACAAAACTTATTTTGTCAATGACCGCGAGTTTTAATTTTCAGACTGACACTCATAAATCCAAAATGACTAAAATGTAAATGTTTAACTTTCTAACGTTTCAATTTGTAGTCACGTTCATGATATGATGATATTACAATAAAAATTACTGTTTTTACAAGGAAAAACGCATGAGGATATGATTTTAAAAAATTGCAACTATATTAAAACATGATAACTTGACTTAAAAGTTTCATCTTTCACCAGTTGTCCACCTTTCAAAGAAAAACAAACTAGTTGTATCGTTTTACCAAACTATCATTGAGTACCTCCCAATATTTTTGAACCATCCCAATATTTTTCAAAAGCTGGCGCTTCTGCTTGGACTGACACATCTCTACCAGCAGTTCCCAACTTTTGACTCGCGAAGAGTATTTTGGTAGACCGCGGAACAATCGACGATTAACACAAAAATGTATCTTTTATTTCATCTGTTTGAGAAAATATCGACAAATGCAATATTTTACAACTGCAATAATCAGGAAAGTTATATATGATTTTGAAATTTGAGATTAAAAACTCCCTCTCAGCATGTTTTTTCAACTCAATTTCACATATTTAGTTATTTGTTTTCGTACTAAGGAAATGTCAGGAATAGGGTACATTATAAAGGTTGTAATATTTTATGAGTGACTGTGATTGTTGCACTTTTTCTCAGTCCATACAACTTTGAAGAATGTTTATGTTAGTATGCTGTCACTACAGATATAACTTGGTGATATCGGACACTTTATGAGAAGGATTGTCAAAAGAATGTTACACTTAATCATTTGAAACAAACGGACAATTTATTTATAAATTATTTTCTTATAACAAAATAATATTTACAATTAAGAGCTTGGGTATAGATAATCCGGTTTGACATTAAATTAAATACCGCAAATACTTTTTGCATACTCAGTTCACTTAATAAAACATCTATATCTTTCTGACACTACGTTTGTTAAAACGGGTTTATTGGGGATCATTCTAGAACTTCTCGACACGCTAATCATATACGCCAAAAGCCTACGCTCCGAACGGAGCATCAACCACATCCGTTTGGCGACCACGCACCAAACTGATTCTGTATCAGCTCTCATAACACCAGAACACAAAAAAGGGCTAAATTAGTGATGGGCGTTTTCGATTTTTTAAATCGATTTAATCGATACTACGGCCAACTCGATTTAATCGATACTTTAAAATTTTTAATCGATTTCTCTGAAGGTAATATAATTTTCATTTTCCTTCAAATGTCGAAGATAAAATAGACGGATGTGCCAATTCCATAATTTCAGTGTAATAGTTTCTCAGGTAGAAGAATTAAAGAAACCTCAGAACCCCCCCCCCCCCCTGCAAAATAGCGTTTTTTGTTGAGTGATGTACACCAAAAATTGATCAGGATCAATTTTTATTAAGTACCAGCTGAATCTGAATTTTGATGAAAATCCATGAAAGCGCGAGATACAGCTATTGCGAAATCTTAAAAAATGCAGCATATCAGCCCCACCCGTAGGGCAATTTACACCAAGAACTAAATAACACTAATCTATGTCAGAAATTTACTAAATCTGAATTTTGGTGAAAATTCGTTCTTGAGATAGCGCTATTGCGTAAATCATGAATAATGCAGTATAGCAGTGCCATCTCTTAAGCGATTTCCACCAAAATGTAATTAGCATAAAATAATATCAAGGACTAATTGAATCTAAATTTTTATGAAAGTCCGTGCATTAGTTCTTGAGATAAAGCTAAAATAGAAACAGGGGCGTGCGAAAAGAGAACTGCGCCCGGTTCAAAGTTCCAATTTAGCCCCCCCCCCTATTAACTTTTTCTTCTGATAGGCTAGAAGTGATGTTAGTAGTAAAAATTTGGCGGCCCCTAAATTTCCATGCTCGGAGCGACCGCTTCCTTTCGTCCCCCCCCCCCTCCCTTTCACATGGCGCTGAGTGGAAATTGTGAAAAAGTCAGTATAGCAGCGCCATCTGAGAAGCTATATACATCAAAATGCAAAAAACATCAATTCATGTCAAGGACTAACTGGATCTAAAATGTGATGGAAATCCGTTCATTCGTTATTCAGATATAGCTGTTGCGCAAATCGCAAAAAATGCAGCATAGCAGTGCCACCTGTTAGGCTATATGCATCAAAAATTAATTAAATTCAGTTTATATCAAGGTCAAACTAAATCTAAAGTTTTGTGGAATTCCCGGCATTTGTTCTTGAGATAGAACGGTCAGAAATTTTTGTCGTATACAGACTCACAGAGTGACAGACACACACACAAACAGATATTTCTTAAAAACCATGAAATCGTGTTAAAGACCTTCTAAAATATATAAATCCATCAAAAACGGGAAGTCAAAATTTTTCACGAATCTATTACTCTCTTCTTGTAAAGTTACAAAAGAAAGTAAAAATGTGAAATCGATTCTGCCCGTAAGATCGATCTTTAGATTCGATGTCGATCTTTAGATTCGATTTCGATCTTTAGATTCGATGTCGATCTTTAGATTCGATTTCGATCTTTAGATTCGATGTCGATCTTTAGATTCGATTTCGATCTTTAGATTCGATCTCGATTTTTTTTTTTTTTTTTTTTTTTTTTTTTTTTTTTCTAGGCTAAATCAGTGTTGAATGCAGGTATTTTTCTGAAATTCCGAAGGAAGGCATCATGTTTTACAGCTCTCTAAGAGAGGGGGAATCGCAATTTGTGCATTAAGAAGCATAAAATCTCATAACTTCTGGGGAGGGGGGGGGTAATCCCCTGCGGACCACTCCATTAATTCGACACTAGGTTAAATCGTTATATTTTTGTTTAGAAGTCCAGTTATTTGAAGTATTAGTTTATTATGTTTTATTTTTCAGGCTCGTCTCTTCTAATCCCCCTCCCCTTCCGCGTCAGATTTAACTTACAGAGCCGTTCGAAATATGTATACAGTTTCAAAAATGTCTAATTCTCGGCAAGGCCGTAGCTAAGGGGGCGCTATGGGCGGCTCAGCCCCCCCTAAAATATTTTGAGCCCGCCCTGGAAAAGATTTCAAGGTTACTCAATGAAGTTCTGTTCCCAAAAATTCAAAGGAAATTTTGTTCAAAAGTCAAATTTAGTTTTGAGATCCTTTTACAGTTTTGCAGAATTATTAAATTGCATCCAAAAAAAGCAATTCAACAATCCCTCATCCTATGAAGCTATGAAGCTAACATGATGTTTAATTTTCCACCAGTTATACACTCAAAATTTTCATCATCATATACTTTTCTTAATATAAAATGAAGTTATTACAACAGTTTAATAAGAAAGATAGTACCTACAGTGTAAATATGCACTCATTTATCTTTCTGTGTCAGAGAAAGAGAAAAAAAAATTGAGCCCCCCCCCCCTACAATCTCTTGAGCCCCCCCCCCCCCCCCTATAAATCACTTCTAGCTACGGCCCTGATTCTCGGTCTATTTCATTTTAGATCCACATTTTAAATCCTTGACAAAAGATAAATAAAGGGTCGCCCTTCCGCTCGTTTGGGGTTTATCTGCGCCCCGCCGGGGGCATGTTTTTTTGTTTCTTCAAAAGAAACAAAAAAAATTTTGAGGGGAGGAGGCTTGCACCCTCCCCCAATATACACCTTAAAATTTCGGTCATTTAATTCTCTACCATTTTTAACTTAAAAGTTTAAGCTACATGGCACCCTTAGAGCTGTGGACCCCTCCCCCCCCTGTCGATCACTTACCTAATTTTCTTATTTCTTCACTTCTAATTTAATTTAATCTTTAAAAGGCTATAACTTTGCTTCTATAGGAGTTACAGTGATGAGAAAAATTCTAGTATAGCTAACCATTTCTCGCCGTTCTTTTTGCTATTCCGGTTTTCCGGTTTTCCCTATAGGACCTTCTTTCGGGGGGGGGGGTCAGAGGGGGGTTTTTCTCATTTCTTGATACAATTTGTCTATTGAAAGCTTATGCTTCATACATTACAAATCTACCATAAGAAATTTTCTCCCATCATTTCAGGTCACGTTACGGACCCATAATGTGTTAAAATTTTAATTTTTCAAACTTCTTCGGAAAAAAAAAAAAAAAAAAAAACATTGATACATATCAGCGAAACTGGGGTTCGAACCCGCAATCGTTTGATTGCACACGTAATCCTTAAGCTTATTGGCTACCGAGTACTCAGCAGCGCTATTATTTCTTTAGATTGTCATCTTTAAATTCGTAATATCTTTTGAATGGAATGTCCGATTTGAATAATTCAAAGAGTAATCTACAGATATTGTAACAAGCATTAATACAAAATGATTTATTTGGATAAGGATCAAGATATCGATAGTATGGTCTAATTTTGGTTGATGTATTTATCGTGTTTTAAAATGTAAGAAAGTAGTTATAGTGAGTTAACTACAATAACTGGACATATGGTATCGCGCGTTTTTTTTTTTTTTTTTTTTTTTTTTTTTTTTTTTTTTTTTTTATAGATGTTAATATGTTCTTTAATATTATAGAACCTTTTTTTTCATTTTAAAGTATTTCTTGACGATTCATATATCCTAACGATTCAAAAAATACACACGTAATTGTTCAAGGTTTCACTTCTATCGGCACTCTCAGAGTGCCACTATTTTTTTTTTTTTTTATGTTCGCCCGTCCTACCGCCCCACGCCCTTCCTCACCAATCTTAACTTACAGGTTCGTTCAAATTATGACTGCGATTTTAAAAAAGTCTAATCCTCGTTCTATTTTGTTATAAATCAATATTTTGAAACCTCAACAAAAGATACATTTGGGCCGGGGTCGCCCTTCTGTCCGTTTGGGATTTACCTTGCCCCCCTGGGTGGGGGGCATATTTTTTGTTTCTTCCACACCATCTCATGTAACATATCGTTATAAAGCTTTTATCTCCTCGTTTTTTTCTATTACTACCCCTCTCTCCACCTAGTTACATGCTCTTGGCACTTTTTATAGTTTCAAAGAGTGCATATTCCCCGCGGGCCACCCCATGTATTCAACACTAAGTTAAACACTATATTTTTGTTTAGAAGCTCAGTTATTTGGGTTATTATTTAATTATGTTTTTTTTTTCAAGTTCGTCCGTTCTAATCCCTCGCCCCCCCCCCCTTCCTCCACAATCTTTACTAAATGGGCCGTTCAAAGTAGGCATGCAAATTTTAAAATGTCCAATTCTCGTTCTATTTTATTGCAAATCCTCATTTTGAAACTTCGACAAAAGATACATTTGGGCTATGGTCGCTCTTCCGTCAAGAGTGGGGTTTACCTGCCTCCTTGGGTATGGGGAATAGTTTATGTTCTTCCAAACTATTTCGTGTAACATTTGGTTGGCACTAGAAAAAAAAGTTTTTTTTTGTCTATATTCCTTATTTTCCATCCTAGTTACACGCTCTTGGCACTCTTTATATTCGGTTTAATGCCAAGTTACTCAGTGTTGTTATTAGTTAAGTTATGTCTCTCAAATTTGTCAAAGTTTTTGTGTAAGTGAGAACCATAAGTGACCATCATTTTAAAATTTAAAATTCTTATTATCCGGCTCTAAAATCTGCAATAGCTTAATTCTATGCTTCCCTAAATGGGGATGGGGGGTGGGGGGTGGGAGGCGGTAATTACGGTTCTACTGATTGTCTAAGCTTTGGAATTAGTAATTTGGATTTTCTCTGTGTGAACTTGAATATCGAAATATCGATTCTAGTATCGATTCTAAAACTGAGAAATCGATTCTTATCATGATCGATGTTGTTTTGTACGATATCGACTTTAATCGATTCTCAAAATTTCCAGAATCGCCCATCACTAGGCTAAATCTCTGATGGAAGGGACTAACTGTTTCAGTTTCCACCCTTGACTGAAGCATCCGTTTTTTTAATAGCAAAAGACTGACATTCATAGATACAATGGATTGTTCATTTGACGCTATCTAACTGCAGTACGAGAGATTAACTTCAAGATTTTTTTACAAAAATGTTACCTTAGAACTCCAAGTATACAAATGAGGATATGGATATAAGTAAAAATATAATATAAAATTTTAGTAATCATAAATAGCTAACTGCTAATTTATGTCAGAACCAGACAGTGATGTGAAGTTTAATATTGTTAATGTTTGTTCGCTTTTTTCTGCATTTAGTTGTAAAATTTGAAAGTTAAACTGCCCGCGTGATTTAGTTTGAAATTGTACTTGTTCAATTTTTGGGGGAAAGTTAAATTAGTTTACCGATAATTGGAAAAGTACGAAATTATAGCAAGTCAATATTTTTTAGACTCGAGTTTGAAGGAAGGAGATGTATATTAAGGTATGTTAATAATTTTATGCATATTTTGTTGTAATAATTTATATTAGCCATTTATTGTGTATTTCTCATACAAACGGGCATTACGAGTTTCGGGCATTTTTGAGATAGCTGCACAACTAGTTTGCTGTATTCATTTATTATTGTTATTATAATTTATTATTATTATTATTATTATTATTATTATTATTATTATTATTATATTGCTTTTTTTGCTTTTTACATACATTTATTGATTGCCGTTTTAACGAGTTTCGTGAGTGTTTCAGATTGCTATACAACTAGACTTCTGTATTCAAGGATATGCTTTTGGTTTTAACACGTTCGCTACCTCTCACGCAAAAGCGCGTGATATGGCGCCAACGTTAAGGGGCCACTCACGTGCCAGCGCGTGATGAGCCAATCACGCACTGGCGCGGGAAAATCTTTCACAGATTCTTTGTTATAAAAAAGTAAATCGGCTTCTGGGAAAAACACACTTCTACAGTGCGACATTAACTATCATCACATCTTCATGTAAGCGGCAGCGAACGTGTTAATGACTGCGAAGCATTCACATATTTATTTATTGACTGCTGTTTTAACTAATTTCGTGCACTTTTGTAACTGCTGTACACCTAGGATGGTGTATTTAATTATGTTTTGTTTGTTTGTTTATTTGTACAATTTAAATTGTTCGGTATTTACTCTGATACAGCTAGGTACTTTAAAAAATTGAATTGGAGCAATACTTTTTTCTAAAAGTTGTTGAGAAGGGGATGAGAAGTTAAATCGTTACTCTGATTTAGATAAGTAGCTTAAAAATTTCACAGTTATCAGTAAATTGTTGTTTTTTGCTTTATTTTGAATCTCCCAAAAATGCGCTTTTCTGCATTTCTAACTTCTTGATTCCAACAGTGAAATAATTTGAGGGGTGCTGATTCCAAAATGATGACGTAATAGAAAACATGTTTGGCGGCAGTCAAGAAAGTGAATCAACCACGTCATTTTTTAGGTTTTCATATTTTAGTTTGGCATAAAGTAGTTATTTGCGCGTTTCAGAATAATCGTAAATTAGGTGTGTGGGATTTTGTCATTATATATTATACGTGAAGTTTAATGCGTGACAATAGTTTTAAAAAATATTTTTGATATCTGTCACACAAATTGTATAAAAAAAATTAATATTTTTATGCAAAGTTTATTGTGTGAAAATTAATTTAAGCGTGAAATACTATATTGATCCATGTATGAGGTGAACATTGATTATAAATAAATATTAGGTACGTAAGTAGGGGAGACCGGGGCACGTTGCCCCAGTTTTTCTTATGTAATTTTTTTCGATACCTAAATTTTGTTTATTTTCAGATATAGTATTTTTTTACAATACCTAGTACATTTAACTAGTGAGGGAAATGCTTATTTTTAGTTAATATGAAATTTTAAGAACTTTATGAATTAAGTTATGGTGTGATGTCATGTGCGCCAACCTACCCCATACACGGGTAGATTGGCCCATTGCGTAAGGCACATTGGACTGCAATGCTCTTTTTTATTGTTTATTTAGAAGTTAAATAAAATTCCTAATAGTGAATAGGAACTTTAATGCATGTATATAAAAAATATTTGCAAATTAAGTTTATAAACAGAGGGACCATTGCAGTGAATGCATTCAAAATATAATCCATTAACCTCTTTTCGAACACATTTTACATAAGCCCAACGTTTGCAACTCACGCACTGGATCCATTCTTCCCCAGGCATACTTTGATTAAACTCTTTCAGACAACGTAGGCAGATATCGTCTTCGTCTTCCTCATAGTCACTTTCTTTAATAAATTTCTTCTTCCTTTTTTGACGGTTCAAACCACTACATCCAGGCTGTGAGGGATCAAAAGGTAACAAAATCTTTTTCACAGATTGCTTTCTTTTGCGTTTTTTGGTCTGATTTCTTCTTTTAATATCATTATTAATTTTGGCACTATTTCTTTCTTCAGTTGCCTTTTGTTGTTGTTCAAGAACTAATTTGACAGGGTGTCTGTGAGGACTGCAGAAGTTTTCTTTATTCTATTCGAAGCATTTTTCTTCCTTAGCTCTGCCTTTTGGGATGGTCTAATGTCCTCAGGTGTTGGAGTTGTCTTGCATGGAGCAGGAAAAGGTGCGGTAGGCACATCTATAGAAATAGGCCTACCCATAATTACCTGGGTTTCATTAGAAGCTTCACCAATTGCTTTGTCGTGCGCGCTTGAAGGCTCTCTTCTATCACTGACATACGAAGGCATGAAATCATAGTGAGTAAAAACATTCCTATTGAAAGGGCATATTCCAGTTATCTGAAAACTTGATGTTATATTAACTGGATTTATTGCATTGGGAAGGGCAGTTTTCACAATTCCCGGAATATCGTAGATGGTCATAGAGCGTCTATTAGTTGTTACCCAACCATCACAGGCTGAATTAACACATTTTTTGAATGGGCCATAAACTGTACGGTCCAATGGCTGTAGCTTATGGCTACAATGGGCCGGGAAAGACCGGCCAACATGACCCAACGTGAGTGGGCCAACTTGCCACCTCGCCATGTTTGAAATACTGTTGCTATTCTACACATATCTTAACAACATTTAATATTTATTGTTACATCAAAAGAATCATTATAAATTGAACTTTCAAAATATTACTCACTTTTGTTCTCGTGAAGTATCACTTGAGAGCATTAACATTTTCTGCACACTAACGAAAATTTGCTTCGAGATCAACTAAATCGAAAAATCAACGTTGTTTTTAGTTTGCTTTTGTTAAGAAAACTGAAACTCGTGGAATGGTAAGGGAACAGGTTTTCTAACATATTTCTGGACTTTTGGAGACATCTGGTGACTAGTTTGAAAGTTAAAGTAAATTGGCCAACCTACCTCTATGGCCAACGTGCCCCGGTCTCCCCTACTTATGACAAGAACGTAGAAAAATGCTATCTATTATCCAGTCGTTTGTGAGGTATAACACAATTTGGTGAAAACATTTCGGAACTTTAAATGATTTATGTGAAGTTTATTGCGTGAAAACTCATTTAAGAATCCACACTACTGACTGAAAAAGATCCGGATGATAATGTAAAGTCAATGGGAGCGTTCTTTTCAAATATCTCACTCAAATTTTAATATTTTTACATGCTTTTTTTGCACAGAATAGCTGAGGACGATTCACAATCGGGCTACTTTTTTCCTTTTTCGATTTTGGTTTCAGAATTTTTTTTAAATACTTTAACTTTCCGAACCGGTATGAATCGGTTCTGAAACTGAAACTATCCTAATATAAAAAGAATATAACGAAAATCGAAAAAGGTAAAAACTAGCCCGATTGTGAATCGTCCTCCGCTATTCTATGCAAAAAAATCATGTAAAAATATTGAAATTTGAGCGATATATTTGAAAAGAACGCCCCCATACAATGAAAAAAATGAAGTACTCAAAAATGAGTATATTGATGTACTCATATCGATTTGAGTATATATGAATCAAAAATGAACCTTATGCTTTCTCAATTTTGAAGCATCGCATGTTATCAAAAACAAACGAAATGATAAGTTTGTACTTTGTTAAGATTTATTTCATTCATAATAGCGTAAAAGTTATTCATTAAGAGAAAAACAATGCAACATATCCTGGAAATAAAAGAATAATATTACATTTTTTCTTCTTTGGAAGGAACTATATATCAAGCTTTCTCTATAACGCGTAAGGCTATATTCTGTTGTCGTGAGTGCTTCGTCTACTCTACGTTCGTATTCGTATTGAGCCGCGGTAGCGGTTTGTTGTTCATGTTCGAGTCTTCGAAAAAAAGCGCGAAGTTATTTTTGTCTTTTTACTATATTCTTAAAAAGTTTAAATTTTTAAAATGATTTTTAGCGAATTATGGATTATCATCTTAAGAAGAAATTAGAACAATGAAAACTCGATTCATTCCCTGAAAACTTCGAAAGTTACTCTCTGTTCATTATTCAATACTATTTTATTGTTGATGTAATCAACTGCTTTTTTTTATGTTGTTAATATTAATGTAAGAATTAAACTATGCAGAATATTTTAAAGTATTTTAATAATTGCTAAAAAAATGCTCTTATTAATTTTTGAGCACTAAATGCATGTCATGTTTATCACGTGCACCAACATCATTTGGCATCATAATAACAATAATAATCAATCAACAAGACTTATTTTAGAATTACTATTATTATTATTTGAAAATGTTTATTAAATGTCATATATTTTTACTTCATTCTGCTTTCGCACATACTCTGCCATCTTCCATGTCATTTTATTTTATTTCAAACTGCAATTCGCCGGCGATGGCGCCAAAACTTGACTAAATAGTTGTGCAGTACTAGGGTTCGTACAGACTCCTTAGACACTACTTAGAAATGAAAACGTTACCAAGTAGTACTTAGAACTACTTAGATAAACAAAATACTCCTTAGAAACTCCTTAAATTCTATTGCGGTTTTGCACGCAAACGATATTGCTCGCGGAAAAAAAAAATCGCGATTGTAAAACGCATGATAAACCATTTATGCAAAAATGAAGCATAAAAGCAAAATGATAACACTTTATTAGCAAAGTCAAACAGTTTAAAAAAGTCTGCAAACAAACAAAAAAGAATTGCAGAAATTAGACAAATTAGATAACAAAAATTGCAAATAAATTCGTAAGAAATTGATTTTAATATTATTATTTTGTTTATTATTTAGCCCAAATTTCTTTCCATATGTTTTTTACTACATAAAGTTTTTCAATAAATTTTTTTATCAATATTTTTTGCTTTTAATACTGTTGTGCTTTATCATTTGTATTGCAATTTTTTATGGAACCCAAAAGTAGATTTTATTGGTCTAAATCTTTTGATCTATATTTTATTTATGTATGTGTACATAATTTAACTAACGTTTTCAAAAGCATATAATGGTGACTAGTATCTTACAAGGATGTTAATAATGGTGCTTTTTTCATTTTTCTATGTAAGTCATGGACAACATTCACTTTCAAAGAAAGTGATTAAGGTAAAGTGCTCTAAAACTGACATCTTTAAGTAAAACAAATATTTAAAGCATTATAAATTTTCCAAATCCAAGATATCTTTGATTTAAGAAGAAAGAAAAACTCATTCTAAATTGTTTTAGGAAATAGGTAATGCTTTAAATATTTGTTAGATGTCAGCTTTAGGACGCTTTGACTTATCGCTGCTCTAAAAGAATAAATTCAAAAGTTATATTTTTCGCGTATGTTGCATTAGCATTTGTTTTTACCTTTAAAAATTCTTTTATAGTTGTATGCGATATATATAATAAGTGTTTCGAGTTTCACTGATCTCTGTGTGTATGACAATTGGTAATTGCATAGGAAAGTTGATTGTTTATTTGTTTGTTTAAACTTACAAAATCACCAAGGTTTTGAATTCTTTGCAATTTCGGTGCCAATAATTAGATTCTAATGGATAGAAAATTGTTTGAAATGTTCTTCTCTCCAAATGGGGCATTAAAAATTGGGGTGTGCAAGTGCATGCCACATAAATAATAACAAAAGTGGCAAGTCCTTAAAATTTTTTGCAGAGTTTCCCCCAGAGGGTTTTAGGGGGGCGCGCCGCCCCTCCTGCCCTTCAGTTTAAAAACTAGCGCCCCTCTTGCCCCTCATCCAAAACCTAGCGCCCCTCTTGTCATTGATTCAAAAAATAGCGCCCTTCTTGCCCCGCATTAGAAAAAACGCAGCCCTTCAGCGATGATGCGGACGCGCTATAGCGCGTAAATTACGCAAAGATTAGGCGAAAGGACCAAAGGATTTTGTCAAAGGACCGTGGAAAAAAAGCGAATTTCGTTAAATGATCCAAAGTGAATATTGTCATCTGAAAGCAGAAAAAAGTGCGATTTTTTTTTTACATTATCATCCGGCTGTTTTTCAGTCAGTAGTGTGGCGTCTTAAGCGTAAAATACTATTTTATTGGCACATTTATGAGGTGTAATATTTATTATAAATAAATATTAGATAGGTACTGTGTACGTAATTACCTATGACAGAAACATTGAAAAATGCTATCTATTATTCAGTAGTCTGTGATTTATAGCACAATTTCGTGAAAACATGTCGAAAATTAAAATGATTGTATTATTATTGTTACAGCGAAATGCCTCGAAGATGCACGTTAACTCTCTGTAAAGAATGTCAACTTAACTGTATATTGATGAATTATGTAAGAAAACGTCAGAAAAGATCTCGAGCTGGGGAATCGAATACCTATCGCGAAAATGTTCACTTGTTTGAGTAATCCATTAATTTCGAGACTGCCCGGAAAAATTTGGAAGTAAAAATTCACTTCGTCGTCATTGGTTTGATTTACATATTGAAGAAAACAGACTTTGTATTCCTTATCACAAATTTCAACTAAAAAATGTATTTTCTATAGACAAAACTATGAATCCTGGTCCATAGTCTGATGTTTAAAAAAATAACATTTCTTGAAGAACAATTAGTTGCTCAAGTTATTACAGTACATATATTTAAAGGTGGCCAATTTGAATTAGTGGCCAGGTCATTTAATTTTCATCAAGACATCACAAACACTACCTTCTTATCTCATTCTATTGATACTTTTTTCGAAATATATTATTGTTAGAAAAAGTGATGGTGAAGGGTATAAAGATTTTATTGTAAACTGTGATTATCTTGAAGACGCTTTTATATATCTTTAAAAGAATAACCCTTGGTATTGTTATATAACAATAGCTGTAAATCATTTATAGTGTTTACCTAATAATGAAAGTTTTTTTTCAAAAAATTGTATTAATATACAGGCATACAAATAATAAATACAATAAACCCAACTGGAGAGAAAAATTAACCAGAGCCAGGAATCTAACCCAGGACCATTTTTTCCACTGCAGCTGGGTTTATTTTATTTATTATTTGTATGTTCTGTTATTTGTGTGTGGACGTGTGTTTTAATAAATTGCATTAAGTCAAGATAAACAACAACTTTCATATAAAGATTTTATTGTAAACTGTGATTATCTTGAAGACGCTTTTATATATCTTTAAAAGAATAACCCTTGGTATTGTTATATAACAATAGCTGTAAATCATTTATAGTGTTTACCTAATAATGAAAGTTTTTTTCAAAAAATTTTATTAATATACAGGCATACAAATAATAAATACAATAAACCCAACTGGAGAGAAAAATTAACCAGAGCCAGGAATCTAACCCAGGACCATTTTTTCCACTGCAGCTGGGTTTATTTTATTTATTATTTGTATGTTCTGTTATTTGTGTGTGGACGTGTGTTTTAATAAATTGCATTAAGTCAAGATAAACAACAACTTTCATTTAATTTAGATAATGAAGATGATGATCAAAATACATTCTACAATAATGTTTATGAATCTAACGCCCCAATGGTGACTTTCCAGTGTAACCACAACGCAGTGAATGGTGAACTGATCATTAAGAAAAGAAATGATAGATATTATGTTTTGCCATTAAAAATACTGTCTTGTAATGTAATATTACTACGGGGAAAAATACCTCGAGAGCTCTTCCAAAGCTGCGCTTTTTGCTAGTTTAATGTAAAATGATTGGCAATGTTATTATTTGGCAGCTTGAAGTAAGATGTAATTTGTTCCATTTACTGCTATTAATGCATATTAAATATGCATTATCTTATGATTTTTATTCTCTTCTAATATTGACAAGTAAAAACATTTTTTTTATTTACATTTTATTATATCTCTTTTTTTATCACATAATCATTGAATTGTATATTGAAGTTCTTTTCTCTTTATAATATTTATAATAAATAATATTTATAATAATAATTTATAATATATTCAAAAAAGGATTTAAATTTTTTTAAAATGCAGTTTATACACCGGCAGCTTGTAATTTATATTTTTAGAAAAAATAATCAAATATCTATACATAGTTTTCGCGCCTACAAAACTTTTTTAATGGACCAACTTTAACAATAAATTCTTTGATCTAAAAAGTGTCTGCTTCAGCGTGTTCCCGAACATTTCCAAATAGTACAATACATTTTCATATTTCTGTATGCAATAGCGTTCTTAATTTTTCCTATGAAATACTACCGATCACAAAAAATCCATTTACTGAGAGAGTGGAAGCGTTAGTTACTTTTAAGATTAGAGAGAGAGATTCAATGAAATGTATTTTTCTGAACTATATTTATAGAAAATAAGTATTTTATATCTATTTTTTATTAGTTTTTTATTTTATATTTCTATAACATTGATTTCTAACGATGAAGTTTTTCCCCCTTTCAAATAAAAGTAAATTAAAGCAACTAAGTAAAATAAAACAAACATGAAAAAAAAGTTTTATTTTATTTTATTGATAAAAAACAAACTCGGTTTTAAGGAAAACTGCTCCCTTGAGTGGACTTTTGTTTAGCTTTTTGCTTAAAACTATTTAAAATTCAATAATTTATTCAGTAGAAAATGAAACTTTTAATTACATAATTATTCGTTATTTAACAAACGTAAATAGCAATTCCTAAAAAACTCATTGGGAATTCTCAAAGGATATTTATTGTAAATATTTTCTTTTATTTAGTATTCGAACAATGTGAAAAAGTTACTGTCAAATGTTTCAGAGAAAAAATAATATATATATATATATATATATATATATATATATATATATATATATATATATATATATGGGTCATTCCACAAGAATCGGGTAACTTTAGAGGTGAAATTGAAATGTACTATTTTTACCTCAGATTTCAAAATTTTTTTGCTATATCAATGAACAATAAGTTAATTTTATTATATTCGTACAGCAACACTCAAATATCTAAATATTTTTCAAAAAAATCGAGCTTTTTTAAAAAGTAGATTCCAGGGGACTGACGTGACTTCCAAGCGACTGACAGAAATCGATAGCTATATTCTAGAATGAACTTTTTAATGAATAATTCAAACTTAAAAAAATATTTATTAATAATTATCCAAAAGAGTAATAAAAACATGTTTAATACATAATCTCAGTACATATTTTTTATATTAATCATCAACGAATGCATGTTTTATTACTTATTTTAATAACACTAATTTAATTTTTTAAAGCTTTAAATAAAACTTTTTCAAACAAGTTATAACTTTTAAAACCAAAGCAAACAGTAACAGTAATTTTTTTTTCTCAAACATCAATAGTTTTATTAAATGTATAAGTGACTTTATTACGTTTGGTACTTAAAACAGGTATTGGTAATTTTTCCAATACAATGTCACAACCAACTTCCCTCCGCTTTCTTTAACATGCGAACAAATTGCGGCACTCCGGTATTCTTTATTTCTTATTAAAAATTTGACTAGAATAAAGTCTCCAACACTGTACTTGATTTGTTGCTCACTTGTAAATTTTTTTACTAGGCTTTTCACGTGATTTTTTTTCTTTGGAAGCTGTGAGTGTTGAACAACACCCAGAAAGATTTTTATTTTGTTCAAATTCAATCGTTCCTAATTCGTCATGTTCACATGTTATAGGATCGCAGAACAACTCAAATGATTTCATAACAAGACTGTTAGGATGATGTAGATGGACCAACAACAAACAAAATTTAAATGAAATTTCAGTTTTACAATTTTCGGTACTGAAAATTTTGAACTTCTAAACATCGCACATTTTTAAATTTTACACAGTCGTATAGGAAAACAATGACTTTTAAATCTAATTTCTTTGAAAGCTATATCTCAATTTGTTTTTTAGTTATTAATTTTTTTTGTAGTTTTTAATATTTTTTTTGTCTTTGTGGCAACAAATATACGTATGATAAGCAACAGATATACCTATTCTTGTCTGAAAACAACAGCCATTTTCTAAATGATTCAAAAGGACAAACATTCGTTAAAATATATATATAATTTAAAAAATATATATATTCAAGTTTTTGACCCCAATCGTTCATGGACCCCCTATCAGCAATCCGTGTGCCTAATTTCATAGCCCTACGGTTTCCAATTTTTGCGATTACATAGTTACGCGCACAGAATTTAATAGTATAGATCAGTAACTAATTATTAATTAAAAAGAGAATTTAAAACAATGTAAAATTATTATAGAAATCATGTTATCTACCATTCACTAATGTGTTTAACTGTTTTTTGCTTTTACGTCAGTCCCCTGGGTGTTTTTAATCTGAAAAACTGCCAAGGGACTGATGCCAGGGGACTGACGTTTTCACTATAAAACACAAAAAATCTACTTATTGAAACCAAATACCGTATTATTCTGTTTTAATATTAAATATAGAAATAAAAAGACGTTAAAAGCAGCACACATCAATAATAATTATTTATAAATTATTAAATTATTACTTACCAGGGGACTGATAAATTGAGTGTTTGCAATATGTTTGTCGACACAAGAATGGCAATAAACATTGAATAACAATTGCTGATGGATAAATATCAGTCTTCACTGCCATCTTTATATGATAAATAAATATGAAAAAGAGAATTAAGATATCAACAATGGATAATATCAGAAATTTTTGGAATCTAAGATGAGCCAGGGGACTGACGCGCAAAGTAGCGGTACACAACTTGAAATTTAAAAAAAGTAATACTTTTTAAAAAAATCACATAACATGCACAAATAGTTATTAATTAACTATCTCAGAATGTAACAACCCTCATTTTTTCTGCCTAAATCCATTAGTTTAAAAATAATTAGTACTTAAGTCTTCACTTTTTCCAGTGGTACACGCCAGGGGACTGACTTTTTGGGGTCAAAAAGCTAAATTTTAATAAAAACATTTTTAAATTTTCAAAATATTATACATGCTCCTAAACGGAATCAACTTTGTCTACAAATGGGCATTTTTCAAATTTTGAATACATTAAACGGTAAATAAATTTTTTGCAATTTCTCGAAGTTACCCGATTCTTGTGGAATGACCCATATATATATATATATATATTTTTTTTTTTTTTTTTTTTTTTACTTTTTAAATAGGCAAAAGACAGCAAGAGGGGAAAAAAGGTGGAAATAAAATTCTTGGAGTTTGAATAATTAGAAGCTAATGGCCTAATTCGTCAAACTAAAGACAATTAACGAAAATTTTCGACGCACAGTGTGACTGCAGCTTTCTTTTAACAGCTCGCAAATTACTACTTTTCCTAAATTGAATAATTGGTCCTTTTCTTTAAGAAGATACTGAAATCATTAATGATTTTAGCGATGTACAGACAGAAATAATAATAATATTTTTTTAAAAAAAAACTTTGCATTTTATTTTCCCTCTGGGACTCTTAGAATTACAAAAGTATCTTAAAACGAGACTTTATCCAATAAAAAGTTATCTTTATTACCATTCGCAACGCCATTAAAGACGAGTTAGTTGTTAGAAGTGTTTATTTTAATCGCTGTATAAGAATTCGATTTAATATTATTATTTTCCATTTAGGTACATTTTTCTCTGGTGTCTTGTATGTAAACTTTTTTAATAACTATTTTTATTATTTTTTTTAAATGTGCATTCTTAAAAAAAACAGAAAATATGGTTTGTAAAAACCATTATTTTTTTTCAGTGGTAAAAGTGACTCATTTCTCACTTTTCATTTTGCCTGATATACTATCTTAAAATATGTAAGACATATCTTTGGAAATTATGAAAAATTGAATTTAAAATGGGATTAAACCTTCAAAAAAAGGACGTATTTTTTAAAAAAGAATGCAGATTACACACCGGGAGCCTGTAATTTAAGTCTTTAGAAAAAATAATTAAATATCTACATATAGTTTTCGCACCTACAAAACTTTTTTAATGGACCAACTTTAACAATAAGTAGGTCTTTGATCTAAAAACTGTCTGCTTCAGCGTGTTCCCAAACATTACCATATAGTACAATGCACTTTCATATTTCTGTATCCAATAATGTTCTTAATTTTAGCTAAGAAAGACTACTAATCACAAAAAATACATTTACTGAGGCAGTGAAATCGTTAGTTACTTTTATTTTAATATTAGAGAGAGATATTCAATGCAATGTATTTTCTGAAATGCATTTATAGAAAAATAAGTATGTTAAATCTATTTTTTTATTAATTTTTAATTTTATATTTTTATAACATTGATTTCAACAATGAAGTTTTTCCCCCCTGGGTCATTCCATGTCAATTCGACCAATTTTTCCCCCATTTGTAACCCGACCCCCAGGGATTTGGATGAAACTTTGTGTGCACATTAATTCTATCATGAAATGATTCCATCAGAAATTTTTCCTTCCCAGACCTCATAGTTTGAGAGATATGGGGGGTCCAATTCTAAGGTTTTTCTCAAATCGCACATTTCTGAGTGTGTATTCTGAGATTGCAGTTCCATCTTCAAAAAATTGTTTCTCTGGATCTAAAACATGAATCCTCCTAAAAATATCACTATAAAAAGGTAAAAAAATGCAGATTTTAATAAAAAATATTTAAAAAATTTACTTTTAATATTTAGGATAAAAAAAAGTCAGCCAAAGTTGAGAATTATGGTTATTTTTCCAAATTTTTGTGACTTCACGAAAAAGGCTGTACACAAAAAGGCAAATTAAATTTCCAATTTCTTTTTGTTTTAAATAAAAGTTTACACTTTGGGCTTTCTATCTATGAAATAAAAATGATGTGTTTCGCATGGCTTATGCAAAAATTTTGGGTACTTTCCAATTACCCGGATGAGTGTTTTATTTTTATATATTACATATGCACACAAAAAATCAAATGAAATTTCCCATTTCTTTTTGTTTTAAATAAAAGTTTACACTTTGGGCTTTCTATCTATGAAATAAAAATGATGTGTTTCGCATGGCTTATGCAAAAATTTTGGGTACTTTCCAATTACCCGGATGAGTGCTTTATTTTTATATATTACATATGCACACAAAAAAGCAAATGAAATTTCCAATTTCTTTTTGTTTTAAATAAAAGTTTAAACTTTGGGCTTTCTATCTATGAAATAAAAATGATGTGTTTCGCATGGCTTATGCAAAAATTTTGGGTACTTTCCAATTGCCCGGATGAGTGCTTTATTTTTATATATTACATATGCACACAAAAAAGCAAATGAAATTTCCCATTTCTTTTTGTCTTAAATAAAAGTTTACACTTTGGGCTTTCTATCTATGAAATAAAAATTATGTCTTTCGCATGGCTTATGCAAAAATTTTGGGTACTTTCCAATTAGCTGGATAAGTGCTTTATTTTTATATATTACATATGCACACAAAAAAGCAAATGAAATTTCCCATTTCTTTTTGTTTTAAATAAAAGTTTACACTTTGGGCTTTCTATCTATGAAATAAAAATTATGTCTTTCGCATGGCTTATGCAAAAATTTTGGGTACTTTCCAATTAGCTGGATAAGTGCTTTATTTTTACATATTACATATGCACACAAAAAAAGCAAATGAAATTTCCAATTTCTTTTTGTTTAAAATAAAAGTTTACTCTTTGGGCTTTCTATCTGTGAAATAAAAATTATGTCTTTCACATGGCTTATGCAAAAATTTTGGGTACTTTCCAATTAGCCGGATGCGTGTTTATTTTTACATATGCACATATGTATACATCTATATAAATACAGATGTATTATACATGTACATATGTATGTATATAGACAGTATATTGATACATATAACACTGGTGCCCGTCTAACCGAAAAGTACCAAATTTTGCCTCGTTTTGAAAATCTGCACCAATTAAGGGGGAAAAAAATCTGACTAAGTTTAGCTGTGGTACTTAAATAATTACTGGAGTTTCTATGAGTTATTGAATTTAATGTTATTTGATGCAAAAACAAATTGGAAATTTCATTTTCCTTTTCATGTAGAGACTTTTTCATAAAGTCACAAAAATTCGGAAAAATAATCATGACTTTCAACTTTGGTTTACTTTTTCGTCCGTATATAAATCTCTATTAATTGCCCTAATTGCTTTTTTCACTTGCTTTTTATGCCGCTTAAATGGATCTCCACATTTATATAATTCATATTTCATTAAGAGCGAAATTCTGTGATGCTCACATATATTAATCAAACGGTTTTCACTTAATTTTTGTTTTATAAATGCAATAGTCCTAACTAATAAAAATTCTTTTTCTGAATCACAGAGATTATCAATGTAGTCTATTTCTCTGTTATTTGTATAGCTAGTTTTGTGACATTCTAAACCAGTTAATATTACAATACTGCAAGCCTGAAGACTAGTAGAAGGTTTAATATCAGGCTCCATATTAAAACAATAAAGCAAAAAAATATATATATATATATTTATACATGTCATAAACTATAAAATATGTAGCAATCAGAATGTATTTTTGTAGCACAGTAAAAGTTAAATCATTCTTCTATGATAAGAAACAACAGAATGACAATAATTTGATTAACTTGATTTCAAAACATCTGCTTTCATACTAACGAGCATTACCCTGCCTTTATCAGAAGGTGTTTATACAAGGCAGGTGCAATTAAATCTTTCAGACTATAGAAACAAATTCAAGTTCTGTTAAACATTTGTGTATTTAAACTTGCCAAATATTTAATCTGATTAAAATTAACGAAGGAAAGGAAATACAAGGTTATGAGCATTTTTTAAACACAAATAATTAATATATAAGCATTCGAAAGAAATAATGGAAATGTGAGAAGAAAAAAATTTCTATTTTATACTGTACAAAAAAAAATCTGTTTTGAGTTTAATTATTGAAAATAAAAGTAAGAGATTCTTTAGATTGTCAAAAAATGCCCATTATTAAATAACTAAATGAAATATATGGACCATTCACTAAATTTAATGGGGAAACATATTACAGTCAGATTTTTTTTTAATCAGAAAAAACAAAACCTAAACTTTACTTTGAGAATTAAAAAAAAAAAAAAACATGCATCAAATAACATTAAATTCAATAACTCATAGAAATTCCAGTAATTATTTAAGTACCACAGCTAAACTTAGTCAGATTTTTTTCCTCTTAATTGGTGCAGATTCTCAAAACAAGGCAAAATCTGGTACTTTTCGGTTAGACGGGCACCAGTTTTATACATATATATATCAATATACTGTATATATACATATATATGTACATGTATAATACATCTGCATTTATATAGCTCTATACATGTGTACATATGTAAAAATAAAACACGCATCCGGCTAATTGGAAAGTACCCAAAATTTTTGTATAAGCCATGCGAAACACATAATTTTTATTTCATAGATAGAAAGCCTAAAGTATAAACTTTTATTTAAAACAAAAAGAAATGGGAAATTTCACTTGCTTTTTTGTGTGCATATGTAATATATAAAAATAAAGCACTCATCCGGCTAATTGGAAAGTACCCAAAATTTTTGCATAACCCATGCGAAACACATCTTTTTTATTTCATAGATAGAAAGCCCAAAGTGTAAACTTTTATTTAAAACAAAAAGAAATTGGAAATTTAATTTGCCTTTTTGTGTACAACCTTTTTTGTCAAGTCACAAAAATTTGGAAAAATAACCATAACTCTCAACTTTGGCTAATTTTTTTTATCCTAAATATTACAAGTAAATTTTTTAAATATTTTTTATTAAAATCTGTATCTATTTATATTTTTACAGTGAAATTTTTAAGATGATTTATATTTTAGATCCAGAGAAACAATTTTTTGAAGATGGAACTGCAATCTCAAAATACAGACTCAGAAATGTGCGATTTGAGAAAACCCCAAGAATTGGACCCCCCATATCTCACAAAGTATGAGGTCTAGGAAAGAAAAATTTCTGATGGAATCATTTCATGATAGAATTAGTGTGTACACAAAGTTTCATCAAAATCCCTGGGGGTCGGGTTACAAGGTCTGGTTGAATTGACATGGAATGACCCCCCTTTCAAATTAAAGTAAGTTAAATAAAACAAACATGCAAAAAAAGAAGTACTCCTTTATTTTATTGATAAAAACAAACTCGGTTTTAAAGAAAACTGCTCCCCTGACTAACTTTTTTTAGTTTTTTGCTTAAAACTATTTAAAGTTAAATAATTTATTCAGAAGAAAATGAAACTTTTAATTACATAAATATTCGTTATTAAACAAATGTAAATAACAATTCCTAAAAAACTCATTTGAATTCTCAAGGGATATTTATCGTAAATATTTCCTTTATTTAGTATTTGTATAATGTAAAAAAGTCACTGTCAAATGTTTCAGAGGAAAAAAAAACACAACTTTTTTTACTATTTAGATAGGCAAAAGAAAGCAAGAGGGAAAAAAGGCAGAAATAAAACATTTGGAGTTTGAATAATTAGAAGCTAATGGCCTAATTCGTCAAACTAAAGACAATTAACGAAAATTTTCGACGCACAGTGTGACTGCAGCTTTATTTTAACAGCTCGCAAATTACTACTTTTCCTAAACTGAATTGGTCCTTTTCTTTAAGAAGATACTGAAATCATTAATGACTTTAGCGGTGTACAGACGGAAATAATCATAAAAAAAACTTTGCATTTTATTTCCCATCTGGGAATTTTAGTTACAAAAGTATTTTAAAACTACACTTTATCCAATAAAAAGTCATCTTTATTACCATTCGCAAATCTATTAAAGATCAGTTAGTTGTTAGAAATGTTTATTTTCATCGCTTTATAAGAATTCGATTTAATATTATTATTTTGAAATGGTACAGTTTTCTTTGGTGCTCTGTATGTTAACGTTAGAAAAAAAATATTTTTTTTTAATTTTTATTTTAAATGTGCATTTTTAAAAAAGTCTGAAAATGTGGTTTATAAAAACCATTATTGTTTTTTCAGTAATAGTAGTGGATCACTTTACACGTTTCATTTTGCCTCATATGTACGTCATTTTTCAAAACTTTATATACTACAAAGAAATTAAATGTTGCTATTCAACGTACACGTTAATTACATAAAATTACATAAAATAAACATATGACTAAAACATATTTCAATGTTTCGCTTTATTCTTCTAACATATCGTCAGGGATTTTTTTAAATATAAATCGGAAAGAAACAATCGCAGAGTTACATCATACAAAATTAATTCAAATTGCGAAAGGTGCAACAGAAATAACGGAAATTCTTTAAAATTAACATTGTGGCGGACGCCATCTGTTATTCAAAGTAAGAAAGAAGGATCAGGAGCTGGAACATTTGATTCTTCTTTCTTACTTTGAATAGCCCCACCAGTGACCGAGAGGTTCTGACCTCTCAACTGGTAGACGGCAGGTGTTGGAATCGAACCAAATCGCGGCCGTCGGCCTAATCGTTCGGAGTTTTCCGCGTTTTTTTCGGTCCTTGGATTTCCTTGCGTAAATACGGGTTAGGTTCCCTTAGAAAGATCCCTACAGCACCCCGCCCTTTAGGTCCTATATCCCAAGTGTAGATAATCGGCCGACATAAATACAAACAAACAATCTTACTTTGAATAAAAATATCGCCACTGAGTTCATTTCAAAGAAATTTCCGTTATTTCTGTTGGGCCTTTCCTAATTTGTATTTAGTTTTTAGCGATGTAACACAGTAATTCTTTCTTGCCGATTTATATTTTTAAAAAAATCCTGAAGATGTTTTAGAAGAATGAGCCGAAACGTTGAAATAAGTTTTATTCATATGTTTTTTTTTTTTTTTTTTTGTTTTTTTTTCATGTCATCTTTAGATAAATAAGTGTACGATGAACAGCAACATTTAATTTGTTTATAGTATTAAATATTACAATGTAAAGTCCTTAGTTAGTACTTTATTTCATGTATCAAACTAAAATAAACTTTACAGGCTATAGGAATATAAACTATTTCAAAACTCAGACAGGCGAACAAACAATCATTAATATTTTGTCCTATACGCGAAAACACACGCTAATGGTAGACAACAAAAGTTCTACAAAGAACGTATGTAAGAATGTAGAAGAACAAGTGAAAGTTTCTACGTTAGCATGTTAAAGGCAATGGAACAATGTGAACAGCTTATGGACTGCCTGGTATCATGGCAACTTTACATCCAGTGCAAAGATGGTTTGCATTGTAAGAGCATTAAGTAATCTTTAAAAATGATGTTTAAACGCGGCTTTTATCCACAGAGAGAAAAATGACTAATAAAAATTAAAAAGGAGTAGAAATTTACATGTATTTAAATTTAAGGTACAAAATATACAATAATTATAACAAAACAAAGTGAAGAAAAGAAATATTCCATTAGTTGCAAAAGGTGAAATGCTTATTGTACATTTGTCTAACTAGCAATTCTCAAAAATTTAAATGGAATAATTTTTGCAGCACACAGACACATGTTACATTCGAAACTGGCGGCAATACAATCAGTAACTTTTTCAATTTTCGAGCACAAAGCGTAAAAAACATGTAATTATAGTGTATTGTTGTTTGTATGTGTTTATATGAGTGAGTGAGAACCATAGTTTCAAAACCGTAATTCCGATTGAGCTCCCTTTTGGGATAAGCCATAAAAGATAGACATCAACAACATCATTAGTGATTTTTAGGTGCATTCGTAATTATTTAAATACGCAGCTCCTATAGTTGTATTTCAGTCCGTCAATCTGTCCGTCCGTCCGAATATAACAACGCAAAAACTACCCAACCGAATCGTTTGAAAATTAAAATATATAATTATTACGTAATTTTGACGAGTCATTTCAAATTTTATGAAAACCAGATGCGTAGATCAATCACGGGGACAATCAAAAGTATTCCGTTACATTATGGTCAATGGCGAAATATGTTCCAAATACATTTTAATGGTGTTACACTCATTTCAACAGAATAAAATTGATATGCATCTATAAAGTACCTATTATGATATACATTTTGCCTAATCTGTGGTGCAAAGAACATTTGTTATTGATTTACAAGGCCGCATAAAAGTATTCCATTACATAAAGGTATAGGGAGAACATTATTTGGTGCGCATTTTAATTGTAATTAACTATTTACAATTTTATGAGATTGACATATGAGAGTGATATTTTTATAACTTCGTTATCGTACGAACGCACCTCATTTGCTACGCTTCACAGGCAATTTCCAACTTGTTCTAATTACCAAACATATAGCGTCAATAAAATGGTGTCACTAATGTTGTATGTGTTTTTATGTTTGTTTTTGTGAGTGAGCAAGTAAGCTCGATAGTTCCTAAACGGTAAGTTCCAATTAAGGTCTCTTTTGGCTAATATGTAAAAGACCACTGTCAAAAACACTGCATCGACTGTTGAATAATTTGGTAAAAAGATAACAGTAATTTTTACTGTATAAACATACAAATTACATTTAAAACCAGAGACATCAGCGTTAGTAGCTTTTTTAATTACCAAACACATCGCTCAAGTAAATTATTGTCATCATATTGAATGTGCAATTATGTATGTTTGTATGAGTGAGTATGCCAATACAATAGTTTCAAAAAGGTAAATTCAAATTAATATCTGTTTTGGCAAGTATGTTATAGACTCCTCCAGAAAATTAATTTACCAATTTTTGTACAAATCAATAGAAGGACGCAATAGTTTCTACAGTGTAAGTATAGCGTTGCATTGAAAATCGGTGGCAATAACGTCAGTAACATTTTCAATGTCCAAACATATAGTATAATCAAAATAGTGTCATCATGGTAGTAGTGTATTTATGTGTATTTCGCGTCATTAATACAGAATATTTTTATTGAGCAGTGAAATATTAAACTACCGTATTTACTCGTGTATACCGCGCACGCGTGTAAAACGCGCACCACGTACTTTAGAAGAAAAAATCGCGATTTTTTTAAAATCGCGTGTATAACGGGCACCGTAAATTTTGATATGCAAATAAATAAATAATTAAATGAATTTCAGTAAAGAAAACCGAAACATACATTACATCAGGGCAAAAATTCATTTTTAGACTTCGGGTAGGGACTAAATAACGGCAGTGCGAATTGCAGATTGGCCTTTAAATAACGTTATTAGCTCTGTTGTATAAAAAAAATGCAAGAAGTGAAAAAAAGACGCAGTATTACTTCAATTAAGTAAGATTTTCCGAGTGATTATGTCTTCTTTGAACAAATTTCACGATTCATATGTATGTCGTGTGATTACATCAACAGTAAAAAAATATTCCGTGTATAACGCACACCTAGGAGTTTCGCCCTATTTTTTTTTTTAAAGTGCGCGTTATATGCGAGCAAATACGGCAACTGAAAAACTGCGAATACCTTTTCAATTTAATTCGTCAGGCACTAAGATGAGAGCAATTTTTTTCTTGTGGAACTTTTCCTCCGCTTGCTTTCGAGAGCCAGCTACACTGTAAAAAAATCTGTAAGCATAGCAATGTATATTTACCGAAATCAGTTATACTTACTAAAATTTTATGTGTACACTGTGCAAAAAAATTATCTCAATCTACAAAACTTGTAAGCAAAACTAGAGATAACTGTAACTTTACAAAAGAATCTACTAAAATTTTGGTAATTTTACTAAACTTTTATCTGTAATCCTCGTTACCGTTACTTAAAATTTTCTGGGAATCCAATTTTCAAAAAAATTTCTTAATAACCTTAAAACTTTTTTGACTCAAAGTGCCAAACTTTGCCTGCTACATGAATTTTTATTTATTCATCGCATAAAAATTTCTTGGAATATAATTCTACTAGAAAAAAAAATACGTGTGGCACTCGGGGACTGCCGCGGCTATTGCATAGCATTTTTTATCAACTTATGCAATTATAATTATTTATTTTTTTTTATTTATGCAGTTGTTTTTTGTCTTTGATATTAATTCAAGTTACACTTTTTGAGCGTGATGACAGATAACAATTTTTTTTTTCTTTTATTGAACAAATGAGAAGTTAATGTCGTTTAAAATATTTTTATTATCTTACAATACATGTAGGTTAATCAGGAATTTTTATCATTGAAACTATACGTTAATGGTAGATGAAATAAAAAACATAAGTTTGAGACTTGATATTCTCAAAATATCTGAAAAATACCGCGTCAATGTCTGCCTAAGTCTACCAAAGGATACCGTACCCAAATCTGCCAAACTGAAGCGACGTTAGCCGGAGTGTTAGGTTTTTTTTTATCGTTACGGAATTTCTAGATTCTTTCGCCGCGCTCAAAGCCCGCGATAAAAGCTATGCAATACCTTAATAAATTACCAAACAAAATTTGGCCGCGCTACGAAAATTAGATCGCGAGTTATAAGCATTTTAAATTTTCCGAACCTCACCGTGGGGGTCTCCTGTCACCAAAAATTAACACTGTCTCATAATAAATTACCAAACAAAATTTGGCCGCGCTACGAAAATTGATCACGAGTAATAAACATTTTAAATTTTTCGACCCTCACTGTGGGGGGGGGGGGGTCTCCTGTCACCAAAAATTAACACTCTCTCATAATAAATTACCAAACAAAATTTGGCCGCGATACGAAAATTAGATTGCGAGTTATAAGCATTTTAAATTTTTCGACCCTCACCGTGGGGTGTCTCCTGTCACCAAAAGTAACACTGTCTCATAATAAATTACCAAACAAAATTTGGCCGCACTACGAAAATTAGATCGCGAGTTATAAGCATTTTAAATTTTTCGACCCTCACCATGGGGGATCTCCTGTCACCAAAAGTAACACTGTCTCATAATAAATTACCAAACAAAATTTGGCCGCGCTACGAAAATTAGATCGCGAGTTATAAGCATTTTAAATTTTTCGACTTTCACTGTCGGGGGTCTCCTGTCACCAAAAGTAACACTGTCTCATAGTAAATTACCAAACAAAATTTGGCCGCACTACGAAAATTAGGTCGCGAGTTATAAGCATTTTAAATTTTTCGACCCTCCCCATGGGGGATCCCCTGTCACTAAAAATTAACACTCTCTCATAATAAATTACCAAACAAAATTTGGCCGCGCTACGAAAATTGATCGCGAGTTATAAGCATTTTAACTTTTTCGACCCTCACCGTGGGGGGTCTCCTGTCACCAAAAATTAACACTGTCTCATAATAAATCATCAAACAAAATTTCACCGTGCTACGAAAATTAGATCGCGAGTTATAAGCATTTTTAATTTTTCGACCCTCACCATGGGGGGTCTCCTGTCACCAAAAATTAACACTGTTTCATAATAAATCACCAAACAAAATTTGGCCGCGCTACGAAAATTAGATCGCGAGTTACAAGCATTTTAAATTTTTCGATCCTCACCATTGGGCGGGTCTCCAATCACCAAAAGTAACACTGTCTCATAATAAATTACCAAACAAAATTTGGCCGCGCTACGAAAATTAGATCGCGAGTTACAAGCCTCAACGTGGGGGGATGGGGGGCACCTGTCACCAAAAGTAACACTGTCTCATAATAAATTGCCAAACAAAATTTGGCCGCGCTACGAAAATTAGATCGCGAGTTACAAGCATTTTAAATTTTTCGATCCTCACCATTGGGCGGGTCTCCAATCACCAAAAGCTATATTATCCTACCTTATTTTATCCTAAGACGATTCTTTTCTATACACATTCTATCAGGAATTTTTATTATTGAAACTATAGATTTATAGTAACAGAAATAAGAAATATAAGTTTGGGACTTGATATCCTCTAAATATCAGAAAAATACCGTGTCAATGTCTGCCGAAGTCTACCGAAGAATACCATGCCGAAGTCTGCCGAACTGAAACGACGTTAGCCGAGTGTTAGGGGTTTTTTTCGTTAAGGAATTTCTACATTTTTCTCGTTACGGAATTTCTACATTCGGTCGCCGCGCTCAAAGCCCGCGATAAAAGCTATGCAATAGCATAAAAATTTCTAATTTTCTAATTTTTTTTCTTTTGAAATGTACCGAAAAGCGTTTTTGTCATTTTATAACTCCAGCCAATGTGGATTTTCCCTTCCTTTGTCAACAAGTAGCTTTTATATTCGTGGATAAGATATTAATGTGAGCGCAATCCCACTCGTAGAGGCACTTGAAGTTTGAAGAACGACTTCAGTGTCTTGCTATGACTGTGCTGAGTGGAGGCTATTTTGGGCCCGCTTACAGCCTAGGCAATAAAGCCTATTGTGTCACGGCGACGAAATGTGCCTTATGTGGGCATGAGAAGGGGATCCTTTGCCACGTTTTGTGAGACAGTGAGATGGGCGAAATATCTTCAAAACGTTACTTCCGGTTTATCTCACATTCGGTGAATATGCTATAGGCTACTGTAACAAGAATTATACCGATATAAAAGCTCTTTTGGAGGTACTACCTGTAGCCGAGAATTTCTGCTGTCAAAGCTGATATGCAAGAAGTGCTTTTTCGATCCCATTCCCGCCCATCGACCAAATTATTCGAAATTTTCGGTTGTTTTCTTTGAACATTGTGTACAACATGGATCAAGTTTCTTTAGAAATACAGTCAAATCTCATTGACATGAACACGCTTAACTTGAATTACTTTTAACATGAACTGTTTTCACAGTCCCTTGTAAAGCCGAATACAAATATATGATACTGATAACATGAATTACTGTTAACAAGAAAGAAATTTCGATTTCCCTTGAGGTTCCTGTTAACGAGGTTCGACTGTACTCCCAATTAGGGCACACTATTATTGAGCTTATATGCCATGTATAGATAATCGCTCGTCATAAACAATAACAACAATAATAACTAATCACTTAGTTATTATATAGGGATATATATTATATAGGGTTCTATAGGGAAAATCGCCAAAGTAATCTGACAGGTTAAAAGTAACAAATATATCCGTGCTGTATTCAATCATTAATATCTCTTGCATAACTTGGACTGAAGATAACGTCTCCAATTCTTCGAAATGGTAAGTCTATTGTTTGAATCCTACTTATTCCATTGTATTGGGAATTTATCTGAATCCACGGTATTCCAGAGAATCTTTGCAAAGTTAAACAAGAGTGCTATTTTTTTTAACTATTTGGAAAATAGTTGCTGTCTTTGGTAGAGAACTAGAAAATCTAAAGTATATCTGAATCTTTTTATTGGTTGAATTCCGCAACTTATTTTATTTTATTCGTTTTTTGATGGGCCTATGTTTAATGTCCAAAAATGGAATACTTCTGTTGGCACGATGACAAAAAAGTAATAAAAACTGAAAACAAATTGGAATAAAGATTTCAAACAAATTTCATTTAAAAATGCATTTTATTCTCTACAAAACGGGGCAAAAATTTAAAATGTGCAATGCTTAGAAGTTTAAAAATTTACTGTTCCGAAAATTGTAAAACTGAAATTTCATTTAAAATTTCATTAAAATGGGTCCAGTAATATTAATGTTTAATCCATGTCGTGCGTAATATGAGGCGTTCAGAAGTCAGTATGATTAACTCCATCAAATAAAAATGTACATTTTAAACAGTTAAAGTTGTATATATATAAATTACTATTTCTTTTTAAAACATTGATCTAGAAAGATTAATGTTTAATGCATAGCGTACGTAATATATGACTCGTTATGATCATCATAAAAATGATGTTTATTATTATTATTAATTTAAATACAGAATTTATTTATAAATTTTTAAAATTTTAGTCTTTGAAAATATTATTTTAAAACCGTCGTCGTAATTTGTTAAATTACTTTTTTTTATTTCTTTTATTTATTTATTTATTTTATTTATTTATTATCTATTTTAATTTATTTATTTATTTATTTATTTGAGAATCTAAATATAATTTTGGTCCAATATCAAGCAGGATTTTTAGAAAATACGCAACTATCCAGTTGTAAGTATTGTTATGAAAAAAATATTTTTAACAGATATTTCCGTTAATTGCATTTCATATTTTTAATTAAATAAATAGATAAATTTTGCTGTTACTGAAAGAAAATTACGGAGATAGGTTTCTTCTATTTCATTTCTCTTTGCATTTAATTTTTTTTTTCATTCTTCATTCAAATTTCACAGTTTTTCAAAAATAAATAAAAACAAGCATTCATTATTTTATTAATAAAAACGAATCTGGAAGGAAATTGATCTCTTGTGCTTAATTTTTGTTATTTACTTGGAATTATTTAAAATTAATTTAACTAAGGTCAGTTTGAAATAAAAAAGTAACGAACCATTTAATTACATTATTATTCCTCATTAAATAAATGTAAGTAACAAACTAAAAATAAAAATCATTGTCATTTCTCAAGAGACATTAATTATAATATTTCTTTTCGTTTATTGTAATGTGAAAAAAAAAACATTAACAAATGTTTCAGAACAAAGGGGAAAAAAGGGGATGTTATTTGCATACGTCAGGAAAATTAAAGAAAAAATGATAGAAAAAAGTTATTTAAAATTTAAATAATTAGATGTTAATGGCTTAATTCTTCAACAGTAAAGACAATTAACGAAATTTTAACTAACATGTGATTACAGCTTTCTCTTCACTGCACACAAATTTTATTACTTTCTTCAAATTGAGTAATTTGTCTTTTATTCAAGAAAATACTGAAAACATTAATGACTTTAGCTTGTTTAGCAAGAAAAAAGGTGCTGTATTTCATTTCAAGTTAGGGAATCTTAGAATTACAAGTATATACCCCCCCCCCCCCAATTCAAAAAAATTGTAATTTAACAAATTACGATGACGATATGGAAAATAATATTTTCAAAGACTATATTTTACACTTATTTTTATTATGACTATATTTTTATGATGATCACAACGTAGCTTACGTAATAACAGAGTGATATTAATATGCCTGGACATTTAGAAACACGTTAATATTTCTGGGCCAGTTATAAACAAATATTAAATGAAATTTCAGTTTAAGAATTTTCGGTAATGTAATTTTTTTAATTTCTAAACATTGCAGATTTTTAATTTTTACACCGTCATATACAGAAAAAAAATTTACTTTTAAATGCAGTTTGTTTGAAACTTTATTATCTAAATTTGTCATTGAGATTTTTTTGTAGTTTTTAATTCTTCTTTTTTTTTTTTTTTTTTTTTTTGTCATTGTGGCAACGAAAGTATTTCGTTTCTAGACATTAAGCATGGACCAATCAGAAAACGAATAAAATGAAATACAATGAAATAAATTGCGGAATTCAACCAATGAAAACTTTCAGATATACTTTAGATTTCTCAATACTCTACCGAAGACAAAACTATTTTCCAAATAGTAATAAACTGGTCTATATGAAGTAAAAACTAATTAATTTTTATGACCGTTATTGATGTCATGCAAAACATGTCAGTTATTAGTATCGTTAAAAGAAATAAAACATTGTTTTGAAACAGTCCTTCCATTTATTTCGTTTAGTCTTTTTTTTTCTGAGCGTTTCGAATCACATAAATGCGTAGCCCCCGTTGTCTTCATCTAGTACGTAGGGTATACGCCATATACCTTCTGGATTTTTTTAAAGAACACCGTATACTCTTTGTCTCTCAAAAAAGCTATAGTATATGCATAGTGAAGGTACCTTTAGATAGTACATGCTATGGGGTCATTCTCAAATAAAGAGAAATTTTATGTCTTTGACCAAAAAAAGGATATTTAATGAGTCTAACATGAATGTTTTAATTTTATTTTTAAAAATGGTTAAAAAACTACATTTTGCAACTTTAAACATGGGCAAAATAATAATTTAAATATTAAATAATTAAAATTACAAATGTCATTACCATGGCATGTCCCTAACTTTAAATTTAATAATTAAAAATCATATTTTGAACTGTTGGAAAGCGTTTGAGCAAAAACCACAACAGTATAATAAATTTTTATCTCTCTTCATATAATATAATTTATCTTTTAGCTTCAGAACATTTTTCTCTCTTAATTTTTGTTAATTAAACTTTTCCCCGGAGTTAATGGTCATTACCACGGTGCAAAGGGTTTTCTTTTATAGCTCATCACTAGAGAAAACTAGAATATACTTTTAGGCACTGTAGTGTATAGGGTAGCTTATGTTCTTACAAGCCGTGGTGTTTAACTTTTTTTAAATAGGTTATACTGCTTCATTTTGATACTTTTATTCAAAAACTCAGAACAGTGTGTTTTTTGTGTGTCATTACTATGTTTGCACTGAGAAAAAAAAAAGCTGCCTTCCTAAAATGAATAGTTAGTCACTTTCTGTATCTCTAAATTAGAAATATAGATGTCCAAACTATGCGAGTAGGATGAACAACTAAGCTGAATAGGCGAAATGACTTGACATTTCTAGTCTCTTGTTTTCTGGGAGATAAAGCGACATTGAACCGTTTCAGTAGCGAGAAATTATCCCTTGATTTTAGGAATGGTTTCTTTGTAACGTTACACCCATGGTGGGCGTCATTTGTAACGGTGGGTTGGTCGTGGTGGAGGTTAAATGTAGACATACTCATTAATTTAGGATAAAATAACAAAGTTTATTAAAGTGATAATGGCTGAAGGGAAGTGGAGCAAGTCTCGAATTTACACAACTGAAAACACTATGAACAGCTAAATCATACTCACAGGCTTCGGCCTAGCTCAGTCGGGGCACCGCCTAGCACTTCTCACTATCTTCTGGCTGAGCTGCTAAACAAAGCTTGATTAAACAGCCCGTGGCTGTGGGTAATTCTTTATTTCACCAAATAACCAAAAATGGAACTAATATAAACTCTCTTACCACGGCCGAATCTCAAATCAATTATCCAAACTCCTTTCCACTTCACAGGAGGCCGTCGCTACTTCCTATTCGCTAGCACTTCGCTGAACAATAATTCACTTCGCTTGTCTAATACTAGAGATCCTCACTCGCTGGCTGCTGGCTAATGCCAGAGACACGCCAGAGACACTCAAACCCAAGCTTTTATATGCTGCAAACTGAGATACTTCACATTAACATATTACTAATAACCGCAAGCTAACTGTAAAATCCGAAAGAGCACACACACTCTAGAAAGTTAAAGTAAAAGAGAGGATAGATGTCGCTTTTACGCTTACACTTGTTAAATTATTGACGTCACGATCTCAGAAACACTAGAGTGCCTTTATGGAAAGGTCACTCCCTCACATCTTAAGCTATAATTCTAGTTACTAAAGCAAATCTCTTGTGTTCGCATCAATTTGAAGAGATTTTTAGATAAATTTGACAGCAAAAATATAAGAAAACGCTCTTGAATTCTAGTAAGAGACTCTGGAACTCTCTAAGAAATGGAACTAAAATTTATAATGACGACATGGAACTATTTTTTCTAGAGCCATTACTTTGATTCTATATGCCACAACCAAATTTTTTCTCAATGTGATTTTACTAAAATATAATAATACATATTATTAACTGTATTAATTGAATTATAAAGATCTCTAAGACTATTTTGAAAGTAAATGCACTGTATACCTTTACTTGCTATAATCTAGCCTAAAATGAGGTTAAACATAAAAAATGTCATTACCATGGTAGTCATTACCATGGTAGTCATTATCATGTCTTTTTGCGAACATGGTAATAACCAACAGGCCATGGAAATTCAAGATTTTTTGTATTTTCTAATTTTATTTCACAAAAACTATTATCAATAACATATATTTGAGTTAATATAAAGATTTAAACATACTGGCTTATTGTTTAAAAATTATTTAAATTCGATTTTACAAAACAATCAATTTCATTTACCTTTGTGAACAAAAATGACTTTTCTTTTACTTTATTTATGTTTATATTTATTTCATGAATGATTATAACAAGTGGGTCAATGATTAAATATAAATTTCTTAATTTTTAATGTACTTATATTTTATGAAATTGAATTTTAAAGTAATTAGTTTGATCTTGTAATTAAGGCCATAAATAAGGCTAACGATTTCTGCTGATATTTTTATCATAATGTCAGAGATGCAAACATTCCATTACTACAAAAAACTAGAAAATTAAAAACAATTTTTTTTTCAAGGGAAAAATTTCCCTTTATCTGAGAATGACCCGGTAGATTTTTTTAAAAACTGCTCTTCCTTCAGAGTATACCCACAGCTTAGAGCGTATATCATCTGTTATTTTTACGAGTACACCACTGCTTGTAAGTCCGTCTGTCTGCCCATCTGTTCGCTTATAACAACGCAAAAACAATCCCTCTTCAATGCTTTGAAATTTGATCTTATGTAATTGTTGCACAATTTTGTCGAATCATTCTAAATTTTATTAAAATCAAATAAACATTTTCTTCGTTCTATTATATCCTATCCCAAGTAAGTAATTCGATGAGAAACCATGATAGGTAATAATTCTAGATTACCATGATCATGAAGTTTTATTTAATATGGAGTCATATTATTTCCGTAAAACTAAATTTAATATATAGTATAGTGATAATTTTTTTATTCATCCATTTTTATATAAAAGTGAAAAAGCTATCTGGACATCTGGATATTTATAAATTTAGTTATACCTCTGACAATAAAGTTCGATGAATGAATTCAAAACGACCGATCTGGCAACACTGGGGAAACAAAACACTGCACCTGCATAGAGGCAAGTGTTGATGCTCTTCCCCCACCGTTGTTCAGTTGAGCGTCGTTTATGTTCTGTGTAAGACGTGCTTTAATAAGTGCTTGTTCAGTGTGTTGGTTCTTAACTGAGAACAGAATTATGAACGAATAAAAGATCAATTTAAAGTTTGGTTTTAAGCTTTGCAAGACGTCGAAAGTAATTAAGTAATTCATGAGAGGTGGTGCAAAGGGGACATCCACCATACTCGCCAGATCTCAAACCTCCAGACTTCATTCTATTTCCACGACTCAAACTCTCTTTGAAAGAGATTTGACCATATTGCTGGCATCCAATGCAACGTGACGAAGCTTTTCAACTCCATCCCAAAAGAAGACTTCTTGCGAATTTCCCAGGACATGTATAACAAATTTCAGTGGTGGATAGTTATGGGAGATGAATATTTCGAAGGATGGTATGCTAACTTTCGTTAATATTTCATCTACATTAATGTTGCAGGACTATTCACTGAACTTTATTGTCCGAGGATGTATAATGCAAAAGAACTTCATTTTCCAAATTTGATGCACATTTTTCCGACTTTTTTTCTTTTGACCACACAGATAGATTTAATATAATCTCATTCGAGATTCTTATAAAACATACTGCCAATTCAATTAAACAATTTTTAGAACACTTTTTTGTAACGAAATTTACACCACATAAATGTGTTGTGAATTAGAAAACTTCAGATACAAAACGTTTTATGGGTTGTGATTGTGTACTTAAAATGTTGTAAAAATGTTACTAGCTAGAAAAGCGTCCTAAAAATAGTGTTGTTAATTGTGTTGAAATAATGTTGATAAAAATACTTTTTTATAATAGTATTGTGTTGCGCGTCACTTTCTTATTAAATTAACAACACATTTTAAATACCGTATAATTTAGAACACTATAAAACAACACATGTGAAACACTTTCAAAGCACTTTCTATTTCATGCCTTTAAAATTACACACTTTTTAAAAGAAAATAAGAGAAAGTTCGCTTTATAGAAAAAAAATTGCAGGAGATTACTAATTGAGTTGACTAATTCCGCCAATAAATATCAATAACTGCATTTCTGGAAAACTTATGTAATTTTTAACAACAGCTTTTTGCGCAATCTTTTTCCTTTAGCACGACACATTCACAAGATAATCAAAGACGGTTTTTTAGATGGAAGTGTTAATTATTATATTCAGTTAGTGTCTTAAAAGTGTTTCAAGAATTTGGGTGCATATAATTATAAAATAGTACAATTATCATAAAAAATATTCTTAATAGATGTTTCCCAAAACTGTATTTAAGAATTTAAAATAAAAATTGCTGTTTCCGAAATACAATTACAGAGATAAATTACATATATTTTTTTTCTCTGAACATTTCCTTCTATGGTTTAATAAAAATTCACAGTTCATCAAAAATAAGTGAAAACAAACATTCTTAATTTTATTAATAAAAACGAAGATCTGTTTTTAAAAGAAATCGATTTCTTCTGTGTAACTTTCCAAAATTGCAAGGAATTATTTAAAATTAATTAAAGTAAGGTCTTTCTGCAAAAAAAATAGCGAATCTTTTAATTACATAATTATTTCTCATTAAACAAATGTAAATAAAACTCAAAAAACTCATTATAATGTTTCAAGAGATATTATTATTTATCTTAATCTTTCTTTTTGATTATCACAATGTGAAAAAGTCATTTAAAATATTTCTAAGAAAGGGGAAGAAAAAGGGTGTTACTCAAATACGGTGGATAAATAACAGAAAAAATATGGAAAGAAAATATTTAAATTTTGCATAATTAGAAATTAATGGCTTAATTCCTCCAAGTAAAGACAATGAACGAAATTTTTCTAACTAATATGTTATTACAGTTTTTATTCTATCGCTCACAAAGTAATACTTTCCTTAAATTCAGTAACTAATCTTTTCTTCAAGGAAATACTCAAAATATGAATGACTTTAGCTTGTTTAGTAAGAAAAAAGTATTGTATTTTATTTCACGTTCGGGAATCTTAGAATTACAAATATATAAAAAAAACTCAACCCTATAAAAAAACTAATTAATTCTATGACTATTTTTGACGTAATTTTAAAAATCCAATTATTAATCTCTATTTGTATGGTTATAAAATCAAGGAAACGAAACATTGATTGTTATAAATTAAGCCTTCTCTTTATTTCATTTATGTAGCCTCGTTTTTACGTACGTTTATTTACATAAATGCGTAGAAGCTATAATCATCTTCTGGTACATCCATCTGTTCGCATATAACAATGCTAAAACTACTCAACCGAATGGTTTGAAATTTAATATATATAGTCGTTTCAGTAATTTGTCGAGTAATTCCAAATTTTATAAAAGTCGAAACAAAACTTTAAAAATATTAAAGAAAATTTTCTTCGTTCTATTAAATCCTATTCAGTGGTACCTGATGATAGATAATGATTCCAGATTGCCATGATAATGACGTCCTAATCAATAAAAACCTTGTATAGAAAACTACAATCATTAAAATCCAATATTTGAACACACATTAATTAAAAACACTTAACAGACGTATACGTTTCGCGATCGCCAGGACTCGCTTCCTCAGTGTTCAAGCGGCAAAATGTTTGAAATAAAGAAAAACCCAACTGTCAGCAAGTCAACCCCCCCCCCCCCAAAAAAAATGGGGGTCTCATTCGCTGACAGTTGGGGGGGGGGGGTGATTTTAAACATTTTACCGCTTGAACACTGAGGAAGCGAGTTCTAGTGCTCGCGAAACGTATACATCTGTTAAGTGTTTTTAATAATAGTGTGTTCAAACGTTGGATTTTAATCATTGTAATGACGTCCTATTTAATATGAAATCATATTATTTTTGTATTACTAAATTTAATATATAGAATCGTAATACATATCGTATACATGCATTTTTACATGTAATAGCTGTCGCACCAACATCTGGATATTTAAAAAACTAATTAGTGCGAAAACACCCCATTTGCCCCGTTTGATAGGCAATTTCCGACTTGTCTTCTTTTGAACACACACATTGATTTAATCTAATGGTAATATTTTCATAAAACATACAATTATCATAGAAAAAATTTCTTAATAGATACTTCTCTTAACTACATTTCAAAAAAATTTAAAAAATGCTGTTTAAGCAATACAATTACAGAGATAAATTACATAGATTTTATTTCTCTGAACATTTTTTTGTATGGTTCAATAAAAGTTCACAGTTCTTCAAAAATAAATAAAAACAAACATTCTTGATTTTTTAACTGAAAACCGATATGGTTTTAAATAAAATTGATATCTTGTGTGTAATTTTCCGAAATTACCAGGAATTATTTACAATTAATTAAAGTAAGGTTTTTCTACAAAAAAATAACGAACCTTGTAATTATATAATTATTCCTCATTAAACAAATGTAAACGACAAATTCAAAAAACTTATTACAATGTCTCAAGATATATTTATTTATCTTAATCTTTCTTTTTGATTATTACAATTTGAAAAAGTCTTTAAAAATATTTCAGAAAAAAAGGAAAGAAAAAGGGTATTACTTAAATACGATAGATAAATAACAAAAAAATTATGGAAAAAATATTTAAATTTTGAATAATTAGAAGCTAATAGCTTAATTCGTCCAAGTAAATTTTTCTAACTAATAGGTTATTACCGCTTTCCTTTTATAACTCACAAATTACTCCTTTTCTTTAGTAAGTAATTGTTCTTTTCTTCAAGAAAATGCTGAAAATAGCAATGACTTTTGCTTGTTTAGTTATAAAAAAATGTATTTTATTTCACGTTCGAGAATCTTAGGATAACAAATATGTCAAAATACTGAACCCTATAAAATAAAAACTAATTAATTTTTGATATAATTTAAAACATGCCAATTATTAGTCTCTATTTGTATAGTTATGAAATCACGGTAACAAAACTTTAATTGTTTTAAATCAGTCCTTCCCTTTATTTCGTTTAGTTTCGTTTTTAGGCGTGTTCGTAATTAAGTAAATACGTAGCACCTACAGATGTCGCCTGATACATCCGTTTGTCTGTCTATCCACATACAACAGATGATAATGATTCTAGGTTGCCGTGATAAAGACTCCTGTTTAATTTGAAGCCATATTATTACCTTATTACTAAATTTTATATATAGAATTGCAATAAATTTTGTACTCATGCATCTTTACATAAGTGTAAAGTAGCTATCGCACCAATATTCAGATTTTTAAAAACTAGTTATAATGGGTACGCACCTAATTTGCCCCGCTTGACGTACAATTTAGCACTTCTTTTCTTTTGAACATACTGATAACTTTAATATAATTTCTGCAATGATTTCCCCTTTCGTATATAGAACTATTAAGATAAAAAAGAAATGACATATCCTTAAAATAGTGAAGCTTCAACTGTAACCGATTTCAAGGGTTTCATTACAGTCGTGGACAACTTCCAGCAGTAAATTTAAGTAGAAAATTTATTTTTATTTAAACCCCTCATTAATGAAAATTTTCAATCAAGCATAACTGTAAAACCTGATATTCATTTTTACAGGTGGAAATTTACATCGGCTGCAGTAATTCTGCCACATTGTGACAATTAATAAAAGGTACTTTTTGTATCAGTGAAAAGATTATAGTACTTGGTTAAACTGACATCAATAAAAAGATAAAGAAATTTTTTACCATATTTGTGAGAAAATTTTCCGATCAATAAGGCGCTTAAATTAGACAAAATTTTCTATTAAAGTTCACTAGTGGTAGAAGCTGTAGTAATAATTTCAGAGTGGGGGAGATGCGTAACACTTTACATGCTTCCTCTATGATAGATAAAAAACAAACCATGCTGAAAATCAAGGGAAAGTATGCATCACAAGCACGCAGGATGTTGAAATGACTCCGATTTTATTGAAGTCCAGGTCCGTACACAGTGCGAGATCCCAGTAATAAGTCACCGGAATGCTGGAGAGAGAGGGAAAGCTCGTTACATCGTAACTTGCAAGTTGGTAATCAGCGGGCCGAGTCTGTGGTCGCATTCTCAAATGAGCTGATGAATTGGCGAACAAAATAACCACAAAAATGTCAGAGCCAGTGGTGTTCTGGCGATATTTTGGTTGAGACGAGACACAAGTTGATACCCGTTAATTGTGTGTCAATGGGGAGAGAGAGAGAATAGATATTTGAATTTTTAACGCCTAACAGATAAAGCAACAGTCTAAGGTGCCAAAATCACAGACTCGGTAAATGAAGCGGGGCTGCTAGAAACTAGAAAAGGACATCTGCAGAAAAATTGCATATGGAAATAAAAATAATAAAAGATTGCAAACAAAGTCTGTGAAAAGAATTTATTCTTTGGGAAGGCTGAGAGAAGATACCCCATAGCAACGAAACTAACTGCGTAAAAGTACTTGTTCTACAGTTGCTATGTATGAAAAACAGTATTCCGTATCTAACCTAAATTCATCTGCGATTAGGGGAAAAAAGAGAGAAAAATAAATCTATTATAAATAAAGGAAGACGCGATGGAGAATAAATTTAACTTAAGTTTTATGAGAGATATTAGACCCTAGGAATATAGTAAAGTAATACTATTTTAAAAGGGGAAATTTAATTAAAAAAGTATGGGAAGGAATATTCTTCACAGAAGCTGTTGATCTAATTAAAAGAAACATTCGGCATCTTGTGACAACGTGCTCAGTTACTTCATTCGTAACTGGTAGACCAGGGGTTCTCAAACTGTGGTATGCGTACCAGTAGTGGTACGCGAAGTTCGGTTTCCTGGTACATGAATGTCCGATACTGGTACTTGAAATGAAATAAAAATACAGCATGATGTGAAATCAGAAAACAGCTCAATTCCCCGCTCCTCAGTTCACAGGCTTACAAGGAAGGTCTCCATACTGGACATACTCAGAATTTTTGGAAAAAAATACTAATTAATTTACTTATGTATGTAATAAAGGATCAGTCAAATTTAGTAGCAAACTTACAGAAGATAGTCTGTAAAAAAATAAAATAATCTCTAATATTTGGCATGAAAAGACGAAAACATATCTTGATTTGGCGAGTAGAACATTTCCTCGCCAAAAGCAAACGATTATAATGTAACTGAAAATTCTTTATCAATAGACTTTAAAATGCGTATAAATGATATTTATGATTATAAATTTAAACAATTAAGGAGTTTAATACATAGATTTTCTTTGTATTATATATTTATGTAACTTATTTCTGCAGTTATTTAATTTTATCACTGTAAAAATAATTTCATATAAAAAATCGTTTTTCAAACATTTAAGCGTATTTCAAAATAAAGACCAGATGAAGAATGCTGCAGTAATACATTTAAATATCAGAGAATTTTTTGTTTCCATAGCAACAAAGTCGAATCGGCAGCCCTCTTTTGAACTTAATTTTGAGATTGAAATGATTTTAATTATTATTTTTTTATTCGTAATATTTTATAGTTAACTTTCAGTATATATACATAACAAAACTACTGTAAAAACTTGCATAATTAAATTTATTTAAATATTTTTTAATGCAAGTTCCGTATGAAACATTTTTACCTTAAAAAGTATTTGACATAAAAAAGTATTTTTTGAAATTTTATTTCGTCGCCAACTAGTGATAAACCGCCAAGTAAACGAAATGTTCATTATTTTTTTACGAATGTCTTAAAGGGATTCCGCCTATTTTTTTTATAAACATTATATCCATATTAGAAGAATACTCTGTAATTTTTTCAGAATTTTCAAAGTCTGCCCGTATGGAGACCTTCCTTGTTAGTATTGATTGCTCTCTGTTATTATTGTTTTGACAGTGTTTTGCTTTCTTGTATTTTAACATAATTTCACTTAGAATTTTTAGATAAATGGAATTATTTCTTCGGCAGTTGACTTTTCTTCCTTCCTGAAAAAAAAAGAAAAATTTTCCTTCGGTTACTATTTTATATGTTTGTACATTACTTTTAAGATCTTCGATCTTGCATTAATAAACAGTTTATTTTTAGAATGTATGTGAATTTCTTATGCAGCTTATTCATTTATAAATTTTTTACTATGCATGTTGGTATTAATACAAATATAGTGTTCATATAGCAAAAATTGACGAACAATGCGACTTCAAATGTGTATGATTTTCCAATATTTAAGTATTTTATGGTTGAGTATTTATGTTTTCTTTTTAAGTGCATCAATGTTTCTCATCACAAAATGATACATTTTCCATTGGTTTTTCTTTTGTTAGATTTGAGACTTTGTTCTGGTTGTGCGCAAAAGTATGAACTCATATTTAGTGGTAGTCGCAAGGACGTAGCCAGTGGGGGGATGAGCAGGGTTTGATCCCCCTCCGAAATTTTTGTGGGTATGACTGTAAATATCCCATTAACTATCACTAAGGTCAAGATTTGAAAATGAACGACAGTCAAGATTCAAAATTCGTATCTTTGTTGGGTTTTTTTATTTCGTTAGTATGTTGAAAAGATAAATGCAATTTCTAAGAGATCTTTTAAGTACACTCGAATTTTCTGGAATGGAACTCTAAAAATTGGATGATAACGCAATTAAAATAACTACAACCGTCTGATACAGATTATCAGATTTGTTTAACTCATTTTTTTTAAATTGAAATGGAAATTATTTTAAATGTCGTGATACCTAGCTTTCCAACGTAACTCACTGTGAAGACCTTTTTTAGAAATAAAAAAAATAGACGTACAAAATATCAAACTTTTTTTGGTTAGCACTAAAGTCAATTTGTGGCGAAAAATAATCTAAATAAGGCTAATTTAATTTGAAATGAAATATACTTAATTTTTTAGTTTAATTATATTAACTTCAATTACTTGAATTCATAAAAAATTTAATAATACTGTTAACACTCGTCCCTATTCAATTAATAAAAAAAATAATCTAAAATGCGAACGATAAAAATTATGATCTCAAATCCCCCCCCCCTCGAAATATTTTTCTGGCTACGGCCTTGGGTAGTCGATCTGAAAGTTTAGAAACCCATGTTCTCGACAATACACTATATGTGTCATCCTCTTAATTCATAACTGTATAATAGCCCATTCACATATATTTAATATGGTTTTAGCACAAGAAATCCAATCTTTAAAAACGCATAATTTTATTTACATGCCATCGCATGGAAAAACACAACAAATCTGAAATTGAACGCCAAAGTAGCGAATGAGGTGCGTTTGTACTACAACAAAGTTTCTTTTTTTTTTAATATGCAGCACTTTGGATGCAATACAGTTTTGTGTGTCCCTGTAAATACTATATGCTTTCTAGTAGCCAGGAATTAGTAAATAATAAGTCTCAGCAACGTATATCAATTTCATAATATGTGAAATCTTTATATATATAAATCTTCTGTGCGTGTGTACTCCTCCGTGTGCACTGAACTCCTACTAAACGACTGAACCGATTTTAATGAAATTTTTTGTGTGTGTTCCAGTGGATTCGAGAATGGTTTACATTTACAATTCATAGATTTTGATTCCGTACTTTTTTAGTTATTAGGCAAAAACTAATAGTTAGTGATTTTTCGTTAATTAAAAATGTTAAATAAACATTTTAATAACAATTTTAATTTTTCTTAAGAAAGGTGTTATAGTAAAAATAAAATACATTGACATGTTTCGGAACCGTCAAATAAGTTCCATAGTCATAATATAAATAAAACAAAATTTCAAAATATTTCTCGGACAATACAAATGACTCGCGACAATGAGATATGAATAACAAAAAACACGCGCTCTATTGCAAAAAATTAAATTAAAAATAGACCATGATCTAAAAACTTAACTAAAAATAAAAATTTCAAACTATTTCACGATCAATACAAATGACACGCGACAAAGAGATATAAAAAACACCAAAAAACACGCGCGCTATTGTAAAAAAATCAAATAAAAATAAAAATAGACCATGATCAAAAGAAATTCCAACTTGGTTCATCCCATTCAAGCCCTCACGAGGAATTTATTTATTAATTCTAACCATAACTTCGGAATAATAAAAGAAACGGTATCATTGCAAACCAGATTATTACGCGTATAAATTTCAATGGACTCTCTTATAATAGTTTTACGATTACAGTTAGATATGAAACATAATTTACTTTGATTAAACAATATTTTTATCTCACCATTTAAATATGTTCTTGATAGGGCACTGTTAGTACGTCCAAATTTAATATCAGATTCGTGCTCCCCTTTTCTAATTCCAAACTTTCTCCCAGTCATGCCTATGTAATAATTTAAGTCACCATTTTCAGTAATATAAGGTATTTCGTAAACTCCAGCAAGATCATCATGTCCAATAGGATCTACTTGCTTATTAAGTAAACATCTTAATTTTGATGGAGGAGTTGCAATCAACTCAATATTAAACTTTTTTAATTTAAATTTTAATTTCTCAAAACTGCCTTTCAGATATGGAAAAGAAACTCTTTTAAAATTTTTAGAATCACCACCTTTATTGAATCTTTCTGTTAACCCTGGATATTGTTGTTTAGGCTTCCCTTTTCTATAATAATTAATTAATTTATTGATGCTACTTATTTTATACCCATTAGAACCTGCAATCTCACGGATTTTGCGCAACTCTTCGTTTAAAAATTCATCAGAACAGACTTTAAACGCTCTATCAACCATGAAACGGAAAGATTTTTATTAGAGGATAGGATTTAAGATAGGAACGGAAAGAAGAAAAAAAGAACGGATTTTTTTGTTATTTATATCTCATTGTCGCGAGTCATTTGTATTGTCCGAGAAATATTTTGAAATTTTGTTTCATTTATATTATGACTATGGAACTTATTTGACGGTTCCGAAACATGTCAATGTATTTTATTTTTACTATAACACCTTTCTTAAGAAAACTTAAAATTGTTAAGTTTGAGTTTGAGTGAACAATGCTTTGAGGTTTATAGCTACAATGGCTGTTGCCTCGAATGATCCATAAACCACAGAAACGACTACAGAACACTTTATTATTACAAGAAATCCATTACATACATTTTACACATCACAAGGCCAACACCCGCACACCCATGCCGCTAGCTGGACTCGAACCAAGGTCCAGCGGTGTGGGAGGAGCTCACGCTACCGACCACCCCACTGGATCGGCTTAAAATTGTTATTAAAATGTTTATATAAAAGGTGAATATTTTGAAATCTGATGATTAAAAAATCAATTGGATTTAATTAACTTTTTATCAAAGTGTTAAATAAGTTCGCGGTGTAGAGGGCAGACAGAATGGCTGAGTGGTCTAAGGCGCCAGATTTAAACTCGGGTTCTCAAGAAAAGAGATAGTGCGTTCGAACCCCACTCCTGACATACGTGTATGATTTACAATAACTTTTCCTGTATTATAATTTTTATTAACCGACTTCAGAAAATCGTTAACTTTAAGCTAAAAAGAGAAAAATAAACTTTTCCATCAAAAATTGAACCGATTTCAAAAACTTCTTCAAAATGAAAAATAATTTCCTTACATAATTGTAATAAGAAATTAAATTAAAAGCGTAGTATTTATCATGCGTATTATTATATTTATGGACATTTATTTGATTTTTTGGAGTCGGTGCCAGGACAACATCTGTCGGGTCCGTTAGTAGTTTAATATAATTATATCGCACCCCATACAATGTTCCTCTCTATACCCTTATGTAATAGAATACTTTTGTGTGGCCCTGTAAATTATTAAAAAGTATTCTTTGCATTACAGATTGCACAGAGTCCTCGTATCCCGCGCGCATCTCAAGTCTTTCGATTCTCTCTTCTGCTTCGGCCTTTATGTGACTAGCAGCGTTTGCTCGGAGCTAATGACGTCATAAGACATCCCAATCTCATGTAAGATTTTTACAAAACATTTAGTTATCAAATTGTATAGTTATCAGAGAAAAAAAATATTATTAATAGATATTTTCTTTAGCTGTATTTCAAATTTTTTTTTAACTGAAGTTTGCTAAATAGAATTTCAGAAATATATATTACATCTATTTTGATTTTGTCAACATTTTCTTTCATGGTTCAATAAAACTTCGCAGTTCTTCAAAAATAAATGAAAACAAACATTCTTGATTTTATTAATAAAAACAGACCTGTTTTTAAAGAAAATTGATCTCTTGGGTTTCATTTTCCAACATTGCAAGGAATTATTTAAAATTAATAAAGTAAGATTTTTCTGAAAAAAATAGATAGTGAACCTTTTAATTATATAATTATTCCTCATTAAATAAATGTAAATAACAAACGTAAAAAACTCATTATAATTTCTCAAGAGATGTTTGTTTATCTTAATATATCTTTTTGTTCATTACAATGTGAAAAAGTCATTGCCAAATATTTCAGGAAAAAAAAAGAAAAAGAATGTTATTTAAATACGATAGAAAAAAAAAAGATGTAAAGAAAATATTTAAAATTTGAATAATTAAAAGCTAATGGATTAATTCGTTCAAGTAAAGACAATTAAGAAGATTTTTCTAACTAATGTATTATAACTGCTTTCCTTTTATAGTTCACAAATTACTCCTTTTCTTAAATTTAGCAATTGCTCTTTTTTTTTTTTTTTTCAAGAAAATACTCAAAATATTAATGACTTTTGCTTGTTTAGTAAGAAAATATGCATTTTATTTCACGTTCGGAAACCTTAGAATTACAACTATATCAACAAACTGAACCATATAAAATGAGAACTAATTAGTTTTATTACCATTATTGATATAATTTAAAACATGAATTACAGACATGTGTTTACATCTATTTTGTTTTTCTCAACATTTTCTTTCATAGAAGTCCGCAGTTCTTCAAAAATAAGTAAAAAGCATTCTTAGTGTAATTAATGAAAACAGATCTGTTTTTAAACAAAATTGATCTCTTGGGTATAAATTTCCGAAAGTGTAAGGAATTATTTAAAATTAATTAAAGTAAGGTTTTTCTGCAAAAAAAAATAGTGAACCTTCTAATTATATAATTATTCCTCATTAAATAAATGTAAATAACAAACTTAAAAAACTCATTATAATTTCTCAAGAGATGTTTATATATCTTGATGTATCTTTTAGTTCATTACAATGTGAAAAAGTCATTCCCAAATGTTTCAGCCAAAAAGAAAAAAGAAAGAGGATGTTATTTAAATACGATCGAAAAATAAGAAAAAAAGATGTATAAAGAAAATATTTAAAAATTTGAATAATTAAAAGCTAATGGTTTAATTCGTTCAAATAAAGAAATTAACGAAATTTTTCAAACTAATATGTGATTACAGTTTTCTTTCCATCGATCACAAATTGCTACCATCCTTAAAGTAAGTTTTTGGGCTTTTTTTGAATGAAATATTCAAACCATTAATGACATTAGTCTGTTTACTTTTGACATTTGTAACACTTTTGGCTTCCCCTGTAATTAAACTAAGCATCTGATTTTCATAAAATTTGAAATGACATGATAAAGTTATGTAATAATTATATTATTTTAAATTTCAAACGATTCGGTTGGCTAGTTTTTGCGTTATTATATGCGAACAGACGGATGAACTGAACGGTGGGTATGGGTGCTATGTATTTACATAATTACGAACGCACCTATTGATGAATACACGAATAAGAAGAAAATACAACAAATATAGATGATCCTCAGTATGCAATACACTATACATAATACACAATACACGCAATACACCATACACAATTACACATTTCATTACAAATGTTTATAGATATAAACAAGTTGGAAAGTGAACGTGTAGCGTGGCAAATGAGGTGCGTTCGTACTTCAACGAAAAAAAAATATTCATTTCTTGCTGTTATAGTATGCAGTACTTCGTATACACGATATTGGTCGAAATCTTTTGTGTGTTCTTGTAAATACTATCTGCTTTTTATTATGCAAGAACTAATTTGTATTAAACCGCAGCAACGTATATCATTTTCATAAAATATGAAAGAGTTTAATAAAATTAAAACACGTCCCAAACAATTTCCATATACCATAATGCAGTGTTATACTTTTGAGTACCCCTGTAAAATAGTAATAAATATTCTGTGTATCATAAATTGTACAGAAAATTATTTTAGTACCTACTTCATAAATTCATGTCAATTCAAATATATTCCAAACAGAGTAACATCAATAAAAAGTACTTGAAGCTATTTTTTTTCTGTTGACCGTAATGTAGTGGAATACTTTTGATTGTCTCTGTAATTAAACTATACATCCTATTTTCATAAAATTTTAAATGGCACGACAAAATTATGCAACAATTCTATATTTTACAATTCAAACGATTTAGTTGGGTAGTTTTTGCTCTATTATGTGTGGACAGACAGACGGACGGACGGACAGACTGAACGCTGACTATAACATGGTGTAATCCTGTGCAACATATATATTTCATAAAATATGAACAGTTTAATACAACTAAAATGCGTATCAAACAATGTCTCAATATATAATTATGCAATGGAATACTTTTATGTGGCCCTGTAAATCAATAAGAAATATTATTTGCACTGCAGATTGTACAGAATGTATATCATAGTATATACTTCACAGATGCATATCAATTTTATTATGTTCGAAAGAGTGTAAGACTATTAAAATGCACTTTAATTTTTTTTTCTCCATTGACAGTAATGTATCGGAATATTATAATTGCCCCTGTAGTAGAACTATGCATCGGATTTTCATAAAACTTGAAATCACTCGACAAAATTACCTAATAATTATATATTTTAAGTTTCAAACGATTCGGTTGGATAGTGTTTGAGATGTTATATGCGGACAGACGGACGGACAGACAGACGAACGGACAAAATGACAGCTATAGGTGCTACGTATTTACATAATTACGAACGCACCTAAAAATTGTTGCCCATAGCACCTATTATTTTCTATCAATTTTTATTTTATTCCAGAGCCACCTGCCACACTTCAGCTCATGTCCCCTGCGCATCTCATATCTTTCTATTCTCTCTTCTGCTTCGGCCGTCATGAGACTAATAGCGCTAGCTCGGAAATAATGACGTCATCAAACATCCCAATCTCATGTAACATTTGTACAAAAACATCTAGTTATCAAATTGTATAATTATCATAAAAAAATATTATTATTATATATTTTCTTTAGCTGTATTTCAGATTTTTTAAAAACTGATGTTTAGGAAATAGAATTACAGAGATATAAATTACATCTATTTTGTTTTCCTCAACGTTTTTCTTTCCTGGTTCAATAAAAGTTCGCAGTTCTTCAAAAATTAATGAAAACAAACATTCTTGATTTTATTAATAGAAACGTATCTATTTTTAAAGAAAATCTCCTGGGTTTCATTTTCCAACATTGCAAAGAATTATTTAAAATTAATAAAAAAAGGTTTTACTGAAAAAAAATAAAAAAAATAAAAATAAAATAAAATAAAATAAAAAAAAAATTGAACTTTTTAATTACATAATTATTCCTCATTAAATAAATGTAAATAACAAACTCATTACAATTTCTCAAGAGATGTATATTTATCTTAATATATCTTTTTGTTCATTACAATGTGAAAAAGTCATTCCCAAATGTTTCATTAAAAAAGAAAAGAATACGAATGTTATTTAAATGCGACAGAAAATTAGAAGAAGATATAAAGAAAATATTTAAAATTTGAATAATTAAAAGCTAATGGCTTAATTCGTTCAAGTAAAGGAATTAACGAAATTTTTCACACTAATATGTGATTACTGTTTTCTTTCCATCGTTCACAAATTACTACCATCCTTAAAGTAAGTAAATAAAGTAAGGAAATACTCAAAACATTAAAGGTTTTGGTTTGTTTATAGTAAGAAAAAATGTATTATATTTTATTTCACATTTGGGAATTTTAGAATTACAAATACAGTCGGTTCTCGTTAATTCGAATTCGTCGGGAATACAAGAAATGTTCGAATTATTCAGGGTTCGAATTAAAGAAAGTATGAGAAGAAAACATGTTTAAAGAGGTACTATTATTAAACAAATTAATTTTATGATATTTTTTAAATATATTTCGGCTGTTATGATTAGAATATGACTTAATATTAAATTAAAAGATATAAATAGATAAACTAATTAAGGGATTAGGAACAAACACAAAGGAAGACGGGTTGGAAGTATCATTGCTGTACAGACGGGGTACTAAAAAAGCGGATATCAAATGTATGGGAATACATGTATACTAACTAAGAACAATTCTGGAAAAAACGAAACAATGAAAGTTATTTTAAGGATCTGAAGTGCGGGAGAAAGTAAGGAAAAATGAAAAATCGGGATCTCGTTAGTTCGAATTAAACGAAGCCAAGAGAAAATGAGTTTGAATAAATGAAAATTTTTAACGTTATTCTGCTATTGAATATTTTGGAACTTTGTGTTTAGTTCGAATTAAGCAAAGATTTGATTTTTCCGATTTAACGAGAGCCGATTGTATATCTTTAAGCTAGACCATATGAAATAGAATCTAATTAATTTTTATGACCGTTATTGATGTCATTTAAAACAAGTTAGTTATTAGTTTCTATTTGTATGAATATAAATAATAAAAAATACAGTAATTGTTATGAATTAATCCTCTTCTTTCTTTTGTTTAGTGTCGTTTATTAATAAATACTTTATTTTATTTCCTATATCTTTTCTTGAAATGTCAAGTGTACATTATTATAAACATTTGTTTAAATACATTGAATTATTATTTATTTTTAAACAAATAATTTCTGTACACCTATAATATATAAGAGTAGGCCATATTTGGAACGCTGAATGAACCGTTAGAAAACCATTAACCCTTTTCGGCACGGGCAAAAACTGTAGTAAAATTTAAAATTATCGACTGACACTGGAATTCATGAATGAATTTTTCAGATATTTTGAATTACTTAATTTAAGCTTTTATACTAAAATCAAAATTTTACTAAAATGTTATTGGTGCCGTTTGCAAGTTTGGAATTAAAATTAGGTATCCCAGATCGGGCACAGTGTGCCGAAAAGGGTTAAGTGAATCGTTGCCATTTTGTCACTAATTATAGAAAAAGATGTCATCTACCAGTGAAATCTTTTTCAACAGAATGGCGTGATTTATGATTAGAAGAAGCACCCACCTTAACACATGGTGTTTTCTGATAATTTTAAAAATCTAAAATTAACTGTTTTGATCTATTTTTTTCCTACTAGACGTAAGAGAATACTAAAATTATCATATTTGAACTCATATTTGTTTTTACTGTGCGTATATTTCACGCGGATCTGTTTGATTTCGTTTTTGTTTATAGTCTTGAGATTGTCTGTTTTAAAAAAGAGCAAAGTTCCACCTCTTATCGGTAATGGCGAAATTACGAAAAAATAGTTGGTAAAGTCACAAAAATGTTAGACATGATAATGTGATGTGGATCGATTTGTTATTTGATTGTGATAGGGAGATTCCTACATATCAAATTCTCAACACACAAAAATTTTTAGTTAAACGCATTTTAGAACACTTTTTTGTCACCAAATTCCAACGCGTTACTGTGATGTGGATTAGAAAGCTTCATATACAAAAAGTTTTTTGTGTTGCAATTGTGTTCTTAATATACTGCAAAAGTATTACTGGCCATTTTCAACAAAGTGTCAAGTCTGTTACCTCACGGTTTTTTAATGATTATCATTTTTTCCACCATTCTACTTTTATTTTTTATTCAACAAAGAAACAAATATGAATTTTCCTTAAAATTTAATAATTTATATGAATATATACTGTAATTATAAAAAAGTACTTGTATAATTCCTATGTGATTAAAATCATGTGGCTAAAACTGTCTCTCATTTAAATTTAATTTAAGTATTATTGATAAATATCATGTTTTGAAATTTAGGGACATAAGTCACTTCAAAGTAAATTGATTTTAGAAAATTAAATATATTTAAAGCTGGGTATTTTCAGTAGTTTTATATGGTAACGGACTTGACAATTTGCCTTACCAGCCAACTTTAAATAGCATTTACATATTATATCATAGGGCAAAGTGCACAATTAATTATTCTTTTTCATGTACCTTAAACATTTATTTTAACACCTGTCTCCATTTTTAGAAGAAATTATTACGTTTGAAAAATAAAAATAATTCTAAAATTTAAGCGAATGGTAAAAATGGCCCTGATCTTAATATGTTGCAAAACTGTTGCTGTTTAGAAATGTGTTCTAAAAATAGTATTGTTAATTGTCTTGAAATAGTGTTGTAAATAGTGTTGATAAAAATATTTTCTTACAATTGTATAATTGCGCTGAGCATCACTTTGTCACCAAATTGACACACATTGTAAACAAAACAAAATTTAGAACGCTATAAAGTAATACATGTAAAACATTTTCAACACCCTTCCTACTAAGTACCTTTAAAATTACACAATTTTGAAAAGGAAATATACTTATACAGTTTACTTTATAGAAAAAAAAATGCAGGATATTTCTGGGAGAGTTACATAATTTTTACCAATAATGTCAATAAGTGCTTATCTGAAGAAATTGTGCAATTTTAATTTATTGCTTCAAATGCGTACCTTTATTCATGAGGTGATAATACAGGTAAGTAAACATGCAGTTTATAAAGTAAATTAATCCTTCCTTTATAAAAGTTTGCATTCCTATTATAGGTTATCAAATATCATCACTTCTGCCCATTTTATAACATTTCTTTATTTTTTCTTTTACTTTTTACTTAGCTTTAATCGCAATGGAAAACAAGTCCATTATGTTAAAACTGAAAGCGAGCTTATAAAGGCTATAAAGGCCATTATTTTTGCAGCTCGTAAGGGTTACACAAGCTAGGTTAACCATTTCCCTTCATTTACTCCATTGGTTCTGCTTCACAAATTCTTTCTCCTACAGCGGCGTATTTATATTTATTAATACTCGCAAAAGCCAAAAAGGAGGAAGTAAAAACTTTTCCCTGCGATTATGTTCGTTTACGAGCATGCACTTTAGTGTGTAATGCATGATCGTTCGTATATTGCCCTTATTTATTGTATTCTGTTTCTCAATATTACGTCCATTAGACTTTTTATTATTAGAAGGTATTTCCTGGCTTTTACGTTGCTCTAGAAACGTTAACCTTTTTCGAAATCGGTATTCAAAACTTATTAGCGATTTATTCCTTAAAAATTGTGTCATTTTTATTATTTCCCAAGATATAGCCTAAAGAAAGTAGGTAATTTTTTCGCTGTGCTAATAAAAAATGTGCTTCAAAGAGTGCCTCTGTTAATGAGATGATAATACACGTAATTTATAAAGTAAATTAACCCTTCCATTATAAAAGTTTGCATTCCTTTTATAGACTATGAAAGTATGAAACTATGAATTTCTTCTCTTTTTATTCCATTATTTTTTGTTTTTGTTTTACCTTTTTACTTAGCTTTAATCGCAATGGGAAACAATTGTATTATGTTGAAACTGAAAGTGAGCTTTTAAAGGCTATAAAATGCCGATATTTTTGCAGCTTATAAGGGTAACACTCTCTGGGCGCAAACATTTCCCTTTGTTTACTCCATTCGTTCTGCATAGCAAATTCTTTCTCCTACAGTGGCATATTTATATTTATTAATGCATCCAAAAGCGAAAAGGTAGAGAGTAAAAACTTTTCCCTGCGATCATGTTCGTTTACTAGCATGCGCTTTAGTGGGTAATACATGATAGTTCGTACATTGCCTTATTTATTGCGTTTTGTTACTCAATGCTACGTTCATTAGACATTTTATTATTAGAAGGTATTTCTTAGCTTTCGCAATACTCTAGTGACGTTAACCTTTTTCCAAATTGGTATTCAAAACATATCAGCGATTTATTCCCTAAAAATTGCACCATTTTTATTATTTTCGAAGGTATGGTGTAAGGAAAGTAGGTAATTTTCCGTTGTGATAATATCATCCTCTCCAAGCATAATAATTGGCGCAAAACGAATATGTTACAGACCACTTTGTGTTAAGAGCTGTATCGACTTTTATACAAATTACCCGAGGATTGAGTATCTAAACTAAATTCTTTCCAATATTGACAAAATATTACATAGAAATATCATATTAGCGGAATTAATCTTTAGTAAATCTCAGCATCTTATATCAATTTCATAAATTGTGAAATAGTTTAATATAATCAAAACGTGCCCCAAACAATATTCTCTTTGCATCATTATGTAATGGAATGCATTTGTGTGGCCCAGTAAATTAATAATAAATATTTTTTGCACCACAGATTGTACAGAATGTATATTTTAGTACATACTTCATAGATGCATGTCCATTTTATTATGTTTGAAAAAATGTAACTTCATTAAAAATGCACTTGAAACAATTTTTTCCCATTGGCTGTAATGTAACTAAATACTTTTGAATAAAACTAATTAAACTATAAACCCGATTTTTATAAAATTTGAATTCACTCAGCGAAATTATACAACAATTAAATACTTGTAATTTCACGCGATTCAGTTGGGTAGTTTTTGCTCTGTTATATGCAGACGGACAGACAGATGAACTGAACAATTACTAGAGGTGCTACGTATTTATATAATTACGAAAACACTTAAAAAGAAACATTTTCCTAAGTGAAAAAAACAAATCTGAGAGTCAAAATTATGAAACTAATGCAATAAACAACAATAAACAAACTTTAATATTTTTAACCTCTTTTGTTAACAATAAAGCATTACTTCATAGTGTACCTTTATTCATGAGATAGTAATACATGTAAGAAAACACGCAATTTATAAGGAAAATTAATCCTTCCTTTATAACAGTTTGCACTTCTTTTGATAGGTTATCAAAGTATCTTCATTTATTCTCTTTTTATAACGTATTTTTTTCTGTGTTTGTTTTACTTTTTACCTACCTTAATCGCAATGGGAAACAAGCCATTATGTTGAAACTGAAAACGAGCTTTTAAAGGCTATAAAAGGCCATTATTTTTGCAGCTTATAAGGGTAACACGAACCGAGCGCAACCAATTCCCTTCATTTACTCCATTGGTTCCGCTTGACGAACCCTTTCGCCTATAGAAGTGTTTTTATATTCATTAACACTCCCAAAAGCCAAAAGGGAGAGAATAAAAATTTTTCCCTGCGATCATGTTCGTTGATGAGCATACGCTTTAGTGGGTAATACATGATCGTCCGTATATTGCTCTTTTTATTGCTTTCTGTTTCGCAATATTATGTCCATTAGACATTTTATTATTAGAAGGTATTCCTTAGCTTTTACACTGCTGTAGTGACGTTAACCTTTTTCGTAATCGATACTCAAAACTTATTAGCGATTTATTCCCTAAAAATTATGGCATTTTTATTATTTCCTAAGATATAGTGTAACTAAAGTAGCTAATTTTCTGTTGTGCTAATATCATCGTCTCCAAGTGTTAATTTGGCGCAAAAGGAATATGTTACAGACCACTATTTGTCCATCATACAATTTCGATATAGTATTGTCATCGAAGACACACAAAATTCGCTTGAAAAGATTTAAAAATCAAGTTGAATGTAGATTCTGCCATTGCAGAATTCACTTTCGCCTCCGATTAGGAAAAAAAATCGATAGAAGTTTTTAGAAGGGCGACACCGTTTAGAATGCAATGAACTAACTTAATTTTTCTTGTGTTTAACAATATAATAGCAAACAGAACGGCGTGAAATACCCAATTGATTAGCAATTTCTCTCTGAGACATTGGAATTGCGGAATAATAAAGAGATACAATTTGACGTGCTACTTCTTCATTGACTAGATTCATCAAAAAAAGATTTTTTCTTTAGTTTAAACGCTTTTTTTTATAGACTCTGAGAAAATGGAAATGCATTTTAACAATAAAACGAGTGAAATCCCGTAGAATTCGACGAATGAAATGTTTAAAAGACCCGATCGATTTGGTTTTTAAAAAGGCAAAAGTAATTACATTATTGAATCAATATATAATAAATATATTTCCAAACTTAATGTCAAGTTTGCCAGTTACAATTTTATGGGAAATCTCCTCTACTATTAGATCTGCATATTATTTTCTACGCATCGCAACTCTGATGAACAGGCTCTCAGTGAGGCAGACGATTTTGAAGAAACTATTAATTCCTAAGAAGCCAGACGATTTAAGCGGTAGAAAAAAGAACTGAACGGAAGAAAGGAGAATGGAATGTTTTTAGTTTTAAGTTGGTGTAAAAAGAACGTAAGATGAAGACGAGTTCCCGTATAAGATGTAATTGATTAATTAGAGTTATGATTGTTTGCTTTGTAAATAATCTTATGTAAATATCTTTTTTGTAAATATTAACGTTTAATATAAGTCATTTAAAAGTTTAAAAACGGTGTCAGAATTTAATTTACCTCCGAGTTTATTTACTTATGTGTTCAAAAGAAATTTTTAAAGAAGAATCTCCATAAATTTTGGTGTCAGAAGTGGGATACAGACGCACGCCCACAGAGATGGAAATATATATTTTTTAATATCTTGGAAGCCGATATTTTTTAGAACTGTGATGGAATGTCAAGCCTACAAAGCTATTTCAGAAGAGGTAAAATTTTGCGATGAAAGTGAAATCAAAGTGTGTGTAGCTGAGCATCTGATTATGAAGTGAGTTTATTATTTCATTTTTCTTTTCAATAATGGAAAAATTAGTTGATTTAAAGGAATTAGAGTTTTCTTTGAAAACTGAAAAATCAGCTAGCATTAAGACATTGCACAAATTAATTTTTGGAGAAATCGGTGACAGAAATAATCGACGTAGAATTCGGAATTTTTCTGGGTTTACGTTTGAAGTAGATTCCGATGAATATCAAACTAAATTCAAAGAAATTAAAGATAATTTTTCTGTTAACGACTTAATTACCATTTGCAATGTTTTGTGTATAAATAATTCGGGAACTCTTGATGAAATTGCTGCCAGAATAATTTCTAGTTTATGTGATTTTAATATTTTAAAAATTAATATGATAGCCGATGTAGGTACTCTTAGTGATGACGAAAGTGTCGATGAATTTAATGATGATTTACAAGATAAAACTAAAAATATTTCAACTGTTTTTGAGAATAATATGAGAAATGATTCTGGTAGTTCTAATTGTGAAAGTAATGAAAATCAGAAAATTCTGATTCCTGATTATGTTATTAAACCAAGCATTTCTATTAATGATATTGAAAGTATGATTACAATGTTTGAAGGTACTCAAGTACAAAATATTAATAAATGGATTGCCGATTTTGAAGATATTGTTTCATTATTTAACGTTAGTGATTTGCACAAATTGATTTTGGCTAAACGCCGTATGACAGGCAAAGCAAAATTATTTCTTGAAAGTGAAACAAATATTAATTCGTGGTCTAAATTAAAAGCCCTACTCATATCTGAATTTGGTCAAACGTGCAATTCAGCTGAATTACACGAATTGCTGTCCAAAAGAAAAATTAGACCACATGAATCGTTAGATGAATATTTTTTAAATATGAAACAATTATGCTCAAAAGGCAATATTGAAGATTCTGCCCTTATTCAGTATGTAATAAATGGAATTAATGACCCCATTTCTAAAAAATCTTTTTTGTATGCTTGTCCCAATATTGCTGAATTTAAACAAAAATTAAAGATTTATAAAAAAATAAGATCGGAGTATGAAAATGCAAAATTTCATAAATATGAAGGAGCTAAGCCTAAAATTAAATCCGAAGTTGAAGTTAAGAACAAATTTAAGCCTGTAAAGCCAAATATGCGTTGTTTTAATTGTGGCGGGAATAATCATAAGAGTATTAACTGTGTAAATAAAGATAAAGGGCCGCTTTGTTTTGCTTGTAACGCTTATGGTCATAAATCATTTCAATGTAATAAATCTAAAGATACAAGTGTTAAAAATGCTCAGTCACAAGTAAACATTATTACATCCCAAGATTTAATTCTGAAAGAGATAAAGCTTTATTCTTTGCGTTTAATCTCTTTAATAGATACTGGTAGCCAAAAGACTTTGTTAAAGAAAAGTATTTATTATAATTTGAAGAACTTTGTAGAATTAAAACCTACGAGTATCTCTTTGACCGGTCTAGGAAAAGCCTCAATTAAACCAGAAGGTTGTTTCAATTCAGAAATCGAAGTAGATGGTTCAAAATTTAAAGTTACTATTTTTGTCGTTAAGGACAGTTGCATTAATTTCGATTTAATTATTGGCACTGATGTTATTCATCAAGGTACATTAACTATTTCTGAGAATAAAGTGAAACTGTTTAAAGCTGAAGTTCAGTCTAATGACTTTTTAGTTAATATTGTAAATGTTTTGGATGAGCCTAAAATTGATTTAACTCACATTGCTGACAAAAAATTACGTTCAGATTTATACTCTTTAATTGAAAATTATGTACCAATTAAAACTAAAACAGTAGATGTTAAAATGAAAATTAATTTAACTGACGAAATCCCAGTTTGTTCTTCTCGAAGATTACCGCCATGCGAGAAAAAAATAGTCGAAAACCAAATTGAGGAGTGGCTAGCTCAGGGAATAATTCGAGAAAGTTCTTCTAATTTTTCTTCGCCGGTTGTTTTAGTCAAGAAAAAAAATAACACAATGAGACTTTGTGTTGATTACAGATGTCTTAACAAAAAGACAGTACGCGAGCATTTCCCCTTGCCAGTTATTGATGATGTAATAGACCAATTACATTCTGCCGAAGTATTTACCACCATAGATTTGAAAAACGGTTTCTTTCATGTAGATGTTGAAGAAGACTCGCGGAAATACACCTCGTTTGTTACTCATGAAGGACAATACGAATTTTTGAAATGTCCATTCGGGTTGACCAATAGCCCTAGTGTTTTTCAAAAGTATATTTATAATGTATTTCGAAACCTATTAAAAGATCACATTGTTGTCATTTATATGGATGATTTAATAATACCTGCTAAAAACGAAGCTGAAGGTCTAGAAAAATTAAAACTTGTACTCGAAACTGCATCGGAATATGGATTAGAATTAAATCTTAAAAAATGCAATTTTTTGAAGCGTGAAATTGATTTCTTGGGGTATAGAATCATAAATGGTAAATTGTATCCCTCTCCACTGAAGACTAAAGCAGTAATAAATTTTCCCGAACCAAAGTGTACCAAAGATGTTCAAAGTTATTTAGGATTGACAGGATACTTTCGAAAATTTATAAGAAATTATTCGGTTATAGCTACACCGTTAAGTGACCTGCTAAGAAAAGATTCAAAATTTAAATTCGATATAGAAGAACAAAGAGCTTTTAATGAACTCAAACGTATTTTGTCGTCAGAACCAGTACTTTTAATTTACAATCCCAAAAGTGCGACCGAAATCCATTGTGATGCCAGTATTGATGGCTATGGAGCTGTTTTAATGCAACAATCTCCAGTAGATAATCAATTTCATCCAGTTTATTTCGCAAGTAAAAAAACCACCGAAGCTGAACGGAGGTACACTAGTTACGAATTAGAAGTTTTAGCTGTAATTGAAGCCCTGAAAAAGTTTAGAGTATATGTGCTAGGTATCCCATTTAAAATTGTAACCGATTGTAATGCATTTAAAATGACTATGGATAAAAAAGAAATGAGTACAAAAATAGCTAGATGGGCAATAATGTTATCCGATTTTGATTATGTTATTGAACATAGACAGGGTAGCTGTATGAGACATGTCGATGCATTAAGTAGGTATCCTATTTGTATGGTAATCCAAGATAGCTTAACTATAAAAATTATCCAAGCTCAAGAAACCGATGACCATATTAAAACAATAAAAGAAATCCTAAAGGTGAAATCTTATGATGATTATCTAGTTAAAAATGATGTTCTTTATAAATGTGTTAATGGTAATGATTTATTAGTTGTACCGGAAGACATGCAAATGAATATAATCAAGGCCGCTCACGAAAAAGGTCATTACGCAGTTGCAAGAACAGAGAAAAGTTTAGAAAATTATTTTTACATCCCTAAAGTTAAACAAAAAATTGAGAAATGTATAGCAAATTGTGTTCCCTGTATTTTAGTTAATAGAAAATGTGGTAAACAAGAAGGCTTACTTCACCCAATAGAAAAAGAAGAAGCTCCATTACATACGTACCATGTTGATCACTTAGGTCCATTAGAAAGCACTAATAAAAATTACAAACATATCCTTTCGGTCATTGACGCATTCACAAAATTTGTTTGGTTGTATCCCACAAAATCTACCGATGCTGCCGAAGTAATTTCTAAATTAGAAATCCAAAAATCTATCTTTGGAAATCCAGTTCGAATTATATCAGATAAAGGTCCTGCATTTACCTCTAAAGCTTTTGAAGATTATTGCATCAATGAAAATATTAAACATATCCCGATTACCACTGGATTACCCAGGTCTAACGGCCAAGTTGAGCGTCTAAATTCTGTCATAATATCTGTTCTGTCTAAATTGTCTGTCGATAATCCTAAAAAAATGGTATACACATGTAAGCAACGTCCAACAGGTGATAAATTCGACTTTTCAGAGAAGTATAAGCACAACTCCTTTTGAATTGATGTTTGGTACTAAAATGAAACTAAAAAATAACATTGAAATTACTAGTCTTCTGAATGCTGAAATACAATCTGATTTTACAAATAATCGCGAAGATATGAGAAAAAATGCTAAAAAACAGATTTTAAAAGTTCAAGAAGAGAACCGTAAAACTTACAACCTCAGACGAAAGAAAGCTAACAAATTTAAGATTAATGATGTGGTTGCTATAAAACGCACACAACAAGGTCCAGGTTTGAAGTTAAAACCAAAATATTTAGGTCCATACAAAGTCATAAAAGTAAAAAATAATGACACCTACGATGTAAAGAAACTTGGATTCAACGAAGGACCCATGGTCACCAGTACATGTGCAGAGTACATGAAGCCGTGGACGGATGAAGCTTGAAAAAAAAAAGAATTTCACGGATTGTGACACTATACCAACTATGACAAACCTCTGGACTGACAACTAATAGAATTTTAACTTTATTCTCGAAAAGATGAAAAGACGTAAGAAGGAAGAAGACGAAAAGACGTAAGAAAGAAAAAGACGAAAAGACGTAAGAAAGAAAAAGACGAAAAGACGTAAGGTAAAAGAAGATGAAAAGACGTATTAAGGAAGAAGACGAAAAGACGTAAAATAAAAGAAGACGAAAAGATGTAAGAAAGAAGAAGACGAAAGGACGTAAGATAAAAGAAGACGAAAATACGTAAGAAAAAAGAAGACGAAAGGACGTGAAAAGAAAAGAATACGAATTTATTTTGAACGAGATTATTTAAATGTTCATCATGATGACTTCTTTTTTTCAATTTAGACTTTGGATGCTGCTGTGTTTTTTTTTTCTTTATCTTTTCAGATGATCCAGCTGCTGTTTCCAGCCAACAAGAATACATTCGAGGACGAATGTCTCATCAGTATGGCCGAAATATGGGAAATCTCCTCCACTATTAGATCTGCATATTATTTTCTACGCATCGCAACTCTGATGAACAGGCTCTCAGTGAGGCAGACGATTTTGAAGAAACTATTAATTCCTAAGAAGCCAGACGATTTAAGCGGTAGAAAAAAGAACTGAACGGAAGAAAGGAGAATGGAATGTTTTTAGTTTTAAGTTGGTGTAAAAAGAACGTAAGATGAAGACGAGTTCCCGTATAAGATGTAATTGATTAATTAGAGTTATGATTGTTTGCTTTGTAAATAGTCTTATGTAAATATCTTTTTTGTAAATATTAACGTTTAATATAAGTCATTTAAAAGTTTAAAAACGGTGTCAGAATTTAATTTACCTCCGAGTTTATTTACTTATGTGTTAAAAAGAACTTTTTAAAGAAGAATCTCCATAATTTTGCATGCAAATATTCGCACATCTTCAGTTAAAATTGTAATCTGAGTGCCGGCGAAATCCAGAAATTTTATTTTATAGCACTCACAGAAAAATAGTCTTATTTTAAAAAAAAACTAATTTCATTTTTACTGTGAATTTATTTTCACTAACTGAAGTCATCTGAAAGTAAATTCTCAATCTCAGTGTCCATAGAAAAGAAATATTGAAATGTAATATCGTTATGAGTAAAAATGCGGTGTTTTAAATAGTGACGTCATTTTCTCTTTGTTTTTTAAAATTTACTGTTATTAGTAATATGAAAAAAGCATCCGTAATAATATTGTAATTCCCATTTATCTGGTTGCTGAATGACATCATTTTCCTCATTTGAATTTTTTCTTATTTTACTTTAGACATTAATTTTTATCATAAATTATTTTCTGTTATTTTATTTACATTATTAATATTATTTCTCAGTAAATATATATTTTTACCTTAATTAGTGCATAATTGTATGTTAATACACGCAATCATTTTATTGTGGTTAAATTTTACGAAAACAATTAACTTTTTTCTTTTAAATGCGAGGACATGTTCACTGATGAAATAAAGCTTCTGACTGGTGGAAAGTGATAATGGAAACTAAATTTTTATTATCGAGAGAAAAGCTAAGCTGAGTTGCCACCATTTTGAATAAATATCGTAAAAAGTATTTAAAATTAAAAATAAAATATAAAAATAGAAATAAATTAAAAAAATAGCTAAAATGGGCACAACTACAAATAAATAGCTTTCATTTAAAAAAATAATTATCAAAATCGGTTGAGTAGAAAATTCAGGTCTGATGACTAAAAATCAGCCAGGTCTTTTAAATATATGGATTGTATGAATGTCTCGTTTTAACGGCCAGATTGTGAAAAAGTGGGCCACAATTTTTGACACGACACTTTTTAGCTTGTCTGAAAGAAATAGCATTGGAGGCTAATATAAATTCTTTCAAAACTGATTTCATATGTATTTAAGTATATTATCATGGCCCACGCCCACGCAATTCCGGCATCTAATAAATCCTCAAAGTATACCTTTAATCATTAGATAATAAAAATACAGATGAGAAAGTTATGCATTTCATAAAGTTCCACTATATCAGGCAGAAATTACAGCAGACACACAAAAATTTACATAAAACGAAATTAAAAAGAAACATTTTGGAAGCCTTCGATTTTGATAAACGAAAAAACAAATTTGAGAATCAAAATTATGAAACTGAAGCAATAAACAACAAAAAACAGACTTATTCATTTTAGTCTCTTTTATTAATAATAAAACGTTGCTTCAAAATGTACCTTTATTTATGAGATGATAATAGATGCAAGAAAATACGCAATTTATAAAGTAAATAATCCTACCTTTATAAAAGTTTGCATTTTTTTTTAGAGGTTATCAAAGTACCTTCAATTCTTTCTCTTTTTAAAACATTATTTTTTGTTTTTGTTTTACTTAGCTTTAATCGCAATGGGAATCAATTCCGTTACGTTGAAACTAAAAGCGAGCTTTTAAAAGCTATAAAAGGCCATTATTTTTGCAGCTTACAAGGGTAACACGAGCTGAGCGCAACCATTTCCTTTCATTGACCCCACTGGTTCTGCTTGATATATTCTTTCTCCTATAGCGGCGTAATTATATTTATTAATGCTCCCGAAAACCAAAAGGGAGAGAGTAAAAATTGTTCCCTGCGATCATGTACGTTTACGAGCATGATTTTAGTGGATAATACATGATCGTTCGTATATTGCTCTTATTTATTGCATTTTGTTTCTCATAATTATGTCTATCAGACATTTTATTATTGGAAGGTATTTCTGGGCTTTTACTCTGCTCTAATGACGTTAACCTTTTTCGAAATAGATATTGAAAACTTATTAATGATTTATTCTTTAAAAATTTCCTGTGTAATTTTTAGGTTCGTTCTGTTTAATTATCATCACTAGGGATATAAGCCCTAAAGAGGGAGTATACCCTCCTTGGAATTTTTTTAAAAGAGCCTAACCCGTAATTACGCAAGGAAATCCAAGGTTCGAAGAAAACCATGGAAAACTCCGAACGATTATGCCGAACGCCGCAATTGGTTTTTCTCCCAGCACCTGCGGTCTACCAGTTTCTAGAGCATAACTTCTCGGCCAGTGGTGGGGCCGTGTCATTTTTAGGATTTCGTTCTTATGATAAACTATTAGTCTCACTTCTCTATCTGTTTGTCCGTCAGAGAGTCCGTATACAAAAATTGTGTAAATCAGAGACTTTGAATTGTGTTACTTTTACAGCTCAATACCTCGTGCCACTAAGTCTGAAAAAGTCTATTATTATCATTATATAAACTTTTTCAATGTTATCCAATTTGCGATTAAAATTTAGAACAGAATCTTAATTTAAACGGATTTCGTGTGTGCCCCATTGCATGGGGAAAAACATCTCGCTAGTAATAAAAAAAAGTTTTTAATTCCAACCCCGGTGCTGTTAATTGAGATTTTCATATTAAGATGGATTTAATTAAAATGAATTTCGTATTTTCCGCCAGTTTAAGTGTTTATATTATTATTATTTTTATCACTGACATTCATAATATTTTTTTGGAATTCAATTTTCCTTCTGTTTAAAAAACTATGGCTATTTATCAATGATTCAGCACATTTTAAATTTCGTTTAAACATATTGTGTTTCTTTCTGTTTTTAGAAATTATATATACTAGGTAGAACCCGTCAAATTTTGACGAAAGAAAATGTTTAAGAAGAAACTGTTTCATTGACTTATAATAAACCTACCTATTAGTTATAGTAAAAATGCATTTTATATTGGTACGTCTAACTCTTAAACAAACGATATTTAACGTCAAATTAACAAAATACCATTTCTATAAAACGCAGTTGTAGAAATTGTTAAAATAAACTTTAATCGTATATGTAAGCAGTAAAAAATAATAAAGATATGTTATTATGATAAAGTTATTAATTAAGGTTCTTATGCTAGTATTCCAAAATGGAAAAAAAAGCAAAATTTCTTCAACTTTGACGCATTCATGGATTTTTTTTTTTCTCCTGAAATCTAAAACCTGCATCATTTTCACCCTGTCCAAATAACGTCCTATTTAACGTCAAATTAACAAAATACCATTTCTATAAAACGCAGTTGTAGAAATTGTTAAAATAAACTTTAATCGTACATGTAAGCAGTAAAAAATAATAAAGATATGTTATTATGATAAAGTTATTAATTAAGGTTCTTATGCTAGTATTCCAAAATGGAAAAAAAAGCAAAATTTCTTCAACTTTGACGCATTCATAGATTTTTTTTTCTCGTGAAATCTAAAACCTGCATCATTTTCACCCTGTCCAAATTTACAAATGCACATTTCACATCTGCATTCACCTTTTCAAAAAAAATGCCATTTTAATTTGATCATTTTGATTCAAAACTTGAAGTTTCAATGCTATTAGCTGAAACAGATATTAAACTGTTGATATTCTTTTACGCGTAAATCAAAATTTTTAAATGAAATTAAAATTCACCGGGTTTTATAACCGAGGATATTTAAATTTCAATTTTTTCCCTTTCAATGAGAAAATGGCAACATAAAGATACAGCATTCAATTTTTTTTCCCTTTTTTCCTTTGCTTTGAATAGAATTGGAGTACTCCTGTTGCCATGATTAGAAAAGAGGTATAAAAAGTTATAAAAAATTAATATTTCAAGAGCAAATTAAGATACAGCTTTCAAACAAATTTCATTTTAAAGTAAATTTTTTTCCCTATACGGTGGTGTAAAAATTAAAAATGTGCGACATTTAAAACTTAAAAATTTTTAATAGCAAAAATTGCAATACCGAAATTCATTTAAAATTTGAAAGTGTTGCCATGCACAAAATGACGTATGCGTTACGCACAGATACGTTTGGCCTTTATAATATAGACAAGGTAGAACCCATCAAATTTGATGGAAGAAAATGTTTAAGAAGGAACTGTTTCGTTGATTTATAATAAACCTACAAAATTAGTTATAATTAAAAATGCACCTTATATTAGTATGTTTAACTCTTATACATTATACAAATCATATTTGACTTAAAGTTAACAAAATACTATTTCTGTTAAACTCAGTTGTAGAAATTGTTAAAATTAAAATTTAGTCGTACATGTAAGCAATAAAAAATAATAAATTTCTATTATCATGATAAAGTTATCAATTAAAGCTCTTATTCTAGTATTCCAAAATGAAAAAAAGCATAATTTATTCAACTTTGACTCAATCTTGGAATTTTTTCACCGTGAAATCTAAACCCGACATTATTTTCACAATATCAAAATTTACAAATGCACATTTCAGATCTGTATTCACCTTTTCAAAAAAATTTTATTTTAATTTGATCATTTTGATACAAAACTTCAAGTCTCGATGCTATTAGCTGAATCCGATATTAAACTGTTGATATTCTTTTAAGTGTAAATCAAATTTTGTATAAATGAAATCAAAATTCACTGGGTACTTATTTAAATTTCTTTTTTCCCTTTTTAATGAGAAAATGGCAACATAAAGATACAGTAATCAGTAATCAATCTTGTCTCCTTTTTTCCTTTGCTTTTAATAGAAATGAAGTACAGCTGTTGCCATATATATATATAGGGTGAGTCATAGATATCGAAACAATAGGCTATCTCCTTAAATATTACCCCTAGACCTATACTTCCAATTGCAAAATTTCATTAAAAAAGGTGAAATTTCTGGGGGGTCTATTTGGAAAAATAGGAAAATTATATTTTTATACGGCCCCCGTAGAGCAAAATTCCCAATTAGGTAATTATTCCTTATCCATAGCTAAATTGAATAAAAAAACTTCATCTCCGTATCTGAAAACCTGACAAAGAAATTAAAATCCAAAATTGATGACTTACACCACTTTACCATGCATGTAACAAAAGAATTTTTGATCCATTTTCAATGCAAATAAGGGATCATCCACATATTGACCGTTATTATATGTCGATTTAAGACCGTGCCTCTTATTTGGACATAATAAAGCAGCTTATTGATTTAAATCAAAACTTGTTTTTAAAATATGTTGATCGTTAGCACTGCAGGTCTGCATGGATCGAAATATTCCAAACCGACCCATATGGAAAAAAGTTCTGCCCGGCATGGAAAAATGTTAAAATCATAATCCGGACCAGCCTGGAAAAAAGCTTAAATCATAGCAGGCCCAGACGTGAATTTCTACATAGTTTTTTACTGCAGTGTAGTTAAAAATTGTTTCGCGTGAAGGAGTTCTGACCAACAATATTTATTATAGCTTTTCGTTTTTTATATTTATATTTTTTATTATTAAAGAACCGCCAAAGGCTGTGATATATTTATTTTATCAATGAATCTCTGCTTATATGTAAATGTACATTTTAATATCGCTAATCCATAGCCCGTGAGTTGGAGACTTTGAAAAATGTGATACAGTAAAATCTTTTAACACGGAATCACATCTGAAAGAAAAAATACGTAATAAACAAATGCCCTTCCTAGGAGGTTAAAATGGAGTTTATTTTTTTCTCAAGTATTATTGTATTTATTTTGCATGAATCAACACATTTTCTGTTTGAGACAGAATTCAGTCATAGGCAGATTTTTTTTCTCTCGTTTTACTGTTTTTTTTTTTTTTTTTTTTTTTTTTTTTTTTTTTTTTTAGCATTTAAATATACTATTTTTAAAAAATAAATAATATATTTTTTTTTTTTTTTGGTAAAATGGAAGCGATTTTAAAATCTAAGTGGTTTTTGTAAAAATTTTGATTGAACCAAAATTTACATATTTCATGTACGTATTAGGTCAGTCAGAGATTGTGATTTTAATACGGATTGTTCGAAACCGGTATTGAAAATTGTGTCCATTGCAGACCTGGTAAAAAGGAAGCAATCACCTCCGGTATGAAAAATACATTAGACCCGGATAGGCTAATCTTCAGAAAAAAATAACGTCTCGGTCCTGATCTGACCTGGGCCCAGAATACAGAATTTTTAACAGCCTCTCGAAGACGATAAAAAGCTTGAAGTTGTGAGAGTTATATTTTAAAAAAAGACTTAATCTGCATCTTAGAAAACGCATTCTTTTAAATAACTGTAATACAGTACATTTCGTTTTTCTGTATAATAAATTTTTTCCCGATTACTTCTTGTCTTTAAATTATTAAAAATTAAGAATTGTTAAAGAAAAAAAGTACAAACTTGAAACATGTCATTTTTAATTATTTTACCTAGTTTTGTTTAAAAAAATTGAAAAATTATTCATTTTTGAAAATATGATTTTTTTCAAGTTATTATTTTTTCAATAAATATTTTTTATAGTTCTAAAATTAATATTGAAAAGCAAAAATCCCGAAACAAAACTAAAATCAGATTTTCATCTTTAATTAGATAAAAAAAAAGTTGAAATCCGATAAATAATGTTTGGAGTTATAGCGATTTTTAATTATTCGATTTAAACCAGTACTAACCATATGAAATTTTTATAAGTTTTAGGATGTAATTTTTTAGCAAATTATATGGCTAACCATCACAAAAAAGAAAAAAAAAATCAGAATTCTAACTCAAAAGATAGATTTTCTACACGTTTCCTATAACTGTTAAAGTAACATTGTCTTTTGAATTGCGCACATTTCAATTTGTGTCTAATCCCTTAAAACCTGATGAATTATTCAAACGGCTATAGCTCTGCGAATTTTGAAGATATGAAGATGCAACTTTTTGTGTATTATTCAGGACTGGATAAGGAAAGTTTTCCTAATTGGAATTTTTATCCTACGGGGGCCTGTATAAAAAGTTAATTTTCGTACTTTTTCAAATAGAACCCCCATGGAGTTGCAACTTATCTTATTGAAAACTTCACCTTTTTTTATGAATTTTTGCAATTGAAAGTATGGGTCTAGGGTCAATATATAAGGAGATAGCCTATTGTTTCGATATTTATGACTCACCCTGTATATAAAAAAAATTCAGCGGATATATATATATATATATATCCGCTGAATTTTTTTTAACTTCGGATTTTCAAAAAATTTTTAACTTTTGATTTTATTTAAATAATTTGATTTGAACATTTTTAATTTGATTAAAATAAATCAGTTTTTTTATAATTATTTTAAAATTAAATATTTTGATACTACCATCTATGTTACAATTTAGTAATTATATATTAACAACTTGGATTTACTAATTTAGTAATTTTCCTTTAGAAAAAATTGTTTTGAAAGAAATATTATAATCAGTAATATTAAATATGATAATCAGTAAGTTACTTTTAAATAATTATTTCATTATTATGAAATTTAAGTAAGTAGACGTTTTATGATAAACTGTGTGGTGCAAATTTTCGTTTCCTATGTATTATAGACATAAGATTTTGATATATAGACTATGTATATATCAGGAATGATAAATTTTGTAATAACTACTAATAATTTTTTTTTCCACACAAAGCTACAATTATTCAAAATATTAGAGGACTCTACAGCCTGCAAGCTGCGTTCACCAACACTTAAATAATCTAACGATATCAGAAAAAGATTAAACAAAAAATTTAAAACAAAGTCTATTTTTAAACAGATAAAGATAAAAAAAATATATTCACTATGATAAAGTAATAAATGGATATTTAAATCAAAATATACAACATTATAAAAATACAATATGAATATAATAGAATGCAAAATGCAATGTAAAATTTCATTGGATATTAAAATTACATCAGATTTTGGACAATAATTGAAAAAAAAAAACTTCAGCAGCATTTGAGGGCCAATGAAAATAGGGGGCCTTGGGCTCGAGCCAAAAATGCCATGCCGTAAATCTGACATTGCATGCTATATAAACTCGTATTCGATTTAGAAAGGATATTTAACAAACACTCATTTTGGATTCTATATTTTACGCAGAATTTTTCTTACAAAAGATGGCAGCACCATGCCCTTCATAGTAGAGGTCTGCACGGGCCGAAATTTCCAGGCCCGAGCCCGGCCGGGCCCGAACTAAAAAAATATTGGCCCTACCCGCCCGGTCCTAAAGTTAAAATTTTGGCCCGAGCCGGCCCGAGTGAATTTCTACAGAACATTGATCTTTACTCTTACGGAAGAGTTCAGACCAAAAAAACTTATCTCAGTCTTCTTTTTTATTTTCTTTTTAATTTTTTTTTTTCATGTTTATAATCTTCATTTATGCAGAAGTGCCGTATGCTGCGATATTTATGCTTTTAATGAACCTTTGTTTGTTGTATGTAAATGTTTCAGTTATCATTATTAATCCATATTCCAGGTAATAGAGACATAAAAAACTAAAAAATGGTATATGGTAAAAGTAAAATCTTCTAAGACGGAATCGCATTGGAAAGAAAAAAAATACGTTCCCTTCTTAGCAGATGTAAATATTTAATATTTTTTTTCTCGCATACTGTTGTATTCATTTTGCATGGATGAACTGAACAGTAATCTACGATTCTTTAAAAAGAATAAATTCTAATGTTTAATTGTAGAATAATGACGACTTAAAAGTATATGCCTTTTTCGCAAAACTTTTTGCATCAAACCAAATTTTACTGATTTATGAACAGACTTGGCCACGTCGCGTCGAGAAAAGTATTTTCATACGGGATGATTCAACAGGAAGACTGGGAAGAATGAAATCAATCTCGGCTTCGTGCGGAAAAAAACGTTAGGCCCGGTCGATACTCCAGGAAAAATATTAAGGCCCCGAGCCCGGCCCAAAAAGATTAGTGATTAGACCCGGCCGAGTCTTCAGAAGTAAGGCCCGAGTCCGGTCCAACCCGAACCCGGGCCGCGGACTTCGGGCCACGCCCGGCCCGTGCAGATCTCTAAATAGCAAAGGTTTCAAATAAGTAGCTATACGGTGATGTAGTGGAGCATATAAGAGGTATACACCGCTTATTTTCTGGATAACTTGTGGTTTAGCTAACGATTTCCTTCGTAGCTATATTATATAATTGCTGGTATACTCGCTTAATCTCAACTCGTCTTAAATGAAACCCTCAAAATATTTATCATAATATGTCTATTCACAATTGTTACACGGGAAAACAAGTTCAACATTGCACGTGAAACGTAGCAAATATGGTGCGTTTGTACTATAAAGAAGTTTTTAAGATATTAAGATCTTGGTGTAATGGTATACAACACTTCGGATACAATAGATAATCCGAAATCATTTTTGTATCCCTGTAACTACTATTTGCTTTCTATCATACAGGAAGTAACTTGTAGTAAACCTCAGCAACGTATACCAATTTCATAAAATGTGCAATAGTTTAATATTATTAAAATGCGCCCCAAACAATGTTTCCTCTTATATCGTTATATAATAAAATACTTTTGTGTAGCCCTGTAAATTAATAACAAATATTCTTTCACCACAAATTCCACAGAATGCATCTGTTAGTATGTAATTCATAGATACATTTCAATTTAATTATGACTAAAAGAGTGTAACGTAACACCATTTAAATACGCTTGAAACTATTTTTTGCCATTGGCCGTAATGTAACGAATTAATTTTGATTGTCCTTGCAATTAAACTATGCATCCGATTTTCATAAATTTTGAAATGATTCGACAAAATAATGCAACAATTAAATTTCAAATGATTCGATTACATAGTTTCTGCTCTGTTATATACGAACAGACGGATGGACGGATTTACGGACGGAATGAAAGACAAGGCCCCGCTATGCATTTAAATAATTACGGACACACCATAAAAGGCAGAGAGGAGAAAAAAATCTGAACGTTTATTTATTTTAAGGTACTAAGACTTAGTAAATAGGGATTAGGTTCCCTGTAACGACCCCTTTATGAATGGCATTCCCCCCCCCCCCTCTCTCTCTGGCTTGTATCCCTCGTGAAGATAATTGTCCTTGATAAATAACGACAGTAACAGTGCCACTTGGAACAAATATTTTTTTCCTATTTTTTTAATAAAAATTAGAGTAAGAATATTTTGTTGATTAAGTTACATAGTCTAGTAATTAAATTACGTAATCCTATTCCGCTATTCCTTATCAGCTCTCATGCAATTTAAAATGATTTTGTAAGATTTTTAATAAACTCCCATTTTAGATTCCAGATTTAACACCAATATTTTTAACTATTTGGAAAAAATAGTTGTTGTTCTCGGTGGAGAATTGTGAAGTCTAAAGTGTATCTGAATCTTTTTATTGGTTGAATTCCACAACTTATTTCGTTTTGTTCGTTTTCTGATTGGTCCAAGTTTAATGTCCAAAATTGGAATACTTCTGTTTTTTTTTTTTTTTTTTGGTTTTTTTTTTTTGGTTTTTTTTTTTTTTTGTTTCTGATTGGTCCAAATTTAATGTCAAAAATGGAATACTTCTGTTGCAATGACAAAAAAGAGTATTAAAAACTTTTAAAAAATTAATAATTTAAAAACAAATTTTGATAGACATTTCAAACAAGTTTTATTAAAAAGTGCATTTTTTTTCCTTTACGCAACAATGTAAAATTTTAAAATGTGCGATATTTAAAAGTTGAAAAATTTGCAGTTCTGAAAATTGTAAAACTAAAATTTTATATAAAATTTGTTTGTGATGGATCCAGGAATATTAATGTTTAATCCATGTCGTACGTAATATGGGGCATTCAAAAGTCAGTCTGATTAACTCCATCCAATAAAAATGCACATTTTAAACAGTTAAAGTTGTCTATCTTTAATCTACTGGTTTTTTATCATTGGTCTAGGGATATTAATGTTTAAAGCACGGCGTACGTAATATGTGACTCGTTACGATCATCCTAAAAATGATGTTTATTATTATTAATAATTTAAATATAGAATTCATTTTATAAGTCTTTAAAATTTGAGTCTTTAAAATATCATTTTCCAAATAGTCATTCTAATTTGTTAAATTATAATTTTGTTATTTTTTATATTTACAATCACTGAAAATAGATGGCAGCACCATTCACTTCACAATTGCAGTAGTGTCAAATACCAGTTATAGAATTAAGATTACTTCAAATGTCAAAGTTTTCTTTTTACTTTTATAAACTTTTACATATTTACTGGAACAGAAATTTAAATGAAACCCTTATATATATTTATTGAATATGTCAATTCACATCGGTTATATAGTTTGAAAAGCAGAACAATCTCTGAGGACATTTGTTAGATTTCTAATCTTTACGTTTAATTATTTTAAAACTACTTTGGATGAATAACTTTATTATAATTTTTTTAGAAATAATTAAAAAAAATTCAAAATCTTGGTAGGTACACTGAAAATCTTAAATTCTTGCGATATCATCTTTGTCTGCCTCTTTACACGTTAACCATTTCTATTGTTAAAGTGTTGAAATAAATTAAAGACACCAGAATTTGAAAATAAATTTATTTGAAAATATGAAAATGCTATATTTTCCGCATATAACAAGCTGCATTTTTAAAAATAAAATTCTGGTGCCAATGTGACCTTTGGTAATTAAAATTAAGTGGTTTCATAGGCATATCACTGCCCTTCAAGGGCTTAAGCCCATTTTTGACTAATTGTTATTTTATGGGAAATATGAAAGTTTTAAGAACCGTTTTTCAGAAATTACTCAACCGATTTTGATGTAATTTTTTTTGGTGGTATAGTATAAATAAATATAAGATCATATATGGCAGACGGAAAAAAAATTAATTAATTTCAGAAAAAAAAAAAAAAAAAAAAAAAAAAAAAAATCTAAACAAGTTGAATGTAGATTCTGCCATTGCAGAATTCAGTTTCGCCTCCGATTAAAAAAAAAAAAAAAAAAAAAATTGATAGAGGTCTTTTAGAGGGGCGACCCCGTTTAGAATGCAATGAACTAACTTCAATTTTCTTGTGTTTATCAATATAATAGCAAACAGAACGGCGTGAAATACCCAATTGATTAGAAATTTCTTTCTGAGACAATGGAATTTCAGAATAATAAAGATATACAATTTGACGTGCTACTTCTTCATTGGCTAGATTCATCATAAACGGACTTTTTTCTTTAGTTTAAACGCTTTTTTATAGACTCTGAGAAAAAGGAAATGCATTTTAACAATAAAATTGTATGAATGTCTCGTTTTAACGGCCAGATTACGAAACTAGTCGTTGTGACGCCGTAATACTTACCCATCATGGATATGCGTTATATAATATGTGAAAATAAAATATGTGAAAACTATTTATAAAATGCATTGCAATTCAAAAACAAAATTTAAACGTATATTTAAATATACTTAATATACATAGTAATGCTCCATTAATGAATTGCTGATGAACCCATTTCTACAAATTATGCAAAATACCAAACTACACAAGTAGTACCGGATTGCGTAAAAGAAACATCCTTATAACTCAAAAAACAATAATCATATTAACCAACAGTTTACTGCGTCAGATTAAGCGTCTCATTTTCAATTAAAACATACCTTTGAATTGAAATTTGAAGAAAATGAAAAAGGGTCATGAAAAATCGAAGAATGTGGAAAACAGGATTACAAATATCTCGGCAACTATTAATCTGACCGACTTCGTTCTTGATGCAAAGTTTGTGTTATTTTATTGTCTTTTACGTCCTTTCCTTAAAATAAAAAAAAATAAAAAATTTATATACATTTCATCAGAACGAATTTTTCGAGAGTCCGAAAAAAATAGTTCCGGATAATCGAGGTTATTCATATTAAATAGGCTTCGTCCTATTCTTACTTACTAAGTACATGCAAAATTTTAAGTCTCTATCTCCATTTGTTCGTGAGATAGAGCGTTTACAGACAGACATCGAAGGCTAAAAATAGAAAATTTCTAAAAACTGACATCGCTTTAAAATAAAAAATTGAGGACAATTAAAAAAATATTATTATTATTAAACGAGAAAATATTTACTATTAGATGATTTATAAAAAATACAACTTTTAACAGTGCTTGGTTTATAATCGTGTTTGAAAAAAGATAATCAAGAATAGTGTCTGATTTACAGCAGGGCATTCGGGGCCCGGGGTCAGGCCCCCCCTGATTTTAAGGGACACAAAACGCTGCTGAAAGTTTTTCAATTACTGTCCACAATCTGATGTAATTTTACTATCTAATAAAATTTTATATTTTATTATACATTCTATTGTGTCTATATTGTATTTTTATAATGTTGAACACATTTTCTCTGAAACATCCATTTATAATTACTTTTTTACAGTGAATATATATATATATATATATATCTTTAACAATTTAAAAATTCATTATATTTTTAATTCTTATTTAATGTAGTTTCTGTTCTCGTCAGAGTATTGGGGGCTGGTGAGCGTATGTTTCAGACAGTAGAGTCCTTAATATTTTAAATAATTGTAGCTTGATGTTGTCGAAAATGTATTATTAGTTTTGCATATTTTATCGTTCCAGATACACATGCTTTTATAAAAAAATAATAATAATAATCAACACAACATAGTTTATTACAAAACGTCTACTCATTTAAACTTCAGCCCCACCAGTGACCGAGAGGTTCTGGCCTCTCAACTGGTAGAAGGCAGGTGCTGGGTTAGAATCCAATCGCGGCCGTCGTCATAACCGAAATTTCTAAATCAGTCCCTGATTCAAAAATCAAAATTACCATGTAAGCAACACAGTTCACCTGAGATGCCGTATCTTCTCGCGAGCCGCCATTTTGTATTCCCCTTATTTCTCATACACTATTATTTAACCTTAAATTACAAAACTTGCTGAGGGGATTTTTGAAGAGAGGTATAAGGTGCCGTGTGATGCCATTTTGAGCTCAATTCATTAGAATTTGATTTATAAACAATTACCTTCTCAGTAGAACAATTACCGTAGTTACAATTTACAGTCATAAACAATTACCTTTTCCTTTTTTTTCGTCCCCATTTCTCCCGCTTCGGAAAATTCGGATCAAAAGGCCAACTTTCACTGCATTTTTTGTAATATTTTGTGCATTTATCAAAAAATTGACAAACACAGTACCTTATAAAGTTTCTAAATAAAAAAATCCGCGAGTTTCAAGGGTCTGAGAGCAACAGTGAATTAAAAAATAAATCGGAAATTTAGAAGTTTGTATCGAAATTCATCCTTAAGACTAATAATAGAATACCACGACCACATTTGATATTCAAACGATTACTACGCGATAAATTCTTGTCTTTTTATCAAAAGAAACCTGTTTAAATGAAGATTTCCTTCAATAATAGCAAACTCCCTCTTTTTTTTTTCCTGTGTTGCCAGTTCTGAGGACAGGGTCGTAGCTAAGATGATGCTAAAGATGTCTCGGCGCCCCCCCTCCCCCTAAAACATTTTGAGCCTCGCCTGGAAAAGATTCCAAGGTAACTAAATGAATTTCTGTTCCGAAAATCCAAAAGAAATTCTGTTCAAAAATCTAATTTAGTTTCGAGATCCTATCACAGTTTTGCATAAATACTAAATTCTATCTAAAATAAGTGTGCCAACACTCCCTCATCCTATTTGCACATAGGAATCTAATATGATGTTTAATATAGCACTAGTTATACGCTCGAGTTTTTCATCATCATGTATTTTTCTTAGCATAAAATGAAGTTATTAAAACAGTTTGATGATAAACATAGTAACTTTAGAATGAATATGCACTAATTTATATTTCTGCTTTATAGAGAGAAAGAGAGAGAAAATAGAGGTAATATGAGATAAATCAATAGGTAAAAGTGGGATGCCGTTAAATTTTAGTTTAAATATTCATAAAAAAAACACACAATTTTTTATTGTAAGCATATAATAGAATGCTCTAAAATTTACTTAGATGATTAAATGCATTAATAAGACCAATTCTTGCAAATATTATATAAATCACGTTTAATACGCGACTTTTATCCATTCCCTTAAGGCTTCTTAGTCGGATTCGATTTATAAGATTCTTATGAGGTGTACTCAATAGATGGCAGCACTAAAAAATGTTATTTGTATGCAATAAGCCGTGGCCTTGGGCTCACTGTTGTTGAGGGCCTCAAATTGAATAAAATGATTTAGGAAAAGAAGCCATAAAATTGCAGATTCCTGCAATTATACTCTTAAAAATCCAAAATATATTTTGACTGTATCATTATATCTAAGAATATACTCCCTACACTCGCCTCAGCCAAAAAATATCGGAACCACTTCACTGGTGCGCGTGGTTTGGTTCGGTTCATTTTTGTCGTCCGATTATCTACACTAGGTATATAGGCCCAGGGGGGAAGTGCCCTTCGTGGTGTTCTTTCTAAGGGAACCTAACCCGTATTTATGCAAGGTTCGAAGAAAACTACGAAAACCCCGAAAGGCTAGGTCGACAGCCGCGATTGGGTACGAACCCAGCACTTGCCGTCTACCAGTTGAGAGGTCAGAACCTCTCGGCCACTGGTGGGGCCCACTTCACTGGGAGGGGCTTCGAAAAGGTTCTGGGCCTTGGACTCCTCACAACCTTAATGGGGCTCTGAAAACAGGGGCGTGCAAATAGAAAACTGCGCCCGGGGCAAAGTTTCAACTTGGCACCCCTCCATCTAAATTTTTCTTGTGAGAAGCCAAAAATGACGTTGGTAGTATAAATTTGGCGCCCCCTAAATTTATGTGCCCGGGGTGACCGCCCCCTTCGCTACTACCTCTTTCGCACGACGCTGCCTCAAAACACAATTTCTCATTCTAAACATAAACTCTAATATTTACTTAGATAATTAAATGTGTTAATAAACCCAGCTCCTGCAGAATTATATAAATCAAATTTAATATGCTAAGCTAAATACGCCACTTTTGATCATTTCCTTGAAACTTGTCTTAACCCATTTTAGGCCAAGCACAGAAATTTTATAAAATGTAGCATTATTTTTATTGAAATATGCTTAAATTACATACATTAAGACACAAAAAAAGATTCATGCATGAAAAATAATATTTTATATAAAAAATAATATTTTATATAATAATATAAAATATTATTTCTTATAATGAATAATATGAATATGAATAATATTTTTATGACTTTTGTTTTATTCTTATTTCATATACAGAATTTGCAACTTTAATCTATTTTAAAAGCATATAATTCATTTCAATTGGAATAATAATATATTTTTAAAAAGTCGAATTTGTCAAAGGCGTTTCAAATTAAAACTCTAGCGTATTTTGAAAATTTTTTAAGAGAAAGTGTTTACTCCAATTGAATTACTAATATTTTATGGATGTCTTCAAAAGCCTTAAAAAATAGAAGAAAAATAAAATTCTTCAAAAAAATGTGTCAGAGTGTTTAAAAAAAATATTTATCGAAATGTTTCGTATACGAACCTTTGGCCGAAAATGGGTTAATTGGCTTCGACGTATAATATTCTTAAGTGGTGTACGCAATAGATGGCAGCACTATGAAAGGTTATTTCCGTTTAGATGCTGTATCTTCCCGCGAGCCACCATTTTGTTTCCCTGTTATTTCTCATGCATTATTATTTAACCTTAAACTACAAAAAGCAACTGAAATGATTATTTAATGATTGAATCAAACATTTCAAAAAATGATATTAAATTAAACAAGACAATCTACTGTGGAAACTCAAAGACTGAAAGATCAAATTTGTAACAGTAAAAATCGTTTTATTTACTTATTCATTGATTTTATAAAACATTCAGGTAAAGTTAAAACAAACTTTTTAGTGTCATAAGCCTTAAAAACATTTATTTTATGTCCCCCCCCCCAAAAAAAAATTGCAAAATAATAATAATTATAACAATTTGTGAGCAATAATATTTCCTCTAGAAATTGGTTAAATGACTTTGGATACAATATTTAACTCTTTCCGAGGAAGTATCCCTAGAAAAGGACACTTAATTTTAATGTTACTGGCACCAAGATTATTCAGTTAAAATTTTCCTTTTAAAACATACCTGAAAATTAATAAGTTCGTATTTTCTAATAAATTCGTTTCTAAATTCTATAAGTTAAATATTTCAAATATATTTACTCCAGGCCTGAAAGGGTTAAATACTCAAAGCAATACGATATCTGAAGACATGTGGATTGCCAGTTTTGCTCGTATTTTCGAATTAAAAACTTTGGAATCACATCAGAAATTCTGAAAAAAAAATCTTTAAGTAATCAGGAAACCTTTGTCATTAAATGAAGAAAACAATACCATACAGTATTTCTGATGTGAATGTAAAATTTCAGATCTAAAAAAGAAGCCAAATCTGGCAACTCAGGAAGTCATGGCTAGCAAGGCCATCGCTAAGGTGAAGGGATATGGAAAAAGCTCCACCGCTGAAACAAATGCGGATCCAGCTCATTTTTTTTTGGGGGGGGGGGGAGGGGGTCACATCTCTTAAAAAGCAATTTTTATATTGAAGGCTGTTCCCGTATACAAAATGGCCACTTTTCCGATAATTCAGAACTTGAGCATTTTACACCATTTTTTAGGGGCTGACAGATACAAAAATAACATTATGAAAACAAATTCCTAAAATATTTTTAGACTTTATCGAAAAATGGATAACGTTAATCAATCAAAATTGTCCTGAATAAGGGTGCTTTCAGTTGTTTTAGTTATAGTTGAAGTTAAAAATGACTTCATAAATGTGTCAGAAATTACTTACTTTGGATAGAAGAACTTTGAAAAGTGTAAGATTCTCATTACTGAGCAAAATATAAAATTGAAAGAATTAATTATGTATATCAATAAATATAAAAACTTTGTTAAATCACCATAAAAAAGAAAAATTATACAGGACGCGTTTCGAGCTGCAAAATTACCGCTCGTCAGCAGCTGGTCCAAACACGTGTCACAACGGACAGAGTGGAAAAATGTCCGTTGTGACACGTGTTTGGACCAGCTGAAGATGAGCGGTAATTTTGCAGCTCGAAACGCGTCCTGTATAATTTTTCTTTTTTATGGTGATTTAACAAAGTTTTTATATTTATTGATATATATTTATCGCCAGTATTTTCGGTGTTTCTCAATAATTAATTATGTATTTTGTTTCTAAAATACCCTTTAAAAATGTTCCTCGTTACCCTTTAGGGGGGAGGATCATGACCCCCGTTACCTCCCCCTTGGATCCACCACTGCGCCGAAAGCTGATACTCTTTCTCAAACTTGATAAAAACACGACTTTAGTTATCCACTTACCAAACTTGATACTTTTTCTTAAACATGGTAAAAAATGCAAATTTCGTCGGCACACCTTTTAAACATTTTCATTTTATTTTTCTTTCTTTTTTTAAATATATTCAATAAAACCTACGAAAATTGACTCACTAATATCAAATAACCAAAACTATAATAAAAAATAAACATTTTTTAGTCCGGTTTATTTCGTCTTAGCAAACGTTAATTTCATGGCATACCTTCCGTCGGCACTGTGCAAATTTAAAATTTAAGGGCACATGGTCATTTTACGTATGGATATGTAAAATACAGGAGATTTTGCGAAATACGTAAAATTATATAATTTATTTAACTCCTTCGCGACGAGAGCACTTTGAGTAATTTTTAGGTACGTTCTTAAATATATAAATACTTAACATGTATAGTTGTTGTTCTGTCAGTCCGTTTGTCTGCCTGTTCTTCTGTCCGTCCGTCTGTCTGCGTCCGTCCGCATATAACACTGCAAAAACTACTCAACCTAATCGTTTGAAATTTAATATATATGTATATATATATATATATATATTATTACATAATTTTGTCGAGTCATTTCAAATTTTATGAAAATCGGATGCATAGATCAATTACAGGGACAATCAAAAGTATTCCGTTACATTACGCTCAATGGGGAAAAAAGTTTCAAATGCATTTTAATCGTTTGAAATTTAAAATAACTAATTATTACGTAATTTTGTTGAGTCATTTCAAATTTTATGAAAATCGGATGCAAAGATCAATTACAGGGACAATCAAAAGTGTTCCGTTACATTATGGTCAATGGGGAAAATTGTTTCAAATGCATTATTTTAATGGTGTTACACTTATTCGAACATAATAAAAATGATATGCATCTATGAAGTACATATTATAATAGACATTTTGCACAATCTGTGGTCCAAAGAACATTGGTTTTTAATTTATAAGGCCACACAAAAGTATTCCATTACATAATGGCATAGGGAGAACATTGTTTGGTGCGCGTTTTAATTATATTAAACTAGTTCACATTTTATGAATATATATACGTTGCTGAAGTGTAATAAGAGTTACTATATCTGTATATTTACAGGAACACAAAAAAGATTTCGACCACTACACTGTATCCGAAGTACTGTCTATTATAATAGCAAGATCTGATTTTTTTAAAAACTTCGTTATCATAGGAACGCACCTCACTTGTTACGCTTTACGTGCGATTTTCAACTTGATAATACTTAACCACATGTTTTTCAAAACAGATTAGTTTCTGTAGTTAAATTGCGAAAATGTGATAATTAAATAAGATTTACTTTCCAATAGAAAATAATTGGCGAAAATAACGAAAGATTCTGAGCAATTTAAATAGCATATGTATACCGGTCGATCGTCCCGAAGGGGTTAAAATATAGAAGTGAATTTTGTTTATTTATTATATTTATTATTATTATTAACCATTTGGAAAATGGTTGTTGTTTTCGGTCGAGAATAGAGGTATCTGAGACATATCTGAATCCTTGAGGTGTTGGCATTTCATTATTATTATTGTTGTTGCTGTTGGTTATTGTGATTGGTCCTGGAATATTAAAGTTTAATCCATGGCGTACATATTATAGACTATGCTAGTACGTAAGCCACGTTTTGACCATCTGAAAATAATGTTTTCACTGATTTTTATTAACTCCAAGGAAAACATTCAATTATTTTGCGTTGATTAATAGATGTCCGCGCTTTATTTTTTGTTTACAAAATTCTTTACTGTTAGAAGAATTTTTATTTGAATAGGAAATCAAAAGGTCGTTGTTAATAAAGAAGAAAGTAAAAAACTTACAAAATGGTTAGATGTAAATTATAAGATATAAAAGCGCCGAATTCAAAGAAAGACATCATATGAAATATCGACTTTTAAAACAAAAAACGAGATCTGTTTATCGAGCCCATCGATTACCAAATGTGCGACGATCACGAAAAAGGATAAATCTAATGTTGAACCGATTGATTGTAAAAAACTATATTTTTCCCTTTATATATATATATATATATATATATATATATATATATGTATATATATATATATATACTAGCGGACCCGACAGACGTTGTCCTGTCACCGACAGACGTTGTCCTGTCACCGACAGACGTTGTCCTTCTTGTCACCGACTCCAGAAAAATCAAATAAATGTACGTAAATATGGTAATACGCACGATAAACATTACGCTCTTAATTTATTATCTTATTACAATTATGTAAGGAAATTATTTTTCACTTTTCAGTATGTTTTGAAGTCGGTTCAATTTTTGATAGAAAAGTTTATTTTTTTCTTTTTAGTTAAAAGTTAACGATTTTCTGAAGTCGGTTAATCAAAATTATAATACAGGAAATATTATTGTAAAGCATATACGTTTGTCAGCAGTAGGGTTCGAATACACGATCTCTTTCTTCAAGAAGCTGAGCTTAAATCTGGAGCCTTAGACCGCTCGGACATTCCGTCCGCACTCTAATTATTAAAAAAGTACTAAATCAATTTTGACGAAATGTGAATCTAAACCATTCTCGAATCCACTGGAACGCACACACAAAATTTCATTAAAAACGGTCCAGTCGTTTAGGAGAAGTTCAGTGACATACACACGCACAGAAGATTTATATATATAAAGATAATAAGTATTGGTACTACTTAGTTATCTCGTCAACCATAAAATGGTCGCCAAACTATAAGATTAAATGTCAATAATGGATGATCGTGAATGCCGGATTCAGTGACATTATATACAATACAAAGAATTTTAGAATGTCATTAAATGATTTATTTTGTACTTTTGATTTGTATTTTTTGTTAACATTCTACTAATTAATAGTTTTTTCTGATTTCAGATAAAAATTATGTCAATATGTAAAATTTGGCTATTAGTATGGCGATTTGTACAATTTGGCGAAATTAGTCGACGGAATCTAAGTACCTAAGTATTTATAAATGTTTGGTTGCATATTATAATTAACTTGATTATCCCATCTATCAATTTTGCCAAATTGTACAAATCACCAATTTCATAGCGAAATTATTTATACTGACATAAATTTCATTTTAAATAATGAAAAAACAAATAAATAGAAAAAAAATATTGATAAAAATACAAATAAAAAGCCGAAATAAAAATCACTTAATGACGTTTTAAACAGGTGTATAATATTTAATGTCATTGGATGCGATATTTACGATCATCCATTATTGGCATTTAATCTTATAATTTGGTGAAGTTTTTTTTGCGCTTTACAAATGAGGAAGAATTCAATAACCTGTTTTTCCCCCGTCAACCAGAAAATGATCGCCAAACTATAAGATTAAATGTCAATAATGGATGATCGTGAATGTCGGATTCAATTAGTATGGCGATTTGTACAATTTGGCGAAATTGGTCGACGGATCCTAAGTACCTAAGTATTTATAAATGTAATGGTTGCATATTATAATTAACTTGATTATCCCATCTATCAATTTTGCCAAATTGTACAAATCACCAATCTCATAGCCAAATTATTCATATTGACATAAATTTCATTTTAAATAATGAAAAAACAAATAAATAGAAAAAATATTCATAAAAATACAAATAAAAAGCCGAAAAAAAAAACATTTAATGATGTTTTAAACAGGTGTATAATATTTAATGTCATTGGATGCGACATTTACTATCATCCATTATTGGCATTTAATCTTATAATTTGGCGATTTTTTTTTTTTATTTTTTTTTTTATTTTTTTTATTTTTATTTTTTTTTTTTTTTGCTTTACAAATGGGGAAGAATTTCATAACCTATTTTTTTTTTTCCCGTCAACCATAAAATGATCACCAAACTATAAGATTAAATGTCAATAATAGAATGTCATTAAATGATTTATTTTGTACTTTGTATTTTTTATTAATATTCTACTAATTAATTGTTTTTTTTTCTGATTTCAAATAAAAATTATGTCAATATGTAAAATTTGGCTATTAGTATGGCGATTTGTACAATTTGGCGAAACTGGTCGACGGAACCTAAATACCTAAGTATTTATAAATGTATGGTTGCATATTATAATTAACTTGATTATCCCATCTATCAATTTCGCCAAATTGTAATTTGGCGATGGTTTTTTTTGCGCTTTACAAATGGGGAAGAATTCCATAACCTTTTTTTTTTTCTTTTTTGCATTCAATGAACGATATTTTGATTTAATGTAAGGGTAGACATCATTAAAGGCCTTTTGACAATGACCAAACTCAATGACCAAATCCTAAGACCTGGAGACCAAACTGGTCGCCAGGGTGGAGTACTGAACCAATTTCGATGAAATGGGAATCTAAACCATTCTCGAATCCACCGCAACACACACAAAAATTTTTATTAAAATCGGTCCAGTCGTTTAGGAGGAGTTCAATTACATACACACGCACAGAAGATTTTTATATATAAAGATATATATATATATATATATATATATATATATATATATATACTTTTATAAATACATCCAAAGTTATTCAGACAATACCAATAAAAGAACCAATGAAACCAGTATTTTTACATTCATATTATTAAAAACAGTTGAAGTTTGAAGAGAAATAGAAGGCAGATTACCAAATTACTAAGAAATATGTGGATAAATGGACATTATATAACCAGAGTAATTCATATATTACCATACAATAAACCAATGAAACCAATATTTTTACAATCATCTTATTGAAAACAGTTGAAGTTTGAAGTGAAATAGAAGGCATATTACTAAAATAATGAAAAATAAATGGATAAAAAGGCAGTAGAAGGCTTTTCCATTAAACTACGTCATCAGGGGTGTATAGTTTAACAAAAAAGCAAAAACATACAGCCAGTTTCTGTTATGAGTCGTGCTGAAAGCTAAGAATTCGACTCACAATACACCCGACTGGCTGGAAGCTATTCAGATATATATATATATATATATGGCCAGCGAGAAAAAAAAACAAAATAAATAAATGTAGAAGGTCAAAATAAGCACTCCTTGGCTGCTGAAAGTTCATTTTATTAAACGGTAGCTATAATCTAGGGAAAAGCTCCTGCTGCAGACGATATTTTACCGAAACATCCGAAAAATATTCCAGGCTTTACTACATCAAGTCGTACTCACTCATGCAAGAGCGCACCCAAGAATCCTTCTTCTCATCTCCCTTACCACCTCTCGAGCTTCCTCTTTTAAATCTAAAAAAAAAAAAATTCTAGAACATTCTGTAACCTCAAACCATCATCCTTTTATGGAAACAGAATTCTTGTCCAGCTACGAGACTATTTTTCACAGACGATAATTTTATTTTAAAAAAAAATATTATTTAAGCAATTTATAATCGACTCAGAATTTCTTAGGCAGACGATTTTTATAGATGATTAATTTTAAGAGAAAAAGAAAAGAAATGAATTTATTGATATGCACACTATCAAAGGTTGACGGAGGAAAAATAAATAAATAGATAAAATAAAATAATGATATTTTTTGAAAGGTATGGTTTTGGAATAAATTTAAAAGACTTTCTTAAAAAGGGTTGATAAAAACATAGAAGGAATGAGTTTTACTTGGAATATTAAGAAATAAAAATTTAATTAAGAATATTTTTAATTTAGAGCCATCTTTTTAAATTTACGCTTACTGGAATAATCTTTTTTAAGGCAAATTAAGAATTTATATCGTCTGCATAGAGATTAACAGATTAGATCTAGAAACAAGATTTTAATTTAATAATTTGAAGTAAGTACGGAATAATATTATAAGAAAACTAAGATAGTATAAAGGTTAGTTTTGGCGAAAAAAATTTAAAATTTGTAATATATATATATATAAAGAAGTTATTTATAAGTCTTAAATTTTAGTAATGGAAAATAATTTTCCAAATGGTTGTTGTAATTTGTTATTTTTTTCTTTTCTTTATTTTTTTTTTCTTTATTTTTTTAACCATCTGGAAAATGGTTGTTTCTGTTGGTTCAGGTATAGAGATATTTAAAGCACATAATAAAGCCTTGTGATGCCCGTATTTTATTCATTTCCTGATTGGTCCCTATTTCAAGTCCAGAAATGTAATACTTCTGTTATCACTATGAGAAAAAAATTATTAAAAACTACAAAAAAAAAAAAAAAAAAAAAAAACTAATAACTCAAAAATAACTTAGACACAGCTTTCAAACAAACTGCATTTAAAAGTACATTTTCTTTGCTGTACATGGCGTAAAAATTGAAAATTTGGGAAGTCTAGAATTTTAAAAATTCAGAGTACCGAAAATTGTAAAACTGAAACTTCATTTAAAATTTGTTTATGCTTGATCCAGGATTATTAATTTCTAATCCATGGGCTATGTAATGGATGACTCTGTTATTACGTAAGCCACTTTTTTATCATCACAAAAATTATGTTTATTATTATTACTTTACAAAGATAGAATTTATTTATAAGACTTTTAGTCTTTGAAAATATCATTTTACAAATGGTCGTTGTAATTTGTTAAATTACAATTTTTTTGTACAGCAAATTTACACATTATAGCCCATATATAAATCAAAAGGATTTAATTTCTTGGATAAATTAGTTTTCAAGAACTAATTAACTTCATACATATTTATTGAACAATATGCCGTTCTGTACACAATAAATATATAATGAGATTCTATAACGGTAACAATGATGGATATGTATTGTTTTTCAGTAGCACACCATTTCTGCGCATGTGCTAGTTTCTTGTTCTGTCAACCATTGCCATCTAGATCTATACGGCCCATCCATTTGAGGTTAATGTATGAAGCTTCCAGCCAGAGGACTCTGATAACCTGGCTAAATTATTCTGGCCAATCGTGCAAACCCTGAAGAAAAACAGCGACCATGTGCACAGAACAGAAATCAGTTTATTCGATGATAATTTGGACAGGGTTTGCGCCACGTGGTCCAATGAAATGGTTCAGGGTTTGAAGCTGAATACAGCTTCACTTTTTCGGTGGTTTTTAGCGAAATGCGCAGGCCGTTATATATCTAGTTGGCCATATCTCAACAGAGGGATTTTTTGCTTTCGTCACTTTCGGGAATCAAAGATAGTCTTGCATAAATTTCACTACAAATTTCTTATGCTATAGTGGGTGATGGTCTACCTTGCGGGAGATTCCCTGCGAATTAGTGAAGTCAAACTTTTTACGACAAGATAATATCAGGAAAAATCAAACATAGTGCAAATGTGCATGCTTCTGGGACATTTAACCGCTTTTTTTCTGATTTGCCCGTACGTCATACTGGCAACATGGAACTATTAATAGGAGGAACTGACATATCCTGAAAATAGTGAAGCTTCAACTGTAACCGCTTTCGCAGAGTTTGATTACCGCTGGGACAAACATGCATTGTTAAATTTAAACAGAAATTTTTGCCATACTTAAACGCCTCATTAATGCGAAATTTCGGTCATAAATAATGGCAAAAATATAATTTCATTTTTACTGGTGGGAGTTTCCTTTGTGGGCAGTCAGTCTCCGTGTTTCCGACAGACTACCCAGAAAATCCCCTGTTAGTGTGATTAAAAATAATATAATACCTAGACAAACTCCTACCAGTAAGAATAAATAGAATTTTTTACAATATTTGTGAGAGAAATGTTTCACGAAAATTAGCCGATAAGTTAATGCAAAACTTTCTGTTCAAAATTTTTTGGTGGAAGTTTGCCGAGGCGGTTATCAGAAACTTCTGATACGATATAAATGTCCAGTCGCCATCTTATGACAGCTTCCTCAGTTACTTCTCTCGCAAATGGTAGGCAATACACCATATGTCTACTCCACTTTATTCATAACCAGCCTGTTAATTGGGTAAGAACGCGTGGGAGTGCAGTTCCCAGAAATATTTAGCTTGTTACTGTAAAAAAATAATAATAACAAGATGAATGTAGATTCTACCATTGCAGAATTCAGTTTCGCCTCCGATTAGAAAAAAAAAATCGATAGAAGTTTTTTAGAAGGGCGACCCCGTTTAGATTGCAATGAACTAACTTCATTTTTCTTGTGATTATTAATATAATAGCAAACAGAACGGCGTGAAATACCCAATTGAATAGCAATTTCTCTCTAAGACATTGGAATTGCGGAATAATAAAGAGATACAATTTGACGTGCTACTTCTTCATTGACTAGATTCATCAAAAACGGGTTTTTTCTTTAGTTTAAACGCTTTTTTATAGACTCTGAGTAAAAGGAAATGCAATTTAACAATAAAACGAATGGAATCCCGTCGAATTCGATGAATGAAATGTTTAAAAGACCCGATCGATTTGGTTTTAAAAAAAAGCAAAAGTAATTACATTATTGAATTAATATATAATAAATATATTTACAAAGTAAATGTCAAATTTGCCAGTTACAATTTTACATTCAAATATTCGCACATCTACAGTTAAAATTGTAATATGAGTGCCGGCCAAATACAGAAAAATAGCTTTATTTAAAAAAAAAGAAAAAAAAGTAATATTGGGTACTACTAGGTTATCCCATCGACCAAAAAATTATCGCCAAACTATAAGATTAAATGCCAATAATGGATGATCGTGAATGTCACATTCAATGACATTAAATACGATTCATGTGTTTAAAATGTCATTAAGTGATTTTTATTTCGACTTTTTATTAATATTTTTATTAATTTTCTACTAATTATTTATTTTTTCGTTATTTAAAATAAAAATTATGTCAATATGTATAATTTGGCTATTAATGTGGCGATTTGTATAATTTGGCGAAATTGGTCGACGGGATAACAGAGTAGTACCTAATATCGTTATGAGTAAAAGTACGATGTTTTAAATAGTGACGTCATTTTCTCTTCAAATGTTCTTTAAAAGTTACTGTTTATGAAAAAGGCATCCATAATAATATTGTAATTCCCTTTTATCTGGTTGCTGAATGACATAATTTTCCTCATTTGAAATTTCTTATTTTGATTTCGACATTAATTTTTATCATAAATTATTTTCTGTCATTTTATTTACATTATTAATATTATTTTTCAGTAAATATATATTTTTTAACTCAATTAGTGCTTAAAAATATATATTTTTTAACTCAATTAGTGCATAATTATACGCAATCATTTTAGAAAAAAAAAATTTATTATCGAGAGAAAAGCTAAACTGTGTTGCCACCATTCTGAAGAAATGTCATGAAAAAGCTTTTAAAATTAAAAATAAAATATAAAAATGGAAATAAATTAAAAAATAATTAAAATGGGCACAACTACAAATAAATAGCTTTCATTAAAAAAAATAATTATCAAAATCGGTTGAATAGAAAATTCAGGGCTGATGACACGACATTTTTAGCTTGTCTGAAAGAAATAGCATCGGATGCTAATAATAAATAAATAAATAAATAAATAAAAAGTGCGTATGAACGAAATTATTTTTTCTTAAAGCAAAACATTAATTTTTGCTAGTTGTAAGAAGATCCGTTTCCATTCATCAAGAAAAGGGGTACTTCAATCAATCAGATGTCTTGAAGCCATCGTGCTGCCACCACCTCTTGAATACTAAGCTTGAGCTCTGACACTAAAATGCCGAAGACGGAGTTTTTTAAACGTGTGCGCAGTCCTCTAAGTTTTGACTCCAGTATTTTATAAAAGATTTCTTAAACTTCTTTGATTGCCGAAAAATAAAGCGAAAAATCATTAAAAAATTATTGGTATCAAAACTAAAGGGACTGTACATACGTTGAAAAAAGTCCGCCTTTGGCAGCCATCATTTTTTTTTAACCAGTGCTGAAGCTTAGTATTCAGGGGGCGGAAGTTCTGAGCAGAAATCACCTGCCCAATTCTTATTGAATGAAAACGAATTACATTACTACAAAAACTCAATATAATAAGTATAACTTTCAATTAAAAAAAATATCTGATTTTGGCTGAATGTTTCAAATTGTCTTTTCGGTTAACAAAAATCCGGTAGCATCATAATCTTCTCTATGTAAAAATAAGTTCCCACAAATATTTTTTTCCAACTACAGCACTGTTCATAACTCTATTATTGACAACGTATTTTTATTAATCATGATTTGCCCACACTAGGTACGGGCATCAACATTCCATTCGCGATTTATTATTCTCAAAGAGTAAATTTTTATTATAAATTTTGGATTATTTAATCCGAACATTTTTCTGATTAAATTAGGCAAATTTCTACTTTCAGAAACCGGTGATAAATGATTAGAAATTCTGTAAAAAAACATGAAAAAAAATAAATAACATTTAATTTTTTTTTTTTTTTTTTTTTTGAAAAACATTAATCAGTTTAGTGGTTAATTACATCAGACAATCACGGCATCGAGCAAACTCGTGTTTCGAAAAATTGTAGCAATCTATAATTTTAAAGAAGTTGCTCAGCTGACAACAATGATTTCCATTAGAAAGATGAGCGGAATTTTTGCCATAACACATTTATAGGTTTAATAATAGCAACCAATTATGTTTTTAATGGCATTTTTATCAAATATCCGGTCATTTTAATTTCCATTCATCAGCTAAGAACAACGTTTGTCATTTTTCGAACAATTCCATTTAAAACAAATACAAAATATTTCGATCAATCTCTCTGACATATTTTACTAATGCAAACCACTGTGTTATCATTTCAGCTTTTCACATGCACTGTTCGAAAACAAATAAGTACATTCTAACCTCGTTAACATGAACCTCAAGGGGAATCAAAATTTTGCTCATGTTAACAGTAATTCATGTTATCAGTATCATATATTTGTATTCGGCTTTACAAGGGACTGTGAAAACAGTTCACGTTAAAAGTAATTCGGGTTAAGCGTGTTCATGTTAATGAGATTTGTGTATAATAATAGCCATAGAAAACAATACAAAAAAAACCTTATTAACTTTTTTTCAAATAAATGAAGGTCATTAGCTCAGTATTGTCGTTATCTATACTAATAAAAGAACAAAACGCTCTGTCTGTGTGTGTGTCTGTGTGTGTGTCTGTGTGTGTGTCTGCGATGGCTAGCAAAATCTACAGCACGTACAAAGCTCAAAATTTTTTTGAGAGTGGCCCAATATCTCTCCTGATGCACCTGAGCTTCAGAATTTCAAAATTCCAATTATTAACTGAGTAATTAATTAAAATCAAGAGGTCACTCTCATAAAAAATCATCTTTTTCCCAATTTTTTTCTCTTTCATTTGTTTACGGTTGGTTGGTTGAGTAAAAATTTTCGCAGAAGTAATAAGAAAGCTGAGACAGAATTAAAGAAACCCATGAAGGAATAAGATAAGTGGAGGTGAAGTAAGCTCAAAAAAGGTTTGCGATATGAAACCATTTATCGCTCAAATTTAATGTGGCAAACAAAAGGACGTGGAAGAGATTTTGTATTATAAGACGAATTGAAAGAAATGAATTACAGTTGAAGCATATTTCAAGAGGAAATAGCAAATTTTTAAAATGGTCTTCGTTCTATTATTATTTATTAGAATAAATATTCGCTTTTAAAATGAAGGAAATTGGAAAATTAGCAATAATTAAATATCAAATTAAAATTAAATAAGATATTGAAAACATTTGATACGAATTAAAAATTGTATAACTAAAAGTTTCCTTCATTAATGTAATTTTCAATACTTTATAACGTAGATGAAAAATGTTTATGACTTAATAATTGCATGTAAATAAATATTTAAAATATAATGATGAAAACATTCTTTTAAAATCATGTATGAAAACTTAAGTAATAAATATTAATCTAAAATATAAATTTCTGACTGCAGACGATTTTAATGTACTAACAAAATAATGTTATATTTTCAAGCAAAACGTTGAAATAATTTTCTATATTGATATTTAAAACACATATGATAAAATAATTAATAAATTTTTACCGGTGAAGCGATAAATTAGTTCTTTTTTTAAAAACGAGAGGAAAAAAATACAGGTTTTAACCTGTTTCAATTGATAGCGAAATTTTAAAATGGAGGGCCAAAATCACAGACCGGTGAAATCCAAACACCTCATTGGTCATTGAGCCGCGTCCTTTTCAGGGAACAATCTCTTAGCAGTTGGGTAAATGTTGTCATACTCCTTTTTCCGAGAAAAAATCGTAGCGGCAGTTTTGAAGTAAATCTTATCTCTTTTCATTTTTAATCTAAATTTTTCACTCTCATTTTATAAAATGGCATCAAAATATCTTAATTGAGTTAATTTCGATGGTTTATCTTAAATAAGAACAGGCGGTAACAATCGCTTAAAAAATACTTTCCCCCTCACCTTTTTCAAATGGAGAAACAAGTTCGTGATTTTCACCCTTACCACACGACCAATGGGGTGGCTGGATTTCACTTGACTGTGATTTTGGCCCTTCATTTTAAAATTTCGCCAATTGATAGGCGTGTCAAAGCAGGTGCTTTTGTTGGTACTTTATTGGACTTAATGTAGGGTTACATCTTAAGCATCATCTCCAGAGATAATACCTCCACTCTATTAATTTCTTTTTACTCTATAAAAGAAACCAATTTGAGATTTTGACATTTCAAAAGTGACTGTTTTTTTCCCAAAGACCTTTAAAATTCATAGACTGGCAAAATGTCAGTTTAACTTAGGATTTTTGGACATAGCTATTACGTCAGATCGTTGGTACTTCGTACATTAGAATGTATTTGTGGTTGGCTAAGTTGCAGTTAATATATGTATATGTATATATGAGGCTTTTTTAGCAGTTTTTTTAAATCATTGATTAAATTTGAATGCATTTATTTAAGTTAAAATTTTATTAAGACTTTAATTTGTTTTTAAAACAAAAATGAAATGGCTCTTTGACGTACAATTGTTCGAATAGGCAGACGATTCATACACAGTAATAAATTATCAAATAGCAAAATAAATTATATATAAAAAATAGTCACTAAAAGAATAGTAGCAAAACATAATGTTTAGGCGTATTAACACATAACCCGATCCCAACCAGAAAAAAACAGACTATACTCCGATCCAAGCAAGACAAAAATTTCATGAGCATAAACGCGACCCGAACCTAAAAATTCCATTTGAAAAAAAAACTATGGATTTGATATTTGACCCGAATCAAATCTGAATCCCACAAAAATATTCAAATGAAGCATACCCCAATTCGATCAAAGAAAAATAATGTTCGTGTATATGCAACCCGACCCGAACCTAAAATTTTTCTCTGAAATAACCCAAAAAATGACCAGAACGAAACCTGAAATCGATAAAAATATTCCAAAGAACTATAACCTGATAAGAGCAAGACAAAAAAACTTCCATGAACATAAACCTGACTCGAACCTAAAAAATTCCATTTGAAAAAAAAGCCTGAAGTTTTATGCAAACTACATCTGAATCCGATCAAAATATTCGAAAGAACCATAACCGGATTCGAATAAGAGAAAATAATTTTCGTGGACATGAAACCGATCGGAACCTAAAATTCCATTTGAAAAAAATACCTGAAATTTGAATCGACAAAAATATTCCACAGAACCATACCCGAACCTGAACAAGACAAAAAAATTTCCATGAACATGAACCCAATCCGAACCTAAAAAATGAACTAAATCTGAATCTGACAAAAATATTCCAGAGAAGCATATCCTTATTCGAACAATGCAGAATAATTTCCGTTGATGCGCAACCCAACCTGAACCTAAAAATTCCATTAAAAAGCCGAAATCTGAATTGAACGACATCTGAACCCGAAAAAAATATTCCAAAGAACCAAAACCCGATCCGAGCAAGACAAAATAATTTCCCTGGACATGAATCCAACCAGAACCTTAAAAATCAATTTAAAAAAATACCTAAAATCTGAATCGAAACAAATCTGAATCCGACGAAAATAGTCCAAATAACTATAACCAAATACGAACAAGACAATATAATTTCCATGGACATAATCCCCATTCCAAACCAAAAAATTTGTAAAAAAAAAGAAAAAAAAAATCCCGAAATTTGAACCAAACTTAATCTGAACCTAACAAAAATATTTCAGTGAAGTATAACCTCATTGGAACTAGGTAAAATAATTTTCATATAAGTACAACCCGACCCGAACTTAAAAATCCCATTTGAAGGGGAAAAAAAAAAAACCCACGAAATCTGAATTGAACCGAATCTAAACTGAACACAAATATTCCAAACAACCATAACTGTATCCGAAGAAGACAAAATAATTTCCATGAACTTGAATCCAATCCGAACCTAAAATTCGGATGTTCTACAAAACATAATGCACTCCGTAGCGGTGGAAAGTGAAACTAAGTACTTAGCGCGAGATGGTTAAAATATTTCGTTTATAGTAAATGTTAAATTAGAACTTGGTTACGGTTAGATAACAGTTAGGTTGCAATTACGTTCCGGTGACCCTTTTGTTATTTTATTTTCCGGTTAGGTTACAGTTAGGTCAAGGTTAAGTTACAGTTAGGTTAAGGTTAAGTTGCGGTTAGGTTGTGGTTAGATTATGGGTAGGTTATGATTAGGTGACGGCCAAGTTACATTTATGTTATATTTAACTTGCAGTTAGGTTACTGTTAAGATACAGCTAAGTTACAGACAAGTTATGATTCCGATACAATTAGGTTACGGTTAGAATTTTGTTCATAGAATGAACATTACGCATGTTTGATAAAAAATATACACCTATTTTTGTAAAATGGCTCTGAATTTATAATATTATATACTAACCTTTTAGCGAATCATCGAGAATCGATTTCATTCGCGGTATAGTCAGATTTAAGAGTGATACTAGCAGGGGTGACCGAACTAAGCTCGGTCAAAATTAACTTTATATTCAACTCGATATTAGTATTTTCACTGTATCATTCACTCTGTATTATTACTGTAAAACATGTTATCACAAAAACAATCAATAAGAAAACTATGTTTGTATGCACATGTTCATAAACTTTACTTTATTTTAAAATTTACAACGAAAGGACATCAATCCAAATCACTTTTTTAGCTCGACTCTGGTTAATTTAACCATGCATCTCGAATCCTATTAAGAATGAATTAAAAAATTCTTCACATTCTGAAAGACAACATTTTTTGCCAGATATAGCCAAATTTGGAGTCAGTATTTCATTTGGCACCAAATACGTGTTGTGGCTTTCGTAATCTTAATAGTCAATTTTTCGGTCAAATGTCGCCAATATTTTGTCAAATATCGCCAACTAATTGATTGCTGCCATTTTCTCGTGACCCTGACCCGTATTACCCAAAATGACCCACTAATCAAGTTTGATCAAACATGTGACTTAGCTCAATGGTCTTCAGGTAATCAAAAACAGTAGACTATAAAATTGAATCAAAATCGTTTAAGCCCTTTCTTAGGCAAAATTAGCTTGACAGCATTCCTCAATGAAACCGAAATGATCCACTAATATAATTTTTTTAATATGCGATTCAGCCCATTGGACTTTTCGTGGAAAAAAGTTCCTTTACAAAATTTAGATAAAATTGATTGTGTATTTGTTACATATAGTTAGAATGACCCTGACCCATTATGACCCACTAATCGAATTCACGCGAGCTAGTGTTCTAGCCCAATGGTTTTATCTTGCCGGGAAACGATATACTACAAAGAATAGTCAAAATGGTGAGAGCCATTTTCTAGATGAAATTAGGTTGATCCAACATGACCCACGAATAACCCTCATAATCGAAATCTCTCGAACATGTGACCTAGCCCATTCGTTTTTGCACGCCGAAAAACGGTTGGATACAAAATTTAGATAAAATCGATTAAGCCATTTTTTAGATGTAATTAACTTGACCTTAACCCATTATGATAGAAAATGACCTATTAATTTTTCTCGAACATCTGATCCAACCCAATGATATTCTCGTGCCCGAAAACGATAGAATTCAAAATTTAGTCAAAATTGCGCGAGACATTATCTAGATAGAATTAGCATGATCCACAATGATCCACTAATTGAATTCTGTCTAACACATGACTTTACACAATAATCTTCTTGAAATTCAAAACGATAGAGTACAAACCTTGGTCAATATCATTAGAGCCATTTTTATATAAAATCGGTTTAACCAAAAATGACCCAAAAAGTGATCCATTAACCGAAATTTCTCGAACATGCGACCGAGCCCAATGGTTTTCTTGTGCAGAAAAATATAATATATATAATTTCCTTAAAATTTTTCCACCTGTTCTTTAGATATAGCTTGATCATGACTCATTATGACCCATCATGACCCCAAAATCATCCTTATAATCGAAATCTCTCGAATATGTGACTTATCCCATTAGTTTCTCGTGTCTAAAAACTTTTACATACAAAGTTTCGTTAAAATCGATCCTGCCGTTCTTTAAATATAAATAGCTAGACCCAGGCCCTTTATGACCCAAAATAACCAATCGAAATTTCTCGAACATGTGACCTAGCCAATAGTTTTCTCGTGCCAAAAAATGTTGTATACAAAATTTCGTTAAAATCGATCCACCCGTTCTTTAGATACAGCTTTATTATGATATATTATGACCCGACCCATCATGACCCACAAATGCAACTTACAATCGAAATCTCTCGAACATGTGACCTAGCCCATTGGTTTTCTCGTGTCAAAAAACTGTTACATACAAAATTTTGTTAAAATCGATCACGCCGTTCTTTAAATATAAATAGCTTGACCCAGACACTTAATAACCCAATATGACCCATTGAAATTTTTCTCGAACATGTAACCTAGCCTATGTTAGCCCATTAGTTTTCTCGTGTCTAAAAAATGTTACATACAAATTTTCGTTAAAATCGATCCAGCCGTTCTTTAAATATAAATAGCTTGACCCAGACCCTTTATGACCCTTTATGACCCATTAATCGAAATTTCTCGAATGTGTGACCTAGCCCCATGATTTTCTCGTTGCAAAAAAATGTTATTTACAAAATTTCGTTAAAATCAATCCACCTGTTCTTTAGATATAGCTTGACATGATCTATTATGACCCATTATGACCCACAAATGACCCTTATAGTCGAAATTTCTCAAACATATGATTTAGCCTAATAGTTTTCTCATGTCAAAAAACTGTTACGTACAAAATTTCGTTATAATCGATCCCGCCGTTCTTTAAATATAAATAGCTTGACCCAGACCCTTAATGACCCAATATGACCCATTAAAATTTTTTCTCGAATGTGTAACCTAGCCCAATGTTTTTCTCGTGCCCGAAAACCATAGAATACAATTTTTTAGTCAAAATTGCGGGAGAAAATCTCTAGATAAAAATAGCACGACCCACAATGACCCCAAAAATGACCCACTAACCGAATTTTCTCGAACATGTTACCTAACCCAATGGCCTTCTTGTAATTCAAAGCGATACAATATAAAATTTGGTCAAAATCGTTAGAGCCGTTTTTTAGATAAAAATGGCTTGACCCATAATGACCCAAAAATGACCCACTAATCGAAATTTTTCGAACATTTGACCCAGCCCAATAGTTTTCTCGTGCCAAAAAACGATTGGATACAAAATTTCCTTAAAATCCATCCAGCCGTTCTCTAGATATAAATAGCTTGATCCTGACCCATTGTGACCCAAAATGACCCAGTAATCGAATTTTCCCGAACATGTGACCTAGCCCAATGGTCTTCTCGTGCCCGAAAATGGTAAAATCCAATTTTTTGCGAAAATCGTTAGAGCCGTTCTTGAGATAAAATTTACCCACACACACACACACATAGTCTCGTGTAACATGGTGAGTGCGGACTAGGTCAGAATCCGGTTCACTGAGGACATCACAGAAAATGTGTATTTAGCTAAAAAAAATTTATTTTTCAAATAAGTATATGTTTAACAGTACGTATATGATTTTGAAACTTTAAAATTTTAATTTTTTAAATATGGTTTTTTTGCAATGTATCCGAGGACATACCCATACATTCATCAAACCGAGGACATACCAATACATACATCGAACCGAGGACATACCATACATGCATCGAACCGAGGACATACCCATACATACATCGAACCGAGGACATACCCATACATACATCGAACCGAGGACACATCCATACATACATCTATTCGAGGACATATCCATACATACATCTATCTGTGGACATACCAATACATACATCTATCCGTGGACATGTGTATACATACATGTATCCGAGGACATATGTATACATACATGTATCCGCGGACATGCCTCTACATACATCTATCCGAGGACATACTTTTAGGACAATGGACATTAGAGATCTGTACGGGCCGGACCTCTGCCCGAAGCCCCAGCTTGAGCCAGAGCTGAGCCCGCTGACCAAATTCGGGCCTATTCCCATTTGCGATGCTCGGTACGCGCAGGGCCGGACCCGGCCAAATTATTCCCGGCCTATTTTTTCTTAAGGTTCGGAACGGGTCGGACATTACTCTTTCCGAGCCGGGCTGGACCCGGGGCTTGCTTTCTTCCTGAAGGATCGGCCGTGTCAGACCGCGCCTAACCTTTTTTTTTGGTACCAAGCCAGAACTGATTTTTTTCTTTCTAGACTTCAAGGATTAAAATATCCAGTCCTGGCATTGAGCCAGTCCGTATAAAAATCATGTTCTCGGCTTGATCATGTGAGTTCAAAGATGAGTAAAATCTGGCCTGGTCCAAAAAAATCCTTCTATAGTTAAAAAAAACTAGCCTTAAAAGGAATGACTCCTGGAATGATGCTGATGTGTAAGGCTTCCGGATATAACGCGTCCGGGTGGGCCACTCCTTCCATGAGTCGAATAGACCAATCAGGAAAGGTCTCCGTCTATGCATTGCGAAGCGATTCCAACCGGGATTGCAAAGCAATACCGAACGGAATAGCGAAGCCATGGCGTATTGGCGAGCGCAGCAAGCAGGGGTAGCCTACAACTTGGAATAGCGAAGCGATTACGCGGGGGTTTGGCGAGCGTAGCGAGCAGGGGGGCGGAGCCTTCCTATATTTTAAAAGAACTGTAACTGCTCATATCAATTATTCATGTTTGGGGCACCGCACCCCACTTTGACCTCCCCCCCCCCCCCCAAAAGGAACTTTTAAAATTTTTATCCACAGCACTGGTGTTGCATATCTTTAGAAAGGTCTGAAACTGCCTTTTCCTATTAAGGATGTCTTGTGTCCGCTCTGCTCTGCCCCCCAGAGGGGGGGGGGCAAATTTTTAATTTCTTTACAACACCAGTCGTGTGACACATCATTTGAAAGGTCTGCCACTGCTTATTCATATTATGGATGTCTTGTGTGTCACCTTCCACTCTGCCCCCCAGGGGGCACATTTTTAATTTCTTTACAACACCAGTCGTGTGACACATCATTTGAAAGGTCTGCCACTGCTTATTCATATTATGGATGTCTTGTGTGTCACCTTCCACTCTGCCCCCCAGGGGGCACATTTTTAATTTCTTTACAACACCAGTCGTGTGACACATCATTTGAAAGGTCTGCAACTGCTAATTCATATTATGGATGTCTTGTGTGTCAGCCCCCACTCTGCCTCCCCAGGGGGGGCACATTTTTAATTTCTTTACAACACCAGTCGTGTGACACATCATTCGAAAGGTCTGCAACTGCTTATTCATATTATGGATGTCTAGGGTGTCACCCCCAATCTGCCCTCCCAGGGGGGGTCACATTTTTAATTTCTTTACAACACCAGTCGTGTGACACATCATTTAAAAGGTCTGCAACTGCTTAAGCTTATTCATATTATGGATGTCTTGTGTGTCACCCCCCACTCTGCCCCCCAGGGGGGCACATTTGTAATTTCTTTACAACACCAGTCGTGTGACACATCATTTGAAAGGTCTGCAACTGCTTATTCATATCATGGATGTCTTGTGTGTCACCCCCCCCCACTCTGTCCTCCCAGGGGGGGGAACATTTTTAATTTCTTCACAACACCAGTCGTGTGACACATCAATTGAAAGGTCTGCAATTGCTTATTCATACCATGGGGTATTGGCGATCGCAGCAAGTAGGAGTAGCTTACAACTTGGAATCGCAAAGCGATTACGCAGGGGGGGGGGGCGGGGATTGGCGCGCGTAGCGAGCAGGAAGGCTGAGCCCCCTAGTTATGTAAAAAATACTTATATTTTTAAATCGCTATTATTCTGCAATTAAACATTAAATTTATTCTTTTTAAAGAAATCGTAGATGATTTCTAGGCTTCTTAAAAAAATAACTAATTTAAAATATAGTTAAACATATGAAAAAGAACATGCCTAATACGGATTCTTGATTTAAACTGAAAAAGGTGTCATCCATGCAAAATGAGCGCAGCAATATATGAGAAATACGTAATACATTTACAAATGTTAAGAAAAAAACTTGTGTTTACGATTTTTTTTAATACTGTGCGATTCCATTTTAAAAGATTTTACTATGTACCTTTTTTAGATTTTCATGTCTCCATTACAGAGAATATGTATTAATAGTATTAATGATATTCGAAACATAGACATGCAATAAACAGAGTTTCATTAAAAACATAACTATTGCAGCCTGGGGCACTTCTATGTAAATGAAGATTATATATATAGATGTGTATATATGAATATATATAAAGACTAAGAATTTTTTTTTTGGGGGGGGGGGGATCAAAACTCTTCCTCCTTAAGAAACAATGTTTTGTAAAAATTCATTCGGGCCGGGCGCGGACCTAAATTTTAACATTTTTTTGACCTGGGCCGGGTTTGAGCGGAAATTTTAGAAATTATTTTGGTCAGGCCGGGCCGAATATTTTTCTAGAGATCAAGCTGTGACCGGGTATGCAAATTTGCATGCTCTAATGGACATGCGCATACATTTTGGCGGAAAATTCAAGTTTGAAATTTAAGTTTTAGCACTGTGGTAACACCAATGAATCTAACAATATTTTTATAATATTGATACACATATTGCTGCTGGAGCTTACGATAAGTTCACCAGCCACTCAGAAAAATTAATAAAACTTTAACTTTTATAAAGCACCTGAAAATAAGCATGTATTTATTTTCTAATAAATTAGTTTGTAAATTTTGGTTCAGTGAATCGTTTCATAATTTTAGAAACAGAATAGCTCAGAGTCAGAAAAGGTTAAAGCACGGTGGTCAACGTGAATCTACTGGGGCTAACGACTCCGCGTTTGTATATACTTGCTTCTGAAAAGTAATTTCGTGCGTACATTACTTATCATGCTGTATATGGAGTTCATCTTCATTGCAGCTGGTCACTTTGTCAGTATGCAAGTTTTGGAATGGTTTGAAATGGCTTGCAGATTTGTTACAATTTTTTTTAACCATTTGGGTTGTTGTTCTCGGTCAAAAATAGAGTTATCTGAGACATGCCTGAATCTTTGTGATGTCTACATTTTTTTTAATACTTCTGTAGCCACGATAACTAAAAAATATTAAAAACTATTCAAAAAAAAATAATCTCAAAAAAATTGAGATACAGATTTCAAACAAATTGCATTTAAAAGTAATTTTTTTTCTCTATACGATAATGAGGGTTTGGAACTATAACTTTATCATTTTTGGGGGAATAAGGGGTCTGACACGTAATATTGGAAGATATCTCTAGGGAGAGGGGGGTGTCTTTTGATACCGATATCATTTTTGACCCAATCAAAATTTTCTTTTTTTATTTGTGAAATGGTCTTTGCTTCTTTTGCTTCTTTAGTCGGTTTTTTTTTTTTTTGTTTTTTTTTTGTTTTTTTTTTTTTTTTTTTTTTGCTAAATTACAAAATTATTATTAAAAATCACTAAATTATTATAAAGTTACTTAATTCTAAAATATAAAATACCCCATTGGTTGACATTGTTTTTCTTCTTCATATGTGTATGCATCTATAATCATGGTTCGAGGAACTATTATTTGAAGTGTATTTCAAATAAAGCTTGTGTTCACTAATAAAAAAAAGAGGGAAGAATGATTTTTATTTTCTTTGTTGATAAGAATTTCTATCTATCCCCCATGTTTCCTCCTAAAATTTTACTAGTGTTGAATGCATTATGTAAAAAAATCTTTAAAAAAAGTACTTTTAAATACCGTATTTACTCGTGTATAGGGCGCACGCGTGTATAAGACGCACCCCTACTTTACAGGTAAAAATGGCGATTTCTTAAAATCTCGTGTATAACGCGCACTAGAGGTCTGCACGGGCCGAAATTTCCAGGCTTGAGCCCGGCCCGAAAGAAAAAAATATTGACCCGACCCGGCCCAGCCCGAAAGGTAATTCGGAAGCCTTTGCGGGCTGAAATTCGATTTCAGCCCGCGCTCGGCTTGGGCCGGAAAAAAGCTAAAAATTCGGCCCGAACCCGGCCCGGCTCGGGTGAATTTCTACAGAACAGTTTGATGTTTACTCTAACGAAAGTGTTCAGACAAAAAAAAAAAAAAAAAAAAAAAAACTTATTTTAGATTTTTTTTTTCTTTTTTTCTTTCTTTCATGTTTATAATCTCTATTTATGCAGAAGTGCCATAGGCTGCGATATTTACGCTTTTAACGAACCTTTGTTTGTTGTATGTAAATGTTTCAGTTATCATTAAATAAACTATCAAAATTCTTACAAAAATAAACTATCGGAATTCAAACATCTTACATGGGTTCTAATTTCATTGTAACACAAGAGTATTTGACATTACATTGATCTACTTTTCACGAGAAGGTTTTAATCTTTTAATAATTTCCCTTGTTGTATCAATGAATTATCTAAGAAAATGGGTGAACTAAGTAATTAATTTGTTCAGGTATCTTATTGTCTTACAACTGTATATATCTAAAGCAAAATTGAAATATTTTTATGATGTACTTCATGAAGCCGCAGCTATGTGGTTATAGAATGTAATACAAGAAAAAAAAAAAAAAAAAAAAAAAAAAAAAAAAGTAGCAAATTTAATAAAAGATAAAAGAAAAAAAAATAGAATTGAGCCTTCCGTCGAATTGATCAAATATTAAGCCAAAAAGTTTACAAATAAGTTTAGAATTGTTCCTCAATTTATTCTGTTTGTTCTTTTTCTTTTCTTGTCAAATAATCACAAAACTAACTTAAACACGTAATTAAGCCTGTAAAATATCCCTACATATATAGTTTTTTTTTTTTTTTTTCAACACATCTGGGAAAATCAATTGATCGGGTAGTTTACAAATGCCTATTGATACCTTGCACTATTTTTACAATGCTGTTTACGGTTAGAGCAACTAAACTTCTTTTATAGCTTGAGTGTTTCTGATTCCGCTTTTTCTCCTAAGATAGTGACAAAAGGTGGGACCATTGACCTTAGGTCATTGGGTGGGACAATCCATTTGTGACTTTTTTCAAGCCCTTTTCAAAGACAGCTGTACGAAACTATTCACGTCATTGTCAAATCAGTCTTTTACTTTGCAGTAGAATTCGTGTTACACTTTATGCCAATTTCAGGGATATTCGGTAATTGAAACATAAGTTACTTACTCAATAGTTATAAACAAATTTGGACTTTGGTAGAAATTTTAAAAAGAAGACAATATTTTTGTTTCTTGAAATTGTTTCTTCTTTATAACAGGTACTGAAATGCCTTTGAGCGACACAAAACATGTACAGTGCATCTGTGTAACAGAATGGCCGGGTCACGGAATCTTTTCACTGTATTTAAAATTTATTTTAAACCTACACTTTAAAAAATCTCCCTCTCATAAAGTCATAAAATAATTTACCTGTGTGAAATAATAAAAATTAAAAGAATAACCTTGATATGATTTACGACAGAGTAGCGTTTTCGATAAATATTATGGCAAAAAATATAACATATTGCGTTCACCGAGGTGCGCGGTGAAAAAGATCAATGACAAAAGAAACAAGTTGGAAATTGCACGTGAAGCGTAGCAAATGAGGTGCGTTCGTACGATAACGAAGTTTTAAAAATATCATTCTCATATATCAATCTCATAAAATTGTAAATAATTATAATTAAAATGCGCACCAAACAATGTTCTCCCTATACCATTATGCAATGGAATACTTTTGTGTGGCCTTGTAAATCAATAACAAATATTTTTTGCACTACAGATTATGCAAAATGTATATTATAATATGTACTTTCTAGATGCATATCAATTTTATTACGTTCAAATAAATGTAACACCATTAAAATGCATTTGAAACTTTTTTTCCCATTGACCGTAATGAAACGGAATCCTTTTGATTTTGATTATCCCTGTAATTGATCTATCCATCCGATTTTCATAAAATTTTAAATGACCTGACAAAATTATGTAATAAATATACGTTTTAAATTTCTGACGATTAAAATGCATTTAAATTTTTTTTCCCCATTGACCGTAATGTAACGGAATACTTTTGATTGTCCCTGTAATTGATCTATGCATCCGATTTTCATAACATTTAAAATGACTCGACAAAATTATGTAATAATTGTGTATTTAAAATTTCAAACGATTAAAATGCATTTAAAACTTTTTTCCCCATTGACCGTAATGTAACGGAATTCTTTTCATTGTCCCTGTAATTGATCTATGCATCCGATTTTCATAAAATTTGAAATGACTCGACAAACTTATGTAATAATTATATATGTTGAATTTCAAACGATTCGGTTGGGTAGTTTTTGCGTTGTTATATGCAGATGGACAAACAGAGGGACGGACAGACAGACAGATGGACAGAAAGACGGACGGACGGACTGAACGTCAACAATAGGTGCTACGTATTTATATAATTACGAACGCACCTAAAAAAAAGGCACCGTAAAAATAATAATAGTAATTATAACAAATACTAGTACTTAGTAATTATAACAAATACTAGTACTTAGTAATTATAACGAAACTATTTTAAAAAATAATATTTTACTTCATTGATCATAACATGTAAAAACATGTGGAAATAGGATAAGAATAAAGTATGTGTACAAAAGAAGGTAAAAACTGAATAGGCAACTTTCGCTGCTATTACTTTTAAAAACTGGAAATAATATTTTTGTACAGAAAATAAAATAAAAATTTACATTTATTCAAAAACTATAAGAACATGGAGGAATTATTTTTTTTCTGATTTTAGTCTACGAAAAAAAGTGGTTTGTCATAAAATTTAGGATAACAATTTATTCAATAGTATCAATTAAAAAAAAAAAAAAAAAAAAAAAAAAAAAAAAAGTTGGAAATTGCACGTGAACGTAGCAAATCAGGTGAGTTCGTACGATAACGAAGTTTTAAAAATATTCAGATTTTGCTGATATAGTAAAACGTACTCCGGATACAGTACAGTAGTCGAAATCTTTACGTTTCTGTAAATATGCAGGAAGCAATTTTTATTACACCTCAGCAACGTATATCTTATTCATAAAATGTGAAATAGTTGAATATAATTAAAACACGTCCCAAACAATGTTTCCCCGTATAGCATTATGTAGTGGAATACTTTTGTGTGGCCCTGTAATTTAATAATAAAAATTCTTTGCATCACAGATTGTACAGAATGCATATTTTAGTATATATTTCATAGATTCATGCCAATTCTATTATGTTCGAATGAGTGTAACATCCTTAAAATGCATTTGAAACTTTTTCCCCATTGACCGTAATGTAATGGAATACTTTTGATTGTCCCTGTAAATGATCTATGCATCCGACTTTCATAACATTTGAAATGACTCGACAAAATTACGTAATAATTATATGTTTTAAATTTCAAACGATTAAAATGCATTTGAAACTTTTTTCCCCATTGACCGTAATGTAACGGAATCCTTTTCATTGTCCCTGTAATTGATCTATGCACTCGATTTTCATAAAATTTGAAATGACTCGACAAAATTACGCAATAATTATATGCTTTAAATTTCAAACGATTAAAATGCATTTGAAACTTTTTTCCCTATTGACCGTAATGTAACGGAATCCTTTTCATTGTCCCTGTAATTGATCTATCCATCCGATTTTCATAAAATTTGAAATGACTCGACAAAATTATGTTATAATTATGTATTTTAAATTTCAAACGATTCGGTCTTGTAGTTTTTGCGTTGTTATATGCGGGCAGACGGACAGACAGACAGACGGACTGAGCGACAATAATAGGTGCTGCGTATTTACATAATTACGAACGCACCTAAAAAGGTGTTTATCTAACAATTAGAATTTTTCTGACACATTTTAGCTCATATACATTATTTTCTTACATTTATATATGTATATGCATTTCTTTATGTACTTTTCGACACATGAATTAGACTTTCAGTTATAATAAACGATCGTTTGCCGATAACGAAATTTAGCGGGCTTTCCCAAACAGAAATTGGCAAAAGCTCAACATTGGCAACATTAAAAAAAAAGAAAAAAAAAAAAGAAAAGAAAAGAAAGAAAAAAAGAAAAGAAAGAAAAAAAGAAAAAAAAGTTATTTTACAGCTTTTCAATAGAAAATTTTGTCGTTTTAAAGTGTTTGCGATCAAAATTATTTCAGTAATTTGAAAAGTGCTTTTCTTCTTCTTTCTTTTAATTATTATTATTATTATTTTCTAAAATTTTTGAAAAGATGATGCGATTTCTATATTATTGGCAAATAAGGCATCGGTTCTCAGTCCGCACAGTTTGGATGTCCTAAATTTAGAAACTAATCCGCTCAACAAGCGAAAAACGTTTTGACACAATTACAAATTCATTTTTTAACAGAAAGTTATAAAATTTTAATGCCTGACTATGAAAGCGATTTCGAATTGAACTTATTTTTCCATTTTATGATAATTAAATTACTTATCGAGTTATAAGCTATTTCGATGACGCAATCACTCGTTTTTCTTCTCCTTTTCGACCGGTTTTTCTGCTTTCGTCGGGGAATATGCTCAAAAGTGTCAACTTTGAAGGTTTGTTATGAAAAATCTATTGTGTTTTTAAAAAAACAAAAGAATGAGTGCAATAGACAGTTTCTGAATAACAACACCTGCTATTTTCATGCATTTCCGAACAAAAATAAATTAATGCATGTATCACAAGAAAATATAGTATAGATTAAATTTTCTGTCCCTTTCCTTGCAAGTCATATATACATCGGGGGTATCGGAAAGTTTCACTTATATAGGCGAATATTTTTATGTTTTATTCAGACCATTCTTTTGAAAAATACATTTTGTAGTACATTTCTCTTGCAAATTTTCTCAAAGCGTATGTAAAAGATTCTAGTTTTGAAAAAGCGACATATATCAATTTTATACTTGAAATAGTTTAACATTATTAAAATATGTCGCAAACAATTCCCCAATTTATTATTGTGTAATGGGTTTCTTTTGAGTGGCCCTGTAAATTAATAATAACTATTATTTTGACTGTATATTTTACAAGATGCGTATTTTAGTGCACTTTGCGAATCCATATAAATTTGAATAAGTTTGACAGGGTGTAACCCCTTTAAAATTCCTTTTAAACGATTTTTCCCATTGTCCGTAATGTATCGGGAAACTTTTGACCATCCCTGTAAATAAACTAATCATAGTAGAAACTTCATTTTCAATAGGGTTCGTACTAGAGTAAACATCAATAACGTATAAAAAAATCATAGCAATCCGACAATATTTGCGGGAATTAGAGCGCGGACAGAGAAACCGGATGTATAAACACTTTACAACTTTGTTGGAAAGTATTAAAAATAAGTTTTTTCATTTCATTTTCAATTATTTCGGAAGGTCCTGTAACTCTAATAGCTTCCTTTTACTTTTTGAGATATAATGTGGTGTCATTATGTACAAATCTGGAACTAAAGCGAAGGGAGTGGCTAGTTTGTCTATGATGTCATATTAATTTTGGGAGGAAAACCTCTTTCAGCTGTTTGGATATAATGTAATGTCATTGCGCACTAATATGGAATTAAAGAGACGAGACCGGCTATAGTCTCTTGAATGATAGGGGGGAAAAACATTTATCGCAAACGAAAAGAAAAAATAAGCACTTTCTCATTTTATTTTTGATCATTTTCATCAGGGGATGGTACCCCATCAGTCCCCTTCAACATTTTAGGATAAATTATGGTTGTTATCGTGTACTAATGTGGAACTATAGCGAAAGAGACGGCTAGTCTGTTAAATGATAGGGGGGAGATGCATATTTATTTCAAACATAAAGAAAAAATCAGAACTATTTTTTCGTTTCATTATCAACTATTTCGAGCTGTAATTTCATCAGCCTCCTTTCCATCAGTAGGCATGTATTGAATTCATTGCGTACTTATATGAAGTTAACGAGAATGCTGATTTCGCTATATGACAAGAAAACAAAATACAGATTTATCTAAAAAAGTAAGGAAAAATGCTTTTTTTTTTCCATTTATTTTCGAGAGGAGGGAGGGTTGTAATCACATCAGTCCCCTTTCTCTTCTTTGATGTAAATGTGGAGTATGACTAGTTTGGTTTATTTAAAGACGGCTGATTATCAACACGTAGGATATAGGCCTAAAGAGGGGGCGTGCCCCCCGTGGGGGGTTTTCTAAAGAGCTTGTGTAAACTTGGGGAGCTTGTGTAAACCGTATTTACACAAGGAAATCCAAGGTTTGATGAAAACCATGGAAAATTCCGAACAATTAGGAAGACGGCCGCGATTGGGTTCAAACACAAGACCTGTCGTCTACCATTTTCGAGAGCAGATTCTCTCAGCTACTGGTGGGGCCAATGTGGACTAATATGGAACTAATGAGAATGTCACCGCTGCTGTATGCTAGAAAAAAAATTAAAATCCCCCCACCCCAAAGGAAGAGAAAGAATCAGTATTTTTTTCATATCACTTTGGAAAATTTCGGGGGGAAGGCTGTAGCACCAGCAGCTCCCCCTCCCCTTTGGGCACGCCCATGTAAAGCATTATAATATATTAAATATTCACTGTTTTCTTTATTAGACGAACTTTATAAAATTTATACATTTAATAGATAAAAAGAAATCTGTATGCGTTAATGTAGTTTATGTATGTTTTTATGTAAAGCACGATATCAATTAATGAATAAAACAGGTTTTTTTTTATGAAGTTCTAGATACGCGTAAGTTTAATTTTCCATTAAATGAGTTTCTTTGTTTAATTAAAAATTGTCATAGTATTTTGCTTTATAGTATTTAGCTCATAGTATTTTGCTTGATATTATGCATTATCTAGATAAAAATATTTTTTCAACAAATCTAAAATTATGTATTATAATTTATTGATTTTTTATAACTATTTTTAAATTATGTATGCTTAAGTCACTGCATTTTTTTTTTCCATCAGTATTGTGAAGAAAAAAAATATGAAAAATAATACATTTTTGTAAAAAATAAAATTTATAATGCAGATGAATTCAAGTTACGCAAATGTCAAATTCGATAAAAGCAACCATTACTTTCTAATAAAATGTTTCCATTTCACAGGTTTTTTTCCTGGTGGGGGGAGGGAAGGAACCTAACAAAATAAAAATAATTAATAAAAAGTGTGGTTTTATAGAATGCAATTTTGTGAAGCAATACCTCTAAAATTTATTTGGATTGAACCTTGATAATCCAATTAATATTATTGTTTCAAAAAAGAAAACATTGTTACTTACGTTTTATAACATTTTAGGAAATATTAATGCTTTTTACCTCCAGAATAATAATGTTTATTGCGGATGTTTATGCATAAATATAGCATGGTTTTATTAATGCTAGTAACATTAGTTTTTAATTCTATGATACCACACTATCTATATATTAAAACGAAAGGCAGAAAAAGTCAGCAGTTTTTTTTTTTCGTCTCTACGCATCGATATTTGCGCCGGTCTCTGAGAGTCTCCTCCTATTGGTTAATCGGAGGAGAGTAGTTACTGTCTGTAAGAGCATTTGCAAAGCGCGTTTGTAAATATGGGATAAGAACGCTGACACTGTTTAATGCAATGCTATAATAATTAATTTTTTAACTTTACTAATCTTATAATGATTGGAATACATTGTTTTTTTCACTTTACGTAAGTTAATTAATTTATTTCCATCGGTATTCTTTTTTTGCAATGTTATTGCCGGCAATCTTAGGCTTAATTGTAGAGATGTTTCATATGAAATTAAACATTCAATAAGTTAATGATTAAAGTGTTTATTTACGTTCTTGGCCGATAAATCATTTTCTATATTGTAATTTTCAAATTTATTTATTAGTATGTGTAAAAAAAAAAGGCTGGAAATCACATTGTTTTTTGTTTCGTGTTTTGATGGTGCGATTTTCGACGGATAGTTTGACTTCATGGATGTAAACAGATTCGCAAATCACTATTTATTTTTTGCTTCAGTTTCTTATTATACTCATGTCAAAAAACGGTGATTTTTTTTCCCACTTATAATTTCATTTTTGAGCAAATTCATAACGTTTAGGAAGTATTTACATTACATCTCATAGTCTCGCCGAATAATAGAAAATTGCATATGAAATGAAAATAATCCCAGTTATAAACAGCTTTGTAAATCATTAATATTTCTTTAATGTTTCACTTTTTTTTTAGTACACTTTTTTTAAAAAGTGTTCCCGTGACAAAATTTGCTGAGTTTTTTTGGGGAGAAGGAGGAGGGAATATTTTGATGAAATTTGCTATTTTTTTTTTAATCGCTTGATCTTGATCTCTCAACAATGTTTTTTCAGAAATATGAAGATCATTATAATCAACAAAGAAAAATAAAATTATCAGAAGAGATCCCTCTTTTTGCATAGCTTTCAATCATGATAAAGCAGTCTTTATATGCCATATTCATTGCTTGCTGGGTTTTTTTATGATTATTTGGCAAAATTTGCATTTTTTGTGGTACCTAGATGATTTGAAAATTACAATATAGAAAATGCTTTATCGGCCAAGAACGTAAATAAACACTTGGAAATAAAATAACTTATGTAAAGTGAAAAAACCAATGTATTTCAATCATTATAAGATAAGTAAAGAAAAAAAATATAATTATCATAGCATTGCATTAAACAGTGATAGCAAAAATGTAGTCTCTCTGTGTTGTTTTCTCACAATCTGTTTACCAATATTTGCGTTTTTTGAAGTACCTAGACAAATTTAAAGTATTTTTTCAAGATCTTTTGACGAAATTCACATCTTTTCTGGTACCAGGAAAAAATTATTTGTTTTCTTAGGGATTTTCGGTGAAATTTGTCATTTTTTTCTCGCTATCTTTCGATGTAATTTGCCGTTTTATCAAATTTATGCTTTTTTCATGATTTTTTTTTAAATTTGTCGTTTTTTTCAGAAGTTTGTCATATTTTCGCTTTTTTTTCTTTGCAAAAATTACCTGTTTTGCGATCTTTTGATGAAATGTGCCTCTTTTTTTCATCTTTTGACAAAATGTGTTGTTTTCTCACAATCTGTTTACCAATATTTGCGTTTTTTGAAGTACCTAGACAAATTTAAAGTATTTTCAAGATCTTTTGACGAAATTCACATCTTTTATGGTACCAGGACAAATTTATTTGTTTTCTCAGGGATTTTCGGTGAAATTTGTCGTTTTTTTCTCGCTATCTTTCGATGTAATTTGCCGTTTTATCGAATTTATGCTTTTTTTGTTAAATTTGTCGTTTTTTTTTTTGTTATTTTCAGAAATTTATCATATTTTCGCTTTTTTTTCTTTGAAAAAAATTACCTGTTTTGCAATTTTTTCTTGAAATGTGCCTCTTTTTCATCTTTTGACAAAATGTGTTGTTTTCTCACAATCTGTTTACCAATATTTGCGTTTTTTGAAGTACCTAGACAAATTTAAAGTATTTTTTCAAGATCTTTTGACGAAATTCACATTTTTTCTGGTACCAGGAAAAAATTATTTGTTTTCTTAGGGATTTTCGGTGAAATTTGTCATTTTTTTCTCGCTATCTTTCGATGTAATTTGCCGTTTTATCAAATTTATGCTTTTTTCATGATTTTTTTTTTAATTTGTCGTTTTTTTCGTTATTTTCAGAAATTTGTCATATTTTCGCTTTTTTTTCTTTGCAAAAATTACCTGTTTTGCGATCTTTTGATGAAATGTGCCTCTTTTTTTCATCTTTTGACAAAATGTGTTGTTTTCTCACAATCTGTTTACCAATATTTGCGTTTTTTGAAGTACCTAGACAAATTTAAAGTATTTTCAAGATCTTTTGACGAAATTCACATCTTTTATGGTACCAGGACAAATTTATTTGTTTTCTCAGGGATTTTCGGTGAAATTTGTCGTTTTTTTCTCGCTATCTTTCGATGTAATTTGCCGTTTTATCGAATTTATGCTTTTTTTGTTAAATTTGTCGTTTTTTTTTTGTTATTTTCAGAAATTTATCATATTTTCGCTTTTTTTTATTTGAAAAAAATTACCTGTTTTGCAATTTTTTCTTGAAATGTGCCTCTTTTTCATCTTTTGACAAAATGTGTTGTTTTCTCACAATCTGTTTACCAATATTTGCGTTTTTTGAAGTACCTAGACAAATTTAAAGTATTTTCAAGATCTTTTGACGAAATTCACATCTTTTATGGTACCAGGATAAAATTATTTGTTTTCTCGGGGATTTTCGGTGAAATTTGTCATTTTTTCTCACTATCTTTCGATGTAATTTGCTGTTTTATCGAATTTATCCTTTTTTCGTGATTTTTGTTTGTGAAATTGTTCTTTGTTATTTTTTTTTAGAAATTTGTTGTTTTTTCCCACTATTTTTAGCTAAATTTACCATTTTTTGCGATTACCTGGATAAATTTTATGTGCTTTTTGAGATCTTTGGGCGAAATTCATCTCTTTTATGATAACTGGATGAAATTCGTCATCTTGAGGTCTTTCGGCAAAGTTTATCGTTTTTCTCGATTTCTTTCGATGACAGTTGTCGTGTTGTCATGATTTTTCGATGTAATTTGCCGTTTATTGAAGATCTTTTTGCAAAATTTATCTTTTTTGTGATTATTTGATAAAATTTTCTTTTTTTTTCAATCCTTTGACGAAAATTGTTGTTTACTCACAATCATTTGTCGAAATTTGTTTTCTCACAATATTTTGAATTTTTTTTCATAATATGTTTACAAATTTGCCATTTTTTAGGGATTTTTTTTGTCAAAATTTGCCTTTTTTTAAAAAAAATTTCATGAAAATTGCCATTTTTTTAGACGTTTTGGCAAAATTTTTATTTTTGTGCAATACTTTTGCGAAATTTGTTTTATTTGGGATATCTAGACAATTTTTTTTTTTTTTTGCAGTTTTTTGACAAATTTTTTAGAGATCTTTTGAAGAAATTTGTTGTTTTTTGCAATCTGTTGACGAAATTTGCTGTTTTATTTTCCCACATCTATTTATAAAATTTCCGGGCAATGTTTTTTTTTTTGGGGGGGGGGAGGAGTATTTTGATGAAATTTTCTAATTTTTGTGATTATTTGCCAGAATTTGTGTTTTTTATGGTACCTAGACAAACTTTGGTACATAGCAAATGATTTCTAGCATTTTTTTTAAAAAACTTAAAACAGTTGAAAAATAATCTGCAAACGTTTTCAAGTCTGACGTGTGTCGCAGCGTTGCACCAATTCTGCACCCGGGATCATGTCATGTTGGTGTTACGTTGGTAAATGGAAAAGCATATTGAAATTTTTAATAAATATTAATCTTTAAAAAAAAGTTTTCTTTGAAAATTTTTTTATAGTGGCAAAATACTTTTTTTTCTTTGATTCTTTCATATTGTTGCTGTCAAGTTTTGACGGGCTTCACCTAGCCAGAATAAATATTATCATTAATTTTTTTAATATGTGAAATTTACATGTATTTTTGATTTATGAAAAGGTAATAGAAAAGTAGTTGAAAATGCAAATGTTTATTTGTTGAATGGGGTGGGTAATGTAACAACAAATTAACCACGGAGAGGATCATTGTTATAGTTGCTAAATGGCAAACTATAAATTCAGTCTTATTTTGCTGCGAAGTAAGTGAAGTATGTATATTTTGTATGAAATGAGTGATGACAGTAATTTATGATTTATTCATGTTATGTACAATTTATTGGTGTTGTATTTGTAAATGAAAAATTATCAAATGAGAGAGATTCTAATTCTATGACAGCATGTTTGAATGTAACTCGGCCAATTGCGGGTCATTTGCCTGGATGTAAAATGCAGGTTGTTCTTTTATTTATTGAAATTTTTGCTGAAGATTAGTCGTTAAAAAATCCTTTAATAGCTGGAAAATACCTTTTTCTTTCTTCGGTGCCGTCAAGTTTTGACGGGTTCCATCTAGTTCGTACATAAAAATAAATTCGAATTTGTATTCCATGCACACACGATTTTAAACAAATGCCGTTGACTCTTACTTCTTAAATGACGTTATTATTATTATTATTTACATGAATTATCTCAACAGCATATGTATATATTAAACAAATTATTAATTAATTTGAAAACTACAATTCAAAATTTTCAAAACCATTAAACATTCGTCGCCATAAGAATTATTTGAGATGTCGGGTACTACACTGATTACGGTTTGACAATTAATAAAGCACCCCACCTTACATAATAATTTCATGATGTTTTGTGTAGAATTCAGTGTGGAACTATTTGTTATTTGCATACTAGCATTCGTAAAATTTAATGGATTACATTTTGTTTATAAATGTGCGTATTGCATTATGCTTTGTGTGAAAAACAGTTATCGGGCTCCTTATTAAAGATCGACCGAAAGAGGTATCGACCGAAATCGAAACAGAATTCCATTAATCTTGTTATTTTCGGCCAAAAATGAAAATAGAAACAAAAATTAAGTAAAATACTTTTTCCTTAGTAATTCCATAAATAAATATATATAAATATTAATTAACCTTACATGTATATTAAATACAGTAGAACCCCGGTTATCAGAATCCCGGTTATCCGAAAATCGGCTTTACCGAAAGACCGTATAATTTCTTAATTTTAAATGTGAAAAAATTTATTGCCAATACTATATTTACCGAAGTTTTCCGTTCTCCTGTAAGTTTAATTGAGGTTTTTACAATTTTCCAAACAAAATTATTTTGAGAATGTCAATAAAATAAAATTTTATTTTTGCGATTAAATAAAAAATAAAAAACGAAATAAGTCAATGAAAATTAAGTAGGCACGGCGATCAGATTATTGAGTGCTCTCTCGTGCCTCACGGGCTCTTATATGTTGGCGCCATTGATTGGTCATGCATGAGACAAAATTTGACTGTAAATCTGATTACGGAGGATTAGCTCTGTAATTGAAGTATTTAAAAGCAGTAAAGTATATGAGTCGCGTTACGTATTTTTCAGTTACTTTTGGAATACCAGATAATTAAAACCAAAATATTCTGTAAAGTATTAGAAAAATGCATGAATTGCCTTAAGATTTTTCTTATTTATAACCTCAATACTGGACTAGTATATCGAAACTGCAAATAAAGATCATGGGGTACCACTTCAAATTCTGGAATCTCATCTAATTAGTTTTAACGGACAAATCCAGTACTTAACAATAAATTGTTACATTTGTTAAATTGAATATTTACGCACGAATAATTGGTATATATATTGAAAGTCCATTATAATACTATAGAATATGACTGCAAAAATGCAAGTGCGGTTGTTGAAATTTTTTTCAAACCAGCACCCTTTCTTCCTTCCTTTCTTTTTTATTTTTTTTATTATTATTTTTTTTTAACAGAAATTTTAATGGGAATTTTTAATATACAATTCAATTAAAAATTTTATATTTGTATCGATGTTCTAATTTAAATTTTCCTAAAACTAGTATAAAAATACATCAGAAATGCATTTCAATTTTCTTGAAAAAATATCTATCTTGTATTGATTTTCCTTTCCATATTTTTTCCTTTATAATGATAATTTCATTCTTAAATCAAAAATTATTGCTGTACGGATGAATTAAAAAAATACATATGCGTTTTCAGTGAAAATGCTTCTTTAATATATTGGTTAGTTTGATGCAAATTTTACTGGAGGTAAATCCCTAATTTTATTCCAAATGATTAATACTTTACAATATGTACAATACGTAGCATTTAAAAATAATCTTCTGTAGAATATCTATTTAAAGGGGAAAAATCCCCTTTTGAGATGACCATTTTCAGTTATATGTAAAATGGGATTTCATACAAATATGTATTTTTAATATTTGTATGTATAGTTGTATGTATATTTGTTAATAGTTGTATGCATGAGAAAAGAAACGAAAATTCATGTATTGCACATAGTTTATGATAAATACTTAAAATTATTAATATTGTAAACTGAGTTAACACTTAAAGTTAATAATTAATAAACCATTTCTTATTTCATAAAATACCATAATATATTTTTCCTCTCAATAATTAATAATAAATAATAATAAATAATAATCTATCAATAAAATCAAAAATATATTTTTCCTATTTTAATGACTTTTTACATTTTAGTAATACTTATTTGTATTTGAACTTTTACAGGTTTCCAAATTTATTAAAGTTCTTCAATAATAAATGTTCAGGTATTAATTACAGAAAAAGATTTCTTTAAAAAATAATTTCTTTTTATTTACTTAAAATATTTAAATACGTTAATATAAATTTGCATTCTCAAATGTTCTATAACATAATACTAGGTCAACTTTTAAAACTTAATAAAACTACTTAAATTTAATACATTATTACTTGTATAACTATATTTCTGTGTGTGTATTAAAGTTATATTATTATGTTATGTTATTACAAATATTCAATATGTTTTATTACATTATAGATCAAAGTCGAGCAATTATGGCGATAGACAATTTAAACATCCCCTTTGATCTGTTATATAATTTTATAAAGTGAATAATCTCTATTTAAAAACTACTGAAGTGAACAATTACCATTATTGAAAGTACAGTGGTGGAAAGAAGTTTAGAACCACCAACAAAAATTGTAAAGTTCTTACTTTAATGAAAAAATGAAAAATTACTTTTATATTATTAAAAAATTATAGACATTATTTATTTGAAGTTTTGCTTATAAAACTATTATGAGCGTTATTTGTTTGTTTGTTTGTTTGTTGTTGTTTTTTAAAGAGAGAAGTACGTTGTATTTTTCCCATTTATGTGTATTGTATTTACCGTTGAAAAAAAAAAAAAAAAAAAAAAAAACATTTTCTTAATTGTTGACTTGACAAACGAAACCTATTTTCTAAGCATTTTTTGGTCAGTTGCCCGTTCAGTATCTCTGCTATTTCCCCGTCCCCAGCCAACTGGCCCTCTCCCGCTCTAGAAATTCTCCGAAACACAACAAAAGAACCTGATTGCACCCTCTCACCGCAAAATACCTGGATAAAAAAAAACCTTTGTATGTTTGTCTTCCGATAAGATAGTGAACTTTTTTCAGTTTTCTTGAGGTTGTTCTCAATTGCTTTGCTAACAAGCGCAAAACGTTTTGTCACATTTACTAATTCATTTTTTAACACAACTATACAAAAATGGAAAGCTAGACTAGAGATGTAATTTTTCCGGAAAAATATAAGTGGCGGAAAAAACTGGTTTTTTTACCGGTTTTTTTTTTCGGAAAAAACGGAAAGGTTGGAAAAATTGATTTTTTATGACTGTTTCTCCCAAATAAATTATATTTTCCTAGAGAATAATTATTATCTATTATTAATAGTTATTATTTAATAAACATTTTTCCCCATTTATTTGTATTAAATGAAAATTATTTTTACTTTATATTACAAAATAAAAAGAAAGTAGCAAAGCCTGCTTTTAAAAGTTTAGTTTTTTTTCCCACAGCCTAAGAATTTTTATTAAACGCTATTGTTTGTTATATCACATCTCTGTTGAAATGATTTTTCTGTTACATGTTTAGCTACCAATTGACCTAATGTAAAAACCTGAGCCAATATGTCTGCAGTTTGGAAGAAATAAATTATGCATTCCATTTACATAAGTATCGTTTTTAAGTAAATGATACTAGTTTAAAGAAATTGTGGCAGTTTTGTCATTATTATCAATATCGCTATTCAAAAGTTCCATTTTTTGTTTAAAAAATGTATATTTTTACATTGTTACATTTTTTTCTTACGATTATAATTTTATTTCCTTTAACAAATATGTTTAGTTTTGGTATAGCTTTCCAATCTCAACTCAAAGTTTTGATTTAGTTTTATAATCTAAATTCAAACAAAACTAAGTTTTAGTTTGGCTTACTCAGATCTGCAACTAAAAAATAACATAGGATTTATTAACTGTTAGATTTTTACTCATTAAAACCAGAAAAAAATATTTTTTAAAGTTTAATTAAACGTAATTTTTTTTCTTTTAATCCTGAAATCTGGTATTCTATTCTTGAGTAAAAAACCATATTCAATAATGTTACCATATGGTAATTTCATGCAAACTGCCCATGTTTTTTGCAACATTACTGTACATTATAGAGGTCAATTTTAGATTTAGTACCTTGAAAAAACATTCAATTAATCAGCTATAATGAAATCGTGAAAAATGCAGCATAGCAGTGCCACCTATAGGGCAATTTACACCTAAAAACTAAACAACATTAATATATATCAGGAACTGTCTGAAGTTGTAATTTGATAGAAAATCATCCTTTACTCCTGCATAATGAATCATGAATGGCGCAGCATAGCAGCGTCATCTGTTGAGCGATTTACACCAAAAAGTAATGAGCACAAAGTTATATCAAAGATTAACTTACTCTGAAGTTTTATGAAAATATATATATTAATTCTTGAGATAGAACCATTGTGGAAATTATAAATAATGCAGCAGAGCAGCGCCATCGGTTGGGCGATACGCACTTATAACTAAACATCTCGAGTTTATATCAAAGTGTTACTCAATCTAAAGTTTTGTGAAATTATGTGCATCAGTTCTTGAGATCGAGTACCCTTAAAATTTTTGTCACATACAGACTCACAGCGTTACAGATATTTTCCAAAAAACATCAAATTGCGTTCAGGACCTTCTAAAACGTTTAAATACACCAAAAACTGCAAGTCAAAATTTTCCCGAATTCAATACTTACTTCTTGAAAAGATAGAAAAAAGTAATAAATGCATGCTTCAAATTTTATGTTAAATTTTTAATTTTATCATTTCCATTAATCAGCATATTATTGAAATAATTTTGCACATGAATTAATTTTTAAAGAGAGAAGTTGCATTTAATTATATATCTAAATTTTTTTCATATAATCCTGTTTTTGTGAAATTGTGAACTTCTTGTACAAAATATATTCAGAATTTGTGAATAAGAAATTATTACTATATTTAGGTTCCTATTTAGACATTTGTAATTAGGTTATTTATGCATATCTACAACTTGATAAAATTCACTATGTGGCATGATATTTTTTTTTTTTTTTTTTTCAATCACTGCATTTGCGAAAGATTCAATTTGTAGATTAAACTTTTTTCTGAAATGTCTATTTTAAAGAAATATTTTGCGAAGGGTCTTGTATTTCAAACAAGAAAAAAAAATGTGAAGGATATTTTCAAGTCTTCTCAAACAGATTTCTGCTCAGAGATCAGATTACCCACATTAAAGTTTTCATGTGGGACGCGTAACATAAAAATAAATAAAATAAAAAGTATGAGAATGTAGCTATTTAAAAATTTTCACTATATTATTTCATAAATGAAATTTAAATTTTTCCAGTTCGAAAAAATTGAAAAATAAGCCTTCGGAAAAAAACTGAAAAAAACCCCGGTTTTTTCCCAATTTTTCCGTTTTTTTTTCCGAGCATTCCCATCTCTAAGCTAGACTATGGAAGCAATTTCAAATCGCACTTAGTTTTCCACTTTATGATACTTAAATTACCCATCGAATTATAAGCGATTTCGATTACGTGACCACGTCCTTTTCTCCCTTTGTAAGATTGTTTTTTCTGCTTTCGTCGGGAAATGCCCTTTAAAACGTCAATTTTGATAGCTTGTTGTGATATATCTATCGCATTTGAAAAAAAAAAAAAAAAATATGAGTGCGATTAGGTAGTTTCTGAACAACAGCACCTACTAATTTCATGTATTTTCGATCAAAAATAAATTAAAGCATACGTCACAAATTTGCCCTTTTTGATGATAGAACACCCTTAAGGGTTTAATTTATTTTTGATCGGAAATGCATGAAACTAGCAGGTGTTGTTATTCAGAAACTGTCTAATTGCATTCAATTTTCATTTTTTTTAAAAACATAATCAGGTCCTTCGCGAAAACTTTTTATTGGTGGGAGAGAGAATCTAAAATTGCCAAGTCAAAATTCAGTATTTGCCAACTGAATGGAAAACAAACATAAATAGTTCTCTACGTTTGCCAACTAGTTTTAAAATTTTATCAAGTTATCACAATTAAAAAATGTAATATAGTTTTTTTTTTTTTTTTTTTTTTGTAAAAAGCTTAATAATATTTCTAATTATATTGGTAACTTTCATCAAATCTATCAGAAATGGAAAGAGTATTATAGTTTTTTATTAAAGATTTGAACTAATCTGCCAGCTCAGTTTGTAAATTTGCCAATTGTATCACCATGTGCAAACGTTTAGGGGGGAGGCTCCCCCTTGTCCCCCCCCCTTTGCGAGGCCCCGGAGCTCAATAGATGTTTCATAACAAGCCTATAAAGGTGACGTTTTTGAGCATTTTTTCCGACGATAGCAGAAAAACCGGTCGAAAAACAGGATAAAAACGGGTGATCACGCGATCGAAATAGCTTAGAACTGGATAGGTAATTCAAGTATCATAAAATGAAAAAATAAGTTCGATTCGAAATCGCTACCATAGACAGGCATTCCAATTTTATATTTTTCTGTTAAAACATGAATTTTTAAATGTGTCAAAACGTTTTGCGCTTGTTGAACGGAGCAATTGAGAACACCCTTAAGGGTGTATTCCAATCCAAACTGCTAATTTTCTGATTTATTTTTAAATTCATTTCTGCTCTCAAACGTATCAAGCTGCCAATTTTTTTTCTTTTTTTTTTAGAAACTACACAATGTGTCGTGCTTATCGATTTTTTTTTTTATAAATGCAAAAATTTTTGCTAAACGAAGTTGTCAAAGTGGGCGTTTTGAACCGAATTTCCCGAAGCGAGGTACCTAAAAACAAAAAAAAAAAAAGATCATAATCAGAAAATAATTGTTTATAAATCAAATTCTAATTAATCGAGAGAAAAAATGAAATCACACAACATCTTATACACTCTTCAAAAATCATCTCAGCAAGTTTCATGTTTTTACTTTTAAAAATGAGTCTGAAAATGTATCAGAAAATTTCAAGCTGGTGAGAGTAGAAAAATATTTTTGAGAGCGGGGCATATGTCCCGTAAAATATATAGACTTGTTCAGTAGAAAATGTTTCATATAACATCTTTTAAAGAAACAAAAGATATACATATGAAAATGATTAAGAAAATTACCACACTTAAAAAATATTTACCTTCGACTAATCGTCCATTCTTCTTAAACTAGATCGAGCAGAGTATATTGTGTGTTAATGATAATAAAAAAAAATCATAGATTGATTACATAAGTTTTCTTTTAAATTGAAATTTCTTCAGTGATACTTAAAAGTACCGTCAGTGCATAAAGTATTAAATCTATTAAAATGTAAGCGACAAATAGAGAAATTTTAAAAGCGTTTCTTAGTTAGCGTTGCGGTCTTTGTATTGACTCCTGCGAAAATATTCTTAAGCTAATATTTAACCCACGACAGAATTCGTGGTTCGATTTTTTCCGTGATTCATGGAATCTATATGTACATATTAATTCAAGCTATAATTCTGAAACGAATTCTGTCGTGGGTTAAATATTAGCTTAAGAATATTTTCGCAGGAGTCAATACAAAGACCGCAACGCTAACTAAGAAACGCTTTTAAAATTTCTCTATTTGTCGCTTACATTTTAATAGATTTAATACTTTATGCACTGAATCACGGAAAAAATCACCCCGGTAAAAATCTCCCCCGGAAAAAAATCGCCCCGGTAAAAATCTCCCCGCAAAAAAAGGTAACCGAAAAATAAGGTTCGTTTTAATTAAAATTGAAAAAGCCCACACGTGTGAATAACAAAGGTTTGATGAATTTGATCATGGCAATTATAATTTCAAGTAAATCACGTGCTAATCAAGTCTATTTGTACTGGAAACAATTACGGCATTATATGCATAGCGTTTAATAGCAAAACCTCCATATCAAATACGTTCGTACTTCCATGATTATCACAAGGGCAAACGAGAAAGCTGCCCCAGCTACCCAAACACAAATTTTGGAATTTTTTTATTTTTTTATTTATTTATTTATTTTTTTTTTTATTTTTTTTTTATTTTTTTTTTTTTTTTTAAAGCCTCCGATGCTATTTTTTTCAGACAAGCTAAAAAGTGACCTGTCAAAATTAGTGGCCCACTTTTACTTACCTATCATACGTAGTATAGGGTAATATTGAAAATCGAAAAAAAAGTGACGGATTTACAGGTTCAGATACATGAGATTCCGAAAAACATATTTTTAGAAAAAAAAATTGCCGTCCGTCTGTCTGTAAACGCTCTATCTCACGAACAAATGGAGATAGAGACTTAAAATTTTGTATGTACTTAGTAAATAAGAATAGGACGAAGCCTTTTTAATATCAGTAATTTCGATTATCCGGTACTATCTTTTTCGGACTCTCAAAAAATTCGTTCTGATGAAAAATACATAAAAATTTTTCGATTTTTTTTATTTTAAGGAAAGGACGTAAAAGGCAATAAAATAACACAAATTTTGCATCAAGAACGAAGTCGGTCGAATAAATAATTGCCGAGATATTTTTAATCCTGTTTTCCACATTCTTCGATTTTTCATGAACCTGTATTTTCTTCAAATTTCAATTCAAAGATAATTGGAAATGAGACGCTTAATCTGACGCAGTAAACTCTTAGTTAATATGATTATTGTTTTTGCAGTTATAAGGATGTTTCTTTTACGCAATCCGGTACTACTTGTGTAGTTTGGTATTTGACATAATTTGTCGAAATGGGTTCATCAGCAATTCATTAAAGGAGCATTACTATGTATATTAAGAATATTTAAATATACATTTAAATTTTGTTTTGTAATTGCAATCCTTTTTATAAATGGTTTTCACATATTTTATTTTCCCATAATGTATAATGCATATTCATGATGGGTAAGTATTATGGTGGCCCCCAACGACTAGTTTCGTAATCTGGCCATTAAAACGAGACATTCATACAATTTTATTGTTAAAACGCATTTCCTTTTTCTCAGAGTCTATAAAAAAGCGTATAAACTAAAGAAAAAATCCGTTTTTCATGAATCTAGGCAATGAAGAAGTAGCACGTCAAATTGCATCTCTTTATTATTCTGCAATTCCAATGTCTCAGAGAGATATTGCTAATCAATTGAGTATTTCACGCCGTTCTGTTTGCTATTATATTGATAAACAGAAGAAAAATGAAGTTAGTTCATTGCATTCAAAACGGGGTCGCCCTTCTAAAAACCTCTATCGATTTTTTTTTTTTTTTTTTTTTTTTTTTAATTAATGCAATTTGTAGGTACAAAGACAGTTTGGATGTCCTCATTTGGGTATTTCACTTAAGATATTGAATATTGTTATTCAGTCATTGATAGTTCATTACTCATTAGGATACAAATCTACATTTCAGTTCGTATCATTTTCAAATCCAATTTTTATTTGTGTAATAGAAACGAACAAGGAGAAAACTCTTAAACAGTGAAGCATTTTTTTATTATCGGGTTTCACAAAATAAGAGGATAGGGAGGAAACAGAGTTATGAATGTTAAGACTGTTTTTAAATCCAAAAGGACAAATTTATGACATAAGTTTTAATTTGTTTTTTGTTCGGAAATTCATGAAACTAGCAGGCGCCGATGTTCAGACACTATCTAATCAATTACTAACTCATGTTTCCGTTTTTTTCTATTTTTAAACCAAATAGATTTTTTAGAAGATAATATCAAACGATTTGAATCAAATTTCCTCGCAAGAGATAAATAACCACACAAACAGAGGTGAAAACGTGTTTGTTACGTGATCAAAATCGCTCATTATTCAATACTTAGTTTAATGATTAAAAAATGGAAAACACATTTCGTTTCCAAATCGCTTCCATGATTAGACTTTGCAATTTTATATCTTTCCGTTAATAAACGAATTTGTAAATATATCAAAACTTTTTGTGCTTATTCAACAGAGCAGTTGAGAACAGGTTAAAGGAAATTATGTTTTCAAATTGTGAGATGTAGGGCAGGGTCAGGAGAGATACATTTTACAATAACTATAGATGCTTGGGAAGGTGGGATTTTCTGTGTGTGAGGGGAGGGGGGGAGCGAAGGGCTAGTTTAGAAGAAAATGTAATTTATTGATTCTTTCACTTCTCTACATCTATAGCTTACATATATAAGTAATGTTGCTTCTGTGCTCATATATATATTTTTTAAATTAATAATAATTAAATTAAATTTTTAAATTTTTAAATATTTAATTTTTTTTAAATATTTATTTTACACAAATTTTATGCGCGCGAAATAAAACAATCATAAACGCGCGCACTTGGAAAAAAAATCGAATTCGTAAAGGCCGTGACGTATCTTTCATAAAATACGGTGCGTAACCATCGATGGATAGTATATCAATTTAACACTTTGGAAGAATCTGAAATTTTATTAAGAGTGTATTCCAATCTAAACTGCTTATTTTGTGATTTATTTTTAGATTCATTTTTGATATCGAACGCATCAAACTGCCAAATTCTCTTATTTAAACACTACACAATGTGCAGTGCTTGACGATTCTTTGATAAATGCAGAAAACTTTGCAAAAAGATGCTGTCAAACTGGACATTTTGAACGGAATTTTTCAAAGCATAAAATCTGAAAAAAAAAAAAAAAAAAAAAAAGAGTCATGCTCAGAAAATAATTGTTCATGTATCATATTCTAATGAATTGAGCAAAAAAAAAAAAAAAAAAAAAAAAAAAACACGGCATCTTATACATTTTTTCAAAAATCCCTCAGCAAGTTTGATGTTTTCACTTTTAAAAATCACTTTATTTTGAAAATGTATCCAAATATTTCGAGCGGTTGAGGGTGGAAAAATCATCAATAAACGTACCGTGTTCAGTAAAAACTCCATAAAAACACTTTCAAATACTAAAAAATAACAAAAATACATAAATAAATAAATAAATAAATAAAGTGGGGTCTTTTTTATGGCTCAGACTTTGTGTAAAGTAAAAGCTATTGTAATGCTTAGATTTAAAAAGCGTTTTTATGTTTAATTCCATCACTGTAATCCAATATTAGTTAATAATGTTTTAATTCTTACATAAAAAAGTAAATGGCTAATTAATGCTTCTTTCGGATACGAAGTGATCCAGAAATTATTTATAATATATATTCTTTAAAAGCAAAGAGACGAATAGTTATAAATAATGAAATTTAAATAAAATTCCATAGAAATTTAAAAAAGAATAAATACAACATGTTTATATCAATGTTCATAGCATTCTAATTAATTATTGTAAAATGTTACATAATGCAATAACTTTTAATCAAATAAAAACTAATTATCCGGAGAATTTACATGTGTCCAACTAAGAACATTTTAAATTTTATGTAACTTTAAAACACATCACTTTGAATCATTACTATTGAAGAACATATAAAACATGAGTCAATATTAAAAAAATGCTCCAGTTCATGATAAACAAAAAGAAAAAAAACTAAGAAGAAAACGAAAAAAAGATATAACAGGAGAAAAAAATAATATCTAAAAATATTAAATATGATAACATACCGTTAAAAATAATGATTATCCAAAATTATTCAAGTAAATCACAAAGTCAACTGGATAAGGTAATTATTAGGTTATAATATATTAAATAAATTGAAATAATGTAATCACCTCATTAGATTATTAAAAACTAATAGTCAAGATAGCACAATACATTTATGTTCTCTGTAATACAGAGACAATACAGACATGTTTTCTCTGATGCAGAACGATGAAATTTCACGCTGTGCCTCTCTTGTTGCAGAGTCAGGATTGATTGATTTTTTTAAGATAACTATTATAACAAATGAAAACCCATGAAATTAACTTACAATATGTTGCTTACAAAATCACCTGCAATTACTCTAATTCAAATATTATAATACACATTAATTTAGCTATAAATTATTATAAATAAATTTAATTCTTTATTTAAATCACAACAAGTATTTATAAAACTAATAAATCTATTTTCTTATTTCAAAAACAATATAAAATTATGAATTTATATCAAGAAATTTCAAAGTCATTAAATGACTAATAAATTATCAGATTCCAAAAAACTTATAAAACTAATAAATCTATTTTCTGATTCCCAAAATCAAAATAAAATTATGAATTTATATCAAGAAATGTCAAAGTCATTAAATGAATAATAAATTATCAATTAGATTCCAAAAAACTTATAAAAATAAATAAATCTTTATTAAATGACATTCAAAAAATTAGATCATTTGTCCTGATAAATCAATCAATCTTATAATATATGTTTCATAATATGAACAATAAAAAGACTTTTTTCACGCTATAAGTTATTATTAAAATTAGTTTATAATTTGTAAAATATTTGCATATACATATTGAATTTTAATAAAAATAGAAAAATATTGAATATAAATTTAAAACTTCTCATTATAAAGGCAACGTATGCGCAGAAATAAATATTTTTCTAAATTTGATATTCTTTTTTCAGTTATTCATTTTCTTTTAACTGACAAAATTATTATTGATTTTTAAATTAACTTTGAATAAAAACTCTCATTAAAGCAAAATTTATTCTCCTCAACGTTATAAAGTTCCAGTGAAAAAAGTGACATGAAAAAAGTGGCATAAACTACAAAAGCGGAAAAAAGTGACACGGAAAAAAGTTACCGGAAAAAAGTGACAAGGAAAAAAAGTTACCGGAAAAAAGTGACAAGGAATTGATTTTGGGTATTTATTATTGATTTTGGGGATTTATTGGTTAAGTATGAAAGGGGGATCGGGGGAGGGGCTTATAATTTAGGTAAATGGGTTTTTCATGCTGAATTAACTGTTTTGGTTCAATTTTTGGATATATGTTCATTCTGAAAAGACGCTTGCCTGATTAGTTTAGGATTACCCCCCCCCCCCCCACACCTGTCCTCAATTAGATAAATGGGTTTTTATGCAGAATTATCCAACATGTGTCAAATTTGCATATAGGTTCTTATCGATAAGGCTTATATATAGTATATAATGCCTGAAGAGATTTAAGAGTTTTAATGGTTAAGTATAGAGTTGTAACGGGGGATAACCTTTCTTAAATTAAATTAATAAACTTTAACGCATAATTATCCGATCTGCTTAGAATTTTGGGCATAGGTTCATTATGATAAAACGTATCTCTGATTAGTTATGGGGTTCTTCTGCTTATTATAAAGGGGGGGGGCGAGCAATTATCTCTCCCTTAAACTAGATAAATAGGCTTTTATGCAGAATTATCCCATGTATTTCAAATTTTAAATATGGGATCTTTCTGATAAGGTGGATCCCTGAATAGTTTTAAGGATTTAATATCTAAGTATAGAAGTGGAATAGAATATAACCCACCTTAAATTAAATTACTTTTTACTCAGAATTATCGAATTTGCTTCAAATTTTGGATTATAGATTCATTATGAAAAGGCGTATCCCTGATTTCATATGGGGTTATTTTGCAAATTAAAATTGAATCGGGTGATTATTCCCCCCCCCCCCCTCCCTTAAATTAAATAAATTGTTTTTTATGCTCACTTATCCGATATATTTCATATTTTGGATGTATGTTCTTTCTCATAAAGTGAATCCCAGAATAATTTTAAGGGTTTAAGGGCTAAGTATACAATGGGGGGAACGGAGGTTACCCCCCCTTAAATTAATAAATGTCTTTTTGCGCAGAATTATCCGATTTGATTCAAATTTTGAATGTGCGTTCATTATGATAAGGCGAATCCCTGATTAGTTGTGGGTTATCCCCCGTTCATCCCTCTATACTTAGCCATTAAACCCTTAAAACTATTCAGGGATTCACTTTATCAGGAAGAACCTATATACAAAATTTGAAATACGTTAAATTATTGTGCAATATATATATATATATATTTATATATATATATCTTATTTAAAGAGGGAGGATTAATCGCCTGCTTCCCCTATTTAATTAGTAAAAGAACCCCTAAACTAATCAGAGATAGCCTTCTTATGATAATGAATATACATCCCAAATTTGAAGCAAATCGGATAATTCTGTGTAAAAAGCAAGCCATTTATTTAATTTAAGGAGGTTTATCGCCCATCCTCCTCTATATATAGCCATTAAATCCTTAAAACTATTCAGGAATTCAATTTATGAGAAAGATCAAACATCCAAAATATGAAATACATCGGATAAGTGTGCATAATTTGTTTTATATAATTTAAGGTGGGGTAGTAATCACCCGTCCCCCCTTTTTAATTAGCAAAATAACCTCATAACTAATCAGAAATACGCCTTATCATCATGAACCCATGTGCAAAATTCGAAGCAAATCGGATAATTCTGCATAAAAAGCCATTTATTTAATTTAAGAGGGGTTTTCCCAATCTCCCCTTTATACTTAGCCATTAAATCCTTAAAACTATTCCGGGATTCACCTTATCAGAAAGAACCTATATTTAAAAATTGAAATGCATCAGATGATTACGCATAAAAATCTATTTATCTAGTTTGAGGGGGATATAATTGCTCACACGCCCCCCTTTATAATAAGCAAAAGAACCCCATAACTAATCAGAGATACGTCTTATCATAAGTAACCCATGTCCAAAATTCGAAGCAAATCGGATAATTCTTCGCAAAAAGCCATTTACTTAATTTAAGAGGGGTTTTCTCCCGTCCCCCCTTTATAATTAACCATTAAACCCTTAAAACTATTCAGGAATTCACCTTATCAGAAAGGACCTATATTTAAAATGGAAATACATGGGATAATTCTGCATAAAAACCTATTTATCTAGTTTGAAGGGGAGATAATTGTTCGTTCACCCCCCCCCTTTCTAATAAGCGGAAGAACCCATAACTAATCTAAGATACGTCTTATCATAATGAACCTATGTCCAAAATTCTAAGCAAATCGGATAATTATGCCACAAATTTAATTTAAGAAAGGTTATCCCCCGTTCCCCCTCTATACTTAATCATTTATCTCCTAAATCTCTTCAGGCATTTTACACTATACATAAACCTTATCGAAAAGAACCATATGCAAATTTGACACACGTTGGATAATTCTGAATAAAAACCCATTCATCTAATTGAGGACGGATGGGGGGAAGGGGGGGTAATCGTCAATCCTCCTTTCCGAAAACGGCAAGCGTCTTTTCAGTATGAACGTATATCCAAAAATTGAACCAAAACAGTTAATTCAGCATAAAAAACTCATTTACCTAAATTATGACCCCCTCCCCGTCTGATCCCCCTTTCATACTTAACGAATGAATCCCCAAAATCAATAATAAATCCCCAAAATAAATTCCTTGTCACTTTTTTCTGGTAACTTTTTTCCTTGTCACTTTTTTCCGTGTCACTTTTTTTCCGTGTCAATTTTTTTCCTGTCACTTTTAGGAAAAAAAGTGACTGGAAAAAAGTTATCGGAAAAAAGTGACATAAACTACAAAAGCGGAAAAAAGTGACACGGAAAAAAAGTTACCGGAAAAAAAGTTACAAGGAAAAAAAGTTACAAAGAATTGATTTTGGGGATTTATTATTGATTTTGGGGATTCATTGCTTAAGTATGAAAGGGGGATCGGGGAGGGGGCTCATATTTAGGTAAATGGGTTTTTTATGCTGAATTAACTGTTTTGGTTCAATTTTTGGATATACGTTCATCCTGAAAAGACGCTTGCCTGATTAGTTTTGGGAAGGCACGATTACTCCCCCCCCCCCCCCCAATCCGTCTTCAATTAGATGAATGGGTTTTTATGCAGAATTGTCCCACGTGTGTCAAATTTGCATATAGGTTCTTTTCGATAAGGCTTATATATAGTATATAATGCCTGAAGAGATTTAGGAGTTCTAATGGTTAAGTATAGAGAGGGAACGGGGGATAACCTTTCTAAAATTAAATTAGTAACTTTTTACGCATAATTATCCGATTTGCTTAGAATTTTGGACATAGGTTCATTATGATAAGACGTATTCTCTGATTAGTTATGGGGTTCTTCTGCTTATTATAAAGGGGGGGGGGTGAGCAATTATATCCCACTTAAACTAGAAAAATAGGTTTTTATGCAGAATTATCCCATGTATTTCAAATTTTAAATATAGGTTCTTTCTGATAAGGTGAATCTCTGAATAGTTTTAAGGATTTATATCTAAGTATAGAAGGGGAATAGAATATAACCCACCTTAAATTAAATTACTTTTTACGCAGAATTATCAGATTTGCTTCAAATTTTGAATTATAGAACCATTATGATAAGGCGTATCCCTGATTACATATCGGGTTATTTTGCCAATTAAAAATTGGGGCGGGTGATTATCCCCCCCCCCCCCCTTAAATTAGATAAATTGTTTTTTATGCTCACTTATCCGATATATTTCATATTTTTGATATATGTTCTTTCTCATAAAGTGAATCCCGGAATAATTTTAAAGGTTTAATGCCTAAGTAAACAGTGGGGGAACGGATGATACCCCCCCCCCATAAATTAATAAATGGCTTTTTACGCAGAATTATCTGATTTGATTCAATTTTTGATTGGGCGTTCATTATGATAAGGCGAAGTCCTGATTAATTGTGAATTATCTCCCGTTCATCGTTCTATACTTAGCCATTAAACCCTTAAAACTATTCAGGGATTCACTTTATCAGGAAGAACCTATATCCAAAATTTGAAATACGTTGAATAATTGGGGAAAAAAAAAAAAAAAAAAAAAAAAAAAAACAATTTATTTTATTTAAAGAGTGGAGGATTAATCGCCCGCTTCCTCTATTTAATTATCAAAAGAACCCCATAATTAATCAGACTTTCGCCTTCTTATAATGAATATACATCCAAAATTTGAAGCAAATCGGATGATTCTGCGTAAAAAGCCATTTATTTAATTTAAGGGGGTTTATCCCCCGTTCCCACTCTATACATAGCCATTAAACCCATAAAACTATTCAGGAATTCACTTTATAAGAAAGATCCTACATCCAAAATTTGAAATACATCGGATAAGTGTGCATAATTTTTTAAAACCTAATTTAAGGTGGGTATAGTAATCACCCGCCCTCCTTTTTAATTACCAATAGAACCCCATAACTAATCAGAAATACGTCTTATCATAATGAACCCATGTCCAAAATTCGAAGCAAATCGGATAATTCAGCATAAAAAGCCATTTATTTAATTTAAGAGGGGTTTCCTCCATCCCCCCTTTATACTTAGCCATTAAATCCTTAAAACTATTCCGGAATTCACCTTACCAGAAAGAACCTATATTTAAAATTGAAATACATGGAATAATTCTGCATAAAAACATATTTATCTAGTTTGAGGGGGAGAATTGCTCGTCCCCCCCTTTATAATAAGCAGAAGAACCCATAACTAATCTAAGATACGTCTTATCATAATGAACTTATGTCCAAAATTTTAAGCAAATCGGATAATTATGCGTAAAAAGCTTTTAATTTAAGAAAGGTTATCCCCCATTCCCCCTCTATACTTAACCCTTAAACTCCTAGAATCTCTTCAGGCATTTTACACTATACATAAGCCTTATCGAAAAGATCCTATATGCAAATTTGACACACGTTGGATAATTCTGTGTAAAAACCCATTCATCTAATTGAGGATGGATGGGGGGGAGGGTAATCGTCCCTTCCCAAAACTAATCAGGGAACCGTCTTTTAAGGATAAACGTATATCCAAAAATTGAACCAAAACAGTTAATTCAGCATGAAAAACTCATTTACATAAACTATGAGCCTCCCCCCGATACCCCTTTCATATTTAACCAATGAATTCCCAAAATCAATAATAAATCCCCAAAATCAATTCCTTGTCACTTTTTTTCCGGTAACTTTTTTTCCTTGTCACTTTTTTCCGCGTCACTTTTTTCCGTGTCACTTTTTTTCCGCTTTTGTAGTTTATGTCACTTTTTTCCGTTAACTTTTTTTCCGGTCACTTTTTTTCCGTTTACCTACGTATCCGGACATATCGTGCCTCTCAATTAAACGTTGCTCAATTTTCGATACAGTGAAATTATTTAAATTGTATAACAGTCCGAAATTTATTTATTTTATTTTATTTATTTTTTGCGCATAAATTTAAAAATTCTTAAGAGTTTACGGCTTTTAAGAATAAAAATAGCATTCATTTTATTGCTGGAAACAAGTTTCACAAAAAAAAATAGAGAAATATTTAAAAATCGTATTTTTTTTTTTTAACTAGAACTAACGACATAAACGTATAACACTTTATTTTAAACTATTTAGAGGTGAAAGACGCAGAACACTTTATTATAAATAAGTAAAAGGACTAATATTCAAAATACTTAATTTTATTGTATTTTGAGTACTCACACACAAAATGTTTAATTTTAGTGTATTTTTAGAACTCATAGACATAAAACTTTCTTTTAATGTATTCTTAGGACCTATACACACAACACTTAATTTTAAAGGATTCAGAGGACTCATACACAGAATACTTTAAAATAAGGTATTCTGAGGACTTATACACACAACACTTAATTTTAAAGGATTCAGAGGACTCATACACAGAATACTTTGAAATAAGGTATTCTGAGGACTTATACACACAACACTTAATTTTAAAGGATTCAGAGGACTCATACACAGAATACTTTAAAATAAGGTATTCTGAGGACCTATACACACAACACTTAATTTTAAGGTATTCTGAGGACTCAGACACATACGCATATTTTTAACTGATTCCGAGGACTTACACTAACACTTAACTTTAAGGTAATCCGAGGACTCATACACAGAACACTTATTTTTAACGGATTCAGAGGACTCACACTAACGCTTATTTTTAAGGTAATCCGAGGACACACACCTGATTTTTATTGCCATGGTACAGAGGACCACTTTTTCTACCTGATACACACTTAAAAATCGATACACAAACACGAAAACAGCAAAAGCCTCCAACAGAGGACAAATTTTAGAAAACAATAAGAATTTGTAGAAATCATAAAAACTGCTTAAAAACGAAGATAATGACTTTTTTCTATCCGAGGACGTCCTCGGTTCCGCGTGTGTCCTCACACCCCCGGTGTGTAAACCTGTTTTCGTCCGCACTTCCCCTGAAATACGAACACACACACACACACACACACACACACACAATTTTTGCTCGCATTATTGTATAAGATATAATTAGTTTGAAATTCAAAATATTTCACTTGGGATATCTATGTGAAAAAAGTATTTAGTTAAGTCACTTAACAGTAATTTTAAGGATAAATATCAACACGAAATCGTTGGACACATATTCCCTCCTGCGTTTCCCATTGCAGTCATTTTAGGTATTTTTGCAACTAAATATTAGTTTTTTTAAAAAACCAATTTTTGACACAGTCAGGGGGCACGTATTTAATATAATGTACACTGTAAAAAATTTGACCCTTTTGCTGTATCATCACTCCCCCGCTTTTATAGAATATATCTCTTTTGACCTATGACAATGCTCCAAAATAGGCTGAAGTAATCATTTTCTATAAAAGCGGTGGAGTGACGATGCAGCAAAAGGGTCAAATTCTTAACAGTGTATTAACACATATTTTGAGTTGAAGATAAAATCATAAAAATTTCAAGTTCGTTTAACATTATTATAACGGACCCGGGCAACGCCGGGCGGGTCAGCTAGTTACATTTATATAAATCACAAGGAAAGTAATTTCGTGTTTTTATTCAATGAAATTCATGCAGAATATTTTTATCTTGAGTTAAATAAACTGAATCCCGAAAATAAATTTTACTCTACGATCTCTTTTTAGTTGCGTCCGTAATTATATAAATAGTCGTCCTTCATTCCGTCCGTCTATCTGTACATCCATCTGTTGCATACAATAAGGCAAAAAATACCCAGCCGAATCGTTTGAAATTTAAAATATGTAATTGTTGCATAATTTTGTCGAATCATTTCAAGTTTTATGAAAATCAGATGTATATTATATGGACAATCAAAAGCATTCCGTTACATTATGGTCAATGGGAAAAAATAGTTTTAAGAGAATTTTAATGATTTTATACTCTTTCGAATACAATAGAATTGATATGTATGTATGAAGTATGTACTGTAAATTACATTCTGCACAATCTGTGGTGCACAGAACATTTCTCATTAATTTGCAGGGCCACACAAAAGCATTCCATTACACAGTGTTATAGGGCGAAACACGATTTTGAGAGCGACTTAATACTGTTAAACTATTTCATATTTTCTGAAATTAATATACAAGATGAGTCATAAATATCGAAACAATAGGCTATCTCCTTAAATATTGCCCTTAGACCCATACTTCCAATTGCAAAAATTCATAAAAAAATGTGAAATTTTTGATAAGATAAATTGCGACTCCATGGGGGGAGGGTCTAGTTGAAAAGTTACGAAAATTAAATTTTTATACGGCCCCCGTAGGACAAAAATTCCAATTAGGAAAACTTTCCTCATTCAGTCCTGAATAAGACACAAAAAGTTGCATCTTCATATCTCCAAAATTCGCAAAGTTATAGCCGTTTAAAAAATTCATCAGGTTTTAAGGGATTAGACGCAAATTGAAAAGCGTGCAAATCAAAAAACAATGCTAGTTTAACAGTTCTAGAAAACGCGTAAAAAATATATTTCTTGAGTTAGAATTTTGATTTTTTTTCTTTTTTGTGATGGTTAGAATTATAATTTGCTAAGAAAATCACATTCTAAAATTTCTCATACAATTTATAAAAGTTTCATGTGGTTAGTACTGGTTTAAATGGGACAATCAAAAATCGTTATAACTCGTAAAATTATTTATCGGATTTCAATTTCTTTCCATTTAATTAAAGATGAAAATCTGATTTTAGTTATGTTCCAAGGTTTTTTTTTTATATTAATTTTAAAACTATTAAAAATATTTATTGAAAAAATAATATAACTTAAAAAAATCATATTTTCAAAAACAAACATTTTTTCAAAAGTAAACATTTTTTTGAAATTTGTCAAAACAAAACTAATGTAAAAAAAATAAAAAATGACGTGTTTCAAGTTCTTTTTTCTTTTAAAAATTCTTAACATTTAATAATTTAAAGACAAGAAATAGAGGATAAAAAATTCATTATGCAGAAAAACGAAGTGTATTGTTTAAATGTCCGTCAGTTATTTAAAAAAATGCTTTTTCTAAGATGCAGATTAAGTCTTTTTTTTTTTTTTTTTTTTTTTTTTTTTTTTAATTTACCTCTGACAACTTCAGGCTTTTTATCGTCCTCCAGAGGATGTTAAAAAATCTGTATTCTGGGCCCAGGTAGGGCCAGGACCGAGATGTTACTTTTTTCGGAAGACCCACCAGGCCGGGCCTAGCGTACTTTTCATAAAGGAGGGGACTACTTCCTTCAACTTAGGTGCACTCTGGATGAAATTTTCAAACCCGGTCTCGACAAAACCCGTATTAAAATCACTGTCTCTGACTGACTTAATACGTACATAAAATAAATAAAATTCGGCTCAATCGAATTTTTTTACGAAAAACATATAGATTTTAAAACTTTTATTTTACAAAAAAAAAAAAAATAATAATAATAATAATAAATAAATAAATAAATAATAAACCCTTTAAAATTTATTTTTTAATGGATTATTCAAAGGCTAAAAAAATTAAATACAATAAGACCAGTGAAAAAAAAATCTGCCTATGACGGAATTCTGTCTTAAACGGAAAATATGTTGATCCATGCAAAATAAATGCAATAGTACCTGAAAAGAAAATAAGCTCCAATTACATCTTCTAGGGAGAGCATCTGTCTATAACGTATTTTTTCTTTTAGTGTATAACATTTTTCAGAGTCTCCAACGCATGGGATATGGATTAACGATATTAAAATATAAGTGAAACATTTACATATAAATAGAGATTCATTGATAAAATAAATCACAGCCTTTGGCGCTTCTTTAATAATAAAAAGTATAAATATAAAAAACGAAAAGCTATAAAAGAATTTTTGGTCAGAACTCCTCCATATGAAACATTTTTTTCCCACGCCGAATTAAAAAACTATGTAGAAATTTGCGACTGAACCGGGCTATCATTTAAACTATTTTCCAGACCGGTCCGGGTTATGATGTTGACATTTTTTCAGGCCACGCCGAACTTTTCCTCCTATGGGTCGGTTTGAGACTTGAACTAGATATTTTGACCCGGGCAGACGTCTGGTATACCAATTTAGCGTAAAAAACTGTACGCTGCTATTTTATGTCCAAAGAAAAAGCGCTATCTTAAACCGATTTTTATCAATTTGCAATTTGTGAATGGTCCCTAACAAGTCTTGAATCACAGAAAAGAAAGCACAGGTCTATCTTTGTGCAGGGAAAAGTGGTGTAAGTCAGGAATTTTTGAGGATTTTGGGATTTAATATCTCTGTGGGATTTTTAGATACTGTGATGAAAATTGTTTTGCTCAATTTAGGAATGGATAAGGAATAATTTCCTAATTGGGAATTTTGAGCTACTGGGGCCGTATAAAAATTTAATTTTCGTATTTTTTCAAATAGACCCCCCATGGAGTTACAACTTATCTTATCAGAAATTTCACCTTTTTTTATGAATTTTTGCAATTGGAAGTATGGGTCTAGGGGCAATATTCGAGGAGATAGCCTATTGTTTCGATATTTATGACTCACCCTGTATATTGTTGAGGTTTACTAGAAATTACTTCTTGTATAATAGAAAGCAGATAGTATTTCCAGAGGCAGTCAAAAGCATTTCGTAACATTATGTGAAAAGCGAAAAAAATAGTTTCAAGTGAATTTTAATGATGTTATACTCTTATATCACTTCAATTTCCATTCATTACCTAAGAACAACAGTTGTCATTTTTCGAATAATTCTATTTAAAACAAATACAAAATATTTCCATCAATCTCTTTGACATAGTTCCTTAATACAAACCACTGTGTCATCATTTCTGCTATTCACATACACTGTTCGAAAATAAACAACAAATAATAGCCACAGAAGACAATAAAAAACCTTTATATACTTTTTCAAAGAAATGAAGGCCACTAAAAATATACAGAAGCTCGGTATAGTGACGTTTCTGCGTATATATAAATCACAGGGAAAGTCATTTCCGTGTTTTTATTCAGGGAAATACATTCAGAATATTTTATCTTAGGGTAAATAACCTGAATCTCGATAGTAAATTCTGCTCTCCGATCACTTTTTAATATTTACTTTTACGAATATTATAAAAGATAAAATAATTTCAAATTTTAAGTTTTTAGTGAAACTAGCTACTTTGTGATTTTTATATAGAGTTTCGCTCACCTCACGAAAACTTTTTAACTTCGCTTCTTTTTCTGTCGTCACAGCGCTCGCACTCAGAAACTTCTTAAGGTTGTTCTCAACTGCTCTGCTCAACAAGCGCAAAATGCTTTGACACACTTACAAATACATTTTTTAACAGAAATATGTAATATTAGAAAGCCTGACTATGGAAGTGATTTCGAACGCGAACTTAGTTTTCCATTTTATGATCATTAAATTACCTATCCAGTTCTAAGCTATTTCGATCACGTGATCATCCGTTTTTCATCTGCTTTTTCTGCTTTCGTCGGGAAATGTGTTCAAAAACGTCAACTTTGAAAGCTTGTTATGAAAGATCTATTACGTTTGTAAAAAAACAGAAAACTGAGTGCAATTAGACAGTTTTTGAGTAATAACACCTGCTAGTTTAATGTAATTTCCTACCAAAAATAAATTAAATCTTAAGTCACAAATTTGTCCCTTTTGATTTAAGAACACTCTTAAGTTCAACTTAGGTGGGGATGCCTATCAATTGGTTACAGACTTGATTCTTTTTTTCTTTTTCTTTTTCTTTTACATAGAATTGAATACAGTCAATCAGAATAACAGTGCGCCAAATTAGGGTATTTTTGATCCTGATTTACGAAGCCTCACTCGAGGCTGAGAGGTTTTGCTCATTAAACTGATCGACGCGAGGTCTTGGGTTCGAACACAATCGCGGCCGTCGTCCTTATCTTTCGGAGTTATTTCGTGGTTTTCTTCGAACTTTGGATTTCCTTGCGTAAGTACTGATTATGGTTCCCTAAGGAAGACACCCCCTCTTTTCTCAGGGCCCATATCCCTTGTGCTGATAATTAGCCATCATGATACAACAAACCACCATAACGAAACTTTGATCCATTCTGCTATGATGGAATTTTGACGAATTATTTCCAATGAGCTACCAAAGTCATACCAGTGCTGCTATCTATATTTTGAGATCAAAACTTTGCCGTTAACTCAAGTGATGTAGCAAATTTAATCATTTTTCTCTCTTGGCCAAAAGTTACCCTGATAGGTCAAAATCTGATTGAGTGTATCCATTGTCTACCCAAAATCATGCAATTTTGAAAAAATCTTATGTTATTTTAATTAATTGAATTCGTTCTTTTTCGATTTCAAAACATAATGTTAATGTCAGTATATTTCGGAGAATGTCCATAGAACAACGGTGAAGCGTTCGTCTTCCACATGGAAAATTGTGGTTGCAATGTGTCTGGTGGAACTTTAAAATTTTTATTAATATTACACTTTTTTTTTCAGACAGATTTAATTAAAAGAAATTTCCTAAATATACAACATGAATACTTAAATCAATTATATTTTTGTTAAGAAAATTATTTTTTGGGGGGGAGGGGGGGAGGCATTTAAAATCTTATTTTATTTTATTTTTTCCGTATCAGTAATTTTTAAAATCTCCTGATAAATCTAGAATTTCAATCTGGAATCAATATTTTTGTTTGCCGCTACCATTTACTGGCCATTTTTTTTTTAATAACACACAACTATAGGCAACTTTTTTTTTTCAACTTGCCATTATAATAATTATTCAGGGATTGAGAAGATTTCTTTTAATTTCGAATTTTTATGAATGTTAACATGGCGCCATCTAGTGAGTATTTCGAAATACAAAAAAATATTATGGATATTTTTCTGAATTATTTCAGTATTTTAAGTATATTTAAAACAATATTTTATTTTAAAAAAATTACATATTATTTATACCTGCACTAAATTTTTAAAATCACTGAATTTAAAAATGTTCAGATTTTTTAATTTTATTAAAATAATTTTTCTTGATTTTTCTTTTAATTCGACGTGAAAATATTTTTCTTATTAATTTAAAATCAAATGTAATGGCGCTGACATTTAAGCAAATATTTAATTAACGATTTTGATTTATTAATTGAAAGATAAAATGTTTTAAAAGATATATCGAACGAAACCTTCTTGGTAACTGCGATCACACCTACCCACCTGTTTATATATGTTCAATTAGGTATATTATATTACACTAATTTTTAACACAATTATTCAATTGGTAAATAAATAATAGCAGTTGTAAATTTCCGAGTGGGTGATAAAATCGTGGCCCTGACTTACTTCACCTATTTGGAAATTTACAATTGTTACATCTTACATTATAATTGGAGCTTGTCATTTGCATTTTTGCCTATCCCACCGAAGCTGGCATAGGGAAATCAATACGGGCTTCTGATTGGTTAAATAATTTAAAGAGAAATTGTTTTTTGCAAATAAATTATTTTGAATATTAATGCACCTATTAGGGTGTATATGGGTATATCATGTTAAAATAATAAGAAGAAATGACAATTTAAAAAAAAAGTGATTTAGAACAATTTGTTTTATAAATATCGCATAATTGACGCCGTAAAGAGGAAATGGGATTATTGTTTGTAAATAAATTGTCCTGAATGTGGATGTACGTATTAAGGGTATATATGTGAATATCATATTAAAATCATTAAGAAGAAATTCCAATTTTATTTTTATTTATTTATTTATTTTAAGCAATACAGAACAATTGAGAACATCCTCATTAACTTCTTTAATTCTAAATTCCAGTAAATCTTTCTTTTTATATATAAATAAATATGTAAAATCAGAAAAAAATTAATTCATCTTTTTAAAATGTTTTCAAACAGAAATTGATAATTAAATAAACGCAAACACAAAATTGAGTCAAAACAAAATGTTCTATAAAATGTTCAACCATTCAGAAATCCGTATTTTCTTCTCTATGCAAGCTTCGGTGGAACCGGCAAAAATGCTTACCATAGTTCCATTTTTCCATGGATTCTCTTTAGTTTCGTTGTTGCCACAGAGTCGGTGGCTAAAGGAAAAAATATTCCATCTTGTGTTGTGGTTGTAGCTTTGATCAGGGCCGTGCAAAGTGAGGGGCGAAGAGGACGGTCACTTTGGCTGCGGAAATTAAGTGGACGCCTAATTTTACACTACTATCGTCGTTTGTTTCTTCTTTTTTGTAAAAAATATTATATATAAACATATTGGAATTTTTTGTGGAAAAAAAAATGCTGAAAATAGCATGTTTTTTTTTCTTTCTTGGAATCCAAAACGAATTATACTGTACCGTTAGATGCATTTTTTTCCACATGTATTTTCTAGATCAACTTTGCCAAAATATAAGTGAAATGTTCTTTTATATTATTTAGTTGCAAAAATTAAATTTTTTAAAATTCCAAAATAAACGCCAAACTTATATTGAATTAATGTTTTTACGCTTTTCAAGTTTGCGATACCTGTCACAAAGAAAAGTGGTGGCGACGGAGGGGGGCTGGGGGAGCACCATATTAAAACTTCGCCCAGGGCCTAATTTTCTTTTAAGTGATTAAATTATTAAAACGTCAGCGCGCTGTACCGATGACCCCGATTCAACTCCTCGCTTTGATTTTTTTCCCCACACTCTGTTGGCTGTACGCTTTAAAACAATTAAAAATTGAAATATTCAGATCAGTATATCCTCTTTATAACTTATAGTTTATTTGCATTATTAGCTATATAGTTTTCTAGCAAAACTACCATGTTTTGGCAATGGAGAGGGAGGGGGCTTCAGAGTTAAATAAATTAAAATGCAGAGACATGAGGATTCCAATAATGGACCTGAGTGCATTCATGCATTCGTGAGTGCCTTCCCATAAGCCGTTAAAAAAGATAACCAGAAAGAAAATTGACGGCAATCACATAAATAACTAGTTTAGACCTAATAATATAAGTAATGATTGGGAAATTGTACGTCAAACGTAGAAAATGAGGTGCGTTCGTACTATAACGAAGTTTTAAAAATATCCAGATATTAGTGTAACGAGGTGGAACCCGTCGAAATTCGGCGAAAGAAAATGTTTAAGAAGGAACTGCTTCATTGATTTATAATAAATCTACAAAGTTGCTTACAGTAAAAAAAGCATCTTATTATTGATCAGTCTACCTTTCAAATAATTATTATTTTAAGTTAAGATTAACAAAATACTATAAACTCAGTTATCCATTTATAAAATTAAACTTTAATTGCATATTAAATCCGTAAATGAAATTTTGTAAATGAAACCAAAATTCACTGGTTTTATGACAGACGATATTCTTGCAAATACTTTAATTTTTTTTGTACTTTTAATGAGAAAATGGGAACATAAACATACAGTAATCTGCTTTTTTTTGCCCTTTACTTTTAATATACATGGAGTACTTCTGTTGCCACTATAAGAAAGACAGCATTAAAAGGCACAAAAAAAATAATATTTCAAAAATAAATTAAAATACAGTTTTCAAACAAATTGCATTTAAAATTACTTTTTTCCCCTGTATGACGGTGTAAAAATCGAAAATGTGCGATGTTTAGAAGTTTAAAAATCTGCGGTACCAAAAATTCAAAATCGAAATGTCATTTCAAATATTAAAGTGATGTCATTTGCAAAAAGACGTATGCGATAAGAACAGATACGTTTGGCCTTTATAATACAAATAGATAGATATAGATAGATATTTTCTGTATACCGAGTCTAGAAATAAATTATGTGTTTGTACAGTATATGAATCTTTGTATGACAAGTAACTTCTTTTTCATTTCTCTTTCATTACTCATTCATAAATTCGTCAATATATAATCACGGCATGTTTTTTCAGATGCAAGAATCCTAAAACACTGTAGGCCTATTCACTTCTCAAAAATGAAGGTCTCGCGAAACAGCTAAACAAAAGGCACAAAACAAACATTCATTATCCCTTCATGTTGAAATCATGGAACTTGGAAATGAGTGGAAATAAAGGAAGAATAAAAGGTGGTGTATTTCACATTTGTGGATGTGCGGAAAGAGATGACCCTGGTCAGGAAAATAAAGTTCAATGCACGATGTATCCTTGGTACGCCTGGTTTTCCCAACAGTTTTTCCAAACTTTAGCAATTTCTTGTTTACTTAAAAAAAAAAAAAAAAAAAAAAAAAAAAAAAAATGTCTTTTGTCAGGACAATGCTGTATATAACAACAAAATATATCATTCCTGTATACGTTAATCGTGGCTGCATTTCGATATTAATTTTACGCACTCGCGAAATGCTTACATGCATATATCAACTGATAACGGTAAAATGTAATAAAAAATAGATTGATAGTATTGTTAGGTATGCTACTGGGTATTTATTTTGGGGGTGAAAAAGAGTAACGAAATCCCATAAAAGTTACTGCTACTGTCATGAATTTTATCTGGTTATATTATCGGAGTGATTTCATTATTTAATTGTATTTAATTCAATTTTATTTAACTTACGTATATATACATATATATTTCGTATTGTAAATACGTATTTTCGATTTTGCTTCCCTTAGAAATTAAATTTCTTTTTAAAAAAGATAATTTTAAAAAAGGCAATTATTTTTTATTAACGAAAACTCTAACCTGTTATTTTTTAATTAATATTTGTTTATTATCGAAAGGTCAATTTGTAGTTACCTATTGCAGAAATTAATTTTTAAAAAGTTTTTGGAATTTTTCGATAGAAAGGTATTTAAATAACAGCTGTTAACCATGTAATTTCGAAAATCGCCTGGTCCTTTAAATTAAAATATGATGTACAGTGCTAGAAAAATGTTTAGGACCATCAACAAAAATAATAAGTTCTCACATTAATGGGGAAAAAATGTTACTACAAAATTATATAAGTATTGATAGTTTTAAATTACAATATTATATTTCAAATAAACAGTCAAGTTCAAGTATTACTTGCACTCAGAGGGTTCCGTATAATATACATATGAATTATTAACTGTATAATTTTATTAAAAAATATATATTTGTAAAAAAGTATACAACATAAGGTTGGGTATAGCTGTATGTACTAGAATGGTATGAATGTGTGTACCATAAACGTTCAAACAGATATGAAACCTAAATAATATCAAATATTGCTAATCTGTATAAATCTGCTGTATTTTATTTTAATTTTAATTTATTTTCTGTTGGATTTTTTAAAATCTTTTTTATGGACTTAAATTCGGTAATAAAAATAGCGTATATTTAACCTTCATTTAGCTTTTCATAAAAGTAAATTAAACGTAATAATAATCTTCTGTTTTTACAATGAAGTTGAAATAAAATTCCTGTTTCAAGTTGAAACTGGCATTGTGCTGAGAACGCTTCAAAAGTATATCGCAAATTTGGTCCGTGCCATGTTTTACCAGATATATTTTGAGATTAGAAAAGCCGGAAGTTTTAGTCAAGTTTTATAAAATCTCTCACCAGATATTAGAGGTCTGCACGGGCCCGGGCTTGGCCCGTGGCTCGTACCCGGCCCGGCGGAATATTTTCGAATTTTGTAACGGGCCGGGCTGGGCCGGCAAAAAAAATTGAACGGGCCAGACGGGCCGGGCCGATAAAAAAAAATTTTCGGGACTGCCGGCCCGTTCTAAAGATTTAAGCAGGAAAGATAAAATGTGAGCTATTTTCAACGAAAATGGTTTTAACGAGAATAAGTATAAATGTGGCCATACTAGTTTGACAGCATCAATATAAAAATACACAGTGTATCTGCATCGGAGAATTACATTATGTGTAACCCGTTTTAATATTTTTTTAGCTGATTCATGCCGGTCCGAGATCACGCTTGCATTATTTTTCTACATATAGACTGGCCGGACCGGTACTAGACTTGGCAGAAAACATGATTTGTAAAATTATTAACAGCGATAACGAACTTATGTTAGCTTAGTCTTCGGATATATACTTCTTGATGATTTTTAAATTAATTTCTCAATAATACGAAAGTTTGACACATTTTCTGATTAATTTTAAATTGTAAAAGTATAAAAGTGATAAGCCTAACTATTGAAGGGATTTGAAATCGAATAGCGTTTTTCATTTTTGGTAAATAAAATATTTGTATAACCTTGTTGAGATATAATAGTTTCTCAAATGATTGCAGGTTTTTCTCCCTTCCCTTGCTATTGCTTCCGGAAATTCTATTCAAAACGCTAATTATGACAGTATTTTATTTGTTTGCAGTATTCTTAAATTGCTTGTATCAAAAAATAGATAACGCCATTCGATTATATAGTTTCTGAATAAAGATATCTGCTAATCTTATGCGTTTCTGAGAAAAAAAAATGAATTTCGAAATGTATCAGAATGGAGCTTCTTTGAATTTAAGAATGAATTTGGATTTGAAATCTATAATAAAATGATATAGAAATATATTTATAAATCTTCTTTTATTAAACAGCTTCAAAATTAACGATGTTTTTAACTTTCTTTCTTTTTCCTTTTATTCTAAGCCATATTAATTTTTTAATGAATCTTTATTCGAATGTTGAAAGCCTAAGAATTTAAGTAATCATTAATGTTGTTAATGTGTATTTGCTGTAAAATATACTGTAAAATCATTCCATAGATATGTATGCAGTATTCTTTAAAGGAATCTTAGAAATCTTATCTTTAAAGGAATCTTAGGAATCTTATAAAAATCTGAATTTTTCAGAAATCGTAAAAATTGTAACGGGCCAAAATGGGCCGGGCCTGTTTTCGCTGATTTTTGTACGGGCCGGGCCGGGCCTAAAATACAAAAATTTAAACGGGCCGGGCCCGGGCCAAACTTTTGAGTTTTATAACGGGCCGGGCCGAAATAAATTTCCTACGGGCCGGGCCCGGGCCTGGAAATTCCGGCCCGTGCAGACCTCTACCAGATATTTCATTTAAAATAGCTATTTTTTTATATGACGTTTCTCTTCTTTGTATCTTTTAAACTTTTTTATAATAAAATTTTTGGTTTGAAATTAAATATGTTCATATGGTAGCAGTCAAAATGTCAGCTTACGCCCATTCTAGTGTTAATTAACTTTTAAAGACATGAGAAGTGAATTGAGAGATCCACTCAATGCAAACTAGTCGTGAAACCCATAGTATTTATCTGATTAACCCATAACACCCAGTGCCATATTTTTAGATAACTTCACTTAGTGGCAAGAAAGCGTTTTTCATACCAGTAAATATAAGGATTAATATATATTCTTTTTTACAAGACAACTTACTTAATAAAATAACATAAAATTTACTCTTATTTTAAAAATGGTGGGAAATCTAAAATTTAAATTTTAACGAAGAAAATAATTTGGACATTAATGAGTTAGATCTTGTTAAAGTAGTCTGTTTTTAACAATTTGACATTTATTGCTCTTGTAATATACTGGCCAAAGCATTACACAAACGCATGATTGAAATTCGTTATCTAGGCTGTAAAAGCCGATGGTACACAAAGTACGCCCCTCTTGTCATTATGTATGTCCAAACCGTCCGTTTCTTTAAAGATTAATATACCGCCTAATTTCCGAAGATTTTTTTCAAAAATCATTATCAACAATGCTTTTACAAGTCTGTTACAATAGGACACTGTAAAAAATTTACGGCATAAACTGCTGGCAGCAATGTTGCCAGTAGTTTTTGATGTAAAAATTGCAGTAAAATTAAATGTAATAAAAAAAATTATATCTAATTTTACTGCAATTTTAACGGCATAAACTTCTGGCAACATTGCTGCGAGCAGTTTGTGCCGTAAATTTAACGGATTTTTTTTTCAGTGTACATCCTGTGCTCCACAAAACCTTTGCTGAAGGCCTCAAATCGAAATTTGTATGTTAAATGCTCTTTTCTCAAAAACTATGCAACCTAAAACAATTGCAATAGTTTTCCTGCAAGGTTTAAATTAATGTATACTACCTCTAATTTTTTTCATAATTTTAGTTTCTGTAGACTCAGAAATAGATGAAAGAGAGGAGGGCATATTTTTGTTCGACATTTTTGAGGATATTTCTAAAACAATAATACCTGAAATTTAAAGAAATTTGTTTTTGAGTTCAAATGCTTTCGCGCCATATACAAAAAAGTTTTTTTTTCAAGTAACTTAATTAGCCCTCCTACATCTTCCCTAAATATATTTGTGAATGTTTAAAAGTCTATAACTACATAAGTAAACAGTCTTTATTCCTTCTCCCAGTTTGAACTTTCCACGTTCCATAGCTTACGATTAAAATACCAGTAACAGACAGACATCGGAGTGATCTTATGATGGTTCTGTTTTCACTTTTGAAGTACGGAACCCTAAAAAATAAAAAAAATCATTTCTAGATAATACATATTGGTAGAAAAATGTTTAGGGCTAGTATTTTTAAAATCTAAATTACGCATTTAAATGATTAGCATATTAATTTATAAACTCTGCTAAAATTTACAAATTAATTGTTTCTTTGTAATACTGATGACCTAGACTTTTTCAAGGAGTATTCGAAAGACTTCTGAGGTTTCAAATTAAAAATTCTCTGTTACATTTAATCCTGCAGATTTTAATGAGCTCGTAAAAGCGTTTTCAAAATTTAGCCACATATACATTTCTTGCTACATAGTTTGCATTCAAGTTTTTATTAGTGATGACTGGTAATCATAAATAAGGAAATTCATAACAGTAAATAAAAAGTTTTCGTTCTGGATACACCACATATAAATGTGAAATGTTGAAAATTTCCGATAAAAGAAGCGATATTTTTGCAATGCAGATAGTTTTTGTCCGGTCGAATTTTCAGCAGTGTTTTCGCCAAAAACCTTTCGAGGAAACTCAGATTTTGGACAGAAAATGAATGTTGTGGCTATCTTTAGCTTTATTATTGTAATCGTCTCCTTTTTGGAACATAATATTCAGTGGTGTAGTCGAGGGGGGACGCTGGGGGACGGCGTCCCCCCACTTTTTTATTTTATTTCAAGCGTCCCCTTACTTTTTTTTCTCAAGGGGGACGCTAAGGACGAGAGGGGACGCAGATCTTCCTGATTTATTAAATGGTAAAAATAAAAAAAACACAGAAAAAAAAAACAATTTTATAAAATAAACAAGTGATATTTTAAACCATATTAGAGCAAGAGCACCCAATAAACAAACTAAAAAAAATAGGGAAGAAAGGGATGGTAACTTGCTTTTCATTATAATTACCTCTAGTGAAATACCGCGATACGCTAACATTAGCTCTTTCAGAGACATCCATTAGTTTTACCTGGAATTCCGTAATCGAAAACTTTTATCCTTACTCCCGTTCTGACAGAAAGACTACACATGCTCACTGAAAAAGATCTTGACACACTGAAGCGCTGAAGTCTACTTTAGTTAAAAAAATACGCAGGTGTTTCAATTATGAAAGCCTGGTCATTTTTTTCTCACCCGACAATGAACACCAATTTGTTTCTATTAGTCAGTAAATATGGTCTTTAAAGACATTCGGGGATCGGGGTAATTATCATAGCTGTCACATACCGTTAATTAGTAGGGGTCCTCAGTAATGAGCATTATCAGTAAAAGAGCATCAACGCAGACCAATAACGCCTGATATTTTTTAGTGAAAGAATAAACCAAAATCATTATCCTCCCTTCTCCCATTCACATTAACAATTATTTCCTGATTAGTTTCAAAAAATATTTTTTTAGGCCGGAAAAACTACAATTACCCTCATTCTTTTGCTTCATTTTGAGAATAACTGATTTTGTGACGAAAATAATCGACGAAATTCGCGATTTCTCTTCGAATGATCGACGAAATTTACGATTTTTTCGAAGATGATCGAGAAAATTCACGATCTTTCGGCGTCTGATCAACAAAATTTGCAATCTTTACTAAGCCGATCGATGAAATTTCAGAATATTCCTCTCATGATCGATAAAATTCGCAATTCTTCCGCGCTAGATCGACGAATTTTACTATTTTTCCGCGCCTGATCGACGAAATTCGCAAATTTTATTAACCTGATCGGCAAAATTTGCGATTTTTACAAAGTCGATTGTTGAAATTTGCGATTATTTTTCATCCGATAAACGAAATTCGCGAATTTATTTGAGCCTGATCAACAAAATTTGTAATTCTTCCGCGTGTGATCGACTAAATTCGCGACATTACCATGTCCCACTAACGAAATTTACAATTTTTTGGAATCCGATGAATAGAAATTGCGATTTTTTCGTGGACGATGGACGAAATTTGCGCTTTTTCTGCCTTTAACAGATGAAATACGCATTTTTCTGCGCTCAATCAAGGGAATTCACGTTTTTTAACTAACTTTGACGAAATCTGAAATTTTTTTACGAGGCAAGATGAAATTCTCAAATTTTTCTGTTGATAAACTAAAAAAACACGATTGTTTCGCCGGCGATTAAGGAAATTTTCAATTTTTTCGAGCATTATCGCAAAATTCGGAATTTTCCACTACCTTATCCACGAAATTTGCGATTTTTTTTTGTCTCTAATCGGCAAAATTCACGGTTTTTTCGCATCCGATCAATGTAATTCGCGTTTTCTACGCGATAAACCGCGAAAATATGCGATTTTTCCGCAGTCGAGGAATTTAATTTGCAATTTTTATGTGCATCATCAATGAAACTGACTTTTTTTTTTTTGCCCGATCAACGAAATGAGCTATTTTTTGCACCAGACCAACAAAATTCGCGTTTTTTCAGTACCTGATCGACAAAACTCGCGATTTTTCTGTGTCTGATCGATAAAACTCGCGATTTTTCATGTCTGATTGCCTAAATTTGCTATTTGAAAAATTTGTGATTTTTTCCATACCTGATCAACGAAATTCGCGATTTTTTCAAGCCTCATCAGCAAAATTCGCTATTTTCTGCACTTGATTAATTAAATTCTCGATTTTATCGTGTTCAAGCTATGAAATTTGCATTTCTTAAATGACTGATGAAATTTTATATTTTCCCAATCAACGAAATGCGCGATTTTTCGCATCTGACCAACAAAATTCGCGGTATCTTCCGTGCCTGATCGATAAAACTCGCGATTTTTTTCGTGTCTGATTGGCGAAATTTGCTATTTTATCCAAGCCCTATAAAAAAATCTGTAATTTTTCCAGTACCTTATCTACGAAATTTACGATTTTTTTGTCTCTAATAGACAAAATTCGCTGTTTTTTCGTACCCGATCAATGTAATTCGCGTTTTCTACGCGATAAACCACGAAAATATGCGATTTTTCTGCAACCGATAGATTTAATTTGCAGTTTTTTCGTGCATCATGAATAAAACTGACGGGTTTTTTTTGCCCGATCAACGAAATGCGCTATTTTTCGCACCAGACCAACAAAATTCGCGTTTTTTTTCGTGCCTGATCAACAAAACTCGCGATTTTTCTGTAATGATCGATGAGACTCGCATTTTTTCGTGTCTGATTGGCTAAATTTGCTATTTGAAAAATTTGTGATTTTTCCATATCTGATCAATGAAATTCGCGACTTTTATAAGCCTCATCGGAAAAGTTTGCTATTTTTCTGAAATTGATTAATTAAATTCGCGATTTTACCGTGCTCGATCTATGAAATTTGCATTTCTTAAGTGACTGACGAAATTTTATATTTTCCCAATAAACGAAATGCGGAATTTTTCGCATCCGACCAACAAAATTCGCGTTTTTTCCGTGCCTGATCAACAAAACTCGCGATTTTTCTGTGCGCGATCGATAAGACTCCCAATTTTCCAGTTTCTGATTGGCGAACTTTGCTATTTTTCCCGAGCCTCATGGGAAAAATTTGTGATTTTTCCATACCTGATGAACGAAATTTGCGATTTTTACAAGCCTCATCGGCAAAATTCGCTATTTTTCTGCACTTGAATAGTTAAATTCGCGATTTTACCGTGCTCAATCAATGAAGTTTGCAATTCATAAGTGACTGACGAAATTCTATATTTTCCCAATCAACGAATGCGCGATTTTTTTCATTCAACCATCAAAATTCGCGTTTTTTCGTGCCTGATCGATAGAACTCGCGAATTTCTGTGCCCGATCGATAAAACTCGCAATTTTTCCGTATCTGATTGGCGAAATTTGCTATTTTTCGAGCCCCATGGGAAAAATTTGTGATTTTTTTCCATACCTAAACAACAAAATTTGCGATTTTTACAAGCCTCATCTGCAAAATTCGCTATTTATTAGCACTTCATAATTTAAAATGATTATTGCAATTCTTAAGTGAATGACGAAATTTTATATTTTCCCACGGTAAATAACAAAATTTACATTTTTATTTATTTATTTATTTATTCGATCGTGCTATGCACAAAAATTTTAATTTTTTTCAGTTGTAAATTGACGAAATTCGTGGGCCACACGTTAATCCACGGGTCATAGATTGCACATCCCTACTATAAAGATTAATGAAAATTAAGTATGTAACAATTTTTAAAGGTAAATTAAATTAAATTTGAATTTTTAAATGTAAATTTAATTAAATTTGAATTTTTAAATTTAATTAATTTTTAAATGTAAATTAAACTAAATTTTTCAATTCAAAATCAAGTTAGTCCTATGGCTGATATTCGAAAATATGAGCGTCCCCCCACTTTTTTTTCCAGGACTACACCACTGATAATATTGCATTGTAATTTATGTTTTTTTTTAGCTATTTGGAAAATAGTTGTTGTTCTCGGTAGAGAAATGGGAAATATGAAGTATATCTGAATCTTTTTATTAGTTGAATTCCGTAACTTATTCGTTATCTGATTGATCCATTGTTTAATGTCCAAAAATGGAATACTTCTGTTTTTTATTTTATTCGTTTTCTGATTGGTCCATGTTTAATGTCCAAAAAGGGAACACTTCTGTTGCCACAATGACAAAAAAATAATAAACTTTAAATAATAATAAAGATTTCAAATAAATTTCATTTAAAAGTGCATTTTTTTCTCTACGCAACGATGTAAAAATTAAAAATGTGCGATGTTTAGAAGTTTAAAAATTTGCAGTTCCGAAAATTGTAAAACTGAAATTTCATTTAAAATTTTTTCATGAAGGGTCCAGGAATATTAATGTTTAATCCATGTCGTACCTAATATGTGGCGTTCAGAAGTCAGTCTGATTAACTCCGTCTAGTAAATATTCACATTGTAAACAATTAAAGTTGTCTATCTTTAATCTACTGTATTTTTATCGTTGATCTAGGAATGTTAATGTTTAATGCACGGTAGAGGTCTGCACGGGCCGAAATTTCCAGGCCCGAGCCCGGCCCGAAAGTTAAAATTTCGGCCCGGGCCCGGCCCGGCCCGAACGAAAGAAATGTTGGCCCGACCCGGCCCGGCCCGAAAGTTAAAATTTCGGCCCGAGCCCGGCCCGGCCCGAACAAAAAAAATATTGGCCCGACCCGGCCCGGCCCGAAAGTTAAAATTTCGGCCCGAGCTCGGCCCGGTCCGGAAAAAAGTTTAAAATTCGGCCCGAACCTGGCCCGGCTCGAGTAAATTTCTACAGAACATTGATCTTTAATCTTATGGAAGAGTTCTGACCAAAACAAACTACATTAGTCTTTTTTTTTCATGTTTATAACCTCCACTTATGCAGAAGTGCTGTAGGCTACGATATTTACACTTTTAAATGAATCTTTGTTTGTTGTATGTAAATGTTTCAGTTATCACTAGTATTATTAATCCATAATCCCTGTAATGGAAATAAAAAGTCGAAAAAGCGGTATATGGTAAAATTTCCAAAGACGTAATCGCTTTGGAACGAAAAAAAAAATACATTCCCTTCTTAACAGATGTAAATGTTTAAATTATTTTTTCTCCGGTATTGTTGTATTCATTGAATGGATGAACATTTTGAAAGAAACTTTCAGTTTTCAGTTTAAAAGAAAATTCCGTCATAATCATGTTTTTGTGTGTGTGTGTGTGTGTTTAATTCTATTTTAAAACGCCTAGTAATCTACGATTCTTTAAAAGGAATAAATTCTAATGTTTAATTGTAGAATAATGACGGCTTAAAAATATATGCCTTTTTTGCAAACATTTTTGGACAAAGCCAAATATTACTGATTTATAAAAAGTCGAGAAAAGGATTTTCATATAAGAAGATTCAATAGGAACTGATTATTTTGGTCCATGAAAACTAGGAAGAATGGAATCAGTCTCGGCTTCGTACTGAAAAAAAAGTTAGGCCCGGCCCGTCCAGCAAAAAAATTAAGGCCCGAGCCCGGCCCGGCCCGAAAGATTAGTGACTAGGCCCGGCCCGGCCCGGCCCGGCCCGGCCCGAATGCCATTATTGGAAATCGGCCCGAAGCCGGCGGGCTCGGGCTTCGGGCCGCGGCCCGGCCCGTGCAGACCTCTAATGCACGGTGTACATGATATATGGTTTGTTATAATCATCCTAAAAAGGATGTTTATTATTATTATTAAGTTTAAATATAGAATTTATTTATAAGTCTTTAAAATTTGAGTTTTTAAAAATATCATTTTCCATATAATCCAAATTTGTTAAATTACAATTTTGTTATTGTTATTTTTTTTAAATATGGCTGTTACCATATACATTCATTATTCCATAAGAGAAAATAACTTTTCACAACGCACACATCATTTGCATTTTATCGCCTATCATCAAAGATGCGACGATAAAGACAACTGGTAAGCACTGTCGGTATTCAAGGTATTTTTTTCTTTTATTATTTATGTTTAAAATAATATGTAATATATCCTTGAAGCGCCGTAAGAAGCCCATGAAGCAGTAAGTAATTGCATTTATTCAAGGTTCTCTTATTAACGTTTGTGTGAATTTATTACACTATTACGCCAATGGAATTCGACTGCTAATAAACAAGAAAACATGCAAAAGGGTCTCTATGATGGATATTCAAGAATTTGTGATAGTTAGGCGACAAGACTTAAATTACACGTCAAGCGCAACAAATGAGATGCGGTCGTACTCTAATAAAGTTTTAAAAGTACAGTAAAACCTCTAAATAACGGACACCTGGAACGCAGAAATTGTCGGCAATTTTTAAAACCTCAGAGATTCAAAAACAATTAAATGTTTGTTTCATTAATTTACTTTTATTGTCCTAAAACCTCTATTATATAATTAATTAGAAATTAAAAATATGTTTTAAGCAATAAAATTGAAATAAAATTGCGCACACTTTTATCATTGTTTATTATATTATTGTGGAAAAAATCTGTTACAAAAGTTTATTTTTGCTTGCCATTACATGTAATTTGTTTTTCTGTGTGATGTTATTGGACATTGCAGAATTCTGGGCGAGTAGGGAGGGATTGCACTTTTTTATCTATAAAAACATAACATCTCAAAATGTTCTTGGATGACATTTCAATAGTCTTTGAGATTATTTCTCCCGGGCAACCCCCTGAATTAAGCATTGAACATTGGGGGGGGGGGGGGGGTGTCCCAGCTCCCCAGATTTGTGACACATTATCCTGATAAATTCAGAGGCTTTTTTTGCTTTTTTTTTCCTTATTATTCTGTTTAAAAAATACTTTTTCATCCTTTATCGCCGAATAAAGTGTCCACTATTCAGAGATTAAACATACAAAAATTTAAGTTTTGGGAGTCGAGATTGGAAAACTGTCCGTTAAATAAAGATGTCTGCAATTCGGGAGTGTCCGTTATGGAGGTTTTATACTGTATTACTGTATTCAGAACTTCGTGTATAATATTCAGTACTTCCGATTTAGCAGTTTAAATCTTTTGTGCGTCCATGTAAATGTTATCTGTTTTCTATTATACAAGAAGTAACTTGTAGTAAACCTCAGCAACGTATTTCAATTTCATAAATTTGAAATAGTATAATATTATTAAAACGCGCCCCAAACAATGTTTCCCCCTATACAATTATATAAGGGAATACTTTTGTGTGGCTCTGTAAATTAATGTCTCTCACTTCGTAAAAGTTTTACTATGTCGAGACAAATAGACGATTTTCCGGATGCACACATACGTCATAAAAAAATCAAGTTGGAAATTGCGTAGTAAATGAGAATGAGATGTGAAGCATAGTAAATGAGATGCGTTCGTACGATAACGAAGTTTTAAAAATATCACTCTCATATATCAATCTCATAAATTTTTTAAACAGTTAATTACAATTAAAATGCGCACCAAACAATGTTCTCCCTATACCACCATATAATGGAATACTTTTGTGTGGCTCTGTAAACCAATAACAAATATTCTTCGCGCCACAGATTGGGCAAAATGTGTATTTTAGTATGTACTTCATACATGTACATCAATTTTATTATGTTTGAAAGACTGCAACATCATTAAAATGCACTTGAAACTATATTTTCTCACTGTCCATAATGTAACGGAATAATTTTGAATGTCCCTGTAATTAAACTATGCGTCCGATTTTCATATAATTCGAAATGACACGACAAAATTATGCAATAACTATATATTTAAAATTTTAAACGATTCGGTTGGGTAGTTTTTGATCTGTTGTATGAGGACAGACGAACAAACTGAACGACGACATGGTGCTACATATTTACATAATTACAAACGCTCCTAAAAATGGAAAATGGAACAAAAAATCAATATCCTATGTTGAATAATGATATCTGAATAAATTTCGAAAATAATTTATACTTTTAAAAAATTATTCTTTAAGGTTTTTAAAAAATCTCGTAACAAAAATTCGAAACTTAATGGTATATATTGACGGGATCATTTTTTTTAGATGTGCTCGTAAATATATAAATATGTAGCACCTATAGTCATCGTTGTCTGGTCCGTCCGTCTTTATTCATATAACAATGCAAAAACTACCCAATAGAATGGTTTGAAATTTAATGTATAAAATCATTGCAGAATTTTCTCGAGTCATTTCAAATTTTATGAACATCGAATCAAAAATCAAAAACATATTAACAAAAATTTTCTTCATTTTATAAATCCTGAAATTAGCCACCACAGATGCACAACGGTAATAGTAACACTTAATTAAATCAGAAAAGAATCCAATTAATGAACTTAAAAACTTTTAGGAAACTTAACTGGCCTCAATCTTTTTTCCTATGTTTTTAACACGTTCGCTGCCGCTCACGTAAAGATGTGATACTTGATAGAGCCGCACTGTAGAAGTGGGTTTTTCCCAGAAGCCGATTTATTTTTTATAACAAAGAATCAGTGAAAGATTTTCTCGCGCCAGCGCGTGATTGGCTATTGGACATCACCCACATGCCGCGCTGGCGCGTGAGTGGCCCCTTAACGTTGGCACCATATCACGCGCTTTCGCGTGAGCGGCAGCGAACGTGTTAATGACTGAATATATGACTACTCAGAGGCAATTATGAAGAAGATTTAAGTATCTGAACTTTTTACAGACAATTAATCTGTAAAAAGTCTTTAATGTACATATTTTTAATTATATCATAGCACATGTTTTTTTTCCCCTGCTTGTGTTTTGCTTCCTTTTCAATACGTAATTGATTAAGATGCCGGAGCTTTTGAGTGCTCCAAAATTAAGTGTTTAATGTATTTTTCTTTTAAATAGGGAGTAAGGTACCCTGGGGTAATAACGCCACGTTAAGGTTCTACCAATTTTCACGGCTTTGTTTTAGATTGTATTTTTCAAACAAATATAGGATCTGATACAGCAACTCTTTGACTATCTATATAAAATAAAATAATTTAAGAGATATGTATTCATAAAAAGTAATGGCATTTTTTCTTGACCCATGCTATTTGGCGTTATTACCCACCTATATGGGTAATAACGCCATGCAAACAAAACTATGAAATAAGATGGAATAATTGCATGTAGATAGCCCAATTCTAAAAGTACAAACTCTACAAACTTAGAAATTGAAAAATTGCATTCTAAGCTATTGAAAATGTTCAATTTTTTGTAAAAGTGTAAGAAAAATAAAGGTGTGGTGTGGGAGGGGGGATGAGGCAAAAGTATATCCGACCGTGAGCTTCTTTTTGCTTAAAAAGGACCGTTTAATTAGAAATATGAGAAACATTGCACAGTTTTAACTGTGTTTATTTGAATCAGTATTTAGGGTAAAGCTCGGTCACTGTAGGGAATCAACCGGGGTATTAATGTCAAGGATTGGCGTTATTACCCCGGTATAGTTATTGCGCAGTACATTTTAAATTACAAATTATCTCGAGAAGATATCCAAAATCTTCAACAACATTTTAAAATTACATGAAATGCACTGCAAATTTATGTAATTAACGAAGTATTTCCGGATAAAAACATTGTCTTCACATCACAAAACGTATCTTGCAAATTTTAGATCAAGCGTTAATTTTAGTTGCTTGTAAAAACAATAAGACCTAAAAATGAAACAAATTAACTTGGAGCTGTTTTTTGCGATTTATATGACTCAAAACCCTTCTGCGCAGAGCACATGGGTGTCATTTATCTGATTATTTCATAATTATGCAAAATATAAGCACTTGGCGTTATTACCCCGCCTGGCGTTATTACCCCAGGGTACCTTATTTTCTTTACATAAAAAACATATTAATACTCGATTACTTTCCAGAAAAGTTCGATAATTCATGCTTATCTTCAAGTAATAGCTCAAATAATAAATAAAATATTTCACCAAATAAAAATGATAAATAGAAAATACGCTGCAGGCGATCCCTCGTCGCTCTAAACTCTGATGATCAACGACTCCAGAGCCGAAAGAAATATAACGGGTAAACGAAATTTACTTACCTCTAATTTTTGTCAAATCAGCTTAAAGCCACAGCCACAGATTTTTTTTTTTTTTTCGCGTTTATTCATAAGACAGCGCACAATTTTCGCTACTGAAGGGCGTATCTTTTGGCTCAATACGTCATGAATTTTTTACATTAAATACTATCTACATAATCCATTTAAAGATTCGATGATAGGTAATGATTTTAGATTACTGTAGTGATGAATCGTCACAACATTGCTAAATTAAATATGTACATATAAAGAATGATTAAGCACAACTAAAGCGAAAATACATAAATATTCGTATATAAAAAAAAAGAAAAAAAAAGAAAAAAAGAATCATTGATTAAAGTAAAGTTTTAAATCCATTCTATTCACTAATATTCATTTTAAGTTCGTTTCATTAATTCGAGTTGTAATAATAACTTTAGGTTTCAGGAAAAGATGAAAGCTATTTTTTTTGTAATTAAAGCTATAAACTTTATGACTCTATAACGTTCGGTAAGAACGAACGGTTAACAAGGAACACCCAAGTGGGAATTCAATTGCTCACCATAAAACTTCAGACGTAACAATGGCAAGGTTGTAAAAAAAAACCAGACTGTCTACAATTTTGACATTACGCGCAGAAGCTAACAATAACAGAATTTACAGCCGAGAAACGCCCACAGGAGGGAGAATTGGATAGGAGTCCGATGATTTTATGCAATCCGTGGGAAGAAAAAAAAAGGGTTTTTTTTTAGTGGCCGAAAGGGATGAACTCCCTACTGGTCAAGCCGGCCAATAAGAAGTGCGATGCAATGGCCCCCCAATCAAAGCGATAGCAGAAGACCAATGAAAAGAAAAAAAAAGGTTTTGGGGAGGAAACAAACAAACAAAAAAAAAGAAATGGAGTTCTCTCCGAAAAAAGAATCTAAGATGAATACAGTTCTTGGTCCCAGCTATGTAGGTAGTAAATAGAAAAGTTTTGTAAGCGAAAATCATCTCCGGAACGGGGAAGCCCATGATTTGACAAGCATCCAAGTTTCTTTGACATATGATCAAATTTGCGAAAAGAAAAAATGAATGTCTGAAAATTACTGGAACTTACAACATCAACATAATGAATTTCAGGCAACTCCAGATGGCAGTGCGTGACGATATGGCAGACTATTATTTTTTATGAACAGTTACGCTCAACATAGTGAACAATGTGCATCATTCTCATAGACTATTCTTTATATGAATATTTGCTCAGCTTAGAAAATTTCACGTGTCTGCAAAGGTGCGAGATGACAGTGCAGACTATATTTTTATACGAACAGTTACGCTCAACATAGTGAACAACGTGCAACTATTTTTATATGAACATTTGCTCAGCTTAGTAAATTTCCACGTGTCTCCAAAGGTGCGAGAAAATAGTGCAGACTATATTTTTGATGAACAGTTGTATGCCTCCTAAGGAATTACATGATTTCCCAAAAGATGCGGTGCGAATGAAAGCCAACGGATCAGTTGCTATGGATTACTACAACGAATGGATGACAAGGCTTCATATAAAATGGTGAGCAATTTAATCTTCTTCTGTGGTGTTACCGCATTTCAAAATTACCTTTTAGCTCATTATATAAATATAAATAAAGAAAAATTTCTTTAATATTAAAATTAAATTTTTAATTTAAAATTTAAATTAAAAAAAGAAAAAAAGAGAATTATAAGGAGAACATAGGCTATGCCTTTCGTTAGTTGTGCTGTGAGTCTTTTGTGTTTTTGTATAAGTTTATAATAATATGTGATAACAAAAGAAAAAAAAAAGAAAGAAAGTAAACACGATCAAAATAATTGATAAATTAGAATAATATTAATTATAGTGCTTGTACTTACAAACCGATAATTTAGGATGATACGATGTCCAGATATTTCCCTATGAAAATTATATGCTTAAGCGATAATTCTTTTATTGTATTATGATACATATAATTGTTGTTTGAAATAAATATTTGTGTATGTATATATGTATTCTTGTTTTCTTTCATGTTTTCTCTTCCTAAATTCTTTTAGGTAAATTACTTGTTTCAAAATCTCAAATATTAAATTTAATTTTATTTTATGATAATCATTTTGATACTCTCCGTATCTCTTAAAATTCCTATTTTGCAAATTTAAACGTTTAAAAAGTTCGAGTCTGAGCTTTTGCGATTTTTCATTTATTAAAATTATTGATAGATTTAAAAGTAAACATTTTTTTTTGGTAATATCCAATACAATCTTTCACAACGCGGATTGGGATATTATCTTAATATTATTTCTTTAGTACTAACCACTATCATTCGCGTACCTTGTAATGTGGTGCAATTTTCATCACTACATTGCTAAAATTTAATGGTGCTAACACCAGGTGTTTAATTTGCATTTAGGATTAAAAATTTATTTTTTTTCTGCATTTAATTATACAAAAAAAATATATATTCAGTATTATAAATTTTTCTCCTTAATTACCTATTTTCTGTTTCTCTTCTTTTACTAACAAAACATCACTTACCTATATTGTGTAAAACAAAATTGATAGTTTATGCATATCTAGAAAATTGATAATAATGAACAAAATTAATAAATATATGTATGAAATGAATACATACAGAGGAGAAAGGGTTTAGCTCACAGCACATTATTTAAAAAGCCTTCGTTGCTAAAGATTTGTTTATATATATATATATCTGTACTTTGAAAATTTATTTTGTGATTATTATTTATGTGTGTCTATAGAAAATAGTTAGGGGGATTTTGAAATTGCTATGAGAAATTTTTTTGCTCTTTTCCCTTTATGTGAGTGTAATTTCGATACCTAGATAAAAAAAAAAATATATATTATATTTCGAGAGTACAGTACATAATAATTTACAGTGTTAAAAAAGTAAAAAAAAAAAAAAAAAAAAAAAAAAATTATTAAAGAAAAACAATTAAACATCAATCTGTTAGAGATTTTCAAAATAGATAAATAAATATGACAGGAAGAAAGGGAAGACAGGCTTCTCCCGAAAGGGAATCATTCACTATTGGAGTGGATACGCTGATAAATTCATTACAAAATTTTGAGGATAAACCGGATCAAAACATAACACATTTTTTTGAAGAATTTGAGGAGTTAGCTGTAGCGGCACAATTTCCCGACGACATAAAATTGGTGTTGGCGAAATCAAAATTCAAAGGGCAAGCGAGAGAAGTTATGAGAAACACAAATGAATTGCATAAAGCACAAGACTATAAAACGTTTAAACAAAATGCGATAAAACAATTTAAAAAAGAAAGATCTTTTGCTGATGCTCAGTTGCAATTTATAAATGCCAAACAAACAGCTAATCAAACTATTGAGGAATTCACAAAAAAATTCAATTTAGAAGCACAGAAACATCTTGCTTTATCAGGACATGAACAAAAGAATGGAGCCAAAGAATTATTAGAAACTATTAAATTAACAAAATATCTTGAGGCGCTAAGACCGGACATTTCTTTCGAATTAAAAAAATACCCACCTACAAATTTCGAAGATGCGGTAAAAAAAGCTAAAAACTTTGAAAGTGCATTAAACAGTAAATGTGCAGGTGAAATAAATAATTTGACGGAAACAAGCGAAAATAAATTATTTGAGGCACTTATTAGCATGTCACAAGACCAAAAATCAGAGATACAACAGCTGAAAGAACAAATTAAAAGTTTACAAATTGACAAAAACGAAAGCGAACAAAACAAAGCGGAAGTAAATCATATAACACAAAATTTTTGTCATATATGCAACAAGTCCAATCACCAGACACAAAATTGTTATTTTAATCAAAAAAGTGCGAATTTTTTTCAACCGAGGGGAGCACAAAACAATGTTAGGCCAAGATTTCACAAGAATTACTATCAAAATAACAATTATAGAAGCTTTACAAGATTTCCACAAAACTATGCACAACATTTTCAAGCGCCACAAACATTCGATTTTGCAAGATCTCATAACAATCAAATTAGATTTAATGATATGCACAATCACATGCCAAATTGGCAAAATTTGCACCAATCACTGATAGGACCTAATCAAATGTATCATGGAAATTATAATATGCAAAACATGGTTCCAATGCAAAATTTTGACCCAACACAGGGAAACAATACACAAATCGCATATACAGGGCAGCATCACAATTTCGCAGATACGCAAAATAGCCAAAATCTTTTGCCGCAAAATAATGAGAGAAACAGGGAACATCAGCCCACAATTATCTTTCCAAGTGAAAACAGAGACAGAAGGGGTAGGCAAAATCATAATAGGAACAGAGGACAAAGTAATTTAAACCGGTAAAGGGACTTACAAAATTGAGAGAAATACAAGCCCGTAGGTCCCGCATCATTGAAAAAAAACAGGGTTATAACATAAAACATAAAGCAAACAAGGAACTAAAAATAATTAAACAAAAACAAACAAAAAACACAGAGATAAGAAGAAATGAGAACGAAAAAAAGATGGTTAAAGAAAAATTAATTGCAAGTTGTAATTCGGGTAAAAACAATGAATTACCAATATGGAATTTAAAAATAAAGAAAGATATAATTATACCCAGCCTTATTGATAGTGGGGCGAGTATAAGTTTAATATCCCCAGGGGTCTTCGAGAAAATAAAACAGACAGATATAAAAATTAGATATTTAGCCAACGCTATAAAAATCACAACTTTATCAAACAAATCGATTCCTTTTAAACACTGTGTAAAATTTAAGTTTAGATTTAACAACACTTTCTTAAATGGCATATTTTATGTAACTAAAGAAGAATTTGATCGTAATTACAAAATTATTTTAGGATACGATTTTTTAAAAAGTAATAAAATAATTATGGATTTTGAAAATAATACTTTTAAACTCAATAACTCAATTATACAATTAAATTCTAACGAAGATCAAATTACTGAGGTAAATGAAATTAAGTCGATACAACAAAATGACGAGTTTCAAACAATACCAAAACAAATTCACTCTTATCAGTATAATAAGATTCCGAAAATTAATACACGAGTATTTGTAGAAAAAAGCATTACTTTGAGATCCAGAGAATCGAAGTTAGTGAACTTAATTTTTGACGGCAAACTAAAAAACGGACAACAATTTTTTTTCCAACCTAAATATAACAACAGGAAATTAGTAATCCAAAATTCAGTTCATGAAAATAAGGAAAACGAAAATAATTTATTCACAATATTAGTACAAAATAAATCTAAACAATACTTGAGACTTCACAAAGATCAGGAAATGGGAAAAATTACCACTGATTTTTTTATAAAAAAACAAAATAAATCAAATACTGATAATATTTACGAAGTAAATAACTTAAATATCACACAAATTAGAGAATTAAGAAAGAAAGAACTTTCAGAGAATGATTTTAAAGTTGATCACTTAACACCAAAGGTACAAAAGGAAGTACTGACAATTTTAATGAGACATGCTACTGCTTTCAGCAAATCATATAAAACGCTAGGAGAAACAGATGTAATAAAACCGAACTTTAAACTAATGCACGACTTTCCAATACAAACGAAACCCTTTAAGTTAGCACATGACGTAAAGAAATTCGCGGAGAAAGAAATTCAGGATTTATTGGATGCAGGTATTATAGAGCCCACGAATTCAAGTTATGCTTTCCCAGTAATTTTCGTAAAGAAAAATTCTACGTCAAAAACAAATGATAAGAATTTAATTAAATTTAGGATGGCTATAGACTTTAGAGCTCTTAATGATATATTAGAAAGTGACCCATACCCAGTACCTAATACAAATGAAATTTTACAAAATATGGCAGGAAAAAAATTATACACTGTCTTAGATTTGCATTCTGCATTCTGCATTCTTTCAAATAAAATTAAATGAGCAGGACAAGCATAAGTTAGCATTTATCACTGAAGATAATCATTTTCAAATAACAAGGATGCCTTTTGGGACAAAAATTTCAACGAATCAATTTGCTCGTTTAATTGATATAGTTTTAGGAGACTTAAAGAAAAAATACAATATTCAATACTTTATTGACGACATAATAATCGGTTCAAATGATGTACAACAAATGCACATAATACTAGAAGCAGTATTAGAACAATTAGAAAAATTTAATCTTACAATTGAACCGACTAAACTAAAATTATACATGCCGGAAATAGATTTTTTGGGATACAAAATTAGTGAAAAAGGATATGCGCCCTCACAAAAAAATATCCAGAAAATAACAAACTTCGCAGTACCCACATCTCAAAAAACAGTTAGAGCATTTATTCGATTATGCACATATTTTAAAGCAACTATACATAATTACGCGGAGATAATAGCCCCACTGACGGACCTCACTAAAGCTAATACAAAATTCAAATGGAATGACAAAGCACAAGAATCATTTGAAAAAATACAAAAAATTATAATGGAACAACCTACTATTCACCCCCCAGATTTTAGTAAAGAATTCTATATAATTACAGATGGATCGAAAATCGCAACATCGGGTATATTAGCACAAAAACAAGGAGATAAAATGATCCCAATTGAATTTACGGGAAGAAAATTAAAAGACTCAGAAAAGAAATATCCAAGCATGCAGATTGAACTTTTGGCAATCTATGAAACCATAACATATTTTAGAAACATTCTATTAGGACGAAAATTTTTTCTGCTGACAGATTCAAAGGCATTAACGTACCATTTGCAGTTAGAAAAGCAGCCTGAAATTGTAGCAAGATGGTTACTAAAATTACAGGATTATGATTTTGAAGTATCGCATATTGCAGGTATCCATAATCCCGCTGATTTCTGTAGTAGATCGGTAAATGCTCTATCAATAGCAGATAATTTGGACAAACACCTTTTCATGGTAAATAAAAGGCTAAATGCAGATAATATAAAAAAAGAACAATTAAATGACCCAAAATTAAAAGAAATTATTGAGGCCTTACAACGACAAAAAAAAAAATAAAGAAATATGAAAAGTATACTTTAAATAAAGTTGGGATATTAATTCTAAAAAATTCACATAATTCAAATAATGCGGAATTATATATCGCACCGCAGAGCTTAAAAGAAGACATTCTAAACAGTGCACATGTCCCACATTTTGCTTTCTTAAAAACCTATGGTATTATAGTCTAAGATCCGGCTGCAGAATCAGTGTACCCATCGAGTGTTTGCTGAAAACCAAATTTTTACACATATTTATGATTAGAAGAATTTATATCTACCAGGTTGCCTATCAAAATGTGGCCGCTAGTATTTTTAATTAAATTATTAATAATTCATAATCCGTAAGAAGTTTCACTGACTTGTTTTTTCAATAAAATGTCGTCTACTTTACGGCAACATCTATAAAGACTCTGAAAAATCATGGTTGCCGTTGCGCACCTGGCCGCACCTCTTCGCAGCCAGGCATACACAGGTATTATTTTGTTACATTTATACACCCACAACGTACATTCATAATTTATATATCAAATTAAAGCTAATTTTTTTCTGTTTATTATTATATACGGTTGCCTAATTAAATCTGGCCGCAAATAAGGGTTGCTGGCTGTTAAATATAGTAAATAAAAGCGGTGGAGTGACGCTGCAGAATCGTTTGTTTCATACACTGTTAAAAATCTGCTGCATTTTGTTGCAACGTACTTCATCGCTTGTATATAATATCTCTATTCCAACCAATGAGAAAGCTCCATTTCACGGCCAAGTAACTGTTTTCTATACAAGCAAGGGAGTGCGTTGCAACAAAATGCAGCAGATTTTTAACAGTGTATTTTTCAATCTGGAACAATTTTAATCAATTTAAATTGTGTTTTAAATGATAAAATATATTAGTTTCATTTTGTTATAAGTACATATAAACGTATATGAAGTATATGCCCGTAAGGTCTCCATACGGGCATACTCAGAAAAATCTGAAAAAAATACAGAATGTTCTTCTCATATAGTTATATACGTTTATAAAAAAATTTCGGTGGAACCTCCTTATAACGTCCGCAAAAAAATAATAAAATTTTCGTTTATTTGGCGATTTATCTCCGGTTGGCGAAAAAACGAAATTTTGAAAATATGCTTTTACGCTTCGAATTAGCGTTGCAAAGGTTAGAAAAAAGCCGGTTTAAACCCGGGAATAAACCGTGATTTTAGGAATAAACCTGGAAAAAAACCGGGATTTTTAGGAATAATTCGGTTTTTTGGGAATAAATCCGGGAATAAACCTAGTCTATTGGAAATAAACCCGGGAATAAACCAACTTTTTGCAACTCTACTTCGAATACTTTTTAAAGAAAAAACTTTCTATGTTCAATTTATTTAAATAAGTTTAGTTTAAGTAATTTTAGTTTTGCATTTTTACTTTACTTTAAGTGTAATTTTGTCATATACGTTTATATGTACTTATAACAAAATGAAACTAATATATTTTATCATTTAAAACACAATTTAAATTGATAAAAATTGTTCCAAATTGAAAAATACACTGTTAAAAATCTGCTGCATTTTGTTGCAACGCACTCCCTTGCTTGTATAGAAAACGGTTACTTGGCCGTGAAATGGAGCTTTCTATTGGTTGGAATAGAGATATTATATACAAGCGATGGAGTGCGTTGCAACAAAATGCAGCAGATTTTTAACAGTGTATGAAACAAACGATTCTGCAGCGTCACTCCACCACTTTTATTTACTATATTTAACAGCCAGCAACCCTTATTTGCGGCCAGATTTAATTAGGCAACCGTATATAATAATAAATAGAAAAAAAATTAGCTTTAATTTGATATATAAATTATGAATGTACGTTGTGGGTGTATAAATGTAACAAAATAATACCTGTGTATACCTGGCTGCGAAGAGGTGCGGCCAGGTGCGCAACGGCAACCATGATTTTTCAGAGTCTTTATAGATGTTGCCGTAATGTAGACGACATTTTATTGAAAAAACAAGTCAGTGAAATTTCTTACGGATTATGAATTATTAATAATTTAATTAAAAATACTAGCGGCCACATTTTGATTGGCAACCTGGTAGATATAAATTCTCCTAATCATAAATATGTGTAAAAATTTGGTTTTCAGTAAACACTCGATGGGTACACTGATTCTGCAGCCGGATCTCGTACTATTATAAAAGAAAGATTTTTCTGGTACAGAATGTATCAAGAGATAAAATAATTCTGTACAAAATGCGTAACATGCAACACATTTAAACAACATAGAACGATAAAAATTCCTTTTAAAACAATGGATAAAAATTATCTCCCAGGACAACGTCTGGTATGCGATTTAATTGGACCTTTAATTCCATCTTTAAATAGGAATAAATTTGTACTAACAGTCATAGACACTGCAACACGCTATTTGCAAGCTTTTCCACTAAAATCGACGGACACTAGGGTCATAATCAATGCTCTCAATGGTTACTTTAGCGCATTCGGATTAGCAAGATATTTTTCCACTGATAATGGATCTTATTTCAAATCGAAGGATTTTAAAGATTACATGAAAAATTTAAATATCGAACTAATCCCCTCATCAATTTATCACCCTCAAAGCCAATCGATTTCGGAAAGGATTAATAGGGATTTAAAAGCTTCAATAGCAGCTATGTGTAATAAAACGTATGAATGGGATACGAAACTTCAATATTTTATTTTGATGCATAACTCAACTGTACATAGAATAACAAAATTCTCTCCAAGCATGTTATTTTTTGGAAGAGAAATAAAAACGCCTTTCACAAACTTTGAAGTACATGACATGTCTTCTTATAGCAAATACGTTCAAAATAAATTAAAACATATGCACGAAATAAGAAAAGAGGTTATCAAAAATCAGGAAATAGCAGATAGGGAATTAAATAAAAATTCAAAAGCAAAACACAAGCAGTTACAATTAGGCGATGAAGTATACTTAAAACTGCTCATAAAACCTAAAGCGTTACATCAGAAATTTTCAGGCCCATATTATGTTGAGAGAATTTTCAGGAATGACAACTATCTCATTAAAAACAAGAATAGACCAGATTTAAAGCCTATTAGAATTCATATTTCTAAATTATTTGCGCCCAATATGGCAAGCAAAACTAAAACAAATAATCATTCGTTAGAGAACACAAGTACGTAAATAAATAATTAAATAATAAATAAATACATAAATAAATAAAAATAAATAAATAAAACAAATAAATAAATAAAAATGTATAATTCAAATGATTCATTAAAACTGATTCACTTGTCTACTGAAACTGTCAAAGTTTTCTAAAATGAATAAAAATAAATAAATAAATAAATAAATAAATAATGATCATAATTCATTGAACATATTAGCTTAAATTATAAACTTTTACAATTAAATACTAATGACTTCTAAAAATGTTCGACTTTCATGTACAAAAAGAAATATCTCTAATACAAAATTAAACGTTAAATTTTTTCCTCATGGTCTCACATGATTAATAAATATAGAATTCAACAAAAAAAAAAAAAGGGTAAAAATAAAATTGGATAATTCATGGCTGATTAATTTTTTTATTAATATTCAGCGTAAAAATGGATTTTAAAACACTATGAACAATAATAACAGTTAAATAAATAAACAGAATAAAATAAAATATTTATTACAACATATAGATATAAAAAAAAAGGGTTATATTATAATCTCATCGGAAATATATATTTCGTACTGCCCGGGATGCAAATTTTTATTGCTGGTCGATAGTTTGCATTGTACAAAACATATTTTTTTCTTGAGATTATATGTAAATGAGATTGTCCACAGAAAATATATTAGTCATAAAGATTTTATATAAATAATCATATCTCATTAATTAATATAGCAATAAAATTAGATTAGAACAAAATTTGAAATACATAAAGAAACTATTAATTACAAACTCTAGAATACTCATATGCTAGAAATAAATAAATAAATAAATAAATAAATAAATAAATAAAATAAATAAATAAATAAATAATAAAAAAAATTTTATTCATTTTTCACAACTCTCATTCGATGAAGAAAGTAACAATATGTATAAAAGCGGTTACATAACAACCAGACACAATAATCTAATAAAAATATTAATAAAGCCAGTGAGGAATAAATAAATAGACAGTCAATTAAAAAGAATTCAAATGAGAGAACGTTTCAGTGACAAAAACTTAATATACGACATAGATAAATGTATGTAAAAAAAAAAAAAAAAAAAAAAAAAAGGAAAGCAGAAGTGAATTAGGATGAAGATTTTTTTCTCTCAAATATTGTTGATGAAAATAACAAAAACACTTTTTATGATTCAAAAAAAAAAAAAAAAAAAAAAGAGAGAGAGAGAGACGTTTCGGAGAGCAAATATGAGAGCAAAATTTCTCTTATTTCAGAGATTAGTAAACTTTCAAAATTTTGCTAGTTGGGGAAGTTTGTTTTTGTCGACAGGCATAAGTGTGTGCGGAAGATAGAACAGATCAAGTAAAATACACACCCATTTCTGGAATATTATAATACAGATGTATATATATATACATAAAAAAAAGGTTGGAAATATATAGCTATTGCTATAACGAAGACGTTTATGTATATATTTGGATATTATTTTTTTCAATAACACCACATTGGAAAGATTATATTTCTCAGCCATAAATAATCATGTATATTATTTTAGAATTTTGTATTCCTTTGATATATGTGTGTATATATATTTTAGTTTGTCTTGTATAGGATATTTTTTTTTCTTAATCAGAGGGGAGATAGCATGTAGTGACGAATCGTCACAACATTGCTAAATTAAATATGTACATATAAAGAATGATTAAGCACAACTAAAGCGAAAATACATAAATATTCGTATATAAAAAAAAAAGAAAAAAAGAATCATTGATTAAAGTAAAGTTTTAAATTCGTTCTATTCACTGATATTCATTTTAAGTTCGTTTCATTCATTCGAGTTGTAATAATAACTTTAGGTTTCAGGAAAAGATGAAAGCTATTTTTTTTGTAATTAAAGCTATAAACTTTATGACTCTATAACGTTCGGTAAGAACGAACGGTTAACAAGGAACACCCAAGTGGGAATTCAATTGCTCACCATAAAACTTCAGACGTAACAATGGCAAGGTTGTAAAAAAAAAACAGACTGTCTACAATTTTGACATTACGCGCAGAAGCTAACAATAACAGAATTTACAGCCGAGAAACGCCCACAGGAGGGAGAATTGGATAGGAGTCCGATGATTTTATGCAACCCGTGGGAAGAAAAAAAAGGGTTTTTTTTAGTGGCCGAAAGGGATGAACTCCCTACTGGTCAAGCCGGCCAATAAGAAGTGCGATGCAATGGCCCCCCAATCAAAGCGATAGCAGAAGACCAATGAAAAGAAAAAAAAGGTTTTGGGGAGGAAACAAACAAACAAAAAAAAGAAATGGAGTTCTCTCCGAAAAAAGAATCTAAGATGAATACAGTTCTTGGTCCCAGCTATGTAGGTAGTAAATAGAAAAGTTTTGTAAGCGAAAATCATCTCCGGAACGGGGAAGCCCATGATTTGACAAGCATCCAAGTTTCTTTGACATATGATCAAATTTGCGAAAAGAAAAAATGAATGTCTGAAAATTACTGGAACTTACAACATCAACATAATGAATTTCAGGCAACTCCAGATGGCAGTGCGTGACGATATGGCAGACAATTATTTTTTATGAACAGTTACGCTCAACATAGTGAACAATGTGCATCATTCTCATAGACTATTCTTTATATGAATATTTGCTCAGCTTAGAAAATTTCACGTGTCTGCAAAGGTGCGAGATGACAGTGCAGACTATATTTTTATACGAACAGTTACGCTCAACATAGTGAACAACGTGCAACTATTTTTATATGAACATTTGCTCAGCTTAGTAAATTTCCACGTGTCTCCAAAGGTGCGAGAAAATAGTGCAGACTATATTTTTGATGAACAGTTGTGTGCCTCCTAAGGAATTACATGATTTCCCAAAAGATGCGGTGCGAATGAAAGTCAACGGATCAGTTGCTATGGATTACTACAACGAATGGATGACAAGGCTTCATATAAAATGGTGAGCAATTTAATCTTCTTCTGTGGTGTTACCGCATTTCAAAATTACCTTTTAGCTCATTATATAAATATAAATAAAGAAAAATTTCTTTAATATTAAAATTAAATTTTTAATTTAAAATTTAAATTAAAAAAAGAAAAAAAGAGAATTATAAGGAGAACATAGGCTATGCCTTTCGTTAGTTGTGCTGTGAGTCTTTTGTGTTTTTGTATAAGTTTATAATAATATGTGATAACAAAAGAAAAAAAAAGAAAGAAAGTAAACACGATCAAAATAATTGATAAATTAGAATAATATTAATTATAGTGCTTGTACTTACAAACCGATAATTTCGGATGATACGATGTCCAGATATTTCCCTATGAAAATTATATGCTTAAGCGATAATTCTTTTATTGTATTATGATACATATAATTGTTGTTTGAAATAAATATTTGTGTATGTATATATGTATTCTTGTTTTCTTTCATGTTTTCTCTTCCTAAATTCTTTTAGGTAAATTACTTGTTTCAAAATCTCAAATATTAAATTTTATTTTATTTTATGATAATCATTTTGATAATCTCCGTATCTCTTAAAATTCCTGTTTTGCAAATTTAAACGTTTAAAAAGTTCGAGTCTGAGCTTTTGCGATTTTTCATTTATTAAAATTATTGATAGATTTAAAAGTAAACATTTTTTTTTTTTGGTAATATCCAATACAATCTTTCACAACGCGGATTGGGATATTATCTTAATATTATTTCTTTAGTACTAACCACTATCATTCGCGTACCTTGTAATGTGGTGCAATTTTCATCACTACAATTACAATCACAGTGGTGCAGCCAAGGGGGTGGTTTTAGGGTTAAAACCCCTCCCAGAGCTAAGAAAGATCGCTATAATTGCTGCTTATACACTATATTGCCATTGATTATGGGACACTTGCGATTTTAGACATTTTACTAAATATCTAGAAAAATACATGAGGAATCATCTCGAAACTCTTAGTGTATAAATATAATAGTATAAGTCATACATCTCCGTGAAGATTTTTTCCCGAAACTCCAAAGGGGACCGTCAACAAATTAAAAAAGAATGAATATCTTTTGAATAACCCTGTCAAAACTAATGTAGCAAAAGCGCTCAAACTCTAGATTGTGATTGAATGCCTTATTGTAATAAGCCTTGTTCATTTTTATGCAAATATCATGCATACTCGCAGAGTAATTAAGGTTTTCATAAAAATGATCCCAAATTTTTCCAAGTTTTTTCCTTATAATTTTCAGAGTTCTTAATATAAAATATTGTTTTTTTCAGAAAATATGACAAACAACATTGCACACAGTACCCTGTAATCAGAATTAAAAAATAATGAAAATTGTATAAAAAATGAGTTGGTTTACTAAATAATTTTTTACTGCGCATGCGTCAACGATATCAAAATTTCATTTGCATATTATGTTTGCTCAATGTATAGAGCAACTTTTGTGAAAGTCACAAAATCATAACTTGAAAATTCTGACAATAATCGTCAATTGAATAAGTCGAAAATCCATTATTCTCAAAATGAAGCAAAAACAAGAGGGATTGTATCCATATATTCATTGATTAGTGTCAATATAGAATACACAATATGGGATGTACTACTGCATTTGGATAAAATCCCTCATTTTTTTTGCTTCATTTTGGAAACAACGGATTTTGTCCTTTTTCTATAGACGATTACTTTCAGAATTTTCAAGCTATGATTTTGAGATGTTTACAAAAGTTGCTTTATACATTTAGCTAACATAATATGCAAATGAAATTTTGATATCTTTGACGCATGCGCAGTAAAAAATTATATAGTAAACCTACTCATTTTTCATACAATTTTTATTATTTTTTAATTCTGATTACAGGGTACTGTGTGCAATGTTGTTTGTCATATTTTCTGAAAAAAATATTATTTTATATTAAGAACTCTGAAAATTATAATAGAAAAACTTGGAAAAATTTGGGACCATTTTTATAAAAACCTTAATTACTCTGCGAGTGTGCATGCTATTTGCATAAAAATGAACACAGTGTATTACAATAAGGCATTCAATCATAATCTAGAGTTTGAGCGCTTTTGCTACATTAGTTTTGACAGGGTTATACAAAAGATATTCATTCTTTTTTAATTTGTTGACGGTCCCCTATGGCGTTTCGGTAAAAAATCTTCACGGAGATGTATGACGTATACTATTATATTTATACACTAAGAGTTTTGAGATGATTCCTGATGTATTTTTCTAGATATTTAGTAAAATGTCTAAAATCGCAAGTGTCCCATAATCAATGGCAATATAGTGTATGAATGAAATCCAAACCTAATATTTAAATGTTTTGGGGCATTTTGGAATCCGCCACTTTATTGAATCAGATTTCATTTAATAAAGTGATTCAATTAAATGGCGAAAATTCTACTTAAAATTGTGAAAGTGCATATTACATGAATCAGTTAAGTAAAAATTGGTTATTTGAACTAAATTACTTTTCATTGATGCTTCGTGCTAAAAAAAAAAAGATGATTTCCGGCCACACAGACGCTCTTTGAGTTTAAGTATTATACAGTAAATATTCTAATTAGTACTGATTCTATTAACCGGCGATTCAAATAACCGGCAATCACCTTTATCAGAAACTCAAAACCCCCCTTAGAACCGAATTCTGGCTGCGCCACTGTACAATCATGATTATTTTATTAAATCTTATCATGCGCAATCAATTCAGTGCTATCCCATGATAGGTAAGGATTCGAGGTTGTTATGCCGATTAATCCCTGTTTAAAATGGATTCATATATTTCCATATTACGAAATTTAAGATACATATAATCTGAGTAAATTTTGTATTTATACATTTTTGCATAAGTCGGCAAGAGTTATTGTACAAACATCTGAATATTTTTAAAACTAGTTATAGTACGAACGCTTTTCATTTGCCACGTTTAACGTTTGATTTCCCACTTGTCATACTTAAAAGCATGGAATTGACAGACGTCAATGTTTAGATGATTTGGAATTGAATATCGCTTTCCATTTTTAAATAAGTGTATTATGTCTTGAATTATGGTCGATTGTTTTATCATGGCGACCTCTCTCTGACTGTTGCGTATGGAAATGCTGTTCAAAATACCAACTTCACCATCATTTTCTAAATGATTTTTTACTTTTAATTGAAAAAGAAATATGTAGATTTCAGAGTTTCTAAATAAAAAAACTGTTGACACAGGCTTTTAAGAGAACCATAAAATATGGTATGTTATAATCGAAGTACACTGTAAAAAAATGTTGTAAAATTACAGCCAAAATCAAGCAAGTCTTGCTGTGAAAAAATACAGCACACGCGTAGTAAAATATTTTCAAGCAAACCGTGTAGTATTTTGCACTTTAACCTAATACTTACGCATCACATGACATCAATGAGCCAATCAAGGGCGGCGCCAGAATTGGCCCGACGAGGGGGCACAGTATCCCCGACAGGGGGGCCAAGTTCATAATATATATTAGAGGTCCGCGCGTGCTGGGCCGGGTCCTAAAAAACTGCGTGGGCAAAAATTTCAAGGACCCAGTTCGTATAAAATAAATTAATGGTCCGGTCGGCGTAAATTTTAAAAAAATGGCCTTATTATATAGTCTAGCAAGTACTATATATATATATTAGCGCCTCCCCCCCCCCCAAAAAAAAATGTTAAAATCTTGACCTGACTTGACTCTATTTCTACAAAACATTAATTTTTACTTCGATATGGTTATAAACTGTTTTACACGAAGAGTTCTGATCGAAAATAATTAATCTTTTTTTTTTCTTCTTCTCTTTTTTAACTATTTGGAAAGTAGTTGTTGGTCTCGGTTGAGAACTGGGAAATCTGAAGCATATCTGAATCTTTTATTGGTTGAATTCTGCAACTTATTTTATTCGTTTTGTGATTGGTCCATTGTCCAAAAATGGAATACTTCTGTTGCCACAATGACAAAAAAAGTAATAAAAACTTAAAAAATATAAATAATTTCAAAGCAAATTGTGATTAAGTTTTCAAACAAATTTTATTTAAAAGTGCATTTTTTTTTCTATACGCCAAAGTGTAAAAAATTAAAATGTGCGATGGTTAGAAGTTTAAAAATTTGCAGTTCCGAAAATTGTAAAACTGAAATTTCATTTAAACCTTGTTTATGTTGGGTCCAAATATATTAATGTTTAATCCATGTCGTATGTAATATGAGGCGATCAGAAATCAGTCTGATTAACTCCATCAAATAAAAATGCACATTTTAAACTGTTAAAGCTGTATATCTATAAACTATTGATTTTTTATCAATGGTCCAGGAATATTAATGTTTAATGCATGACGAACGTAATATGTGACTCGTTATGATCATCATAAAAATGATACTTATTATTATTATTAATTTAAATATAGAATTTATTCTTTAAAATTTTATTCTTAGAAAATATCATTTTCCAAATAGTCATTGTAATTAGTTTAATTACAATTTTGTTATTATTAATTTTTAAGTGCTCTAGGCTGTAATGTATGTGATGCAGCAGATATTGTATTTGTATTAAATTTATCTCTCATTTATTATTATAATCATTTTGAATCAATATATTCTGCGTTTAAGGAGACTCTTCATTCACTTGAAAACACACGCTCCATAATATTAAACAAATGGGCAGGTTATTTTCGAATTTCTCGTTTAAATTTTTAAACATTTTTTTTTTCTTTCTTTCTTTTTTTTTTTTTTTTTTTTTTTTTTTTTGTATAGGACAGCTGAACTTGTTCTTCAATATGACTATTTTTCACTTTTTCGATTTCGGTTGTATTTTTTAAGGTACTTTTAATTTCGGAATCGGTTTTGAAACTGAAAATAGTTTATTATTGTTTTATTTTTATTATTTGTATTTTAAATATCTGCAACCAAAATCGAAAAAGTAAATAATAGTCATATTGAAGATTAAACTCAGCTATCCTATGCTCAAAATCGCTTAAAAATATTAAAATTAAAAGAGAAATTCGAAATCAAGCTGTCATTCGTTTAACATTACGGAGCGTGTGTTTTCAAGTGATAGAAGAGATTAAATAAAAAAAAAATATATATAAATAAAAGAAGTAGCAAAGTCCATTAAAACTATAATGAAAGATAATAGAAACAAAATTGAAAAATTGCAGTAATATTGTTTTTAAAAGTGTATGAAAGTTACAAGAGTAACTAGTAATGAATAAAGTACCTTTTAAAGGTAGTTAGTAATTCAGTAGGAATATGGCAATCCACGCTCGCTAATCTACATCAATTGATTCTGGATTTGATAAGGAATCTCTTTCAGGTGGCATAGTATAATTCAATAACAGCAGACTAATGAGTGTTAGAAACCAAAATAAAGACAATATTGATTTATTTTCTTTTATGAGTATAAAATGTTCAGTGCAATTTTATATTCAATAGGTGCAGAGATATAATATTTTCGGGGAGTAAAAAAAAAAAAAAAACACCATTTGTAGGGCGATATACACCAAAATGTCATCCATACTAACTGAATACGATAAAATTCTGTGTTCAACTTCTTGAAAAATGGCTTTCACAGTCTCACGACACACTTGTTAACTTCATATTTTTATCAATCAAATAAATGTATTATAAAATAGAAATTTAGAAAAGTGCCTGTCTTTTAACTGGTATTTATTACATTTAAATTTGATTTACAAATATGATCATTTTGATTTTTTGAAGAAATGTGCATGTCATGGCAATCATTAAAAACACAGCATAACAGCACCACTATTGAATGATGCATAACAAATTTTATCAGTATTATTATTATTATTATTATTATTATTTTTTTTTGAAAGTCTAGAAAATTTATGAAATTAGAAAAAAAAAATTTCGTTACATTTTTAGATATAGTTATACAGGAAATCATGAAAAACACAGAATAACAGCCCACCTGTCGAGCGATATAAATTAAGCTAATAGGCAAATATTTTTGTTCATAGAAGTTTTCCTTCTAACGCGCGAATCCCACGCAGACAAAAGAAAGCAGAACACTATCAAAAATTTCTTTTTTCTATCACAATGATTTTTTTAATGTATTTTACTGTACAGTGTCTGTAAATATGTAAACATAAAATTTTTTATGTGTACTTACATGCATTTTGTGCATCCATTAACTTTGTACCAATTTTGCAGAAAATAAAATTTATTTATTTTTTATTTTTTTAACTGCTAAACACGCCATTTACAATATACTGAAATGTGCATTAGAACAATTGCGCGACCTAAAAATATAAAAAATGTGAATGAAGTTACCTAAAAACATTGCATATGCATTTTTTAAAGTTGTCCAATTATCCGGATTTTTCATTAACCGGATCGACCTCGGACCCGTCGGTCCGGATAATCGGCGCTCTACTGTATGTATTACTGAATGCAAAAATACAAATGAAAAATTTAAATAATTGTTAACACAGATTAAGTTATTATTATCAACAAAAGTACGAATTCTACGTATAAAGAAGTTTTAAAATTAAATCAATCGGGTAAAAATATCAAATTACATACAAACGCAAAGAAATAAGAAATCATTTGAACTTACTCTTATGAAAGACTTGAAACTTTTTATGTACTGCAGAAAAATATTAAAATCCGCACATTCTTAAAAAGATTGACCTCATAAAATATTTATAATTAGTAGAAATAGTAATTCTAATGTAAAATTTGTAAAGTCATAAATTTCATTTTTTTATACTCTGATTCTTTCTTTAAAAGGTCATTGTAGGTTCTGACGGTTACTGTCTGATTAATTATATAATTTATGTTTAAAAAAAAAAAGGCATTAAACAGGCGATTTCGATATTATTAAATAAAAATACTAGATCAAGAAAAAAAAATTAACTCCTTATATCTGTGGTCAATGGACAATTGTCGATAATAGAGTACTACCTATGTAATATATAATCCTGTAATATCCTTCCAGCCTATCACAACAGGTGTTTTTCTTGTAATTCCCACAACAACATTGAGATATATAAAGATTCTTTTACAACCAATCAGCATGAATACGCTTGCTGAAGCTAAACAACAAATTCATCAATCTCTTTATCATTCCCTGTTTGTTTTATATTAACTTGCAGAACAGAATGTGAAACTACTCGAAACAGATAGGAGCATGCATTTCCTTTTGGTGAATCGCAGCTGCTCTTTGTAGTTTAAACATCGTTAAATTGAAATCTAAATAAGAATACAAGTAAGTATAAAGAAACAACATATTTGGCTAGAACAAAACCTGTATAAAATTGAAATTTCTTCATATCCTTTTTCGTTAATTCTGAATACGTTGCTGTACTAAATATTAATTTCCTTTATTTGAAATGAATGTGAAAGTATTAATTAGTCGAACTACAGTTTTTGAAATACGCGTTTTACTTTTTTCATCATTTTCTAGTTCAGTCATTTTTGAGAAAATGTAATTATTATTTCATAAACTCTCAAAAAACATTTCGTTAAAAATAAAATACACAGGTAGTAAGTTGCCAAAACGCACGTGTGATTGGAACAATTTTTCTGTTACTTGAAGAAATTTCTGTCTTTCGATTGTAGAATTTTTTAAAAATTGAGATTCAGTTCACGAACTTCTCATATCTTGAGAGAAAATAGAGATGCATAAAAAATCAGTATCTAATAGAAAAACCTAGTACACAGCGTTGATGTTCAGTTAATTGAACAGTCGTTTGATTTAAAAAAATGCATTTGTAGATATTGGAGGATTTCAGGTAGTTTTAGCATTAGATTGATTAATTTTCTGTATTTTCAAGAAAATGTTCAAATTAAAGTAGATTTTTTTAGCTATAGAAATAATAATAAAAACAATGAGGAAAATATCTTCAATTTCCATTTTGTTTTAGAGTGTATATTGGTCGAATGCACAAAACGTAATGTTCCAAATTTTGATAAGATATAAAATTTAAATCTGAAACAAAAACTTTAATGCAAAATTTCCAAGAGAAATGTAAATGAAGTGAAAAATTGTAAAGTAGTTTGGATTCTAAAAGTGAATTATTTTAATACCAACGAAAAGCGATCTGCAATTATAAATATGCGGGTTATGCAGGAACTGCATTTGAAAATATCTGGAACTGAATTTAAAACTGCATTTTCCCGAACTGTAGGTTATGCTTTTATCTAGCTGCGGGATATGCAGGAGATCTAGCTGCCAGTTAGAGATCTGCATGGACCAAAATTTCCGTCTCAAAAATGCCGAAATATCCCTTTGATTTAAAATACTTTCTAATATTTTAAGCAATTTCTTTCTTCTGAAAGGATATTTTTTGAAATTTTTGATCTTAGATTTCTTATTTTTTAAAGGGGTTTAAATTCCGTTTCTAATCCGAAAAAGTACTAAGCAACACAACTACCAGAACACCCATGTAATCTGACGAACATGCTGCTTTAAGTGTGAGTATTTCAGGTAATCGGTGTTTTTTCTGTATTTTTTTGTGGGATGTGGGGTAGAATTGGCAAAATTAAATTTTTTCTACTTTTACGGATTTTAATCAAGGTGGGGGAGAGGGATAGTTCAATTCACGGATTATTTACCAAGCACGGAATTCTCCCCGAATTGGGTTATACCCGGCATGAGCTAATTATTTTTTTATCCATTCAACCTGATCCAGTTAAAAAAAAAAAAAAAAAAACAGATAACCGGAACTCAACCAAACTTCGACCTAAAACAAACAGTATTCAATCCGAACCCAATCCAAACTCGATATGAAAACACAAAATTCCATCTAATGTTTAAAATTATTAAGTAATCTAAATTCCAAGCAATAAGGGAAAAGTAGTTTACAATAATACCTCTAGTATCAATTATATTTTTTATGTAAAAAAAATCGATACATCTGTATATTGACTCATTGACACTCAAATAATGTAATTTTTCATTTTAAATATATTTTGGGGATAATTTTGAGAAATTAGGTAGAATCGAGCCCATATGCTAAAACAATTAAAATTTACCCGACTCGAAAAATAGAAGTCAATCCGAAACTCTCCGAAAAAATATTAACTTTAGCCAGGTCCGAGTAAAATCGTCAGTCGCGCTGGGTTTAATTTTGGAGGTGACACAAGATTCTACCCGAAATTCGATTTAAGCCCGACATCTCTACATTTTGACCTGAACCCGAAATATTTCAACCTCAACTAGACCCTAACTGTAACCGATGAAAAAGTATATCCATACTGTAATGCAGTTATGTAAGAATATGTCTACAATTATATCTTCAGTAAACATTTTAAATTTTAAGTAAAAAAATCAGTATACATAAATTCATTAAAATTCAAATACACAGTTTTCCAGCTTAAAATAAATTTAGTAAATTCTTTTGAGAAATCGATTCATTAAGAACCATAAGTATCAACATCCAATCCGAACCTGAAACAATTAAAGTTAACCCAAATGGAATCCGATACACAACGACAAATGTTTAGGCTCAACCCGATCCGGTCTAAACTGCGAGTCGGGTCAGGCTCAGTTTGCCCGAAACGATGAAGCATTCTACTTGTCATCCAAGACAACCCCGACAAAATAATTTTCGTTTGCGTATTCTAACTGAACCAAAAGTTCATCATATAAAGCCGACCGTAAATCCAAAATCAGCGAAAACTGATCCACAAATTTAATGTTGTTTAAATAAAATAGTATAAGATTAATTTTCAGTATAAATTTTATCTTTTTTTTTTGAAAAATAAACATGTATAGAGTTATTCATGCATCATATTGTGTTGTCATCTATGTAGGTTTTTATTTTAAAAATTCGGATTTTTTTTACGAAAATTCGGATTTATCTAAACTCAAATTGCAAGAATCAAACTTCAGTCAGAAACCAAAATACAAAAAAAAAAAAAAAAAAAAAAATAGTTTAGCCAATCCGATTTTCAAAAAAAAAGGGGCTCCATATTTCGACTCAACTTGAATGGGCCGAAATTCCAAAGTCAAAATATTTTCCCCGACGAAATTGAATTTTGACCCCGATGGGGGGGACCAGGTATGCCCGACGGGGGGGCATATGCCCCCCCGGTCCCCCCTCTGGCGCCGCCCTTGGAGCCAATGAGATAAAAAGAGAATTAAAATTCACAGCTTTTGTTTTCAAGCCGCCATTTTATGGGATGTTACATACACATTAGATGTGGATAATCAATATTCAAGGTAAGTAAAATTAAGTTTTAATCTTATATTTATTACCTTTATTCATTGTATGAATGCAAGATATATATTTTTATTGTATTTTAATTTATAAAATTAAATTGCTTGCTAATTGTTCTATTTCGTAAATGAACGATTGAATAACAAATAACCATTTTTTCTATCTCACTCAGCATAATCCTTCGCGTAGTTATTTATTATATGTACGACTTAAATTATTATTGTGAATCATGTGTAATTTACTCAGATCCTGATCGACTCTTATTCATGCCACTGGACTGGGACGAATTGTATAATGTATAATTTAAATTGCATAGCATACAAAATATTTATATTGATCGTATTCGAATTTATATATGAGTAGAACACATTCTATTCTAACTAGAAAATAAAATGGAATCAATTAGGATTTTTTTTTCATATATTTCAATTTAGTTTTTAAAAAAAATGCTTTAATGAAAAGAAAATGTGTTTACTTCATTTTCAACTTATGTTTCTGATTGATGAGCTTCTGAAAAGGGATCTATTTTCGACCATAAATCGTTTGTCTGTCAAAACTTTATTTTTTTAATTTATCACAAATTTTTCTTCTGTAGTTAGCAGGATGAAAGAGCAGGTGGGGTGAGCTGAAACATATAATAAATATGTCAATTATTGGGAGTGCGAGTGTGTAAGAGTCCAATTAATGCGTGTTTTCTTATCACTCACTCTCTCTCTTCTCTCTTTTTTTTTTTTTTTTTTTACTTTTTTTTGAATAGGGAAAATTTTATTTATAGATCGGCGGCTACACATTGCGTATTAGAGGTTCTTTCTTTTATTCCGGTTTGAAGTTCGATGATTCGTATTATGTCTATCGTTTTGATTAGTAGGCGCTGGGATCTGTTAAGAATGAAACAGTGACTCTATTTTATACTTTACTTCGTTTTCGCAAATTTTGTTAAGTAATAATAAAACAATGTGTTATGTTGCCGTCACTTGCTTAAAAATTATTCCGCGTAGATCATTAATTTCTCAATTATCTGAATCTTTATCCAAATAAGAGAATAATTGTAAAATATCTTAATAAACCACCATTCATAAAAAACATGAGCTTCTGATAAAACGAAGCATTCAACTTGCAACTTTGTTTACTTTCTGTAATTTATTGCTTATATTTAAAGCTGTATTCGAATCCAAGCTGGCAACTTTCAGACATACTTTAAATTTTATTTTTATTCTCAAACATATCAAATGTTTATTTTCGGAAACTGTGTAATATAACTTTTTTCCTATTTTCGACTAAAGGCAAAAGATTTTTCAGAAAACGTTGTCAAAGTTGGTGTCTTGAACCGACTTTCTAGACGCAACAGCATAGGAAAATAAAGAAATGCCAGAATTGGGGCAACAATCGCTTATAACTGTAATTAATCTATCGGAAAATGAAAAAAAATGTATTTAATTACTGTGTACAAATCACTTTTTAAAAGGTGCAGTTTTAATACATATTTCTAAATGTGGTGGAAAGTGCTTCATAATCTATGCTTGACGCATGATTTTTTTTCTTTCTTGTTTTAATTATTTTTGGATCGAAAACTGGTAATGAATTTGAATTATTTTAGCAGATGAAAATGCAATTATTTTAATTAGAAATATACTATTTTGATAAAAAGCTTATTGTAGTGTATCGTATTTATTTCATTGTTGATAGTTGTGTTTTGTGTAAATATCACTAACATGAAATCATATTTCATACGTCTCATCGCATCGTAATTTCTAAATTAAACAAGAATTTCATGTTTTTTTTTTTTCTTTTTTGTGATTCTTTTTTGGCCTAAAAGTGTGTAATTTTTAATATTGGTTTCGATATTATGATAAATAAATCCCTCCCCCCCCCCCCCCGCAAAAAAAAATTTGAAGATTATGAAAAAAACTTGAAGTTCTGTCACATTTTTTAATAGTTATTTTCTTTTAATTATTATTAAAAGTTGGATTTGATTATGACTTATATGATTAAAAATATATATATGTTACTGATATCATTATTTTCTATTTTGTAATTCATATACAAATTTTATACGTAATTTGACGTTTTTAAATGTTTGACATATTATGGCTCATTAATGCTTATTTTAAACTTAATTTCTTTGCCAACTGTAACTGAGATTTTATGTAATATTCATTACGTAGATTTAATAAATGTTTTTTTTTTTTTTTTTTCCAAAGGAGATTTTTTTAGATGTCAGTTGTATTCTTGATACGGTACTTTTTTGTAAATAAGCATTATTAAAACGCAATAACATTTTTATAAATTCATTTCTAGCTAGCTGTTATTTTTTTACGAGATACAAAATCTCTTAAGTAATTTGATTATTTTAAAAATGTAAATTATATTGATATACATTAGATCTTTGCTAATCCAGCGCCTGTTTGGATTAAGAAAACTCGATTCGATTACCCGAAATCCTGATAAAAACGGAAAATAAATACATGCGTGCTAAATAAATGTAAGTTATAAGAATTCAGTAGTACAATAAATATCCTCTAATCCGGCATACCGGATAATCCGACACGGTTTTTGGCGAAAAAAAAATAATATTCCTTGTTTAATCACTCCTGATGGAACACTCCAATGGATGATCACTCCAATGGAACTTTAGAATAAAAAATTAGAGGATTATAAGCATAAGTCATGTCAACAAATCCATCATTTTTCTACTATTATCCTACTACAGTTTAACCTAAAAAATACGGAAATCTCTAAAATACGAACATTTTTCAAATTTCAATTTCATTCATAATTTTCATATTTCCCATCAAATGCAGATACATTCTGGTATATTTTATGACAATTAACCGTTAATTAAAGACTAATTATTACATAAACTGAAAAAAAAAGAACTTTTGAGACATAATAAAAGAAAAATTTAACTTGATATAATTATGACGAAAATTTATGTAGTTTAATTCTAATAAAATCACTCAAGGGGTTCTCCACAAATAATGTCATGCTTGAAGGAGGAGAGGGGAGTTGGTGAAATTGTGACAGTTTGTGACAGGGTGGGGGGAGGGGGTGGTAAGAAAAAATGTGACATCACACATTTTTGATAAAATAAAAGACAATTAAGTTTTGAAGTTATTTTAAAATTAAAGTATTTTGTGTTTATAAAGTAAAGATAAGATTTAAAAAGACTAATATATTAAATTTTATTTCAAATTTCAAAATATTACTGTTTTCAGTCACTCTTTTCTATTAATATTTTATTAGTATTCTATACTATTTGTGTTTTTTGGTGTAAATCTTAACATTATTTCATATATAAAAAGCACATGAATAATTTTTATTGTTATGCCTACATTATTAAAACACATAATTAAAGTTAGAAAAAAAGTTTTAAATATGATCTATAAAAAAATACTTTCTTTCTGAAAAAGTATATGGTAGTATATGTAATACAGAATGACATGTGACAAGAGTGGAGGAGGGGGTAAGGTGAAGTGTGACACTTTGTGACAAAGGGGGGGGGGTCAAAAATGTTGAAAAACCGTATGGCATCATTTATGGACAGCCCCCAAGTGCGTGTTTGTAACTAAAGAAACAAGCATGCAATTTAGTTTTCTTTTGATTGAATTAAAGGATAAGGGGCTGTGCACATATGACATTATCAACTTTTTTGGAAATTTTAGGTCCCCCCCCCTTCCGATATCATACGTTATTATCTCTCGAACCCCCCCCCCCCCCTCCTGTAATAATATCGTTAGCAATGTCGATTTTTTCCCTTTACTTTAGAATTTATTATTTATTTATTTATTTATTTATTATTATTATTATTTTTAGATGATGTGCAAAACTGGTTCCATTTATTTTTAACATATTTTATTGATTCAAATGAAGAGAAGTCAATAAAATATCAATTTATTTATATTAAATAACGCTTTAAAGAAACGGTTACAACTTAAAGGTATTTTATAATAGCTTCTGTCTTTTTGCACTTGCCCTGCTTGGAGGAAGGGGGGGGGGACTAGATGTAAACTCTTATCAACAAAATAGATGGACAACATTCTTTTTGTTTCTCTTTATTTATAAGTAAACACAAACTTCAGTGCAAATATACTTCACATATAATTTTTCGAACAGTGCTTATATATGCATACACATATGCAGGAGAATAGGAATGCCAAACGTTGAAGTATTCCATATTTCCGAATTAGATAATTTTATAATGATTTAATCATTTTAATAGTAACTTTGTATTTTCATTAAAAAAGATAACAGACTAAAAAAAACAAACATAACATACTATTTTGAATCAAAGACCATATTACAACTAAAAAGAGAATATTTTAGTTGGATCAAAAATAATATTGATATCAAAAGACACCCCCCTCCCCCTAGAGATTTTCGAAACCTAATGACTTTTTTTTTTAATTTGGAATAAAATAACTTATGTATTATCGATTGTGTACTATATTTTAATGTATTGTGTTTTAGTATGCATATTTAAAATTTAATTTCCGCAAAAGTGTTATCTTTTTGTGTATTATTTTTATTTTGTTACTTAATTCGTCAATTAGAACATTGTTTATTTGCATTAGGTGAAAAAAAATAGTATTTTGCTTGGCCAAAATATTTTTTGACAAACCTCCAAAATCCGGAATCGCCACGTCCCCGGAGATTCCGGATAACATGATTAATTTTACACCATTTATACTGAGCAAAATAATTCTGAGCAGATGAATTCTTCAATGGATGCATTTTTGGCCCATCGCGAAAAAAGCGTGCATTTGAAACACTAGCATTCTGATCATCAGGTTTAACTTCTAATCGATAAGATAACAGTTTATAAAAGAGAAAAGCACCAGCTTTCTGGTCAGTATGTTAGATATTTACGTGATCTTTTAAATCTGAATAATGATGTACCGCAGGCGGAGTTACTGGATGTACCGGCGGAGATGGTACCGGGGCCTTCGAAAAAGCCGTCAGCTGCGGAGGAGGAGATATTACGGCAGCAGGAAGACTCGGAGGATGATTTATGCACGCCGCCAATGAAGAAAATACGATAATACAAATGTATCCTTTAAAGATATTGCTATTTATCGTTTAGAAGTTAAACCTGATGATCAGAATGCTAGTGTTTCAAATGCACGCTTATTTCGTGATGGGCCAAAAATACATCCATTAAAGAATTCATCTGCTCAGAATTATTTTGCTCACTATAAATGGTGTAAAATTAATTATGTATCTTATTATTGGTATGGTTTTATTATTATGTATAATATTGGTTATAATATTAAAATTAAACAACCAAATAATACTGAAATTGTATATCCTGCTGAAGCTAGTGTATTTAATATAATGGATAGAGTATCTTTTTACTTAACTTGGGACTTAGATGGCCATTACCAATCTAAAATGAGTACTGAACGAGGTGAAGATGACATTCATACAAGAACTTTGTATTTTGGAGGAAAGAAACCTGCTGTGGGCCAAACATTGCCAAATGGACTGCGAAGATATTTTCCATCTGATACTATAAAAGGTAAAGCGTGGGATACGGACAATATAAAAGACTGTTTTGATAAATTTGAAAAAGGTGAATGGAGATATCCTGGTTGGTTTAATGGCACTATTGGCCAAATATTAGATAATTTTGATGCATTAAAAGTTGGCGGTAAATTTCCATTTCATATTATGTTATATTGTAAGTGTTATGTGAATTGTACTTTTAAAGGACATACATCAAATTAAAATTGTGTTTTTTGTGAAATAATTGTATTTTTATAGTGTTTTGTGTTTTATTTTAGCGGATCTCAACGTAAGTATCATGCCGTACTTGCTTTATTCATCTACCGCTAAGAAAAAATTAGCGATCGGTGAAAAAAAAAGCCGTATCAAGGCTTAATGATATGAGCGGTGAGAATACATTAACTTTGGGAGGGAATCTGAATAACAGGCCACCTGTAGGGTAATGTACACCACAAACTAATCAGGAAAATTTTTTTTTATCAGGTATTAACTGAATCTGAAGTTTTATGAAAATCCACGCATTAGTCTTTGAGATACATTTGTTACGATATCGTGAAAAATACAGCATAGCAGCGCCATCTGTAAGGCGATTTACACCAAAAACTAAACAACACTAATCTATATCAGGGACTAATTGAATCTGAAGTTTTAGAAAAATCCGTGCATTAGTTCTTGAGATAGAGCTATTGCGATAATCACGAATAATCCACCACTGCAGCACCAGCTGTTGAGCGATTTACACCAAAACGTAACCAGTACTATGTTATATCAAGTACTAACTAAATGTAAAGTTTTATGAAGACCCTTGGTGTAGTTTTTGAAATATGGCTATTGTAAAAGTTGTGAATAGTGCAGCATAGCGGCGTCACCTGTAGAGCGATATACACCAAAACGAAACAAGTACCATTTTATATAATGCACTAACTGAATCTAAAGTTTTATGAAAATCCATGCGCTAGTTCTTGAGATATGATTATTGTGAAAACCAAATTGCCAGCACTTTTTGCTGTAAAATTACAATACTTTTTCTTACAGTGTGGGTGCGGCTATGAAAGTGTTGATACATAAATGCGTATAACTCCGTTAAAAAGGCAGATATTTTTATGCGGTTTTTTGCATTGAGTTAAGAATTAATTTAATAATCAAACTAGATCATAAAAAAATCGATTTTTTAAAAAGTTTTCAACCCCTGAGCAAGGGCGGCGCCAGAATTTGCCCGACAGGGGGGCACTTTATCCCCGACAGGGGGGCCAAGTTCATAATATATATTAGAGGTCCCGCGTACTGGTCTGGGGCCTAAAAACCTGCGTGGGTAAAAATTTTAGGCCCAGGGCCTGATCCGGTTTTTAAAAAATAAATTAATGGTCCGGTCGATATAAAATGTTAAAAGTCGGTCTTATTATACTGTCTGGGAAATACAAACACATACATTTATAATTTAGCCTGATCCCCCCCTCCCCCCCCCAAAAAAGGGGTTGAAATCTCGGCCCGCCGGACTCTATTTCTACAAAACGTGAATTTTTACTTCGATATGGTTATAAAGCGTTTTGCACGAGGAGTTCTAATAAAAAATAGCTTTTTTTTTTTTTCTTTTTAAGAAGTGTTCTGAGCGGCAATATTCATTTATTTTGAATGAATATCTATTTGCATTTAAATGTTTCCATTGTCATTCAGTTATCGTTAACCCTTATATCATGTATTAGAGACTTAAAAATCAGGAAAATGCCACACAGTAAAATCTTCTAAGACAAAATCGCATTAACAAAAAAAAAAAAAAAAAAAAAAAAAAAAAAAGAGAGAGAGAGAGAGAGAGAGAGAGAGAGAGAGAGTTATAGTCAAGTTGCCCTCGTAGCAGGCGTTGATGTATTATATTATTTTCTCATGTAATATTATATTAAGGGGTCATAAGACTTTGAAATTTGGAAAAAATGAAAAAAATGACTACTTTCAATATTTAATACCTTAAAATGCGTAGGTTTTTAAAACACAATTTTTGGAGTGATGAAAGGTATAAGAATGTTATTTCATTTCATATATTTATAAAATTACAATATGCAGGATTAGTATTTATAGAGGGCTTCAATCAGTCAGACATTTGACGAGGAGAAATTTGCCATGACAACTTACGCGCAGGCTTACAAAATAAAGTTTGCATCTAGATCAACAATTTTAGTGCCCACTTATACTCTAGATTATAACAATTACTCTGAATATAAATAAATGTGTATTTAAAGCTTTGTTATATTTTTAATGAAACATTTTATTTAGCTTATACAAAATTTTGAAATTTTCAACACTATAACCACCTAATTTTTTTTTTTTTTCAACGATAAACATTTAAATTTAGGTTCAGTTTATACAGACTAACATAACATATGTCTTCTGAAAATTTCATGAAAAAAATTTTGAACAGTTTTCAAGTAATCCTACGCGTTATGCTCGAAAACCTCAATCTGAGAATAATGACTTCAAAGTTTCATTTTACCAAAACAAATCATTTGGCGCTTCGTACGTTTTAGGCTATAACTCGAGTAATTATAGGAATTTTTTAATGCGGTTTATTTTATAATGTTCAGAAACGCTTATCCATTAACATATATTTTTTTGAAAATTTTGAAATTTTTGAAAGTTTAAAAGTCCTATGACCCCTTAATTTTGAATAAATATATTTTGCGTTTAAAGAAACTCTTAACTAACTTGAAAATCCCGCACCATCATGTTAAACACAGATTATTATCGAATTTCTCGTTTTAATTAGAATATTTTTAATATTTTTTTTTCTTGCATAGGACAGCTGAGCTTGTTCTTTAACATGGCTATTTTTAATTTTTTCGATTTCGGTTGCAGATTTATTTTTAAAAGATACTTTTACTTTCGTAAGCGGTTTTGAAACTGAAATTACTTTTTGTGTCATAGGCAGATTTATTTCACAGGTTTTACTGTATTTAAATAATATTGCCCAAAAATCTACTGTTCTTTAAAAATAATAAATTTTAAAGTTTAATTATAGAATAATGGCGTGTTAAACTTATAACAATACATACATTTTTTGTAAAAATGTTTGGAAAGGGCCAAATTTTACTGATTTTTGCATGGCCCAAGTCGTTCCGAAAGGGTGATTTTCATACGGGCTGGATCGAAACCGGGACTGAAATTTCGACTCGCGCAGTCCTTCAAAGAATGAAGCCAGTCCCAGCTCGGTATCGAAAAACTTAGTTAAGCCACGAAAAGAGTGAAAACAGGCATGGACAGGCCCCAATGTCGTAAAGGAAAATAGGCCCGGACCCGGCCAATGCAGACCTCTATTGAGGTTTATCCAGAAGCTGGAGCTCGGTGAAGTTTATTTTTCCTTAAACTTGGATTATTCACTTAGGAATAAATAATATGGCAAAATCCATGTCAATTAATTCTGAATCCAATTTTTTTTTTTTTTTTTTTTTTTTTTTTTAAGACATAAAATGTTTTGTGAAATTCTATATTCAATAGGTGCAGAGATAAAAAAATATCAGGAAAAAAACACAGAATAAAAAACACCATCTGTAGGGCGATATACATCAAAATACCATCCATACTGAAATGATTAATATCATGAAGTTTACTGAGTTATAACTGAATATGATGAATTTTGATAAAATTCTGTGTTTAACTTTTTGAGGAATAGCTCTCACGGTCTCACGGCACACCTGCCAACTTTAGATTTTTAACAGTCAAATAAATGTATTATAAATATAAATATATATATTTAGAAAGGGAACCTTTTACGTGGTACTTATTTCATTTCAATTTGATTTGCATAAATGATCATTTTGACCTTGGAAAAAAAATTGCGTGCATATGTCACAGTAATTATTAAAAACAAAGCATAACAAAACCACTGTTGAGTGATGCATAACAAATTTTATCAGCATTAATTTATTTGAAGGTCTAAAAAAGTATGAAATTGGATTAAGGTTTGTTCGTTAATTTTTTAAACATAGTTATATCGGAAATCATGAAGTTTCTATGTGTACTTATGTATAATTTTGTATCAATTCTGCAAAAAAAAAATTTTTTTTAATTTTATTAAAAAAAATAAATAAATAAATAACATAAAAAAACCTTCTAAATACGCCATTTTCAATATGATAAAATGAGCATTACCACAAATGCCAGTCTCAAACCTGGAAAACAAGTGAAGGGAAGTTACCTAAAAACATATGCATTTTTTAAAGTTGTCCTATTTTTCGTATTTTTCATTAACCGGATCGGCCTAGGTCCCGACCGGTCTGAATAATTGAAGCTCTACTGTATGCATTACTGAATGCAAAAATATAAGTGAAAAACTTCCAAAAACATTAGTTAAATTATTATTATCAGCAAAAGTACTAATTCTGCGTAATTTTAAAATTAAAATACTCGGGTAAAAGTATCAAATCACTTACAAATGGAAATAAATAAGAAATTATTTGGACTTACTCTTATAAAAGTCTTGAAACTTTAAACCTTATTTCTATGTATTAAAATAAAAATACTAGATCTGGAAAAAAAATTAACTCCTTATATCTGTGGTCAATGGACAACTGACGAAAATAGAGTACTGCATGTGCATCTATGTAACTTTGAAATATCCTTCCGGTCTTCACAATACAAGTTTTTTTTTTTTTTTTTTTTTTTTTTTTTTTTTTTTTTTTTGGTAATTCTCATAGCAACATACATAAATGTTATTCTTACAACCAATCAGCAAGAATACGTCTGCTGAAGTTAAACAAAATTATTCATCAATCTCTTTATTCCAATTGGCGAAAAGTTTATTTTATATTAACTTGCACATCAGAATTTGAAAACTAGTCAAAACAGATAGGCATGTATTTCCTTTTAGTAAATTGCAGCTGTTCTGTGGTTTAAACATCGTAGGTTGAAATCTAATTAAGAACACAAGTATAAAGAAACAGCATACTTACTAATAACAAAACGTGTAGACAATTGAAATTTCTTCGTATCTTTTTTCGTTCCATTTGAACACTTTTCTATGCTAAATATTAGTTTTCTTTATTTGAATTGAATGTATTTGCCGGAGTGAAATTAATTAGTTGAACTACAATTTTTGAAATATGTACCTTATATTACTTCATAAATACCGCATTTTACTTTTTTCATTATTTTCTATTTTTGTCACTTTTGAGAAAATGTAATTATTATTCCATACACTCTCAAAAAACATTTCGCCAAAAATAAAATGTACAGACAATAAGTTGCCGGAACGCACATGTTATTGGAACGGATTTTTCTATTACTTGAAGAAATTCTGGTGTTTTGATTATAGAATTTCAAAACATTTTGAGATTCGGTTCACGAACTTTTCATTATTTTGAGAGAAAATAGAGATACGCAAAAAATCAGTTTCGAATAGAAAAATCTAATGCACACTGTTGCTGCTCAGTAAACTGAGCAGTCTTTTGATTCAACAAAAATGCAACTTTAGATATTGGAGGATTTCAGGTGATTTTAGGATTAGATTGATGAATTTTCTGTATTTTCGAGAAAATGTGTAAATTAAAGCATATTTTTTTAGCTATAGTTGTAATAATAAAAACAATAGGAAAGACATCTTGAATTTCCATTTTGTTTGAGAGTTTTTATTGATCGAATGCAGAAAGTGCGATGTTTCAAACTTTGATAAAATATAAAATTTAAATCTGAAACAAAAACTTAAATACAAAATTCCCAAATTAAAAACAAAAGATAATGAAGTGAAAACTTGTAAAATAGTTGAATACCTAAAAGTGCATTATTTTAATGTCAGCGAAAAGCGCCCGTCGTAAGAATGCCGAAATATCCCTGTGATTTGAAGAGACTTTTCTATTATTTTAAGCAATCTCTGCTTTCTGATTGGACATTTTTCGAAAGTTTTGATCTTAGATTTCTGTTTTATACCTATATTTCGATGAAACGGATTTGTAAATTTCGTTCCTAATACTTGTACTAAGCAGCATAGCTGCCAGAACTTCCATGTAATTTGGCGAACATGTTGCTTTAAGTGTAAATATTTCAAATAATTGGTGTTTTTTTTTTTTTTTTTTTTGCGGGGGGCGTGGAGGGGATGAAATAACAAAATTAAAGCGCATGAAAGTAAAATTTAAAGCATTTTTTCTAATTTAACGGAATATAATCAAGGAAAAAATAGTTCAATTCATGGATTATTTTGCGAGCATAGAGTCCTCAACGGATTGGTTTATACCCGACCTGAACTTGTTAATTCTATATCCATTCAACCTCAACCAGTTTTAAAAACGTAGATGATCGGAGCTCGAAAATCTTCGACCTAAAAGTATTCCAATCCCAACTCGAAATGTAAGAGAAAATTGAAAAAGAAAATTCCATCTTGTTAAGCAATAAAGGAAAAATAACCTACAACAATACCTCCAATATCAATTATATATTTTATGTAGAAAAATTAATGTATCAATTTATACCCTCATTGCCATTCAAATAATATAATCTTACATTTTAAAATATACTTCGGCGATACTTTTGAGAAATGAGGTAGAATCGAACCCATTACGCTAAAACAATTAAATATGACCCGACTTGAAAAATAGAAGTCAATCCGAACCTCTCCGGGTTTCGGACTTAATAATAAAAAATATTAACTTTAGCCAGATCCGACTCAAATCGCCTGTCGAGTTGGGTTTAATTTCTCAAGGTGATGCAGGAATCTACCCGAAACGCGATCCGAGCCCGACATCTCCACATTTCGATCTGAACCCGAAATATTTCAGCCTCAAATAGATCCCAACCGAAACTGAGGAAAAAATATATCCACACTGTAATGCAATTATGTAAAAATATATCTACAACTATATCTCCAGTATCAGTTTTAACTTTTAAGTAAAAAATCAGCATATATAAACTCATTAACATTCAATACATAATTTTTCAACTTAAAATAAATTTTGTAAATTCTTTTGAGAGATCTATCTTGAATCAAGAACCATAAGTGTCAACATCCAACCCGAACCTGAAACAATTAGCCCAACTGAAATCTGACCCAGAACGACAAAACATTAGACTCAACCCGATCCGATCCAGATTGCGAGTCGTGTCAGGTTCAGTTTGCCCGACCCGATGCAGCGTTCTACTAGTCATCCAAGAAAGCCCCGACAAAACTAAATATAAGTATAAATTTTATCTTTTAAAAATATATATATATACACGTACAGAGTTATTCATCTATCATCCTGTGTAGTCATCTTTATAGATTTTTATTTTAAGAAATTCGATATATATTTTTTTTTTTTTTTTTTTTGAAAGATTGAGTTTATCTGAACACAATCTGGAAGAATCAAAATTCAATCACAAACCGACTCGTATTCAAAAGAATTAGCTTAGTCAATCTGAGTTTAATATAAAAAAATTCTTTATATGTTGACGCAACTTGACGGGGACGAAAGTCAAAAGTCAAAATAATTTCCCCGACGACATCGAATTTTGGCCCCGATGGGGGGGCCAGGTATGCCCGACGGGGGGGCATATGCCCCCCGGCCCCCCCTCTGGCGCCGCCCTTGCCCCTGAGCCCCCTTAAGAACGCTGCAAATTATAAGCAAAAAACTTTGCAAAATTTGGGACCATTTTTATAAAAACCTTAATTTCTCTACGAGTATACATGCTATTCGCAGAAAAATGAGCACAGTTTATTGCAATAAGGCACTTAATCATAATCTAGAGTTCGGGCGCTTTTGCTACATTAGTTTTGACAGGGTTATCCAAAAGATATATTCATTCTTTTTTAGTTTGTTGACGGTCCCCTACGGAGTTTCGGGAAAAAAATCTTCACAGAAATGTATGACTTGTAGTATTATATTTATACACTAAGAGTTTCGGGATAATTCCTTTATGTATTTTACTAGATATTTAACAAAATGCCTAAAATCGCAAGTAGACGCTCATCAATGACCATGTAGTGTATATATATACAATATGCAGTCAACTCTGTGAAATCTGCTGATCTATAATCCGCAATGATCTATTATCTGCCTAATCCTATCTGTCCTCCCATCTGTCCCTAAAGTATGCAGATATCACAAAGATGACCGTATATACAAAGCATTCAAAACCCTTGTTGGTTCTGCTGGTCCGAGACCATCAAAAATTCAATGAGACCACTAATTAAAAAAAATTAGTGCTCTGCAGGACCAGTAGGTTTCCCTCTCCCCCCTATTTCTCTGACAAGTAAACCTAAATTTTCGCTTTGTTAAGAAAATTGAATCAAAGACAAAATTTTATTTTATTAGAAAAAAATAATGTGAAAAAAATTGTGTTAATCCTCCCAGTCAGCTGAAGTAAACAAACATTTTTCTAAAAACTATCTTGCATTTTGACATTTTCTAATTTTTTTTTTTTTTTTTTTTTTTTTTTTTTTAGATATTTTTTATTTAGTTACTTTCGCTTCCAAAACCGATTCCAAAAGTGAAAGTAACTTTATAAAAAATACCTGCGACCAAAATTGAAAACGTAATCAAGTAGCCATCTTGAGACTGACTTCAGCTATCCAATGCAATAAAAATAATTTTAAAATGTCAAAAGGCGAAGGTTTCTTAGAAAAATGCCTCCCCATAGGAATCACATTAGCTCGCGAGTGTCTTCGTGGGCAGGGACAGGGGCTACACTGAGTGTCACGTCAGTCATCGATGACTAACTCTGAAGTTTCCGTTTAAGCTGCCTAATATATGGATAATAATCTTCTGATAAATAAGTTAAGTAAATTTTAAATGAATTTTAAACAATTACTTAAAACAATATATATATATTTTGTTTTATATGATATTCTATACCACTGTCAAACATTGGGGTGACTAAATGGAAAGTTCAATATCTGTCACCAGTGATTGTTGTGGCACTCAACATGTTAAACACAAATAACATGTTTATTTGATGTTTTTATCAATAAAATGAAAGTGTAATTAAAAAATTGAAATTAAAATTTTGCAAAATTATAGAAGGTGGTAAAAATTTTTGCTTAACATACAACAAGAGAAAGAAAGCTCATTAAAATTTGTTGAACAATGTTATTACTGCTATCAGAATCATACCAGTGTTTAAATATGTATTTTGCTAGTTGAGTAAGCTTTTATAGAATTTAATGTTTTATTACTTACAGAGCTATTATATTATATATTAAATATTAGAAAATAATAAAAGACAATTTGATTATGTTAATTTCAAATAATAATATTTTTTGTACATAAAATAAGATGTAGACAAATTCTTTCAACATTTCTAACAAAACTTTTTGTTTGGTTGTGATTTATTACACTAATTACAAATGGATATACCTTATAAAAATGTGGAAAAATTTTACACTCTTTCTGTCTAACCATTACCATATTTAATTTGCATCAATAGGATATCTATTCATTTATGGGTTTTTAAAACTCTACGAGTACAAAACCGAGAATTCCCCTAAAGATAAGTACAATCTCTCTGGAGTTTTTCACTCTTTTTTTAGATAAAATAAAAATATTAGAATATTTTTTTTTTTTACCATCCAATTATATTTCACAATTTAAGAACAATGTAAAGGCAAAAAAGAACATAAATCTAAAATATAACTTATGCACATTTTATACAATATTTAATATTTGCAAAGTATTTATTAAGAGTGAATCCACCAGCTGTTCTTCTATATGTTTAAAATATGGGCCTGGTACGAAATTCTCAAATTATAACTAGAAGATAAAATGTTTATATGAAAATCAGTTACATCCAACTCAATATTTACAGTACGCGATTCCCATACACTAAAATAGAAGTTATATTGCTCAGTCTGATCCATAAAAAAATAAACACTTAATTGATATCTTAAACAAAAAAAAAAAAAAAAAAAAAAAAACGACGGTATTTGTTTTTTAGCGTCATTTAATTTCGCATGCAAAGCTTCTTCATGATTTTATACACAAAAGAAAAAATAATTATTCTAACTATGTACTATGTAGGCAACTGAGCATTCTTCGCGAGTAGTTTTAATTAGTTGATTGTTGAGAAGCATGGAATTCTTATTAGCTCCATGAGAGCGGCGACAAGGGAAATGACGTCATGTATATGTATGAAATATTTTTAAATAAAGTGTTTTTTATTCATTATTATAAACTACTACTACAAAAATTGTAATTTTCATTTAATGCGCTATTGTACATGAAAAATAATGCAAATTATTTTATATACAAAAATTACAATAAAAAATACTGAATAATATTTATATGGCACAGATGTCATACATACATCACATTGGCACGATTTCTTTCAGATGCCAATTTAGCGAAAACCTAGAAGAAGTTTGAGAAATTTAAATTTTAACTCATTATAAATCGTGACCCAGAATGACGGGAGATTTTTTTTGTGCTAGATTTGTAATGTATGAATCATAAGCTTTCAATAGACATTAGGGTGGTGCGAAAAAGCAAAAGTTTTTATTTCCGAATCGCTATAGTGCGGAAAAGTTGCGATTGGTACATACAAGAAAAACAAAAAAAAAAAAAAAAATGAAATCGGACATTATCTTCCGATCGCGCAAACCACCTAAAAATTCAAAAAATTGAAAATTTTCGATTTTTTCAGAATTTTTTAAAAAATATTACATATACATATATTTTATCACTATAGTGAAAATTATTTACATACTGTACTATTTAATAATAATAAAAAATAAATTGCGATTAAAGAATATCTTCCGATCGCGCAAGCTCATTAAAAATCGGGAAAAATTCAATTTTCAGTGATTTTTGTTATATTAAGAAAATAATTAAATAAGCTGAGTTTGCAGTCTCATGTTAAAATTTAAATGTAAATTAATACTATTGAGCATGTTATGCTATTTTTGAACAACCGAGATCTTATCACAACGAGATCGCTGCAAGGTTCTTCAAGGTTTAGAGTTTCGCGCGCATCCTGTTAGCCACTTTGCGAAAAATCGTTGATGTCGCCTTACGTGTCCACATGCTTCTACCCCCAACCTCGTCTACTTGCACAGAGCGCCATTTCGTATCAGAAAGCCCGTGAACGAATTTCGTTTGTTAATTGGATGTATTGTGTTATTAAAAATACATTAACATGTGACAGGGACACGGATCTGGATACGTCGTTGACAAAGAAAATTACTAGACAATCTTTTCATTGTCCTATATTCGGTCATCCAAGAGATTTTCTGCCAAATATTCTTCCAACACACGAAGATGTTCTTCAATGCTACCTTGAGGAGAGGTCTCTATTAGCAAGTAAATTCAACATCATTAAAGTAAGTTTCTCATTTGTCAGCAATACAGTGGCACAAAAAATAAAATATATTTATTAGAAGGCGTCAATCCCAAAAATGTTTGATTGTAGAATCGTTTAGCTAATTAATGCCTACTACGATAATATTCTAAACTAACGAAATATTTTATTCGAGACAAGGAATAGCCAAACCTTATAAAAAAGTTTGATGAATTTTAAAAACAAGAAACTCAACTGTCTGATATTTCAGCCTGCAAACGTGCAATGAATTTATACTGCTCCTGTAAAAAGTCACCAGATCTGAGGGAGTGTCCAATTGAGACTAATTGTACGTCTCAAAAACACAACAAAATTCCAGTCATTGAGCATAGATTTATCTACCTCCAGAGAAAGGACGGAATGGGAAAAATTGGTACTAAAGTTTAAAAAAAAGAAAAAAACTGAGTACAAGACTTGGAAGACGAAACTATATATTGAAAAGGCAACCTTCCAAATTTGTTGAACGAAAATAAAAGACCTTGAGCATTTAGATGAAATACATGAGAATTTTAATGCTAATGTAGGTATATGTAAAATATCATTACCATGACGGATACAGCCTATCAAATTTAAGAACAAGAAATTACCATGGCAAATGAATGTGGAGTTACAATCTACATCTTTACATTGCGATCGCAATGGTGTATCTGACAGTGCAGGTGCTGCTAAAGCGTTGAGTGTTCTAGAAGATATTCCTGTAATAACTAAAACAGACGATTTTCAAGTTATTGACCTATACAAAATTAGAAGAAAACAAACAGAAAGAAAAAAATTACGCAAAGTCAAGTGGAATCAGAAGAACCACATGACATACATTTTGATGGGAAAAAGGGCGATTATTTAGTTGTCCTCCTCAGTCCTGAGACAAATATCACGATGGACAACATACACTGTTTAAAATTACTATAAACCATCTTCAAACATGTATCATTCTACATATCAATGCGTGTTATATGGACGCATTTATTGAAAAAGTCTAGAAGTATTTTTAACGATTTTAGAAGTATATAAATTCTTTTAAAGGATTTTCTTTAGTTTCTCGTACAGGCGCTATATTCGTGAAGAATATTTGACAAAAAATCTCTTGGAGATGACAAAATATAGGACAATGAAAAGATTGTCTAGTAATTTTCTTTGTGAACAACGTAAGCAGATCCGTGTACCTGTCACATGTTAATGTATTTTAAATAGAACACTACACTGCAAAAGCTCAAAACGCAAAAATAAACACATTTTGGAACACTTTTGTCCTCAAATTCACAACACATTATTATGTTGCGAAATGTGTTTTGTGTTGTGATTGTGTTCTTAATATATTGTAAAAGTGCTGCTCTCTAGAAATAACTTCTTAATATGTTGCAAAAGTATTGCTATTCAGAAATGTGTTCTAAAAATACTGTTGTTAATTGCGTTGAAATAGTGTTGTAAATAGTGTTGATGAAAATAGTTTCTTAAAATAGTGTTGTGCAGCACAACACTTTGTCCCCAAATTAACAACACATCGTAAACTTTTACAATTTGGTACACTATAAAACAACATATGCAACAAATCTTCAAGATATTTTCAAGATGGTGCCTTTAAAATTACACAATTTTAAAAATGAACAGAACCATGCATAATCGAAACAGCACAATCGAATACGATTCTAGTCAGAAGTGTTGATTTTATGTTCAGTTAGTGTTGCAAAAGTGTTTCAGTGCGTTTGCAGTGTACATCTAATTAACAAACGAAATTCGTTCACGGGCTCACTGATGCGAAATGGCGCACTGTGCAAGTGGACGAGATTGGGGAGAGAAAAGGATGTGGACACATAGGGCGACTTCAACGCTGTTTCGCAACGTGGCTAACAGGAGTTGCGCGAACTACTAAACCTTTTCGCCCTGCAGCGATCTCGTCGTGGTTAAGATCTCGGCTGTTCAAAAATAGCATAACATGCACAATAGTATTAGTTTACATTTAAATTTTAACATGAGACCCCAAATTGAACTTATTTAATTATTTTCTTAATGCATCGAAAATCACTGAAAATTGAATTTTTCCCGATTTTTAATGAGCTTGCGCAATCGGAAGATATTCTCTAAACGCAATTTATTTTTTTATTATTATTAAATAGTACAATATGTAAATAATTTTCACTATAGTGATAAAATATATGTATATGTAATATTTTTAAAAAAAATTCTGAAAAAATTGAAAATTTTAATTTTTTTTGAATTTTTAGGTGGTTTGCGCGATTGGAAGATAATGTCCGATTTCAAAAAATTTTTTTTAGTTTTTCTTGTATTTACCAATCGCAACTTTTCCGCACTATAGCGATTCGGAAATAAAAACTTTTGTTTTTTCGCACCAGCCTAATAGACATATTACATCAAAAAATGAGAATGCCCCCCTATCCGCCACCCCAAAACGGTCTTATGAGAAACACTTGAAAACTGAAATAGCAAAAAGAACGCCGAGGAAAAGTAAGCTATGCTTGAATCCCCCCCCCTCGCTGTAGCTCCCATAGAAGCAAAGTTATAGCCTTTTAAAAATTGAAGTGAAGTGAAGAAATAAGCAAAATTACAATCGCGACCTCCAGAATGCAACCCCCCCCCTCTTTGAAATTTTTATACATTATAAATACTATTCATCGGAACACTTAGTAAAGAAGTCTGGTGTAAAATGATGAAAATGCTATACGATTTCAAAAAAGTTCATAAAGTGCCCTTCCAATTTGCCCAAATTGGGGGGGGGGGGGAGGAAAATATTGATAATATAAAATGTAATTTTTCTATGATGTATCTACGACAGCGGCTCGTAAAAACTTGAAAATTGCTCTTCCTCAAAATACACCGAAACTCCCCCCCCCCTCTGAAATTTTTATAATGTATTAAATAGTATTTAACTCGGAGATGCATTTAATCTACACATATAATACTCTAAAATTACATCGCTGTGACTGAAAATTCATTTAAGACAAATTTTAAAAACTAAAAGACTTAGTGCATGAAAAATACATCATCGTGCTTGAAAATTCAAAAATGAATGAAATGAAACGGAAATCAAAATTTTGTAAATTTACATTTCCGTGCGAGAATTTTCAAGCACGCATACATTTGCAACAAACGTGAAGTTTACAACACACAATGTGGTAAAATTACATCACCATACTTGAAAATTCAAGCACGATTTCATTTACACCGTACTTGAAAATTACAACACACTGTGTCGTAAAATTATATCACCGTACTTGAAAATTCAAGCACGCTTTCATTTACACCATACTTGAAAATTACAACACATTGTGTTGTAAAATTACATCACCGTACTTGAAAACTCAAGCACACCTTCATTTACAGCACTCTTTATATCTCTCTCTTGAAAAATTCAAGCACATATTCATTTACAACATACTTGAAATTTAGAACACACTGTGTCGTAAAATTACATAAACGTTCTTGAAAATTCAAGCACGCGTTCATTTACAGCATACTTGAAATTTACAACACAAGTTGATGGCGATTTTTTTACCCGCACGTTGTGTTGTAATCTGGCCTATTGATTTTTTACAGTGTACGTTATAAGCAATAACCAATAAAATGAAGTACAAAATCCGAAAGAAAAATGTGCTTAAGAAACACGAGCAATAATAGAGATTTAAAATAAAGGTTAAGGTTTAAAATTAAAGGTTAAAGGTTTAAAATTAAGGTTGTATCCATATAAAATAGATAAAAAGAAGAAAAATTTACTACTTGCATGTTTATTTTACAAAAAACAATGTGATGTTTTTCGTTGTTTTCTCTGATTACTTGAAAAAGTAAAATGGATATTTTAATATGACAATTTAAAATACGTGTCTCTCACATGAAAAGTGAATAAGGCTTTTTTTAATAATAAGCTTTTTAACCTTCTTTCAACTTGAAGTACAATATTTCTTCGCCAACAGTTTGCGGTTGATAACAAAAGGTTGGGGAGATTCACTAATGCGACGAAGTCCATCAATATTTTCAGCCCTACAGAATAAAACTTTAGCATACTCCAAATGCAATTAAAAATGAAAACATCGCTTCACTTCTATAAAAACGGCGAAAGTTAACTTCTATTTAGACCTTTTGTCAATAACCACAAACTGTTGGCTATAAAAAGGCCATAATTGATCTTGAAGGGGAATATTTCAAGGAAGAAAATAACCGCAACCTTAGAATTCAGTGAGATAAATGTCCTAAACAGTTTACCGATTTGTAAATCAGAAATGCGAGGAAGACAGTTAAATTTTATCTTTTGTAGGAATCTAAAAAATACGTTATAACTAGATTAAGGTGTTTTTTTTTTTCATAATCCGTTATTATAGAAGTTGTAAATCATGTATGATATCATTCGAGACCAAGCATCTGAGTACGTTATAAGCGAAATTACGTTATAACCGGTGTCGATTGAGAAAAGTTGGCACGCTCACAAAAAAAGGTTTGCCAACCTTGCCATAGACCATGATGCTATCGAATTCTTTGCAGCTTCCCTGTAAGTCTACCATTAATCGTACGTACTTCATATGCAACTCCAAACATGCTTTGGTGGTTCTAAATAAGCTTCATCAATTACATAAAAAATCCGAGTACATTTACGGGAGTTAGAACGGGGACAGAGCGCAAGACGGACAGGCGAACAGACGAACTGAATGTATAAGCACTATAAGCACTTTTCAACTTTGTTGGAAAGTGCTCAAAATACTGAAAATGTTTTATAGAGAAGGAAGTGTCCATCAGTGTAAAAAAAATCGCTCAAATTGACCAAAAAAAAAAACACTTGTTAATTTTGGGGCCAATGGATCACTTACAAAATGGTTTCAATTACAAAAAATTATAACAGTTTGTGTAAAAAATATTGATTATTTTTGTAAAATTTACAAAATCCATATTTTTTACAGAAAAAACTGTTTTTTCTTTAGAAGAAATTTTTCAGTAAAAAATACTACTTTTTTTATAATAATTACACTTTTTGTTTACAGTTCAGATAACGTTAATTAAATATATGACTTGTGAAATAAGAATAATTATTCTTCTTTCTGTTAATTATTTTTTCCAAACCTATTGAATGCTGTTTGCCGTATAATGTTATATGTAACTGCCGGAACTTCTTTGAATGAATCTAACAACTTTTATTAAATTTCTTTTTTTTTTACTAACATAAGAATAAAAAGTCAAAGTACTTTCGCAAGTTTTCCTAACACTTATAAAAGATGAAATGTGATAGGAGCAAAATGTTTTTAATTTATAGTCATAAGACATGTTTTATTTTTTAAACAACTCAAACTTTATTTTTCTACGAAATTTGAGTACTTTTCAAACGCTTTTGTGATTTGGAGACGAAGGTCATATGCAACAATCATTTATTTCATTTTCAGGATCTGTCATTCCAATTATAAAATTTAAAATCATAGTTATAAATACTATTAATCTGAGTCTTTGCTTCTTGGCATACAAAGGCTTTAATTTAAATCACGTGACCTTAAACGATCTTGAACTCGTGCTATGTAAAAACCGCAAAAGGAAATGAATGCTTCAAATCAATTTCAACACAGGAAAAAATATGTTGCTATATTTGTACCAGCATACTAAGTCAAATCAATATTCTTGGAATAAAATATCCATAGGTTCATGGAGAGTTAAATTTCTTAACAAAACTGCATGATTTTTATAAATATCTCTGTATTTGCATTAAACAGCATAAATGAAATTAAATGTTGATACGAAGTGGTACATCTTTTGTTGCCAAATTTTCTTTATTCCTTAACAGGCATCTAAAACATCTAACACATCTAACAATTGAAATAAAAAAAATCTGTAGAATTCATTAAAAAATGCATTGTGATAAAACACATTTTATTTTTTAAACAAGCCAAGCTTTATTTTTCTACGAAACTTGAGTACTTTTCAATTGCATTTACGATTTCGACACGAAGGTCATATGCAACAGTCATTTATTTCATTTTCATGATCTGACTTTTCAATTATAAACTTTAAAAATATAAATACTATTAATCTGAGTCTTTGCTTTTTGCCATACAAAGGCTTTAATTTGAATCATGTGACCTGAAACGATCTTGAACTCGTGCTATGTAAAAACCGCTAAAGGAAATGAATGCTTCAAATCGATTTCAACACAGGAAAAAATATGTTGATATATTTGTACCAGCATACTAAGTCAAACCTATATTATTTGAATAAAATATCCATAGGTTCATGGCAGGTTTTTTTTAACAAAACTGAATGATATTTATAAATATCACCGTACTTGGCTAAACAGCATAAATAAAATTAACTGCACAGAAAAAAATGAAGTACTCAAAAATGAGTAAGTCGATGTCCTCATATCGAATGGAGTATGTTTGGATAAAAAATGAACACATTGCTTTCTCAATTTTGAAACAGCATATGCTATCAAATCTAAACAAACGACAATTTTGTACCCAGTATTGGTTTATCTCATTCATGGTGGCATAAAAGATGCTTATTAATGTAAATATTAAATTATACGCAGTATTTTAAAATAATTTTAATTTATACTTGCATAAAATGCTCTTGTCATAAAAATGTTCGATTTGGGTATTTTACTTGTAATTTTGCTATTTCTCTTAATAAATAATCAATTAAATGTTTATTGTTCTTAATTTTGAGCAAGAAATAAATACCAGCACATTTTCACTTTAATTTGTAAATTCAGGGGGCATATAATAGTGATTTATATTTGAACACAACCATGTAAAATGAGTTGTGAATCAAAAATGAGTACATGTGTTTCTCAGTTTTGAGAATTTTTGGATAGGAGCTATTTTGAGTATGTGAAGTACTTAAAATTGAGTATTTTTTACTTAATTCTGAGAACCCATTTTTTTCAGCTTGTTGATACGAAATCGTACATCTTTTATTGCAAAATTTTTCTTAATTCCTCAATATCCATTTAAAATGTTTAACGCATCTAAAAATTGAAATATGAAAAATTTCTGTAGAATTCTATAGGAAATGCATTGTGATAAAACACATTTTATTTTTTAAACAAACCAAGTTTTATTTTTCTACGAAACTTGAGTACTTTTCAATTGCTTTTATAATTTCGAGACGAAGGTTATTTCCAACAGTCATTTAATTCATTTTCAGAATCTGTCGTTTCAATTATAAAATTTAAAAACATAATTATAAATACTATTAATCTAAGTCTTTGCTTTTTTCCATAGGCTTTAATTTAAATCATGTGACCTTAAACGATCTTGAACTCATGCTACATAAAAGCCGCAAAAGGAAATTAATGCTTCAAATCAATTTCAACACAGGAAAAAATATATTGCTACATTTGTACCAGCATACAAAGTCAAAGCTATATTCTTTGAATAAAATATCCATAGGTTTGTGGTGAGTTGAATTTCTTACCAAAACTAAATGATATTTATAAATATCCTTGCATTTGCTTTAAACAACAGACCTAAAATAGAAAGTTTATACAAAATCACACGTCTTTTATTGCCTTTTCTTAAATTTCTTAATAGTTATCTAAAACATCTAACACATCTAAAAACTGAAATCAAAGAAAAATTCTGTTCAATTCTGTAAAATATTTATAAAATATATACGAGATGTTTTCTAAATGAATATCTGGGTTTTAACGCTTGAAAGTATTTATTACGTAAAACATAAAATTACAATTAATACATAAAACGAAAGAGCAACTCAAACAGCTTTACCGACACGCTTACAAGTATTCAATGTGGACAATTTTCTCACACGGCACACATCAATTCGACAGTTCAGTTCTTACCAAACATTAATTAGTGTTTCTAGGGCCATTGTTGAAACAGTAGCAATGGGTAGCTGGTAGTTTAGACACATACACGATCTTTTAATATCCAAACACATTTGACTAAATCTTGTGGCCAGGCGTCGCCGTTTCTGATCTTTCGAGTCGGCGCGTTTGATGTATAATTGCTTTTTCAGTGCACTGAATTTGAACTACAAGTGAGAAATCGAACGCGAAATCAGTTGACAAATTTAAGACTGAAGATGAGGGAGATAATTTCACTAGGAACTTCCCCTTTATTGGTCAATTCAATAGGCTTCGTCCCTCAAGAATCATTTAATGAGGTTCCAAAGCTAGCAAACTTTTGTTCCCGTACCACCAATAGTCGGCAACACTGCTTCTTCAAAAATTAGATTTATTGTTTTTTTAATTCAACTGAAAGTATTGAGGTCTGTGCGCAGCCTTTTGAATTCCCACAAATATAAATCACATGGCGTCAGATCGGGTGAGTGTCTGAACAGAACTTCTTTGATAATAAACATTTAGGAAGAACTGAGCTATCGATTTGATGTGTGCCGTGTGACGAAAGGTATCCAAATTTGAACACTTGTAAAAATGTAAGCAAAACTGCTTGAATTGCCCTTTCATTTTATGCATTAATTATGATTTTAAGTTTTATGTAATAAATACTACTAAGCATTAAACCCGATATTTATTTAGAAACACACCATATTTTATGGGCCATTTTCAAATTTCGCTTTCATATGCTGTTCCAGAGTAAGAAGAAGAAAATTCAAACCTAAATTAATATTTAAAGTTTGATCTAAGCTATGCATTAGCTAAAGAAGATTATATTGAGCATTTCTAACATGAAAATTTTAAAAATCAATAAGAATTTTTAAGACATAAATCTTGATTCTAAGCAAAAATGCCTGTCCCATTCCAAGTTTTATGTTCCTAACTGTGCTGTTTTTTTTTAATTTGAGCTAACTTTTTTAAATAAAAAGGTTTAATTATTTTAAATATGAACTGTTAGTGTTCTATATTAATGAAAAAAAAATATTACAAAAGATATTTTCTTTAAGAAATTAACAGAAATCTTTTGACCCTCACTTTTTGTCAAGTCCGTTACCTTGTGATTATTTTAGTCAAAATAGGTTTCGAATTCTGCCTAAAGTTAGCAGCAAATATTCGGCGATATAGTTAAACTGTTCACACAACTACTGCTTGCCATTTTTTGCTCTTCAGTTGTGAAGATATGTAATAGTGGCAAGACTAAGCTTTTATCAAGGGTGGTTATTTTTTTTCGTTCTCAAGTCTGTTACCGTAAATATTAATATTAAAATAAGGATTTTTGCACTTTTGTAACTGAATATTGTTTACTAAATAGTTTCAGAAGGTATGTGCATTATTATCTAAGTTAGAAATTATACAAGCTAGTTCATTTCTAATAGTTTAATTTGAAATGTGAAGTCCGTTATCATGAAATGCAAGCGATGAAATGTAAGCTGCTAAGTAAGTTTACTAAATAGTTTTAGAGGGTATGTAAATGTTATCAAAGTTAGAAAATATACAAGCTAGTTCATTTTAATATATATATATATATATATATATATATATTTTTTTTTTTTTTTTTTTTTTTTTAGTTTTATTTGAAATGTGAAATCCGTTGCTTGTATAGTCCGTTACCATGAAATGTAAGCGAATGGTGAAAATGGCCCTTGTAATCGTATATAATTATGGCCCGTTTTTCTATAAGATAGTTTAAATAAAAGCTATAGAAATACCTGTAGAAGTTAAAAAAAAAATGCCTCAAGAGATTCTAAAAAAATAATGTAAGGATATTAAAATTTCGTCAAATTGTTTCCAGGTGGTCTTTCTCACAAGTACTAGCTACGATCGATGCTGCTTTTCATCGGTTATCGATCTTGGACGGGAAATTGGAGATTGGTATGTCCATTAACAATTTCTTTGCTCTTATTATACACTGTAAAAAAAATTCAAGAGGTTACTAAAAATTTTTTTGTAATTTTGTATTCCACAGAAATTTTTAGTAGCCATTACAAACCTTTTTTTGCAAGTGAAACAAACATTTCTTTTGTAAACTGAACAAAAGAATTTTTTGTATAACTAACTTAAAACTTTTTAGTATGAGCCACCAAGCAAATTTTAGTAATAGCTCCAAAATTATTTTTAACAACCAGTACGTGTGCCCGAAGGGCAGGAGCTTCCTTCGAGCTGCATCCAGTGGGTAAAAAGACAGACTTTTGAAGCGGAAGATTTTCGACTAAGCCGCAATAGATGGTAGCACCAAACATTGCTACCTGCTCCAACAGGATTTTCATAATCCCTTTATTTAACGAGTACTTACACTGCATACATTCGGTGCGTATTTGATAATGTCCAGCATCGAACCTGGGACCTTTCAGCCTGGAGCTCGGTGCTATGACCACTAGGCTATCACGGCCACACCAAGTGAGTTTTAGTAATAGCTATTAAAAATATAAAACTATTAACTCAATTCGTTGCTAGCTTTTTTCTAGTAATTTTTACAGATTTTCTTGTAACCGAGTAAGATTACTAAAAATTTTTTAGTATTTGCATGGATCACTAAAATGTTTTTAGTAGATCGACCCTTTTTTTTACAGTGTACTATCGATACGTTTCTTTTGTGATTTGCTTTCCAAATCATTTAACTCGTATATAATTTATCCGAATTCTCAAACTGAAAATTAGGAAAATGAAACCAAGTACAGTCAGCTCTCGTTAATTCGAACTCGTCGGGGGCCACAAGAAATATTCGAATTATGGAAAATATGAAATGAAAACATGCTTAATATGGCACTATTACAAAGGAATTAATATTATAGTGTTTTTCAAATTTATTTCGTCTGTTAGCATTAAATCTGACTTAATATTAAATTAGAATGTATAAATACATAAAATAATTAAAAGATTAGAAACAAACACAATGGAAGAAAAATTTAAAGTGTCACTGATGAACAGACGGGGCACTAAGAAAGTGAATATCAAATGCATTGGATTATATGTATGCTCGTTCGAAACAATTTTTACAAAAATCAAAGAAAGAAAGTTATTCAAATAATCTGAAATCCCTGAGAAAGAAAAGAAAAATCAAAAATTGGAATTCTCGTTAGTTCGAGTTATACGAAGTCAAGAGAAAATGAGTTCAAATTAGTGAAAGTTTTTAACGTTATTCTACCATTGAAAATTTCGGGACTTCATGTTTAGTTCGAATTAAGCGAAGATTCAACTTATCCGATTTCGAATTAACGAGAGCTGACTGTAGCTTAAAAAAACAGACATAGGAATTTTAAAAATCTGTTAAAATGAAGAATTTTTTATTTATTTATTTATTTTGTTTCGAGTGATTTAAAAAATTAATGAACCAATAAAAAACTAATTAAACATCATTTATATCAGTAGTTCGACTGATATATTACTACATAAATAGTTGGATCATAATATATTATAATTGTATTTAACTACGATCACGTTAAATTTATGGAATACTATCATACTAAACTAATGCAGTACAAAATTAGTTATATTTTTAATTTTTAATACTATGGGTGTAAATAAAGTAGTACACATAAATTTTAAAAGATCGTTATATATATATATATATAAATTCTATAGATTTATTAGTCTATCGCAATTTTATAAGATATATGTACTGTAGCAAAAAAATTTTCGATAGAAAAAAATACTATAGAAATTCTCTGAATTCTGTAGCAATATGTTCTTTTAAAAAAATATGCTGTAGAACTCTTTAAAGTACGATAAAAATAATATTCTATAGAAAGTCTAATAAATAGAAACATTTCATTTATAAAATGTATTCTGTAGAACACTTCAAAAATCTATAGAAATGGTATTCTGTAAAAAATCTATTCTATTAAAACGTTTCTTTTAAAAAGTATTCTGTAGAACTCTTCAAAATTCTATCGAAATACAGTAAAACCTCCATAACGGACACTCCCGAATAGCGGACACCTCTATTTAACGGACAGTTTTCCGATCCCCACTCCCAAAACCTAAATTTTTGTATCTTTAACCTCTGAATAACGGACATTCCGAATAGCGGACACTATTTTCGGCGATAAAGAATGAAAAATATTTTTTTAATGAGGGGAAAAAAGTAAAAATGTTTCTAAATTTATCAGGGCAATGTGTCACAAACAGGGCCGTAGCTAGAAGTGAATAGTAGGGGGGGGGGCTCAAGAGAATGTAGGGGGGTCTCATAATGTTTTTCCCTCTCTCTCTCTCTCTCTCTGACGCAGAAAAATAAATTAGTGCATATTTACGCTGTAGATACTATGTTTCTTATTAAACTGTAGTAATAATTTCATTTTATGCTTAGAAAAGTACAGGATGGTGAAAATTTTGAGTGTATAACTTGGAGCAAAATTAAACATCATGTGTACAAATAAGATGAGGGAGTGTTTAAACACTTATTTTAGGTACAATTTAGTATTTCTGAAAAACTGTGAAAGGGTCTCAAAAATAAATTAAATTTTGAACAAAATTTCATTTGAATTTTCGGAACAGAAATTTATTTAGTGACCTTGGAATCGTTTCCAGGGGGGGGGGGGGCTCAAAATATTTTAGGGGGGGTTGAGCCTCCCATAGCGCCCCCTTAGCTACGGGCCTGGTCACAAACGTTGTGATCACAAATAAATGTAGATCGGGGTCTAGGGAAAATCACTCCTCAACGTTCAGTGTTGAATTCAGGGGAGTGCCCGGGTGGGACATTTTCTAGAGCATTGAAATGTCCCCCCGGAAGGTTTAGAGATTTTGTGCTTTTAATGTTCAAAAAGTGCAAACCCTCTTTCCCGCCCGAAACTCTATAATGTCTAATAATGTCACATTGTAAAACAAATTACATGTAATCGCAAGAAAAAGAAAATTGCAACAGATTTTTTTCATAAGAATGTAATAAACAGTGGATGAAGGTGTGCACAATTTTATTTCAGTTTCATTTTTATTGTTAAAAAAATAATTCTAATTTTTGATTAATCATATAATAGAAGTTATAGGACATATAAAAGTCAATTCATGACACATTAAACATTTCTTAGTGATTTTTGTATCTTTGTGTTTTTCCCAATAGCGGACACCTCCGAATAGCGGACAATTTCTGCGTTCCCGAAGTGTCCGTTATTTAGAGGTTTTACTGTAGTATTATATAGAATGGGTATTTATGGAACTTGTAGCGAATTTTATGGAGTCTATACAGTTCTATGAATTATTTTTATGAGGATCACTTGTTAACATTATTAATTTCGCTCGTGAATTCCTTCCTTTAAAAATCACAATGTTTGTCAATAACCTTTCTGAATTTAGCACAGAAAACAGTTATGTTACAGGATGGGCCAAAACAATTTCCTTGATGACAAGTTACAATGTATTTTGTAAACAGCGATAGAAATAAATAATTTAAAGCATTATAATATGGTATTTAATGTTTTGTTTGCATACTATAAATTGGCCTATGTCTCTATAATTACGCATAGTAACTAACACAAATGCAAATGTTTTCAATGCTATTTCAAAGCAAATTTATACTTTTTTTTATGGAGAAAACATCATAGACAGCAGTGATTTGGATACACTGCATCCATGACTCATTCAACCACATCATGCAGATTAGATACACTTTAAAAATCTTGTCCTAGCTTGAACCAAATTTTGGTGCTCTATAGCTGCCACTGTAAGATGGTGAAATTTTGAACCAATATTTGGAGCTCCTGTTGAAGCATAGTTTCAATTGTTGGAACGATGTTGAAATAGGTAGCTCCAAATATTGGTTTAAGATTTCACCATCTTATAGTGTCAGCTACTAAGCACAAAAATTTGGTTCAAACTAGAGCAAAAACTTTAACAGTGTACATCCGGGTTCTATAAATATAAAAAATATTCCAAAATCCCCACAAGATTTGAATTTTGCACCATTTATGTGGTAAAATGTTGCCACCGGAAAAAGAAAACAGCATGACAGTTAATAGTTCAGGTTACTAAAAACTGAACACAGCACGAAACGTTAACGCGTTTTTACTGTTCAATTACGACACGAGTCCTTTCCTGGTTGTATTATTCCCCGTTTTGGTGATCAGAATTGACCATTCAAATCATGCAATTTAACGCCGTGGGATTTTTTTTTCGTTCGTGTTTTCTGGAGTTTATGCGAGTCATCCAACAACCATGCAATCTTTGAACGAAGAAATTGAGCACAGCTACGTTTATGGAAAACGGTCATGGAAAATTTCAACAAACGAGTACATATGCACCTGCAAAGCCGTGGATTTACCAGATATGCTATTCCATGCATAACACCATTCTGTATACTTTATGAATGAATAATAAAATTACAATTTTTATTATAAGTCTATTCTTTTCATCAAATTACTTCTTGCGTGAATTTTGGGATACGCTTTATTTCATTAACTGGAATGAAATGAACAGTTACTTGGTTGTTGTCGTATGTTCAAGGGGAGTCACATAATTGTTATAATTAGTTATAAGGTACGAAAACGAACTTTAAGCATTGTTCTAGAATATCTTAAATTGCTTACTACAACCGTTGTTTACTAATAAATAAGGAAGAGAAGTTTTTATTATTATTATTATTATTATTTATGCGAACATTCATTCAGAAATTGTGCGACAATTCGAGAAAAATTTCTTAAATAATCTCAAATATTTTATCAAAAAATATGATAAAATTAAAAATTGATATAACCAGTTAAATACCACTCCGTTCCACGTATGTAACATGCATATAGTTTATAACAAAAAGCATTTTTCGTTATGTATATTAAATTAAAATTTTCTTACTCTTATAACACTTTAGTGACAAGGGAAACAAAATTTTGATTTAGATAAGCAAAATACAGTTTGCTACGAATTAGATATATTTTATGAGATTAGATTGCAATAGTACTGAACTAATTATATCAGTTTTTAATCTTAATTACATTTTTTAATAAATTAATTGGAATTGTTTATGAAAATTTGCTCAAAAGGTCATAATAGTTACAGTGGACGTTCCTTTATTTAAATTCCATGTGGTATATAATAAAATTTTCTGGCTAAAATTACTAATCACGCTACTTATATTAAGCATAGTATTCCATAAAAAAGACATTCTTTTTTGATTCAATTTTTTTTTCTGTTAATTTTACTGCAATAGAGCTTTAGCTATAAATCCTTTTATAGTAACTCAATATTTAAGGGACAAATAATATGCAAATTAAAACACAAATTGAATAATACTGTAGATACATTATCTAATTACATTGAGCAAATTTTGTTACTGCGGGGCTTTATAAAAGCTTTCATAACTTTAAAACTCGTAATTTTTAAAGCTATATATATATATATATATATATATATATATATATATATATTAAATATTACATAAAATTCTTGTTAAAATAGTTAAAATGTGTAGGTATAGATAGATGTAGTAAATCACAGAATACTAGCAGCTGCTGAAAGTTTGTACTACTTTTAGGTAGCTTTCATTACAAAAATAGGTAGCTTTTTACTTTTTGTAATGAAAGCTACCTAAAAGTAAAAAGCTACCTATTGCAGCCGTCCGGAGGAAAGCACTTCCAGAAAATTTTGGTATATTTTCACCGATCATGACCCCCAGACCCCAAAACCACCCTCCGTTCAAATGTTGACATATATATATATATATATATATATATATATATATATATAACCATATATATATATATATATATATATATATATATATATATATATATATATATATATATATATATATATATATATAACCATATATATATATATATATATATATATATATATATATATATCTGATTTTTGTCATGCGATAACTAACGTATTTATGAACCGATTTGAATGAAACTTGGTATGTACATAGTACATACAAATGTCTCGACCGAGTTCGTTGGTCAGCATCATCCGCCATTTTGTTTCAAAATGGCGGCCATTTTAAATTTAAAAAAAATTTAAAATTTAAAATTAAATGCGAAAAAATTAAAAGTTGGAAAATATTTTTCGTTTACTTGTTAGAACTTAAAACAAAGATTCCAGAACACTTTTTATTTTGTCTATATCTTAAAAAATGATTGAGTTATAGCACTTTGAATTTTTCTTATGGCTGATATTTTGAAACGATCTGATTTTTGTCACGTGATAACACGCGTATTTATGAACCGATTTCAATGAAAGTTGGTATGTACATAGTACATACAAATGTCTCGACCGAGTTCGTTGGCCAGCATCATCCGCCATTTTGTTTCAAAATGGTGGCCATTTTAAATTTTTTAAAAATTTAAAAATTTAAAATTAAATGCAAAAAAATCAAAATTTGAAAAATATTTTTCTTTTACGTGTTAGAACTTAAAACAACAATTCCAGAACATTTTTTATTTTGTCTATATCTTACAAAATGATTGAGTTATAGCACTTTGAATTTTTCTTATGTCTGACATTTTGAAACGATCTGATTTTTGTCACGTGATAACACGCGTATTTATGAACCGATTTCAATGAAACTTGGTATGTACATAGTATATACAAATGTCTCGACCGAGTTTGTTAGCCAGCATCATCCACCATCTTGTTTCAAAATGGTGGCCATTTTAAATTTTTTTAAAATTTAAAATTTAAAATTAAATGCGAAAAAATTAAAAGTTGAAAAAGATTTTTCTTTTACATGTTAGAACTTAAAACAACAATTCCAGAACACTTTTTATTTTGTCTATATCTTAAAAAATGATTGAGTTATAGCACTTTGAATTTTTCTTATGGCTGACATTTTGAAACGGTCTGATCTGAACGATGCACAATGTTGCTTTAAAATAGCATACACTTTATGATATCGTGGAATTTGGTGACTCTCTAAATCGCTTAAAATAATACCAGGTTGAATAAAAGATGGCTAATTTCTAAAAATTCCTATTAATATTCAATCTTTACAAAAACTAGTATTCAATCTTATAAAATCACTAATTTTATAAGATTATTTCCACTAATTTGAGCTTAGTATTTTTGAACAATGTAACTTACCTTAAAATAAATAAATAAATATATAAGTATATGAAAGCTACCTCTTCCTCCCGGCATTGCCGGAAGGACTTTTTAAGTCGACAAATCCAGTCAATTTACATGAAATTGATGATCATAGATCGGTCAATGATCGGTAAATTCTAATTGAATGCACAAGCATTATTTTTGTTGTCGCATTATTAATTTGATGTTTAGTTAGTAATCATATCAAGTCAACGGGTATTCCGGTGGTTTTTCCAGGAAAAACAGAGAGAATTGATGTTCGAAGCATTTTTATTCACCAAAATCGCTACACTTACTATCTGAGAAGAGAAAAGTAGAATAGAACAATAAAAACAATAATAATAATTGCAATAGTCACCAATAGATATCTCTATGGAGCTTATCGGTATAAACCCTTACAATCCATATTCAATTCCTATTCAAACCGATATAATTCCTTGTAATCATCACCAAAATCAAGAAGTGGTTATTCCTACCGGTAACGTTGTACGATATGCCTCTCAGTATACCAGATCACGCTTTAAATATAAAATTATACTATTTTAAAGTTAAAAGTTTAAACCACGCAGCTGCTTTACATGAACATAGAGGCGTGAAAGGAAAGCGCAATTCCTTTGACGATGTGTGCTGTGAAAAGAAAGTTAAGATTTTTTTTAGGAGATTGAATCATTTACTGTAAAATGTGGAAAGAAGATGAAATCATAGTACCTCTTCACATACGAGAAGATACTGCCACTGCAATTGTGGAGTCATCAGAAACTCCGGAAACCTATGCTAATGCACGTGGAGTTGCTCGAAAGTTGGATAGGCTATTATTCGACGAAAAATCCTGCGAAGGGGTGATCCAATTTTATCCCGATAAAATTATTTGTCATCAGCATTTGTTACCAAGTGACGCGCAGCAGAGACTGCATTTTTTTTCTAATATTTTAGTACGAGTGGAGGTGGATGATGTCTTCCCATGGGAGGTTTTATAGGGAGATAAGGAATATTTCCATATGAAAAGGACAGCCAGTACACAGAACTGCAGAATAGGGGCTTCCGAGCCACCAAATTTTATTCACGAAATACCGCTCCATTCTACAAAAATCAATGTGTGGTGTGGCTTTACTGCAAGTTTCATTCTTGATCTTTATTTTATTTTTGTTTTATTTTATTTTGTTTTATTTATGTATATATTTTTTTATTTATTAAAGAGTTACAGCCATTGGGTCTTGTTACCTGTTTGATTATCACACAAAATTACCTACGCATGATGCAAACATTCGTAATTCCTCAACTGCAGAAGACAATGCTTTTTTAAACATTTTTTATGCTACGCCCCATATTGAGTAAGCATTACAACAGTTCTTACGACAACCTGTCATAGACGATAGAGTAATAAGCCAGTGTTTTCATATGGCGTCTCCTCCTAGAACCCCTGTTCTGACGCCATGTGATTTTTGACTTTGAGCGTACTTAAAATCAATTGAATACCATGGAGGTGTCGCAAATATCAAAGACTTAAAAGATTGCATATCACATCATGTACAAAAAATCACCCCTGATGCGTTGCATTCCTCAGTTGAGTACGTCATTATTTTATCCTCACGCACAATGGCCATGTGGATCCTGAACTTCATTAGAAGCGCCATGTAAAACTAGCTCTCATTTGCTTTACTCCAAGTTTCATTCTTGGTCCTTATTTTATTTTTATTTTATTTTATCTATTTATTTAATTATTGAACAGTTGCAGCCATTAGGTTCATGTAATGTGTTCGATTACCGCACAAAATTACCTGCGCATGAGGCAAACATTCGTAGTTATTCAACTGCAGAAGACAGTGCTTTTTGAAACATTTTTTATGAAAGGTGGAATCCCGCCCCATATTGAGCGAGCAGTGCAACAGATCTTAAGACAACATGCCATAGTTTATAGAGTTATAAGCTAATATTTTCATATGTCGTGGCCTCCTGGAACTCCTGTTCTGACGCCATGTGATTTTTGTTTTTGAGGGTACTTAAAATCTATTAAATACCATGGAGGTATCGCAAACGTCCAAGACTTAAAAGATTGCATATCACATCATGTACAAAACATCACCCCTGATGCTTTACATTCCTCAGTTGAATGCTTCATTAATGTATCCTCACTCATAATGGCCATGTGGATCCTGAACTTCATCAGAAGCGCCATATAAAACTAGCTCTCCTTTGCTGAGACATTCTCCAATGAATTAGGTATACCATCCAGTTTTACACCTTAATTGTTAGTTCACAGGCTATCATAGCCTGAGAGCTTATGTGCCCATCCGTTCTGTATGTACGTGCGTAACGCGATAACTCATGGTAAAAATATCCGATCCACTTGAAATTTTGTATATAGTTATATCCTGATAACGCGCTTCCCTGACTAGTTTTTGGAGTTCATTCGATATGTATAAGAGGGGAAACGGGGGGCTCATGCCCCTCCTCTTAATTGATATAAACGGGATTTTCATGCAGAATTAACAGTTTTCGTTCAAAGTTTAGATATAGGTTCATTCTGATGAGACGATTCCGTGACTGTTATTAGGTGTTCATTGAATAAGTATAAACAGGGAGAACAGGGGGCTCATGCCCCTCCCCTTAATTGATATAAATGGGATTTTCATGCAGAATTAACAGTTTTCGTTCAAAATTTAGATATAGGATCATTCTGAAGAGACGATTCTGTGATTGTTATTAGGTGTTCATTGAATAAGTATAAACAGGGGGAACGGGTGTTCTAATGCCCCTCCCCTTAATTTATATAAATGGGTTTTTCAAGCAGAATTGTCAGATTTCGTTCAAATCTCTGAATATTTTTGGAAGTTTAATGGTTAAGTATAAAAGAGGGGGATAACTCCTCTTAAATTATATAAATGTTAAATGGATTTTTATTAAGAATTATCCAATTTTCTTTGAATTTTGGATATAGATTTTTTATATGATAAAGCATGTCCTTGATAGTTTAGGAGTTTCAATGATTAAGTATAAAAAAGAGGAAAGGGGAGAGCTGTTTCCCCTTCTTAATTTTTTTTGAACGGAATTAACCCTTGAAAATATAAGGCTGTAATGTACAATTAGTATGCGTAGCTTGTGAGCTCAATGCCATCAGTTTAATTGGGCAATGTTCTTTTTATTTCAAGCCCCACCAGTGGCCGAGAGATTCTGACCTCAAACTGGTAGACGGTAGGTGCTGGGTTCGAACCCAATCGCGACCGTCGGCCTAACCGTTCGAAGTTTTCCGTGGTTTTCTTCGAACCTTGCGTAAATACGGGTTAGGTTCCCTTAGAAAGACCCCCACGGAGGGCAACCCACCCCATAGGGCCTATATCCCATAGCGTAGATAATTGGCCGACAAAAAATACACCAATACACACATCTTTTTATTTCAATGTTTCATTTAAAATATACGGAAACAGAAAGCTCTTTGAACCTTTTGGAGTTCTTCCAGATTTTGAAAATAAGAAATCATGGAAACACACTCGCTGCCCAGTAAGGATGCGTAATACGTTGCATGAAATATTAGCGCTCAGTAAAGTTATCGATGTTTTTCTACAAATTTCCGTGAATGGTAATCAGTTGTTACCGTAAAAATCTATTTTTTCTGAATAAAGAATAATTTTTGCCATTTTATTCGTAAAGCGTGCTGCAACTTTAAAAATTGTTCATATCGACTTGCAGATGGTGTCCTTCGATTTAGAATTTAAAATATCCATACGAAACGATACCCTATTTGTTTACTTAAAAAATATTGATCCCCCCCCCTCCCTCTCATGGTTAAAAAAACCTCTCCTTTTGCTTCTCAAAACAAAATAAACTTTATTTTGATGGTATTCCTCGTAAATTTATTTCTAGTGCTAAAATAAAGTTCATTCTAAATTTTGGTAACTAAACATCAGTTTTTTTTTTTTTTTTTTTTTTTTTTTTTTTAACTATTTTCTTTGTAATATACGTTGAACATGTAATCCATTATATCTAATTTTTAAACTTTTAAACTAGTATAGTAAAAGTTCTCCTCCATGTTTTTTAAACTTTTATCAAATTCCATTGAGATTTTCAATGCCATTCTTAGTGAGTTTTTCCATTCTGCTGCAATTTTTTTATATTCGTGAAAAAAGTTTTAAACTTTTAGTCCAATGTAATACATTTTGTACATCCGATTTTAGAATTTTTTTCAGTTTTTAGCCTTTGTTGCATTTTGCGGTGATATTTTGACATCCACAAAGGGATTTTGTTTGAAATTAACGTATTTCAAATTAACTACGATTTTTTGCATTATTTCGCTTTCCCTGCCTTTTTTTTTTTATTCGGAGGTGAAATTCTGTTAGAAGGCGTTAGCTTTCATTGTAGTAAATTTTGTCTAATGCTATTTTTAAAAGGTTTTTTTATTTCCTTATTCGATTTTTCGACATTAGTAAACGAAAATGCATTTAATATTTAAGATTAATATAAAAAATTTTCTTTTCAATAAAGTTTAATTACAAAGAGCGATTTTTGGAATTTTTCGGCTATTTCGCTGCATTTTTTTTTTAATTTTAAATTTTTTTTAATGTTATTTTATTTATTTTATTTTATTTTACCGTCTTTTAGGAAGACATATTCAATTTTGTTCTGTAATTTTTTAAAACTATTTTCAGATGATTTTTATCAGTTTTCCGAGTTTCACGGCGATTTTTTGATTTTCTTGAAAGGAATTCTATGCAAAAAAATTTTGCTAAATATGTATTGAAATTTGTTTATCCTGATTTTTGAATATTTATAAGATTCCATTTTCAACTCGATTGTTAGCGACTATTATTATTATTATTATTATTATTATTATTATTATTATTATTATTATTATTATTATTATTATTATTATTATTATTATTATTATTATTATTATTATTATTATTATTATTTATAATTTTTTTCATTTACTTTGTGTTCTGCTGCGAGTTTTTGGCATTCGTTACACAAACTTCCTTTTTCAAAATTTCAGCTTAAGGGTGTATTCCGATCAAAACCGCTTATTTTCATATTTATTTTTGCTCTTAAAGACACCAAACTTTCAAGATCGCTTATTTAAAAACTACATAACGTGCCGTGTTTGCCGATTTTTTGGTAATTTATGAAAATATTGCAAAAAATGCTGTCAAAATTGTCGATTTGGATAGCAATTTCCGAACCTGGAGATCTGGGAACGAAAAAAATGATCGAACTGAGAAATTAATTGTTTATAAATCAAATTCTAATTAATTTAGCGAAAAATTACATCAAGCGGCATCTTATACATCACTTCAAAAATCAGCCCAGCAAGTTTCATGTTTCTACTTTTAAAAATGAGTCTGAAAATGTATCGAAAAATTTCGAGCTCTTGAAGGTGGAAAATCATTTTATGGAATATACCTTTAAATATAAGAAATTCTGTACTCCGCGATTTTTAAAGTGTCGGCGATTTTCAATGCAATATCTAGTATTTTATTTTACGGTGCGTGATTTTTTGAAATTCATAAAGGGGACTACTTTTCAAACATTTAGCCTAAAATTATATTAAAGTGTCCTGGAGTAACAACGCCACGTTAAGGTTCTACCGATTTTCACGGCTTAAATTAAGTGTTTCCTTTCAAACAAATATAGGATTTGATGTTGTAACTTATTAACTATGTAATATGTGTTCATAAAAGGTATTGGCGTAATTTCTTGACCAATGCTACTTGGATTACATGCAAACGAATTATAAAATATTATAGAATAATGGCATATAAATTGTCCAATTCTAAAGATAAAAACACAACAGCCTAGAAATTGTTAAATTTCTCTTACTTAACATTAATTGTGATATTGGGAAGCAGTAATAATCATTTGATATTTCATTCTTCTCCCATGAAAAAATAGCAGCACTTAGAGCGTACAAATTTCTCTTTGTTCTTTTGGTTTTCAACAATGACAACAATGCTCTCTCATGCACAAAATAAAAAGTAAACCCTCTTCGTAGCACTGAAAAGAATCAATCAGAGTAAAAATCCCAGTGGATGACGTTATTACTCCAATATGCTTATTTCGTAGTAAATAACTTCAAACTACCTCGTGAACACACCCAAAAGTTTCCACAACATTTTGAAAGTACGTGAAATACACAACAAATTTATGTAATAAACAAAATATTTCCTAATAAATGTGCAATCTTCATAACAAAGAACTTACTTCGCAAATTTTGCATCAGACGTTGACTCTTACGTGTTCTTTTTAGCGATAACGTTTAGAAATTGAATTAATTAACTTTTACGGGTACTTGTAATTCAAATGTCTGAGAGCCTTTCTGCGCAGAATCCGTAGGATTTCTCCATATTTAGGCGTAATATTAGAACTTGACCTTATTATTCCAGGGCAGTTTACATTTTAACTTCCGCTATTTGTAATATTTTTTCTTTTTTTTTTCTTTCTTTTTTTTCAATTTTTTGGGTTTTGCGCCAAATTTTTTTACATTTAGGAAATAATTTCTGTTAGAATATTTTACCCCACTATAGTAAAGTTGGTCCTCTGCTATGTTTGACGATTTTTGTGTCTCCGGCAATTTTCCCATATATTAATAATATAAATCAGTTTTTAATATTTTAGCCCGATGTAGTAAATTTTGCTCTTTTTTCAATAAAGTTTATTAAGAATCCACAAGCTATTTTTAAATTCTTTTAGTAATTTTTGGATTTTCTCCTGTTTCGCAGCGATTCTTTTATCCTATATCTTCGTAAATAACTCCGTTTCAAACTTTTTAGAATAATACAACAAATTTTGTCCCCCTCATTTTTTTAATTTTTCAAATTCGGATAACAAATATTTAAGCCCATTGGAGTAAATTTTGTCCTCAGCAATTTTATTTTCTTAATTTCGCAGCGTATTTTTTAAATTCGTATTCCTAAAAAAAGTTAGGTTTCAATATTTTTACTAATGTTGTAAGTTTTGCTCAGTGAGTTTTATTTTCAATATTTTATAGATTTTTAAAGTTATTTACAACGCGATTCTTAGCATATTTTTGTGCAATGCTTTTTTTTTATTTTTATTATTATTTTTATTATTATTTTTATTATTATTATTTTTTTTTTTTTTACATTTGTAAAAAATAATTCAGTTTCAAAATTTTAGCCTAATCGAAGTATATTTTATAAAACGTGATTTTCAATGCGGTCTGGTTTTGAATTCAATTTTTAACTTTCTTTTGCGAATGTGTTTTTTAACGTTATTTATTTTATTTATTATTTTTTTTTAACATTTAGAAACGAATATCTGTTTTGTGTTATTGATAGTAAGGTTTAGTCCACTGTTGTAAATTTTGTCAAACTTTGTTACATTTTTCAACATAATACATTAAATTTATTTTTCTGCGATTTTTGAATTTTTCGCGACTTTTAATGCAATTTTCAATATGAGTTTTTGACATTCGTAAAAGGCTGTAGTAAAATTTGTCTTTCTGGAATTTTTTTTAATCCTTAGTGACTTTTACTGCTTTTTTTCCGATGCAATTTATTTACTGCTTTTTTTTCGATGCAATTTATTTACTGCTTTTTTTCGATGCAATTTATGTGTCCTCTTTTAAGTTAAATTTAATTGAAATTCGCTTAGCAATTTTAGAATTTTTTTTAAATATTTTTTAATTTTTTTTCTTGCTTTGTGGCAATTTTTTGACTTCGCAAAGGAAATCCTGTTTTAATCTTAAATAAACTTTACTGTCTGCGATTTTTTTAATTTTAACGATTCTTTAATAAAATATACCATATTTAGTGCTCTTTTTTTGCCCCTCTCTCTCTTTTTTTGTTTCGCAATTCGCTACGATTTTTCCGTATCGTAAAAGAAATCCAGTTTCATTCTTCCAGTCCAATGCAGTACATTTTGTTCTCTACGCTTAATAAGGATTTATGGAACTTTTTTTTTTTTTTTTCAAATATTTGGCTATTTCTGCTGCAATTTCGTGTTTTGTGCTATGTTTTGATGGGGCCCGAAAACCCAGCGCCTATCAAGTCACGAATTAAGTATTTTAGCAAATGAAAATGTAATTGATTTCTACATTGATTAGAGGGATATAAAAAATGATTTTCATAGAAAAAATTCAAAGTAAATTTATTATTGAATTAAATATTTCATTGTTAATAGTTGTGTTTTTAAAAATGATATTGTTATTGTAAAATTAAATCTTCATATTAAATGTGTCAAATAAAATTGAAATGACAATGAAATTTTCTCTGCTTGTCATAATTTTTCTATTTAATATCAATAATATTTTGCGAAATTGGCTCTAATAAGGTTATTTATTTATTTATTTTTTATTGTTTCGCTTTATAGTATTGATTACGACATTATAATGTATGACTTTGCCAAACTAAATCAAGAGAAGTTATGCACTTCTTGAACTTTTGCCTTTTATTATTAATATTGTCAACATGCGATTTTGTTTTGTATAATACGAATTTAAAAAAGATAAATAACTTACGCTACATCATTATTTTTCTGTTTAAAATTCACACGCAAATTTTATAAGGAGTATGATTAATTTTAAATGCTTGGCATATTTTGTCTAAGTAATATTTATTTTAAAAGCATTCTTTACCTGTTGTAACAGGATTTTTTTTTCTAATTTTCATAACGTGGGGGGTTTTACGAAAGGAAAAACAAGGCAAGAGATTTTGAAGTGTTACTGTTATTCTTTATATAAGACTTTCCGGCTGTTTTTTAATACTAGTAAAATATGATAAATTAATTTAATTCCAAATTAGCTGTTATTATTTTTAAAACGATACAAGAAGTTAAATAAATAAATAACGCAGTTTGATTATTTTAAATTCGTTAAATGTAAATACATTTTATATTATATTTATGGAAATAAATTGTAGTTATTATATTAAGTTACTTAACTTTTAAAAGTTTGAGTAGTGGTAAAAAAAGATGACATCACAGGGGCGGCAAAATAAGGTTCGCCTCAGGCGGCGAAATGTCTAGCGCCGGCCCTGTATACAGTCTAATAATAAATACGAATCTGTTACTTATTAAACTATAAACAAAATAAATTGAAGTTATAGAAAAGTGATATTTATTTTTAAAAATAAAAATATCAATAAATTAAAAAAAATAATCAATAATAATAAATAAATAAATAAAATATAAATAAAAGATAAATAAAATAAATAATAAATAAATAAAATTTTTAAAAATAAAAATAAATAAATAAATAAAAGATAAATAAAAGATAAATAAAATAAATAATAAATAAATAAAATTTTTAAAAATAAAAATAAATAAATAAATAAAAGATAAATAAAAGATAAATAAAATAAATAATAAATAAATAAAATTTTTAAAAATAAAAATAAATAAATAAATAAAATAATAATAATTAATTTTTTTAATTATTAAAAAAGATATACAAGTTTTTTTCTGATCATTTTCTGTAATTTCATATGCATATAAAAAAGTTCATACTGTTTCAAATGCCATAATTGCATCAGACAGAGTTGGCACTGTGGGCTCAGCTTCATCGGCACGAATATTATCTTCTGCTTATTCCCCATTATTTTAATTTTTTGCATTATTACACATTTCTCTTCTATTTAGGACACAACATCTTGATCAATGGAAACATAATCCCATCCTTTGCTATATACAACCACTCGTCATCTGCGTTTTTGTCGCCATCAATACAAACAGCACAAATGAGTTATTTTAGGGTAAAAGAAGTAATTCCAGTTTGTATGTCTTAAGAATTCGCATGACTTTCAATTTCCTTTCGATGAGGAAAAAAAATGTACAGTGATGAATGCGGGAAAACGATTTATTGAAAAACGATCCTTACGGGTTTGGTTAACATTGTTTAAATATAATTTGTGCATCTTAGAAATAAAACTATCAATGCGGGAAAACGATGGATGCGGGAACAGTAGATCGGGGTATCACTTTATATTTAAAATTAAATTTGAATGTTGACAAAACACTCTAGGAATCAAAATAAAATAATAAAACAAAAAAATCCCTGCCGGCTTGGCCTACAGGCAAGGGTAATTTCGAAGTTAGTTATTAATTTCTTCATCAACAACGAAAATAAGATTAGAGATAAACTCAGTTCCATCATTAAGAATGAGCTCTTGGGACCTAAACCTTTTGTGAAAATTCTAATATACACGCTTACACTCAAAGCATAAATATAGAATAGATTTAAAAATGGCAAAAACAAAATCAAAAAACCTCAAAGTGTTAAAATATGCCAATATTATTATAATCTGATTTTTATCATGTTTCAAAACGTTTTTTGAAACTTACATGACGTCACATATTCGTTGTTTTTTATCTATTATTTTTTCATATGATGAAATAATTTTTTTACTTAAAAATTCGTCAAGCTATTTATTCCTTTTTCCGTTTTCATGGGGAAATCTTGCTATAGAAACGTTATGGCGTAGTATTGAATTTTTCTTAAATTGTTCAAACAATTTTATTTTCATTTTTTACGTGGAAAGGTTGCAATAGTAAAGTAATTGTTGTGGTAAGAATTGTATTATGTTTTTTTTTTCATTGCTGGCAACTACTAAAAATGTTTATTACTTACCCATCATACGTAGTATAGGGTAAATCTTGCAATCGTTTTTAAAATTGAAATTTTTTGACGGATTTACACATTTTAGACACTGGAGATTTCGAAAAAAAACTTTGCCGTCCGACTGTCTGTCTGTAAACGCTCTATATCCCAAACAAATTGAGATAGAGACTTGAAATTTTGCATGTACGTAGTATGTAAGAATGAGACGAAGCCTATTTAATATCAGTAGCCTCGATTATCCGGAACTATAGGAGTGATTGTAAAAGGCAATAAAATAACACAAGTTTTCAAAAAGAACGATAGTTGATCGAATTATTAGTTGTCGAGATATCTGTAATCCTGTTTTCCACATTCTTCGATTTTTCCTGCCCCTGTATTCCATTCAAATTTCAATTAAAAATATATTTTAGTTGGAAATGAGACGCTTAATCCGACGCAATAAACTGTTAGTTAATAAGATTATTATTTTTGGAGTTATAAGGATGTTTCTTTTTCGCAATTCAGTACTACTTGAGTAGTTTGGCGTGTTGTATAATTTATCGAAATAGATTCATCAGCAACTCATTAATAGAGCATTACTATGCATAATAAAAATATTTAAATACACGTTTAAATTTTGTTTTGGAATTGCAATGCATTTTATAAATAATTTACACATGTTTTATTTTCATATAATATATGAGGACCCCAGAAGCCAAGGGGTATAAGTGACAAAATTGGAAAAAATAAACTAAATACACAGGCGACCTAAAAATATGCTTTTTTCATTTCAGGTAAAGAAATATAAGTGATTTTCTTATTATTTGCTGAGTTATAGAGGCAAACCACTTTTTTCGAAAAACAAACAATATTGATTAATTATACATTTAAAGAAAATTGTACTTTATTTTTTAACAGTTATTGAAATAAGAGTTCAAAGACCAGAATGCAACAAGGAGAAATTTCCTATTTCAATTCACTCAATTGTTATTGATGTTCCAATTTAACATCAATTATCTTTAAACTCAATTTACTCGAAATCGAAATTTTGTCACTTGTACCCCTTGGCTTCTGGGGTCCTCATATATTATATATGCATATATTTGATGGGTAAGTATTACGGTGGCCTTCAACGACTAGATTTTTTCTGTCATTGTTATGTAAGAGTTATACATATATGTATACATATATGCAGTGGCGTCATATGGGCCCGTGGGGCGCGAGCCACCCAATAATTTATATTTCCATCCACCTTTTATTAATTGACCCTACCCAATATTTTTTTATTTGTTTAAAATTTTTTTGAGCTCATCCAATATTTTTCAAAAGTTGGCGCCACTGTATATACGTAAACTTTTTAGATGGGAGCGATTTTCATATATGAAAAATTATGAAGAAATTTTTCAAAAGCCGTACCATGGTAACGACTGTAATAGGTAGTATTTCTTACGAAATCTACCTAATAATTAAAACAATATAACAAATTAAATAATTATATAAAGCAACCAATTGAACATTAAGAAAAAACCCTTTTTGTCTTATAATTATATTCTCCAGAAATTTTATTGGATACACATAAGTAATTTATTTTCTGTTTAAAAAATTTTAACTATCCTAAAGCGTCTGTAAAAATGTCCTTAGTATTGCTTACTTTGATCAGAGTTCATTTCGAAACCCGATGGCCGTGACAACTTTGACCTTAACACTTCCAATCTAAAGTAACAGATAAGTGGGGTTTTCCTATATCTTGAAAACTAGAAAAAAAAATCACTCTGTTGAAATTTCTAACGCCTACAAGCACGGCAAGGTGCATCCCGATAGAAGAAAATATATTTAACAAAATTGTTGGTTTTGTTCAGAAATAATTTCAATTTTCGCAGTTATTTGCAGAAGAATTTTGATCATAACTCTGCCGAAGAAATGTAATATTTTTTCTTCGAATTTAGAAAAAAAATCAAACGATCATACCGCATTAAGTACCTATGAATGTTAAAAATAAAAAATGTTGTTATAATAATATATGTAGGAAGCTACTTTGGTATGTATAAGCTACTATGGTGTGTCTAGGGAACAAATATGGTCCAGGCGGTTTTTTAACTAAAATCTTGACTATTTTAATGTTTAAACTTTCTTGGCTATATATACACATACATATAAACTGCTGTTCAATTATTTTACATTTTTGTGTGATGTGAACTGTACAAAACAGGCCGTCTGCATATCAAAGTTTGTTAGAGTCAGTAGTATCTTGCCGGACATATTACGACTATCTGGTCCATCTGTCTTGGTTTTTCACTCCGAGATATTCGGGAAGCTTTTTTCAGACCGTTTGTCAGCAGCCGACTCCAGTTAGCATCTGCTCCAATTCTGAAAAAAAAAGAAAATCATTTATTTCATCAAAATTTCCGTTGTTCGCGGGTTTGAACCAATCTTCCAGAGCCTCATTATAGAATTTGCTTAGTGCAGAGTTCAATCCTTGTTGCTATAGGCACCTTTGTTGATAGATCCAACATATATATATCTCATCAGTTTTCTAGAATGAAATAAATTATTCATAATTAAAAAATATATATAATAGATTATCTGATTATTAGTCAAGAATATTTAAGGTATGTGTTCGACGCAATTTTTTGCAAAACTTTCCGCAAAAAGATTACATTCACGTTAATTTTATTTAGTTTAAATAAACATTAATAATTCCTTTAGAATTATAAATATATATACATAGATATATATGTATCCCTATGAATCAACAGCCTGTTAAATGTGTATGGAAATTAAAAGAAATTTTTTAAAAACTTGGAATATTCTCTCTGAAAAATAAATAAATTTATTAGCATACATATATATATTAGTAAAGTATACTATAAGCTTTTAGCTAGACATTTGCTACAAGTTAAATAGTATTTTAGTAAACAAAAGTTTAGAGCTGATGGAAATACCAATTTAAGGTTTTCAACAGTTTTGAAATGTTGTTATTCAAATGACACAAAACAATTTTGAAAATATTCATTCAATTAAAATCCTTTTACTAGATGCACTAGGCAACAATATATAGACAAAACTCATAAGGTTTTATGAAGTATGATAGTAATATATTTAGTTATCGTTTTTGAAGAAAATTAATTTTGTGTAAAAATAAATTTTGAGAAAAATACATTTAAATTTGTATTTAGAATATTTTAGCTATAAACTGACTATAACTTCTGTTTTAAAAATGGTAGTTTTAGAATAGTACAGAAATTATACTTTCATATGAAAAAAAAAAAAAAAGATTTGATAACTTTTGTAAAAGGGTTCATTTCCAACATCGTCAGATATATTTAAAGGATCTCAAGACTAACATATATATATATATATATATATATTTTAGGTGTAAACTTTTATTTTTCCAAATCCTTATATCATTCACACTAGCTAACCAAATACATTAATTAGAGTTTAAAGAATATTTCATTGTCTGAAACAAAACGAATCTTTTGCGTACTATTCAATTCTTATTCCTATGACAATAGGCTAAGGAAGAGTTTTTGGATATGTTTATAAAATACTATATTATAACAAGATTTAACAGAAACTAGAACTTTCTAATACTTTTTGCTCTTTATTATGCACGATCTTTTCAGGAAAATAACTTTTACTTTAAATTCAAAGAGTGAAATGTATGTTTAAAATAAAAAAAAATCGCAAATGATCCTAGAGAATTAGGTAAATGTTTATTATTATTATTATGACTATAAGCTTAAACATTAATGAAGTCATATAGTAAATGCTTAGACACATACTAGTATTACTTTATGTAAACAACAACAAAAATTATTTATTAAAGTAAAATAATATAAAATTAAAAGACATGTTCTATTAACAGTATGCTAGACCAGGAAGGGTTAAATAATCACTTTCAAGTGAAAAGTTTTTGGAAAAAAAAAAGTAGTTCTTATTTTCAAGCACATTTTAACAGAATAAATTGATCATAAAAATTATTTAAAAAAAATTACATATAATTTCTTTAATAAGAAAAGTCTCGGGCCCTGATCAAAAAAAAAAAAAAAAAAAAAAAAAAAAAAATTCCCCGCTACATGCTAGGCGCTTTTTTCCTTGCTAAGAAGTAGTTTTTGCCTTGTTCATTGAAGACATTAAATTGAGATTTCGTAGTTGCTTTGTTTAATAACTATCATACATACTTACATTATTTTAGGTTAACATTATTTATGGTATTGAGTCTCTATATAACGAAATCCATCATTCCGTCAAAAAATTCGTTATATAGAAAAATTCGTTGAATAGAGAACGGCAATTTTTTTTTCATTTAATGATTAAATTTTGAAACAGAATTGTTCTTGAGGTGTTTAATTAAGTTTTTGAAATATTTAATTGAATTTTTGCAGAATCTAAAACATTTTCGCCACTTCCTTTTTTTTCAGTATTATATTGATTGTTTTCAAAATTATTCACTTTATCACAGAGATTTATACTTTTTCTAGAAGCGATTTTATACAGATGCAGTAGAAGATAACACCAACATAGAAGACATTTAGTCACAATTATTCGTTCAAAAGATCTCTCCCTACAAATACTTTTATCTTTTGGGATGCTTTGCGATAATTGCAAATCGCTCCAGTAGAAAGCAAATGTTTTAATATTTTCCAAGAACGCATTCTCAACTTGGCTAAAAAAAGTCATGTGTAACCATGCAAAAAGGATGCTTTTCTTAAAAAGAGGGTAAATGTCTTTTTTTTTTTTTTTTTTTTTTTTTTTTTTGTTTGTTTGTTTGTTTGTTTGTTTGTTTGTTTGTTTTTGACGCAAGGAATAAAATAGAGGAATATAGCTATGAAATATAAACCAAAAATCAACGAAAAAAATGTATTCTAAAAATAATTTGAAGTGTTTTCTGAACCTATAAAAGAACTTTTTAGAAAAAAATAATTCGTTAAATGGAGATACATATTTCGCTATATGGAGATTATTTTTAATGTAGTCATGAAAAAATTGACCGTTCCTACAAAAAATTCGTTAAATAGAGAAATTCGCTGGATAGAGTTTCGTTATAGAGAGACTTGACTGTATTTCATTAATTTTTGTAGCATCCGAGAAAAGTTTTAGTTTTTCGTCATTGGTTTTTCTGCTTTTAAATTTTTAATTTTTAAGTATATGCCGTTATCGACTTGGCCAAACAAGAGATTTGCACGGACTCAGGCCTGGCGTACCCAGAAAGCGCAGCTTGGTCCGCGGGCCGACCCAGCAAAAAAAAAAAAAAAAAGAATGGACAATATAGGCCGCAATAATAAAAACATTTAGAGGGCCTGTCGGCTCGATATAAAGGTTTATGCAAAAACGACAAAATATGAGATGTTTTCAATGAAAACAGCTTTAACGAGAATAAGTATAAATGTGCGTCACGATCTGATATTTGTTTGACAACATTAATACAGAATTGTAACTTCTTCAGTGTAAGGATCGTCCTCGAACAGTTACATTGTGTTTGATCCGACCTTAATAATTTTTTAGCAGATTCGTGCCTGGCTGATATCAGGCTTAGATTGTTTTTCTACTTCGTCGATCTTGGCCGGAAATGTACTTAATTGTTCTCTAGATGTAGGACAGACAATATGTTTTGTAAAAATATTAACAGCAATAATAAACTTCTGTTAATATAATCTTTGGAAATATACCTTAGGATGGTTCTTTCTGTCAAATTTTTAATTCTAAAGGTATAAAAATGATAAGCCTGACTATTGAGAGGATTTGGAATCAAATGGCGTTTTTCATACATTATTTGCCGAGATATAAGAGATTCTTATCACGTGGCTGCAGATTTTTCTCCCTTCTTATGCTGTCAATTTTTAGAAATTTAATTCAAAACGTTAACGAAAGTGTTTGCTAAAAAGTATATTGCTTTTATCAAAAAATGGGTTAAAACATTCAATTACATAGTTTCTGAATAAGAACACCTGTTAATCTTATGCGTTTCCGAAAAGAAATGAATTTAGAAATGTATCAGATTGTAGCTCTTTTGGGTTTGAAAAAATCTTTAATAAATGATATACAATTATTTTTATAAATCCTCTTTTTGTTATACATCTTCAAAAATTAAGATATTTTAAACTTTCTTTTTTTTCTTTTATTCTAAAGTATATTATTTTTTCAACGAATCTTTATTTGAATGCTGAAAGTATAAGAATCTCAGTAATAATTAATGTTACTATTGTGTATTTTCTGTAAAATATACTGCAAAATTATCCCATAAATACGTATGCAGTATTATTAAAAGAAATCTTAATTATATGTTAAAAAGCGGAATTTTTTCGAAATAGTTCAAATTGTGGCGGGCCTGTTTCCATTCATTTCTGTATTGACCGGGCCTAGAACTGTAAAAACATAAATGGGCCGAGGTAGGGACGTACTTTTCATTTTTACACCAGGTCGGGTCGGGCCAAAATAATTTGCTTTCGGGCCGGGCCCGAGTCTAGAAATTGCGGCTCGTGCAAATATCTAGGCCAAACCTTACAACTTATTGATTATATATACTTAATCTTCTAAAAAATTAGTTAATAGAATTTATTATCTCGCATAGCAAACCTGCTGTTTCATTTTCATCACAATTCGTAATAAATCATGCTTATTTTTTATAATGATGTAAATGAATTATACAAGACAATAAAAGATAATTAATGCTTATTTCTCTTTAAAAAATAATTGTTTATTTCCTAACGGTGAATGATTAATAAGATTTGTGCAACTATTGACCTCATAGTTCGATTCGATGAACAAATGATTCGATCAACACACACACACACACACACACATATATATATATATATATATATTTACAAATAAATATATTTTTAGAAGATTAAAATAAAACTATAACTGTTATTACAGATTCAAACGTAAATTTGTAAATGGTCGTACTTAAATTAGACGAAGTCTTCATTAATGCCAATGATATCTACATAAAAAAATAATTCAACTTATTTTAACTATTTATGAAAGTTTTAAAAATAATAATTAACAATGTCATTCTGTACTTCCTGTTATAAATCACTTTACTTACGAATATTAAATGAAACACATATTAAAAACAATTGCAGTGATGTTTTCATTTAATATATATGTAAATCATAAATTTAATGGTATTATGTTTGTTTTTTTCTAGTACAAAATTCATTTACGGTTTTCGAACAATTCTTAAAATATACAAACTACATATGGCTACATTGTCTAAAAATCGACGAATATATCAAAAATAAACTAATTAGTTAATAGAATTTATTATCTCGCATAGCAAACCTGCTGTTTGATTTTCATCACAATTCGTAATAAATCATGCTTATTTTTTATAATGATGTAAATGAATTCATACAAGACAGTAAAAGATAATTAATGCTATTTCTGTTTAAAAAATAATTGTTTATTTCCGAACGGTGAATGATTAATAAGATTTGTGCAACTATTGACCTCATAGTTCGATTCGATAAACAAATGATTCGATCAGCACCATACGTAAACGTCCAAGCTCTAAATAATACCTGACAGAGAGCTCAGCAAACAGAACAAAATATTTAACATTATGACACTTCAGTTTTCCAACATGCATCTTCGCAATACTGAAAAAGTTGTTGAGCAAATTAAAACAAATAGCTCTGAGAACATTTTATCTTAAAATGTTTGACATTAATGCAATATACCATGTATATAATTATTTAGCAACACTGTAGTTTATTCTTTTTTTTTTTTTTTTTTTTTTTTTTTTTTTTTTAGGTATTTGGAAACTAGTTTTCGTCCTCGGTAGAAAATTAGGAAATCTGAAGTGTAGCTGAATGTTTTCACTAGTTGAATTCCGAAACTTTATCTAACTCATTTTATTCGTTTTCTGATTGGTCTATGTTTAATTTCCAAAAATAAAATACTTCTGTTTTTTATTTAATTCGTTTCCTGATTGGTCCATGCTTAATGTCTAGAAATGAATTACTTCTGTTACCACAATGACAAAAAAAGTATTAAAAACTACAAAAAAGTTTAGGTAAAAAATTTAGATAAAAAAAATTCAAACAAGTTGCATTTAAAGTTTTTTTTTCTTTGAATACGACGATGTAAAAATTAAAAATGTGCGATGATTAGAAATATAAAAATTTACAGTATCAAAAATTGTTAAACTGAAATTCCATTTCACATTTGTTTATTACTGGCCCAGGAATATTAGCTTGATTCTGAATTCAAAATGTCCAGGCATATTAATATGACCCTGTTAATACTTAAGCTACGTTTTGATCATCATAAAAATGATGTTATTACTGTTTTTTTTTTTTTTTTTTTTTTTTTTTTTTTTCAAAATATAGAAATCATTTATAAGTTTAAAATTATAGTCTTTGAAAATATACCATTTTCCAAATAGTCGTTGTAATTTGTTAAATTTAAAAAAAATTATTTTCATTTTCCTCCAAACGTCTTTTTCCTTCAAACGCATAGATATCTTTAAAAACTTAAAAAATTGACTTTTCTATAAAATGCTGAATTTTTACAAGCATAAATCTTATTATTATTCTTTTAATGAAATAACAGCGCTATTAAACTTTAAAATTTCTATATCTAAAATTCTTCTAAATCCTATCTAAAATTATTTTTTGTTCTTTTGATAGAAATGTTTGTAAATTTGAAAAAGTACATTTTAGATTTAAATATTTACTTCAAAAATATACGTAGCCACAGTAAACTTTAAAAATAAATAAATAAAGATAAAAAAACAAAAATAAAATAAATAAATAAAGATAAAAAATAAAAATAAAATAAATTAATAAAGATAAAAATAAAATAAAATAATATTTTTTCCCTCTAAACGCATTTGTATGTAACTAATTTTAAAAACTTAGAAAATTGCCTTTTCTTTAAAATAATTAATTTTTACAAACAAAAATCTTAATTTTTAGAAAACGTAAATAAGTAGCATGATTAACCATAGAAAAAGTGAAACCTGATTTGAAATATATTAACTATTTAAAATGCTTAATATCATTAAAAAATAAATAAATAAAGGTAAGTAGAATAAATAAATAAAAAAAATCTCTCTTATTTTTTCTAACCATCTTTGTATATAGTTATCTTTGAAAACTCAAAAGATTGTCTTTTCTTTAAAATGATTAAATTTTACAAACAGAAATCTTAATTTTTTTAATGCAATAATAACATTAGTATATATTCATCTTATTCTAATACATTTTGAGAAAATAAAGCCTTGTTCGAAATTCATTTACTATTTAAGATGCTTGTGTAATAAAATAATAATTATAATAAAGATAAAAAACAAAAATAAAATAAATAAATAAAATTTTTCTATCCCCCCCCCTCCAAACTCTTTTGTATATAACCATCTTTTTGTTTTTTCTCTAAAATAATTAATTTTTAAAAGCATAAATCTTAATTTTTTTAGAAAGGAAATAAATAGCATTATTAACCATTCATCTTAATGGTCAGTAGAAAATAAAAAAAAAAATATTGCGGCTACGCTTATGTTAGGAAAGTATATTTAAATCTAAAGCGCACATTTTAAAAATTACTAACCTTGTTATCGAAAGCGTAAGGATAATTTCAGATAGGATTCTACAGAAATTTAAAAGTATCTGATATAAAAAAATTAAAACAAATTGCTATATCTTTCGAATGAATATATTAAAAAAAACCAAAATTCAAAGAAAATTATTAAAGTAGCAAAGTTACTCTAACAACAGCGAAAATTATAGTTATATATAATTATTATTATTTAGTTATAGTTAGTATCATTCTATTTATTTTATTTATTCATCTTTTCTTTTAATCTCTTTCTCTTTTTTCATACTTCTGTATACATTGTAATTTAAATGCAAAACTATTTACATTTCTTTTTATTGTTTTTGTTATACAAATGGTGATACGCATGGTAAGCATTCATTTTTTCTTAACATATTTCATTTTGTCGAATATTTAAACCTCTAGAAACGAGTGACTGGTATGCTCTTTCAGATAGACCCAGGTTTTTAGCACCAGTTTTGGCGAGTTGGCGAAAACGAGAATATTCAGCTAGCTGTATCGCCAAACATCACTCCTCGCATCGTCTTGTTTTTTGTATTAATCTGAAAATAAAATTTCAATCTTGCGTAAATAAGAGGAATATCTTCAATCATGTGTTCGACTTTAGATGAAAAGAAATCTTTTTCGGAAGAAATTGTCTTAGGAACAAATATTTGCAGAAAGGATGAGGCCGAATATTTTAAGAAAAAAATCTCTGCAAAAAATATAAAAATGTAAAGTATTAAAAGACAAAAAAAAAAAAAAAAAAACATGAAAAGCACAAAAAGTTAATCCGGATTTTTTTGTAATTTTTTTATTCTAATTTTTTTCTTTTCTTTTTTTTATGGTAAGCTATTTATTTGTTATTTAAAAATCAATAGATATAGAGAAAAATAGCAAACTTTATTACTGCTATGAATAAGCTAAAGAATAGTGAACATATATATATATTCAAATATATATATATATATATATTCATATATATATATATATATATATATATATATTCAAATGAAAATTGCACATTTTGTATTGTGTGTAGAATAAGGAAAAAAGGGGGTTGGGGGTATTCCATTGGAGAAAAGAATTAAGATGATTTATTAAAATGCACTATATGGCCTGAGGTGACCGGCCACTTGCGATTTCAGACGTTTTGTTAAATATCTAGAAAAATACATGAGAATTTATCCTGAAACTGTAAGTGTGTAAACGTAATAGTATAGGTCATACATTTCCGCAAAGATTTCTGCAAAACCTGACAGGGGACCATTAATAAATTAAAAAAGGAACGAATATCTTTTTTGCATTAACTCTGTCAAAACTAATGTAGCAAAAGCGTTCGAACGACATATTGTTATTAAGTGGCTTTTGGTAATAAACTGTGTTCATTTTTATCCCGATACCATGTACACTCGAAGAGAAATTAAGGTTTTTATAAAAATAGTCCCAAATTCTTTCAAGTTTTTTGCTTATAATTTACAGAGTTTTTAATATTAAAAAAAATTATTTTCCGAAAATATAACAAAAACATTCTGCACAAAATTTTGAAATCAGAATTTAAAAATAATAAAAATTGCAGGAAAAATGAGTAGGTTTACTAAATAGACACAGTAGACGTTCAGACACAGTAGACTATAAAACATGCTAATTTCATCAAGCGTTTAAAAGATTATAGAAAATCAAATAATAATTTAAAAAAAAAAATCATTAGCGATCTTTTTGTAAATGGGTTTCCTTTCATTCTCCTTTGATTGAGGATTAATTTGATTTAATATTTTCTTTCACTTCTAAAACTCATGTGTAAATATAGTTTTATGACATAATTACACTATTGTCTTGATTTTTACGTGCCACTATTTAATTGTAATTTGTAAGGTGTTTTTTTTTATCTGTTTTAAACAGCAACGTGTAAATATATTTTTCTAATTTGAAAGAAATATTATTGATTGTGCTGTTTTTACAAGTTGGCAACAACTTAAAATAATAACCTTTTCTAAAATATGTGAAAAATATTGCACGAAATGCTGAAATTTTGAATTTAAAATGGAGATTAAACGTCAAAAAATTAGTCATATTAAAAAAATAATTGTAGTCTGCACACCGAGAATTTCTAATATATAAAATGATCTAAAAGTGATTAAATTAATTTTTGCTCTTACGAAACTTTCTTAATGAAATGATTTCGACCAAATTTAACATTAAATATTTCTTTAAATAATTATTTGTTTAAAAAATTGTCTGCATTGGAGTACATCAAATGTTTCGCTATAATACTACTTCTTTCCATATTTTTGTGTATATTTTGGGACCCCCCCGGTCCCAAAAAAATCAATGTCAGCGGCGGTGACAGTGTTGATTGTTTCTTTTGAGAATAGAGATTTACAAAAAAATACAGATTAATTAACCAAAAATACTCTTATGAAGATATCACAATTCTCTTAAAAGCAATGTATTTAAATGCATATAAAGATCATCTGTAAATGGAGAAGTTTTTGTTGTTGAAAATGTTTCATATAACTTTTTTTTTCTTTAAGAAGAGCTATAACTATGTAAATAAAACTACCCATTTTTGATAATAATTATCTTCAACTGTTTTGCATACGCCTTCTAAATTTGGTCGAGCTAAATTAAATATTGTGGAAAGAAATCTAAACTTTTATTAATAGACAAATTAATTATTTTTTATTTAATTTCCTTAAAAGGTGCTTAAATGAACCGTCATTGCATAAAGGGTTAATTGACAGCTTTTGAACGCAAACACTAACTACTTTAAAAGACATTGACTCACAGAAAGAGACGAGGAAGTTTATATTTCTAAATTGGGATACCACTGATAGCACGAAAATTAATTTCCTGTCCTGCATCTCGTGAATAACAGAAAATAAACTTATGAGCTATTAAAAAATAGTGATTGTTTTTGAATACTGGAGGTTACCAATGACAACTGACGATAAAAATAAACATTCTGTGCCGGTAAATATCTGTTATCATTTAATTTATAAAATAAACAGATTTTTTTTTCTTTTCTAAACCTTTATTAGGAAGATCTTTGCATAGGTCTACTAAGAAAATTTTGAAAAAAAATACAGAATTTTCTTCTCGTGAGGATATATAAGTTAAAAAAATCGGCGGAACCTCAATCAACCGTCCGTAAATAAACAATAAAAATTTCGAGTCCATTTAAATTTATTATACATTTTAACATTATCTACAACTTTTACATCTACAAGTTTTCATACGAAAAACTCTTCAGCAAAAGCAAATTAAACAATATTAATGGCTGAGGAAAAAATACCATATTAACATGTTTCTTATGAAACCAGCTTTTACAGAAAAGTTAAATTAAAAACTCGCCAAAAGGATCCGGATAAAAGTGTTAAACTGGGTTTATCTCTTATCTTGATTTAGTTTTTGTTCATGAAATCAGTACTTAAATTCGAAAACTACCACCGCCCGTAAACTGAGCCAGTATTATTATTATTATTATTATTATTTTTTTTACATTGATTTTAATATTTTACAAGCATCTCTCAAAAAAAGAATTGTTGGATTTTAATTTCGGGGGACTGGCCCTTCTGACCCATATCTCTCGTGTAAATAATTAGCCGTCATCAACAACTTTCAATATACAGGGTGGTTAGTAATTAACGTGAGGTGTTCAGAGCCCTCTAGCGAGTAAAGTATTGGACGAAACGTAACCAAATTTCTTGAGCATGCATAGTACACCATGGGATTTCGAATTCTTAAAAATAAATTAATTAAATTAAAAATTAAAAAATCGTCACTAGTTAAATTTTAGAGCTTTTTACCGACTAAAATGCATTAATTTGCATAAAATCAGTTTTGTGTAGCGATCATGAGTACAAAATGAAAGGTTGGGAGAGTTTTCATCACTATCAACTCTCACCATACGAAAACCATGCTTTCTAGTCAAGCTGTGTTATCAGCAGAATGAGAATTGCAATACTGCTCTTCCTGAATTTCGCCGATTAAAGAATTTTTGAAAAGGACCGATGAGCATAACAAATTTACAAAAGATGATTCATTGATTTGAAACTACGCCGCAACAAGGCCTAAGACGCAAAGTGACTAGTCAATAACAAGTTGACGAAGTTGTAACTGCTGTTGTCGAACAAGAGATGAAAAATGTACAGGGTACCATCAGCGCTTAGACAGTATCTCAGCAGAATAAAATTGATCTGTACAGTATTTTTTGCATTTGATTATTCAACATTTACACTAATACACTTCTAAGGCGCCAAAATTGCCCCAGCGGCGATTTTTTATTTATTTTTTTTCTTTGACTAGCAAAGCGCGATTTCGTAAGGTGAGAACCATCACAAAGCAATTGGTCTGAGAATGATGACAACTCTCCCAGCCTTTTCTTTTATACTCCTGATCGCTACACAGAACGGATTTTATGCAAATTAATGCATTTTAGTCGGTAAACATTGCTAAAATTGCCCCTAGTGGCATTTTTTTTTTTTTTTTTTTTTTTTTTTTTTTTTTTTGCTTATTTTATTTTATTTTATTATTATTATTTTTTTTTTAAGAATTCGAAATTCCATGGTCACTATGTATGCTGATCAAATTTGGTTATGTTTCGCCCAAAACTTTACTCGCTAGAGGCCTCTGAATACCTCACGTTAATTACTAACCACCATGTACATATATCTTAGCTGAAATACACAAAGATAACGTAAGATGTTATCTCTAAATCTAAATTTACACTCACAAATCTTATCAAAAAAAGCGGGGGGCTATTTTTTTTTTTTTTTTTCTTTTTCATGTAGCTATAGATTTTTTTTTTTTTTTTCTTGGAATCCTATTTCACGTGCTAGCTCATTTTCAAGATCATGCGTGCATTTCGGTTTTTAGTGTAATCATTTTCGATAGTATTAAAAACCACTTCGGTTTGTCATCATCTAATATCAATAAACAAATTCAAAATATTTAATATTCTTGGAAGAAAAATATTATATTTAGAGGAAATCTGCCAACCTTGAAATTTGTCGGAATAACATATCTGATTATCTGTTTTTTAGACAAAGTTTGAAAAAATAATGAGTTTACACATCTATTTCAGATATGAGATCAGATCTAATTCAAACTCAGAGATTTAAAAGGAAAGATTAAAATAAATTTCTGATTTTTTTTTTCAAAAATGCATGCTTTTATTTACTTCTTTTAGTAATATTTATATTAGCAGAAGTATAGTGATTTAACCTATTCAGGAACAAAATACTTCGATTGCTAAAATGTTGAAACAATTGAAAGACACCAAAATTTAATAAGACATTTATTGGAAAACTTGTAAATGCTATTTTTTTATGTACATTATAAAAACAAGATTTTATTCCTTAATTTTGATATAATTGTGGTTTATCGGCATTAATGTTAAAGAGTACAGATAATGTACCATCAACCTTCAAATAATTGAAACAGTTATCTATATTATAAAGGCCAAACGTTATCTGTGCGTAACGCATATGTCATTTTGCGAATGGCAACACTTTCCGTTGAAATTTTGCTTTTGCAGTTTTCACTACTGCAAATTTTTAAATTTCAGGACATCGCACATTTTCAGTCTTTACACTGTTGTACAGAGAAAAAAAATTTCTTTTAAATGCAATTTATTTGAAAACTTTATCTGAATTTGTTTTGAGATATTATTATTTTTTTTTTTTTTTGTAGTTTTTAATACAATTTTTCAGGAGATGGCAACTTGAGTACTCCATTTCTGTGTGAAATAAAAGAAAAATAACTATAAAGTAAAAAAAAAAAGAATAGAAATGAATTAAAATGGCTGAGAGTGATACAGAAAATGGAATCCTGAAATCCGCTACATTAAACCCAAATACACGCATGATTTCGAAAAAAAAAAAAAAAAAAGAAAACTTAATACTGCAGTTTTTATAGTTAAAAAAATGAAATGCAACTTTAGAATACCTAAATATAAGCAGATGCTCGGCTGATGTAAAAAAATCTGTGCCTGTTCCATGTGATTGTTTTGTTTGGGCTGAATGAATGCATTTAAATTTGATTGCGAACGCGCATCATATTGCAGACTGTTTCTACGACATACTGCCCAATGTACATCCATCTATCTCTTTCCTCCACAGAGAATAGCATATTACCGTATATTTTTGTTCCCATTTTTTCATTATAACTTTAAAAAAAAATAGCAAAATTGTAATTTAACAAATTACAACTACTATTTGGAAAATTATATTTTCAAAGACTAAAATTTTAAAGACTTATAAATAAATTCTGCATTTAAATTAATAATAATAATAATAAACATCATTTTTATGATGATCATAACGAGCTACACTGTTAAAAATAAATCTGTGAATTCCAGGTGAAACTACCGGCAGCAATAGTAGCCGAACTTTTACCGTTCCGTTAGTAGATTTTCCGTTGTAGGAAATACAAGAAGGGAAAACTCCGGTATAAGAATCAGTAACTTTCCGTTACAAAGTTTGATTTATAATAGTAATAATTTAATATAATTTTTAAAAATGACTTACTGATTAATCTTCAAAGAATTCGAAATCACCGAGGGATTTTAAGCTGCTATGTTATTATACTTAATTGTTATTTTGGATAATTTAGTTCACGCCGTCCTCAGGATCGAACTCGGGACCTTCAGATTGCAGAGCAAATTCTTACGAACTGAGCCAAAGTTGCTGATGCGAAACGGTACAAAGTATGTCTTTTATGAGTTAGTGGGAAAATCTGTTGTGCTTTTTAAAGATTTCCTTTCAAATATATTCCTTGGAATGTTTTTAAGCGGATTATTTTAGACTGACGCATAATACTTATTATTTTTTAAATCATTTTTTAATTTTTTAAATAGTTTAAATTTAAAAAAAATCACTGTTTAAAACCACTGCCTTTTTTTTTTTTGAGTAATAAATTTTTTATTAAAAGTTTTTTACAAATTTATATATATAGACATTTTTTTAAATTGTCGTACACTATTTATTTCTTTCTTTATTTATTTTTCGGCTAATAAATTTAAAGATTTTTAATAAGAAAAAAAGAGAAAAATAAACAGAAAAAATGTAATTTAAAAGTAATTTTTTAGGTTCCATTATTTTATAGCGCCAATGGGACTCGAACTCACAATCTGCGCTGGCAGGCGTTTAGCAGTGTGGTACCTTGACCACGCGGACATGGAGCTCCCCAGACAACGGAGTGTCTCGGTTTTTTGTTTTTATTTCCATCCGTTTCGTTATTTTCAGGAAATATGATGGAATTTTGTGATTTGTAACGGAAAATACAATTTTATTGTTAAAAGGGAGTTTTTCTGTGAAATTCAGGAAAAAAATGTTCGTGAATTTCAGTATTTTTTTAACAGTGTATATTTTATGTATGTCATACGTTAAACATTAATATTCCTATACCAATGATAAAAAGCAGTAGTTTATAGCTATACAACTTTAACTGTTTAAAAGGTACATTTTTATTTGATGGAGTTAATCAGACTGACTTCTGAGCGCCTCATATTAAATGCGACATGGATTAAACATTAATATTACTGGACACATCGTAAACAAATTTTAAATGAAATTTCAATTTTACAACTTTCGGAATCGCAAATTTTTAAATTTTACATTTTTACACCATTGTGTAGAGTAAAAAATACACTTTTAAATGAAATTTGTTTGAAATCTATCACAATATGTTTTCAAATTATTATTATTTTTTTTTAAGTTTTTATTACTTTTTTTGTCATTGTGGCAACAAAAGTATTCCATTTTTGGTTATTAAATATGGACCAGTCAGAAACCGAACAAAGTAAAAAAGTTGCGGAATTCACCCAATAAAAAGATTCAGATATACTTGAGATTTCCCAGTTCTCTACCGAGGACATCAACTATTTCCCAAATAGTTAATAATTGTAATTAAAATACCTCTGTGTCAAGAATATCGTCTGCTATAAAAGCCGGTGCATTTTGGTTTTACTTTGCTTTTATAAAGAAATTAAATTATTTATAATTTATTGCAAACATGCTCTACAAATGATACATCAATTTATGTTTACAAAAATTTATTTTAAAGAATATCTCTGTAATTTATTTGCTATACATTTGCTTAATTTACATAAAAAAAAATGAAAGAATAGAAATTGATTAATCAGAGTGAAGTAACATTTTTCGAATTTTGAAAAAATCTATCTTGATAACACTTGAGGCTATTAAAAGAAAAAATCAAGTCATATGAATCATTATATAATCGATATGTCTTGCTGAGTTTCTTAAATGACGAAATGGCTTTTTTGTTGGGTTTCTGACGTCATATGGAAATTTTTCTATGCGTATTGTTTAAATATTGATTATAAAAGTCGAATGTTTTAGTCGATGCAAATGACGTCATGATGTACGAGGGTAATTTGATAAGTCCGTGACTTTAAAAAAGGTGGCAGTCTGATCGCATAATTATTATTATGTTATCAATTTTTCATTACCTGCGGCAACACTCGTGAAAGTTGCAGACGATATTTTAAATACATTGTGTTCTATTGCATTCGAAAGCAAACGATTGTCGAATTAGTTCTGATTATGGAGAAAAAGGAATTTCGTGTGTTGATAAAACATTACTTTTTGCGCGGTAAATCATTAACCGAAACTGAAGAAAAGTTGAGAAATTATTATGGAGACTCCGCTCTCTCACATGGTATGGTTCACAAGTGGTTTACAGAATTTCGCTGTGGCCGTACGAACACAACAGATGCAGAGCGTTCTGGCCGTCCAGTTGAGATCACGACCGAAGAAATGATCAATAAAATCCATGATATCGTCTTAGAAGATCGCCGCGTGAAAATTAGTGAGATAGCTAAGAAGGTAAACATTTCAAATGAACGTGTATTCAATATTTTGCATGAACATTTGGGTATGAAAAAGTTATCAGCTAGATGGGTGCCGGGATTACTGACAGTGGATCAAAAGCGGACTCGTGTAACCATTTCAAAACTGTGTTTAGACAAGTTCAAGTGCAATTCAAGCGAATTTTTGCGGCGTTATGTTACAGTTGATGAAACATGGATACATTACTACACACCAGAAACAAAAGAACAGTCTAAACAGTGGACTTCTCCAAATGAACGTGCTCCGAAAAAGGCAAAAACCGTTCGATCGGCCGGGAAGATTATGGCAACAGTTTTCTGGGACTCAAAGGGCATAATCCTTATTGACTATTTGGAAAAGGGAAAAACCATCACAGGACAGTACTATGCTGATTTATTAGACCGGTTTAATGCAAAACTAAAAGAAAAGCGGCCCCACTTGTCCAAGAAAAAAGTGCTTTTTCATCACGACAATGCTCCAGCACATTCGTCTGCAATCTCAACGGCTAAACTGGTTGAATTACGATACAAATTGCTCCCTTCATCCACCCTACTCACCTGACTTGGCCCCCAGTGATTTTTTCCTTTTCCCAAATTTAAAAAAGTGGCTTGGAGGAAAAAAAATTTCTTCAAATTCTGAGATCATTACTGCCACAAATGCTTATTTTGAGGAGTTTGAGAAATCTTATTTTTTGGAAGGATTAAAAAAGTTAGAACATCGTTGGAAAAAGTGTATCATTATGAAAGGAGATTATGTCGAAAAATAAAAAAGCACTTTGGTATGTATATTGGTTTTTTCATTTCAAAGTCACGGTTATGCATATGTATATAAACGTGTGTTTAAAATCTTAAAACTGAAATATGTTTTGTAGAAATGTGCATCATTTTCACTCCAGCGACTTTGAAAATTTTCAAGGTAGAAATGCTTCATTTTCGAAAATAACATGATTGAAATCATACACTGATTAATTGCAATGTTTTAAAATTTAGCCGTCTTTGTGGGAAAGCAATAACATGCAGCGTGTGTCAAAGATTGGAAGTCTTTCTCCAAAATACAGCAGTTTATATTACAGAATTTGGCGATTCTCTCCAAGTTAAATTTTCTTGTTCGAGTTAGACAAGCATACAAAAAAGATCTTGGCAATAATTTCGAGTTTAAAATAATATTAGGTTCCCGAAATTTTTGTCCAAAAGTTTTTCAAGTAATAAAATTTTATCACTATTCTTTAAGACATTCTGCTGTAATTTTATCAAAATAACACAATTTACGTAGTGTAATGTTTTATAATTTTTAATTAAGTTGCAAGAGCAGACGATTTTTTCAGTCATTTTTGTTACCTGTTATTTTATCAGAAGGAAGATGAAAAAAAATATTTCTTTTTGGAATAACTATATATTTTTTATATGTAATTTATTTTTTACTTTATTTTTAGCACTTATTTATTTTCTGAATATGTTTTCAAAAAAGAGAAAAAAAACCTATGCACATTTTTCGCATAGAAAATTGATCTAAAAATTTAAATAAGATTTTACAATTCTCCAATATCCAAAGTTTAAAATGCAATGGAAATTTTCGTTTGGCATGATATATAAAAATCAAACTACGCGTGTTACACTGAAAATGCGGCATCTTCTTTGTACATTGGAATGACGTCAGGCAATGTTTTTGCATTTTAATTTATAAAACGAATTTTTAATTTATCATATAGTTAACATTGGAACAAACTTTGTTTGAAAGAATATGCCGTTCGTCTCTTTACTTTTCGTGCTGTCGTTCATTCGTGCTGTCGTCTCTTTACTTTTGCATTTTGCTATGCGAGTAAGATTTTTCGGATACGCAACATACCTATATTATAACCCAAAAATGTGTCCGTCATTGAAGTCATTTTGCGAGTAGAAACACTTCACGATGAAATGACTTTTTGCAATGTTCGTTACTGCAATTTTTTAATCTTCTAACATCGCACATTTTCATTTTTTATTCCGCCATATAAGAAAAGAAATCTACTTTCAAATGCAATTTAATTTAAAACTGAATCTCATTTAACTCACTTATTACGGCTTTATATTTTTCAAACATATTTTTTGAATCTCTATCCTTTAAGAAATAATAATGCACAATTTACACATAAATTTATAAGTACTTTCCGAATAATTTTTCATAACGCTTTATTTAAGCTTCATGAATAAATAAATAAAAGAAAGGTCAAAAAACACAGATACAATTATTAAAAAACACAAATTTAACATGTAATCAAACAATTTAAGTTTTTTACACTGCCAAATAGGGAAAAAATGCTTTGAAATGTAATTTGTTTAAAAACAGTATTTCAGTTTACGGATTAGCTGTGGTTTAAAAACGGATCAGGTATGAATTATTTTTAAATTTATTTCACCGAGTGAAACTCGATTACGAAAGATTAATCCATTTGCTCTTAAAAACAATTCAAAAAGTTTGGGATTTGTTTCCGAGTTATAAACTACAGCAAAATAAAAACTCCAACTATAAATAATTAAACAAAATAAAATAAATAAATACAAATTTGACAGGCATGTGATCTAATTACGTATTCGAAGTACAGAAATGATGAAAAACAAAAATGGTGCCATAAGTAACAAAATCTTTGGCTGATAACTTCTGACATGCGACTAATACGGAAATATGACTTTTAATAAATTTCAAAGCTTTATTTGATTCCATAATTAATATTTTTTCTTTAACCCTTAAAGTGACCTAACCGTGTTTTCCGTCATGTAATATTTTAATTCAAAGGCCGATATAACACAGGATTGACATTAATGTTAATTTTTTTTATTGTGTACGCCACACCAATATTTTTCAAAATTATTTTATGAATTAAACATAAATGAAAAAATCTGTAGGATGTTTAAAGGGTTATAAATGTTTTCTTGGAGTTGATTGGCAATCAAAAAAGCAAATTACATGTAGAAAATTTATTAGCGTTTTCGATTTTCAATTAAAAAATTATTTTTATCGTTACTATGTAACCCGGGAAGCCCGGTTTCGATCTACTAGTTATATTAAAATCAGATTGTTTATTTGTATCTCATTTTATAAAATAAAGTGAAACATGGTAAAATTTTTACATGCTATCTGCATAAATCTGATGGTGCTTTCAAAATTTTAAAATTTGAATTATTTTCCGATATATTAATTTTTTATAACAACTAATGATTTTTTTTATTGCACGTGAAGAATTACTTTTGTAAGGGAAAAAAAAGAGTTAGAAAACTGTAATTAATCGGATGTCGACTGCTATCCGAGATGGTAAACAATATATCTTTATTTTTGTCTGTTTGGATAAATTGATTTAATGATTTTTTTCTTTCTCTTTTTTAAAAAAGATGTAAAGAATATTTACAAATTTCACTTGAATAACTTAACATCACCTTAACTTGTAGTCACATCACTGCAGCACGCGAAATGTAATTTACAGTTCGTTTAAATCATAAACACAATTTCTCGTTTTTTAAGAAATTCAGTAAATTTAAAATTAAAAATATTTTCTAGCCGTCTGCTTTCTTTTTTTTAATCCTCAGTTAAATAAATTTACAGATACACTTCAGCTCGTCTTTGTTTATCACTCTAGCGACCCCCCCCCCTTCCCCGAAAACTTTAATACAAACAACCTAAAAAACCTAACAATAATAATAATAATAAAACAGATACATTTTTTCTTATTTTAGGTCATTATTCTACAATAATGACCTAAAATAATGCACGAGATTCGGCCGGGCTGGCAGAATGGTTCGAATTTTCTAGCGGGCCGGCAAAGAAAATAAAGGTTCGGGCGTACAAAAAAATTTAACGGGCCATACGGGCCGGGCCAATAAATATTTAGCGGCCTACCGGCCCGTTATAAAGCTTTTGACAAAAACGGTAAAATTTGTGACATTTTCAAAGAATATGGCTTTAACGGAAATAAGTATAAATGTGCGTCACGAGCCGATACTAGTTTGACATCGTGAATACAGAAATCAATTTATATAGTGTAGAGATAGGCATCGGACAGTTATTTTATGTCTAACCCGGGTTTAATTTTTTTTTTTTTTTTTTTTTTTTTTTTTTGCAGACTTGAACCAGCATTGTTTTTCTACATATAGTCGAGCCGGACAAGAACTAGACTTAATTGTTCTCAAGATGTGAAGGACAAACAACATGGTTTTTTAAAGTAATTATAGCGTATGTACAACTTATGTATACTTACCTTTGGAAATATACTTCGTGGTGGTTCTTAAATTCACTTCTCGAAAATGCTACAGTTCGACACATTTTCTGAGTAATTTTTAACTGCGAAGGTATAAAATTGACAAGCCTGACTATTGAATGATTTGGAATCGAATAATTTTTTCGATTTTTGATAAATAAGATACTTATACAGGGCGTTTCTAAATTCATGGTACAAACTTTAAGGGATGATAGTACACATCAAGACAAACAATATTAAATAGGAAACTAAGGGTCCCAAACGTCTTCCGAAGGAGATAGGTGCCATTAAAGTTTAATGTCCAAAAATTCAAATGATTATAAAAAACAGAAAAATTGATCGATTCGTTTGCGGTTTTCACTAAAACTATTATTTATGTCAGTATTGTCTTGAAAATAAATTATAAAGATAAGTTTCAAAAAATGCCGATAGAGGGCGCTTTAGACTTAGGAGTAATGAACAATTATTCTTTACCGTTATTTTTTGTATCTCATTAAATATTTTTAGAAGCTTAGACATAAACTTAAATTTTGAGCATAAAATCTAAATCGTTGGGAGTGATTAAGCAGCGCAAACTGACCTGTGGGGGAAGGTTCAAATTCCAATTGATTATAAAAAACGGAAAAATTGGTCAATTGATTTGCGATTTTCGCCAAAATTATTCTTTATGTCAGTATTATCTTGAAAATAAATTATAAAGATAAACTTCAAAAAATGCCGACAGAGGGCGCTTTAGACTTTGGAGTAACGCACAACTATTTTTTACCGTTATTTTTTGCATCTCATAAAATTTTTTTAGAAGCTTAGACATAAACTTAAATTTTGAGATGAAAATCTGAATCATTGGAGTGGTTAAGTAGCGCAAACTGAACTGTGTTCAATGGGGGTGGGGAGGTTCAAGTTTCAAATAATTATAAAATACGGAAAAATTGGTCGATTCGTTTGCTGTTTTCGCTAAAACTATTCTTTATGTCAATATTTCCTTGAAAATAAATTTTAAAGATTAATTTAAAAAATACCGTTAGAGGGCGCCTTAAAATTTAGAGTAACCAACAACTATTTTTAACCGTTATATTTTGTATCTAATTAAATGCTTGTAAATGTTCAAACTTAAATTTTAAACTCAAAACCGGCATCGTTGTGAGTAATAAAGTAGCGGAAAATCGAAATGTGTTCGAGGGCTGGGGGGGGGGGGGTAACATTTCAACTCCTTAACACATTTCAGTTTGCGCTTCTTAACCCCTTTTATCGATTTAGAATTTCAGCTCAAAATTTAAATCTAAGCATTTGCAAGCATTTAATTAGATACAAAAAATAACGGTTAAAAATAGCTGTTGGTTACTCTAAATTTTAAGGCGCCCTATAACGGTATTTTTAGAAATTAATCTTTAAAATTTATTTTCAAGGAAATATTGACATAAAGAATAGTTTTAGCGAAAACGGCAAACGAATCGACCAATATTTCCGTTTTTTATAATCATTTGAAATTTGAACCTCCCCACCCCCATTGAACACAGTTCAGTTTGCGCTACTTAACCACTCCCAACGATTCAGATTTTCATCTCAAAATTTAAGTTTATGTCTAAGCTTCAAAAAATTTTTATGAGATGCAAAAAATAACGGTAAAAAATAATTGTACGTTACTCCAAAGTCTAAAGCGCCCTCTATCGGCATTTTTTGAATTTTATTTTTATAATTTATTTTCATGATAATACTGACATAAAGAATAACTTTAGTGAAAATCGCAAATCAATTGACCAATTTTTCCGTTTTTTATAATCATTTGAAATTTAAACATCCCCCCACAGTTCAGTTTGCGCTACTTAATCACTTCCAACGATTTAGATTTTGAGCTCAAAATTAAAGTTTATGTCTAAGCTTCTAAAAAAATTTTATGAGATGCAAAAAATAACGGTAAAAAATAGTTGTTCGATACTTCAAAGTCTAAAGCGCCCTCTATCGGCATTTTTTTAAATTTATCTTTATAATTTATTTTCAAGACAATACTGACATAAAGAATAATTTTAGTGAAAACCGCAAACGAATCGACCAATTTTTCTGTTTTTTTATAATCATTTGAATTTTTGAACCCTAAACTTTAATGGCGCCTATCTCCTTCGGAAGACGTTTGGGACCCTTAGTTTCCCATTTAAAATTGTTTGTCTTGATGTGTACTATCACCCCCTTAAAGTTTGTACCATGAATTTAGAAACACCCTGTATATGCTTGTTAAGATATAAGAAATTCTTGTCATTTGGGTGCAGATATTTCTTCCTTTCCATGCTGTCGCTTCCTGAAATTTGATTCCAAATGCTAACGTTGACAATATTTTCTTAAATTGCTTGTATCAAAAAATGGATAACATCATTACATAGTTTCTGAATAAAAACTCCCGCTAATCTTATGTGTTTAGGAAAGGAAATGTATCAGGAAGTAGCTCTTTAGTAATTAAGAAAATCTTTGATAAAATGATATAGAAATATTTTCATAAATCTACTTTTTATCATACAGCTTCAAAATTTATGATAATTTTAACTTTCTTTTTTTTTCTTTTATTCCGAACCATATTAATTTTTTTATGAATCTTTATTTGAATGTTGAAAGTATAAGAATTTAAGTAATCATTAATGTTGCTATTGTGAGTTTTCTGTAAAATATACTGCAAAATCATCCCTTAAATATGTATGCAATATTCTTTTAAAGAATTTTATTTATATGATAAAAAACGGAATTTTTTCGAAATGGCAGAAGCTGTGTCGGGCAAGCCTAGAAAAAAATAAAAATACTGGAAATTCCAGCCCATGCAGACCTGTACTCTGCAGATTGCACTTCTTTCGGGAGCCTCAATACACTAAAATTAAGGCTTCAAAATATGAAATAGCAAATTTCGTTAAGATAATGCCATTAATAAAAATAAGTGACTAGTAGATAATTCCATGTGCTATATTTATTGTAGGTTTCCATGTGCTATATTTATTATCAATATGCAACCAATAATTTTCATTTTTAAACAACTTAAACAATGCTATAATATTTCAGAATGTAAGTTTGAGAGAGTTTTTTTTTTTTTTTTTTTAATTGGTAGTCACATAGATATAGCTTTTTTAATTTTGTATTCCTTTTTCACAGTTATTTTTTTTTTCTGTTAGTTTACTTATTTCAGTATTCTTTCAACGAAAATCATGACGTTACTCGTTACGCCGCAAATTCTTATCTTATACTATATCACTATTTCTGCCAGATAAATGTCCGACTCATTATTCATCGACGTGTTTTGGTAACCAAATGCTTTGCATATAAAGATCTATCAGATATAATTCATAGAAAGTTATTCTGTTTACTATAATATATTTTTTAATAATACGTTACATCTTAAGGAAAAAAAAAATTCAAATTTATTTATAATATTCTTAGAAAATTGTTTTGTTTCCAAAGACGTATTTTTAAATAAAAACGCAATACATCTTCATGAAATATAAATAAAATGCGAATTGATTCTGCAATATACTTAGAATATTATTCTATGACATAATTATATCTATAACATAATTATATAGAATATATCTATAATAATAAAGAGACAAGTTTGTGAGTGTGTCAGCGCTGTACTCTCTTTATCTCTTTAGAGATCGCTGCACGTCGAGTTACAAAATTTGGAAGCATGGTGCCTCTATACAAGAAGTTTTGCACCTCGAAGCCCGATTTTTTATTTTTTGATTCGATTTTTTTATTTAATGTTTTATGCGATTTTCAACGTTCTTCATATGTTTCGAGGCGGTTTTTCCACATTAGTGAAATGAATACGGTTTCATTCTTTTAACCCAATATAGTAAATTTAATTCTCTATTCAATAAAGATTATTAGGAATTCGTACAGCGATTTTTGAATTTTTAACGAATTTTTAATACGTTTTTTAGTATATTCTTTCACATTTTGCGACTATTTTTTGACATTGCTGAAAAGAAAATTACTTGAAATTTTCACTTAATTTACTAAATTTTGTCTGCTATAATTTTTAACTTTCAGCGATTTTCAATGCGATTTTCAGTGCATTTTATCATAAGTTTTTTGTCATTTTTGTCATTATTGCAGATTTTTGTATGCATCATGGTTTTATCTATTTTTAATTGCATGTAAAAGAGGCAAGAAAACATAAAATTAATGAATCAGCAATAAAGGAATTATTTAGAAAATTCACAGTAATCAATAATAATAAAGAGACAAGTTTGTGAGTGTCAGCACTGTTCTGAAGATATCACTATATGTAGGGTTACAAAATTTGGGAGGTTGGTACCTCTATACATGAAGTTTGCACCTCGATTTTTGATTTTTTGATTAGATTTTTTTAATTTAATTTTTTATGCGATTTTTAACGTGCGATTTTCTCTTGAAATTTTGTATATAGGTATATCCTGACAAGGCGCTTCCCTGATTAGTTTTTGGAGTTCATTCGATATGTATAAGAGGGGGAACGGGGGGCTCATGCCCCTCCCCTTAGTTGATATTAATGGGATTTTCATGCAGAATTAAGTTTTCGTTCAAAATTTACATTAGGATCATTCTGATGAGGCGATTTCGTGACTGTTATTAGGTGTTCAATGAATAAATATAAACAGGGAGAACGGGGGTTCTAATCCCCCCCCCCCTTAATTTATATAAATGGGTTTTTCAAGCAGAATTTTCAGATTTCGTTCAAATCTCTGAATAGTTTTGGAAGTTTAATGGTTAAGTATAAAAGAGGGGGATAACTCCTCTTAAATTTTATAAATGCTAAATGGGTTTTATTAAGAATTATCCGATTTGCTCTGAATTTTGGATATAGATTTTTTTATATGATAAAGCATGTACTTGATAGTTTAAGAGGTTCAATGATTAAGTATAAAAAAGGAGATAGGGGAGAGCTGTTTCCCCTTCTTATTTTTGTTTTTTTCGAACGAAATTAACGAAAATACAAGGCTGTAATGTACAATTAGTATGCGTAGCCTGTGAGCTCAATGCCATGAGTTTAACTGGGCAATATTATTTTTATTTCAAATTTAAATAGAGATTTGAAAAAAAAAATCTTAGTTATCCATGTTGAATTTTTGTATATTGATTTAACATTTAGGTTTATGGTTATTATTATTTTTAATGTTTAAATTGATAGTTGGCTGCATTTCCTTCATTATTTCAAATACATGAGAAAAAAAGAAATCATATTAAACGTAAAATTCCATATATTTAATAATCCATATGCAGTTTTATGTAGTATATTCCACTGAATGTGGAAAAAAATAGCAGCAAAAACATTGACATTTATAAAAAAGCGGATTTTTAAAAAGTTATTTATTATTTTTTAAAATACAATTTAGAAAAGTAGGCTGTTTTTTAAGTCTTTTTTAGCTCACAGGCTATCATAGCCTGAGAGCTTATGTGTCCGCCCTTTCTGTATGTATGTTCGTACGTGCGTAACGCGATAACTCATGATAAAAATATCGGATCCACTTGAAATTTTGTATATAGGTATATCCTGATAAGGCGCTTCCCTGATTAGTTTTTGGAGTTCATTCGATATGTATAAGAGGGGGAACGGGGGGCTCATGCCCCTCCCCTTAATTGATTTAATGGGTTTTTCATGCAGAATTAACAACTTTCGATCAAAATTTTGATATAGGATCATTTTGACGAGACAATTTCGTGACTGTTATTAGGTGTTCATTGAATAAGTATAAACAGGGGGAACGGGGGTTCTAATGCCCCTCCCTTTAATTGATATAAAGGGGTTTTTCAAGCAGAATTGTCAGATTTCGTTCAAATCTCTGAATAGTTTTGGAAGTTTAATGGTTAAGTATAAAAGAGGGGGATATCTCCTCTTAAATTATATAAATGTTAAATGGATTTTTATTAAGAATTATCCGATTTGCTCTGAATTTTGGATATAGATTTTTTATATGATAAAGCATGTTCTTGATAGTTTAGGAGGTTCAATCATTAAGTATAAAAAAAGGGAAAGGGGAGAAATCTTTCCATTTCTTAATTTTTTTTCCAACGGAATTAACCTTTGAAAATATAAGGCTGTAATGTACAATTAGTATACGTAGCCTATGAGCTCAACGCCAACAGTTTAACTGGGCAATATTCTTTTTATTTACTATTTTTTCGTGTTTTGCTAGTAGGGGGAACTGGGGGACATTGAAACATGGGGCACATTGGTACACCCTGCTCAATGGGTCATTATAGAAGTTTCTGAACAGCTCCAAAAAGTGAAACTAGTGCACAGAACTACATACAGAACGTCTTGATATGATTCAAAAGTATGTTGAAATGGGACGGGTGATTTGTTGTTTTTGTAGGTCAAAAGTAAATTTGAGTTGTACAATTAAAATGGTATCATACAACTGTTCAAGCATTTTCAACCGAAAAGAATACTCTCCCTGGCAAGTAAAGCTACTCTTTATAAATTCCTCATTCTTTACTTTTAGGTAAATTATGAAGCGTTGGATTTGAGACTCATTTTATTCAAAATGGCTGTATGGGGCATATTGATACGGTCTCTGTCGGGGCACATTAATACAACATAAATCCTTTTCTAGTTCATTTTTTCATTACCTTTTATTATTTTTTCCCCATACACTCCTTAATCTAACTATTTTTCGCCAAAAATGTCTAATATTAGTTTTATTAAAGTGAAATAGCTCTAATTTTTTATATTAGAACATTTTATAGTAATTTTGCAAACAGAAGACGTACGAATTTATCCAACATCTAGTGGTAGTTGAACTAACAAAAGAAAAAATCCCTGTCGGCTTGGCCTATAGGCGGAGGTAGATTTCGAAGAGTGCTCATTTCAACAACAACGAAAAAAAAGTATGATTAGAGATAAACCCAGTTTAATAACTTCATTTGGCCGCTTATGAAAATTTTTTAATTTCATTTTTCTGCAAGAACTGGTTTTATCAGAATCATCTTAAGCGAAATTCAGCTCAAATGCCCTTTTTGACAGCATATTTTGAAATATATTCTGAATTTATTAAAAAATCGACCAAAACAGCACATTATATAGTTGCTAAATAAAAAAAAACTACCAATTGAATGCGTTTGAGAGTAAAATTGAATTTAAAAATGAGTCATAAAGTAACCGATTTGTTATTTGAACTTTACTTAATCATGATCGCTTCGGAAAATTTTGTGCGAAATGCCCAATTTGACAGCATTTTAAAAAATATATTCTATCTTTATCAAAAAACTGGCCAATGCGTCACATTATAAAACTCCTAAATAAGAGGATTTGTAAATTGGATGCGTTTGAGAGTAAAAATGGATTTAAAAACGAGTCCGAAAAAACTCAGTTTGTTATTTGAATGCTTCCTCAAATATTCAATCACGATGACTTCGGGAAATTCTGTTTAAAATACCCTTTTTGGCAACTTTTTTTAACTATATTCTGTCTTTATCAAAAAACTGGCCAATACGTCGCATTATATAGTTCCTAAATAAGAGGATCTGTAAATTGGATGCATTTGTGAGCAAAAATGGATTTAAAAACGAGACAGAAAAAAACGCAATTTCTTATTTGAATACTTCCTTAAATTTTCAGTCACGATGACTTCGGGAATTTCTGTTCAAAATACCCTTTTTGGTAGCCCTTTTAGAAATATATTCTGTCTTTATAAAAAAAAAACCTGACCAATGTGTCACTTTATACAGTTTCCAAATAAGAGGATCTACCATCTGGATGCGTTTAAAATCCAAAATTAATTTAAAAATGAGTCAGAATATAAGCAGTTTGGATTTGAGGTTTTTTCTCCAACCCCTATTTTTGTTTAATTTATTTTTGCTATACGAATTGGCCCTATGAAAAACTTGTCAGTATAAAAGTTGTAGATATTATTGAGAAGATGTAAAATAAATTTAATTAGATTTCATAGCTTTTGACAGAGTTATGGATTTTTTTTTCTTTTTCACCCCCTTTTTCTTTTCGTTTTTAATTTTTTTCATCGATAAAAGTTTATCCTATCAAAAACTTGTAAATGCAAAAGTTTTAGATAATTTTGAGAAGATTTATAGAAAATTTAGTTGGATTTAATATCTTGAGAATTGACGAAGTTATGAATTTTTTCTTCCAAAAACCCTGTTTTTTTAGCCCCTTGAGCCCATTTTTAAATTTATCAAAAATCTGTCACGCATAAACTTTTGGCTTATTTTTAAGAAGTAATATAAACTTTAAACCGATTGGATATCTATTTTAATTAAGAAGTTATGACGTTTTTTCGATTTTCACCAAAACCCTCCCTATTTCCACCCCTTTGGTCCGATTTTGTCCGTTAACAAACTCGACCGAGATTTTATGCCCCTTGATCTTATGTAAAAGTTTGAAGGAGATCTGAGCATAATTATGGAAGTTATCGTGTCCAGAAGAAAGTGAGATACACCGATAGATAGATAGATAGATAGATAGATAGATAGATAAGCTTTTTTACTGATGGTAGTTTTGGGGTCTAGGGGTCATGATCGGTGTAGATCTGCAAAAAATTTTCAGAAATTCCAACATGGGAGAAAATGCAATAGGTAGTATTTCATACGAAATCTACCTAAAAGACGGCAGCATGGCAAATATCAAATTTATATCGATTTTCCAGAGAAAAAAGGATTTTCGAGATTAGAAATGTTAAGTGAAAGAAACAAGCTGCAGAACAGCAAAGGATAATTATATTACAAACAGAATTTAATATAATTATACTTTATTTTATTTTTATAAACCTGGTTTTTTTTTCATCTTTCCTAAGAAAGAAGATATGCTGAAGTTGAAGTACCAAATATGACAAAGTTATCACAGCCAACAAACAGACAAGGAACAGCCAGAACATCAAATCATTATTAATTTAATTTTGATTACTTTGATATTACTTACAAATAAATTGTGGTTGGTTTGAATTTCTATAAATAAATATAGAATGGTTGGCTAACTAACTTTCTATGAAAAATATGCATTGGTGTTATTTTGCCTCCATTTTTCCCAAACCTATCAAAGTGTGACATGAGGTGTATCAATCTGCCCCGGGGATGGGGCACATTTATACAAATTACTTTTTTTATTTTATTTTTAATTACATGAAAAATATTACATAAAACAACGATTGTACATTTTTATAACACACTACACAAGTTTTGCTGACACCATATGGAAAAATAACTTGAAAATTCTACTTGCTGGACACCAAAAAATTTTTTAAAAAAAGTTGTATCAATGTGCCCCACTTCTCCCTATTTTTCGACATTGATAAAAAAAAATTTTCAGACTTTGAACCTAATTTCTAAATTTTGTCTGCTACAATTTTTGCGATTCTCAGTGCGATGTTTAACGATTTTTCGAGCTTTTGTACGTTTAGCATAGTTTTTTTTTTTCATTTTTGTCAATATTACAGTTTTTGTATGCATCATGATCTGATCTATTTTTAAATTCCATGTAAAAGAGGAAAAATCATAAAATTAATGAATCAGCAATAAAAGAATTATTTAGAATGTTCACAGTAATCTATGATAATAAAGAGACAATTTTGTGAGTGTGTCACCACTGTTCTAAAGAGATCGCTGCACGTAGAGTTACAAAATTTGGGGGGATGGTACCTCTATACATGAAGTTTTGCACGTCACAGCCCGATTTTCAATTTTTGATTAGATTTTTTTAATTTTTTATGCGATTTTCAACGTTCTTTTTATGTTTCGAGGCGATTTTCCCACATTAGTGAAATGAATACGGTTTTATTCTTTTAACCCAATGTAGTAAATTTAATTCTCCATTGAATAAAGTTGTTCATTAGGAATTAGTACAGGAGTTTTTGAATTTTTAACGAATTTTTTTCATGTATTTTTTAGTATTTTTTCACATTTTGCGGCATTTTTTGACATTGATAAAAAGAAAATTATTTGAAACTTTCAATTTAATTTATTAAATTTTGTCTGTTACAATTTTTGACTTTCAGCGATTTTCAATGAAATTTTCAGTGCACTTTTCAATGTGATTTTTAACGATTTTTCGAGTTGCGTTTAGCATAGATTTTTTGACATTTTTTCAATATTACAGATTTTTGTATGCATCCTGGTCTTATCTATTTTTAAATTGCATGTAAAAGAGGAAAAAACCACAAAATTAATGAATCAGCAATAAAGGGAATATTTAAAATATTCACAGTAATTTATAATAATAAAGAGATAAGTTTGTGTGTGTGTCAGCACTGTTCTGAAGATATCACTGTATGTAGAGTTACAAAATTTGGGGGGGGGGGGGTATTTCTATACATGAAGTTTGCACCTCGAAGCCCAATTTTTGATTTTTTTATTATATTTTTTTATTTAATATTTATGCTATTTTTAACGTTCTTTTTATGTTTCGAGGCAATTTTTCCACATTAGTGAAATGAATACGATTTCATTCTTTTAACCCAACATATTAAATTTAATTCTCTATTCAATAAAGCTTATTAAGAATTCATACAGCGATTTTTGAATTTTTAACGAATTTTTTAATGCGTTTTTTAGTACATTTTTGCATTTTGCGGCTATTTTTTGATATTGATAAAAAGAAAAATGTTTCAAACCTTAAATCTAATTTACTCTATTTTTTCTACTATGTTTTTTGAGTTTCAGCGATTTTCAATGGGATTTTCAGGTTATTTTTCAATGTAATTTTTAACAATTTTTTTAGTCTTGTGCGTTTAGCATAGATTTTTTGTAATTTTTGTCAATATTACAGATTTTTGCATGCATCATGGTCTTACCTATTCTGTAAATTGCATGTAAAAGATGAAAAAACTACAAAATATTGAATCACCAATAAATGAATAGTTAGAATGTTCACAGCAATCTATGTATATGGCGTCTCAAGCTCTCGAATACGCCACCTGGAGGAAAAAATGTAACTTCTGGCTTCAGGATAGTGCCGTGCAAGCACATTGCATGTATTTTTAATTTGCTCAGAATAATTATTTATTTTGCACAGTTTCAGATTTTATGTGATACTTGTTTTCAATGTTTTAGGACAAAGTAAATTTTTTCCGAATTTGAATATCTAAAAGTTTCAAATGCATTTACAGCAAATAATTATTTCAATGACACTTAAAGATAAATTAAAGGGACAATTATACTTTAATGAAAGCTGCGAGCATCGCCTCTATAGGCAGTTATCTGCAGGTAGCCACCAATCCGCGGCAACGAAGCAGCCAGCCAATAAGAGTGGGCGGTAAATATGGGATTTAACGACTGCATTTCACGGCTGAATGCTTGCAACAAATTGCACTCGCATTTGTTAATTTTTCCTGTTTTGATTGTTTTGTTTTTCCTGGCTGATTTACAATTGATATTCAAAATCCATCCATGGAACCATCCAAAGAAAAGTAGTGTATTAGATAATTACTCTTTTTATGTTTCTTTGGGTTTATTCAGATGTGCAGCGTACGTGCTCAGAAGATTTTGCATAGAGTAGCCCTCATTGAAGAAAAGAATTTTTAAATAAATCAATTATTGCATTATTTTTGTGGTTCAAAACAGCTAAAATAAACGACTTTATTTCTTTATTCTTCCATTTTTTTTTTTTTTTTTTTTTTTTTTTTTTTTTGTAACAGGAATACATACCTGTGTTTATTAAGATAAAACTTAAAATATTATAAAACTTAAAATATTCTCTAAATAATTTTTTTTTCTATAGTAGTGTGAATGGAGATTTTAATCATTCGCAATTTATTTGAAATATCCATGGTCTCGGGCAACGCCGCCGAGAGGATCAGCTAGTAATATCATAAAATTAAGAAAAAGAAAAAGAAAAGAATGAATCAATTCAATTATAAATGTAGCAGTATTTTTAGTAATTTTTTTTTTAAATCTTAAATATAATAAAAGTTTTTAATCATAAACGATTTTCTTTTAATATTTTATTATTAATTACTTTTATGAACTTCCTTTAATTTCTGAAAGTCTGTATCCAACAACTTATGAATGTTTCGGACCAGTTATTCCTGTTAATCATCGGTTCAATTATTAGCCATTTGTAAAATGGTTGTTGATTTCGGTCGAGAATAGATAAATCTGAGACTTATCTGAATCCTTGTGACGTCTGCATTTTTGGAATATTTCTTATGCCAAGACGAAAAGAAAAGTATTCTACAAAATAATAATAACTCAAAAAATGTTGAGATACAACTTTCAGACAAATTGCATTTGAAAGAACTTTTTCTCCTTTACGACGGTGTAAAATTTGAAAATGTGCGATGGTTAAAAGTTTTAAAAAATTGCAATACCAAAAATTGTAAAGCTGAAATTTCATTTAAAATTTGAAAGTGGTTTCATTCGCAGAAAGACGTTTGTGTTACGCACACATATGTTTGTCCTTCATAATATAGATAGGGTTGATACAACTATGTAAGAATATGAATGAACTCAGAAAGGAAGAAACACTATCACCTCTTTATTTTTAATTAATAAAATCTTTAAGAGAAAAATAACTATACTTAAATGATAATTTCTTCAAAATGTTTACAAAAAAACAAGGAAAATATATATTTTTTAAATATATAATTTATTTATATGTCTTAAATTTTGTGCTTCGAAAATATCATTTTCCAAATAATTGTTGTAATTTGTTAAATTTTTGATTTCGATTTGGGAAACAATTTTGTTTATATTAAAGAAAATTAAAAATACCTTTGAGGCACAAAAAAAAAAAACAAGTTTCATGTAAACCTTGCAATATGTCATTTGTTATTATGTGTGTCAAATCCACAGCATATAATTTTATTATTATTTTATCTTTTACTTATTTACTTGCTTGTTTTATTATTTACATTTATTTATTTATTTATTGTATATTTATTTTAAATAAACCGGTTTTTTTTATTTTTTTCCTGTGTAATTGTTTGATGTCTTCTGCTTTTTTAACTTGATCCTCTAACTTACCTTTATCTTGTTTTGTTCTTGCTTACAAAGCTGAAGTACTAGTTCCTTGCACCTGAAAGAAAGAGAAAATTTTTTCAGAAAGTTTTACGAATATTTTGTAATTTTTATGATTTTTTAAAGAGTTTGTTCAATATCATAGTATCACACCAACTGTTTTCATTAATAAATACGTATGTGGATTCTATATGACATTTGTGTTTATTTATGTAAGATTACTATATACATTAATGGAGATATAAAATTTTCTGTAAAATGTTGAAGAAATTTCAACATATTTTTTGATCAGGACATGCAAGATTTTTAAACAAATTTAAAGTTACTTTCAGGAAAATTTAACAAATGCTATGAAAACGAGGTACTGGAATCACAACAAAAAAAAAAACAAAAATCCCTTAACATTCGCGGGTTTTGATAATTGGTAAAATATAAAATGCAGAACTTTTCTATATTTGCGAATACTTAACTTAATATTCACGAATTTTGTTTTATAAAGTATATTTTTTTATTTACTTTGGTTTACCTATTCTATGAACTACATAACTATAGATGCTTATCCATTGTATCGCCTACTGCATTACTGTTTGTCGTAACTTCCGAGATCTTTAGCCCTGGTGTTGTTAAAAAATGCAAATCAGTATTTTTATTATTATTATTATTATTATTTTCTAATTTTTTTTAATTCCAAATTTTTATTGCAGCGAAATATTTTCTGAAAAAATTGTCGGGGAAATTTTAATACATCAATATCAATTTGCTGGAAAAAAGCAATAAAATGTAATTTTTCATTCTTGAGTAGTCTTAAATTTAAAATACAATTGACAGCCGCAACTTTTCTGTACATGGAAATTCATAAACAAACTATATCTTTTCTATCAAGTAGTTGCACATCACAAAATTTTTTCCACCATCAGCTAGCAAATGAATTTTATAAAATATGTTTATAATAATTGAAAAGTACTTAAAGCATTTACTTTTAATGTATAGTACTTAATAAATACATTTTTTGAATTTCAATTGCTCTTTTATTATAATTGAGAATTCAATTGATTTTTAATATATAAAAATCAGACCTATTAATTAGTTTTTTAATAAATCGCTCCTCAATTTGGATACGGGCCCCATGGCTAATAATCACGGGTTTGACAGGGTAGATAGATACTCTATTTTATTATTTATTTAATTATAACACATGTCCCTTTTTAACTGGTAACCCTAGGGAGATGAGAAATTTCAAATATACTTCTATGCACTTGCTGTCCAGAGACCATGCTATAAGCACCTGTGAAAGAATTTCCCTGTATTTTAAAATATATACAGCTCATATTCAAAATATTAGAATAATTGAGAAAAAGTAATAAGAAAAAATTATTTGTCATTTATTTATTTTTTATGCTAAGTAAATAATTGAGAAAAAGTAATAAGAAAAAATTATTTGTCATTTATTTATTTTTTATGCTAAGTAAATTTCTTATAAATTAAATCTGGAATGTTTAGATAAGATTTTAACATTTATAAAATATAAAATACAGCACAATAAATTAGGTATAGCTTCCTTAAACACACCAGAATATTATAATAAAATTTAGATTGGTTCAAAATATTAGAATATTTTATTTTACGCAACAATATTACCTTATGAATATGAAGTATATGGTAGTTAATATTTTGTAGCATCCCCTTTAGCTTTCATAACAGCGTACAATCGATCTTGCATACTATATACAAGGTGTTTACAAACATTTCTATCAATATTAGCCCAAATAAACTTTATACGTGCCACTAACTCAGTTTTACTTGAAGGAGGATTTTCTTCATTATACACCATAAGTTTTCGATGGGATTAAGATCTGGTGAATTTGGTGGCCAAGGAAGTACCTTAATTTTGCTTTGGCGGAACCAATTCTTAGATGACACCGAGGTATGCGGGGGCGCTAAATCTTGTTGAAAGATGAAATCATCTTCAAATAAATCTTCTGATGATGGAATCATGTAATATTCTAAAATTTCTTGATATATCAGAGAGTTAACCTTTTCGTAGACGATGCATAACTTTCCAGGTCCTTCTGCACTCATACAACCCCAAACCATGACACTAGCAACAAAATTTACGGAACGTTTAAGGCATTCTTTATCAAATGCTTCTTGCTTCATTCTCCAAACTCGAATACCTTGATTACCATATGAAACACAAAACATACTTTCATCACTAAATAATATATTTTTCCAATCTTCATTGCTCCATAAACGTCTTGATTTACATCAATTCAATCTTATACGCTTTTGTCTTGCAGTCATGAGAGGTTTTGTTTTCGGTACACGAGATTCAAATTTAAATTTATGGAGACGTCTTAATGTTGTCGATGTAGAAGCTTCAACTCCTTCTTCTTTCCATTTTCGGTGCAAGAATCGCACACTTTTAAAACGGTTTTTCTTAACTATACGCTTCAGTTTCCTGTCATCTCTAGCAGATGTTTTTGGTTTTCGGCCACCATTTCGGCGATTATTTTGAAATTTTCCAATTTTTGAATATTGTGCTAGTATTTTACTAACGCTCGATTGCGAACAATGTAAATAATTCGCTATAAAACATTGATTTTTACCGTACCGATACAAATCAACCATACGAAGTTTAGTAGATTCAGGAATATCACTCACACGGCCCATTTTAAGACGAAAAAGAAACAAACTGCAAAAAAGAATACTGATTTTAAATAAAATAGTCTGAATTTAATCAATGATGCCACCAGTTAAGAATTGGTAATAATTAAAGGAGAATTAATGTGAAATATTCTAATATTTTGAACCACTTGAATAAATATTCTAATATTTTGACTTTTCAAAATAATTTTTTTTGCAATTAATCTTTTCAAAAATGATATTAAATTTAAGATAACAAGTAAGTTTAATCAACAATAAGTTCTTAATAAAAATATCGTTTGCATATTTTCATTAAAAGACATTAAATTACCAAACGATATTTTCAATTTCTAAAAAAAAGGTAATTATTCTAATATTTTGAATATGAGCTGTATATATATATATATATATGTACTGACATATATATATGTACTGGATATATATGTATCCACTTTTATGTACTGAAAAATAGTCTCAACATTCGCGAACATTTCCTTCGCGAATTTTAAGAGATTACTGTATACTAAATGTTTAAGTGGCCACTCGACTCGCTGAAAAAGACCCAGATGACAATGTTAAGTCTATGGGAGCATTTTTTTCAAATATCTCGCTCAAATTTTAATATTTTTACATGATTTTTTTGCATTGGATAACTGAGGTCGATTTAAGACCGGAAAAGATTTTACTTTTTCGATTTTTCTTATATATATTTTTTAATATTATGATATTTTCGATTTCAGAACTTGGTTCAATTGGTTTCAACAATTTAAGATTTTTTTTTATCCGAAACCAAAATCAAAAAAGTAGAAAGAAAAAGAGAAAAAAATGCATCTCATTTTTATAGTGAATATTTAACTATACATTATTTATTATTTACTTGATCTTTGCATTTAATATTTTAATCATTTTCAAATATTATCTAAATTTTAATTATTTTATTAAATTACCTTAATATTTCACTGTAATGTAAGTATTCATTATAATGTCAATTGCATTATTAATTACATTGGAATCACTGTTTTAAAAATGCTAACAAAGTAATGACCAGAAATCCACAAAATTCTAAAATCCGCACTACCTCTGGTCCAAAGCTGTGCGGATTTGAGTAAGTCTACTACACCATGAAGTGTAAGGATTCTAGTTTGACATGGTGATCAAGTCCTACTTAAGATGGAAACCTACAGTTTCTGTATTACAGAATTTAGCATATATAATTGTAATAAATTTTATAATCATGCATTTTTGCATAAGAGCGCAACAGCTGTTGCACCAAATTCTGAATATTTATTAAACTAATTTTAGTACGAACGCATCTCATTCGCCACGTTTGATATACAATTTCTGATTTGTTTCCCCTTGTTTTCTTGGAAAGAGTCATCAGAAAAAACCCGTTTCTAAAAACAGAGAATAATCAAAATATTGACTCAAAAGTTAAACAAATATGTACGCTAAATACTTTTTTTTTTTTTTTTTTTTTTTTTGAAAATTTGTTTAAAAAATAGGAGTTGTTTAACCCATATAATATAGTTTTTTAGAAAGTAAATAAAATTCAACCCACCACAAAGTCCTTATTTTTCTGAATTCTTATGATATGCGACTACCATTTTACTCTAAAATATTGGCAACCGAATTAAGCAAGAATAAAATAGTAATAACAATGATAACTTGTTGCTATTCGCATATGCTAATTTAAAAATTATTTCACACAAACACTCTTATTTTATTAAATATTTAATGTATATTTTTCTAATTCTCTCCTTTTGCTCTTTTTTATTTATTTAATTTTATTGCACTTAATTTAATTTTTTAATTAATTTTTTTATTTTATTATTATTTATTTTATTTTATTTTATTTTTATTTTGCTTTATTAACTATTTGGAAAATAGTTGTTTCCTCGGTAGAGAATTGGGAAATATGAAGTATATCTGAATCTTTTTATTGGTTGATTTCTGCAACTTATTTGTTTTTTGATTGGTCCATGCTTAATGTCTAAAAATGGAATACTTCTGTTGCCCCGATGACAAAAAAAGTAATGAAAACAAATAATAACAATAAAAACTCTTCTAAAAGTAAAGAAATTAATTTAAATTCAAAAGTGACCACATCATTCAAAAGTGGTAACATCATTCAAAAGTGGTAACATCATCGGGTCCATTCTCCCGAAAACAACAACCATTTTTCAAATGGTTAAAAATTGTAATTTAAGAAATTACCCCAACCATTTGAAAAATGTTTCACTCGATACATTCATCTATCATTTTAAGCTAAATACCAGTTGTTTTATTGTGTATTATCCGTGCCACTGCTATAAATGACTTTATACATGCTGCAATTTGAAGGTACGGTTCGTTTAAGTTATATCACTCTATTGTCGCCAAGCATAAAAGTTGGCGACGAAAGAAACATTTCAAACTATTTAACATTGTTGGTGCAAAAGTAATCATTATTAAAATACAGCTTTGGCATATACTGTTATACTTGTAAGACTTTGGCATATATTGTTTGATTTTACAGAGCAGAATTTTGGTGATGGAGGTTTTAAACCAAAATCGATCGCAGCACATGCATCTGTGAATGGGTCCATCAGACATCGAATCAAAAAAGTTTTTTCCCAGTTTTTCCCAAGCCGATTGCTTTTTAGTTTTCTTTTTAGGTGGTGGAAAATCAAGAGTAATAGCTATAACATTTTCCGGCTTGTTAGAATCACTATTGGCACTCAAATTTTCCTGGTTAGAACCGACCGATAGTAAAACGCCATGGCTAGTGGATTGGTCGCCCTGGCGACATGATGTTTTACAATTAATCGGTTCGGCATTAAATTGCTTCCTTTTTCGTGATCGCCTTTCAACACGTAATTGGTTTTCAGCGGCTCAATAATCTTTTGATTTTATCATTTTCTGCATTGAAAGACGTTTTTGCGCCAAACCAAATACAGTATTACTCAGTTATCCCGTCGACCAATTTCGCCAAATGATACGAATCGCCAAACTAATAAGCAACTTATACATGTTGACTAAATTTTTATTTTAAATAGCAAAAGAAGAAATAAAAATCACTTTATGATTGTTTAAGTACGCGTATTGTGTTTAATATCATTGAATGCGATATTCACGTTCATTCATTTCTTTGGCTTCGGCTTTTTCCGTATCTGTTAATTTCCGTCTACCCATTTTTAAATTTGTTAGTTTTCTCCTTTATTACAATGATTTTAACCATTTTAATTTACTATTCAAATAAAAATTCTTCTAAAAGTAAAGAATTTAATTTAAATTCAAATAAAAACTCTTCTAAAAGTAAAGAAATTAATTTAAATTCAAAAGTGACCACATCATTCAAAAGTGGTAACATCATTCAAAAGTGGTAACATCATCGGGTCCATTCTCCCGAAAACAACAACCATTTTTCAAATGGTTAATAATTTGAAAACAAATTGCGATAAAGATTTAAAACAACTTTCATTTAAAAGTGCATTTTCTTCTCTACTCAACGGTGTAAAAATTTAAAATCTGCTGTGTTAGAAGTTTAAAAATTTGCAGTTCCGAAAACTGTAAAACTGAAATTTCATTTAAAATTTTATTATGATGTGTTCAGGAATATTAATGTTTAATCCATATCGTACGTTTCATGAGACGTTCAGAAGTCAGTCTAATTAATTCTGTCCAATAAAAATGCACCTTTTTAACAGTTGTATATCTGTAAACTAATGGGTTTTTTTTATCATTGGTCTAGGAATATTAATGTTTAATGCATGGCGTACGTAAAATATGACTCGTTATGATCATCCTAAAAATTATGTTTATTATTAATAATAATTTAAGAGTCTGTAAAATTTTAGTCTTTGAAAATATAATTTTCCAAATAGTCGTTGTAATTTGTTAAATTACAATTTTGTTTTTTTTTAATTTGAGTTTATTATTATTATTATTATTATTATTGTTATTGTTGTTGTTATTATTATTATTATTATTATTATTATTATTATTATTATTATTATTATTATTATTATTATTATTATTATTATTACATAATTTTTAATTTTATTTAGTTCTTTTTTAAGTCAGTGGGAATTTTATTTAATATTTCAAATTACATAAAAATTAATAAGAATTTATTTGTTTCATGCTTTTTATTCTTTTAATTTCACCCTCAACTTCAGTAAATTTTAAAAAAAAATTCAGAGTAAACTTTTTTTTCCGTCTTGGCAGCGATTTTATTGTACTTATATATTTTTCCTTTTTTAAAGCCAAAATTTCAAGGAAATTTCTCGTCTAACTCTCTTTAACACGATGGCAAAATTTATTCATTATTCAAGAACTTTGTGATACTCGTGTTATCTGAACTTTTAAAAACAGAGGAATGACGCATGACACTGCTCAGTTATAATTTTCCAAATAAACACAAAAGATCTCGATGGAAATGAGAAATAAACGTCATTTCTTCCACCTATATAATTTAGCCATTTAACATATTAATTTGTTATGGAACCTATATAATTTAGCTTTTTTTTTTTTTTTTTTAGAAAGCAATTAAAATTTAACTCACTATAAAGTCGCTATTTTTCTGAATTTTTAAATATCCTACTAATCATTTTATTCAAAAAAGTTAACAACCAAATTAAGCAATAATAATAATAATAATAATAATAATTTGTTGCCATTCGCGTATGCTGATTTAAAAATTATTTCATACAAACGTTCATATGTCATCAAATATTTAATGTATTTATCGTATAATTGTTTCCTTTTTTTTTCTTCCTATTTATTTATCTTTAATTGCACTTAATTTTTTTTTGTTTTATTTTATCTTATTTTTATTCTGCTTTATTTTATTTTATTTTATTTGTTTTTATTTTAGTTTTTTAACTTTAATTTTATTTAATTCTATTTTAAGTCAGAGGGAATTTTATTTAATATTTCAATAGTCATAAAAATGAATAAGCATTCTTTTAGTTTCATGCTTATAATTCTTTTAATTTCACTCTCAAATTCAGTAATTAAAAAAAAATCATCGTAACTTTTTTTTAATCAAAAATATATTTACTCCATTGTACTTATATTTTTCTCTTTTAAAGCCAGGTTTCAAGGAAATTTCTTTTCTAACTCTCCTTAACACATTAGCAAAATTTATTCATTATTCAAGTACTTTGCAACACTCGTGTTATCTGAACTTTTAAAAAAACAGAGGAATGACGCATGACACCGCTCAGTTATAATTTTCCAAATAAACACAAAAGGTTTCAATGAAAATGAGAAATAAACAACGTCACTTCTTCCACGTTTCCTCGTCTATTTTCGTCTCACGGCTAAGCCAAAAGAGCGATAGCATTTCGACCTTGGTGAATTGTTATAACCCTAGCATCCGGGCAGGGTTTTTAAAAATCGTATACTATATAATGACACAAGCATTAAGAACTTCATCACATTTTTCGAACGCATCACTGACTTCTCCTGTATTAGAATTTTACAAGTAAGTTTTTTCATCATTATAGTAATCGCAATACTGTTAGATTAAGAATTTATTTATCCTTTATTTTTTTTAATTAAAAATATTTCCAGAATTTCCAAACAGTAGTCATCGATTAATTTATTGAAAAATATTCTGTGATTAAATAGCTCAAAGATAGTAAAAAATTTTAGATATTTTCATTGAAAATTTTCTCTGCTGTATTTCCTTGATCACAGCGTATATAAAAAAATTGTGCGATTTTGATATTTTATTATTATTATTAATAAGTTTTTAACATGATTGCCCAGTAAAATATTTATGATAATAAAGTAGTAATTTGTAAAGTAGAATTTGTGGGTTTTTATATTAAATTACTGTTGTTAATATTTTATATCCCATAATATCAATTAATTATAATTCAATGCCAAATTTATTAATTTTTAATATTTGTGGGTACATTAGAGATATTATGCAATAAAAATAGAAGATATAGGAAAATTCTTTCATGGAAGTTAGCATATTAAAGCATTAAAAGTGTAATTAGTTTGTTACTTGTAATTAAAATCATTTACAAGTAAGTTTTTTCATTATTATAGTGGTCATAATATTGTTAAATTAAGAATTTATTTATTTATTTATTTATTTTAACTGAGAATATTTTCTAGATTTTTTTCAAGTTATCGCTTGATTTATTGAAAAATATTCTGTGATTAAATAGCTCAAAGATAGTAAAAAATATTTTAAAAAAAAGGCTTATTCGATTTTAGAACCTGGTTCAATTGGTTTTAGATATTTTCAATGAATGAACTCTCTTCTATTTTTCCTTGATCAGAATGTATTTCAAAAATGTGTGCGATTTTGATATTTTTATTATTATTATTAAGTTTTTAATATGATTGCCCCGTAAACTATTTATGATAAAAAAATTATTTGCAGGTTTTTTAGATTAAATTATTTTCGTTAATATTTTTTGTCCTAAAATTTCAATCAAGTATATTTCAATTCCAACAGGTATTCTTTTTTTAATATATGTAGATACATTAGAAATATTATGCAATAAAAATTTAAAATTAAGGAAAATTCTTTTATGGAAGTTGGCATATTAAATCGTTATTTTATAGGTATTATTATAAAATGTCTACAACAACATTTTGTTTTTAAATCTTTTATTTCTTATTTAAAAAATATACTAAAAGTATATTTTTAAGTCATTTAGAAAATGGTTGTTACTGCCGGGCTAGAGATTTCTGAGACATATATGAAACCTTGTGATGTCCGAATTTTATTTGTTTTCTGATTGATCCTTGTTAAATGTCCAAAAATGGAATGCTTTTGTTGCCATGGTGACAAAAAAGTATTAAAAACTCATAAAAAAATAATATTGACTCAAAAAAAAATTGAGAGACAACTTTCAATCACATTGCATTTAAAAGCACATATCCCCCCAGCCTCCTATACGACGGTGTAAAAACTGAAAATGTGCGATGTCAAAAATTCAAATATTTACACTACTGATGTGTTGAATTCAGAAACTTTTCTCCGGGAGGGGCTTCGGAGGCTAATTAGAAACGCAAAATTTCAAATTTTCCGGGGGGGGGGGCATTTCATTACTAGGCGGGGGGATGTCCCCCCGGGCCACCCCCTGAATTCAACACTTCTACTGAAAATTGTAGAATAGAAATTTCATTTAAAATTTTTGTATGATTAGTTCAGGAATATTAATGTTTAATCTATTTCATACGTAATGTATGACCGTTATTACGTAACATTTTAAATCATCATAAAAGTTATGTTTATTATTGTTAATTTTTTAAATATAGAATTTATAGATACGTCTAAAATTTTAGTCATTGAAAACATCAGTTTCCAAATGTTGTTGTAATTTTTTAACTGACATTTTTTTAATTGACAAAAAAAGCTATTATTTTGCACAAAAAATATCCATTTATTACTTAATTAATTTGTTTATTTCTTTTGTTTTATTTTATTTTATTTTCGCTGCACATCTTTAAACATTTTTTAAAATATACCAAGTATGGTTTTAAAAAATTCCATCATTTAAAATATTAAGTTATAAAATTGAATGTGTGGCTCAAACATAATAAAGTGCTTACTATGAAATATAAAGTGTATTATTATTAACAATAGTATTAAATATATTTTAAACCACATTTTTTTCGAAATATTATCGAGGCATAACGGTTTAGATATTGGAAAATGTATTAACCCTTTCGGGTCCGAATTTTTTTTTTTTTTCCATTTTTAGAAACAATTACTTTTACGTTAATAACATTAACACTAGCAATCCAAATAGATCAATTAGTGTTTAACGAACTTTTATTGTTTGATACATAACGAATGTTGTTGTTTTGCGTGCTATTTAATTCATATTCATATGACAATAGGCTAAGGAAGAATTTTTGGAGATGTTTGGAAAATATTACATTACAATAAGATTTAACTTATAATACAACTTTCTTAATACTTATTGCGCTTCATTACACATGATTCTTTAAGGAAAGTAACTTTTATATTAAATTTAAAGTGTGAAATACATGTTTAAAATAAAAGAATCACAAACGGCGCAAAGAGAATTAAGTAAATAATAATAATAATTATTACTACTAAATGCCTAAACATAAATGAATTCATATTATAAATGCATAGACATATACTAACATTACTACATGTAGATTGTAGCAAAAGTATTTCTTAAAACAAAATAATACTCATTTAAAAGACATGTAATAGTACTTAATTAATAGTACACCAGACCCGTAAGGGTTAAATTTTAATTTCTATTTTTAGAATTTACAAGTAAGGTTTTCAGATTAGCATTACATGTTATTTTAACCGTGCGTGAGATTTCTTATATTTTTTTCCGCCTTCTAGACATTTTAAATACTTTTAATATGCTTAGTGATTACAAAGTATCTCTAATTTCTTTTATGTTAAACTATTGGCAATAAAATAGTAAAAATATTTTAAATTCTAATTAATTTTCAGTGTTACAAAATCAAATTTTAATTTCTAATCTAGAGGGGAGAAATTTTAAATATTTAATCTAATGTAATATTTCCTATATCTTCTATACTTCTCTAACATTAACTTTAAATTTAACATTAAATTTAACTTTATTATTTTAATGGTTATAAAATATTTCTACATTATTAATACTAATTTAAAAAATGCATTAAATTTCATTATTAGAAAATCAAATTTCATCACTTAAAAATCAAATTTCATCATTAGAAAATCAAATTTCATTATGTGCGTACATTCGATGATTCGTTACTTGTGTCAAAACTGCCTCATGTCTCAGAATTTTGAAATAGCAGCAAGCAGTTTCTTTTGACCCCAATCACGTATTGGCGGTGAAAGTTGAAACAAAACGTATCAATCTGTTTTTCCAGTCACATATATATTTTTTTTTAATCTGAAATACTGCAGGGACTTTTTCTGCAATATTTCACAATTAGAGACGACTAATGGAGATTTCTTAAGAATACTGTAATCCTTGATTCAATGAACCCGAATCACATGAAAAACAATTGTATTTTAACTATAGATTCTCAAATAAACCAATCTGAATCAAAAATGTGTAACCGAAGCGCAAGAAGTTAGCATACGTCTGTGAGGTTATTGTTCCTGATAATTTATCGCAAAACAAATTAAATTACTTCTTGAGAGAATACCGAAAAAAATACTTAGAAAAATGAAATAAAAAAATAAACACTTCATTTAAGAGGGATGGGGGAGGGTTCTGTAATAAACCGAAAAAAAATATATAATTATTAGCCTTTTTTTTTTTTTTTTTTTTTAATAGGAATGAAGCTTTTTTGCATATTGTTTGTTATCATCTGAAAAAATTTTCAAAATTTTAAAAAAAAAAGTGATGATGTGACAAAAGCTGCGTGGGTTGATGCCCTAGGTGCGGGTCGTTCACTTCCAATCGGGTGGGATCCGATAGATCGCTGGAGTTGTTTGCAGTCAATTTGCGCGAAGACTTCTGGTCACCGAGCTTCTAAATTCTTCTCGCTAAAGCTAAATCTATGACCGTAGAATCCATTCGTATATTTAATATATCTCCTCGGGAGCTTAATACCTTTTCTCCTTTTTTCTTTATACTTTCCTTAAAATACGTTTATTCTTTTCTTAGTTTTCAAAATATTTCTGAAATAAAGGTTTATTATAGTATTTTATGCATTAAAAACTAACGAACTGATAGTAAGCCTTCTATACTTCATATCAGTGCCGTAGCTAAGAGGGCGCAATGGGCGGCTCAGCCCCCCTAAAATATTTTGACCCCCCCCTGGAAAACATTCCAAGGTCACTCAATGAATTTCTGTTCCGAAAATTCAAATGAAATGAGTTCAAAAATCTAATTTAGTTTTGAGACCCTTTCACAGTATTGCAGATTTACAAAATTGTATCTAAAATAAGTGTTTCAACACTAACTCATCTTATTTGTACATATATAGCTAATATGTTTAATTTTGCACCAGTTATGCACTCAAAATTTTCATCATCCTATACTTTTCCATAAAATGAAGTTATTACAACAGTTTAATAAGAAACATAACCTACAATGTGAATATGCACTAATTTATCTTTCTGCCGCAAAGAGACAGAGAAAAAAAATTTTGAGCCCCCTCCCCTATTGTTTGCTTCTGGCTACGTTCCTGCTTCATATAAAATTAAGTATAGGAGCATATTTTAGAACTATTTTGACAAATGAAGAAAAAAAGAAGCATCCTTTAAGAACAGTATACAGAAAAATAAGTTTAAAATATTGATTTCCGAAGTAACTATATTAAACATAAGAATACATCACACGTTCATAGACCTAATATCATCAAGGAGAATTGGGAAGTTCATTGACTAGCAGCCTAAGCATTATGAGCCTATTTGATAAAAAGAGGGGCAGGGTAGAACCTTGGTTGGAAGTTATAGGAGTGGATCAAGGCAGCGGTTTTACCATAATAATTATTTTTATCGTCTTTGCCTGTGGTGAAAGCATTTCTGTTTCCAATGCCTTTACATAGAAAAATTTATCTAATTCGACAAAATTTCTGCTTTTGTTAGCTTTTGAAGCAATTTAATGCTGGTTTCCATTTCTTCATTTTTCTTCTTGTGGAACGGAAAACGGTCCGTATCTCATTAATTATGGATTTTGGGAGTATAGTTCCTGTACATTTCTTGATCCCCGTGGCAAGAGTTTTCGAATGATACTACTCTCGCCAAAATCCAGAATTGGAAGCTGGGGGTGTTTTCTAGCAATATCTATGTTTGTAGTAAGTTACATTGTATTTGATCAAGTCATTGCCGATAATTCACGTTCATTTCATTGTCAGATTGAGGATGGATAAATAGTAATATAATGAATACCCATCTTTCTTTACGAAGAGCATCATCTATCATCAAAATGAGCGTAATGTATGGTTCAAACTTCAAACACCAGCTCCTAAATAAGGAAAGGTTATCTGATGCCACTGTAGATTAAATTACTGCTGGTAGGGTTCCTTCAACAGAAGCTCCTGTTGCAGGAGCCAACTGTGGGTCAGCAAGAAACACCGTTCATTCTCTATAACACCTACTGTACTTATAAATTTGGGTAATTTGTTTGGTATGCGTTTGACAAGTCTGTGATGTGATTGGCCTACGTCGCCAAAACACTTCCAGCAATGATCGCTAAGACAGAAGGTTGGTTGAAGAAAAAGGTTTTTTGCAAATATGCCCTTTGATTATACTGGACCTAACAGCTGACACAAAAATATGGCTATGGCAAGAGGCTTATTTTTATTTTTATTTTTATTTTTATTTTTATTTTTTAATATGTGTACAGTTTCCCAAATTTATACACCAATATTTTATAAATATTTCTTTGACTTGTTTAATCTTAAGAAAATAAAGGGGAAAAAGTTATTAAAAATTATTGGTACCAAACTTCAAGATACCGCACACACGCTGATAGAATCCACCTTCGGCAACCGCCATTTTTCTGTCAACACTCCGCCCTACTATAAAGGGAAAGGTGATTCAAAGAAGCATGTAACTCATCAATTTATTGTGAAAGCAAAATTTTAGCATAGTTTTCATACTGACATAAAGTTTTAGATGTTCTATAAGTTATAGTTATTTTTATCAATATTATCATGATGTTAAAGATTTTATTATCTCCAAATTAATTTATGTATAAATATGTATATTATATATATATATATTTTTTTTTTCATCAGCGTGAATTGTGAGGTTAAAATTATCCTAAAAGTTATTCTAAATGTAAAAATGTCAAAAAACAAGGAGTAAACAAGCTGTCAAAAAATGCCTTACAAAAGATAAGAGTGAATAAAAATCTTCAATATACTTTACACTTTATAGTTTTTACCAAATTTAATAATTATTCGGAATTCGTGTCGATTATTTTATAAAAAAAATTAATAATTTTATTATTATTTTGGTAGAAAATCGACATGAATGACAAACATTTATTGAAATTGCTAAAAATGTACTTTGGCATTTATATATTTCTTGTTAAAAATAAATTTGTGAATTCGTGGTGAAACTACTGGCAGCAAAGTAGCTGAACTTTTACCATTCCATTAGTAGATTTCCGTTTTGGTAAATAAAAGTAAGGAAGCTCCGTTTGAAGAAATAGTAACATTCTGTTACAAGGTTTGATTTTTAATGATAATAATTTAATATGATTTTAAAATTAGTGAATCGATAAATCGTCAAAGAATTTGAAATTTCCGAGTAATTTTACGCTGCTATAATATTTTATTTAATTTGTTTATTTATTTATATTATTTTTTATTTATTTATTATATATATATATAATTTACCTCAATCCGTCCTGAGAATCGAACTCGTGACCTTTTGACGGCGGAACAATACTATTTGTTTACACGTACACTATTTATTTATTTATTTATTGGCGAACTAGATTTTTAATAAGAAATAAGAGAAAAATAAACAGAAAAAAATGGAATTTAAAAAGCTTTTTTATGTATTCATTATTTTATGGCGCCAGTGGGATTCGAACCTACAATCTGAGCTCGCATGCGATTAGCCGTGTGGTGTTCCATCCATTTCGTTATTTTCAGGAAATATGTGGAGTTTTCTGATTTTTAACTGAAAATGCCCTTTTGTCGTGATAAGGGACTTTTTCTATGAAATTCAGGAAAAAAATATTTGTGAATTTCAGAATTTTTTTTATAGCGTTTTTCATTGCTTAAAAATGTAATGCAAGTATTAAAAAATACGTAAAAAAAAATTCCTTACTGGATATAAATGCGATTTTTATTTGATGTTTGGAATAACGTTTTATGAAAATAATTATTCCATGTTTATTTTTAATCGATCGAATCTACTTCTTAACTAAATGTAAAGAATCAGGGAGTGATTGTATTATCAGTTCGTCGGTATCTTTCGACATAAAGCTTCAAGTATCGGACAAATAACTTTTTTTATGTCCAATTTATCTTTTATATTTGCAGCAGATTGCATAATTTTTCACGGTTTTGATTTTCTATTGTGTTGATATCTGTGGTTTCGATTTCCTCCCCTCCCCTTCCTCTCTTTACCTGGTTTTAGAGCTGGGAAAACTGAATTTAGATATCGTGATCGTTTATAACAGATTTTCTGGCATGATAGATATTGTTAATCTTGTTATTTATAAAATTCTTATCGAATATTTCGTTAGTTGAGGATTTTGTAACAATATCGATATATATATTTCATATTTAAATAGTCAACGAATTAAACGGATTTAACGGGGAACAGGAAAGTAATTTTTACAAGCAGGAAAGGTAATATATTTAGATTTTATGCTTAATTGACGATTATGTCAGTTTTCAATATGTTAGCTTTCATATTACGACTTCTCTTTAAAAAAGTAATTTTTTGTTACACCACAATGGCTTTTTTTTTTCCTTGTTTATATATTCTCAGTAAAATTTATGAGGTTTTGTTTCATCATAACATTGCTGAAATCTTTCGAAAACATAAACATTTTGAATTTCTTCTTAATAAAGTATTTTGAAAGCAGAATTGGGGAATACTGACAAACGCACAAAAGCTGTGAGTTGAGAAATTTCCAAATTTGTAGAAAATTTCATATAAATCGATAAAATTTTTCTTCCTATCCCATTTTTTTTAACAATTATAAACTGGAAATAAATAAGTTCCTGATTTTTGCCAGAAAGTTCCACATTTACATTTATTTAACTAATTTGATAATTGCTAAAAAAAAAGAAAAAAAAAAAGGCAGTAATTATATTTTGTATTTGTTGTGTTGATTTTATGGTTCATTTGTAGTTCCATTTTGGTATTCAAAATCATTTCCTTTTTTTTTTTTTTAGGTAGATTTCATAAGAAATACTATCTATTACATCCTTCCCTATGTTGGAATTTTTGAAAGAGTTTTGTAGATCTATACCGATTACAACCGTTAGAACCATGTTTTATGGACACGATAACTACCATGATTCTGCATAAATCTCTTCCAAACTGATACAGAAAATTATGGGGCAGAAAATCTCGGTCAAGTTCGTTAATAGGTAAAATCATAACAAAGGAGTAGAAATAGGGAGGGGTTTTGTGAAAACCAAACAATCTTCATAATTTATTAAGTATAATACATATGAAATCCTTTTAAAGTTATTATTACTTCTAGAAAATAAGCCAGATATTTATACATGACGGATTTTTGCTATCATTAAAACCAGGGGTGTAGTCGTAAAAATAACAGATGATATACGCTATAAGCAGAGGGTATACGCTCAAGGCAGGAGGATACCCTAGAGTAAAGGTCTACACGGGCCGAAATTTCCACGGTCCGTGCTCGCCCCGGCCCGGAAAAAAGTTAAAAATTCAGCCTGAACCCGGCCCGAGTGAATTTCTACAGAACATTGATCTTTACTCTTACGGAAGAGTTCAGGCCAAAAAAACTCATTTTAGTCTTTTTTTTTTCTTTCATGGTTTTAATCTCCATTTATGCAGAAGTGTCGTAGGCTGCGATATTTATGCTTTTAATGAACCTTTGTTTGTTGTATGTAAATGTTTCAGCTATCATTAGTATTATTAATCCATATTCCATGTAATGGAGTCATAAAAATCTAAAAAATGGTATATGGTAAAAGTAAAATCTTCTAAGGCGGAATCGCATTGAAAGAAAAAAAATACGTTGCCTTCTTAGCAGATGTAAATGTTTATTATATTTTTTCTCGCGTATTGTTGTATTCATTTTGCATGGATGAACAGTTTAAAATGTATTTGCAGTTTTCATTTAAAAAAAAATTCATGTTTTTATTTTTATTTTTTTACGTGTGTTTAACTTTTTTTTTTTTTAAATAAGCCTAGTAATCTTTGATTCTTTAAAAAGAATAAATTCTATTGTTTAATTGCAGAATAATGACGACTTAAAAGTATATGCCTTTTTTGCAAAAATTTTTGGACCAAGCCAAATTTTCCTGATTTATGAACTGACTTAACCACGTCGAGAAAAGGAAATTCATGCGGGATGATTCAACAGGAACTGATTTTTTTGTCCGTGAAGACTAGAAAGAATGAAATCAGTCTCGGCTTCGTACGGAAAAAATATGTTAGGCCCTGCCTGAAACCCCAGGAAAAAAATTGAGGCCCGAATGCCGTTAATAGAAATCAGCCCAAACCCGGCCCGTGCATATCTCTACCCTAGAACATATATACAATAGCTTTCTTGAGAAACAGAGGGTATACCGTGTTCCTCTAAAATCTCCAGATGGTATGCGACGTATACCCCTGTATATCCTCCAATGAATCCCTGATTAAAACTGGAGTCAAGGAACAAAAAACATAGAGTTTTAAGAAGAAAAAATCATAATTTAGTCAGTTCACAAGATATCAGGTCTACTTAAATTCGTTATAAATCTTCTTAACTTTATCTACAACTTTTATACTGACAAGTTTTTGATAGGGCCAATTCTTCACCGCCAAACTTTTCATATTTTAGGAGAAATAGTCATGAAACATTATCAGTTGTTTAACCAATCATTTCATAAATTCGTTTCATTAGGATTTTATACTTATAGAAATATATATATTTGTGGAATATTAAAGGTGTTAAATTTAGCTGTGTAATCTACAAAATACTATTGATCGAAGAACATCAAAAATAGCTTTAATCAAAATATTTAAAATAGCAATTGATGCAAAAAAATTTAAATTGAATACATATAATGAAATGTTTGTAATAGTTTATTTTTTAATAATCATGTGATTTTTTTAATATGATTTATTTTTCTTCACAGGTCTGTATCACAATAAAATAAAATGACGGGACAAATATTGTCGTTTTTTGTGTTCTCTGCCGCACTTAGTGTAATTTTCGCATGTAAGTAGTTTTTCTAATTGCTTTCAATCTTATAATTTTAACCATATACAAATAAGAAGTTATTTTTCATCTAATCAAGCATAAGTTAAAAGAAAACATAATATTTCCAACCTTCTTGTTCAGAATCCATAAATCTATAACTATCATTCTCTAATTAAGTTTGCATCAAAGACTTCTGCTACTTTATCGTTTAGTAAGGTGGACTTAAATATATAGTTTAGTAAGATGACAACGATTTTAAATTTTAAAAAGAGAGAATCATTTATTTAACAATCAAGGAAAGATTTATGTATGTAATTGGATATAGTTAACAACCTATACAGTTAAATGCAGATTAAGCTAAACGGGGGAGGGGTAATCTATACATTAATATCGGATATTTAGAAACATATTATAATTACATAATAGATGCAACTTCAGAAAAAACAGAAAAAAATTTTCTAAGCTGCAGAGAGCATAGAAAAACCTTTTCAGTACTGTCATTATCATATAATTTTTTATATTAATTATTTATTAATCTGTTATTTCATTTTTTTTCAATTTTATGTTCTCCCATATTTTGATATATGTGTGTGTTTTCTTTTTATAATTTAATTTAATTTAATTTAATTTCATGGGTTTCTTTTTTCTAATTTGTTTGCTTATTCCCTTTTTATTCTGTACTCTTTGTCTTCCGATTTCCTATATTGGTTGCTTCTTCAGGGCTTGTTACCATTCCCTTTATCTTTCATTTCATTCTTGCAGATACTTCCATAATAGAAGTGCGTCTTTGCACCTGACGAAGAAAGACTCCGATCTTTCGAAAAGGCCTAGGGCATTTAAAACTTTTTTATGGTCTTTTGGGAAGAGTTTTAATTCTTATTGATTTCCACCAGTTTCAGCAAATATTTTATTCGCTTCATTTAAAATACATACAGTAAATACATTAGAAATGATATATTTCACTCATTTAAATTTAAAATACTCCAAAAAAAAGCTGTAATGGGTAAATTTACCATAAAGCAAATCCATTTTATTTCGAGTTGAAAACAATGATTTTAATTTGCATATGCAAAAATAAAAAGCAGAAAATTATCTAATTCTGATCCAATTGCTTTTTATGGAAAATTCTTCTATCAGCGCCTCACGCATTTTCAGATTTTTGTTTTTACCTCCAGGTTTTTTTTTTCTTAAAAAATTTCTGCTTTTAAAAACAATCATAAAAGCGTGTTTTTAGGTGCATTTTGTTGAAACGTAGCACCTATACTTGTAATTCAGTCCGTCTGTCTGTCTGTCCGCATGTAACAACACAAAAACAACCCAACCGTATAGTTTGAAATTTAAAATATATAATTGTTACATAATTTTGTCGAGTTATTTCAAGTTTTATAAAAATTGGATGCATAATTCAATTACAGAGATAATCAAAAGTATTCCGTTACATTACGGTCAATGGGAAAAAGTTTCATGTGCATTTTAATGGTGTTACACTCATTCGAACATAATATAATTGATACGTATTTATAAAGTATATACTATAATATACCTTCTGTGCAATCTGTGGTCCAAAGAATTCTTGTTACTGATTTACAGGATTACACAAAAGTATTCCATTACATAATGGTATAGGGGGACATTCTTTGACGCGCGTTTTAATTGTATCAAACTATTTAACATTTTGTGAAATTAATATACGTTAATGAGGATTACTACAAGTAAATTCCCTGTATAATAGAAAGAAGATAGAATTTACAGGGATACGCAAAAGATTTTGCCTACTATACCATATCCGAAATATATATATACTATGACACCAAGATTTGAATATTTTTAGGTGCGTGCGAAATTATATAAATATGTGGCACCGAGTCATGGAATAGTCTTTCCGTCCGTGTACCCGTCTTTCCGTCTGTCTGTCCTCATATAACTTCCCAATCACATTGTTTGAGATTTAAAATATATAATTGTTGCATTATTTTGTCGAGTCATTTCAAATTTTATGAAAATTGGATGGATAGTTTAATTTCAATGATAATCAAAAGTATTCCATTACATCACGGTCAATATGAAAAAATAGTTTGAAATACATTTTAATGATGTTACACTCTTTCGATTATAATAGAACTGACATTAATGTATGAAGTATATATTAAAATATACATTCTGTACAATCTATGATGCAAAGAATATTTATTATCAATTTAACCACAATAAGTCCATACAAAAATACTCCATTGCATAATGGTATACGGCAATACGTTGTTTGGGGCGTGTTTTAATTATATTAAACAATTTCATATTTTACAATATTGATATACGTTTCTGAGGTTTAATACAAGTTATTTCCTGTATAATAGAAAGCAGATAGTGTTTACAGGATCTCACAAGAGATTTAAACCACTACACTGTATCTGAAATACTCTATAATGACAGCAAGATCTGAATATTTTTAAAACTTCATTATAGTACGAATGCACCTCATTTGCTATGCTTCATGTACAATTTCCAACTACATTATTATTATTATTGTTTATTTTGTTGAAAATGTGTTCTTACCTTTATATTATCTATCAATAGGAAATTAATCTTCTAACTAAAAAACGGCTTCCGCAATTCGCCTGATGCGGAAATCCTGTTTTATATACTATGTATAAAAGCAAAATACATGAAGGTTAAGCAGGAAATAAATAAAGTTTGTTTTTTGGAATTTAAATGTGTTTCATTCAATGTCAAGCTAAAAAGACATGATTATGATATCTACCTGATATCAGATCGTCTCATTTGCTTCCTTGCAAACAGTTCGGCCAAAGATAAACAAAAATCTAAATATAGTTTTAATCAGAATTATTCCGAAAATGCTGTTATTAGAAATAAATGCAATCTGCACACCGCGATTTTTTAATGAATATCCTTGGAAAAAAATTATTAAATTCCTACGTATTGATTTTGCTCCTATAAAACTTTGTTAATGTAACGAATTTAACTAACTTTAACATTAAATATCTAAATAATTCTTTGATTTACGAACTATCTGCCTCAAACTGTTTATCAAGCATTTCTCTATAATGTTACCCGTTTTCGTATTTTTGTACGCAATGGTTTTCTTAATGCCCTCGGAACGATAGCCTTTTGATTAATTTTTTTCCTCTTACCACCGGTTTTTCAAAACAGAATTTTTTTTTCTGTTATTAAGTCGCGAAAATGCTTAGGTTGAATAAGGTAAACTTCAGAATAAAAATTAACTAGTGGAGAAAATGAAGGATTCTGATCGCCTGAAGCGGCTCGTATGTTAGATACCAGTTATATGTTTAGGAAAATTTTAGGTCCTTTAAGGGTGTTCTTAAATCAAAAAGGGCAATTTTGTGACATATGCTTTAATTTATTTTTGTTTGGAAATGCATGAAACTAGCAGTTGTTGTTATTCAGAAACAGTCTAATTGCACTCAGTTTTTTTGTTTTTTAAAAAACACAATAAATCTTTTATAACAAGCCTTCAAAGTTAACATTTTTGAGCACATTTCCCGACGAAAACAGAAAAACCGGTCGAAAAGCAGGAGAAAAACAAGTGATCATGTGATCGAAATAGCTTAGAACTGGATAGGTAATTTAATTATCATAAAATGGAAAAATAAGTTCGATTCGAAATGCTTCCATAGTCAGGCATTTCAATTTCATGTATTTCTGATAAAAAATGAATTTGTAAATGTGTGAAAACGTTTTGCACTTGTTGAGTGGAGCTGTTGAGATCACCCTTCAAGGACTCTTCATAAAAAAATTTATCTTAAAACAGGATCCTTCTCAAAATTTTTTATCTCCAAACAGGACCCTTCACAAAATTATTTGTCTCTTAAATAGACCTTTCACAGAGATTTTTCACCCTCAAATTGAACTTTTTACATATTTAATGATTTAATAATGAAATCTGGTTTGTAAATAAGCAGTTGAACTCATCAAAGAGCATATTACTTAGCTTCTTATATATGGAAAATAGAACCTGAAGGCATCGATAATTTAAAATTCACAAAATTCAGACTAGAATTTTCATAAATATAAGAAAAAATTTCACAATTTCACAAAAATAGGACCCTGTGAGAAAAGTCTCGACAGACCTCTGGTCGCTTGTCCCCCCAGTGGTTAATATTAGCGAAAAAAGGTTCGCGGTCTCAAGAAATTTATTGACAGTGGCGGTAACCGCTTTAGTTCCGTTAAATTGAGAGATATACTAAATTTATAAACATATTTATAAAAATATTTTAGCTGAAATTTTTTTTAATCCGGGAGAACTCGCTATGAGAATTTCCCTCTCGGTGCCCAATTCTTTTCTTTTACTTTACAATCACTTAATATCAAATTTTTTGTTTGGCTTAGTATTTTTATTCAAGAGAGAGGTAAAGTAATCGAAATCACAATGTGAAATTTTATTAAAATGAAAAATAGTCTTAAAAATAGTCTTAAAAAGGGTACGATGGAGAAAGAAAATCTCATGCGCGATTTCTCGCGAGTTAAATATTTTATGGGATGGAATAGTATTTAAAAAGACAGCTTAATTAAGAGTTTTTTCATAAAATCATATAACTTGAAAACACAAACAAAGAAATAAACAAAAACTAGTCGGGTGTGACAATCCCAAAACTCTCTTCTATCTCAAACACGTTAATACCTCTAGAAAAATGAAGCATGGCAGCGTCTAGTTAGGCAATTTACATCCAAATCTAATATGCAACAACTTATTACAAATTCTAACTGAATCTGAACTATCATGAAAATCCGTGTATTAGTATTTGCGATAGAGTCATCGCAGAAATCGTAAAAAAAACTAAATAGAAGCACTACCTGTTAAGTGATTTTCTCTAAAAAGTAATGAATACTAATTTATATCAGAGACTAACTGAATCTGAAGTTTGATGAAAATTCGTGCATTAGTTCCTGAGATAGAATGAGACAAATCAGCGGTACACAAACTTTATTGCTACGCGACCCACCTTTAAGTAAAAAAAAGTTTCTCGACCCTCCTAATATAAGGAGTATATCAATAGGAAAATTATATCAATTTTATAAACTTTTATCTACCCTAACCAAAACAACGGCATTTTTTTTTTCTTTTTTGAAGGATACATTATTAACAAAATAAAAAGCATTGGTAATCCTAATGTGTGTAAATAGAATAATAATAGAAACAATATAGAAACTAAAAAGATAATAAAAAATATGTTTAATTATTGGAAAACATAGTTTTATAATCAGTGAGATATCTGGCACTGGTGTTTACCGACGAGGACACCTATATCAGGGTTAAAACGGGTTAATTTTGATCTTAAGCTCCGTTCTACACGGATTTTGTCTCTATACTTGTTTTTGAAAAACAGCAAATGTAAAAAAATCTTGCTCATATTACAAGTTTGTCATATTTAATTCCATGAAGAAAATCAAAGCTGATTTAGATATTTCTGGATATTCTGCTTGTATATTCATCCAGAGAGAATTTAAGAATTTCCTTTGATTTATTATTTGCTGTTAAATCGATTAAATTTTCTAAATAGATAAAACAAAAGATATATTTTTTTGATAACCTCGATTATACAGCGACCCACCAAAACACCCGCCGCGTTAGTACCCATAGTTTGGGAACCGCTGAGATAGATAATAGATAGATGTCGTTAAGTTTGTCACCAGCTTGGCGATATATCCCCAAATTCGGCGACCAAAATTTCTCGTCAAAAGTGATGCACACTAGGCGTTATTTCCGGAATTTCACCAAACTCATATATTTACTATTAATTTTAAAATAGTACTAATATTAGTTTAGATTTGTTAGTTGAAGTTAATTGATCCAAGTTCCTGCATGAATCTGAAAAAGCTGTGAAATCACATAAAAATCTGGTGGAACTAGGGAGAAAAGTAGAGCTCGGTCTAAAAAATGTTGCAGTAAAAAATGGCAAATATTCTCAATCTAAAAAAATGCGTAGAAAAGAAATAGAATCAGATTATCTGTAAAGTTCATGAAATTACTCAAATTTTTGTTAGCTGAAAATGTAGACTGAGCTTTCCTGGTGCCTTATATTCAGAGTCATACTATTATCCATTCAAAATATTACTGGGGAAAGTAGTTAATAAGATGTATAATTATGTTGTCCACAACTCTAAACGAATATAAACCATGAAGTAATAATTAAAGCATAATATTAATATAGTCAGGTATTGAAGAATTCAAATAGAGAAATATTTCTGAACATAAATATTTTAGCATATGGTTCAATCGTATATGTTTACGATTTTGCTCTACTTGGAGCTTCGATTTACCACTTATTAAAACCCCCCTTTCGAGTGGAATTTCGTCCGCTCTTTTTATTGAACGGACCGTTCAGGTTATAGTTCTTTATTACATTAGCCTGCCACTTATTGTTGTGAACCCAAATTTTTAAACTGGTTATAATGATTGAGATATGGAGTGTATTAAAAATGTCTCTTTTCCCTGACTGATTTTAAGGCACCAGTAAAGCTCAGTCCAGATTTTCAGCTAACAAAAATTTGGGTAATTTCATGAGCTTTACAGATAATCTGATTCCATATCTTTTCTACGCCCTTTTTCAGATTGAAAATATTATTTGCCAATTTTTATAGTAACATTTTTTTTAGATCGAGCTCTACTTTTTTCTCTAGTTCCATCAATTTTTTATATGATTATACATGAAGTCTCGGTATATTATTTACTAGCTACTTGTTTTTATTTAATTATTTATTTATATTCTTCTTAAGTACTTATTTATTTTTTTTTAAGTCCACAGTCCATATATGAACTGTGACTTACAAAACAAACCAATTTCATATTTTACCACCACTGCAAATAAACTGTCATTAGATTCTGTATAATACACATTTTTAACAAAAATAATTCTGGACTTTGAAGTACTGTATACAAGCCCTGACTGCCGAAAACGCACGAGAAGCACGAGCTTCCCTTCGGAAATTTTGAAGGGGTCAAAACTTGAGAAAACAAGGAGCCCTAAATTTTATATTATATTAATTCTATTCTAAAACTCTATCTAATTTCTTTTCATATTGTTAACTTCTTTATATATTATACATTTTAAAAGTGTTTAATAAAAATACATTTCATACTAAATTAATTTTTTATGTAATAGACCAGTTTCAACCACATGATCACAATTTCTCAGTTTGTGCAATAAACTAAAAATCAACAATTTATCAGGCAATATTATTGTCCAACCAATCAAGATAGAAAAAGTCCAATGCTTTTCATTGCTTTAGAGGTTTATTCGGCCTTGTCTATATACAATGGACTGTGAACTTGTTAATAATTCCCTTTAAACACATATTAAAATTATATACATCAGGGGGTCCCAAACTTTTAGGCCGACGTACCACTAAACAGAAGTTCATACGTCCGCGTATCACAAAAAAAATCTCAAATCTAATGCAGAAAAACCAATATAAAGTATATCATTTTTAGATGACAAATATAGATGCACTTGAATAGAGAACATAAATTGTTTTTGTTAAATATGGAAAAAAAATACACATTTGAAGTCGCCTTGTTCATTTTTTGTTACATAAATACTATGTTTATATCAATAGTAAAATACAAAAGAAAATTTAATAACTTACATGAAAAATTTCATAAATTCTGAAAATAAAATGCTTATTAATGCAAAATCGAAGATCTTAAAGTAATATACACACATACAATACAGTAATAGAAGAAAACTTTTTCAATTTTCGAGGGAAGATAAAAGATCAACTCGACATCTACCGAAACATTTTTATTTGTCTGAAAATTCTAATCGGAATCGCATTAAAATAAGAGAATTCAAAACGCTGTCAAAGCTGTAATAAGAGAGAGCAAGCAACGTTGAGCCTATGAACTGACAAATAAAAAAAAAAGAAGCGGGGTTATGAACTGATTTTGGAATTCACATGCTGTTTTTTGTTTGCTTGTTTTTCATTTCATTTAGTATCGCACTTTCACGTACAAGTAAATAGAACTTCACGTACTAGTACTGGTACGCTTACCACAGATTGAGAACCCCTGATAATATATATAATATAATTTAACTTTTGCTTATGTAAATATTCCTAGATATTTTATTTCGAATTGGCTCATTTGATTTTCTTTATTTTTGACAGCTCCTCTTCAACAGAACAACCTCTTCAACCCCCAGCCCAATTACGCTAACGTTCCCCGTTGCTTGCAACCTCGGGCTAGCGGACTTTGTCTTGCTTTCTTCCCATCCTACTACTACAATCCAAGCACGAAGACTTGTGAGCAATTCATCTACGGAGGATGCCAAGGAAATGAAAACCGATTTTTGACATTCGAAGAATGCATGTCAACCTGTGAGGGAGCTGAACCAGGTAAAAAGAATTATAAAATATTATTAATCTATATTTTATCCTGAGTGATCTCTTATAATCTTAAACTCTTCAAAATCAAGGCTAGATTAGTACCTAATCACTATTGGCTTAATAATATCTATATCTTGGCTAAATATTGGCAATACAGTCAAACCTCGTTAACATGGGCACGCTTAACGTGAATTACTCTTAACATGAATTATTTGCACAATCCCCTGTAAAAACGAATATAAATATTGAATACAAATAAAATGAATTACTGTTAACATGAACAAAATTTTGATTTCCCTTGAGGTTCATGTTTACAAGGTTCAACTGTATTAAACTAAATTCTGTGGCATTTCAATCCATAAAAGATCAGTGCCCATCCCTGTTTACTACACTCTGGGCCTCGAGGTGTTATGCAGCATATTTCCCGGCCAAGTGGTCAGCCTAACGCGAGACCCTCGGTGTTTAGTTCTCAAGCAAACTTGGTATTTATTTTATCGACCCCGAAGGTATGAAAGGCTGAGTGCGCCGCCGTGCCCAGTAGGAGGTCACGACCTGCGATGTCACAGTCAGATTCTTTGATCTCTACACCAACGGACTTCAAATATTTGCAATGAAATGTTAAAATTTTGGTACTGAACTCACCTCGATAAATAATTAAGTTTATAGAGAAGAATACAAATAAATGTACCATCACTGCTTAAAAGTGCGTACAACAAAATATAAAAACATTTAAAATACATTATGCCGTCTTTGGATGATGGCCGAGCAAGTTCGATTAAAAACGTTTTGATTTTAAAGGACTTTTAATGTTCTTTAAGATTTTCTTACATTTTATTGTATACACATTTAAACACTGATGGTATTTTCCCCATAAATGTTAACACCTTCTCTAATATGCGTTCTACACTATGCAAACCACCGCTAAGCAATACCCACATAACCATTTGCTTCAATAACACATCATTTTGAGCATTTTCTTTTACAAGGGTTATCGCAATTACTCTTTAATTTTTAAATTTATTGTTTGCTCTCTAATTGTCATCGCGATTAAATCTTCACTGAAAAATATGAAGTCAAACATGTTCTTTATATCCTCGAAGTTCAAGAATTTTGGTAGATATTCGACAGCTATGTACAATCGTAAACATGCGATCACTGTTCCTATATTTTGGAGGTCAATGTAGTACAAATTCTTACAAATTTAATCATTGGTTTTTTTAAAAATTGATTTTTGGTCAACTGAAATGTATTTGGCATATGAGTTTCGACACGTTTTTTCAGCATGAGTGAAAATTAAATGTATTTTCTGTGTAAAGTATAGTTTTAAACTATTTAAAATTTCACTCACGAAATACCCCGAAAAATTCATTTCTGCAATAATATCGTAACCATTTCCGGATATATACAGAGCTAGCGATAGCATCGAAAACGGACGATATGTAACTATTAAAATAATAAAACTTCGTAAAAAGTCACCAGAAAATAAAAATGATACATAAGATGTATTTCAGCTAAAAATATTAACAGCTCGTCATCCGCTGAAGTAAATGCGTATCTGTAAGAGAATAAAGTCGAAATATTTTACCTTGTCCCCTTACGGACACGACAATCATGAATTACGATAATGATTACGCTAATCATAAATAATGCCGCATAGTAGTTCCCTCTTTTGGGTTATTTACCGCAAAAAGTAATCAGAACCAGTTCACGTTAGGGGCTAACTGAATCTAAAGTTTTATTCAATTCCGTTCATTAATTCTTGAGATATAGACCGGGAGGCGACAGAACAGACAATTATCTCAATGAGTTCACGAATGAAAATCTAGGATTAGTCAAATCTCTATTCGCATCTTAAAACATAATCGGTCTGCCAAGTCATATCTTGGTGCAAAACGCCTGAAAACTCGATTTTATTGTTTAACTCATAAGTTTACCATTATGTTTTCCTGCTGCCAATCATCCATGTTTTCATGCTTTTGGGTGCAGGAGAGTACAATGGTACACCTATGAGTCAACCGTTAAAGTCAGTTTTTTAGGTGTTTTCCAGCAAAATGTGATTTGGCAGATCGACTGCGTTTTAATATGCGAATTATTATTTAATTTATTCAGATTTAAGTATTTGTGTCACATACATATACAATGGCGCCAACTTATAGGGACCATGGGGCGCAAACCCACTTAAAAATTTGATATCTCCGCTCACTCAATATTTCAATCTCTCAGCCCATCCAATTTCATTTTTTTTAATTCGTTATTAATTTATTTATTTAATGACTGAAATAAAATTCGATTTTATTGACAAGCTCCAAATAAATGTTGTTTGAAAATAGTAAGAACTTCAATCATATTTACAGAAACATTTAAAAGTTCCTGCAGCGGATTTATAAATTAAATTTTTCTCAAAAGTAAATTTCTTGCACATTTTCCATCTGTTTTGATGTTTTGAATTGATAAAATATTTAAGTAACAAAAATGTATACATTTTTTGACATTTAGTTTTTTGCACTTTCAATACTTTGCAATTTTCATGCTTTTCATGCTATTTATAATAAGTATTAGTATATTCATAAGAAAAAAACCAACGAAAATTAAATTTAATTAAATATCAGTAATTTTATATAATTTTTAGCAAAACCGTAATTTGATTTTGAGTTTAGCTCTTTTATGATTAGCTCCTCTCCTATCCTTTTCTCCACAAACACACTGTAATTTTGAAAAAAATATATACATGCTGTTATATTCAAAAAATTTTGAGCGCACCCAATATTTTTCAAAAGTTGGCGCTACTGTACATATACAGGGTGAGTCATAAATATCGAAACAATAGGCTATCTCCTTAAATATTGGCCCTAGACCCATATTTCCAATTGCAAAAATTCATTAAAAAAAAGGTGAAATTTTTGATAAGATAATTTGCAACTCCATGGGGGGTCTATTTAAAAAAGTACGAAAATTAACTTTTTATACGGCCCCCGTAGGATAAAAATTCCAATTAGGAAAACTTTCCTTATCCAGTCCTGAATAATACACAAAAAGTTGCCTCTTCATATCTTCAAAATTCGCGGAGTTATAACCGTTTGAATAATTCATCAGGTTTTAAGGGATTAGACACAAATTGAAATGCGCGCAATTCAAAAGACAATGTTAGAGTTAGAATTTTGTTTTTTTCTTTTTTGTGATGGTTAACCATATAATTTGCTAAGAAAATCACATCCTAACATTTACCATAAAATTTATAAAATTTTATATGGTTAGTGCTGGTTTAAATGGGAAAGTTAAAAATTGTTATAACTCCAAACATTATTTATCGGATTTGAATTTCTTTCTATTTAATTAAAAATGAAAATCTGATTTTAGTTTTGTTTCGGGGGTTTTGATTTTCAATATTTATCTTAGAACTATAAAAAATATTTATTTAAAAAATAATAACGTTTAAAAAATCACATTTTCAAAAGTAAATAATTTTTCATTTTTTTAAACAAAACTAATGTAAAATAATTAAAAATGACAATTTTCAAGTTTGTACTTTTTTCTTTAACAATTTTTAACTTTTAATAATTTAAAAACAAGAAATAGTCGGGAAAAAAAGTCATTATACAGAAAACGAAATGTATTGTTTTACTCCCTACCAGTTATTTAAAAAAATGCTTTTCTAAGATGTAGATTAAGTCTTTTTAAAAATTTAGTTCTCACAACTTCAAGCTTTTTATCGTCCTGGACAGGCTGTTATAAAATCTGTATTCTGGGCTCAGGTCAGATCAGGACCGAGACATTACTTTTTTCTGAAGACTCGCCTATCCGGGTCTAATAATTTTTCATACCGGATGGGACTGCTTTCCTTTTCCTAGGCCTGCACTGGACGAAATTTTAAATCCCGGTCTCGAACAATCCGTATTAAAATCACAGCCTCTGACTGACCTAATGCGTACATAAAATAAGTAAAATTTGGATCAATCGATATTTTTACAAAAACCACATAAATTTTAAAATCGCTTTTATTTTACAAAAAAAAAAAAAACTTTATTTTATTTATTTATTTATTTATTTTATTTTTTTTTAAGAATAGTATATTTAAATGTTAAAAAATTAAACAAAATAAAACTAGAGAAGAAAATCTGCCTATACTGCCTATAACGGAATTCTGTCTTAAACAGAAAATGTGTTGATCCATGCAAAATAAATACAATAATACGTGAGAAAAAAATAAACTCTATTTAACCTTCCTAGGAAGGGCATTTGTCTATTACGTATTTTTTCTTTTCTATGTGATTCCGTCTTAAAAGGTTTTACTGTATAACATTTTTCAAAGTCTCCAATGCACGGGGTGTGGATTAGCGATAATAAAATATAAGTGAAACATTTACATATAAACAGAGATTCATTGATAAAATGAATATATCACAGCCTTTGACGCTTCTTTAATAATAAAAAAGTATAAATATAAAAATCGAAATTCTATATTAAGTATTTTTGGTCAGAACTCCTCTATGCGTAACAATTTTTCACTATACAGAAGTAAAAAAACTATGTAGAAATTCACGGCTGAACCGGCTATGATTTAAGCTTTTTTTCAGGCTGGTCGGATTATGATTTTAACATTATTTCATGCCGGGCAGAACTTTTTTCCTTATGAGTTGGTTTAGGACCGGACCTACATATTTTGATCTATTCAAACCTCTAGTGCTAACAGTCAACATGTTTTGAAAACAAGTTTTGATTTAAATCAATACGCTGTTTTATTATGTCCAAATAACAGGCACGGTCTTAAACCGACATATAATAACGGACAATATGTGAAAGATCCCTTATTTGCTTTAGAAACGGATAAAAAACCCATCGTTTACAGGCATGGTAAAGTGGTGTAAGTCACGAATTTTTGAGAATTTTGGATTTTAATATCTCTGTCAGGTTTTCAGATACGGAGAGGAAATTTTTTTGTTCAAGTTAGGAATGGGTAAGGAATAATTTCCTAATTGGGAATTTTGCTCTACGAGGGCCGTATAAAAATTTAATTTTCGTATTTTTTCAAATAGACCCCGCATGGAGTTACAACTTATCAGAAATTTCACCTTTTTTATGAGTTTTTGCAATTGGAAGTATGGGTCTAGAGGCAATATTTAAGGAGATAGCCTATTGTTTCGATATTTATGACTCACCCTGTATACAGACAGAGTCAGAGAGTCACAGACAGACATTTTGTAAAAACAGGTTTTTCGGGTTCTCTGACCCCTGATAAGTTTAAAAACTTCGAAAATTTTAACGAATCCAATGTTTTTTTCTTGCAAAGATTTTTTTTTTTTTAAAGTAATAAATTAGTTCAAAGAAATGAAAAGATAGTGGGAGTTTCGTCGTTTCAATAGCCAATCTTCGAAATGCTCAAGGCTGAGGGATCCATAGGCATTTCCCTCTCATTTGAGAAAAGTCAAGGTTAGATCTTAAACTTGTTCACCTTGTAGATTGAACGATTGCGTTGCGTACGTTTAGTTAATGAATTAAGTGGCGTTTCAAGAAAAGTTCAAGTATCTATTAGTGTCAAGAGATAATAGTGTTTTGTGAGTTTTTTTTCTTTATGTTCTGCGTTGGAGTGCTAAAGTTGTCTCGATTTAAAACTATGGAAACTCGTCAGATTTAAATTTAGATTATAGACGATTTTTTTTCATTAACATTTATATGAGAAATCTTAAACCATGCTTCAAATAAATTAGCCGTTTTTCAAAATCGTGTGTAGGGGAAGATAGGGTTACTTAAACCAATTTTTAAATTTTAATTTTTTAAAAAAAGTTTTAATTTTTTAGAACAAAATAAAATATTGAAAATGAAATTTTGATATTTTTTCTTCAACTGAAAACCACTTTCGATCAATTTTTAACTATTTTTCTATGTTTAATAAATTTTTACTTTTTGTTTCACATCGTGGTTCAAGTATCCCCATGAAAGAATTACTTGAGCCATGGTGAAAGGATACTGCAGCCAGTATGGAAAAATACCTACAAAAGTAATGTTTTTCGCTTTATTTTTGCACAAATATTTTACTTAATGATAAATTAAGATACATAAATTCCTTCAAAACCAATTGTGGAAACAAAGCTAGTAACACAATCATTTTTTGTAGTTATAATTGGGGGTTGAAGGATCATTTCAACTTGGGTTTCATCGATGGTAGCAATATCTTCATTTGGTGGCCATTTAAATTTGGAATCTGCAATTCTTTGAGCAAATTTCATGTTCAATCAGTAACAGAGGTTACAATTTCAGTATACAATACTTAATCTTAAAATAATGTATTAAAAAATGAATATTTTAATATGTTGGAGCTAAAATATCAGAGATTATGACCTGTAAAACAGTTTAAAAAAGTTATTTTAATGTAATAATTTAAAAGTTAAATTGAAAACTATGCCTACATTTATCTAGACAGGCTATTTTGTTAGGCAAAAGGAAAAATAAAATTGATATTTTCATTAAAAATATATACATTTTTAAACATTTATTTCTAAGTCATTATTTTTTTTTTTAAGAAAAAGAAATTTCTCCCTTTTATCCAGAAAAAAATAATAAATCTATTAATGAACATGATAAGGACATATTTTTTTTTCTTTTTATGTTTCACCATGTGTCTAATTTCTTAGTGGGAATGGTTGAGCCACGGCTCATGCATCCCCAATCTCAGTGGCTTAAGTATCCCCATTACCACCATTTTTGTTTATCAGAGTTTTACTAAGTAATGAAGGCAGCTATTTGAACTACTTTAGATTCAAAATACAACTGAAATCATACTTATTAAATGTATCTATATTGTTTCAGCTTTAAACAAAACTTTGATTACAAAAAAAAAAAAAAAAAAAAAAATGCACCTAAATATTTACTTCAGATAGGTTAAAAACAACTATTAATCACCATGCTTTCAAAATAGTACCAAAGTATGTGATTTCTTTTTCACGTGTTCAGAACTATAAATATGTTACCATGTTGCCTGTTTTAGAAAGAAAAAATAACCAAATGTATATTTAATAGGGGTAGCTCAAGTATCCCCACTCTCCCTCTATGATAACTATTATTACATTTGCGTGTTTAATATTAGCTTCCTTTTAAATTAGTAAATACTCTAACTCAGCCATATTCAACCTGCTGCCCGATAATACAGGTAATTAATTCCTATTTATAAAAATGAGATTTGCATAAAAAATAAGACTTTCAGTGTTATTTTATGTATTTTTGTGGTGAGAATAAAATCCGTCCTGTTTATGCTGTGATTACTAATTTAAAATTGTCTTAAAACATCTTAAATGACGTTGGCCGAGTCAAAAACTCTTTTTACATAAAGCTCTATTTATGCTATAGTGGTATATAATTTTTTTTTTAATCTTCAAAGTTAAAACATTATTCCAAATTAATTAAATATGAGCTATACATGTCTACATCTAAAAACAAAATTCTGCATTGAGAATACGACCGATTTATTACAGAAAATTTCTTAATGTTTTTCTTTAGAATTTGATGTATTATTAAATTTTATACTCATTACATAGCTAATGCTTATGAGGGTTCATACTCTTTGTAGCGAAAGTTTTAAAGCACTATTTCGAAATGACAATCTTCGCGGCTTATTTCTACATCATTTGGAATAGAAATACGTCGAAGCATTTTGTTTGAAAATACTTGTGTAACATTTTATGGTAACGTTTCTCTCGCGACGAATGTTCACTCTTTATTATATTAAAATTTTACATAACTTTGGCATACTACTTTTGATATATATTTAAATTATCCGTTTTTATATTAGTACATCAGTGTATTGTGGCCCGCCAAACGTGGCAAACATATGTTTGCGGCCCGCGGAAAGAAAAAGGTTGAATATGGTTGCTCTAACTAATATACTAATCCTCTTTAATACAAAGCTACATGTTGCTGAAGTCTGGCTCTTTCGCTAATCGTTGCCACGGATTAATCTTAGAAAATGAAACATTTGAAGTTACTGAAAAAATTAATAGCTCGAAAAATATTTGTCAGAAAAATTGTTAGACAAACTGCATGAAAAAGGGGAAAATATGTATTTTTCTTGATATAAATTTGAAATCTAATGATTGTGTCGTTTTTCAAATAGTGACTTTCACAAATTACCAAATTTCATAATGGAATACCATAACGTAATCTTCATGCGTAAAAAGATGATGATAATGGCAATGTAGTCTTACGTGTATCCTGGTTCTAACACAAGTCCAAGAGCCCACTGCACAAAACTCTAAGTCATCAATCACAAGAAAAATTCCTTTATTTTATGGAATGTTAGTAATTTCTATGGAATTAAATTTCTATGGAAGATTAGGGGAATCTAATCATACAACTTTTCCGGGCGCGAAGTGGTGCATAAGCCAAAAATTAATGCCACTAGTGGTTGACTCGTAGACTTAGCATTATGTTTTCCTGCACCCAATTTTCCATGTTTTCATACTTTTAAATGTACGGCAAACACAATGTTAAACGTACGAGCCCCACTAGTGGTAGTATCACAGTATAGTTTGGAAATATTTTACATTTCTTAAATGTAAATGTTTGTTACATTTTTATAGATATATATATTCCTTAAATAGTTTTAAACTGAAAAAAAATTTAATCTATTTTACTGTCTTAAATATAAATCTCATTACGTATCTACATTTTTAATAAATGCCACATTTAAAATCATTCAGTTTACTTTAAAAGAAATGAAGGAAATAATACATTTCCTTGCGTTAATTTAATATTCGGATTGGATAATATTGGGCCTGTGCTTTTTAAATTATGGGGGACCATTTCAAGCTTGCCCGAAACTGCCCCTCAATGATGACGGGTAAAAAAAAAGAAAAAAAGCAACCGTTTTCTCGCTGCCGACATGCGTACGGTTTGGTGACAGCTGCCGCAATTAGCTGCGCCTCACTTACAGTATAGTATTGTTTGGCCGCAACGAATATGGCTTGTGGCCATAAGTCATATGTTTGTTGCGTTATAATCGGTAAACATATTAAAAATAATACTAATAGTAATTACTTCTTAATTGTAAATATCTTTCATTTGGTTCCATTTTCAAACATGAAATTCGAATAACACTTTATATAACGAATTTAAGAATTAATTTTATTTTTTTATTGTGTTTACTATTTATATTATATGTTCTTTTGAATTTCACACGCGTGCTTTCATTTTAACTACATAATTATTGTGTATTTTATTTTCTATATTATCAGAAGAGCAAGAGTTTAAGCTGGTCTTACCTTCTGAAACAATCGATCCTTGCTCATTGCCTTCAGACAGTGGACCCTGCAGAGCTGGCATTCCTCGATTTTACTTCAATGGAGAGACTTCAACATGCGAACAGCTGTTATATGGTGGTTGCGAAGGAAATGCAAACAACTTCAAAACGATTGAAGAATGCCAGCAGAGATGCGGTCCAAAATCTTCCGAAGAATCGAAAGAGGTTCAGCCATCTTCTGAAAACGAATCTGAAGAAGTAGTTGAAAAAAAATCTGAAGAAGTAGCGGAAAATAAATCCGAAGAAGTAGCTGAAGACCAAAAGTCATCTGAAGAAGTTGAAAAGAATGAATAAAGAGTTAGTTAGCACTTTATTTCTGCGTAGTTTACTATATGTCTAAAGTTGCCATACTCAACCTTTTTTTTTTTTTCTCGCGGGCTGCAAATATAGGTCTATGACCGCACCACTCTTTTATAATCAGGTAACAAAGGGTTAATAAAGCAGTAAATAATAAAACACATTTAAAAATATTGTTCTGGTTTGAACCAAAGTTTGGCGCTCAATAAATGCCACTGTAAGATGGTGAAATCTTGAACCAATGTTAGGAGCTCCTCTTAAAGCATAGCTCCAATAGTTGGAAGAAGGTTCAAATAGAAAACTTTAAATGTTGGTACGACATTTCATCATTTTATAGTGGCAGCTATTGAGCACAAAAATTTGGTTGAAACTACACTGTCAAAAATTGTGCTCTAGTTTGAACCAAATTTTGGTGCCACCATAAGATGGTGAAATCTCGTACCAACATTTGGAGCTTCCTATTTCAACCTCGTTCGAACTATTGGGGCTATACTTCAACAGCAACTCTAAATATTGGTTCAATATTTCACCATATTACAATGGCAGTTATTGAGCGCTACAGTTCGGTTCAAACTAGGACAAGATTTTTAGCAGTGTATCTATAAGATCGAATTTTTGTCACAGAAAAAAAAATTACCAAAATTTTTAACACCACTGTTTCGAAACAAGATACTTCATGAGAGATTTCTATTGTAAGTGTTGTAGAAATATGCAGTGAAGATTGTTTAGAAATATAGATGTAAATAATTTTGGCAACATTCTTTTTTTTTTTTTTTTTTTTTTTTTTTTTTTTTTGATTAATTTAATACCCCAATAAATAGTATAATAACTATAAAACATAATACATATTATGTTTATACATATTATATTATTTTAGAACTTGCCAGATTTGCAAGTTCTAAAGGGGGGGGGGGAAATATCAGATTTTCGTTATTAAAACAGTCTTTTTCTCAACGTAAAACCTTTTTATTATTTTTTAAATGCACAAATACATAGCACAAATTTAATCAATTTATTTATTTGATATTATTATTTAGAAGTGCATAATGTGTACACCATCACACAAAGTAGAGATAAACTTATTAAGCCAAAGGCATTTATGACTTAAAATAATGATAATTTATGACTTAAAATAATGTTAAATTAATTACAAACAACAGGACGTCTGCTATTTGTCTTTCCATTAAATAAAACAACAGAGAAGGCGTTAAATACCTTTTATATGCATCTCAATTGGTTTTTTTTTTAAATGTATAAATGAATGATTGTGAGTTTCAAACTGCATATAAATTGCCTCCGGACCACATCAGGTTGAGTATGGTTGCTTTAAAGCAAACATATTACTGAATAAGTATGTTCAGTAATACTTACTTTTAACGCAAGCCCTTACTTATAAATAACATTAGATTTATGTGTCGGAAATTGATAAATTATTTTTCCATAATCACGGAGACAAATTTTTTAGGCAAATACTTGGAGCGCAATAACATTGTATTTGCAAACAGCATTAATTCTTAAAAATTATGGAACTTCAAAAATTAAAAAGTAAGTAGTTATAAAGAAACTGCTTATATAAATAATCGTGTATTTATTATTTATCAAAATATTTTCATTTCACTTTGGCGAAATTCTGCTGAGTTTTGTAAAAGTGTGGATTCTCTTAGTCCAACAGCCGACCGCGCAAAACCCTAAGCCATCGAGCAAAAGAAGTAATCCTTTATATTGTGGAAGAGTAGAGATAGGGGAATCTAATGATCTATGTCTGCCGGAAGCGAAGTGGTAAATAAGCCAAAAGTGAATACCACTAGTGGTTGACTCGTAGGATTAGCATTACATTTTTCTGCACCCAGTTTTCAGTGTTTTCGTACTTATGATTGTGCGGCAAACACATTGATAGACCTACGAGTCTGCCACTAGTGGTATTGATTTTTGACTTATGCACCACTTCGCTTCCGGCAGACATGGATCATTAGATTCCCTTATGACTACTCTTCCATAATATAAAGGATTTTTTCTTGAGCTCGATGACTTAGGCTTTTGTGCGGTCGGCTCTTGGACTATCCATTTCATAAGAAATTTAGATTACGCATTTTTACTTTAAAATGCTTAATTTACTTTGCATTATACAAAAAATAATAGAAATGTATTCAGCCTTGTGAAAATAATATACATATATTCTTATTAAAAATAATTAATTCTTATAAAATAATTCTTATTAATTAATATAATTTTATGTGATTAATTAACTTGTTACATCCGCAGTAAAAAATTGTATACTGAGTTTTAAAAAAAAAATAGTTGCTGGAGCATAAATTTAATAGAAAAATTTATAGAACTTAAAATAGTTTTTATTTAATTAACAAATAATAATTCAATATTTTGATATGTGAATCTCACAAGATTTATCACAATGCCGGTGTATATATTTTAAAATTTGTTGGTATTTCGACTTGATGATTTATAATATTTATGTCTTTTTTTTCCCTTTTCATGTATGAAATAATGAAATGATTCTTCTCCTTTTAGGTCGATGGAGAACAAACGATGCTGGGCGTCATTTTCTTCAACAGCGGAGCATTTTAGTGTGAAAAACACTTATGATCTCAATCATACTTTGATACTCATGTTCTGATATTTATTTTTTCTGTCGCTTGTACAATTCATGGTACATACAAATCCAATAAAGATCTTGTTTTTGTTTAATACTTGACTTTACTTTTATTCATGACCCAGGACCACTCAATTGACCACTAAAATACAAATAAAAAATTACAAACAGATTTTTTTTTAATCTTGCACTTTGAAAGTTTTTTTTTCCCCAACTATTTAAAGAGGAAGATATATAAAGAGGAAGATATAAAGAAGATATAAAACAAGAACTTTATATTTCTATAAAATAAATTTTAATTTGCTTGATCACAATCTTCCAATCCGTACACTGTTAAAAATATCGTGAAAAGATACTCTCTTTTTAAGGACTATCATATATTCCCGTATGTAAGCCGAGTATGAGACTTTTCGGTGGAAAATCCTCCAAAATCGGAAACCCCTATGTAAGCTGATATTTAAAATAAAATGAAGGAAAATTCAGCTAACAAAAAGTTAGCATTTTTTAGTACATACATAATCGAAAAATAGTGTTCTGTCCGAAATTACTGATCTCTCTTATTTTTCCTCTGCGCGCAGCGAAATCAGTTTAATTGAGATAATTTAAATATGAATAATGTCCACAAGAAATGATTGCTTTAAATTTTCAAAATATGTTTCATCAATAATGCGATAGATGGAACTGAAGATGCTGGTACTTTTTAAGAACATGGCGATTTTGATGATGATGAATTAGAAACTGTCGATATTCATACTGTTGTATCAATGGCAGAAAGCGGTTTTAATGAGGGGCTGGAAAATTATAATAATTAAAATAACAACAAAAGTTTTATCAACGTACTTTTTTTTTCAACTTTCAAAGTTTGTTTGCTTGTTTTTTTTTTTTTTTTTTTTTTTTTTTTCGAGGCAGTTTTAAAAGTTTAAAGGGAGGATATAAAAAGTTTTAAGAACTTTGCTTATCTTTTTATAAAATTAATTTCAATTTACTCAGTCACAATCTACCAATCCATACACTGTTAAAACTATCGTGAAAATATACGTCTGACATCAAAGAGCTGTAGATGAATACATTTATACTGAAAATGCCTACATTCCTAATTTTCTTTATTATCATACCAATTCGAGGCATTAGTTTAAACCTCAAAAAGAAAAAAATATTTATCACTAAAACATTGTCATTCATCATAATAATAAGATGCATTAATATAAAAATCTATACATTATATATGACACCTAAAAAATTAAAACTAAGAACGTTTTCGAAGTGAGGGACGTTAACGAAAGTAGGGGAATTGCTGGATCTTCAAATAAAATAAAAGAAGGAGAAGAAATAACTTTCAGTATGCTAACTGATGCCGTTCTAGATGGAACGATAACGTTCTTAGATTTAATTTTTTAATTGTCACATATAGTGTATAGATTTTTTTATTACTGCATCTTTTTATCATGATAAATAACGATGCATTTAATGATATATATATATATATATATATATATGTATATATATATATATATATATATATCATTAAATATAGAAATATATATATATATATTATATATATATATATATATATATTTATCATTATAAATACTTTTATAAATACATCCAAAGTTATTCAGACAATACCAATAAAAGAACCAATGAAACCAGTATTTTTACATTCATATTATTAAAAACAGTTGAAGTTTGAAGAGAAATAGAAGGCAGATTACCAAATTACTAAGAAATATGTGGATAAATGGACATTATATAACCAGAGTAATTCATATAATACCATACAATAAACCAATGAAACCAATATTTTTACAATCATCTTATTGAAAACAGTTGAAGTTTGAAGTGAAATAGAAGGCAGATTACTAAAACAGTGAAAAATAAATGGATAAAAAGGCAGTAGAAGGCTTTTCCATTAAACTACGTCATCAGGGGTGTATAGTTTAACAAAAAAGCAAAAACATCCAACCAGTTTCTGTTATGAGTCGTGCTGAAAGCTAAGAATTCGACTCACAATACACCCGACTGGCTGGAAGCTATTCAGATGACAAATTAGTAGAAAGATACACATAGAAGAAAATAAAATCAATATGACAAAATAACAATAATAAATTATTCCATAAAAAAAGATATATATACTAAGATAGAACCATTAGATAATACTACAAATCAACATCAATTATTGGATAAACTTGTTAATGCCAAATTACATCAAACAGAGGAGTTGACAAAATTTGGAATAAAATTGGAAATGTGGTATTTAGCTCGTTATTAAGGGCAATGCTAAATAGCCACATTAATTGCGATTAATTTCTGAATGGAAATCAGGATAGACCTAAAAATGATTTCCATATTGCCCGATTAATCGCAAATGATAACTCAATTCAAAGAAAAATGTTAGATAAATAATAAGACCATAATAGAATTATCAATATATTAATTGCATTGGAAAATCTATTTCAAAGAAAAAATATTAGCAAAATAATTAAACTGTAATTGAATATTGATAAAGATAAACTTACAAGTATCAATCGCAACCAATAATCGCCATTGAGAACAGGATATATATATATATATATATATATATATATATATATATATATATTATTTTAAGATTTAAACTAATTCCTCGAATTGATATGATACACTGAAAAAATGGTTTCTTTAAATTGGTTAAAAAATACTTAATTTTAAGTACTTCTCATACTCAAATTAGCTCCGATCCAAATGTACTGAAAATTGAGAAACACATGTATTCAATTTTTATCCCATGATTGTATTCAAATATGAATCGCTATGAACTACCCTCTGAACTTACAAATTAAAGTAAAACTGTACTGGCATTTATTTTCCCTCAAAATTATTAACAATAAAAGTTTAATTGATTGTATATTAGGAATAATAGCAAAAATTATTTGCAAAATACCCATATCGAGTATTTTTATGGGAAGAGCATACTATTTGCAAGTACTTTTAAACTACCCCAAAATACTGTGCATAGTTAAATATTTACATTAATAAGCATCTTTTATGCCACCATGAATGAAACAAACCATTACAGGGTACAAAATTATCGTTAGTTTGGATATGATAACATCTGATGTTTCAAAATTGAGAAAGCAATGTGATCATTTTTTATCCAAACATATTCATTTCGGTGTGAGTACATCGATGTACTCATTTTTGAGTATTTCATTTTTTTTTTTCAGTGTAATAAAAAAAAATTTAAGATACTTCTGGTTTTAAAGCCTATTTATTTTCTGACAAATGAGAACGGTCCTTCAATGACTGTGGAGGGTTCTCATTCGTCAGAAAATGGATAGTCTTTAAAAACAGAAGCAATTTTTCTCGATATTTTCAATAATGCACAGCCCATTTTTTGGTGCGTTCGTAATTAGGTAAGCACTTATATTTGTCGTTTAGTCCGTCCCTCTGTCCTACTACCCAACCAAATCATTTGAAATTTAAAAAAAATAATTATTACAAAATTTTGTCTTGTCATTTCAAATTTTATGAAAATCAGATAGGGACAATCAAAAGTATTCCTTTACATTACGGTCAACGGGAAAAAAGTTTCATGAGCATTTTAGTGATGCTACATTCTATCAAACATAATAAAATTGATATGCATCTATGAAGTATATCTATAATATACGTTCTGTACAATATGTAGTGCAAAGAATAGTTGATATTCATTTACAGTGCCTTACAAAATTCTTTTATTACATAATGAAGTAGGGACAACATTGCTCGAGGCACATCTTAATTAGATTAAACTATTTAACATTTTATGAAATTGATATACGTTGCTGAGATTTATTACAAGTTACTTCCTGTATAATAGAAAGCAGATATCTGTATCCGAAATACTGCATACTTTTAAAGCAAAATATGAATATTTTTTTTAAATTACGTTATTGTACGAAGTCACCTCATTTGCTACGCTTGACGTGCATTTTCTGACTTGTTAGTGTAATAATAGTCATTGAAGTACAATACAATCAACGTGTAGTTTGCAACATTATTGTCTATATAAGCAAAAACAACCGTTTAGTACTCTACACAATTTTTTAATGCATTCAATTATTTATAGGTATCTAATAGTGATTTATTAATAAAACTTGTTTCACTTCGATAATAGACAATAAAATAAAAAGGTATCAGGAATAATAAATCATTTCTGGGCAATAAAGCATGAAAAAGAACAAAATTATCAAGTGCATTGAGATTCGTAATTTATTTACATTATAGATTTGGTTTCTATCGCTTTCTTTTTATAGATATGCTCGTAATTATGTAAATACGTAGCACTTATAGTCGTCTTCCAAACCGTTTATGTGTCCGTCCGTCCATCTGTCCGTCTGTCTGCCCGTCTTTCTTCCTGTCCGACCGCATATAACAGAGAAAAAACTACCAAACTGAATGTTTGAAATTTAAAATGCATAAATATTTTATAATTTTGTCGAGTTATTTCAAATTCGATGAAAATCGGATTTATAATTTAATTACAGGACAATAAAAAATATTCCTTTACACTACGGTCAATGGGGAAAAAATTTTCAAGTGCATTTTAATTCTGAGGCACTCATTCGAAATTAATAAAATTGATATGCATCTATGAAGTATACACTAAAATATGCAGTCTGTTCAATCTGTGGTACAAAGAATATTTGTTATTAATTTACAGGGCCACACAAAAATATTCCTTTGCATAATGGTATGGGGGGAGGAACAATGCTTAGGGCGCGTTTTAATTACATTAATCTACTCCAGATTTTATGAAATTGATATAAGTTGTTGAGGTTAATTGTGAATTACTTCCTGTAAAATAGAAATCAGACAATTTTTACAAGGACACAGATTTTTTCCAGATATACTCATTGATATTCATTAAATTACCTTATTAACTTTTCTCTAAAACTCAGCAGTGGCCGAGAGGCTCTGACCTCTCAACTGGTAGACGGCAGGTACTGGGTTCGAACCAATCGCGGCCGTCGGCGTAGTCGTTCGGAGTTTTTGTGGTTTTCTTCGAATCTTGCATAAATACGGGTTAGGTTCCCTCAGAAAGACCCCCCACGAAGGGCACTTCACCCATGGGCCTATATCCCTCGAGTAGATAATCAGCCGGCACAAAATAAACCAAACCCTAAAAATCAGTTAATGAAAAATGACTATTTGCGGACAATTCCTAATCGTTCAATTGCTTTTAGAGAGCAACTAAAATTCATCTAACTCCATCGGCGATATTTTTCGGAATTTTAACGATATTTGATTGGATTGTTTCAAAGGGTTGCTCCATAGAGTTGACAATTAAATTAGATCAAAAGACCGTTGTTATCGTTCGAGCATGCGCAGATCAGAATTATTTCATACAAATACTCATGTTTCAAAAAATGCTTAATATGTTTATATTCTAATCGCACTGTATTGTTTCTTACAGTTTGCCGATTTTTCTGAACACAATTTCGTTGAAAACCCTGCATGATATAATTTAAAAACATGCAAGAATTTTTTGAACGTTTAAAAAAAAATCACTAAATTTTCATTAATATACATGCTATTTTTACAAAAAAATAAGACAGGTTGTACAGTATCCACATATTTGTATTCGCAATATTCTCAACGATAAATCATATCGTACTTTTTAATGTACAGGGGGATCCTATATATATATATATATATTGAAAAGTCTGGTATTTAATGGTCATATAGTGTAGGTATTTAATATTCATGTTAGATGTATTCTAAATAATTTAAATTATATTCTAAAATACTTTTGTTTAAATTCGTACTTCATAACTCTCATTAATAGGTATTTTTACGTCCAATTTTCATTAAAATACTGAATTAAAGTTTTAAAATCATTTATAAAAATTAATATTATTGTAATAAGTTAGGTATGATTGTTTTTGTTAAATTAAAACTCAGTTGTTAAAATATATTCAAATATGCTTGATATTTGGAACCTGAGATTTTATCTGAATTAAACATCTCCAACTCCAATGAGTTAAATATTCCATAAATGCTATTTTGGGAGAAAAAAAAATGTGTAAAACAAAAGGAATACCTATGCAATAATCTCTTAACATAAACAAGTTTTGATTATTCGCGAAATAAACATTGAAAAACCATTCAACATTCGCGAATACTGAGGTTAATTACTAGCAAATTTTGTTTTGTTGTTTTATAAATAATACTTTTTTTTTCTTTTTTTACAAGAAAACTTGTTTTATTTTACTAATTCCATAAATTATTTAAAACTAAACAGCTGTATTGTACTGTATAGTCTAAGTTACAAGATTTTTAATCTTTGTATTAATGCAAAATATAGGTAAGTACTAGAAATGTGACATAATAAAAAAAATCCTAAGTTTTCTAAAATTCAAATATTCTATTGCAAGTGAAATTGTCCGGCGCAAACCTCCAAACTTGGAATAAGCTGATTAGCAGAAAATACGATCTAATCTTTGGAACGATCTAATCTTTGCTGTAGAAGAAATTAATGTTCTGTTTTAAAATTTAATTTCAAAAATGGTTGGATTTTATTTAATTATTTCCTTTAATTAAAATAATATAAGACTTTTTCAAAATTTATGATAAATTTATGTTTTATGATCGGAGATATTCAGCTATAAGTATGCAAATTTTCAAATCTAAATTAAGCAGTTTTTTAGAATGAAGTCTTCAATATCACAAAAATCACAATTCAGAACGTTTTATTTATTTATTTTGCTCCTGCAATCTCTAAGTGTTAGTGGCCCAGTAAAATAATACCTATGTTAGAGCAGGGACTGTCACCATTAATTCGCAACCATTACTCGTGAAACCGGCATTATATTTCTAGGATGTCGTAGAAATCGCCTTTTAAAACGTTTTTCGTGCATTTTACCTATTTTCAATTTCGAAAATTTTAAGAATGTTTCTTAGAGATCATTTATATGTTATAAATAATTCTAAGGCCTAATTTCAAGTTTCTTTGCCCTTTCAGTAACACAAAAAAGCATTTTTAGAAGCTTTTTTGCTCCTGCAGCCCCTTTGGGTTCATGATACCGACATTAAATATAGAATATAGCCTACATTGGAATGAGTGCTATCACAACAATTTTCCGTCATTATTTTCGAAACGGGTGCGAGTTCCGCTACCAAAAAACACACAAAATTTACTTCTTTATAAAATAGTATAGATTATTTTATTGCCTTAGGCCTTGCATTTAAGTCATTACTGGGAACCTCAGTTTCTCTTTCCAGTTCTATGATTCTAGTAAATGTTGCTGCAAATGTCTGTGTTTCTAGACATTTTAAGTAAAACAGTGTAACTTTTGAGAATAGATGCGAAAAATCCCACTTTATTGCACAAGACTGAAACTTGTTATGTACAACAAATGCCACTCATCGGCTTTTATGTTGCTTTTCACATTTCATTATATGCAAAGCAATTTACTTCCTGTAATTTGCAATTGATGACAAGAAAAAGTATTATTCTTCACAAAACCATAAGCCGGGAATTTCTAGGAAGAGTGAAATTTCAGTTTTGATTTATTGTATGACATTACGAAGGTCAAATAGCGAAGCATAAGTGACAAACAGAGCTTTTTTTCTTAAATTTATTGTTACGAAATAACATTATTTTTGTGTTGTTCGCATTTCAAAGGAAGAAACCGCAATGAAAATTAAGAAGCGGCAGCAATTCCATGGTCTTGTCATTTCTTTGTACATTTCTTTTTAACCCTTTTCACATGTATGTCCAGTATGATTGGACATCTTTTTCTTTGCAAAATTTGTTTTTGGAACCAATAAAAAAAGTATTATTTAATTAGAAGTTTTTTGATATTGCATAACTGAAAATAACTTTTGAAGCTAGTCGTTGGGGGCCACTGTAATACTTACCCATCATGGATAGGCATACTATAGAATATGAAAGTAAAACACGAGTAAACTATATATAAAATGCATTGCAATTCCATGATATAATTTAAACGTATATTTAAATACTTTTAATACATAGTAATGCTCTATTTTGGAATACGGGGTACTACTTTTGCGGGTACTACTTGATTATCCATCGACTCATTTCGAAAAATTAAAAATCGCAAAAATACTTGGAAACTATACAAATTGGCATAATTTTTATTTTAAATAACGGAAGAACAAATAAATTAGTAAAAAAAAAAATTAAAATACAAATTAAAAAGACAGTTATAATATACAAATACATGTAACATATTTAATGTCAAGTGCATGTGCCATTTACGAAAAGCCATTATTGGCATTTAATCTTATAGTTTGGCGATAGTGTTTTGATCGATGTAATAATCAAGTAGTAAAAGAAATATCCTTAAAACTCCAAAATAGATAAATCTATTAATTAACACTTTAATGACTCGGTTGAAGTGATTTCCAATTAAAATATTTATTTGAATTGAAATTTGAATGAAATGAAATACCGGTTTATGAAAAATCGAAGAGTGTGAAAAATAGGATTATAAATATATCGACAACTAATTATTAGATGGATTTCATTCTTTAAGCTAAATATTTTTTTATATATATTTTTTTTTTTTACATTCACATACTTAAAAAAATCGAAAAATTTTATGTACCTTTCACCAGAACGAATATTTCGAGAATCCGAAAAAAAAAAAAAATAGTTACGAGTGATCGAGGTTACTAATATTCAATAGGATTCTTCCCATTGTTACATACTAAGTACGCATTAAATTTTAAGTCTCTACCTCGGGAAATAGAGTGTTTACAGACCGACAGACGGCAAAAATTTCTTTTCTAAAAATATGTTTTTCGAAATCTCCGGTGCCTAAAATGTGTAAATCCTTCAATTTATTTTTTTTTTTTTTCGATTTTCAAATAATTGCAAGATTTACTCTATACTATGTATGATGAGTAAATAGAAATAAATGGTGCCGACAAAATAAAATTTGTGCAAAACACGTCAGAGTAAAAAGAGTTAATCTGTAATTATATATTTAGAAGAAAAAAAAAATATGTCAAACATGGTTTATGAAAATATTTTCCAACATTACAATTTTTTTAAAAACGATTAAAAATTATTTGTGTCGCAACTCAAACATGCGAAATTTTATGATACATACACGAATTCATTTTTTAGCGGGATAGTATGTAATTAGTAGCCCTGACTGCTAAAAAAATTGGGATTCAAAGAGCTTTTTTTGGTATTTCATAAATGTAGCATCTTCAATTATATGCGATTGTTGCTTCGTGACGACCAGGATTGTGGAAGATATACGGTGGTATACGCTGTATATCCTCTTGATGTTTCAAAGAAGTTCCGTATACTCTCTGTTCCTCAAATAAAACAATGTCGTATTCTCGACACATGAGCTTTCGTGGCTCTAGCATATACCCTTTGCTTACAAAGTGCACCCTCTGTCTTTTTTTACGACTAAAACATTGGTGACGCCCTTTTCTTGTAATGCTGCATCCGGAAACTCAGATCAAATTGCCAATTTCAATTGCACTTTATGAAAGATACGTTATTTTTATCGAAAATCAGAAAACACTATGCCATTTCGTAATTTCTAAATAATGTATACCTGAAAAAAATAAATGTTAAATCTGTAAGGTAGCAAAAAATCGAAGCTTTACATTTTAGAACAGCTTACATACAGCATATGCATCCGAATCTAGTTGAATTACTAGATACAACTCAAAAAAAAAAAAAAAAAAAAAAAAAAAAATCTCAGTTTTGAGTTAGTTAGTAATTAGTCCAATAAGGAAAATGTATTTCTAATCTGTTGCCTACATAATTTCCAAGATTTTATGGAATTTATGTGTGAAAATTACAATGACAATGCGTAAATGACAATTTATAACTGAACTGTTAGCACTGCTACCTGCAAAGGATATTCTCAAATTCATATTTATTACACAATTATTTTGTGTCTTTGACACAATCACTTAATCACAGCCATCACAAAAATAAGGTAGCGTACTGGATAAGTATATACTGGATAAATTATTGTACAAATTGCACTGATTGTAATCAGAGTTTTGTTTTTTAAAAAAATCAAATTTTTGAAAAATTAAATATATTTTGGAACGGGTACATTACTCGGCCCGTTCGGAGCTGGGATTTTCATTCATTTCTTTCCTGCAATGCACGATCTCCCCCTCCAAGATGTCCTTGGCGTTTTACTTGGCTCGTATGAGATGCGTACGATAACTATGATAACCTTTCACGGTAAAAAGATCGCAGTGATAAGATTTGTTTAGGGGGTTGTATATCGTTTAAGAATGATGCTTGTTTCCGACACCAGGAATATTGACAATTAACTTCCACAAATAGTAAAATGAAAAGAATATACTTTTTACCCATAGTATTTTCTATAATGTTATATTTTGCTTTCATAGCTGTTTCTGAGAAGCATTCTTTAAAGATTTTTTTTTTCATTATTAAATATCTAATTTTTTAAATTATGCTGATCTTAAACTTTAATACTTAGCAAAATTTTTAAAAATGTAGAAAATTTATGCTATTCTGCTTTCTTTCTTTATTTAATACAGTTAAAGTTTGACGTTGGTAAGCAGGAGGGAGGGGGAGGGGAGGGGTATGTTATCTAATGCAAAAGATCTATTTGGTTTGTTATTGAATGGGATTTGGATCCAAATTTTACTGAATAGACAGGAGGTCAGAAACTGTCATCATTTAAAAAAAAAAATCGTCATAGTTCAAAATAAATTTAGCGGAAATGAAAAAAAAATAACATCAATAAAAAGAAAGAAAAAAAAAGGAAGAAAAAAAGAAACTATTCGAAGAAACCATGTTTAAATTTTTTATGTTTTTATATTTATAAAAGACCCTGAATGTTTCCCGTTGATGAGCGGGGTAAAATATTTTGAAAATCACCTTACTCATTTTTGACCTAATAGTTCAGCCCAAATTAATCTTTGATAGCACACTTAAGGGTGTACTCGAAAAAATATTTTTCCACCCTCAAAAGCTAAACATTTTCTGAGACTTTACAGGTGTATTTTTAAAAGTAAATACATGAAACTTGCTGAGGTGATTTTTGAAGACATGTTTAAGTGACCGTGTAATTTCATTATTCGCTCCATTAATTAGAATTTTGTTTATGAACAATTTTTCAGTTCGACCATTTTTTTCGCCCCCAGATATCCCACTTCGGAAAATTCGGTTCGAAATGCCGTCTTTGACAGCATTTTTTACAATATTTTCTGCTTTTATCTGCAATTTGACATGCACAGCAAATTATGTAGTTTCCAAATAAGAGAATTTGCCAGATTGATACATTTGAGAGCAAAAATGAATTTAAAAATAAATCAGAAAATAAGCAGTTTGGATTGAAATACATCCTTAAATTACAACTATTAAATCGATTGATTTGAAGTATTGCATAGACTTATTGCTTTTCAAAATTTTCTCACCAAATTGAAAAAAATGACATAAGTTAAATGAAGCATTGATTTTTGGTCTCTTTGGGACCAAACAAAGAAAGGAAGAAGAAGAAAAGCAAAAATGATTGAAAGAAAGAAGAAAACGTATTTGAATTTTGGCTTAAAAATGAATGTAAGCAAAATTACATAAATAAATAAAAATAAATAATCAAAGAACAATAATTTCTCAATAACAAAACAATTTTAGCCCACTGCCTTCCTACACTTGTAGTGTTATATAGGAAAGACTGAAACACAAGTGAACAACTCACATAAACATAACTTTTTCTCGCAGCTGGGTTAATTTTTATACACAAAAACTACTCTGTATAGTAAACAACTTTTTTATTTATTTTTATTTTTTATTTTTATTATTTTATTATTATTATTATTTTTTTTTTTTTTTTTTTTTTTTTTTTTTTTTACGTTTACGAACTATTACTAAGACGTTACGAACTATTTTCTTTAAAATTAGCTTTATAGTTATTACTTTTTTTAATAGTTTTATAAATTTAAAATAATTGTTCACATGTGCCCCAACGGTGGAGCAGTTGAGAACACATGTAGGGCACATGTGAACACAAGGGAAAGTTATCCTTTGACATGTTTATTATTATTTTATTCATAGGTTAATATAATCATTACTTATGCTATCGGTTAAATTCACCATACAGAGAAAAATTATGCATCTTTCTATAGTTTCAGTGTGGTAAGTTTAGTAAAATATTATAAAATAAAAATATGTGGATTGGGGGGGGGGGGGGGGCTTACATGATTAATTAAATGTTGCTGCAGTAAAATAAAAAATTAAAGAATTAAACTTGAAAAAAATAATTTGAGCATTTAAATTTTGTTAAGGATTTTTGGTTTGGGAATTTTATGTAGAAGGCATTCAGATAATATTTATCGGAAATCTTTGAAATGTGAAAGTGTGAGATGTCTCTGATTTACCCCTAAATTAGGGATAAAAAAGTATTTTCCGATTATAGGCTCCCTTCAAATTTCATTTCTTTTGCTTTTGAAAGAATTGGAGATTGTTATAAATAAATAAATAAATATAAAAAAAAATGTCGAGATTTATCCTTACTGTTCGGTCTGCAGGCAGAGGCATACTTTCAAGTTAAAAACTCTTTCTCCAACAAAAACTAAATCAAAAATAGAGAAAACACAGTTTAACAATTTTATCTGGCCGCTTTTGACAAATTTTTAATTTCATCTTCTTGAAAGAGCTGGTTTTATCAGAATCGTATTAATTCTATAGAAATTTTTGAAGTCGTATTTGTTTTTTGCTGTACGAGTTGGTGCTATATAATTGGTCTATCTAGTTGGTCATTAATAACTTGACAATATGAATTGTAGATAATATTAAACTGATTTACAGTTAATCCAAGGGTTTTGATATCTTGTAAATTTGCGAAGTTATGTATTTTTCCTTCAACTTCTCTCCTCCCCCCCCCCCTCATCTTTTTTTTCGCTTTTCATTTTTTAAATTAATTAATTAATTTATTTATTTCTGTAAGAACTCATTTTATCAAAAATTTATCAATATAGTTGTAAATATTATTGAAAATATTTATGATAAATTTCAATAGATTTGATATTTTGAGAATTCGTCGATTCTCAAGAAAATTATCAAATTCGTCAGTAATAATTTACAACTTCGTCTTTTCTAAGAGTTCATACTCGACATAGATCTGCAAAACATTTTCAGAAAATTCCAACATAGAGAAGATTGCAATTGATAGTAATTCTTCCCAATTCGGTAAACAGAAAAAACAAAATGACTGGAAAAAAGTGAAAAGGAATAATTGATAAATACTAAACTTGTCTTAAAGTAAGTTAAAAAAATTAAAGTGGCAACATAAAGTATAATTTTTATGTTCTGACCACTGGCATTATTATCTTCAGATATTAATAGAATAAATAATGAGAATTACAAAAACAAAAATGTTGTTATTGATTTTATTATTGCATTAAAATATATATTTCATTTTAGTTATAAAAATATAAATATTAGGTGATATTAAATATTAAATTTTGTTTCATTAGGAATTATTGATTTTAAAAATGAAAATATATTTTAATAACTGGAAGTAAATTAATAAAAATAATTTTAAAAATAAATACAATTAACTATAAATTTAAATATAAAATAAATGAATAATAATTAAAATAATATAATTTATTCATATATTATATGTTAATTATATAAAATTAACAATATAATAATTAATCAATATATTAATATAATGTATAATAATTATATAATAATCATAATAATATAAATAATAGTAACAATAACAATAAAAATTATTATTATTATTATAAATATAACTATATATAATGATTTATATATTATAAAAATATATTTACATAGTATAGCAATAGTATATTTATTAGAAGACCCACCTCATATTTATATATGTTATGTTTAATATAGTTTACAAAAAAAACAAGACTGTATAGTATTATTAAATTATATATTAAATTACATATTAAATCACATATTAAATATATATTTTCATAATTCTCTTCATATTCATTCCACAAAACTTCATAATTCAAATGGTGATTTGTTTCGTTTACTTTTAGTAAGAGTTTAATTTTTCATGTTCATTATCCATGCTGCAAGACAGTTTATATATATTGTTCTCACTGAATTTAAAATTTTGATAAATATCTATGTTAAATTGGGTTTATTTATAATATATATATATGTATATATATATATATATATATATATATATATATATATATATATATATATATGAGCTAAATACCACATTTCCAGTATTGTCTCAATATTTGCCAACTCCTCTGTTTGATATAGTTTGTTATTTTATGGGTTTTCCATATTTTGATGTTGATTTGTAGTATTGTATAATGATTCTATGTATATATAAATAATAATAATATAATTATATGTATCATGTAATACATTTATGTATATTTTTATGTATGTAATAAAATGTTATGTATTACATTATATTATATTATATTATATGGTAAACGGAAAAAAAAGGTGACCGGAAAAAAAGTTATCGGAAAAAAAGTGACCTAAACTACAAAAGCGGAAAAAAGTGACATGGAAAAAAAGTTATCGGAAAAAGGTGACACGGAAAAAAAGTTATCGGAAAAAAAGTGACCAGGAATTGATTTGGGGATTCATTGGTTAAGTATGAAAAGGGGATCGGAGGTAGGCTCATAATTTAGGTAAATGGGTTTTTCATTCTGAATTAACTATTTTGGTTCAATTTTTGGATATACGTTCATATTGAAAAGACGCTTGTCTGATTAGTTATGGGAAGTGACGATTACCCTCCCCCCATCCGCCCTAAATTAAATAAATGGGTTTTTATGCAGGATTATCCAACGTGTATCAAATTTTGCACATAGGTTTTTTCTGATAAGGCTTATGTATAGTATATAATGCCTGAAGAGATTTGGGAGTTTAATGGTTAAGTATAGAGGGGGAACGGGAGAATAACCTATCTTAAATTAAATTAATATCTTTTCACGCAGAATTATCTAATTTGCTTGGAATTTTGGGCATAAGTTCATTATGATAAGACGTATCTCTGATTAATTATGGGGTTCTTTTGCTTATTAATAAAGGGGAGTACGGGCAATTATCTCGCCTCAAATCAGATAAATCGTTTTTTATACAGAATTACCCGATGTATTACCAATTTTAAATGTAGGTACTTTCTGATAAGGTGAATTTCTGAATACTTTTAAAGGTTTAAGGGTGTATTTCGATTCAAACTGCTTATTTTACGATTTATTTTTAAGTTCATTTTTGCCCTCAAACGCATGAAATTGGCAAATTGTATTATTCAGAAAGTACTCAAGGTGCCGTAATGGTCGATTCTTTGATAAATGTAGAAATTATTGCAAAAAAAGGCTGCCAAAGTTGCCAATTTGAACGGATTTTTCAGAAGCGGGAGATCTGGGGTCGAAAAAAAGGTCATACTGAGAGGATAATTGTTTATAAATCAAATTCTAATGAATTGAGCGTAAAAAGACATCACACGGCATCTTATACGTCTCGTCAAAAATCCAATCAGCAAATTTCATGTTTCTACTTTTAAAAATGTGTCTGAAATTGTATCGGAAAATTTCGAGATGTTGAAGGTGAAAAAGCGTTTTTTCGAATACACCCTTAATGGCTAAGTATAGAAGGGGAATAGAATATAAAACCCCTTAAATTAAATAAATTGCTTTTTACGCAGAATTATCGGATTTGCTTCAAATCTTGGATTATAGGTTCATTATGATAAGTCGTATACTTGATTAGATATGGGGTTCTTTTGCTAATTAAAAAGGGGGCTGGTGATTACTACCCTCCCCCCCGCCCCCCTTAAATCAGATAAAATGATTTTCATGCACACTTATCCGATGTATTTCACATTTTGGATATAAGTTCTTTCTCATAAAGTGAATCCCGGAATAGTTTTAACGGTTTAATGGTTAAACATAGAGAGGGTAACGGGGGATACCACCCCCCCTTAAATTAAATAAATGGCTTTTTACACAGAATTGTCCGATTTGCTTCAAATTTTGGATGTAGGTTTATTCCGACAAAGCGTATCTCTGATTATGGGTTTAATTTGCTAATTAAAAAGGGGGAGCGGGCAATTTATCCCCCCACTCCTTAAATACTTTTTTTTTTTTGGCACAACAATTCGATGTATTTCAACTTTTGGATCTGGGTTCTTTTTGATAAAGTGAATCCTTGAATAATTTTAAGGCTAAATATAGAGGGGGGAGACGGGGGATAACCGACAACTAATCAGGAATTCGCCTTATCATAAAGAACCTACATCCAAATTTTGAAACAAATCGGATAATTCTGCGTAAAAAGCCATTTATTTTATTTAAGGCGGGTTATCTTCCGTTCCCCCTTCTATATAGTTAGCCATTAAACCCTTTAAACTATTCAGGGATTCTCTTTATTTGAAAGAACATATATCCAAAATTTCAAATAAATCGGATAACTGTGCATAAAAAACAATTTATCTTATTTAAGGGGCAGGGGATAATTGCCCGCCCCCCTTTTTTTAATTAGCAAAATAACTCTATAACTAATCAGAGATACTGTTTGTCAGAATGAACCTACATCCAAAATTTGAAGCAAATCGGATAATTCTGCGTAAAAAGCCATTTATTTAATTTAAGGGGGTTATCCCCCGTTCCTCCCTTTATACTTAGCCATTAAACTCTTAAAACTATTCCAGGATTCACTTTATGAGAAATAACTTATATCCGAAATATGAAATACATCGGATAAGTGTGCATAAAAAACATTTCATCTAATTTAAGGGGGGGGAGGTAATAATCACCCACCCCCTTTTTTAATTAGCAAAAGAGCCCCATACTTAATCAGGGATACGCCTTATCATAATGAGCCTATAATCCAAAATTTGAAGGAAATCCGATAATTCTGCGTAAAAAGCCATTTATTTAATTTAAGGGGGTTATCCCCCGTTCCTCCCTTTATACTTAGCCATTAAACTCTTAAAAATATTCAGGGATTCACCTAATCAGAATGTACCTAGATTTAAAATTCGAAATACATCGGGTAATTCTGCATAAAAATCGAATTATCTAATTTGAGGCGTAATAATTGCCCGCCCCCCCCCCCTTTATTAATAAGCAAAAGCACCTCATAATTAATCAGAGATATATCTTATTATAATTAACTTATGTCCAAAATTTTAAACTCCCAAATCTCTTCAAGCATTATATACTATATATAAGCCTTATCAGAAAGAATCTGTATCCAGAATTTGACACACGTTGGATAATTCTGCATAAAAACCCATTTATCTGATTTAGGGAGAATGGGGGGAGTGGTAATTGTCCCTTCCTAAAACTAATCAGGCAAGCATCTTTTCAGTATGAACGTATATCCTAAAATTGAACCAAAATAATTAATTCAGCATGAAAAACCCATTTACTTAAATTATGAGCCACCCTCGATCCCCTTTTCATACTTAACCAATGAATCCCCAAAATCAATAATAAATCCCTAAAATCAATTCCTTGTCACTTTTTTTTCCTAGTCACTTTTTTCCGTGTCACCTTTTTTCCGCTTTTGTAGTTTAGGTCACTTTTTCCGATAACTTTTTTTCCGGTCACTTTTTTTCCTAGATTCATATTATATATATCTATCTTCTAATATTATTTATAATTTTAATTATACATAATTATTCATATATTATAATATTTTTAATATACAATATACTATATAATAATTATTATAGTATAATAAAAATTTGTAATAATAATAATAATAACAATAAATAATATATAAATATAAAATAAATATAGAATGAAATATAAATGTATAAATAAATAGAATTAAATATTGAAAATTAAACTCATTTACAAGAATTTATTTAAAGAATTATAATATTTTATTAAGTGATAAGAAATTAATAAAATATTAAATAAATTTAAAACATACGAATTATAAGCACTTTTTAAAATAGTTTATTATTTTTGATATTTTAAAAATATGTCATCAATAATGAATTTTGTTAAAACATGTGATTTATGTTTTTGTGTTGATTTTTATTTCTAGGTATGCGGTAAAAAGTGCACCTATTTATCATATAGTCATGTATGTAAATAAATCTGATAATAATACTATGGTTAATCTTAGAATATAAACACTAGAAATAAATAAATTAAAAGAACCAGTTTTCAAAGCAAAATAAAGTATAAAAAACGATTATAAGTTCAGTTAACCTTTTTTTATTTTAACTTATTTTATCCGTAAAATTTGTTTTCCGTTTAAAGTCTGATAAAAGTGACCTTTGTATCCCTATATTCAAGAAAAAGGTCTTTTTTTTTTTTTTTTTTTTTTTTTTTTTCTTTCCAAGAAATATATGGTCAAGTGTAGTCTCCGGGCGTAATTTGAAAGTAAACAAGCTATTTCTTCTGCGCATCATTCAGATGAGGGAAACAAACCAAACAAGCCATCCCAGATTTCTCTCACACCCCCTCTTCCCTCATATGGCAACTGCTAAACACCTCACTTGATCAGAACCGCTTGACTTTGAACGATGCCATTATGTAACCTTGAGATAATACGGGTTGACCTTTAGCTGACCACAGAGGCGCCAGCTCATATGGGACCATGGATGGGGCCTGAGACCACCTACTAAGGACCATCGCTAGACTTTTTATTCGTGAGGGAGAATATCTTAAATTGCCAAGTCAAATTTTCAAATTTGCCAACTCGTTTTATAATTTTGCCAAGAAAATGTAATACAGTTCTTATTTGTAAAAAAGTTTAATAATATACCCAATAAGAGTTATAAATTTTGCCAGTTCTATCAAAAATGGGAAATGTATTACTGTTTTTATTAAAATTGTAATTAAATTTGCTATAAAAGTTTTAAATTTGTCAAGTGCAACAACATTTGCTAATGTTTGGAGGGGGAGACACCGCACTGTCCCCCCCCCTCTTAGCGAGGTCCCTGCTACTAATTTTATCTGTCCGCTCATCCAGTTTTATATGACTTATTTCGTTACTTATTTGCTCATTTATTTATTTAAACGTTGAAATTAAAAAAAAAATGATTTTATTAACGTTCTCAAAATAACATGGTTTGAAAAATAGTAAGGACATCAATCACACTTACAAGAACACTGAAATCCCTTTCAGCGGATGTATTTGAACCTTCAATGTATGTAACCTGCAATGATTTATAATTCACACATGTATTTAATGTATAAAGAATTTTTTTAAAAGATTGAAAAAAAAAAGATTAAGAATTTTATTCAAAGTAGCATAAAGTTTCAAATGATCACATAATTATACTTTGTTAATTTAATAATTTTTTGTCACTTGGAAAACAGGAATTTTCATAACGGTTATCTGATATGGTACAAGTTTAATTATTGATATTATTGAATTTTTATTTAAAAAAAAAATTTAATAAATTTACAAATTTTATGATAATTTAACATTATTTTTCAGAGTATTTTAAAATAAATAATACACTCCGACAATTTAAAAATTATCTACTACTACATACAAATATAAATGGTTCTGCTTTTTAATTTGTTCTGAATGAAAGAAAAGTTCGAAAGTATTCTTTCATGACTAGCATTATTTGCTGGTAATGTCATTATTGAGAATGTAAAATTTAAAAAAATTCTCATTTTTGTCAGTATTTGTTTTTAAAGGCGACTACCTACAGGAAGCTAGAAATTTTATAGGACTTCCTTGGGGTAATATGTTTTTGGGAAAAGAGTCAATTTTGCCACAAGCTATTATATTTCGCACAAAATTTAAATTAAATATCAAAAAGCAATTTCGTTGTCCATTCTTTATGCTCACGTCATTTTTAATCCCACATACTTAGGATGAAGTAAATAAGCTAGCATAAAAACTAGCATTGCATTAAATGAGATCTGAATCTTGCATTTGTGAGTTTTATGATATTTTCATCATTAAATAAAGTTAAGCAAATTTTTTGAGCATCTGCAATAAAACAGTCATGCCTTTTATCTCTTCTAAGGCCAACAGCAATATATTTTATCATTTGTAACAATCATTCTTCATACATCATGTTATTTATCTACAATTTTAGTAATGCTATGTTCTTAATATTAATTTCGTGTTTTTTAACTATCTGCAAATAATATGGTTGATTCTTCCTGAAAGATTCAAAACTATGAAATTCTAATACAAATTTATTTTTTTAACTAAAACTTCACAATATTTTATTTGTAATTATCCTGAATAATGAAATGTACATTAGCAATTTAATACAACTAAAAAAGTCTCAGATTATGTCATGAAGGAAGTTTATGCCAGTTTCTGCCGATTAAAATCGGTCATAACCTTTTTCTGCCACTAGCACGGCAGAAACCATTTTGTACCGGCAAAAACCCAGCCCTGGAATGGACAGGCACATAACTTCTTAGGGTTTCATACTATGTTGAGTTAAAACTGATCAGATACAGTTTATATCAAGTTCTAACTGAATCCAAAGTTTTTCGAAATTCCGTGCATTAGTTCCTGAGATAGAGCACCCACAATATTTATGAGACATACACAGTAGCGCAGGCAGAATTCAGTTCTAGGGGGGGGGGGGAGTTTCTGATAATGGTGTTAGCCTATTATGTGAATCCCCGGTTAATAGAAACAGTATTATAAATGAATCAAATCATAATGCATTTTTTCTGCATTTACATTGGCCGTGTTTCATTAAAACAGCGCTTACAATATAAGAGTTAGAAAACTTAAACGCCAGGAAGAGACAATAATAAGCCTATGTGTCAACCACTAAAATCGGAATTTCAGATTTTTTTCATCACATGACATCGAATTTTGCACTAAGTTATGCAAATTTGTTGAAATTTTTGTCAAAATGTCTTTATTATTGTTAAAATTCGCTAAAAATACCTGGGTTTGAGTTGAACTCGTATTGAACTCGTATATTATAAAGAAGCGGTTTTTTTTTTTTTTTTGTAGGAGTTAAATTTGAAACTACCAAAAGGATTTAAAAAGATACCATGCAAAAATCTCCATTCTCTTATCATAAGCCTTCTCGAAAAATGACTTAGTTCAAATAACCAATTTTCACTTAATTAATGCATGTAAAAGTGTTCACAATTTTAAGTAGAATTTTCGTCCTTTAATTGAATCACATTATTAAATGGAATCTGATTTAACGAAACGGCGAATTTCGAAATACTTCAAACCGTTTAAATATTAAGTTTGGTTTTGATTCATAATATCACGATGTTTTTTAGCTCTGGGAGGGGTGTCAACCCCAAAACCTTCCTCTTAGCTGCGCCACTGGACGTACACACACAAATAGATTGACAGACAGACATTTTGTAAAAACATGTTTTTTGAAATCTGCGACTCCTAAAATGTGTAAATCCGTTGAAAACCCGATTTTGAAAAAATTTTCACGAATTCAGTACTTTTTTCTTGTAACAACAGAAGAAAGTAAAAGTTTACAGATTTATCTAATAAAGTAAGGGGAAAAAAGCATTTTTTGCATATCATTTTCAAATATTTCGAGAGGAGGGGGCTATAACCTCATTAGTCTCCCTTCTCTTCAACATGGACTAATATGAAGCTAATGAGAACGACTCATTTGCTATATGATTTAAAAAAAAAAAAAAAAAAAATGAACATTTTTTCCAAAAAAGGTGAAAAAGAAATCAGCAATATTTTTCATATCACTTTCAAAAATTATTTGGGAGGCTGTAGTAGAGGTCTGCACAGGCCGAAATTTCCAAGTCCAAGTCCGGTCCGAACGAAAAAAATATTGGCCCGGCCCGACCCGAAAGTTAAAAATTCGGCCCGGCCTGAGTGAATTTCTACAAAACATTGATCTTTGCTCTTACGAAAGAGTTCAAATTAAAATAAAAAGAATACTGCCCAGTTAAACTGATGGAATTGAGCTCACAGGCTACGCATACTAATTGTACATTACAGCTTTATATTTTCAAGGGTTAATTCCGTTCGAAAAAGAAATTAAGAAGGGAAAACAGCTCTCCCCTTTCCTCTTTTTTTATACTGAATCATTGAACCTCCTAAACCATCTTTAAGATAAAGGACATGCTTTATCATATAATAATCCATATTCAAAATTCAAAGCAAATCGGATAATTCTTAAAAACCCATTTGGCATTTGTATATTTTAAGAGGAGTTATCCCCCTCTTTTATACTTAACCATTAAACTTCCAAAACTATTCAGAGATTTGAACGAAATCTGACAATTCTGCTTGAAAATCCCATTTTTATAAATTAAGGGGAGGGGCATTAGAACCCCCGTTCCCCCTGTTTATACTTATTCAATTAACACCTAATAACAGTCACGGAATCGCCTCATCAGAATGATCCTATATCTAAATTTTGAACGAAAACTTAATTCTGCACAGGGTTGTTATGATTTTGCCGAGCCCAAAAAACTCCGATGGGTTTTTTCTAAAAAAACCCACTTGAAAAAACCCAAGAAAAAGCCCAAGTGGGTTTTTTAAAAATTTCAACTTTAAATTACATATTATTACATATTATATTACATTATTACATATTATATTATATATCCAATATAAATACATTATATAATGTATTTATATTAGATATATAATATAGTGTAATATGTTTCTTAATATCAGTACACCACTCATAAAGTTTATAACCATCACCCCCCCCCCCTCAAAGAAAAGAAATTTCCTAATTATACTATCACAATTTTTAAAAGAAATAATTGTTAGTTAATCTCTGTAGCATGTGTAAGTAAAAAAAATTTTCCCATTAAAACAATACTTTGATGTGTAATCCATTCTATGTTATACAATAGAAACTCATAACAAAATACCATATATGCTTAGAATCCTAATTTAATTATGTAGACATGTAGAATTACTTGGCTTATTCTATTATTTAGTAATAATAAAAAATACTTTAAAAATTATTACTAATAATCAATTTATCTATCATAATTTTGATTAATGTCATTGATTTATATATATTTGTAATAATCAATTAGCTACTTTAAGTTTAAGTAATAAGTACTTTTTTTTCAAGCATTCTGAACCACCTCCAATAGCCCCCAAAAACCTGAAAAAACCCAAAAAACCCTGAAGAAACCCGAAACACCCTGATAAAACCCCCAAAAACCCTGAAAAAACCCAGTGGGTTGGGTTTTTTCTGAAAAAAACCCGGGTATTTAACAACCCTGATTCTGAATGAAAAACCCATTTATATCAATTAAGAGGAGGGGCATGAGCCCCTCGTTCCCCCTCTTATACATATCGAATAAACTCCAAAAACTAATCAGGGAAGCGCCTTGTCAGTATATACCTATATACGAAATTTCAAGTGGATCGGATACTTTTATCATGAGTTATTGCGTTACGTACGAACGTACTCACGTACATACATACAGAACGGGCGGGCACATAAGCTATCAGGCTATAATAGCCTGTGAGCTAAAAACAAAAAAAAAGAAAAACCACTTTTTTTTTCACGTTTATAATTTTCATTTATGCAGAACTGTCGTAGGCTGCGATATTTACGCTTTTAATGAGCCTTTGTCTGTCGTATGCAAATGTTTCAGTAATCATTAGTGTTATTATTCCGTATTACATGTAATGGAGACATAAAAATCTAAAAAATGGTGTATGATAAAAGTAAAATATTCTAAGATGAAATCGCATTGCGGAGAAAAAAATTACGGTCCCTTTTTAGAAGATGTAAATGTTTAATATATTTTTTTCGCGTATTGTTGTATTCATTTTGCATAGATGAACAGTTTAAAAGAAATTTGCAGTTTTCAGTTTAAAAGAAAAATTCCGTCATAATCATTTTTTTTTTTTTTTTTGTGTATTTAAGTCTATTTTAATAGGCGAATGATTTACGTTTTTTTAAAAAGAAAAAATTTTAATGTTTAATTGTAGAATAATGACGACTTAAAAGTATATGCTATTTTTTGCAAACATTTTTGGACCAAGCCAGCCAAATTTTACTGATTTATGAACAGACTTGGCCAAGTCAAGAAAAGGACTTTCATACGGGATGATTCAACAGGAACTGATTATTTTGGTCCGTGAAGACCAGGAAGAATGAAAGCAGTCTAGGATTCATAACGGAAATAATACGTTAGGCCCATCACGAGTCTTCAGAAGTAAGACCCGAGCCGGAACGGCCCGAATGCCATTAATGGAAATCGACCCGTGCAGATCTATAGGCTGTAGCCTCATCATCCCTGCCCTTTTGGGTACGCCTAATGCACTACCTCAAGGAATTTTCATAAATTAATCAAAGTTAATAATTTAATTTGTTCACCATCGGATAACTTTTATCCATTTAGCATTTTACACATCAAATACAAAATCAATACACCTGACACGTTTATATTTACCCAAACTTCCATGTCGAACTGCTTTCTCAAGTATGACTTTATGCAAATGAGACTAGAACTATCGGTTTTAAAAATTTTTGCCATTTGTTTTTCATCGGTTTTAAGAAATTAGCATAATTTATATTCCCTCTTCTGTTTATTTAAACAAAGTTTATGAGTATTATTGCGATATTTATCATGCAGATGAAAATAGAATTTACGTTACAATTCCATTACTTTGTAATTTTTTCTATTGGCTTTGTAATTTTTTTCAGTATTGTAAAAAGAGATATTAACCCTTAAGACAGGGGCAATTTGGATATACAGAAACACACAGGATGCCTACTCTATTGTGCTTTCAGCTTTGAAAATCTTGATAATAACTTTTAATGATGTTTTTTTGTTATGCAATGCGCAGTAGTAGTAGGTAAATCAATAAACGTCAAACTGTTAAAAGCAAACTACAGTGAAACTTCCCTGTGCAACAACCTCTATTAAGCCACCACTTTCCTGAACAACCACGTTTTATGGGGACGAAATTTATTTCCATAGGTTTAATACTAAATTTACCTCAATCCAGAGACCATACCAATTGAATTTCTTCAGTGAGTGACCAATTTCCTTGAAAAAAAGGAAACAAATTTTGCTTTTTTCCTGATCGTTTGAAGAAGGTTTTATTAGAAAAATAATAATTGAGAGCACATTAGTCATCAAACTTCTAAACAAAGTTTAGATTTTTTATCTTTTATTCAGGTACTTTTTAGATGTTTAAATCTTTTTGTAACTTCTGGGCAATGAGTTTAACTCTTATGAAAAAGTAAGAATAACGGTAAATAAAGCTCCCTACCCTATTCTGTCAGCGAATTCTGAATGAAATAAATAAAGTAATAAAATCGGCAATGTTTCTTCCCACTTCTCAAAAAGAGAAAAGAAAATGCATTTATTTACTGAAGTTTGAAAGGACTTGAAAATAAAAGCTATAAAAGATAAAAACGTCAAATCAAAGCAAATGTCAATGTTATATTCATTTTTTAAACTATGTAGTAATTAACTTTTGTTTTGATGCTTATAAATCTCATATTTTCCCAATGTGAAAAATAAATTTTAGCAACATTGTTATTTTTTTCAACAATTAAAATTTAGATTTAAACATGAACTCCATTAAGAAACCACCTCTCAGTGCGACTTTAGACCTCCTTTCGAAGCGCACTTAGCACAATTGCATGTTTAAATTTTGAAAATTTTTTTATTTTAAACTCGCTGAAAAAAAAATTACTATGCTGAATTTGGATTTATGAGATACCGAATGAAGGTTAAACCGAATTAAATTTGTAATATATATATATATTATATGGTAAGATTAATATGTCGAAAATTGTACGTTAAATGTGACATATGAGTTGCGTTCGTACTATTACTAGTTTTATAAATATTCAGATCTTGGTGCAATAGCTATTGCACTCTTATGCAAAAATGTACGAAAACAAAATTTAATGTTATTATAGATATTAAAGTTAGAAATACGTAAATATTACGACTCTAAATTAATAGCGGTATTATCTCCATGGTAACGTAGAACTATTACCTATGATGACATAGCATCGAAGTAAGTTCGTATGATAGGTTTTATATAATAGTTAACATAACAAACTAGAATGATTACCTATCATGGGAAGGGAAGTCGTTGAATTAATTACGTATAATAGGAAAGGATTTAGTAGAATAATCACCATAGCAACCTAGAGTTACTGCTTATCATGGAATATAATTAAATACGTATCATAGAATTTAGTAGAAAGAGGAAACTTTTAATAATGTCCTTTTAAATTTCGATTCGATTTTTATACAAATTGCCCGTCAAAATTCTGCAATAGTTCTATATATTCAATTTCAAAACACTCGGATGGACAGTTTTTGCTTCACTATTACATGATGGTTATAAATAGCAATAAAGAACTTATGTTTACGTAATCTTTGGATATATATGCTTCTTGGCGGTTCTTAAATTCACTTCTCAACATCGCAAAAGTTTGACACATTTTTAACTGTAAAGTATAAAACTGACAAGCCTGACTGTTGAAGGCATTTGTAATCGAATAGCGTTTTTCATTTTAGGTAAATAAGATACTTCTATCGCCTTGTTGAGATATAAGGATTGTTTTCAAATGGTTCCAGATTTTTCTCCCTTCCCATGCTGCCGCTTCCAGAAATTCGATTCAAAACGCTAACTTTGACAGTATTTTCTTAAATTGCTTGCATCAAAAAATGGATAATGTCATTCTATTACATAGTTTCTAAATAAAAACACCTGCTAATCTTATGTGTTTCGGGAAAATAAAAAATAAAAAAAAGAGAGAGAGAATTCAGAAATGTATCAGAAAGCAGCTCGTTAGGATTTTAGAATGAATTTGGATTTTGAATCCTTAATAACATGATAATAGAAATATTTTCATAAATCTACTTTTATGCTACAGATTCAAAAGTTATGACGTTTCTAACTTTTTCTTTCTTTCTTTTTTTTTTTTTTTTTTTTTCTAAACCATATTATTTTTTTATGAATCTTTATTTGTATTTCGAAAGTCTAAGAATCTGAGTAAACATTAATGTTGCTAATATGTATTTCCTGTAAAATATGCTGTAAAACCATCTCATAGATATGTATGCAGTATTCTTTAAAGGAATCTTAATTATGTGTTAAAATCGGAATTTTTAAAAAATAGTAGAAATTGTGACGGGCCAGAATAAGTCGGGGCGGACCGGGCCGATCTTGTTTTCATCGATTTCTGTGCGGGACCGGGTCGAAAAATCTTTCCAACAGGTCTTCATTGCATGACATAAAGTAATTCGAACATCAATTTCTCTTCATCATTCATTCTCAAATCATTAATAACGTCATACTTAATCATCGATAGCTTATTTATAATATCATAAATGTTAGTATCTAGGGGTTTCCACTTGTTTAATACACAGAATAAATATTACCAATAATTTTGATAAAATCAATAGCACATTTTTAAATGCATGTGTTTTATATTCATGCATATCTGATTTCTATACACATACGAATATGCGCGTTTATGATCGAAAGTATTATATGAATCCTCTTTTTTACAGAAATCTACTACGCATATCATATAGGTGCCTTAGCATATAGGCTTTTTAGCATACTCTAACATCAAGAATAAAACTACAAAACTGTTTAATATTAATTATTATTTATTAATATTAAAACTATATTTATTGTTTAATATTAATGTAGTTTTTGGAAGGGGTAAAAACAAATAGTAAGGTGCATCCACACTGGGAAAAAAAGAAAGACAAAGAAAATAAATTACTGGGGTGATTAGCGTGATAACATGTGAGCTAAAAAAGTATAAACATTGTAATACAAAAAGCACTTCTGTACTGTCAACAAAAACAATTAAAGTGTTAATTTGAAAAATAATAATAATAGAAATAATAGAAATTGCAAATTTGTCGGCAATACGCAAATGAGTAATTATAAATCAATGAATTGATTATACAGATTATTATTTTATTTTATTTGTAGTTTTATGCTTATTAATTATTCTGAAAGAATGAAGAAATAATGTAAAAGGAAATAAAAATACCATTTTAAAAATACCAAGATTTTCTCTCTTTTCTTTTTGGCTGTTTTCACTCCTGTTTAATATTGCTATTGATTTTGATTTTTTTCCTTAACTTAATATCAAATAGCATGAAATATTTATCATTTTAAATGTTCGAAGAGCACAATATTACTTTTTCATTAATAAAATTGAAATGAAAATATTGTAACAAAATTGTAACAATGATATTCTAAACAAAACAAACATATTGTATAATTTAATTTATACATATTAGTATTAAAATATTACAAAAAAAATAATAAATATTGATGATTTTATTTATAATTATATATGATTTATATATGATTTTATTTATAAGTATTTATGAATTTGTACTTCTAAAAAATAATTTATCATGTGCCGTAATTCATAAGTGATAAGTTATTGCTACAAATAACAATAATAAAAGTCATGTGCATCTTACAAACTTCACGAAAAGAGACCTGTAATCTACAAAACTCGCTGCGTAAACAATTAAAGGGTCCCTGTTTTTATGGGAAGATGGAGTTCTCCCTTTGCAGTCGTCAATTTGGCTAGTTATCGCCTCCTTTGGCTTTAGAAGAGGAAATAAGATTTGCCTCAGAAATTCCGCGGTAGAAAGGTCAGGGGAATGGTTTTATTCACTTTTACGGACCGGCTAATGTACCCGTTCCTATATTTTTTATTACTTACAAATATTATTTGAAACATTCTTCCGTTACTGAATTTTTTCTGTAAATTTTGTATGCGAGTGATATTTAGTTTTTATATGTAAAAATCTTTTGAAAATTATTGTAGGTCTTGTTATACCCATAAATTGATAAATAAGATTCACAGATCTGTTACCTAATAACTTGCTCTCCTATAATCCTCATTCTTTGAAAGCCCATCAGGTACGATTTACGTTTCGATCACAAACATGTGATTTCAGTACCCAAACTACTTAGATTTGCCTACTTTATTACGTAACTAGAATAGATTAACTACTCATAATGGAAGATAAATTATATGGCCAAAGTTGACCGGCAACTTGTGATTTTAGACGTTTTGTTAAATATCTAGAAATTTTCATGAAGAAAATATATGAGAAATTTTCCTGACACTAGGTATGTAAACATAATAGTACAGGTCATATATTCCCGTAAAGATTTTTTCTCGAAATCCCATAAGAGACCGTCAACAAATTGAAAAAGATCGATTGTCTTTTGGATAATCTTCTCAAAACAAATGTAGTAACAGTGTTCAAACTGCAGATTTTGATTACGTGGCTTATTGTAATAAAATATGTTCGTTTTTAAGAGGATATCATGTATACTCGTTCAGAGATTAAGGTTTTTATAAACACAGTCCCAAATTTTGTCATCTTTTTTGCTTATAATTTTACAGTACTCTTAATAGAAAAATTTGCTTTTTTCAGAAAATATGACAAATAATACTGTACATAATACTCTGTAATCAAAATTAAAAAATTATAAAAATTGTTGAAAAAATGAGCAGGTTTACTAAATAATATTTCACTGCGCACACGTAAACGCAATCAAAATGTAATTTGCATTATGTGTCAGCTAAATCTATAGAGCAACTTTTCTGAAAGTCTCAAAAACATAGTTTAAAAATTCTGGAGATAATTGTCGATAGAATAAGTTATCTGTTATTCCCAAAATAAAGCAAAAAGATGAGAGGTTGTATCAAAATACAGTACCTATAATATTGTGTATGCTACATTGACACTAATCATTGGATATAGGGATACAGTCCCTCATCTTTTTGCTTCATTTAGGGAGTGGCGAACTTTGAGCTTATTCAATCAACTATAATTTTCAGAAATTTCAGGCTATGTTTTGAGATTTTCACAAAAGTTACTCTATACATGAAGCTAATACATTATGCAAATTATATTTTGATTGCTTTCACGCATGCGCAATGAAACATTACTTAGTAAACCTGCTTTTTCATATTTTATTATTTTTTTATTCAGTTTATAGGATATAGTGTACAATGTTGTTTGTCATATTTTCTGGAAATAACTTATTTTTATATTAAGAACTCTGCAAATTACAAGCAAAACTTGCCAAAATTTGGGACTCTTTTTATGAAAACTGTAATTTCTCTACAATTACACATGCTAGCCTCATAAAAATGATGAAGTTTTGTAATTATTATGTTTAGCCAATTAATGATAATCTGATGTTTGAACACTTTTGCTACATAAGTTTTGACAGGGTTATCCAAAAATATTCGTCCTTCTTCAATTTGTTGACGGTGCCCTGTGGAATTTTGGGAAAAAATCTAAGCAGAAATATATAACCTGTGCTATTCTGTTTTCACACGAGGATTTTCAGAATAATTCCGCCTGTACTTTTTTAAATATTTAAGAAAACGTCTAAAATCGCAAGTGGCCGCTCACCTTTGCCCATATAGTGTATGAACTTTTGTATCGTTTTTCGACAACTAACTTAAGTTAGATTTGGTGGATACTAGTGTTGCGCCTTAATTTCAACATTTTGCTTGTAGACATCATAGCTTGAAGGTAAAGCATCTCGCTAGTAAATCGAATATCATAAATTCGATGCCCGGTGCTGGAATTTGAAATTTTCATCCAAAAATGGATTTAATAAAAAGAAATTTCGTATTTTTGGTCAAGTTGAAGGTTTATATTGTTAGATTTCGTTTATCTGACATTCATAATATTTTTTTTATTCCAATGTTCTTTCTATTTAAAAAAGTTTTGCGATTTATTAATGATTCGATAAATTCCCGGGCCAACTATATATCCAACTATCCGGGCTAAATATCCAACTCTCTAGAGAAAGGGGAGGTGGGGAATTGGAAAATTGATAAGCGAAATTTCACAAATTAGAGACTTTGAAAAACGGAATGATCTAAGATCGGGACGATAAAGCTACCGAGACATCCTTGGGAATTCAAGCTTATTATATCAAAATCGGAATTTAATATTTACTATGGATAGTTATCTTTTTACTAATGTCCATGCAGCGCCAACATAATAGATTGCATCCAGAGTTGTGAGATTTTTTCCATTCCCATATTAATCTGGAATCTGGATATTCTGATCCCAGTCAAACGAGAACCTACTGTAGAGTCATTTTATAAAAAAATTACTTGAAAATGCAACATGCTCTTCCATTGGCTGACACCTTGTCAAGTAAAAATGTGATAACTAAGAATCGATTGAAACAGGTGTATAACTGTATAAGTTCGAAACTGAAACCGAAACCGAATTTTGGTGATATTCTTATTTTACACCATAATGAAAACATCCAAAAATATTTTAAAATATGCAAATCATAAGTAATTAATACGTACATGAATTTACATAATGATAAATTAATTGTACATACTTATTAAATATACATAATTATTACTTAATTATGCATATTTATTAAATATACATAAGTACTCTTAATTACACATGTGATTTAATTTGGCTTTTTGGGCAACTCAGATTTTGGGCGAAAACGAAACCGAATTTTCGGTCAATCTCTACAATAGTAAATGGATAATACACATGGGGCAAAAAATATGACAGCATGAAAACATTTTTATCGTTTTCGTGGCGACATCTATGATCACTTAATAAAATTAAATATGACTGTAGTATTCATGAATACAATATTTTTTAGTTCCAGACTGATTTTCGAATTAAAGTTTTTTCTTTTAAATGTTACTAAAGCTTTTCAAATGTTACTAAAGCAACAAATTAATACAATATTTTAATTTTCTTTATTAAAATACCAATTTTAGATCTTTAAAAAACAAAAAGATATTGTTATTTATCACCAAATATATCGTCATTATCATAATAAAAGATGCGGTAATAAAAAAATGTATACACTACTAATGACGTTTAAAAACTAAATCTAATAAATAATTAATAGTGTATAATAGACTTTTTTATTACTGCATCTTTTATTATGATAATGTCGATATATTTTGGGATAAATAAAAATATCTTTTTGTTTTTTAAAGATCTAAAATTGGTATTTTAATAAAAAAAAATTGTGAATGTAGGCATTATAATTATAAATGTAGTTATCTACAGTTCTTTACAATACTTTTAACTTCAAATTTCGTACTAAAAACATTTTTAAATTTTAAGTAGAGTTACACTCATTCCATAAAATTCATCATTCTCTCTCTTCTTTTTTGCGTTGCTGTAGGTAATTATAATCATTTTTATTTCACTGTATTCAAACAAAACTGTTACAGAACTCCAATTAAAAAATACTTACGAATTTTAAAATTTACTTGAAATTGCAATATGCTGAAAGAAAGAAACGATTAAGATCATCGTGCAGAATTTTATTTTTTTTTTTTCTATATTAATTCCCTTTTCAGACTTACTGAGAAATTTACTGTTATCCTGACATGGATTTCGGAGGTGGGAATTGAATTCTTATGACAATCTTCTCTGGGCCTTATTACCGCATGGGCAAATCGGGATTTTGCCACTGGGCCCCGGATCTTAAGGTTCCCCCCAAATCTAGACATTAAATTATAAAATATTTAATTATCTTTGTCCAGTTCCAACTCTTCTATATGCTGAAGTTATTAAATTCATTCTAAAGTAGTATAACAAATTTCTAAAGTTATATAAGAGCTTTGTTCTGTACTAAATAAAAAAAAAAGATAAATCTTTATTAATCAAGGTATTTAATTTAGAAGTCACAGAGTTAAGAATTTTCGGTACTACTCTGTTATCCCGTCGACCAATTTCGCTAAATTATACAAATCGCCAAACTAATAGCCATAATATACCTATTGACATTATTTTTGTTTCAAATAACGATAAAACAAATAATTAGTAGAATATTAATAAAAATATTAGTAAAAAGTCAAAATAAAAATCACTTAATGACATTTTAAACACGTGAATCGTATTTAATGTCATTGAATGTGGCATTCACGATCATCCATTATTGGTACTTAATCTTATAGTTTGGCGATAATTTTTTGGTCGACGGGATAATCTAGTAGTACCGAATTTTCTTATTTATATCCAAGGTGCGAAAATATGTTTATGCATTACACAATGAGTGGCCATCAGTTCTGCTTGAATAACTTTGCAATGATTCGAAAAGGGCGCCCTAATTTATCTTTGCTCAGGGCCCCAATTAGTCATAATCGGGGCCTGAATCTTCTAGATTCGAGGCCCCACCAGTGGCCGAGAGGTTCGGACCTCTCAACTGGTAGACGGCAGGTGCTGGGTTCGAACCCAATCGCGGCTGTCGGCCTAACCGTTCGGAGTTTTCGTGGTTTTCTTCGAACCTTGCGTAAATACGGGTTAGGTTCCCTTAGAAAGACCCCCACGAAGGGCATTCCCCCCCTGGTCCTGTATCCCTAGCGCAGATAATCGGACGTCAAAAATCAATCAATCAATCTAGATTCGAATTCGTTTAGAATAATAACAAATTAAACTCATAATCATTATAAATGAACAAAAATCTGATAAAAGCAATTGGACAATGCAAAAATTTTTTATTTTTGGTGGTGACATCTACTGCTATGAAATGAAACTAATTTGTCGGCAATCTTTATGAATGCGATTTTCAAATGTAAAGATTAAAATTCGGATTAAAAATAAAGTTTGCTTTTTAATTTTTTTTAAAGTTTTCCAATTGTTAGTAAAATAAAAATTTGACTCAATTCTTATTTTCATAGCAAACTTCGATCTAAAAATATGACAAATTATTTTCAATATATATTTAATAACCTGGACTCAACTTCCAGTGCTTTTATGGAATAAAGTTTGTAAATTAGAAAATAAAATTTAAAAACAAAACAAAAAAAGGAAATGATTGTATAAGTGATAGATTTTATTTACGTGCCAGAGATCTAAAATGACAATATCAATTTTTTTTTTTTTTTTAACTTCCATATTATCTTTATTTTAACCACCTCAGTCCCGAGACAAATATTACGAAGGATAACAAAAACTATATTAAAATTATTTTAAATTATTTTTAAAGATGTATTAGTCTGTATATCGATGATTATGAAATTCACATAGGTTTAAAAAAATTCTAGAAATAATTTTAACAATTCTAGAAGCGGTCGATTTAATTTAAAGGATATTCGATACTACTAGGTTATCCCGTCGACCATTTTCGCCAAATTATAAAAATCGCCAAACTAATAGCCAAGTTATATTTATTTCCATAAATTTTATTTGAAATAACGAAAAAAACAAATAAATTAGTAACACATGAATAAAAATACAATTCAAAAGTAAATTTAAAACCACTTGATGACGTTTTAAACATGTGTATCGTGTTTAATGTGACATTCACAATCATCCGTTATTGGCATTTAATCTTATGATTTGGCGACAGATTTTGGGTCGACGGGATAACAGAGTAGTACCGGATATTCTTTAGCATCTCCTACAAGTGATACCAGGACTTTCTAACCAGGGCTGAGGAGGTTGAATAAAAGAGGCTGTGCTCTCTTTGAGCTACCTTAGCCAGACTTTGCCCAGACCCCACAGCCCTGCTAAAAACATTTATAATTTACCCTGTTTTAAAGAAATTACCAAATGAAAGTAGGCTGGATAATACTATCACGACCAGTAGTGATCTTACAATTGAAGTTAAGAACAAAAACATTGCAGAATTCACCTTGTTTACTGATTTAAAATGTAAAAATACATGGAACTGTATATATATTTCTTAAAAGTTGCATGATAGAACATATAAAAACTTAAAAATACATTTAAAAGTACTTTAAATGTATTTTTAAATTTTTATATGTTTTATTATGCATATTTTAAGTAATATATATACAGTTATATGTATTTTTACATTTTAAATCAGTAATGATCTTTTTTCAACGGGCTAATGTTCATTTCTAATTTTTCAGTTCCCAAGTTCGCATCAATGCAATTTCCTTCAAATTTTCATGATTGATTCCTGTCCCTGTATGTGAAGACACTCGAGCGATAATGCTATGGGGAGATTATTTTTCTGATACGGGACTGCCCATAAATTATGTCATATATTCTATTCGATATTTTTAATTCCTCCCGCCCCCCCCCTTTTTTTAGGTGCGTTCGTAATTATGTAAATGCGTAGCACCTATTGTTGTCGTTCAGTCCGTCCGTCTGTCTGTCTGAGCGCATATAGCAACGCAAAAACTGCCCAACTGAATCGGTTGAAATTTAAAATACATAACTATTACATATTTTTGTCCAGTCATTTCAAATTTTATGAAAATCAGATACATAGATCAATTACAAGGACAATCAAAAGTGTTCCGTTACATTACGGTTAATGGGGGAAAATGTTTCAAATGCATTTTAATGGTGTTACATTCATTCGAACGTAATAAAATTGATATGCATCTATAAATTACTTATTATAATGTACATTTTGCATAATCTGTGGTGCAAAGAATATTTGTTATTGATTTACAAGGCCACACAAAAGTATTCCATTGCATAGTGGTATAGGAAGAACATTGTTTGGTGGGCATTTTAATTGTAATTATTTACAATTTTATGAGATTGATATATGAGAGTGATATTTTTAAAACCTCGTTTTCGTACGAACGCTCCTCATTTGCTACGCTACAAGTGCAATTTCCAAATTGTTTGTCCCAAAATGTCACACTTCACCTTGAAATTGTGCTGGAAAATGTTAAAGATGGTCTAGTGTACATAGTCGGCGAACCTATGGCACTCGTGCCGTAAATGACACGCGGTGAAAATTTTTCGGCATGGTATAGAATTAATATCTCAAATCAAAATATATTAAAATACCTCGAATAAAATAATATTGAAATTGAACGAAATGTATAAATTTTAACTAGCCAGATTTGTCGAAATTCAATTTGTTCGATTGGTAGCTGTTGTCAAACAGATTGAAGAGAAATTATAATAGCAATAGTTCAATATTCAATTCTAGCTCAATATTGGAACAAAAAAGTTTCAGTTTGATTGTCGAAAAGGAAAAGGAAGCATTTATTAAGAGGAATTACAGGCAAAAATTACGATGATAAATTGGAATTTGATTAATTATTTACTATATAACATAAAACAACAGAAACAATGCTTTTAATTTATAAAATATAACAAAAAAAAGGGGAAAACACACCGTAATCACTGGCGATAAATTGATAAATAAACTAGAACACTTTGTAAAATCACCATAAAATGAAAAATTGAGTAGGACACGTTTCGAGCTACAACAATAACAGCTCGTCATCAGCTAAACCAACACGTGTCCGTAAAGGGCACAGAGTCGAGATAAAGACTTTACTCGACTAAACTTTATCTCGACTCTGTTCCCTTACGGACACGTACGTGTTGGTTTAGCTGATGACGAGCTGTTATTGTTGTAGCTCGAAATGTGTCCGACTCAGTTTTTCATCCATAAAGTGAAAAACTGATTCAGACACGTTTTATGGTGGTTTACGTTGGTGATTACACGTTGGTGATTTTACAAAGTTTTCTAGTTTATTTATAATACCAAATATTACACTTATTTTAAATTTAAAAAATAAGGCATTTTGAATAATTAACTTTTTTGTTTCTTGGCACGTCAAAATCACTAAAGTATATTTTGGAGGACAATTGGCATGCGAATGGGAAAAGGTTTGCCATTCCTGGCTTACTTTTAGAATCAGGCTCTTGCTCGGATAACACAAAAAGTTTGGAATCCCGGCTGACTCGGATTTCAAACCATTGGATTCGGGCGTGGTCGGATTTCAAATCGTCGGGCTCGAGCTCAAAGGAAAAAACTCGAACTCATCTCTAGTAGGGCACATATTAAATTTAGTCTCAATCACAAGTAACACAAAGAATCTTTTTTTTTTTTTTTTTTTTTTTTTTAATCGGAAACGGACATTCTTTCTCGGATTTGGATATAACTCATTAGTATTTTTATGTGCATATGAGCATATACGTAAAACTAGTTTGTTTTGGAAGTGTAAAATTGTTTTTTCAAAACACTGTTGTAATTGTCTTAAAAAAAAAAAAAAAAAAAAAAAAAAAAAAAAAAAAAAAAAAAAAATCTTTCTTTGGGTTTTATTATACTGATATAACTTGCGAAAATACTTAATAAAGAAAAACTTTCTAATATGAAATCGGAATGTCAATTTTTGGCAGTTTTCTGTCATCTCACACAGAATCCAAAGTTTTTAATTTCAGCAGTACCAGTAGCATCTATTTAATGGAGGTCTCCGTTAAAACAGATTCAATTTTTGCTGATTTTTCTTCATGTTACATAAATCGTTTTTTAACTTCGTTTAAATAATGGTTAAATTTTCTTTTCTGCTGTCCTATCTTAAAAATGATATAGATCTTTAATAAGTTCACTTGCTAGCACATTTTTTAAATATTATAATTTTTACAAAATAATCATGAAGACAAATTGTAAAAATTTTTAGTATGTGCATTCCAGACACATTTATGAATCTTTAATAGCAAACAAAGTTTCGCCAAGTTAAAAACTTTTTATTAAATTGTTCTAATTTCATTGGGCGTTGGGAAAGGCAATTGCAGATTCCATAGTTGCAGTACCAGTCGAAGCAAACAGAAAGATAATAGTAACCTTAACCTTTATTTGAAGTCATCTATAAAGGTCTGTTCAAATATAACATTATCAACTTTTTGGTAATTTTTTATTCCTCTCCCCCCCTTCCGATATCATACGTTATCCTCCCTCGTCTCCCCCCCCCCCCCCGCCGGTAATGATATTGATATCAAAGTGTAAAAAAAAAATTGATTTTTAGAATTCATTTTGGAGTAATATGCAAATTTTTTTATATTTATTTTTAGCATGCTTTATTGATCCAAATGAAGAGAAGTCAGTAAAATATTACTTAATATCAAATAACGCAGAAATAGAAAATAATTACAATTTAAAAGTATTTTATGATAGCTTTTGTTACATAATACTTTCAAGAGTACAGTAAAACTCCTATAATTCGAATTAATTGGGACCCAGACTCAATCCGGACTGTCGAAAATCCGGATTACCAGGAGAATTAGAAAAAAATGAAATAAAATAAAACATACTTACAGAAAATTACCTTCATGTTAAACGTTTTGAATATTTACAGAGAATAAAAATGTTTACTTTGTTTAATTCTTTCAAAAAAATTTCAGAAAAAGTTTTTTTTTAATTCAGAATACGACGATGAAACAAGTTAATGTTATAAAGATTAGCAATCGCTTCTCAAACTTGAAAAAAAAAAATGACCAAACCGATCCGGATAAACGGGGTCCGAATTAGCGGGGTTCTACTGTAATAAAATCATGTTGCATTTGCATCGAACGGAAGAGGGGTAAAGAACAGATAGAAATTCTTATTAACAAAACAAGTGGACAACATTCTTTCTCTTTTATTTTTTAGTAAACACAAGCTTTATCTGTAATATACTTCACATGGGGACTCTCGTACGGTGATTATGTATTCATATACATTATGAAGAATAATAGGAATGTGAGACATTTGGGTATTCCATATTTTAGAATTAAGTAATTTTACATTATTTTTAATAATAACCTTTCATTTTCATAAAAATAGAAAACAGACTAAATAAATAATATATTCTTTTGAACAAAAGACCATGTTACAAACAAAAGGAGAAAATTTTGGTTGCATCAAAAATGATATCGATATCAAGAGACAATCCCCTTCCCCCTAGAGATAGCTTGCGATATCATGTTCTAGCCCCCCCCCCCTCCTCCCAATAAAATGATAATGTTATATCTGCACAGTCCCTAACATAAAAAGGACAAAATTGCGAGAAAATTCCTTTAATTTTGAGAATTTTTTATTCCTTGTTGTTCACAGAAATTACGGGAAAGAAATTAAAAACATGGTGTTGTCCTCTTCAGCCACTCCACCTGAAAAGAAATAATAAATATAAGTCCACCCAAATAATATATACGTTAGAATCAAATACATAGCTGCCAAATCTCCCGGTTTTTCCGTACAGAAATATTTGCTTTATTTATTGCGATTAAATAAGATACAGATGAAGCGCAGTAAAAATAAAATAAAATTAGATGAAGTAAAGTACTTTTCTCAAGTGCTGTTATTGTACTAATGTTCGGAAATAGTATGGTTATTAAACATTGGAAGACTTGAAATCTGTGCAAAAACAATACGTAAACTATCAAGAAAAAAACCTGCAAAGTTATTTAACTTTTTATAGGAAACTGGGATTCCTAGAACTTTTTATGAAGCGGGAACAGCGAAAATTCATATAACAGAAATGATTATATGAATTTCTGCTTTTATCGTTACATAAAATATTCTTGGAATTCCAGTTTCCTAGAAAAAAATTTAGTAACTTTGCAGACTTTTCTTTTTAGCTCACAGGCTATCATAGCCTGAGAGCTTATGTGCCCGTCCGTTCTGTATGTATGTTCGTATGTTCGTGCGTAACGCGATAACTCATGATAAAAATATCGGATCCACTTGAAATTTTGTATATAGGTATATCCTGATAAGGCGCTTCCCTGATTAGTTTTTGGAGTTCATTCGATATGTATAAGAGGGGGAACGGGGGGCTCATGCCCCTCCCCTTAATGGATATAAATGGGTTTTTCATGCAGAATTAACAGTTTTTGTCCAAAATTTAGATATAGGATCATTCTGATGAGGCGATTACGTGACTGTTATTATGTGTCCATTGAATAAGTATAAACACGGGGAACGGGGGGCTCATGCCCCCCCCCCCTTAATTGATATAAACGGGATTTTCATGCAGAATTAACGGTTTTCGTTCAAAATTTAGATATGGGATCATTCTGATGAGGCGATACCGTGGCTGTTATTAGATGTTCATTGAATAAGTATAAACAGGGGGAACGGGGGCCCATGCCCCTCCCCTTAATGGATATAAATGAGTTTTTCATGCAGAATTAACAGTTTTTGTCCAAAATTTAGATATAGGATCATTCTGATGAGGCGATTACGTGACTGTTATTATGTGTTCATTGAATAAGTATAAACAGGGGGAACGGGGGGCTCATTTCCCCCCTTCCTTAATTGATATAAACGGGATTTTCATGCAGAATTAACGATTTTCGTTCAAAATTTAGATATAGGATCATTCGGATGAGGCGATACCGTGGCTGTTATTAGGTGTTCATTGAATAAGTATAAACAGGGGGAACGGGGGGCTCATGCCCCTCCCTTTAATTGATATAAACGGGATTTTCATGCAGAATTAACGATTTTCGTTCAAAATTTAGATATAGGATCATTCGGATGAGGCGATACCGTGGCTGTTATTAGGTGTTCATTGAATAAGTATAAACAGGGGGAACGGGGGTTCTAATGCCCCTCCCCTTAACTTGCATAAATGGATTTTTCAGTCAGAATTGTCAGATTTCGTTCAAATCTCTGAATAGTTTTGGAAGTTTAATGGTTAAGTATAAAAGAGGGGAATAACTCCTCTTAAATTATATAAATGCTAAATGGGTTTTTATTAAGAATTATCCGATTTGCTCTGAATTTTGGATATAGATTTTTTAATATGATAAAGCATGTACTTGATAGTTTAGGAAGTTCAATGATTAAGTATAAAAAAGGAGAAAGGGGAGAGCTGTTTCCCCTTCTTAATTTTTTTTTTCGAAAGGATTTAACGAAAATACAAGGCTGTAATGTACAATTAGTATGCTTAGCCTGTGAGCTGAATGCCATCAGTTTAACTGGGCAATATTCTTTTTATTTTTTTTATTTATTTTTTTTTTTTTTTGGGGGGGGGAGGGCAGTGTATAGTATAAAGAAATGAAATAATAAATGCATAATTAGAATGTAAATGTATAAATAAACTCAAAGCATAGATAAAGTTATGTAGATTGAAAAATAATGTTCTCAAAAAAAAAAAAACCCTCTCTATTACCTGTTAAGTATTAAGAGACATAATAGTTAATCCGAATGCAATTTTAAGACTGAACCAACTCGTGTTAAAACACATCCAATGGCTATTTTAATTCTTGATTCATTATGATCATTTAAACATTTAAAAATAAGCCAATATAAATGCCTCTTGGTATTTTCTGACACTTCTATAAAAATATTGTCTTAAATAAGGCATTTTAAATGCATCGCTGTAAATCCAAACTAATTTTCACCAAACTTTTCTTTTTCATTTTATAAATTCACATGAAAATACTTTTGTTTTTAGAAAAGAAATATATTATTTATGCTGATTTAGAATTGGCAACATTAGTTTAAAAGGTCATCTCGAAATATAAATTAAATGACTGGTATAAATATTTTTTAAACAGATATGATATTTGTCAAAATTAGTATTTGGCCATTTTAAATCTGACGAAATTTCACCCATTTATTGCTTTTAATGCATATTACTTAATTTATCCTTTTAAAGTTTTCTTTCTCTCTTTAATATTTACGTAAAAATATTTTTGTTATTTGGTAAGAAATATTATTTGCGTTGCCTTGGAATTGACAACAAAATTTCCAATAACGTTTCCGATCATTGGTTGCTAAGCGAATCCGAATCCTTGTGATGACCCCTACTCCCCCTTGAAGTTTGTCCCAGTAATCAAGGGACACAGTGTATATCAAGCGCTAAAAAAGCATTGTAGTTTTTACATTTGTAAACATGTAAAAAAAAAAAAAAGGAAAAAGAGGTAAAACACCTGTAAAAATTTCGACGGTGTTATAAAAGAAGATTAACTAATGTAGTTGAAATGGGGTATTATGAATGTTGCCCTGTCGAAAAGCATAAATAAAATTTTAAATAATCCACACTAGTAACAAAGCGCAAGAGACTTCTGAAAACCGATAGACGCAACATTGAAGCGTTTTATGTTTACAGCTAAATGGGCATAATGAGCCGAGTTCAGAATAAGGCCGAGAACCGCAAAAGGTCTGAAAATTGTCTGTCAACATGATGTTTTTCACGGAAAATGTTATTGCATGATCAAAATGTAATTTTTCCGCAAGAAATCGTTAAAAGAATCTGGCGTGCTATTCGACACAGTAATTAACCAAATAATTCACTGCTTTCGTTATGAACATATGCATAATAACTTCATGTGCGGAAACGAGTCTTCATGAATTTAATTTAAACATGTAGCGGAGACTGGGGCACATGTAACAGATCACATAAACATAACTTTTTCTCATGGCTGGGTTTATTTCTATAAACAAAAATTACTCAATATAGCAAACAGAGCATTCTTTTTAATCTGTGGTAACATTTTAAAAATTACTGTTATAGTTCTTCTTACTTTTTTAATACTTTTATAAATAAAAAAAATTATTGACCGAACGATGTTACAATTGTGAACACATGTGGGACAATATTACCATAATCATTAGTTAAACTACCTGTTAAATTCATCATAAAAGAAAAAATATATGTATATTTCTCTAGTTTCTGAGTGATGCGTTTAAGCAAAAGATTATAAAATGGAAATAAGTAAATTGGGGGATGGCGCTTAGATGACTGATGAAATATTGTTGTAATAAAGTAAAAAAATAAAGAAGTAAATTTTAAAAAATAATAAAAGCATTTAAATCTTGCTTAGGGGTTTTTGTTTGAGGGGAAATTTAGGGTGGGGGTATTTAGATAATATTTATCAGAAATCTCACGAAATACGAAAGATTATCTCCTCTATATCTACTCCATTTACCTCTAAATTAATAATAAAAAGTGTTTTCCTATTATCCTCCCTCCAAATTTAATTTCTTTTACTTCTGGAAGAGGAGAAGTATATTGTGATTTTACGATAATTGTCACTATAAAATTTTGTTTTCTTAAAATATTATATATATATTCAAAGCATCAAATAAAGTAACTGCTTTAGAAATGGAAGTAAACTAATACTGCAAGTTTGGAACAAATGAAATAGACAAATTTGCAAAGTTGCTTAACATAATAATTTTTGCATAAACAATGCACAAAAAATAGCGTTAAAAACTGCTTAATAAAATAATACATAGCACTTATTGCATTTTAGAAAGCATTAAATTTATTTAAATTACATTTGAAAGTAAACAAGCTTGTTGCTTTTTATGTATTTGTTGACAGATGTGTTTGTAGAAATTTCGATAAAAAATCAACTTTGTATGACGGGAATGTCTTCTATTTCAAGAAAATTAAAGATATTGGTGCTGACATTACTTCTCACGAAGTTAACTGAAAGGAACAGAATCACAGAATGATTATTGGGGAATTTATGAACTCTTCATATCTGTCCAAAATTCCCACTAGAATTAAAATGGCAAATCATTATTTCTCAGTTTTAGAAGAATTTTTTTAATCAAAAATATTTATTACTACCCTTAGTATATGTTAAAACATCAAAATGAAAAAAATAATAATAAATAAATAAAGTTATTCTCTTAGCAAGTTCGAACTGAGATTTTACTTTTGAGATCAATAAACAGTGTTTTGGCTCCTGAGGACAAACAAAATGTCGAAGAGCTTCAAAAAAATTTTACCATAAGCCTAAAGGTGTTACCATCTTTAGTAATTTTTTGAAATAAAAAAAAACATATAATAACTAGTGAAAAATGGCAACGTTCACATCTGCCCCATGTTCACATGCGCCCCAGCCTCCTCTACTTGTATTTATAGAAGTTAAAGAAGAGTAGTTTTATCATTTATTATAGTTTAGAAGAAATAAGTATAATTTCAGAATTTCATTGCATTTTTCTCTAGCTGTTTTTTTAAGTACATTCGTAATTATGCACATACGTCGCACCTATAGTTGTCGTTTAGTTCGTCTGTCAGTCTTCCCGTTTGTTTGTCAGTAAATAACAGAGAAAAAACTACTCAAACAACTCGTTTGAAATTTTAAATATATAGATTTTGGAAATTTTGTAGAGGCATTTGAAATTGTATGACAATCAGATGTATCGTTTAATTAAAGGGACAATCAAAAGTATTCCGTTACATTACGGCCAATCGGAAAAAATAGTTTCTAGTGCATTTAATGATGTCACACTTTTCCGAACATAATATGATTGTAATGAATCAATGATGAATGTACTATAATATAAATCTGTACAATCTATAGGGCAAAGAATATTTGTTATCAATTTACAGGACCAATCAACAGTATTCCAATACAAAATAGTATAGGGGGACTTGTTTGGAAGAAGTTTTAATTATATATATATATATATATATATATATATATATTTTTTTTTTTTTTTTTTTTTTTTTTTGTTATTTTATATGCAATTTGGAGAAGAACACTCAATAAAAATACCTATTAAAAATGCTTTTCTTTGAAAATTAAATTTTAAAAGAGGGGGGGGGGACTAACATTTGAAATATTAATAGAAATGTATAAAATAGAATATGTGTTAAATTACAGTTGCTGAGGTTCACTACAAGTTAGTGTATATAGAAAGCAGATAGTATTTGCAGGGACACCCATAAGATTTCGTCTACTATGCTGTATCCGAAGTACTGTCAACTATTACTCCAAGATCTGAATATTTTTAAAAATTCGTTATTATACAAACGCACATTATTTGCTGCGTTTGATGTAAAATTTCAGACTTTTTTTTAGGATACCATGCACTTTAAAATTTGATAAATAAACTTAGATTTTTCATTTGTTATAATGCATTTAAGTAATTTTAATAAAATCAATCACAGAAGCAACAAATATAGTTCTAAGTTATATTAAAACAATCAAAACATTTTAGAAGAAATAAAAGTCAAAAATTATGCTATCTTCTCATTTCTTTTTCATTTAAATAAAATAATGTCTTACTTCCTATATACAGTTTGTGACTGCACTTTTTCATGCATTCTTCTTTTGTTTTAAAATTCTTACGATTTCCACCGCAGCCTTTATATGTAAAAGCTTCACAAGTTTCTCCGTTAAAATAAAATCTCTTTACTGAAGCAAAATAATAACCAGCCCGCTTCGGATAGTCACAGTCATCTCGTGATTTTAACAGATTATTAAGTTTAAAACTTAAAAGACTGTCAGATTTCTTTTCTAGATATCTTAAAGGGCTATTAAATTCAAAGCTTAGAAAGCTGTCAGATTCTTCTTTTTGAAAATTTCTCGAAATTTGATTGGCACGTTTTGAGGATGACCCGTGCATTAAAATTTTATAAACAAACCTCTATTTTTTATCTTTTATAACACAGTTAAAAATATGTATAAAAACGCAGTAAGAGAACTAGCAAATATAGCTCTAAATTGTATTAAAACAATCGAAACATTTTAGAAAAATAAAAGTCAAAAACCCATGCTTATTTTCTCCACCAGCGTTTTCTTAAAGATAACTTTTGCATTAAAATTTGATAAACAAACCTCTATTTTTTATCCTTTATAACACATTTAAAAATATGTATAAAGCTCAGTAATAGAAACATCAAATATAGCTCTTAATTATGCTAAAACAATCGAAAGGTTTTAGAAAAAATAAAAGTCAAAACTCATGCTTATTTTCAGAATTTCTTTGCATTTTTCTCGAAATTCCCCAATAGTAGTAGGAAAACAACAGTACGGGCTCAAGCGCAGGTGGGGCTGTGGGGCCGCCCCGCCTGCTCCTCCGGCTGCCCCACCTGCTCCTCCGGCTGCCCCGCCTGCTCCTCCGGCTGCCCCACCTGCGGCCCCGCCACCATCCCTCCTGGCCCCTCCTGCTCCCACCATCTCACCGCCGCCCTCCTGCGCCCCCTAGTGGAAAAAAGGAACATTCTATTCTAACAGGATAGGTGAACAACCTTCCCTAATTAAAAATATTATCAATCACATCTCAACATTGAATCATACTATAAGATGAAGATTAAATTTGTATTTGAATTTTAAACAACCGTAATTTTAATGAGTATTATTAATTAAGCGAAACAATTAAAATTTCAGTTTTTAACCATTTTATTTAGATTTCTTCAACTACAAGATGAGATTATCAATTTAACTCAAGAAAGTTAAACATATATTTGAATTTTGCTTCATAGACATCTTAATGAGTAGTATTAATTAAGTAAAAACAATAGAAAATATCCAGTTTTATAGAAAAAGACTGATTTCTTACGATTTTTATCAACTATATGATCAATGTAACGACTTAAAAGTTGGAAGTTAAACATGTATCCTAGTTTTTCAACAGCTATAGCCTTAATGAGTATCGTTAATTAAGTAAAAAAAACAATGGAAAATATCAAGTTTTATGGAAAAAGACTGATTTCTAACGATTTTTATCAACTTAAGAGAGAAAACTTAAACATACATTTCAGTTTTTCAACAGCTATAACCTTAATGAGCATTCATAATTAAGTAAAAAACAATGGAAAATATCGATTTTATAGAAAAAGACTGATTTCTTACGATTTTTATCAACTGCAACATCAGTGTATCGACTTACAAGTTGAAAGTTAAACATGCATTCTAGTTTTTCAACAGCTATAATCTTAATGAGTATCGTTAATTAAGTAAAAAACAATGGAAAATATCAAGTTTTATAGAAAAAGACTGATTTCTTACGATTTTTTCAACTCAAACTTCAGAATATCAATTTGATAGAAAGAAATTTAAGCATGCATTCCAGTTTTGGACAACCATTTCCTTCATGAACATTATTAATTAAGCAAAACAGAAAATATTAAATTTTTAACTGATTTCTTCATATTTTTTATTTATTTATTTATTTTTTAATATAAAATCAGAATACACAACTTAAAATAGAAATTTAAACATATTTTTTAGTTTTTGAACAGTCGTTACCTCAAAGAATTTCGATAATTGAACAATTAACAAAGGAAACTAATGATTTTTTAACGAAAAAAGACGAATTAAACGAATTTGGTTAACTTTTACTCTAATTGGAAATTTCATCGTACTTTATGTATACCAACTAAGTAGAATTTTAATGCATAAACGAATAATTTAAAGAAATCCCCAACACACAAATGTGAACCTGCAGAGCATTTCTTATTACGTCATATCTAAACTAAAACTTTTTTCTGCAACCCCACCATGCATGCATTCCAGGTAGGGGAACATAACAAAGAATCTTGACGTCACAACTTACAAAGGTATACAAATGTTTACGTTCAAGAAAAAGTATCACATAGAGTGAAAAAAAAGAAGAGATTTAAGTTATTTATCCATTCTAGTTTTATAACAGTTACTACAACATCTCCAAATTAAAATTTGGAAGTCATAATGAGTATAATTAATTAAGCAAAATAATAGAAATATTAGTTTTTCAGAGGGGAAAAGACGAATTTAAACAAATTTTATTAGTTTTACACTAGTTTAATAATAATTTTAAGGAGGAAAAAGACGAATTTAAACTTTTTTTTTTAGTTTTACACTATTTTTTCTCATCTCCAACATGGATATATCAATTTTAACAGAAGAATTAAACGTATATTATAGTTTTTAACAACAAAATCTTAACAAGTATCATTAATTAAACAAAAATAAATATCAGTTTTAAAGAAAAGACGAATTTGAATAATTTTACACTAGTATTTTCAAAAGCAACATGGAAATATCAATACTTATTCACATATTTCACTTATTCACTGTATTCAATACTATATTTAATAAATTTGGATACACTTTAAGAATTTCCTAATCTATAATTAAATATTAGCTGTATATTTAATGTTACCCATGTTTTCAACATTAGTTCATAATCGTGAATTTTGTATTTTAAATACCATGTATTCAGGTTCAGATTATTTTCACTTGAAATCATACAGAATTTTTTAACAGAGTTTGTTTTTGAAATCATTGAAGCAACTGTATTTAATATTTTTAACACCAATTTTCTAAGATTTTCTAACATTTTCCGATTATACATTCTTCAGAAGTACATTTCTAAATGCTACAATCACTTTACATATCGAAAAGATATCATTGAAGCAACTGTATTTAATATTTTTAATACCAATTTTCTAAGATTTTTTAACATTTTCCGGTTATACATTCCTCAAAAGTTATTATTACGTATTCTAAACAATAGCAAATATTAATTTTAAGAATAAAAAGACGAATTTAAACAAATTTTATTAGTTTTACACTATTTTTTCTCACCTCCAACACGGATATATCAATTTTAACAGAAGAATTAAACGTATATTTTAGTTTTTAACAACAAAAATGTAATAAGTATCATTAATTAAACAAAAATAAATACCAATTTTCAAGAAAAGACAATTTTTTACACAAATTTTCAACTTTGAAATACATCGCTTACATATATTGTTACAGTATATTACTAAACTTAAACTTTTTAAAAAGTTTGAATGTCTTTACAAAGGGTTCATACTTATATTTTTCACGTCTTGACTGCATTCGAAATCTTACAACAAAAGTATACTTTTATTATTATTATTATTATTATTCTAGAAAACCTAAAAAATCGTTTCTTGCTGCTTTAGACACTTGACATATTAAAACTACTCTACCCATATAATTAATCAAATTAGGACATGATTCATCTTACACTTCAAAATTTCTGAATTTTTACAATACTTATTTTCATCAAACTTTATTCTTGATCCTATATATTTTAATAGCACAGAATTTTCACATCTGTTTTTATCTACTTATCAGAAAATTATTAAAACACCCAACAACATTTTTCAAATATGAATATTATCTTTACAATTTAATGATGCAAAACATACACGAATACAAAGTTTAATTTTTACAAACATTTCATATTTCAAACCAAACTATTCGAAATTTTCACAACGTAAGAGCAAACATTAGACGAACTTTTTAACATTAATATTGCTTAGATCTTTTCATCATAACTTTTAACTATGATAATTATCCATTTTTAGGTTGATTGTCGAAAAACTGTAACTGAAATTACATAAACTTAATGTAAAAAACCATGTTCTCACACAATTTCTTGAAATTCAACAAAGAATTGACTATTACTCCAATACTTATCTACTTCAATCTCGACTCTCGATAGTATATAGATATTACATCATTACATACTTACAACTCTTTTCAAACGTTTATCAGAAAATCAAGCCAATCAAAGTCTAGTAGTTATCACACCTGTTCCTCAGAAATATTACTATCATATGAAACAGTAAAGAAAATTAATAGATATTTAATATTTAATAACTTCATACGTGAAATTACTGTCGAATGAGAATACTAATAATCAATAAAATCAACTGTTGGACAAAAAAATAGTACAGATTACCGAAAATTCAAATCATTTTTTCTACAAAAATTACAAAAATTAACAAATGAATGACCAGTTAGAGAAATAATTAAAAAAAATAATGAACATATTTACAAATTTATTAAAATCACACCTTTTTCTGGATTACAAACCACAATTTCTTGAAAAATTTAACACCGAATTTGTAAGATTTTAATCCTAGTATTACATACACTCAATAAATATTCAAAATTAACAAAAAAATAATTTTTTAGTCTCATCAATAAGCAGAAATTCTATATTAAAAGAATATTTTCATAGTAGTACTTATAAAAATGAGAGTTTACAAACTGATTTTCATAATTTTATCACATTTAAACTTAATTTTTATACATAAAACATTATTTAATCAAATTTTATACTTTCTAATTCAGTAAAATTCAATACTTTTTTAGTTTTTAAACCAATACCACAATATTTATTTACATCAAACTTGATTCTTTACCTTTTATATTTCCACATTACACAAGTGAGTTAAATACTAACTTGGAACGGGAGTTGAAGTCAATTGATTCAATTCGATTTTCATCGTATACGCATTTCCCCTACACGAAATTTCTTACTTCTATAATCATCTAATGTATTAAAACTAATCTACTCATATTTTTAATCAATTCATCAGATGTTTCATCTCGCACTTCTGAATTATCATCCACCAAGTTGCTTAAAATATAAATACTATCTTTAAAGTTTTAATGTAGTATACATGACTAATCTTGAGTTTCCATCTATACTATTAATCAAATTATCATATGTTTCATCTTACAGTTCAACGATTTCTGAATTATCGTCCATCTAGTTGTTTAAAATATTAATAAAATGTTTATAGTTTTTGATTATACATAGTATGTATGAATACAATCTTTAATTTTTAACAGTTCATATTTCAAATAACCTATTTTCGAAACCAAACTATGTGAATTTTACCACAATACTTATCATCATACAGAGATTTGTGTTTCATACTTTTTCTAAAAATTATCAGATATGTACTCCTCAGAGGAATTTCTATCATATGAATAAATGAAAAAAAAAATTAATTTATATTAAACGTACAGCGAAATTTGATTGCAATATATATGTATTTAATAAAAATAAATAAATGAGCGATTATTTATACATTAAACCTTTACTAAATATATATTTCTTGCGTTATAAAGATGTTTCAACAAGATGAACCAAAACAGCAGCAAACTTCAGAAATTAATGATCTGAATGATTCATCCCTAGCACATGTAGCGTTAATGAATAATACATATGTAAGTACTTATATGAAAAATACTAGAATTCGTATATGAATCGTAATTAGAGTAAATATAAAATGATTTGTCTTACTGCCTACACTTTAACAAATGCCTTTTTACCTATATTGTTGAAAAGAATCCTAATTGTTTGCATTTTATTTCTATTACAGATGTGTTCTATTTGCTACAAACATTTCTTAAGTAAATCGAATTTAACAGAACATACAAAAATCCATACAGGTGAAAAACCTTACACTTGGGAAGATTACCAAATGCTGTTTTCAAGAAGGCGTGAATCAAAAGTGCACACATCATCATATAAAGCATCGTCAGTTATATGTAAACTTAGTGAGGATATTCAAAAATTATTCAGACGTTTGAAGAATTTAGACATAAAGGAAGATATTTAGACTATATATCCATCATATTTTCATAACACTTACCACAATATCTCAAACTTAAAATTTGGAAGACATACACACTGCTGAAAAGTAATTTTGTTACCCGTGATTCTTCTAACCAGCATGAATGTATAGATATTATTTTGCAATGTATCCTTTAAATGCTCACATTAAATATTCCTTTATATACATATATCGTTGTGTTTATTTTTTAAAAACCTATTACATTAATAAAATAGGTTACACACACGTACATACACATAACATTTTAAGTGAAACAACACTCTCACAACTTAAAAAATGCATAAGAACATACAAAAATAAGCAGATGTATGAAAAAATATGCAAATTTACAAAATAATTTCACTGTTTTCTAGAAATACCAACAAAAAAATATTTAAAGTATAAAAAAATTACAAAAGTGAAAAGAAAAAACACAAATGTAAAACAAAAATCACAAAGTGAAAAACTCACAACAAAGTTTTTGAAAAAAAAAAAATTTACAACAAAAATTTTTTTACAAAAACCAAAACTTCAAAAATATTTTTCCAAAAAAATTTTTTTTCAAAAACATTTTTTACAAAAAAATTTTTTTTTCAAAATAAGTTTTTACAAAAGTAAAAAATAAAAAATCACAACGTTAAAAATATGAAAAATTTTAGTTAAAAAAAGTGTAAAAAAAATTGCAAAAAAAATTGCAAAAATTTCAAAAAAAGTTACGAAAAAAGTATCAAAATTTTTGTTCTTTTTAATAGTAAATACAATGGTTTCACCATTGCATACTGTATTAAAAAGAACAAAAATTTTGATACTTTTTTCGTAACTTTTTTTGAAATTTTTGCAATTTTTTTTGCAATTTTTTTTACACTTTTTTTAACTAAAATTTTTCATATTTTTAACGTTGTGATTTTTTATTTTTTACTTTTGTAAAAACTTATTTTGAAAAAAAAATTTTTTTGTAAAAAATGTTTTTGAAAAAAAATTTTTTTGGAAAAATATTTTTGAAGTTTTGGTTTTTGTAAAAAAATTTTTGTTGTAAATTTTTTTTTTTTCAAAAACTTTGTTGTGAGTTTTTCACTTTGTGATTTTTGTTTTACATTTGTGTTTTTTCTTTTCACTTTTGTAATTTTTTTATACTTTAAATATTTTTTTGTTGGTATTTCTAGAAAACAGTGAAATTATTTTGTAAATTTGCATATTTTTTCATACATCTGCTTATTTTTGTATGTTCTTATGCATTTTTTAAGTTGTGAGAGTGTTGTTTCACTTAAAATGTTATGTGTATGTACGTGTGTGTAACCTATTTTATTAATGTAATAGGTTTTTAAAAAATAAACACAACGATATATGTATATAAAGGAATATTTAATGTGAGCATTTAAAGGATACATTGCAAAATAATATCTATACATTCATGCTGGTTAGAAGAATCACGGGTAACAAAATTACTTTTCAGCAGTGTGTATGTCTTCCAAATTTTAAGTTTGAGATATTGTGGTAAGTGTTATGAAAATATGATGGATATATAGTCTAAATATCTTCCTTTATGTCTAAATTCTTCAAACGTCTGAATAATTTTTGAATATCCTCACTAAGTTTACATATAACTGACGATGCTTTATATGATGATGTGTGCACTTTTGATTCACGCCTTCTTGAAAACAGCATTTGGTAATCTTCCCAAGTGTAAGGTTTTTCACCTGTATGGATTTTTGTATGTTCTGTTAAATTCGATTTACTTAAGAAATGTTTGTAGCAAATAGAACACATCTGTAATAGAAATAAAATGCAAACAATTAGGATTCTTTTCAACAATATAGGTAAAAAGGCATTTGTTAAAGTGTAGGCAGTAAGACAAATCATTTTATATTTACTCTAATTACGATTCATATACGAATTCTAGTATTTTTCATATAAGTACTTACATATGTATTATTCATTAACGCTACATGTGCTAGGGATGAATCATTCAGATCATTAATTTCTGAAGTTTGCTGCTGTTTTGGTTCATCTTGTTGAAACATCTTTATAACGCAAGAAATATATATTTAGTAAAGGTTTAATGTATAAATAATCGCTCATTTATTTATTTTTATTAAATACATATATATTGCAATCAAATTTCGCTGTACGTTTAATATAAATTAATTTTTTTTTTCATTTATTCATATGATAGAAATTCCTCTGAGGAGTACATATCTGATAATTTTTAGAAAAAGTATGAAACACAAATCTCTGTATGATGATAAGTATTGTGGTAAAATTCACATAGTTTGGTTTCGAAAATAGGTTATTTGAAATATGAACTGTTAAAAATTAAAGATTGTATTCATACATACTATGTATAATCAAAAACTATAAACATTTTATTAATATTTTAAACAACTAGATGGACGATAATTCAGAAATCGTTGAACTGTAAGATGAAACATATGATAATTTGATTAATAGTATAGATGGAAACTCAAGATTAGTCATGTATACTACATTAAAACTTTAAAGATAGTATTTATATTTTAAGCAACTTGGTGGATGATAATTCAGAAGTGCGAGATGAAACATCTGATGAATTGATTAAAAATATGAGTAGATTAGTTTTAATACATTAGATGATTATAGAAGTAAGAAATTTCGTGTAGGGGAAATGCGTATACGATGAAAATCGAATTGAATCAATTGACTTCAACTCCCGTTCCAAGTTAGTATTTAACTCACTTGTGTAATGTGGAAATATAAAAGGTAAAGAATCAAGTTTGATGTAAATAAATATTGTGGTATTGGTTTAAAAACTAAAAAAGTATTGAATTTTACTGAATTAGAAAGTATAAAATTTGATTAAATAATGTTTTATGTATAAAAATTAAGTTTAAATGTGATAAAATTATGAAAATCAGTTTGTAAACTCTCATTTTTATAAGTACTACTATGAAAATATTCTTTTAATATAGAATTTCTGCTTATTGATGAGACTAAAAAATTATTTTTTTGTTAATTTTGAATATTTATTGAGTGTATGTAATACTAGGATTAAAATCTTACAAATTCGGTGTTAAATTTTTCAAGAAATTGTGGTTTGTAATCCAGAAAAAGGTGTGATTTTAATAAATTTGTAAATATGTTCATTATTTTTTTTAATTATTTCTCTAACTGGTCATTCATTTGTTAATTTTTGTAATTTTTGTAGAAAAAATGATTTGAATTTTCGGTAATCTGTACTATTTTTTTGTCCAACAGTTGATTTTATTGATTATTAGTATTCTCATTCGACAGTAATTTCACGTATGAAGTTATTAAATATTAAATATCTATTAATTTTCTTTACTGTTTCATATGATAGTAATATTTCTGAGGAACAGGTGTGATAACTACTAGACTTTGATTGGCTTGATTTTCTGATAAACGTTTGAAAAGAGTTGTAAGTATGTAATGATGTAATATCTATATACTATCGAGAGTCGAGATTGAAGTAGATAAGTATTGGAGTAATAGTCAATTCTTTGTTGAATTTCAAGAAATTGTGTGAGAACATGGTTTTTTACATTAAGTTTATGTAATTTCAGTTACAGTTTTTCGACAATCAACCTAAAAATGGATAATTATCATAGTTAAAAGTTATGATGAAAAGATCTAAGCAATATTAATGTTAAAAAGTTCGTCTAATGTTTGCTCTTACGTTGTGAAAATTTCGAATAGTTTGGTTTGAAATATGAAATGTTTGTAAAAATTAAACTTTGTATTCGTGTATGTTTTGCATCATTAAATTGTAAAGATAATATTCATATTTGAAAAATGTTGTTGGGTGTTTTAATAATTTTCTGATAAGTAGATAAAAACAGATGTGAAAATTCTGTGCTATTAAAATATATAGGATCAAGAATAAAGTTTGATGAAAATAAGTATTGTAAAAATTCAGAAATTTTGAAGTGTAAGATGAATCATGTCCTAATTTGATTAATTATATGGGTAGAGTAGTTTTAATATGTCAAGTGTCTAAAGCAGCAAGAAACGATTTTTTAGGTTTTCTAGAATAATAATAATAATAATAATAAAAGTATACTTTTGTTGTAAGATTTCGAATGCAGTCAAGACGTGAAAAATATAAGTATGAACCCTTTGTAAAGACATTCAAACTTTTTAAAAAGTTTAAGTTTAGTAATATACTGTAACAATATATGTAAGCGATGTATTTCAAAGTTGAAAATTTGTGTAAAAAATTGTCTTTTCTTGAAAATTGGTATTTATTTTTGTTTAATTAATGATACTTATTACATTTTTGTTGTTAAAAACTAAAATATACGTTTAATTCTTCTGTTAAAATTGATATATCCGTGTTGGAGGTGAGAAAAAATAGTGTAAAACTAATAAAATTTGTTTAAATTCGTCTTTTTATTCTTAAAATTAATATTTGCTATTGTTTAGAATACGTAATAATAACTTTTGAGGAATGTATAACCGGAAAATGTTAAAAAATCTTAGAAAATTGGTATTAAAAATATTAAATACAGTTGCTTCAATGATATCTTTTCGATATGTAAAGTGATTGTAGCATTTAGAAATGTACTTCTGAAGAATGTATAATCGGAAAATGTTAGAAAATCTTAGAAAATTGGTGTTAAAAATATTAAATACAGTTGCTTCAATGATTTCAAAAACAAACTCTGTTAAAAAATTCTGTATGATTTCAAGTGAAAATAATCTGAACCTGAATACATGGTATTTAAAATACAAAATTCACGATTATGAACTAATGTTGAAAACATGGGTAACATTAAATATACAGCTAATATTTAATTATAGATTAGGAAATTCTTAAAGTGTATCCAAATTTATTAAATATAGTATTGAATACAGTGAATAAGTGAAATATGTGAATAAGTATTGATATTTCCATGTTGCTTTTGAAAATACTAGTGTAAAATTATTCAAATTCGTCTTTTCTTTAAAACTGATATTTATTTTTGTTTAATTAATGATACTTGTTAAGATTTTGTTGTTAAAAACTATAATATACGTTTAATTCTTCTGTTAAAATTGATATATCCATGTTGGAGATGAGAAAAAATAGTGTAAAACTAAAAAAAAAAGTTTAAATTCGTCTTTTTCCTCCTTAAAATTATTATTAAACTAGTGTAAAACTAATAAAATTTGTTTAAATTCGTCTTTTCCCCTCTGAAAAACTAATATTTCTATTATTTTGCTTAATTAATTATACTCATTATGACTTCCAAATTTTAATTTGGAGATGTTGTAGTAACTGTTATAAAACTAGAATGGATAAATAACTTAAATCTCTTCTTTTTTTTCACTCTATGTGATACTTTTTCTTGAACGTAAACATTTGTATACCTTTGTAAGTTGTGACGTCAAGATTCTTTGTTATGTTCCCCTACCTGGAATGCATGCATGGTGGGGTTGCAGAAAAAAGTTTTAGTTTAGATATGACGTAATAAGAAATGCTCTGCAGGTTCACATTTGTGTGTTGGGGATTTCTTTAAATTATTCGTTTATGCATTAAAATTCTACTTAGTTGGTATACATAAAGTACGATGAAATTTCCAATTAGAGTAAAAGTTAACCAAATTCGTTTAATTCGTCTTTTTTCGTTAAAAAATCATTAGTTTCCTTTGTTAATTGTTCAATTATCGAAATTCTTTGAGGTAACGACTGTTCAAAAACTAAAAAATATGTTTAAATTTCTATTTTAAGTTGTGTATTCTGATTTTATATTAAAAAATAAATAAATAAATAAAAAATATGAAGAAATCAGTTAAAAATTTAATATTTTCTGTTTTGCTTAATTAATAATGTTCATGAAGGAAATGGTTGTCCAAAACTGGAATGCATGCTTAAATTTCTTTCTATCAAATTGATATTCTGAAGTTTGAGTTGAAAAAATCGTAAGAAATCAGTCTTTTTCTATAAAACTTGATATTTTCCATTGTTTTTTACTTAATTAACGATACTCATTAAGATTATAGCTGTTGAAAAACTAGAATGCATGTTTAACTTTCAACTTGTAAGTCGATACACTGATGTTGCAGTTGATAAAAATCGTAAGAAATCAGTCTTTTTCTATAAAATCGATATTTTCCATTGTTTTTTACTTAATTATGAATGCTCATTAAGGTTATAGCTGTTGAAAAACTGAAATGTATGTTTAAGTTTTCTCTCTTAAGTTGATAAAAATCGTTAGAAATCAGTCTTTTTCCATAAAACTTGATATTTTCCATTGTTTTTTTTACTTAATTAACGATACTCATTAAGGCTATAGCTGTTGAAAAACTAGGATACATGTTTAACTTCCAACTTTTAAGTCGTTACATTGATCATATAGTTGATAAAAATCGTAAGAAATCAGTCTTTTTCTATAAAACTGGATATTTTCTATTGTTTTTACTTAATTAATACTACTCATTAAGATGTCTATGAAGCAAAATTCAAATATATGTTTAACTTTCTTGAGTTAAATTGATAATCTCATCTTGTAGTTGAAGAAATCTAAATAAAATGGTTAAAAACTGAAATTTTAATTGTTTCGCTTAATTAATAATACTCATTAAAATTACGGTTGTTTAAAATTCAAATACAAATTTAATCTTCATCTTATAGTATGATTCAATGTTGAGATGTGATTGATAATATTTTTAATTAGGGAAGGTTGTTCACCTATCCTGTTAGAATAGAATGTTCCTTTTTTCCACTAGGGGGCGCAGGAGGGCGGCGGTGAGATGGTGGGAGCAGGAGGGGCCAGGAGGGATGGTGGCGGGGCCGCAGGTGGGGCAGCCGGAGGAGCAGGCGGGGCAGCCGGAGGAGCAGGTGGGGCAGCCGGAGGAGCAGGCGGGGCGGCCCCACAGCCCCACCTGCGCTTGAGCCCGTACTGTTGTTTTCCTACTACTCCCAATGTTTTATTAAGAATGTATTGCGCATTCAAATTGGATAAGCAAACCAATATATATACATTTTTTTTTTATGTTTCATAACACATTTTTAAAAAATTATAAAAGCAGCAAATATAGCTCTAAATTATATTATAACAATCTAAAACATTTTAGAAAAAATCCATGCTTCCATGAATCCTGTTCAAAATCCATGCTTATCTACACTGTTAAAAATCTTGTCCTAGTTTAATTCAAATTTTGATGCTCAGTAGCTGTCACCATAAGATGGTGAAATATCGTACCAACATTTGGAGCATCCTATTTCAACCTCGTTCCAACTATTGGAACTATGCTTCAAAAGGAGCTCCAAATATTGGTTCAAGAGTTCACCATTCTACAGTAGCAGCTGTTAAGCACCAAAATTTGGTTCAAATTAGGACAAGATTTTTAACAGTGTGCTCATCTCTTTTTCATTGAAATAAAATAATGTCTTACTTCCTATATCCAGTTTGTGACTGCACTTTCTCAGGCATTCTTCTTTTGTTTTAAAATTGTTACGATTTCCACCGCAGCCTTTATATGTAAAAGCTTCACAAGTTTCCCCGTTAAAATAAAATCTCTTCATTGAACGAAAACAATAACCAGTTTGCTTCGGATAGTCACACTCATCACTTGATTTTAACAGATCATTAAGCTCAAAACTCAAAAGATCGTCAGCTTCCTTTTCCAGGGATTTTAAAGGGCTGTTAAATTCAAAGCTTAGAAAGTTGTCAGATTCTTCTTTTCGAGAAACGGTTTCTGTAAAAATAAATAAATAAATATAATAACTCATTGAATAGAAATTTATAAAATAAAAACAACAATCTCAGAAATGTGCATTTTATTTAAAATATACTTATATTTCTTTAAACATCTAAAAGTAATTCTTTTTTTAGGTGCGTTCGTAATTATGGAAATACGTAGCACCTATAGTCGTCGTTCAGTCAGTCCGTCTGTTTGTCCGCATATAACAAAGGAAAAATTATCCCACCGAATCTTTTGAAATTTAAAATATATAAATGTTGTACAATTTTGTTGATTCATTTCAAATTTTATGAAAATCGGATGTATGGTTTAGTTACAGGGACAATCAAAAGTATTCCGTTACATTACGCTCAATCTTAAAAAATAGTTTCAAGTGCATTTCAATGATGTTACACTCTTTAGTACATAATGAAATTGATATGTATCTGTAAAGTATATACTAAAATATACATTCTGTGCAATCTGTGGGGCAAACAATATTTGTTATTAATTTACAGGGCTACCTAAAAGTATTCCATTACATAATGGTATAGGGGGAAACTATGTTTGGGACGCGTTTTAATTATATCAAACTATTTCAACTTTTAAGAAATTAATATACGTTGCTGAGGCTTACTACAAGTTATTTTCTGTACTATAGAAAGCAGATAGTATTTACCGGAAGACACAAAAGAATAACCACGGTACTGTATCCGAAAAACTGTATACTATTACACCTAGATCCGAATATTTTCAAAATTTCGATTTAGTAGGAATGCAGCTCATTTTCTACGCTTTACGTGCAATTTCCGACTTGTTTATTAGTACATTCGTTATCGGAGCTTTTATAAAATGTCTTTTGCATCCTCCGTTATAGATGTTATTTTTTCACAACAAATGTTTCATTATATGACGCCAAGAATTTCCTCGGTTAACATATTGTGCTTCCAGACTAGGTTCATCTTCAGGTTTGGCCAAGGTTTACTCACAATTTCTTCCTTTCGAGGACAATAAAATGAGCTTCGCGCATCCTTAGCGAACTAAGTCTTGGACGTTTTGCTTCAGGTGGACAACTTAACCCTTTTTAAAACTCTTATAAGAATGATGACGCATTTCAAATTTTTAGTTCAAAAAACCGCCATCTTATACTCAAAAAGCGATATCTTTCGTCGAATCGTTACCCTCGACACATTCACTACCGCTTTCTTTCATTCAATCGTTATTTTCAATTCGATGCCCCTTTTTCTTCCAATTAATTGGTGGATGATTCAGCCTATATTATAGGAGTTATAACATTGTCGCATAACATATAGCATTTTAGACCAATGATCACAAAAGATTAAGTGGGTATTGCATTTTTCGATCGCACATGGGTTACAACGCGGAGTTTAATATTTTCTTGTTGGATTATTTATATAAAATATATCCAATATTCACATTTATAAAATAAGTACTATGTGCTTGTTACTTGTTGCAATTTTGATATAATTTGCTTTTTTTTTGTTCTAAAAACATATTTAATGGTGCTATTTAATTGGGGTATTTTTCAAACAATTATTCAAACTAGGAGGAGGAGGGGCAAATAAATTTCCTTTAGGGAAGCGCGGTCAGATATTTAAAAACATAGAGTTTTATACAGTTTTAGATGCAGTTTTTGATAGTACCCTGGGATAAATATTAATTACTTAATATAAAATTTCAAAAGTGAATTTACCACTATTTTCGGATATTAATTTCAACAAAATCTTAAATTCTTGCTTAAGTTCGCTACCCCCTTGACTAGTGTATTTACGGGTAGGTTGCTTGATAGAATTTTGTTCAGAAACAGTTTTGTTAGGACTACAGTTCACTTTTTGGTGGTGAAATCAGGGCCGTAGCTAAGGGGGTGCTATGGGCGGCTCAGCCCCCCCTAAAATATTTTGAGCCCCCCCTGAAAAAAGTTCCAAGGTCACTAAATGTCCCGAAAATTCAAATGAAATTCTATTCAAAAATCTAATTTAGTTTTGATACCCTTTCACAGTTTTGCAGAGTTACTAAATTGTATCTAAAATACGTGTTTCAACACTTCCTCATCCTATTGGTACATATGAAGCTGACAGGATGTTTAATTTTGCACCAGTTATACATTCAAAATTTTCATCATCCTATACTTTTCTTAGCATAAAATGAAGTTATGACAACAGTTTAATGAGAAACATAGTGCCTACAATGTGAATATGCACTAATTTATCTTTCTGCATTAAAGAGAGAACAAAAAATGTGAGCCCCCCTACATTTCCCTTGAGCCCCCCCCCCTATATTCCCCTGAGCCCCCCCTATCACACACTTCTAGCTACGGCCCTGGGTGAAATGTGGAGCTAAAAGTTTCGAAATTAACTTGTTTTGCAGCATTTGGCAGTGCATGCGTACCACACCTGCTGTAGGCAGCTGGGACCTGGTTATAGGTTTCTCCGGTTCGAGAGTGTTTGTCTTTTGATATGGCCGCGATCAACGCAGAGCGTCTCAGCTTGTAAATAGGTAAAACAATGTTTTGCAAACGAAATATCTATCAATTATTGCAGACTAGTATCGGTAGCATACAGGTTACAGTAATCAGTGTTAGTGCCATTGACATCAATACGCTGAATGCTACTTAAACTAGTTTTTAATATTTGGCAATTTTTTGATAAGCAAAACTTTGTTTTATTTATTTATAAAGTATTTATATTTCGGAATTATCTGTCAAATGCATACGCACTATTGTTTATATATTGGCTTAGTAAGTATTAGATACATATCAATAACATATTAGCATTTATCCGTATATTGTACTATAATGCTGTATAACTATTTGGATTCACATCGAAATAATTCCAAAAAAAATTAAAAGTAGATTGAAAATGTTGACTCGTTATTTAACTCACAACATTTAAAAATATTGAAATTACAGTGCTAATATTTCCAATATGGAGTTAAAAATATCTTTTTTTTTATCCTAACTACAGAAGTAGCACAAAATGATTGGACCAATGTTGGCTAATTATTGGATAATAGCTGTTCCCAGGTGGACATCAGTAAGAAATACCCACCCCCTCCCCTTACAACACTATTGGCATACGAACCTTTTCCAAATAAAGGGCCAACATTAGTTCAACCTTCACATGCTCAGAATTATTCCAAATTAGAGTGACCTGTGTATCTATTTTTTTACAACCGTTCTTCAACGCTACTATTTCTCAACGATTGCCATAAAATTTGAATGATAGTTATGGTAATTTGGTTATGCTATACTGATATTAAAAAATTCATATTGGTACCAATAAATGGTATATCGGTCTAAAATTGATTTGGTATTTGCAAACCACTATAAAAAAATCTCGTGAAATACTTAAAAATAGTTTTAAAAATAGTTTTAAAAAATTCACTTAATATATACCTGGGTCCGATGTTAAGGAAAATGGATCATCTTCAGTCAGCTTGTTTCTTGGAAAAACGAAACTGTCTGGAAGTATAAAGTAATCAGTATTTTATGAATGCGTCAATTTTAAATATTTTTTAATGTGAGTAAATTTAATGCAAATTAAAATAAATAAATAGTAAATTTAAAGAAAAGGGAGATCACAGACATTATTAAAATAAGCAGGGAAAAAACCTTATAACAAATATAAATAAATAATGAGATATAAATTTTAAATTTGATGAAGGTAAAAGTTTTAGAAATAATTGAAAAATATTAACAAAAAGCGGATTAAATAAAGCTTTCCTCGTCCTTCATTTTTTTTTTCATTCTAAGTTTTACATGCAGATCAGTTTACAAAATACTGGACTAAACAATAACTTTATCAGCAATTTAACTTTAGTCTGTGACATCGGGATAAATTATACCCACAGCTAAAAATAAAAAGTATAAAGTAATCAGTATTTTATGAATGCGTCAATTTTAAATATTTTTTAATGTGAGTAAATTTAATGCAAATTAAAATAAATAAATAGTAAATTTAAAGAAAAGGGAGATCACAGACATTATTAAAATAAGCAGGGAAAAAACCTTATAACAAATATAAATAAATAATGAGATATAAATTTTAAATTTGATGAAGGTAAAAGTTTTAGAAATAATTGAAAAATATTAACAAAAAGCGGATTAAATAAAGCTTTCCTCGTCCTTCATTTTTTTTTCATTCTAAGTTTTACATGCAGATCAGTTTACAAAATACTGGACTAAACAATAACTTTATCAGCAATTTAACTTTAGTCTGTGACATCGGGATAAATTATACCCACAGCTAAAAATAGCCGTAATAACAAGCTTTAAAGAAAATACTAGAGAAAATAAAATACCACTAAAATTTTTGACAGATTGTATGAACCTTTGAAATTCGTGAAGTTTTATTTGAAAAAAAAATAATACAGATTTTTATGCAGGACATGAAATTTCAACTTAAAAGGTACTCGCTAGACTAAAATTTTCATTCGCCACTATTTCACATTCATTCTGATAACAATGTCAGCCCCCACACCTGCGCAGAAAATGAAATATTTATGACAAATTTAATTTAAATTAACGATTGTTAGAAGGAGCTGTCAGTTAAATCCAGAATGTTTTGCATTTATGAAAAATATGGAATATTAGGTGACGCTTACGGACTTAGGTGGAGAAACCTGGATATCTTCACGCAGGAATGAAGAGCGATCTAATTCGGTATTGGCACGTGCGCGGTAAGAAAGTGTGTGGGGGGTATGAATGCAGACAGGGCAATTTCATTCCTCCGTAGGAAAGACGAAGAAGTAGGCAACGGAGCATTTTTACTTTTTTTGAAAAATAAATAACATCGCTTCATTTTGAAATACTTCCGTGTATCGATGTGCACAGTTTGATTTGAAGCACACTATTTTAAAAGACGAAACTTACTCGCCAGCAGTAAATATTTACTCGCCAATGGCGAGCTGGTGAGTGGAAATGTCGCTCCCTGGTTTAATGTAAATTTAAAAGACGCTGTGAACTCTAACCATTTTTGAATCAATAACTTCGAGTTAATTTTCAAAAAACGATCACTATAAAAAGATGGTTCAAAAAACAGATCATTGTTTTCTGCGATTCTGTTGTATGTGATGATTGTTGTATGTGAGTAACCGACATACGTTAGTCAAACTGATAATCTCTTTCCATCAATGTCCTCAACTATTATATTATCAGGATGGGATGACAGTCCCTGGGACCCAGTTTTTGCTTTAAAGTGTAAATGCAATGCCGGGGAAAAGATTAAATTCCATTGCATATGGTTAGATACATTAAGAATGATTAGCTTTCACAATATTATTCAACTGTTAATAACACAAAGAAATATAAATTCAATTTGCTAGTTTTGGCTCTGAAACTCATACGAAATGTCATCAATACATACATTGACAGGAATTGTATTATGTTCTATACACGCATTAACAAGACATAATTTTTTTTAATTTTAGAGTTGAAAAATATTAAGAAGTGCATATGTTGATAATTATAATGAAAATACTAAATAAATCAATAAAATCAAACAAAGGAAGCAATAAAAATATTTACAATATGTGCAAAATAGGGGCTCCTGCCTGAAGTGGAGCAGAGAACAAATGTAAATCCTAATTACCTCAGAAAGGAAGGGGATTGATAAATATAAATTCGTTGGAACAGATGTAAATTTTCCAAGTGGGTGAAAAAAGTCCGGACCAGGATTCGAACCAGGGAAGTATAGGCTGAAGCCGTCAATGCTCTTCCAACTGAGCCATCCCGGCCGAATGCTGGAGGTCTATTTCACCCACATAACCTTAACGATCACACAAGAGCATTGGTGGCTTCATCTAATGCATCCCTGATTCGAATCCTAGCCCGGATTTTTTTCACCCACTTGAAAAATTTACATCTGTTATAATTAATTTACTTATTAAATAATCATGTTATAAATTATTCTAATATAAATTTGTTGTTTTCTAAAAATTTCATACAATCTACGATACACTCTAGAGGAACTGGACGGTCAAGCAGGTACGTCAGCCAATCAGGAAGTATCATCTGTTGTGTTTTTTTAACGTGGTAGTGGGTCGTTAGTGGACAATGTAAGATGTAGTGTAATGATGTTCATAAATATTTAGAATTAAAATAAAATAATTATAAAAAATTGATAATTAAATATTTATGATTTTTAATAATAGTAATAAACATTTATCATTTGAAATTAATTAGAAATGGTATGCTTAAAAAATTAGAATAAAAGTTCTTTCGTTATATATTTAAAAAAAAAAACTTTTAGGATTAATGTCGAGAATTTTGGATAACTAAATACGAAATCGTCCCCAAGACATTTTTTTTCTATTTTGAAATCGCTCATAGTGTTTGCTTTTGAAATTTGTACTGAATTTAATCAGGCTGTCTATTTTTTTTTAACATTGGGTAGCGTTATTACTTCTGTCTTGCTAAACGTTCTGTTTTCTGATTGGAGTAGGTGCATATTGGATACACAAAAAATGAATGAATTTCTTGCCTATCTTTTACTAAATTCTACGTTTGTTTTCACATTGTCAGATGGAGAGATCTAAAGTGTAATTTAGTACAAGTTTAAATGGGCTGTTAAAGATTTTATGGTATATAAAATGTATTGGTCTTGTATCAGATAGGGATATTTAGTACAACATCTGCATCTATTGACAGAGTGCTATTGATTAGAACCAGGACATTACAGTCCTCTCGTATTAATTATGTTCTTATCTGTAAACCTTAATCTTATTTCATAAAAAATAAGTGTATGAATCCTTTTTAGTGTTATGCTCACAAATATCATTAAAACACATTTAAAGCTTAAAAATAAAATTTGAAATATGACCTATAACATAATGCTTTGTTTCTGCATTCGAAATATATCTTTATGTAATCTAACGTGATATGTGACAAGTGAGGAGGGGAGGGGGTATGGTGAAATGAGACATTTTGTGACAAAGGGAGGGGAAAGGAGGTCAAACATATTGAAAAAAAGTGTAAGATCATTTATGGACAGTCCCTAAATAGTTTGATTACGCATACTTTCGAAAATGATTTTTTTCCTAACTAAACACAGTTGTTAAATTGAAAACTGAAATAAGAAAACTAGGCAACTTGCCTGCATTAAAGGGTCCCAGTGCAATAAGTACCAACAAAATGAATGATAGTCTGTTCTTCATATTTTATGTTCCTAAGAAAGTATCTGAAAATTTTAAGAAAATAATTAAAACAAATTAGAAAATTTTACATTTCAACATATTTATCCGTAGAGAATATATTTATTTAAATGTATTAAGATAATTGTATTTCACTTAATTTTTGCGAATATTTACAGCTTTCTTTTGGTACTCCTAAGATACAATCAGTTAAAGTCACGAAATTTCTGATAATATTATAAATGTTAATAAAAATATGAAAAATAAAATATAAGATTACATAGGCGAGACTGGGGAGGTTTGACCCATTTCTTACAAAAGCATTTATTTTTTTTTATACTGAATCTAGAATAAAATTTAATATATCGTTTTATTTGTTAAAAAATCAGTTATAAAAATAAAATTGCCGCATAATTGTAATATATAAGAAAAAAAGGTAATAAAAAAGGTAGAGTAACTTCATACTACACGGTTTCTTTATAATTAAAAAGTATTTGGGATAAATGTGATGTGTAATCAAACCTGCTTAAACGAAATTCAAAGAACAAAAGGAAAATTTCATTAAAAAAAAAAACGCTTTTTGTGACACTCTACTTGGAAACGCTAGTTATCACATACTTTGGCTTCATCACATTGTGTTCAACTTGTTGAAACTTGCCTACATACCATCCTAAAGCGTTTTGATCAAGTTATTTTATTTTGCAGAAGCATAAAAACTTCACACTTCTTGAGACTGCAAGTTTCACAAGTGAATATAAAAATATACGGTAATTGCAGTCCATGCAAAAATTCCTATCAAATGTTACATAATGCAATTTATTTTGAGACATTCTAATAAAAAGTATCCTTAGAAGTATTTTCAAGAGACATTGCATTTCTAATAACACAAGTAAAGCATTTAATCCTTTCCTGGTGTAAATAATCTTAATGTACTACTAATAGTACAAGTACTTTAATGAAGTATTATTTCATTTTAAAATTATTTTTGCTACTGTTTACATTACTAATATTAGTATATGTCTATGCATTTACTATATGACTTCGTTTATGTTTAGGCATTTAATAATAATAACTATTATTATTATTTATTTGCTTATTATATGGCTTATTTCGTTTGCGGTTCTTTTATCCCAGGCACATATTTCACTCTTTAAATTTAAAATAAAAATTACTTTCCTGAACAAATCATGTGTAATAAAGCGAAAAAATATTAGAAAGTTGTAATGTAAGTTAAATCTTCTTGTAATACAATATTTTCTAAACATCTCCAAAAGTTCTTCCTTAGCCTATTGTCATATGAATATTAAATGAATAGTACGTAAAACAACAAAATTCGTCATTTTTCAGACAATGAAATATTCGTTAAACCCTAATTAATCTATTTGGATAGCTAGTGTTAATATTATTATCGCAAAAGTAATTTTTGTCTATAAATTGAGGAAAAAGTCCGTCCCAAAATTGTTAAAAGACTTAGAATTTCAGATTCATTCATCTTGCCGGCATGTCACACTTTGATGTGTGCAAAATAAAGGGCCTTCTGCTATACTGTATAGTTATCTTTTTCTATTTTTTTCATTTCTAATTAATATTTATACCTTATAAAACAAATATATGAGGAAGGTAACAAATTTTGCATTTTACAAATATTTTTTCATAATTAAAATGCGATTGTCTATGAAAATTAATGTTATTTTCTTGGTCTTCAGTTTAATTCTTTATCAGGCATAAATATGGCGCTGTAGGGTAATTTTATTTTTGTCGTCGTTTAAGCCAGAAGTAATAAAATCATAGCTACCAGCAAGATATTTTAGATATTTCTTTGAAAATAACGCGATTAAAATCTTTGTAAAAATTGAATACTTATTTTTATGTTATATTCATGACATCCATAAATTAGCAAATAAAACTGAAAATTATGTGGAATTTAAGCTGCAATGTCAAAAATGTGTTCCTTTAAACAAAATTAAAATGTTAAACCTAAAAATAAAGAAAAATAATGTAAAAATATTTTAGAATGAAATTGTCATTATCCTGGTGGTCATTATCCTGATATACATATGCCAAGAAATCATGTATAATTACATGAAAAATAACTTATTATGTAAGTTCTTCAAAATTTAACAATTTCATATGGAAAATCCTATATTCTCTAATAAGAAAATAAATTTACCTTTTGAAATTTTGAATTGTTGTCAATGTATACTTTCAATATCTCAGATGATCAAAACTGACATTTTGTGATATTCACCCAAATTCTTTTTATTATTTTACCTATTAAAAATAATATTTAAATGAAGTAAAAGTTTCTGCCAACTTTCCATTTATATTTCCTTTTTTTCCTTGATTACATAGCAATTTTTTATTATTTTGTTTAATCATTTTTTAACATTTCCTTTTTGTATCACTCTGTATTATTTCAGCTTAACAGAATACATTTATATTCTTTTTAAAATGTAACCATAAGTCTTCATTATACAGCGTATAATAAAAAATATTTCCGAAAACACTTAATTACAGTAGTTTTCACCATGGTCAACCCTACCTCACATTGATTAAATTAAGCCTCCCCACATACCACTTTTTAAAAAATAGCACGTGATTATGTTTAGCTTGACTTACTATACAATATTTATGTCTGGAATGAAAGCTCAATATTGCAGTATTACTTAAAACCTACTTTAATTTCGATGCTATATTTTATCTTAGAAAATCTAACAAAATGATTCTAAAAAAATGCATTTTTTAAGATAAAAACTCTTTATAAATTATTTTTCCATATTTTTTTCATTTACCTGCATGAAGGTAATTGATTGAACATTTAACCAGCTGTGATTGACAACTCTGAAATTCTTTTAACACGTTAAGTGCCACGACCACTGACACTAAACTTTCCGTTTAGGCCTCGTCAGTCACCGGTGACTGACAGAGTAAAATATTACATAAAACTAAAAAAAAATATATTGTTTTAAGTAATTATTAAAAAAGTATAATCCTGTAATAAATAAAAGTTAAATGCTTTTAAGTAAATTTCAGGTACCAGTGACTGACGCGGCCTAAATGGAAAGTTTAGTGTCAGTCACCGGTGACTGACGTGACTCTCAACGTGTTAAATATGAAAACTGATTGGTGGGTCAAATCTCTTCTACAGTCAACACTCTATAGTCTCCCCTATAGTCGAATATTTATTATAAAATAAAATAAAAAATAAGAAAAAAATTAAATTAAATCTAACTAAAACTTAAGTTAAACCAGATAATATATTTTTTCTTATCATTTCTAATTGAAAAGTTAAACATAAATAATAGCCCTATAACTAGGTTACTTGCAAGAAAAGGAATATCCTTTCTATTTCAAATTTTCGGACTATTACGGTATCCGACTATGTTCGGAGGCATTCTTTTTAACCCTATTTTTGACACAATTTTTAATATTTTTCGGTGTAATTTAACACAGAATAAAGAAAATTATTAAAAAATATATATCTATGAAACTTTTTAAATTTTTTAAAAAAGTTTTATCTTTTTTTTATGAAAACGACTTTGGTTCTATAAGAAGAAAAAATCCATAGAACACAAATCTCTTTTAAACATGTGCATATTAGACACTCTTGAGTTTAATGAACTAAAAACTAGTCAATATAAGGAAATCTAAAAGAGATACAGCTGATTATATACAATTACATAGAAAATTTCCGTAATTTTACGTGTAATTCTTCATAAAAGTCAAATGTATCAACAAATAAGTCACTTAGAGCTAATTCCTTAGTTCATTACACTCTAGACATCGAAAAGCTGGATAAAAAATTTCATAGTTATAGGATAATAAAATTTTGGGTAAGAGCAATAGTCGTTTACCTTTTCTGATGAAAATTTAATTTTTCAGAAAATGTATTTAAAGTTTTCAACTCCGGTTTAAATTAACACCGTGTGCTTTTTTAAACAGCATTAATTTTGCCTTTAACAGGAGCACAGGAAAAAAAAAAACATATTTAGAGACAGAAATGCTCATTCTATAAGAAAACTAAATTTTTTAAAAAATGCGAATTTTCATCGAAATTGACGTTTTAAATGTACGCGGATACCTTAAACAATAGCTGCCAACTCTTCTGATTTTTTGATCCGGAAAAACTTAATCAAAGTTTTTGCCTTTTTTAATCAGCAGATTACGGCGATTTGAAATTATAAAATTTACTGTAAAATTTTTCCGGTCCGAAAAAGCGGAAGATGTTGGCTCAAATTTATTCAAGAATTTATTCAAATTTGCTCAAATTTATTCTGTTCTCAAATTTATTCAAGAAATTAAAATGGAAGAAAAAGTATAAACTATGGCGTGAAGCACAATATCAGTAATTACCGAATAAAATTTTCTTAAAAAATTACTTACTTTTTCTCTAATTGTGTGTCCTTCACATAATGTTCTCTCTTCAAACAACTACCTCAAGTTCCTGTTGTAATTATTTGATAAACGAAAAAGGAAGTCGAAGCTGACCGTTTGCGTGTTATCTTTTCTTACCCATTAATTATTTTATTTTATTTTTTTATATTTGCATTCCATGCATAAGTAAAGTTATAAAAGAAGGTTTTCATAAATGTTTTATGGGTATAAAATGCTTCCAACATTAACAAAATATTATGTAGAAATTGCACCTTAGCTTTCATATAATAAAGTGACTTTTCTAAATAAGCAATTTAAAAACATATAATTCAATAAAATTCTATTTCCATCAGTTGTTGTTAATGATGTAACACATACAAATTTTTTTCGTTGTAACATTGTGTGCGATTTATGTAATTTATGCATCACAATACACTCAAAATTATATAAGCTAAAACACACATACCACAACGGTAATCGCTCTTCGAGCAATTATCAATTTTATTCAGCTTTGTGATCTTTTTTTTTTTGTTGTTGTTTTTTAGTCTGTAAATTAATAATAAAGGTTACGCCCTCCATAATCTATGGAAAACATTTTCTAATACACCTTAGTGATGCTAACTTCACTAAATAAACGTCACCATAATTTATAAATCATAACCGTTCGTCTGTCCGTCTGTCCGTCCGTCTGTCTGTCTGTCCGCATATAACAACGCAAAAACTACCCAACTGAATCGTTTGAAATTTAAAATACATAATTATTACATAATTTTGTCGAGTCATTTCAAATTTTATGAAAATCGGATGCATAGATCAATTACAGGGACAATCAAAAGAATTCCGTTACATTACGGTAAATGGGGAAAAAAGTTTGAAATGCATTTTAATCGTTTAAAATTTTAAATACATAATTATTACATGATTTTGTCGAGTTATTTCAAATTTTATCAAAATCGGAAGCATAGTTCAACTACAGGGACAATCAAAAGTGTTCCGTTGCATTACAGTTAATGAGGGAAAATGTTTCAGATACATTTTAATGGTGTTACACTCATTCGAACGTAATAAAATTGATATGCATCTATAAAGTACATATTATAAAATACATTTTGCATAATCTGTGGTGCAAAGAATATTTGTTATTGTTTTACAAGGCCACACAAAAGTATTCCATTACATAATGGTATAGGGAGAACATTGTTTGATGAGCGCATTAATTGTAATTCACTATTTACAATTTTATGAGATTGATATATGAGAGTAATATTTTTAAAACTTCGTTATCGTACGAACGTACCTCATTTGCTACGCTTCACGTGCAATTTCCAACTTGTTTCTTTTTGGTTTTAGCCAAACGGTGCTGATGCGAGACAGCCTGTTGATCGAGAAGGAAGAATTGAGATAGTTGTTGAGTGGGGTGGATGGTAAAAAAAAAAAGAGTTTAAAATTTTTATTTTTTTTTAAATGTTAAAAGTATTGATTTGTGAAGATTTCTTCATATATACAGTGGTTGCGTTAACTTAGTGGTATAGTGAAAAATAAGTGTTTAATGTGAAAATGTTAAACATTGCTGCAGATTTTAATCCTTGCACATGGATCTTGTAGGGACCCTTCAATTCGTAACAGGGTTTGTTTTGATTGAAGAAAAGTTTTAATAAATAGGCATAGTACATGCTTAAAAGATTTGTGATAGTAAAGAGTTTATATGGAGACTACAGACAATACTTTTTAACTACCAATTTCTATGACAGAAACGTTAAGTGTACCTTCTATTGTGAAGTATCTTTCGTAAAATTAAAAGTAATTAGCCTGTAAAATTAAATTGTAGCGTGCATATTGAAATAGTTGCAAACTTCAAAAACTTCATTAGCAATACTTAAATTAGACTCCATTTTTCTATTCCAGATTAAATTTTAACTAATGATCTCAAATTCAATTCCAAATGTCAGATTATCTGTGAAAAGGTTTTAAAATGTTATAGATATGAAATTTAGATCTTGTTATGATTAACTTTATTTCTACAGGTACAGTCGTAAAAGGAGAGAAAAAAAAAAGTAAACACACACTTTACTAACTTTACTAACTTTTCAACAAACTATCGTAGAAGAAAGTTACTGATACCGAACAATTCGAAATAAAGTATACTTTTAAATGATATATTTAAAATTTGCTTAGGGGGACATCTACATACTAAAACGAACCCAAACTTCATTTTTTTCAGTGGCAATATCAATTTTTTAAAAGATGTTTCAAATCTTCGGCTTAAACTATGTCCAGAAACCAAATCTCAAGTCATTTGAATTATAATTTTTTTAACTATAAACATTAAAATTTTGTGCTTCTAGTTTTCAATTACATTTTAATATTTTTATCTTCTGAATTTATACTTCTAATGCGCTAATTTTTTATGTAACAATAATATTAAAACACCCAAACATAAATATGTCGAATTTGCCATTTTTAAAACTTTATGACATGAATTATGAATTATAAAATTAATATTCGAAAAAAATATGAATTCTAACCTACAAGTTTTTTATGGATTTAGATTTATTAAGTTCTGCTTTATGGAAATCCAATATTTACAATTTTTCTTCCAAGTAGTTTTCAAATTATGCTTAAAAAATGGTAAAATGATGGTTTAAGGGGCCATCTACGATAGAAGTGATTAGATATTTTGAAACTTCTTATGCTATACTATAATATAGCAGTCTTCAATGATTACTTCAGTCGTGCCTAAGATGCGTTGATCAAGTAAAGTCTCTCGGACAGTAACTAAGTACCATACTTCAATTTGGAAACAGTCTCTAAAATGTGCTCGTTTTAAAATAATTATTAACTTATCTTACGAATTGCAAGAAAATTTTCTTTTAGCCTAATTGAAGGGTGTAGGTTTCATTCATACTGTCAGAATTGAATACTGATATTGAAAGAAAAGCTCAGGTTTGTTTTAATGTGTAGATGGCCCCCTAAGCAAATTTTACATACATCACTACAAAGTAGAATTAATTTCCTATCGATTTCTAGCAGTAACTTTCTTCTACGAAAATTTTTTTTTTCAGTATTAGTAGAGGGTGTTTTTTTTTTTCCCTTACGACTGCACATTTATAAATACTTTTATTGATTTTTCTCTTTTATGTTAGTATTAAATATGTCCCAATTATTAATCTTTTACCTTTTTTAATTTTTATGTATGAAGTATGAATTAGTAAAAGAATAATCTAAAAATTATATGAATTAAATCCCTTACATATTTCAATAACAATAGTTATCTGTTAAAACGATTACTTTTAAAATATTACGCTTGATTGTTTTCTTGCATATTATCCTGTTTAAATATTTGACTTATTTCTCCAGTGTATGTTCTTAGGTTTTCAACTTACTTCAATTAAATAAGTTTAAAAAAATAATAAAAAAGAAAGAGTGCTTCAGAACTTGAGAGAATGAAAAAAAAATTACCTTCAGAGGAAACTGAAAGCAACGAAATTCTTACATGTGGAAATTTTCTAGCTTTGTTAGTATGATGCTGCACTGCAAATTCAAAAAACACTTTAAAAACACTAATAATCCAAGAGCCGACAGCAAAAAAACCTAAGGTACCAAGCACAAGGGAAAAAAAAACTTTGTTTTATGGAAGAGAAGAACTAGGGGAATCTAATGACTAATGTCTGCCGGAATTAAATTGTTGTAAAAATAATACCACCAGTAGTTGACTCGTAGGTTTATCATTGTGTTTATTCTATAATCAAATGTATAAAAATCTGGAGGGTTTGGAAAGCAAGAAAACACAATGATAAACTTACGAGTGAACCACTAGTGCTATTAATTTTTGCATTATGCACCACTTCACTTCCTCAAACATGGATCATTAGATCCCCCTATATTTTTTCTTCCATAAAATATATATATATTTTTTTTTATTCCTTAGGTTTTTTGTTCTGTCGGCTTTTGGACTATGTCATGCAGTTAATCCGCGCAGAGAAAATAAAACTTACCTGATGAAAACTTATTGTATTTATAATCACAAGGTAGAACCCGTCAAATTTTGACGAAAGAAAATGTTTAAGAGGGAACTGTTTCATTGATTTATAATAAACATACAAAGTTAGTTATAATAAAAAAATACATTTTATATTGGTACGTCGAACTCTTAAACAATCGACATTTATCGTCAAACTAACAAAATACTATTGCAAGAAGTCGTCTTACAAATGTACAAGAGAAGAAAGAAAGAGCATCACTTAACTTAGATATAGATATCTCGGGGGCTGCATTCTTCTTTATAAACTTTTTATTACTTGAAAAGAGCGGCACACACATATAGTAGACTAACACACACACATTACATACAAATAAAACTTTTTACATAATTCTGGCGCACGCCATTATTACAAGACATGAACCACAATTTACAACAACTTTCGAACATCACTAAGAAAAAGAACATTTTTTTAATAGAACTAGTGTTGCCAGATTTTTTTTAAACGAAAAATATTACAACTACATTTTTTTTTAATTTAGCAAAACTCAGGTCACGTGACGCGTGACAGTCTATATTTTTTCTTTCTTTTTTTTCTTTGGAATGCGCGTGTTACATCCTCCCCCTCTGTTTCCGATCTACGTCTCGGGGAGGAAACAGGATGTTTTTTGGATCTTACTCTTTTTCTCAAGGGTGCAACTGGAATAGTTTCAGATTCTTGGAAAGGCAACAAGGCAGAAACGTGGTAAGATCCAATTCGTTCAATAGGATTTTCTAGACTAGCAATGTCATATGTCACTAGTGACTATTGAGTCAAAATTATGTATGGCCCATCTCTCTTAGGCATAAATTTTGATGTTTTATTTCTACTTGCATTGCTAACTGGGTGTAGGTTATTCCATACCTTTTCACCAGGCTTGAAATATATTCGTCTATGATTTTTATCATAATATTTCTTCCTCTGATCTTGTTTCATTTCAACACGTTCTTTCACACTTTTTGAAATATTTACAAAACGTTTAAGATTTGGGGTTGTCTCTCCCCCTGGTCGAAAACACTTTTGAAACCTTTTTGGAATATTTTTAAGCCTTTTCCTGTCATCGGAATTTAACTTTTTGCCTTCATCTTTACGTAAGGCATACGGACACACTTTGACCGCATCAGTACACGTATTATTTTGCACGTTATGTTCTTCTACAAAATAAAACTTTTTATGAGGTTTGTCACTAAAATGCCATGTTTTACTTGCAGCGTCTAACACTATGTTAGCTTTGTGCAGGAAATCCATTCCTAAAAAAGTTCTATTACCTTTGGCATTTGGTAATACAATAAACTCTGTTTTGAAAACTCGGCCTTCAATCTTTACACGCATAGTGGCATAGAGTTTTTCTAGCCATCGTAGTTCCATCAGCTAATGTTACTTCATGAGTATGAGGTTTCATTGCAACACCAGCTTTCAAAAATAATTTATACATACGTTCTCTTGCAACAGAACGATTCGCTCCTGTATCTGCACAGACTAATACCTTCTTATTGCAGATCGTAATAGGTACATTTAGAGCTGAAACTGTTGATGTATTTAAACTATACAGCTTAAGACGTTGAGCTTGCACTGTTTCCTTCTTAACCGTAGGGGAACAATCTGGGCATTTGTTCTTTATAAATCCCACTTTGCCACAACTATAGCAGAATATCTCGGATTCTAAGCGACGATTATCAAACGTGGGGGAAGATCTGTCTTCTTTTGGAGGCTTACTCTGCTTCCAAGTATTTTCTCGGCGAGAATACTCTTTTTTATTCTGAGGTACAACCGTATTTTTTTTAGAAAACGTAGACCTGATAGTATCATACGCATCTAGTTTTCCGGCAAGGTCGACTGGCGAATTTAAATGTTCCCAATCATCTAACATATGTTGTTTGCATTCGACAGGCACGCGCCTTTTCATCTGATCCGCTATGATCAGATCCCGAAGAGCTTCAAAAAACGTTACATTTAACTCTTTAAGCCAGTTTTCAAAGTACGCACGTAACTCGAAGTAATAATCTCTCCAAGTAATTTCTTTATCTTTGTGATGCGTGAAAAACAGCTGCCTAAACCTTTCAGCGCTAATTTTAAACCTTTTTAGAAGTAGACCTTTAACATGTGAAAAATTTGAAGCGTTTTCTTCTTTTTCACGAGCAATAAGCGTAGATATAGAAGAGGGTACAACACTTAGTAAATAAGAAATCCAGAGGTGTTCTGGTACCTTCGAAAGCTTTAACTGTCGTTCCAGGAGCACCAGAAACAATGTTACATCATCTGTCTCTGGCTTAAATGTAGGCAACAGCTTCTGGATATCTATTTTACTCTCTGGATGAGACATTATCCCTGCCGCATTACCACCTACCGCTCCACTGGAAACACTTTGGCTCTGAGCCTGTATCTTAAGCTTCTCAAGCTCAAAACCCATCTCAAACTTTTTTAATTCCAGTTCTTCCGAACGACGCTTCTCTTCTAATTTACGCTGTTCTAACTCAGCTGCTTTTTGTTTTTCCTCTAAGTCTCGTCTACGCTGTTCTTCCTCGCGAGTTGCAATTTGGTTTCTGACTAACGAATTCACGAAATCAACTTCGTACGAGGGAGAGGATTTAATCTTATCACGCAATGTGACAACGGTCATAAAGGGTTGTACATCTAAATTCTTTTCTACAGCGACCTGAAACAGGTCTTCTTTTCGTGCTTTATTGAGCTCGGACATTCTTATGTTTAGCAAAACAACAAGATATATACCCCAAAAATGCTAAAAATTCGATTTAAATTGTTCCCCGGACGTGAGCTTTGCTTTACAACTCATATAAACAAGACATTAATAAAACAAAACAGTGAAGTTAAACGTTAGCAAAATATACTTTTAAAATAATTAAACTTCATTAAACTTTTAAGTATCTTTAAAATTTAAACTTTATTATTTATTTATTTATTTTTTTTATTATTTTTTTTTTTTGAAAGAAAATATACTTTAAATTATTGCTGATATAATTAAACTAGTTTGTCATTACGTGTCGTTTAATCAAAACATTATTTTAACTGATATAAAACTAGTACTGAATTGTTGGCAACACTCATAAACAATGTTCTAAATAAGTCAAAACATATCTGAATAATTAAAATGTCAATCAATATTATTATCATATTATCAAGACAAGACTACGTAATGTAGATTTTTCAATATAACTTTAAAAGAAAAAAAGTCTTATTTCATATATAAAAAAAAAAAAGTGAATAAATGCAAAAACTTACTCAATCTTTTTTGAAAATCATATTCAATGCTATTTCACAGTACATCAGGAACTCTAAATTAAATGCTTAAAAATAACTAACAACAGAACACTCAAATAGACTTTCTAATTAAATTCTGTTATCTTGCGAAACCAACAACAAAACAAACAAAAAATAATAAACACATACCATATGACACTTGAAATAAAAGGTATAAATACTTTTTAATACAGTAGACGCTCGTTTTTACGAACCTCTTTTTTGCGAACACTTGCGATTTTACGAACTAGGGCGTGGTCCCGAATACATTCCCATAGACGCTATATAAATTTTCGCCCCCATTTACGAACTACAAATTATGAAAATCTCTTTTTTGCGAACTTAACTTTTATAATTCTGCAATTTTTTTTTTTTTTTTTTTTAAATACCGAAAAGAAGTGCCAACGTCAATTATACTCTCAACAGGTGCATTTCAAGAATGTGTTATTTTCTCCATCCGCTTTTGGGAGGGAGGCGGCGTAGCAATAAGTTTATTTAGCATCACGTGGTTTATTATGACTTTAAAGGCACGTGTCTGGAAAGCCTCTGATTAGCGACTGAAACTTAGTTGTACAAGCAGGTGTCATTGTTGAAAGAGGAAATGAAATCTTTTAAAAGATTGCATTCTGTAATCGTCTATTTTCTCATATCTTCTTGACTATTCAATCTGTCAAGTCTCGTTAGTCGAGAGGGAGATTAGGCCAGAACATTACAGAATTTCAGTATTTCGCCCAATTGGAGAAAGCTTTGATTTCTTGGATGAGGAAAATGAGAGGACTGAACAGTCCCATAAATAGTAATCTTCTTAAAAAACAATCGAACTTTTTTGCTTTGAAACTGAACATCAAATACTTCAAGGCCCCAGATGATTGGTTTCAAAAATTTAAGTCCAGGCACAGTTTGAGCTTCAGAAAATTGTGCGGTGAAAGTGGAATAGCAAATACGACTTTGGCAAATAAATTGAAAGTACGCGATTTAAAAACATTGCTAACTGAATATGCTCCAGAGGATGTCTTTAATATAATGCGGACGAAACAGACCTGTTTTTTAAGATGCTGCCGGAAAAAACAAAAAGGGAGAAAATGTAGCGGAGGCAAAAAGGCTAAGCAGAAAATCTCAATCTTGTTGGCAGCCAACATGAATGGAACACAAAAACTGCCCTTGCTTTTCATTGGAAAAAAATTGAAGCCTAGATGCTTCAGAAATGTTAACAAATTACCAGCTGCATGCCATGCTAAGAAAAATGCATGGATGACTGGGCATATTTATGGAAAATGTGATTAACAGTTTCAAGTGCATATATCGAAGAGTGCTTTTGCAAAGAGTAGCCATGGACTTGGAGCTGTATCAGCCATATGAAATTGATGTTCAAGGTGCGATGCATTTGTCAATACGTGCTTGGAATGATGTTCAATCGACTACAATATCTAAAGCATTTCAACACGCAGGCTTGTACCTTAATTGAAGAAAACCAAGAAAATGTAGCCGCCGATATCAGTGGAGATGAGTTACTCATAAATAAACTCCGCAAAAGAAATCTGCTGTTGCCTGAAATTTCATTCCAGGACTTTTTGAACGTGGATTCAGACGTGATTTGTACGGAAAAAATATCAGATGAACAAATTACTGCTGACACTATAAATGAAAAGGAAGAAGAACTTTCAGATTTTGAACAAGAAGAAAATGAAATAATCCAACGATCGACTGTCAAAAACAAGCAGCTCAATGGTTGTCAGGGCTAAGGCGCTTTTTTGGAGAGGACAATAATTGTAAAAGGATTTCAAGCATAGATAAAATTGGAACATGTATTTTCCAAAATGTGATTTTAAAACAAAAAAAGATAAGTGATTATTTCCATTCCTAATTTTTTATCTATGTATTTTCATCCATTAAGTACTAATATAGTCTATGTTTTCACACGTAATATTTTTAAAGCTTAATTATTATATTCCTCTGAGTGCTAAAATTTATTTCTGTACATAAATTTGCATTTTGCATTTTCTTATATATTTAAAAAATACATGTATAACTTTATTTCAGAATAAATAATCTTAAAATATTGCATCATCTATGAAGAAGGGAAGATTGATAAAAAAGACATAAATAATGTACATTTTCATGTCATTTTTGATGATTTTCTATTTTACGAACTTTCTATTTTACGAACCATTTGAGTGTCCCCTACGAGTTCGCAAAAACGAGCGTCGACTGTATATTTTTTCCCTTTTTTTCACTCTCAATTTATTTCCCTGTTTGTGAAAAAGAAAATAATAACATCAACGTAAATAAATGCTTATTTTATTATTTATCAACCCTTTTTTTAATTGTTTTTCTTTTTTATTCGAAGTAAGAAAAGTTGTTATTTAATCAAGATAAAAATTAAACATGCATGCAGAGAATGAAAATTAAACTAAAGAATAAAAATAAGCATCGGGGCGATGGGAATTACACAACACATAAATAAATTGTAAAATCATCATAAAATGAATTAAAACTAATATGTGATATGAAAAATGTTACAGACAGGTAAAATGTGGTAACTTGCGAAAAGAATTATAGATACTTTAAAACTAGGCTTACTTATTGAAAATATATGACAAAAGTATTTATCTAACTTTAAAATGCTCCAAAATAAACACACATCAGATGAAACGACGATGACTGAAGCAGAAAATTAAACAAATTCAATCCGTAGAACATATATCACAAACAAATGAAAATGGTGCTTGGCATAAGATTATTCCGTGGAATTTTTTTCACAAAGGAAGAACGAGAACTTTAAAGGCAAAGAACATGCAAAGCATTGAAGAACACATTTCACAAACAAACGAGTAGCGACTGCTCGTGTCATTTTCTCGCATTAAACATGCATGCATTTTATTTCGTGCATATTTCACAATCGAATGATTTCACATCAACGAAACAAACTTACTATGTTAATCATTTAAAATATACTTCACAAACAGACGAGCACGACCGCTCGAGCCATTTTTTTTATTCTTATTAATCATATTTCATTATCAAAAATATCGAACTTTTCTGGAACTAAGATAGCTGAATACTTTGTAATTGGTTCGTGGCCAGACGTTGGGTAGCCATTTTGTAAGAAGTCGTCTTACAAATGTACAAGAGAAGAAAGAGCATCACTTAACTTAGATATAGATATCTCAGGGGATGCATTCTTCTTAATAAACTTTTTATTACTTGAAAAGAACGGCACTCACATATAGTAGACTAACACACACATTACATACAAATAAAACCTTTTACATAATTCTGGCGCACGCCACCATTACAAGACATGAACCACAGTTTACAACAACTTTCGAACATCACTAAGAAAAAGAACATTTTTTTTAATAGAACTAGTGTTGCCAGATTTTTTTTAAACGAAAAATATTACAACTACATTTTTTTTTAATTTAGCAAAACTCAGGTCACGTGACGCGTGGCAGTCTATTTTTTTTCTTTCTTTTAGGTAGCTTTCATTACAAAAAGTAAAAAGCTACCTATTGCAGCCGTCCGGAGGAAAGCACTTCCGGAAAATTTTGGTATATTTTCACCGATCATGACCCCCAGACCCCAAAACCACCCTCCGTTCAATTGTTGACATATATATATATATATATATATATAACCATATATATATATATATATCTGATTTTTGTCATGCGATAACTAACGTATTTATGAACCGATTTGAATGAAACTTGGTATGTACATAGTACATACAAATGTCTCGACCGAGTTCGTTGGCCAGCATCATCCGCCATTTTAATTTTTTTTAAAAATTTTAAATTTTAAATTAAATGCGAAAAAATTAAAAGTTGAAAAATATTTTTCTTTTACGTGTTAGAACTTAAAACAAAGATTCCAGAACACTTTTTATTTTGTCTACATCTTAAAAAATGATTGAGTTATAGCACTTTGAACTTTTCTTATGGCTGACATTTTGAAACGATCTGATTTGTGTCACGTAATAACACGCGCATTTATGAACCGATTTCAATGAAACTTGATATGTACATAGTACATACAAATGTCTCGACCGAGTTCGTTGGCCAGCATCATCCGCCATTTTGTTTCAAAATGGTGACCATTTTAAATTTTAAAAAAAATTTAAAATTTAAAATTAAATGTGAAAAAATCAAAATTTGAAAAATATTTTTCTTTTACGTGTTAGAACTTAAAACAACGATTCCAGAACACTTTTTAATTTGTCTATATCTTACAAAATGATTGAGTTATAGCACTTTGAATTTTTCTTATGGCTGGCATTTTGAAACGATCTGATTTTGTCACGTGATAACTCGCGTATTTATGAACCGATTTCAATGAAACTTGATATGTACATAGTAAATACAAATGTCTCGACCGAGTTCGTTGGCCAGCATCATCCACCATTTTGGTTCAAAATGGTGGCCATTTTAAATTTTTTTAAAAATTTTAAATTTAAAATTAAATGCAAAAAAATTAAAAGTTGAAAAATATTTTTCTTTTACGTGTTAAAACTTAAAACAATGATTCCAGAACACTTTTTGTTTTGTCTATATCTTAAAAAATGATTGAGTTATAGCACTTTGAATTTTGCTTATGGCTGACATATTGAAACGGTCTGATCTGAACGATCCATCATGTTGCTTTAAAATGGCATACACTTTATGATATCGCGGAATTTGGTGACTCTCTAAATCGCTTAAAATATAACCAGGTTGAATAAAAGATGACTAATTTCTAAATATTCCTATTAACATTCAGTCTTGACAAAAACTAGTATTAAATCTTATAAAATCACTAATTTTATAAGATTATTTGCACTAATTTGAGCTTAGTATTTTTGAACAATGTAACTTACTTTAAAATAAATAAATAAATGTATAAGTATATGAAAGCTACCTCTTCCTCCCGGCATTGCCGGAAGGACTTTTTTTCCTTTGGAATGCGCGTGTTACACTATTTCTATAAAACGCAGCTGAAGAAATTGTTAAAATTCAATTTTAATCGTATATGTAAGCAGTAAAAAATAATAAAGATATGTTATTATGATAAAATTATCAACTAAGGTTCTTATGCTTGTATTGTATGTAAAATAAAGCAAAATTTATTCAACTTTGACTCAATCATAATTTTTTTTCCCGTGAAATATAAACTTGGCATCGTTTTCACCATATCAAAATTTACAAATGCACAATTCGTATTTGTATTCACCAATATTTAAAAAAAATTACCATTTAATTTGATCATTTTGATTCAAAACTTGAAGTCTCAATGATATTAGCTAAAACAGATATTAAACTATTGATATTCTTTTGAGCGTAAATCAAATTTTGTAAATGAAATCAAAATTCACTGGGTTTTATAACAGAAGATATTTAAATTTAATTTTTGTCCCTTTTAATGAGAAAATGGAAACATAAAGTTACAGCAATGTTCCCCCCCCCTTTTTTTTCCCCTTTGCTTTTCATAGAAATGGAGTACTCCGTTGCCGCGATTAGAAAAAAGGTATTAAAAGGTACAAAAAATTTAACTTTTCAAAAACAAATAAAGATACAGTTTTCAAACTAATTTCATTTAAAAGTACATTTTCCCCCCTACTGGTGTAAAAATTGAAAATGTGCGATACTTATAAGTTTAAATATTTTTAGTAGCAAAAATTGCAATACCGAAATTTCATTTAAAATTTAAAAGTGTTGCCATGCGCAAAATGACATATGCGTTACGCACGGATTCTTTTGGCCTTTATAATACAGATATGAACGTTTTATTTATATTTATCTGTACAATATTTTATTACATCGAAATTACTTCTGTTTTTAAGTAAAAATAGATTAATGATTTCTTTAGAACAAATAAACTGGATAGATACAGAACTATTGCTTATGTATGTGAAAAGGATATAGATTGCCGTAAAACACGATGCCTGTTTTTTCTTTTCGCCAAGGAACTATACTTAAAAATATCTTTATTTATTTACTGTATTCCAAATAAAGTGAATGGAATATGTGTATTTTAAATGCATCTTATATATCTATTTAAATTTTTTGTGTTTTAAATGAAAGTGTATTTTAAATCAAAGGAGGGCGTTTGAAGAAGCTGTCGTTACTTCGAATATAAATGAACATAGTGTTCTCGCTGACATTTGACCGACGTTAGTAATTTGTCTAATTAAAAACAAAAAACAAAATTCGCCAAACGAAAAAAGAATAGCCAAATAAATTCGCTGTGTGGTGCAGAAAAAAAAAAAAGTCGAATGTAGATTCTGCCATTTCAGAATTCAGTTTCGCCTCCGATTAGGAAAAAAAATCGATAAAGGTTTTTTAGAAGGGCGACCCTTTTTAGAATGCAAAGAACTAACTTTATTTTTCTTGTGTTTATCAATATAATAGCAAACAGAATGGCGTGAAATATCCAATTGATTAGCAATTTCTCTCTGAGACATTGGAATTGCGTTATAATAAAGAGATACAATTTGACGTGCTACTTCTTCATTGACTAGATTCATCAAAAACGGATTTTTCTTTAGTTTAAACGCTTTTTTATAGGATCTGAGAAAAAGGAAATGCATTTCAACAATAAAACGAGTGGAATCCAGTCGAATTCGACGAATGAAATGTTTAAAAGACCCGATCGATTTGGTTTTAAAAAAAAGCAAAAGTAATTACATTATTGAATCAGTATATAATAAATATATTTCCAAACTTAATGTCAAGTTTGCCCGTTACAATTTTGCATACAAATATTCGCACATCTTCAGTTAAAATTGTAATTTGAGTGCCGGCGAAATCCAGAAATTTTATTTTATATGCACTCACAGAAAAATAGTTTTATTAAAAAAAAACTAATTTCACTTTTACTGTGACATTATTTTCACTAACTGAAGTCATCTGAAAGTAAAATCTCAATCTCAGTGTCCATAAGGAAAAGAAATATTACAATGTAATATCGTTATGAGTAAAAATGCGATGTTTTAAATAGTGACGTCATTTTCTCTTTAAATGTTTTTTAAAAGTTACTGTTGTTAGTAATATGAAAAAGTAATCCGAAATAATATTGTAATTCCCATTTATCTGGTTGCTGAATGTCATCATTTTCCTCATTTGAAATTTTTCTTATTTTGCTTTAGACATTAATTTCTAGCATAAATTATTTTCTGTTATTTTATTTACATTATTAATATTATTTCTCAGTAAATATATTTTTTACATCAATTAGTGCATAATTATACGCAATCATTTTGGAAAATAAATTTTTATGGTCGAGAGAAAAGCTAAATTGAGTTGCCACCATTCTGAAGGAATATCGTAAAAAGCATTTAAATTAAAAATAAAATATAAAAATGGAAATAAATTAAAAAATAGCTGAAATGGGCACAACTACAAATAAATAGCTTTCATTTAAAAAAATAATTATCAAAATCGGTTGAGTAGAAAATTCAGGGCTGATGACACGCCATTTTTTAGCTTATCTGAAAGAAATAGCATCGGAGGCTGAAAATCGTTAATCTTTTATTGTACCCTTTTTTTCCATATTTTCTAAAATAACCTAAGTTTTTATAACTGCGACAAAGAGTATTATCAATCTAATTTCAACTATCCACTAAAAATATAAAAAATATGTATTTATTGAAAATATACATATATGCATATGTATGAAGAACGAAAAAAGAAAAAAAGAAAAAGAAAAAATTGAGCACTAGGAATTTGGCGAATCTAATCGCTTGTTTACTCGCCAAATGAAGGATTTAGTCACAATTTGGCGCAATGGCGAGCGACAGCGAGAACCCTGAACATAGTAAATAACACTTCCAACTAAAATCGTTTTCGATTCTTTTTTTAATGTGCGGAGCCAGGAAAAAGATTGAGCAAAAAATGTTGTTGAAATTTCATAGTTTTTAGAAAAATTCAGTTTTTAATATTTATTTGTAAAATTAGCCAACTCACTCATTAATCTCCTGATATTTTTCTATAAAGCAAATTGTCTTTTATTTTTTTGTTTAAATTGTGTAATTTTAAAGGCACCATGTAGAAGGAGTTTCGAAAGTGCTTTACATTTGTTGTTTTAAAGTAATCTAAATCTTGTGGTGTTTACAATGTGTTGCTAATTTGGTGCCCAGGCTATGCATATATAAGGTTATCATTTTGGGGATCAGAGGAGGGGGGTCTTGATATCGTAAGATATCTCTAGGGGGGAGGGGGAGTTTATCCTTTGATATCGATATCATCTTTGACACAATCAAAATTTTCATTTATCTATTTTTAACACGACTTTGATTCAAAATGGTATGTTATCTTATTTTTAAGTCAATTATCTATTTTTATGAAAATACAAAATTATTATTCAAATCACTAACTTATTATAAAAATATTTAATCGTAAAATATGGAATACCTCGACGTTTGACATTCCTGTTCTTTTTCATATATATATGTATGTGTGACATACATAATCACGGTTCGAGAAACCACGTGTGAAGCTTAAATGAATGAAATTGAAATGAAGCTTATCTTTACTAATAAATAAAAGAGAAAGAGAGAAAGAATGTTGCCCTCTTGCTTTGTTGATAAGAATTTCTATCTACTCCCTACCCCTAAGGGCGTGGGAAGAGAGAACTGCGCCCGGGGCGAAGTGTCAATTTGACGCCCTCTCCCCCCAACTTGTTCTTATGACAGTCAAAAATGACATTCGTAGGATAAATTTGGCGCCCCTTAAATTTCCGTGCCCGGAGCGGCCGCCCCCTTAGCCCCCCGTTTCGCACGGCGCTGCCTACCCCCTCCTCTATTCGGTACAGGTGCAACAAGACTTTATTACTGTTGAATGTATTATATGACAATTAAAACAGTTATAATAAAATAATTTTAAATAGTAATTATTTCTTTTAAGTTTTATTTGATATAAAGTGATATTTTATTGACAGCTCTTCATTTCTATCAATAAAGTGTGCGAAAAGTAAATCTAACCAGTTTTGTATATCCCTTCAAATAAAAGAAATAAATTTAAAAAAAATACACTTTGATAACGATATTATTACTGGAGGGGGAAAGGGGTTCCAGTAATGATAAAAGGGGGGAGGGCGTCCAAAATTACCAAAAAGTTGAGAACGTTATATTTGCACAGCTCTTTATACGGCACAGCACTATTGTAAGAAAAAATTTTCATTAACACTATTACAACACTATTGTAAGAAAATATTTTAATCAGCACTATTTACAACACTATTTTTAGAACACATTTTTAGATAGCAGCACTTTTGCAACATATTAAGAACACAATCTTAAAGCAAAAAACATTTTGCATATGAAGTTTTGTAATTCACATCGCATAAATGTGTTGTAAATTTGGTGACAAAAAGTGTTCTAAAATGTGTTTATTTTTGTGTTTTGAAAATTTGCTATGTATTTGTTAGTTTATGATATGCATACAGGGTTCTCGCGGTCGCTCGCCATTGCGCCAAAATGCGACTAAATTCTTCTTTTGGCGAGTAAACAAGAGATTAGATTGGCTGTTAGTGCTCAATTTTTGCTTTCGATTTCTTTTCCTTTTTCATACATATGCATATATTCATATTTTTAATATATTTGTAGTGGATAGTTGTATTAAATAAATAATAATCGTTGTCAAAGTTATAACAACTTAGGTTATTTTAGAACATATTGAAAAAAGGGGGTACATTAAAGATAATTTTGTGTGCTACACGGCGAATATATTATGCTAATACTTTTTCATTTGGCGATTTTTTTTAATCACTCAAATTAGTAACGTTAGTCAAATGTCAGCGAGAACACTGTGCATATCTGTATGTTAATTAAAAAAAGCAAATGTAGCTTTTAGTATCAAAAATTTTAAGATGCAAGATGGACAGGTTTCGTATTCAAACATATATTTCCTTCTTTCTTTTGTTTTTCTGCAGTCATATTGATGATATTTATTTTCAATAATCGTAGAACAGTGCAATTCATAATTCTGTAGTAAATTTCTCAAAATATAATTCCTTTCTATTTTGCATTCTATCAGTATATTTTTTCTTTTATTCAGAAGTATCTTCATCCTCATACTCACTAGAAATATTACCAACTTCATTAAGGCCTAATAAATTACTTATTTTTATTTTATTCACAATATAAAAAAATATCTTTGAACATTTAAACAAGAAAATGTACAACAAACGAATTTAAAATACGGAAATCATTTCGCCAATCAGGTTCTCGCTGCCGCTCTCTATTGCGCCAGATTCAAACTAAATTCTTCATTTGGAGAGTAAACAAGCGATTAGATTCGACAAATTGATAGTCCTCAACTTTTGCTTTTTCTTTCTTTTCTTTTTCGTTAGATTCATACATATGCATATACAGGGTGTCCAGTAAATGACTGACCGACTTTAAATGTAAATAACTAAAAAACGATTTGAGATAAAAATGTGTGGTTTGCTGCATTATTATCAGGAAATCAGTAAATTTTTAGGTATGCAATTTCTTAAAATAGTTTGAATATCGGCCAATAGATGGCGCTGGCGGTATTATCAGGCTGCTGAAATTCAAACATTACTTTTTTTTTCATACATTTGAGATTTCCAACTCATTTCGCAGAGTCGAATCTCTGTCGACATGTTGAATCGACTCTTCACTCACCTACAGAAATAGATTTTGTTGGATGGAAAGAGATTTAAAATAATATTTATGATTGTAAAATTTCTATTATACTTAATAAAAAACAACAAAACATACTTTTTAAAAAGCATTGTTTTTTAACACATTTACCATGAATAAATTGTATTCAAAAATTTGTTTGTAACCGGTTACCTGAATCTCTTTCAATAAATTGAAAACATAAAACATGGAATAAGCACCGCTTTTTAAAGTTTAAAAAATCTTAATATTTAATCTAATCACTTCTTCAATTAAATAGTATGAAATTGTATTTAAAAAATTTAGAAATGCCAAAAATCTTTAAAGGATGGATCAAGCAAACTCTTCTTGCTTGTACGTCATTTAGTGAAATCAGAAGTTAAAATAGTGATACTCAAATAATGGTGGGGCAAGTTTCCTGCCTGAAATAAAAGCGGGGCAGTGACTTATGAATCGGCGATTAAAAATATATTAAACATTAGAATAAATGTTCGTCTATATTTCTTCTATAACAAATCCTGTCTTAAACATAAAAAAATGAGTGATAACGACGATGAAAGTAACATACAAAGCCACCTTCTAAGACAGAAACCTGTCTAAAATAAATTAATTTTCATTTTTCCGCAAACCTTATTCATCGCTACGTTATATTAGTATTTTGACATTTAACATGTCGGAAAATTTTATTACGAAAGTTACGACAGATTTTAAGATGCTTTTTACACACAATCCCTTCTTCCCCTGACTGCAAACGCTTCTACCTGAAATGGAAAGAGACTTACCTGTTTTTAAATCCTGCGAGTCACCTCTTTTCAAACTTTCATTACAGAAAGCATAATATATTCTGAATCATCATATAATCATTATAGTTTTACTTATTTTAGCTTAATTTTATAAATATAAATATTACCAAATTACATTAGTGTTTTTCATATATAACTTTAAAAAAGTTTTTAGAAGTATTTTGTTTTTAAATTTTCCTTATTTCAAATCACATACAAGAGGAATTTTCAGAATTCTCCTTCTCTTCTTTCCCTTCAGGCTAAGGAAAGAGGGGAGATGACAAGCAATTTTTTTCAGGATCTATGATGCTCTTCGTAATGAAAATTTGAAAAGGGGTAACTAGCAGGATATATAACAGGTACAATGCTTTATTTATTCTTTTTAAACATCATTCCGTTTCAGCGTAGATGTGTTTTCACTTGGTCGGGGGAGAGGGAAGGGAGAGTTGCGTATAAAAGTCATCTTAAAATCTCTCGTGGCTTTCGTAATAAAATTATCAGATGTGTTAAATGTCAAAATATAAATATACTAGCAGTTACCCGTGACTTCGTTCACATAACATTTAAAGAAGAAATAATTGATCTATCAAAAAATTTCGATGATTAAAAGCATTTTTATCGCTTTTTATCGCGAATTTATGGTAAAAAAACTTCTGATAATCCCTATTTTCTAATTTGTTTGCTGGTTAAAATTTTCCTTTCAGCGATTAATACTAATAGATAGAAACATTCTTGAATGCTTTTGTTCAGCCCTGTAGTTTTCCAAGTGCCTTTAATACACGAAAGTATCTTTCTAAAATTTAGATCAAACAAAAATATTTCTTATTACTACCTAAATCCCTTTTTCAGAAATTATCATCCAAAGACAATCTTGTATCCAGTTCTTTGCGGGACCCTGTATATCATTTTACATATGTACTACAAACATTTTTTAGTTTACTAAATGCAGTTCAAAATAAATATGCATATTTTATTTAAAAACCACCTTTAAGTAAATTACGCTCGTATTCAGTGACCTTTCCGAGATCTTTTGTGTAACCCTGTATATCTAAATTTAACTATTTATACTATTACCATTTATACTCTCCATTTAATATGCATACATTTAGCGAAACTTAAAAGCACATATCGTAATTCAAAATGCATTTCATCCATGCAACAGTCATCATCCATCATATACAATACTTCGAATAGAATATATAATATTTGAAATCTTTTGTGTGTCCCTGTAAATGCTATGCACTTCGTATTATGCATGAAATAACTCACATTAAGCCTCTTTAACATATATCAATTTGATTATACAGGAAATCGTTTACCATAATTAAAATATGTCGGAAACTCTTCCTTCCTTTATTCTTATGCAATATAATTCTTCTGTGTAACACTGTAAATGAATAACAAGTGTCCTTTTCACTACATACTTTACAAAATGCATATTTTAGTGCACTTTGTAAATGCATATAAATTTGAATATGTTTCAAAGGGTGTAACATCGTTAAATTTAATTAAAACGATTTCCCCATAATGCCGTAATGTAAGGAATTTTTTTGACAATCCCTGTAAATAAACTAATCATGGTAGAAACTTTATTTTCAATAGGTATTCGTGCTAGGTAAACGTTAAGAACGTCCAAAAATTTCATGGAAATCGGAGTATATTTACGAAAGTTGGAAAGCGACCAGACAGACAGACAAACCGAAAGCATAATAACTTTTAAACTTTGTTCGAAAGTGTTAAAAATCGAGCCAAAAATATATTAATCAGTGATTTTATTTTCCGCCTTTTCCCCGCAAAAAATTTCTTCCGTTGATAATTATGAGTTTTGAATAAAAATATTCATTTTTATGTAACCTATAACTTATTAATTAGTATAAGTAAAAAATATTTCTGATTCAATTTAAATATGACGTCATTATTTATCTCGCTCCATTAGCTACTGATATTCATGGCCCTTGTATTTTTAACGACTGTTATAAAGTGCCTGTTTTATTTCAACTATGACGTCACATTTTCATAAGTGAACCATTTTATTAAAAATATAATTCTTTTTCATTCTCTTTACTTTTAATTTATGTCACCATATTTTACACAAAAATTCCCATTAACTAAACAAATATTCTTGTTAAATATATTGTAAAAATACACCTTTTATTTTTATTTCAAACATAACGTCATATTTATTTTCTTTTAAATTTTTTTATTAAAATTTTTCGCGTGGAAGTTTTTTTTATTAAAAATTCATTGCCGCTGAAAAATTATAATTCCAATTTTTTTTTATTTTCTTGGCAACAGGAAAGGAAAATGGTTAAATTTTATCTGAAAAATGCCTATTGATTTTGTATGAAAAATAATTAAATTTTGAATTATTAAGGAAAATATTTCAATAAAATAAATAAAAATTAGCCTATGTTCATTCCACTCCTATAATCTATCTATATGCAAAGATTCAAAGACATTAATCCATCTGTTTTGAAGCCAAGTTCATTCCAATTTTTCGGACACACTTTCACATTTATCACTACACTAGCTGTTACCCGTGACGTCGTTCACGTAGCATTAAAAAAAAGATAAACGCTTTAGTTAAAGAAAACGTTTCATTAATAATAATTTAAAATATATATAACACATATCTTATAGGAGGCTATGCAGTAGTTTTTTTATGGGGGACTTAAAGAACTCGGTCAAATAAAATGGAAATGTGTTAGATAATATGAGCAATCGCGAAAATGAAATTGCAACCACATATACTGTAGAACAACTGTAACGCACCCCAACTGTACACAAATCATGTTGTAGTGTATTTCAGAATTCCATATCAAAGAAAGAAAATCATATGTTAAACCTAGGTAATAAAAAAAATCCAACATTTCCTTATTACATAACTTCGCCGGTCCATTCTTTTCTTCAGCTGTGTATATGATCTATGTGTTTGTAAATATTCTAAATACAATGTTAAAATTTTGCTTAGTTAGAAAAAGTGTAACGAAGATTAAAATTCACCTTTAGCAATTTCTAATAATAGACAGAAACTTACTTGGATTCTTTTTTACAGTCCTGTATACTACGTGCAATATTTATACGACCGCACATTTAGCTTAAATTATTCAAGCAAAAAACCCGATTAAAATTATTGAATTCATATTTCCGGGAATCGCTATTGCCCAGGTGACCATATATCCAGTTTATAGTATAGTCCGATACATGATTTATTCAAATTCTACAAACATCCCTTATTATACTAAATGTAGCTGAACTTCAGGATGCATTAGTTTTCCTTAAAAAACATACGATAATTGTAAAAGCTCTTCAGCATTCTTTTCTAATAGACCATACTTTGGATACAATATCTGAGATCTGGACACAGGTCCAAAATCTTTTATGCGTCTGTGTAAATGAACAACAAATGTGATGCAAATCATACTTAACTGCAAGCATATTGTAGTAAATTTCAGTATTTATCATTGTATTGATTAATCTCAGTATATTAATTTCATCATGTTTGAAATAGTGCAACGCAATTAAAATACGCTGACAATATATTTCCCCGTGGACTATTATATTACCGAACATTTTTCTGTAATCTTGTAAATGAATGTTAAATCTTTTCACCCCATTTTCTTCAGAAATCCTGTTTTAGTGCATTTCAGAAACTGATATCAATTTCAATATTATTAAAATAACCTTAATAAAATAACATTATTAAAATGCGCTGCAAATGGTTTTTCTTCACAGACCATTATATGTTGAAATACTTTTGAGCTCCCTGTACGCACACTATAAGTACTACACTTAACATATTCAATGGTAACCATGTTCTTTTGAACCTTAAAAATGCATGTAAATTTCATTACATTTAAAATTATGTAAGATTATCAAAATACACCAGAAATGATTTTCCTCCTTAAACCATAATGTAAAGTCTCCTTATGAGTGCTCCTGTGATTCAGCTATAATTATTACCTGGCGCATTTTCAATGCCGCACATGCTATGGCAAAACTCAATAACGTAAGTTATTTTCGTATGAATCCTACTATTTTTACTCAAGTTGAAACACGGACAAACAGACGACAGACCCCAGGCACTCGGCATGCGGTATACAGACAGGCTGAAGTCGTAAACACTTTTAGACCATGTTAGAAAGTGTCAAAATGGAGGTAGTTTCCGTAAAACGGAAAAAAAAACAGTGTTAGGAAAAATCTACTTCAAAACTGTGTTTTAGGTGGCATTTTTGTATAATTTGTACATATATGTTTTGCATACCATAAAAATTTATAGAAATTTATTGTAAAAAAATATTCTTAAAAGTGACAACATATTTTTACTTTTTAAGAGCTAAAAAAAAGTGGAATTAATATCCATTTACAAACCTGTTTCCAGCACACTTCGAGCGCATTATGTGAAATTGAGATATTGACTGAGGGTATGTATTTTCTCACAATTGCATTAAATCTTTAGATTTTAAGCCCGATAGTACATTTTTAAAGTGATTTTTATTTATATTTGAAGAATTGAACAATTTTAAGAATTAACACACAAAAATATATTTTTTTAATTATTAGTTGAGTTTTTCTTACATTCTAAGAATGGTAAAAAGTATTTTTCATTGATCATTACATTATTTACGATATGTATAAATTATTAACATTTTCTAATCTTTTAATACTTAATCTTTAAAAAACTTATTTCATTTTAAAATTAAATATTTATACTAACCACGCTCAGACTATAAACTTAATTTTCTTTAAATAATAACTTTTGATATCATAACTCAATCTCATTTCATTACAACATCAGAGCATATTTATTTTATTTTTAATATGTGACGTCACAGTCGTCTCTTTTTAGCACTTACTCTAAATTACATTGTGTTATTAAAAAGAAAACTTGAAAACTTATGCTTTGTTTCAGATATGACGTTACATTGATAAGTTTAAAATTCTTAATGGAAAGTAGTCCTGTGACGTCACAATTGGTAAAAAATTGATTTGTATAGCCTCGAACCAAAAGAAAGAAAAAAGTTCATTTTGTTTACGGATTGATATCTGGAAAAGCTACTAAAATATTTATTTTCTTGTAAAGTGTGAAGTTATATTCTTGTGAAGTCTTCTAAGTGTAAAAGAAATTTTACATAATCGTCTGCCTGATATAAGAAGAAAAACAGTGTTCCTCTGACGTCACAATTGGTAAAATTGCAGTTTTTAACGTCGAACCGAAAAACAGAATAGGGTCCATTTATTTAATTCATTTTGTTTTATCACGTGAAAATCTTTCAGTTGAAAATTAATTACAGAAGATAAATAATTATTCCGGTTTTTTTATTTTTTGGCAACGAAAAAAGAAAGATGATTAAATATTATGGAAAATTTTTCAATTTATTCTGTACTAGCGGCCTTCGCCCGCTACGCTGGTCGGTTTATCTAAAGAAATCTTGAAGAAGTAGTTAGATAAGGTTCAGACATACATTAAAAAAAAAAAAAGCAAGTCGATCATTCAAAAAACGTTGGGAAATATCAAATATTTACTGTAATTTTTTAAGAAAAACAAAGTTTCGAAAAAAAAAATTAAATCGAAAAAAAAATTACACTGACATATTAATGCAAGGAAATTTTCCCAGAGAGAAAATTCGCCTTGAATACAATATTTCAAATTCTTTTAATTGCTTATAGGCGTTAATGCCAACATAGTGAAAAAAAATTCCATGCTGGGAATCGAACCCGGGCCATCAGTATGGCGCACTGACGTTCTACCGACTAAACCACATGGAACGACAGCCAGCTTGAAACTTTCTCATACTTAAGTAGACTGGCGAAAACATAACGATAGCGCGTTTTAAAATCGCACAGTGACATCTATTGGATTTTATATGTACTAAAAAACGTTATGTACTAAAAAACGTGAGCAGCGCACCTAATAGTTTCTTTTGTTTCTTTTTGTTACTTTTTTGTCTGTTGTCCGATTTTGATGAAACAAAGCCTATACACTGCCCGGGAGTGTGCATTCTTCATTAGTGAAAACCGCATAAAAATCCATTCAGTAGTTACGAAGATAACCTCGAACAAACAGACAGACAGACAGACAGACAGACAGACAGACAAAAAATTCAAAAAAAAAATTTTTTGTGTTTCATTGGTTTTCTTTTATCGCCCTGACTCCATTTTTGTCAATTATCTTCAATGTACAGACACACCGGGTCCTACTGTTTTATTATATGTATAGATGAAAAATAGTGAAATTTTGAATTATTAAAAAAAATAATTGAATAAAATAAATAAAAATTAGCCTATGTTCATTTCAAGCCAATAATCTATCTATATACAAAAATTCAAAGACATTAATCCATCCGTTTTGAGGCCAAGTTCATTCCAATTTTCGGACACACTTTCACATTTATAATATATATAAGGATTGTAGGGATGATTTCGGTTTTCGGAAAAATGAACAATGTTCCGTTTTAGGCAGGTTTCCGTCTTAGCAGCTGGTTATGTGTGTTACTTCCTCCGACGAAATCAATATTTTTTTGCGTTAAATACAGTATTTGAGATAAACTGATTCTTTCATTATCAGGTTTATTATACTTTTATGTGCAGATTTATAAGTCACTGCCCGCTTTATTTTTAGACAGGGAACTTGCCAACGCTAACTCCCAACCACTGTTTCAACCACATAACTGATTTCACTACACGACGTAGGCAAGCTTGATCCACCACTTAAAGCTTTTTCACACCACTAATTTTTTTTTAATACAGTTTTATTCTACTTAATGGAAAAAAATATTTAGATTAAATAATACGATTTTTTAACTTTAAAAAGCTGTGCTTATCTTATGTTTTCAATTTATTGAAAGAGATGCAGTTAGCCGGTTACAAATACATTTTTTGAATACAATTTATTCATGGTAAATGTGTGAAAAGTCAATACTTATAAAAAGGAAGTTTTGTTGGCTTTTATTAAGTGTAATAAACATTATTCAATCATAAATATTATTATAAATCTCTTTCAATTTAACAAACTCTATTTCTGAAGATGAGTGGAGTGTTGATTCAATATGTCGACAAAGATTCGACTCTGCGAAATGAGCCAAAAAGCTCATGCGTGTGAAAGTAGAGTAATGTCTGAATTTAGACAGCCTGATGCCGCCGCCAGCGCCATCTGTTGGTCGATATTCGAACTATTTTAAGAAATTGCATGCCTATAGATTTACTGATATTCTGATAACAATGCAGCAAACCGCACATTTTTATCTCAAACCGTTTTTTAGTTATTTACATTCAAAATGGGTGAGTCACAAATTGGACACCCTGTATATATATTTATTTAATTTATTTAATGCATACATATTTTTAATATATTTGTAGGGGATAATTGAAATTAGATTTAAAAAAAATCGTTGTCGCAGTTAAAAAACTTAGGTTATTTTAAAACATATTGAAACTAGTCGTTGGAGGCCACCGTAATACTTACCCATCATGGATATGCATAGCACAATATATGAAAACATAACACATGTAAACAATTTATAAAATGCATTACAATTCCAAAACAAAATATAAACGTATATTTAAGTATTTTTAACACATAATCATGCCCTATTAATGAATTTCTGATGACCTAATTTTGATAAATTGTATGAAACGCCAAACTATTCAAGTAGCACTGAATTGCGTAATAGAAACATCCTTATAACTCCAAAAATAATAATCATATTCACTTACGGTTTCTTGCATCGAATTAAGTATCTCATTTCCAATAATAACATATCTTTGAATTGAAATTTTAATGAAATACAGGGTCATGAAAAATCAAAAAATGTGGAAAATAGGATTAGAAATATCTCAACAACTAATTATCCGATTGATTTCGTTTATTATGCAAAATTTGTGTTATTTTATTGCCTTTTACGTCCATTCCTTAAAATAAAAGAATTCGAAAATTTTTATATACCTTTCATCAGAACGAATTTTTCGAGGGTCCGAAAAAAATAGTTCCGGATAATCGAGGTTGCTGATATTCAATAGGCTTCGTCCCATTCTTACATACGAAACACATACACAATTTCAAATCTCTATCTCAATTTGTTCGGGAGATAGAGCGGTTACAGACAGACAGACAGACAGACAGACAGACACACAGACGGACGGACGGCAAAATTTTTTTTCTAAAAATATGTTTTTCGGAATCTCCAGTGTCCGAAACGTGTAAATCCGTCAAAAAAAATTTTCGATTTTCAAAACGATTGCAAGACTTACCCTATACTACGTATGATGGGTAAGTAAAAAGGGGATACGTTAAAGGATTTTTTTTTTTTTTTGCATTACACGATGAATTTATTTTGCTAATATTTTTTTCTCATTCGGCGAATGTCTTTTATTTTTAATTAACCAAATTACTAACGTTGGTCAAGTGTTAGAGAGAACACTGTCGCCAATGATTTGTTATATTTCTTTGTACTATTTTCGGCGCTGGGAAGTATAAAATCAAACATATTTCTTATAATAAACATTAATTGGATTTTTGTAATTATCAGGTATATAATATAATGTAAATGTCACAGGCCAAACCCTATTTTAGGCCAAACTAGATTGGCCCAGGCCAAACTAGTCTATCCTAACGCCTATCGGATAAACTAGTTTTTCCTAGGCCAAACCGGTCTATCCTAACACCCATCGGATAAACTAGTTTTTCCTAGGCCAAACCGGTTTATCCTAACGCCCATCGGATAGACTAGTTTTTCCTAGGCCAAACTAGTCTATCCTAAAGCCCATAGGACAAACTAGTTTTTCCTAGGCCAAACTAGTTTGGCCTAACTCTTATAGGCTAAACTAGTTCAGCCTTCTGTTTATTTGTCTGAACTAGTTTATCCTAGGCCAGTTCAATTTGGCGTGATTTTATTGAATTCAATGACTGCCTCAGCGCCAACATTCTAGTTTCTCCTAGGCTGATCTAGTTTGTCCTAGGCCAATGTAATTATCCGTGTTTTTAGCTCACGGGCGTCAAAGCCAGCGAAATAAAGGGCTCACAGGTTCTATATGTATGTACGTACGAATGTACGTAACGCTATAACTCTTGATATAAATATCCGATTAGCTTGAAATTTTGGATGTAGGTTCCTTCTGATAAGATACTTTTCTGATTAGTTTTGGAAATTCACTGAATAAGAATAAAGGAGGCGAACGGGAGTCTAATCCCCCACCGTTAATATGGAGAAATGCATTTATCATGCAGAATTATCAGTTTTCATTTAAAATGTTAGATATAGGATTATTCTGACAAAGCGCCTCCGGGATTAGTTGTGGATGTTTATTGTTTAAGTGTTAAAGAAAGGGCAATGTAGGTACCCCTCCATAATTTAGATAAATGATTTTCAACGCAGAAATTACGGATTTGCTTCAAATTTTGGTTATAGGTTCTTTCTGATAACGCAATTCCCTGAATAGTTTTGAGGGTTTAATGGTAAAGTATGAAGGGAAAATGACGGATTTCCCTCTTTCCTAGTAATAACTAGTTCTTCCTACGGGCATATAGATAAACAAGTTTGGCGTAGGAAATCTAGTTTATATAATTGGCGTTAGGATAAAATAGTTTGGCCTAGCCTAATCTAATTTGGCTCGAAATCAGGTTTGGCCGGTAAAAAACATGTCTTCCACTAGAATAAGTATAAATGTGTGTCAAGAATAATTGCTTATAACATCAATACAGGAATTTCACATGTCCACCCTAAAGACATAATGCATTTTACATGGTGTTTCTTTTTTCCTGTAGACTCGTGCCAACTGAGATCAGGCTTGCATTTATTATTATTATTATTATTGCATATTCGAGCCAGATTGGAGGTGAACTTAATTTGGAATCGAACAGTGTTTTCCATTTTTTAGAAATTAATTTCTTGTCGACATATAAGCTATTCTTGTCACGGCGTCAAATTTTTCTTTTCCGTGAAGTCGTAAGCGAAAATTCGATTCAAAACGTAGCTTTAATAGTATTTTCTCAAAAGTACATCACTTTTATGGAAAAATGGTTAACGCCATTCGATTACATATTTTCTGAGTGAGAATGCCTGTTAATCTTCTGCCTTTCTGAAAATGAATTAATTCTTAAATGTGTTAGGATGTAGCTCTTTTGGATTTGAGAAAAGTCTTAAGGAATGGCAGAGAAACATATTCACAAATTTACTTTTTACTGAACAGTTTAGTTATGATGTTTATAACTCTCCTTTTTTTCTTTTGTTCTAAACTACATTAATTATTTAATGAATCCCCATTTCAATATTGAAAGGTCTAAGAAACTAAATAATCAATAATACATTATGTATTTTCTATTCTGTGAACACCTCGTAATTTAAAAATACATTGTAAATTTATCCAATATGTATGTATGCAGTATTTTTTAAAGGAATCCTAATTGTATATTAAGTAAAATCTGAATTTTTTGCAGGAATTGAGTTGGTCCAGATTGAGCGGGACTGAGTCTTTTTTCACATATTTTTGTAGAGCCAGGGCTCGGCCTGAACTTTTAATTTTTACACAGTGTCACGGCAAAATAACTTTCCTTCGGGAAAGGCGGGGCCCGAAACTTGAAATTCTGGCCCGTGCAAACCTGTAAGAGTATTCTACAACGCATCGAATAAAATACGCTCTAATGGTGATGACAAAACCACTTTGCACAAGGTTAGCAATGAAGCAGTAGTCGGGATCAATATTAAAAAGAATAATGCCCAATTAAACTGATGGCTTTGCATTCACAGGCGGTTTACAGTCATTGTGTGTTTCAGACTTATTTTTTTATAGAATAACACCCTCGAAAAATAAAGTAAGTTGGATTACTTTTCCCCCCACTTATATTTAACTATTGAGCCCCCAAAACGAATCACAGATACGCTTTATAAAATTAAACAATTATCCAAAATTTGAACCAAATCAGATAATTCTGCTCAAAAAACCATTCATCTGATTTAGAGAGGGTAATCTCACATTCCTCCCTTTATACTTAATCATTAAACCCTCAAAACAATTCAGGGATTCGCCTTTTAAAGAAAAAAACTATAAGCTATATTCAAAATTTACGGCAAATCGGATAAAACTGCATAAAACCCCATTTATCTAATTTAAGGAAGGCGATAAATCGTCTACTAACCCATTATACATAACCATAAGAAACGACCCAAATTAATTAAAGAAGAAACTGATCAAATAAATTCATGCCCAAAATTTTAAGCAAATTGGATAATTCTGTATTATAACAAATTTATATATTTTAAGGAAGGAAATAAATTGCTGGTTCAGACCAAAAACCAAAGAACCACCAAAATTAATCAGTGAAACGCTTTATCAGAATGAACAAATCTAAGATTTGCAGGAAATCGGTTAATTCTGTATGAAAAACCCATTTAACAAAATTAGGCGGGATCCCCCCGTTCTTCCTTTTGTTCTTATTCAATTAAGCCCCAAAACCAATTAGGGAAACGCCTTACCGGAATGAATCTATTTCTAAAATTTGAAGTAAATCAGTAAATTCTGCGTGAAAAAAGCATTTACATAAATTATGGGACGTTACCCCTATTCTCCCCTCCCTTTAAACTTAAACAATTGACACCCAGAACCAATGAAGGCGCTTCAACAGATCCTATAACTAAAATTTGAATAAAATATGCTAATAATCCATAGAAATCCATTTATTTGAATTAAGGGAAGGGGCGAATCAGCCTCTCGTCCCCTCCCCCCTTATTCTTCTCCAATAACCTCCCAAAATTAATCAGAAAAGCTCCTCATAAGAATAAACATATATTGAAAGTTTGATGCAAATCGAGTATTTTTATCAAAAATTATTGCGTTACGTACTTACGTACATACATAGATACAGAACCCACGGGCACATTAGTTCTCAGTCTTTGGTAGCTGATGAGATAAAAACATGTCAAATTACATTATTTCTATCAAGAGTTATCGCGTTACGGACATGCGTACATACACACGTACATACATCGTAAATAGATACATACAGAACCTGTGAGCCCATTTTTTCTTTGGCTTTGACGCCCATGAGCTAAAAACACGTAAAATTAAATTGGCCTAGGAGAAACTAGATCAGCCTAGGACAAACTAGAATTTTTGCTCTGAGGCGGTCATTGAATCAAATAAAATCACGCCAAATTGAATTGGCCTAGGATAAACTAGATCGGCCTAGGATAAACTGGTTCAGACCAATAAACAGCAGGCTAAACTAGTTTATCCTATAAGAGTTAGGCCAAACTAGTTTGGCCTAGGAAAAACTAGTTTGTACTATGGGCCTTAGGATAGACTAGTTTGGCCTAGGAAAAACTAGTTTATCCGATGGGCGTTAGGATAAACCGGTTTGGCCTAGGAAAAACTAGTTTATCCGATGGGCGTTAAAATAGACTAGTTTGGCCTAGGCCAATCTAGTTGGGCCTAAAATCGGGTTTGGCCTGTAACATATACATCAATTTCACTATTCAAGATCTGTCTGTTTGATATATGGGTAATTTTATATTTATAAATATTTATATTTATAATATTCTGGAAAGATGTTTCATATCTATATTACGCTAACGTATGTGGCACAAAAATCCTGATTATTTGTTAATTGTTTAATTGCAAACATCCAAATGAAACACATCTGATGGGTTACTGTGCAAAAGTCCTTTAAGATTTAGGCTGTGCTAAATTTATTGATGTTTTGTTCCTTCGCCGCAGTTACAGAGCTTCAAAATATCATTATTTTTTTTGTTCTTTTTACTTAAAAAAATAAATAAAAGTCCTGAATTTTAAACTTTTCAGTTTCAAATTAAAGTTATGCATTGTAAATGAAATGTGTGATAGGATTATATTATTATATTTTAAATAATTAATGAAATACGAAAAAATGCTACGGGTACAATATTTAGCGATTTATTATAAGCGCCGGGCTAGCATAAAAATACCGAGTTCTTGATTTATCAGCACAGATGTCATATATGCACCACATTAGAGCGTTTTTTTTTTTTCTGGCGCCGATTTGGCGAAAACTTCGTTTTCAAATGCCACTTTACATACATATTTTTTAACTAATTTCTATTAATTTAAAAAGAAAATAATAATTTAAAAAAGTTTAGTTAATAATTATAGAATAAAACAATTTATATAATTTTAAAAAAGAAAATAAAGCCAAACAAACAGTTTATTAAGAAATAAATAACAAAAGCTGTGTTACCATGTGAGGCACATATAATTGCCATTTTGTTGTAATCACGCCAATGTGGTTCGTCCATGACATCTGTGTCTTTTTCTCTAGCAGAATCTTCTAATTGAGCAATTAAAATAAATTATGAATAAAAGCAATATGATTTAATGCTCAATATACATTCAAAAGAGAGAACAAACTGGTCGCCAAGGGCAGCTAGTAAGAATAAAAACTTCATAAAAATATAAAACTTTTTTATTTCATACAAAAAATGCACTTCAAATTATTTATGCTTTGAAAAAAAATTTATCCTTTATTGTCATGCATTTAGTAGAATATTTTTAGAAAAAAATTACAAAAATTCAATCATTATGAAATTTATAAATCATAAAAGATTTTTTATTATTATTTCAGTTTCTGTTTATTTCTCTAGACTTCGTTTTCTTCACCTAAAATAAAAAGAAAAATAACAACATAAGAGTATTTGTTAAGGAACGAAAATATATTATTATTATTATTATTATTATTATTATTATTATTATTATTATTCATGAAAATCCTATATTAGGAAAAATCTGATCATTGTTCACACATAATTAAGTATGTAGCATCTTCTAATTACTTTTTTCGATCATTACAAAAAAAGTATTGAATCCGTAAAAAAAATTCGAATTCTAGTTTTTTGCGGATTTACACGTTTTAGGAGTCAGAGATTTCAACAAGCATATTTAGTTAACACAATATGCAAATGAAATTTTGATATCGTTGACGTATGAGCAATGAAAAATCATTTAGTAAACATGCTCTTTTTTCATACAATTTTTATTATCTTTTAATTATGATGACAGGGTATTGTGTACAATACTGTTTGTCATATTTTCAGAAAAGTACGTTATTTTATGTTAAGATCTCTGCAAATTATAAGCAAAAAACTTGCAAAATTTTAAGACTATTTTTATAAAAACCTTAATTTCTTTACGAGTATACATGCTACCCACATAAAAATGAACACAGTATATTACAATAAGCTACTTTATCATAATATACAGTTATAGGGCTTTTGCTACATCAGTTTTGACAGGGTTATCCAAAAGATATTCGTTCTTTTTCAATTTGTTGACGGTCTCCTATAGAGTTTCGGGAAAAATTCTTTACGAAAGCGTATGGCTTGTACTATTATATTTACACGCTTAGAGTTTCAGGCTAATTCTTCATGTATTTTTCTAGATATTTAACAAAATGTCTAAAATCACAAGTGGCTGGTCATCTTTGACCATATAGTGTGTAGTACATCCATGAGCTCTTTCCACGATTTCAACTAGCTATATTTTCCAATATACTAGTGATTTTAAAAATACTCCTGTATTACTCCAGGATTAATCATTGACCGGATTGGTTTGGTTTATGTCGGCCGATTATCTACACGTGGGATATAGGCCCTAAAGGTGTAGGATACCCTCCGTGGGGGCCTTCCTAAGGGCACCAAACCCGTATTTACGCAAGAAAATCTATGGTTCTAAGAAAACCACGGAAAAAGCCGAACGGTTATGCCGACGGCCCCGATTAGGTTCGAACCCAGCACCTGCCGTCTATCAGTTTAGAGGTCAGAACCTCTCGGCCACTGGAGGAGCAATCATTTACCGGAATCTCACAATTACATTTTTTACTTCCAGTTCACATATTTCCTTAAAATTCTGATCTTAATGAACAATTAAATTAAGAGAAAACTTTTAGACCGAAAGACGGCAGCACAGACAATCACCTCATCGAGTTCACGGTTGAAATTTCAGAAATAGTTAAAACCTGATTCTGATGTTAAAACGCAATTGGTATGCCAAGTCATATCTTGGTGGAAATCTCTTGAAAAACCGAGTTTAGCCGTTGATTCGTAAGTTCACCATTATGTTTTTCATGGAAGACTAGGTTCTATTTCATTAAAGATTCGCCCGGGTTTCTCGCTGTCGCTCGTCATTGCGCGAAATTGCGACAAAATGATCCATTTTGCGAGTAAAAGAACAATCAGATTCGCCAAAATAAGAAAGCTCAATTTCTGCTCTTTTTATTTGTGTGTGTATGTATTTGTCAATACATTGGAGAATCTTATCGTTTCTCAACAACTGGGTGTTATTTCTTATGTTCAATCACACCATGCGCTTTACATAGTTCTATTTATAGAGATATTGACTCGACACTAATTCAGTTTAGCACCGGCTAAAGACAGAAATGATCATGTGATGTATTCTTACCTAAGTTTTTTTTCATTGAAACTAAACAAACGAAAGGCACACATTTTAAATGTATCTAATAAATATATTTTAAATGAAAATTGTGCATTTTAAATTAAGTTAATGGAATGTTTATATTTTAAATAGAATTAATACAAAGCTGATGATGGGGACAATATTTGGCGATTTATCATCTGGCTCCGGCTAACATAAATGTGCCTTAATTTCTTTTATCTCTATTCAATGACATATATTTGAGCAACTTACTTTCATTTCCAGAGTTCGACATGCATCTTGCTATACACTCTTCTTCAGTAGGAAAATTATTAGGATTTCCTCCGCAACCACCATAAATAAATGTTTCACATTTTTCCCCGTTGAAATAATAATGCTGGAAGTATCCCCTGCATTCACCTGTTTCTGGTGGATATTCACAATCATCCTTTCTTTCGACAAGCGGTTGAAGACTTTCCATAATCAAACTAAACTCGCTTTCACCATCTTCATCATCTAAAAGATAAGGCTGTTAAATAACTCTTAAAACTTCGGTCAGACACTGTAAAAAAAAAAAAAAAAAAAAAAAAAAAAAAAAAAAAAAAAACGGCAAAGTTATTGAATTTTTTCTGGGAAACTGACAAGGGAGCCACTTTTGCTTTTGCTCGCCCTAGCATCGACAGCTGGTACATTTTGTCGTCCTACTCATAAAAGTTAGAGAATCCGATAAGAATTTTCCGTTAAAATTATATTTTACGCATTTTTTTTATAATTTAAAGTTTTTATTATTGGATTTTTATTTATTTTATAAAAAAAAAAAAAAATGAGTTGATTCGCCAAATATCGTGCTACGAAACTTTCCTTGCCGTATTTTGGGGCTATGACAGTCAGCTGGGGTTACATCTGGAAAAATCTACATTTGAAAACGTACTTTTTCCAAGCGAAAAATGTGAATATGAGGTCGTAATTTTTCAAAACCAAATCCGAAGATTTTCGAACAAATTTTTAAACTTTTTTCAATATTTTATATTTATTATTAACTAATTTATGTTTTTAAATGCTTTTCTTTTAAAAAAACAATATGTTAGTTTTGCAATAAGGGGCCTCGAAAATAGTATATTTTCAGAAAGTTATGACGCTGCAAAAGAAAAAAAATATGACTTTAAAAGAAAAAATTTTTGGATTCTCAAACTTCCTAATATGTGGCTTTAAAATAGAGCAAGTTTCAATACTAGGTGCAAACAACACCAAAAAAGGTTCCCCTGTGAGATTCCTAGAACATTTTATGTAATGGCAACAACAAAAATTCATGCAACAGATACATGTTAGCAATGTAAAACAAAAAATCTGTAAGTTTACTTAAGAATTTTTTAGGAAATCTAGTTGCCTAGAACTTTTTATGTAACTGACAGCCGGGTTACAGATAACTTTTAGTAAGATTACGGTAATTTTAAAAGACTTTTTTGTAAAGCCACCTGATTTCTGTAGCTTTACAAAAAATAATTCTTTTTCTGTTCTTGTATACAGATAAAATTTTAGTAAGCATTCCGACTTCTGTCCATTTTCATCTGTCAAATTACTGATATATATACATATACCGGGTGTCCCAAAAATGACTGATGGATTTTAAAATTCAATAACTTGCAAATGGTGACAGCTATTTAAAAAAATGTTGCAGGAGGGTTATGTATAATGTCAGGAGTTTTTTTACCGTATTTTTTTTATTTTAGTTCGCATCTCAAACAATAGATGGCGCTGACGGCGATTGAAAGCCATGTATGCGAACTAAAATAAAAAATTACGGTAAAAAAACTCCTGACATTATACATAACCCTCCTGCAAAAAATTTTTAAATAGCTGTCACCGTTTGCAAGTTATTGAATTTTAAAATCCATCAGTCATTTTTGGGACACATGGTATATATATATATATACACTGTAAAAAAAAATGTAAATTTACGGGCATTTACCGTAATATTTAACGGTAGTTGTCCATTTTTGAAGCTTAACGGTACACTTCCGTAAATTTACGTTGCGGAAACATAAATTCGGAGTACTAGTATGTTTTTACGGGCAAAGCCCGTTTTTTTATGCAGGATGTTCAAATCTGCTACCTAGCCATTTTTTTTACGGACAAATACCTTTGAATAAAAATCTTTCGATGACGTTTTAACAGAACGTTTTATTTTGTTTGTTGAAAATATTATTATTATTTAATTAAATTATTGTCTGGTTTAAATTATCGCATCTGGATTAAATTATCGCATAAAATTATCGTCTGGTTTTAATATGCTATTGTTTTGGCAAATTTATAGAAAAATTAGTCGGTGGTAGCACTCCAAAAATTTTCTTATTTCATATATGTAAATACTTCCTGAAAAGTGCAGTATAACAGCGCCACCGGTTATGTGGTGTACACCAAAATCTAATCATTAACAACTTACGTGAACTCCTAACTGCATCTGAAGTTTGTTGAAAATCCGTGCATTAGTTTTTGAGATAGCGCTATTCAGGGCCGAAACTAGAGGGGAGGCAGAGGGGGCACGTGCCCCGGGCGCCAACTAAACAGAAGGTGAAGTGGGCGCCAAATTAAGACTTGCTGAATCTGAAATAAGTTCTGCATAACAGTGCCACTTGCAGGGTGATATACAAAAAAAACTAATCAGGACTAATTTTAATGAGGGCTAAACTGAATCTGAAGTTTGATGAAAATTCATGTATTAATTCTTGCGATATAACTATTGCGAAATCGTGAAAAATGCATCATCCCAGGTAAGCATGGTAGCACAGCAGTATCGGCTCGATAGTGCCCAATATCGGACAATTTTGGCGTACATCGGCAAAGACAGGTTACCTTTTACCAGGGATGTAGTGGAAGGTATACGGGGGTATACGCCGTATACCCTCTAGATTTTTTTAAGGAACACCGTATACGCTCTGCTTCTCAAAAAAACTATAGTATATACATTTTAGGGTATACCCTCTATTTTGAGCGTATACTCTCTGGATTTTTTGCCATTACACCACTCCCTTTTACCAACATTAGCCAATATTGATCGATGTTCGGCGATATTGGATCTAAAATATAAAAACTTGTGGAATTTTCAATATTTAAATTTTTAATTTATGTATTGTACATTTTTGGAAAAATGGAAGGTGGGAATCAATTTTTATAACATCTTAAATTCTGTAAATTTACGTAGAAAAAGTCTATTTCTCAATATCGGTCTATATCGGCCATCGGTCATGACCAATATCAGCCAATCTTGGCCTCTATTGGCAAAGACCGATTTTATTTTACCGATATTGGTCAGTATTGGTTGATGTTGACCAATGCTGGATCTGAAATATTGAAACTTATGGAAACTTAAGTATTTAAATTTTTTAAATTATATATTATACTTTTTTGGGAACAGGTCTTTTTTATTGCATGGCCAAATCGGGACTTTGCCTATGAACCCTGGACTTCAAGGGGCCCGCTCCATAAATTAATTTCCAAAATATTTATCATTTCCCCCAATTCCAACTCTGAAAATTTTCAAATACAAAATACAAATTTAATTTTTTAAAAATTTTGCCTAACTTTCTGAAAAACAAATTTCATTTTGAACTCGCAGAGCTCAATGCTTTCGCAAAGTTAATTTCAAAAACTATTAAAAAAGAAATAATATTTTAATTGTAATAGATCGTATTAACAACGAACTTAAATCATATCAAAATTTTAGTGATTGAAAATAATCAATATGTGTAGTACAACTTAAAAAGATGCTAAAGAAAGTAACTTGGTAAACTCTCATTTATATGTTAGAATATTTAATACTCTTCTACAAGCTGAAGTTATTAAATTCATCTAAAAGTAATGTAACAAGCTCCTAAAGTTATATAAAATAATCTTGTTCTATACTAAGAAAAGAAAAAGAATATTTTTATTAATTAAAATACTTAATTTAGAATTGTCCGAGCTAAGAGTTTTCTTCGATTTGAAATCCAAGCTGCGGTTATATTCAACCAATCAGAGACAAGCATCCTTTTCAACATTTCTGCTCTGATTTCAACGCTTACAAAACCCAAAACAACATGGCGGTCTATCGTCTGTTCGAAGCACCTGTCTTACGTTAATCCTCATTTAAAACAGGTAAGCGCTTTTATAATTTATATTCTAAATTGATTTTGAAGTATTGCTTTCTGTTTAAGTTATTTATATTCTTGTGTAGCATGTATTTTCTGTTCGAATTGTGTTTATTAAAAATTATCGCTAATGTAAATAACAAACGTTTGAAGTATTTTATTTAAATATGATTTTATTGTATGCTGACAAGAACAATTATGTTTTTATTCCACTAAAATTTTTCTTATTTGCTGATTGATCTCTCATTCTTGTAGAATTCATAGTTTAAAAAGAAACTTGCAAAAATATTTGAATTATACCAAATGAAAACATTGCTCGTACGGTGCTTGAAAGTCCTTAGAATTTTAAGAAAGAAAAAAGGGTCCTTGAAATTGTTTGAATTTAAATTTTAATGAAGGTGCTTGAATTTTGTTATTTCTTTTTATAGGTGCTTGATCTTTCTTATCCAGGTGTTCAAAATAAAATAAAAGTTTCATGTATTAAAAAATAATATTAATAATAATCAGGCGAAAATAGTTTTTTTAGGATGTCAGAGTATGCGAACTTGTACTTCGCTTTTTTTCACACAGTAAATTCGATCAGTTGATACATCCAACTAGTTTTTTACAACAAACAGTTTTTCATCTACCTTTGATTATAAACCATCTGTTTTTGATTAATCAAATTATTATTTATTAATGATGCAACAATTGGTCTCTTCCACTATAGCACAAAATTAGCATTCGCCACTTGCTATAGACAGTGACCGAAATGGATTTCCCCCTACTTCTATCACTTTTCAAAAATTTGTTGTTTATTTCATTTAGGGAATAGGGATGTACTGAATATTCGGTATTCGGCCTACTCAGCCATGTTACCAAATATTCGGTTAGGCCGAATCCAATACTTAATAAAGCCTTTTAAAACACATTTTAAAAAACTTTTTATAATTTCTACTTTTAACTGTCAATTTATTAATAAATTTAAAATAATTAGAAATAAAATCATATTTAAATAATATAGACTTTTTTTACATTATTTATTTGCTGTTTGTAAAGTTTAACTTGAGAAAATTAACCATGAGAAGGATTAAAATTATGATTTATTAGGATTCTCCTTAGGAATAAATGATGAAAGTGCAGATGCAAGTTCCTAAATTCTATTTAGTAAATAATCTGTTTCTTGCTTTTCCCAAAAGTCCTTAAACAAGAAAGGAAAACATTTTGAGATTACTAATAGCTATCAAGGCAGACAATTTTTTGTTTATGAAACCATAATCGTAATCAACATATTGAATCATAAATGCATTGTATTTCATCTCACTCTAGGTCAAACTTGTATTTTCGTTTGTTGCATTAACAATAAATAAGATACCATATTTTCAACTCACATGCTTTGATTATTCCTTTATTCAGAATAAAGTTGAAAGTATTTATAGTGGCGGTCAAATGTTTCCGGCCAGCAAAAATTTTTCAGTTAATTTGTAAATATACTCATATGAAGAGGAATCTCAAAGCGATACTTATACATTATATTGACATATTAGTTAGGAACTTACTTATAGAAGAATGTGTAAAAATCAATAAATTTAATTGAAAATTTTAAGTATAAAAAAAAAAAAATGTATGTTCTCAAAAGTGTCCGGCTACCTTCACAGGTTTGTGAACGTGTTATCCCAAGCGAGACTCATGTGATGATGCGTGGAGAGAATGGGGTGTTCTATAGATTTTTCAGCGATGGTAAGTTTGGTGGATTTTTAATGCAAAGCTCAGGGAAGCTTGTTTATGCTGAATATTATTCAGTTCTACTGTTATATTTGAATGTTACGTGTACAGTGGCAATCAAAAGTTTCCGGCCAGCAAAAATTTTTCAGTTAATTTGTAAATATACCCATATGAAGAGGAATCTCAAAGCGATACTTATACATTTCAGAGTTTCCCCCAGAGGGTTTCAGGAGGGCGCTCCGGCCCTCTTGCCCTTTAGTTTAAAAAATAGCATCCTTCTTGCCCCTCAGTTTAAAAAATAGTGCCCCTCTTGCCCCTCATCCAAAAACTAGCACCCTTCTTGCCCCACATTTGAAAAAACGCAGCCCTTCAGCGATGATGATCATGGACTGTAGCGCGTACATTATGAAAAAGATCGGCAAAGGAACGCAAAAAATAGCTCTTACGCGGCCCACGGGCAGTGATGCAGCCAGAATTTGGTTCTAGGGGGGTTTTGAGTTTCTTATAAAGGTGATTACCGGTTATTTGAATCAGCGGTTAATAGAATCAGTACTAATTAAAATATTCACTGTATAATACTTAACTTCAAGAACATCTGTGTGGCAGGAAATCATAATTTTTTAGCATAATGCGTCTCAGAAAAGTGATTTAGCTCAAATAAACAATTTTTATTTGACTGATCCATGTAATATGCACTTTCACAATTTTAAGTAGAATTTTCGCCATTTAATTGAATTACTTCAATTAATGAAATCTGATACAATAAAGTGGCGGATTCTGAAATGCGTCAAAACATTTAAATATTAAGTTTGGTTTTGATTCATATAAACGGCAATTAATAGCGATCTTTCTTATAGCTTTTAGAGGGGTTTTAACCACAAAACCACCCCCTTGGCTGCGGCACTGCCCACAGGACTCGTAATTTCATCAAAGAATCACAAAAAAAATGCAAATTTTGTTTAAAAATCGCGTAATAACGACTAATTTCCGACAAGATTCGTGAAAAATGTCTAACTTCGTCATGAAATCCCGAAAAAGGCAGCAGATGTGCGAAAAAAAGCAAAATTCGTCAAAATATCCCGAAAAAAAAAAAAACGTCAGATTTCGTCAAAAGATTACAAAAAATGCAATTTTTTTCAAAATAGCACACACACACACACACAAAAAAAAAATGTGTATGTCAGGAGTGAACTTTTTTGTTCTAAAGACTTATTTTCCTGCTTCAAAAATGTGTTTTTGTTTTTATTGCCCTAAAAAGCAGATTCTCCTGATTCACAATCATTTTTGTGCAAAGAAAAAATTGCACCCGGGGCATAATTAGAATTTGATGCCCCCCCTCCCCCCCCTGCAGGGTTCTGTTCATAATCCATCGCAATTTTGTCGTTTTATTGTGATCTTTTCACGAAATTATCGTTTTTTCTTTTTTAAAGCAATATCTGTCGTTTTTTCGTGATCTTTTAACAAAACCTGCTGTTTTTTGCGACTGTTTAACAATATTTACCGTTTTTTCACGATTTTTTAACAAAATTTACCTACAAATTACAAAGTCTACCAAAAAAAAAAAAAGCCATTCAGCATACAATTAAAAAAGCTTGTGAAAAAATGTAAAAGAAAAAAGCTGGAGTTAGAAATTTTAGACTAAAAGAAAATAAAACTAAACAAAATAAAAATAAATAAATAAAAGGTCTAATTAAAATGCTTAAAGGCTGGTAAAAGTATTGTATTTAAAATGCAATAAATTATTCATGTAGAAATATGTAATTTTTTCGCATATGTGTGTATTTATTAAGCTTTTTAGAAAAATTGATTTAGTGGATTAGTTAAAGTATCTGTATAAAAAATTTTTTAGTTTTTGCAAAAAAAATTGTGTTTTAGTATTATAACAATGCAAAAATATCAAGTGTCTATTTTTGTCTAGTGTTAGCACAAATAATTTTCAAACTAGACAAAAAAGATTCTTTATTTTACGGAGATTTTTTCATAAGACTTTGATACTGTATGTTATGTTTAGCATTAGCCTCAAAACATGTGGAAAAAAAAAAAAATTCCTCTTCATACTTTTGCAATGTATAGTATTTTATAATGTTATTAATGTTTTAATTGAAAAAAGCTGGCTTTTACTTATTTTTTAAGATGGTTTACAGATATTTCATATTAAATTTGAATTAATTTATTTGTAATACACTTATAAATATTTTCTATTAAAAAATGTACATTTATACTAAATTTTATCAAATAAATGAGTCTTTATAACTGCTGATGCATCTGTGAAGGCATTATGTCTGAAATTGAAATTATAAATATTCATAAGAATACATTAAATTAGACTGTAAAGTTGTGGTTTGGAATTCGTTGTTGCATAGCTCTACATATACCAAACATTTTAAAGATTATATGAAACAATAACTAAATGTTACACATAAAAATGGAATTTTTCTTACATACTTCTATTTACTTTTGAAATTGACAATAGCTTATGTGTATTTAATAATTGAAATTATCCAGGGTTCGTACAGACTCCTTAGACTCCTCGGAAACTACTTAGAAATGAAAATGTTCCCAAGTAGTACTTAGATAAACAAAGTACTCCTTAAATTGCTTCGCGATTTTGCACGCAAGCGATATTACCGTATATACTCGCGTATAAGTCGACCCCCTAACTTATGTTGTTAAAAATTAGAAAAAATTGAAAACCCGCGTATAAGTCGACCCCCCTCCAAAAGGGGAAACCGTTTGACTTTTCCCCGAAAAAGATATTGACTCGGATTCGTTCCTAAATGAAACGACTCCGAAAAGGACGAATTCCTCGTACTCGTTCCAAAATGAAATTACTCCGAAAGGACCAATTCCTCAGACTCGTTCCGAAATGAAACGACTTTGAAAAGATTCGATTCCTCGGAAACCTTCCGAAAAAGACGGACTCCCCTGAATCGTTCTGAAAAGAACGAATCCTCGGACTCGTTCCGAAATGAAATAACTCTGAAAAGGAACGATCCATCAGATTCGTTCCAAAATGTGTCGTCCGAAAAATTATGCTTAATGTCATAAATCGGAATCGGGGAATGATGAAGAAAAATCAGATTCATTCCGTTTTTTCTTGGACTCGTTCCTTTTTTCGTCCCATTTTTCTCGGATTCGTTCCTTTTTTCAGAACAACTTTGAATGACTCATTCTTTTTGGTGAACGATTCTGACTGAAACGATTCCTTATATTGGGTGATTTTGCCCATCTCCTTTTTTTAGGGGCTAGCAAACTGTTTTCCGACATTTTTTTATAGATTTTTTTTAGGTCTCGCGTATAAGTCGACCCCCCCACTTTGAAGTTCTTTTTTTTGTCTAAAATTTCTCGACTTATACGCGAGTATATACGGTGCTCTTGGAAAAACCTTTTATCCCAGATTATTGTAAATCTTTTTATCTATATTTTATTTATGTATGTGTACATAATTTAATCAACGTATTCAAGAGTAGATAATGGGGACTAGTATCTTACAGGGATATTAATAATGGTGCTTTTTTTTTCACTTTTCTATGTATGTCATGGACAACATCCACCTTCAAAGAAAGTGATTAAGGTAAAGTCCTCTAAAGCTGACACCCAAAATACAGTTCTTAAAGCTGACATCTTTAAGTAAAACAAATATTTAAAGCATTATCAATTTTCCAAATTCAAGATATTTTTGATTTAAGAAAAAGGGAAAACTCATTCTAAATTATTTTAGAAAATTGGTAATGCTTTAAATATTTGTTAGAAGTCGGCTTTAGGACGGCTTTTCTTATCGCTGCTCTAAAACAATAAATTCAGAAGTTGTTATATTTTAATGTGTATGGTGCATTAGCTTTTTTTTTTTTTTTTTTTTTTTTTTTTTTTTTTTTTTTACCCTTGAAATTTTTTTAAAGATGTATGCGATATATATAAGTGTTTCGAGTTTGACTGATCTCTGTGCATATGACCATTGGTCACTGCTTTGGAAAGTTGAATGTGTATTACTTACCCATCATACGTAGTATAGGGTAAGTCTTGCAATCGTTTTGAAAATCGAAAAAAAAATTTTGACGGATTTACGCGTTTCGAACACTGGAGATTCCGAAAAACATATTTTTAGAAAAAAAAATTTGCCGTCTTTGTGTCTGTCTGTCTGTCTGTAACTGCTCTATCTCCCGAACAAATTGAGATAGAGATTTGAAATTTTGTATGTGCTTAGTATGTAAGAATGGGACGAAGCCTATTTAATATCAGTAACCTCGATTATCCGGAACTATTTTTTTCGGACTCTCAAAAAATTCGTTCTGATGAAAGATACATAAAAATTTTCGAATTCTTTTATTTTAAAAAGTGGAAGTAAAAGGCAATAAAATAACACAAATTTTGCATAAAAAACGAAGTCAATCGGATTATTAGTTGTTGAGATATTTCTAATCCTATTTTCCACATTCTTTGATGTTTCATGACCCTGTATTTCATTCAAATTTCAATTCAAAGATATATTTTAATTAGAAATGAGATACTTAATTCGATGCAAGGAACCGTTAGTGAATATGATTATTATTTTCAGAGTTATAAGGAGTTTCTTTTACGCAATTCAGTGCTACTTGAATAGTTTGGCGTTTCATATAATTTATCGAAATTGGTTCATCAGAAATTCATTAATAGAGCATGATTATGTGTTAAAAAGACTTAAATATACGTTTATATTTTGTTTTGGAATTGTAATGCATTTTATAAATTGTTTACATACGTTATGTTTTCATATATTTTATGCATATCCATGATGGGTAAGTATTATGGTGGCCTCCAACGACTAGTTTTTTTATTTAAACTTACAAAATCACCAAGGTTGTGAATTCTGTGCAATTTCAGCACCAATAACTAGATACTAATAGAGAAAAATTGTTTGAAATGTTCTTCTCTCCAAATGGTGATATTAAAAATTGTAGTATGCAAGTGCATGCCACATAAATAACAACAAAAGTGGCAAGTCCTTAAAATTTTTTGGACTCCTTGGATTTTTTCTTCCCAACTCTGTATGAACCCTGGTATTTAATAATTGAAATTATCTTGTTGTAATAAAACTTGTTGAATTAAAATTTTGAAAAGCTCATTTCATTGTTATTTTAAAGAATGCATACTCACACATAAACTAATGCAAAGTTATTCATAATGCTGTTCTATTCAAAAGAATTACTCTTTTTATTAAATGACTTTATGTGTGGCTTCAAATAAACATTTATGAGTAATAAAATAAGACTTGTATATTAATACAGTCAAAGTTCTATAATCCACACAAGTTGGGGCCAAAGGTTGTGCAGATTATGGAATATTGTAGATTATAGAGTACTATGGATTATACGTCATTTCATTATTCCTAGACGGTGTTTTAATTCTATAATCAAAATAATATGAAAAGATAAAAAAATATTAAATCTAATAATTAATCTAACATGCTATCTCAAAAAATGCCTTTTTAAACTTATTTTATAAAAAAATTGATATGTATGTGTCTATACTAATAAAAGAACAAAATGCTCTGTCTGTTTGTGTGTGTGTCTGCGATGGCTAGCAAAATCTACAGCACGTACGAAGCTCAAAATTTTTTTGAGAGTAGCCCAATGTCTCTCCTGATGCACCTGAAGCTCAGAATTTCAAAATTCTATTTATTAACTGAGTAATTAATTAAATTCCAAAGCTCACTCTAATAAAAAATCGCCTTTTTTCACTTTTTTTCCCTTTCATTTTCTTATGGTTGATTGGTTGCATAAAATTTTCGCAGAAATAATTAAAAAAGCTAGGACAGACCTTTAAAATTCATAGACTGGCAAACTGTCAGTTTAAATGGGGATTTTTTTTAATCACAGCTGCTGTACACCATGGAGAAAAAGATAGGTGGAGGCAAAGTAAACCGAAAAAAAGGTTTGCAATATTAAACCATTTATCGCTGAAATTTTAATGTCTCAAACAAAAGCACGAGGAAGGAATTTTGTATTAATAAAACGAATTGAAAGAAATTAATTACAGCTGAAGCATATCTTACGAAGAAATAGTAATTTTTTAAAATGGTTTTTTTCTATTATATCATTTAGATTAAAGTTAAATTGCATTTATGTTATGGTTAGAATAAGGATATGTTACAATAAAGTGAAGGCTAGGTTACATTTCTGTTATATTTAATTTACGGTAGGGTACTGTTAAGTCGCTGTTAGGTTACAGACAGGTTCTGGTTACGGTACAAAAGTTTAAGGTTAGGGATTTATACACAGAGTGAACATTACGCAAGATTTGATTAAAAATAACACTTACTTTTGTTAAATAGCTCTGAAATTATAATACTATATACCAATCTTTTAGCTACCATCGTGTATCGATTTCATTCATGGTATAGTCGGATTTAAGAGTGATATAATTAGTTTGAAAATTAAAATATTTCACTTGGGATTTGTATGTGAAAATAATAATTAGTTACGTGACTTAACAATGATTTTTACGGGTAAATATCAACTTTTTAAAACGAAAATCATGCAATCGTTGGATACATATTCCCTCCCGCGTTTTTCATTGCTCATTTTGAGTATTTTTAGAGCTTAATATTAGTTGTTGTTTTTAAAACCGATTTTTCACACAGTCAGTGGCTACGTATTTCAGACAATGCATTTCTGCATGTAACGAGTTAATGATAAAATCATACAAATTTCAAGTTCGTTTAATATTGTTAATATGGACCCAGGCAACGTTGGGCGGGTCAGCTAGTATTTAAATAAAAAGAATTACATATGTTCCATAATACAGTTTGTTTTTGACTGTTAATAAAATAAAAGAGTTATATTTTAAAAAGTAGATGTTTTATTATGATTTTTTTTCATTTTTTTTTATTAAAAAAATCCCAAATTTGTAAATTTTCTTAATTGTTTATTTCATTGTTTACATTCTTAAAGTAACGCGAGTTATAGAAAATTGCACATTATGGGTGTGCGAATTATTGATCTTTGACTGTATTCTTTAAAATTATTTAAGTACTAACTATGCAACTATTGTCCTTTTTAATTATAAAAAGCAGTAAAAAAGAAAAAAAACTGTGTGTGTGGGGGGGGGGGGGAAGTCAGTGTAAACTAGAGAAAGCCTTTTGTATGGTCTTTTAAAAGTTAGCTGATATATTTACTGATTGATATATTACTGCAAATCAATACGTATTATTCCAATATTAATGTGTTCATTTTTGAGAAATTGGGTTTTATTGAATTCTACCTCAATTAAGTCTTTAAAACTAACTAAAAAAACACCAATCTTGGCCAGTAAAGCTACTTAAAACAAATAAAAGCCACCGGCATTGCTTTTTTCAATCCTGGTTATATTATAATCGGTCAGACGGCTATTGCCAAAAGTTTTTAATACTTTAACAATTAGACAATTGTTGTTCTATAAAATAATTTGTTACATCTTAAAATGCATTAACTTTACACACTTTGACATACTCAGTTATTTCATGAAATATTTAGGTATTTTATGAAGTAACATAATTACTTTAATGGTAACTAAAGCATTTTTGTAAACACCCTGTATAATACTGCATTTTTTTACAGATGAACCAAGTAGGCCTGGCCGACTACAAGCTACTGGGTTAAAAGGCTACTAATTAATGATTTCAAATGGACAGCTCCAGAATATGATGGAGGCGCTTCTATCACTGGTAGTGTCATCGAGAAGAGAAAGAAATGGAGGCATAAAGTGTGCGTCTGAAGTAAAATCTCAGTTTTAAATTTTTAAATGAATAACTTTATTTATTTGTTTTAATTTTAATGTTCTAATATACTATAAATAATAAGTATTTTTGATTAAAAAAAAAAAGAATTCTAAAATTGAAAAATGTTAATGATTTGTCAATTTAACTCTAGTGACCACGTGGGTCATTTGTGAACAGAATAGTTGAGGCAGATATGAACAGAACAGTTCATAAGTGTCTGAATAATTATTCCGTGATTCTGTTTCTTTCAGTTCACTTCACGCGAAATAATGTCATAGCCAATATTGTCTTGAGATAGGAGACTTTTTGGTCATATATTTGATTTTGTATTGAACTTTTCACAAGAGCATCCATTAGCAAGTAGGTAAAGAGCAATAAGCTTATTTATATCCAATTATAATTTAAATACATGTAAAGTTTTCTAAGATGCAATAGTTTTTTGCAATATTTTGTTAAACAATTTACAATTTCATTTCTTCCAAACTTGGTATGATGGCCCACTTTCACCTCTAAAATAGTGTATGATGCTTTGAATGGAGATAGATATCAGAATTGCCTGAAATTAAAATTTTTAAACTGATACTATAAAATATTGTAAGCTCCCCCCCCCTTCCTCTTTCAAAAGTAAAAGAAGTTAAATTTGGGTGTGTGCTTGTAATTGAGTTTATTTTTTTAAATCATTATAAAATCTTTTATCATTATTTTAGAATAGAAGGAAAATACAAATATACTAGAAGGATTCAAGGATACCCATACAAGGTATATATATCCTATACAAGGATACTAGAAGGGAAATACAAGGATAAGAATCTTTTGTACTTTGGCAGATTTTTGATAAATATTATGTAAATTCCCCTAAGCAAAATTTAAAGGCTTTATTTTTTTCAAATGTACATTTTAATTTTTATTTTATTCCGACAATATTTAATTAGTCATATAATCCTCCCTTTTCCCAATCTACTTATTTTCGTCTTATTATCTTGTGCTTAAATCTATCACTGCGGAAGTAGAATTTTGTTTATAGTAAATTTAACACATAGTGTAACTAATGATCATGACAACAAATAAAAAACAGAATGTAAAGCATATCAAATATTTTTCCTTGTGTTCGGAACTACTCTGCTGTTGGGGCACTTGTGAGCAATTCATTGAATTTATAAAGTTATTAAAAAAATAGAAGAGCTAACTATAAAGATGATTTTATAAAAAAATTACCTTGTTTAAAAAAAGGGTTCTGTTTACTGTATTCAGTATTTTTTGTTTTCAGAAATTAACCAGTAATAAAAAAAGCTATGTTTATGTGAACTATTCACATGTGCTCCAGTCTTTCCTTCATGTATTCAAAGACAATACACATATTAGGCTGATTTTTTTTTTTTTTTTTTTTTTTTTTTTTTGTATCTCTCTCTCGTTTAATTCAGTTCTTAAGGTGGTCAGTGGGCTGTTGTAGGTATAATGGTTGTTTTCATATGAAGAAATCTGTATCAGCTTAAACTATGGGTAATTGTAAAAAAAAAAAAAAAGTAGTAATAGCAGTATTACTACCATAGAACTAAATTTTGACCAATTTGGTCATATAACACTAAATTTGGCAACAAAATAAATTGCCATATATAAAACCAACTTAGCTGGTTAATTTGGTGAAATTTTCTGTCTTTTAATGCATTTAAAAAAAAATGTATGTTTTTGTGAATGTGATAATAATGAAAACATGCTTTTTTTTCATTCATATTTAATTCATAATAATCTTTTTTTTTTTTTTTTCATATGTAGATCTGTAATGTTGCAAACAAGTTTTTACCTGCTTCCTAATATGTTAAAATAAAAAATTATGTAGAAAAATGTTTCAAATGACGATATTACATTTTGATATTGTTACAAATAATTATTAATTTTAAGGCATTTTCATTCAGTTAGTTATAATTCGAAATATTAGGTGTTGCATTGAAATCATTGTAGCGCCAATTCGTCGCAGCACCAAATCATCACAGCATCAATTTGTTCGTGTGAAGTTTTATTTCCAGCCTGCCCACCCCTCTCCCAAAAAAAATAATACTCATCACTAAGGAGGTGGCACAGTGTGCAATATTATTAATCTAAATACGTTTCTGTTAACTTAAAAAAATTGACTGTGAATTACAGGTCAGCAAATTAGATACTCTACCGTATAATATTTTTTAGAAGAGGCATGTATTGTTTTTAATTTCTCAAAAATTAAAATCAATTACAAATACCACTACAGATCTGCCAACTATTGCAGTTAAATTGTATTTTGAATGATTTTAAATGCTCACTACGATAATACAATTTTACTAGCAAAGATGATTTTTTGTCATATCTGAATTACTCTAGATTCTAGAAAGAAAAAAAAAGGGGGGGGGCACCAGGTGGAATTTTTCGAAGAGGAACCACTAATTTAAAGAAAGAGTACATTTTTTCAAAAAGGGCTATTAAAAAAGGGGGGAGGTATGCTTGTTCTTTGTATACCAAAAATATTTGCTATAATTTTCAAAGATCAATTGAATTTCCACAGACTGCCATAGAAATGTTAAAAAAAAAATCATTGTGTGCATCAAAAGAGTTTAAAAGAGCCGCCAAGCACATAAAACAAATAAATTGGCTGCTTATGGTGCCATTTTAAGAGTTTCTTGGGGGATGGGTTATCTTTGAGGGGTAGGGTTTGAAATTGTGTGCAGAATTGTGTGATTTACATACAGAAACGGAAAGACCTACACATTAAAATTCTGTACTGTGTTCCCCCCCTGTAAATTCTTCTACATATTTTTTTCTGCAAAGAGAGCCAATCGGTTGTGCAAAACTGTTGAGAATTTTGGCGATCAGTCATGATAGATTATCGTGAATTTTAACAAATGAGTACGTATAAAAAAGTCAATTAGTTGCAGAAGAAATAAATTTTGTCAAAAGGTAATGGTAAAAATGCACATTCTGCCAAAATATCACAGGAAGAAATTGCAAATCCCTTAAATAGAACAATCACATTAAAAAAATGAAGTTTCATCAAAGAATCTTGGTAAAAAATGCCAATTTCATCATACTTACAAAATGCAGATTTCAACATAGAATCATGATAGAAAAATGGGAATTATGATTCTGCAGAGAGGGAGGAGGTGATATGAATATGATTAAATAATTGGAAAAAGTGTGACTTAGTTGACATCTTCGGAAAAAGTGTGAATTTAGTCAAGATTTCAGGGGGCGGGGTGCAAATTTAGTTAAGATCCTGGGAGGGAATGCAAATTTAGTCGCGGTCTCCAGAAAATGCATTATTTAGTCGAGATCTCAATAAAAGATGCAATTTTAGTCGTGATCTTGGGAAAACGTGCAAATTATTTGAGATCTCCAGAAAACATGCAAAATTAGTCAAGATCTCGAAAAAAATGCGCATTAATTAGTCGAGATCTCGAGAAAAAGTGCAAATTTCGTCGAGGTCTCAGGAAAACGTGCAAATTGAGTCCAGATTCTGGAGAAAAAAGTGCGAATTTAGTCCAGATCCTGGGGGGAAAATATGTGAATTTAGTCGAAATCTTGAGAAAAAGAGCAAATTTAGTCAAGATATCTCGGAAAGAGCACCAATTTATTCGAGATATCTAAAAAAAAGTGCCAATTTAGTCGATCTTGAAAAGAGTGTGAATCTTGTAAAAGAAATCTTGTCGCGAGTGTGTTGAGAGATCTTGTAAAACATACAAATTTAGTTGAGAGTGCAGTGACAGAACTATCTTCAAGTGTCTGCAACAATAATATTATTAAAAAGTCTGCAAGATGGAATGTATTATATAAATCTAGTCTTTGTACTGTTGTAGTGTTAATTATGGCAACGTGTGTGTATGTGTAAAATATTTCCATCACTTACGAAAAAAAAAAGTTTTTCGATAAACAAAAATATTTATTTATGGCTCTAAGCAGAAAATTAGTTACTAAGAGAACATTGGAAAATTCTCTATTTGAAAGAGAAAAATATTATTTTATTATTCTCCAAAATTCTCAATATAACTGTTGATTTATTGCATGATACAAAAGAAGTTGATGTCGCTATATTTTTGAAATGGTAGAAAAAAATTGTTCCCTATATATGAATTGAAGCACTTTTTAAATCAGGAACTAACAGAATTTGAAGTTTTATAATAACCTGTGCATTAGTTCTTGAGTTAGAGATGTTATGGAAATTGTGAATAATGCATCATATCAGCACCACCTGTTAAGAGATATACCCCAAAAACTAACCAGCTTCAGTTTATATCAATGCTCTAACTGAATGTAAAGTTTTGTGAAATGTCATGCATTACTTCTTGAAACAAAGCGGCCACATTTTTTTTTTTCAATTAAAAACTTACAGAGTTGACTGATAGACATTTTCTTAAAAACTTTTAAATCTCATTCCTTGCCTTCCAATACGTACAAATCCACCAAAAGTCAGAATACCATATTTTCTTTGAATTCAATATTTTCTTGTAAAGATAGAAGAACATAAAAACATATGAAAAAACATGCACTCTCAATTACAGTTAGCAATGAAGAAGAGATCTAAGAAATACAATATACACATTGGCTTCAAAACAGACATAAACAATTAAAAAATGATTAAAACCAACTATAATTGGTTCAAACGGCTATAAGTGGTATATATAAACGGTTCAAGGTGCTATAAAGGCATTTTACTTTGATATAAAGAACATTAATGTCTATCAGAGATGTTCAGGCCTTTTTGCTTTTGGGCCCAAAGTTTTATATCAGAGCTTAAAGAATTTTGTCATGTTAAAATTGCTTCAAATTTAATCTACTCATTTAAAAATATTTTACATAGAAATAAAAGGTCAAGTGCAAGTTTTATTCATATACAAAAAGTTCAGTAAAATAAATTACTAACTGTAACATTACAACAAATGAATTATTTTACAATAATTGAAATTAATTTTGGGTTAAACTCGAATGAATTCTAATTCCTTACTTTTTTGTTACTTGTTTTAATAGGATGCTCATAACAATTATCTATTAAACATAAATGCTGTATTTGCTGTTCATCTGGAATAATTGAGATTGTTACTATACTCAATTTCTGTTTATTGTGTATACTTTTATGTAATATTTATTCTTACCTTTTTTTTAAATAGGACATGCTTGGCTGTTAATCTGGAAAAAGGCACAAAATCGAAAAAATGGTCTACAAGATACAAAATCAATGTGAATGTGCAGAACCTTGGTGATAAATTGTGTTACTACAAATCTGTGTGAAAAAATTTAATTTTTTATTTGTTTCTTAATTTGTTATTTAAATTTGTTACTTTTAAGAATACTGTGTTGAAGTATATTAAATAAATTTGTAAAAATTCATGTTTTCTTTTTATTTATTGAATGATAATTTATAAAACAGAACCATTCTAATAATTTCATCTTCAAACATTCCCAAGTTTAATCAATTTTCACCAAAATCTCGTAAACAATATAGTATGTATTATCTGTGTACACAAGATCAAGAACCGTGGGACATGGGTGCAAGACCTTCAATCTCAGGACTGATTTCAGTGTTGAAGAGATTTTTGACTGACTCAAAATTCTACCTTATATGCTTAAATAAGAGTGGTTCTACCATCAAGAACATTTAATCACTTTCTTTTATTGTAAGAGACCAATTTCTAGGTATAATACAAGACAGAAATCTTCTAACCCTTTTGCATTTAGTTATTTCTAATGCTCAGAAAAGATTTCAGTCTTGACTTAGATGGGTTTCTTGCACCCATGGGTGTGGGATTATGAATCATTGTTAAATCAAAAATGGACTACTTTTGTTTCATGTAGTATTTAGTAAATATGTAATACATAAAAAACGAAATAATAAATTAGCATTTGTGTATCATAAAAAAGCTGCTCTCTGTGATTAAGGGGCTTGGAAGGGAGGAGAGGGAGCAATAGTAGTACAGCTACTAAACTGATATTACTAATCATAATTTTTCTGTTCAATTTAGGAATCGATGCAGGTTTTTATTCTTGGGGCTCATTTTGTGAAAAAGAAAAGTTATTTTTGTGAAAATAACATTTTGTAATGGAAGTTGACTTTGTTATTTGAACAAGGAATTTAAAAACTAAATATATATATTTTTAAAAATTCCTTTGCTAAGTTTTTGAAAATTATGACATGTTTTTGTGTACAAATTAGATTTTAAAACAGTATTTATGAAAATGGCATAAAAGAATTTTGTGAAAGGGTCTATTTTATTAAAATTATTTTATGAAGAAGCCTTTTTTATTAAATAGATTTTTGTGGACCCCAAATTTTGCCTGGATCAACCCCTGTAATTTAATATTAAAGTAACTAGTTTTCTATTTTCATTTTACATATCAGACTTTTATTTAAACACACGAGGGTTTGTTATCTTACCAATTTTTAAATGCTCCACCACTCTCACTATTAAAGTGTGATGGTAAATTTTGGAAAGCTAAAAATTGTATTTTAACATAAGTTATTAATGCAACAACACCAAAAGTGAGAACCTTGTAATTGAATAAAAATACAATTTACTATAGGAAATGAGTGAGAATGCTCTCCTTTAATAAAATTAAACTTTTATTTGAAAAAAAAAACAAAAAAAAAACTACAAACTGCCTTGGAAAGTTAGGCTTTGAATATACAAGTTTATAATATGTATAAGTTATGAATGTTTTATTCAAATATTGGGAAAACATAAGTACTCCTGTTAAAATTTTTGTTGTGAATTATCTATATTCCTCTTTTAAATCTATTATGGATTTTCAATTGGTATATATGGTGATCCCCATTAAAGATTTTATTTAAAAAACCCATAATTTTATGATTTGTGCCCTCTTTTTTTCCCCCCTGAGTCCAAAAGAGAATGGGGGGTAATACTGAATAACTGTATGGAAATTTATATTAATTTCACTGAATGATCCTTTTTGTAATTTTACAGACAATGCTTTTTCTTTAATGAGGTATCCTAACGTATGTATTTTGTTATTTTATGGGCAATCGCTCCTTTTTTTCATGGGCAGAATTTGTATTATTTTATGGGCAATGTCCCTTTTCTCAGAGATATCTTGGTATTGTATTTTTACAGTCAATGCACCTTTTTTTACGGGCATCTTGGCATTATAGTTTTACGGGCAATGCCCCTTTTTTGACGAGCATCCTCGCATTATAGTTTTGCGGACAATGTCCTTTTTTTCACGGGCATCGTGGCATTGTAGTTTTACAGGCAATGCCCTTTTTTTCACGGGCAACTTGGCATTGTATTTTTACGGACAATACTACTTTTTTACGGGCTAGTTATGCATTTGATAAAATGTAAAATTACGGGTGATTTTTTGATTTACGGTCTAAATATTTTTTTACGGACACTGTCCGGAATCTCTGCTGCCGGCTTTTGTCCGTAATTTTACTTAGATTTTTTTTACAGTGTACACTGGTGAGCAAAATTTAAGGACGAGTCCTAAAATGCCAATTTCAAAGGAATTTTCAGGCAATAATTTTCAAGCGAATATTTAAAAGGAAGTAATATAATTCGAATAATTACTATCCCTGCCTAACAGCTAGTCCACATAACATCTCTTTCAGATCACAGATGGTCACAATAGTCACAATTACTACGGAGAAACAAGAAATAGGAAATTCCATACTTCTCTTTTATGAGTCTCAAATGACTAGTATATGTGACTCCACTGACAGGTCACGGCGACTGCTGTTTTGTATTGAGTCACTACACTGTAAAAAAAATTCTGCAAAGGTACTAAACATTTTCTAGGAAACTGGGATTCCAAGAACTTTTCATGTAACGATAACAGGAAAAATTCTTGTAACCGATTCTGAAACTTGAAATTTTGCTGTTACCTTTACAGGAAAAGTTCTTGGAATCCCAGTTTCCTAGAAAAAGTTTTGTACCTTTACAGAATTTTTTTTACAGTGCAGGTGATTTTACAATGTGGTTTTATTGAGACTCTCATGTGACTATCATTTGGCGACTCAATTTCAAAGTAGTGAATGTTGCATTATGATAAATCACCAAATATGCATTCATAATGCAACATTGAAATATGATAGTCATTGTGAATGTTGCATCATGATAAATCACCAAATAAAATTTATTAAAAATATAAAAAATATAAAATATATAAAAATATAAATTATAAAATTATGATAAATCACCAAATGTCACATTAAAGTCACATGGTGACATTCTGTCACAAAACGTTGTCAAATGGTGACGGAGACCCTACTATGAAGTAACGACTGTGAAAAGTCACCATGTAATTTTAATAGGATATTATTTGGTAACCCAAGGTTATCCAAAGGATCTTCGTTCTTTTTCAATATGTTGACGGTTCCCCAATAGGATTTCGGGAAAAAATATTCACGGAAGTATATGACTTCTCCTATAATGTTTACACGCCTGGAGTTTCAGAGTAATTCCTTACTTACTTTTTTTGTATATTTAACTAAACGTCTAAAATTGCAAGTGGTCGATCACCTCTCGCCATATAGATTATATGCACTATAGATTCTGATAAACTAGGTTGGAACTTCTCTTGCATTTATTTCCTTGTTCCATTCATCGCCAAAGAGTTGTCCTCAATCCACACGCAGGCACATTTTGGTCCATATTGACAGACACGTCACTCAAGATTTATTAATCACAGTTTACATCTTAGGGGGTAGGGGTGTGACTAGATCTTGAGATTTTGCCAAACAGGATTTTGCTTGGGTCAGAAAATTCCTTGAAAATCTAGAAATAGTGGCATTCGAAATCATCACCTATCTTTTACTTAGAAAGAGTATTAAAATAAACTGTTAAAATATTTTAAACCTTAACTTAAAAAAATCCAAAAACAATTTTTACTGCAAAATTTTAAAGGCATTTGTATGAAAAATTCAAATTACCCAAAATAAAATTCGAAACGCCCAGGATTTTTTGCAATAGTTTTTATACAGAATTTTATGAAGCGAGCAAAAGATTCGAATTTTCCAGAATTTCGAATTAAAGAAGTTCGAATTATCCAAACTCTATACTAAAATTTCTAACAGGGACGGCTGCTTCCTTTTCATATTCGGGGAACCGTTTTTTGCAGCAACTGAGAGTTATAAAGTTGGCGCGTGCATGTTTCAGCTCTGTTTTGTTGTCAGTACAAAAATCAAAACAGAGCAAAATATTGATGCAATGTTAATCGGTCTTCCTTTTTGGAACGAAAATTTTCATGAATCATTTTCGAATAACAATTGAAAATATATGTAGGATAATTGAAAATTACAAAAATATAAATTAAATATACATTTTCTCGCGTATAAGTAATTTTTTAACTACGAAATTTTGCATGTTTAAATATGTAATGGAAAGTAACAACAACAACAACAACAATAATAATAATAATAATAATAATAATAATAATAATAAATTTATAAAAAATACAAATATTTATGTCTATCCACCAGATTTTATTATTATTAATATTTAAAGTTATTTATAGTTATTTCAAACCCTAATCGACTATTTTTAACAAAGAAATAAATTTTCTTTCCAAAAAAAGTGTGCGGGCGGGATTCGAACTCGCATAGAAAAATCTCAACCCCCGTATGCCACTGACCATGCTACAGACACACCTCACCAACTGAGAATAATAAGGTTTTATCTGTGTTTTTGAAAAACTTTACTTATAGCTATAGAAAGGTTCTATTTGTATCTATGAAGGCATTTTTGTATGAGAATGATGTTACATATAACTTATATATAACATTACAATTATATTAGGACAATATTTTAATCCAGAAATGCCTTCATTGATACAAATATAACATTTCTAAATCGATAAGTCATTTTTTTTAAAAACACAAATAGAACTTTATTATTCTCAGGTGACGACTTGGTAGAAAGGGAATTTATCCTATTATAAACTGTAGTACTGTTTAGATTTGATCTGGATTTTCGAGCAGACGACAAACCAGAGCTCAAATAGGCATGCGCCAACTTTACAACTCTCAGTTGTTACAACAACCGTTCCCTTCATATTCGGGTGGGAAAACAAGTTTACAGGACTGGCGCAAACTAATTAAACAGATAAGCTGTACACTTACTTGTTGCTCCCACTCTGCACACTGTTTCACAGTCCTGCTGGTTCCAAAAGTTATTGTCGTTTCCTCCACAACCGCCATAGACAAAAGTTTCGCATTTACCTGCTGCTGAATTGTAATAGTAATTCTGGAAATAGGCCATACACATGCCACTGTCTGGCGGTTGAAAGCACCTAATTGGTAAAGATGTATCAACAGGTGCTTCTGAAGTTCCAACAGAGTCGCTTTCAATGTCTCTTCTGTGGCGTAACAGTTTAAAAGAATCTAAAAATAGAATATGGTAAATTATGCATTATATAAGTATCATACTTAGGTATCCTGGGATAATTCACGTGTCATTATTTTGTCTTATTTTATATGTATATATATATTTTCCAAATACCATTGGTCAAAAATCACACCATTACATTTCATGAATACACATTTGCTAAAATATTATTTCTTGTATACATAGTCAACAAGTATCAAATACTATATTTATTTGAAAGAAAAAAAAATTCTAAAATTAAGCCGTAAAAATAGGTAGAACTTTAATGTGACGTTATTACTTCAGGACACATTACTTATTTATTTTCATATAATCAATTACAGGACGCCCCGAAGTTTGAATTACAATAATTAATTAACCCTTAAACGGTAACGTGTTTTTCGGCACCTTTAAACGGTAATCATGAGTCACTCGTGCTTAGCGCTGTAAAAAGTGGTTTAAAGTGCTTTAAAAATTCTAAAAAAAATTATGATATTACATCAACTACCCTTGAACAAGAATCAGTCACAATATTGCTGATTTATTAATTTGTTTAAACATTATGTTTAAATAAACAAATAAAAATGTGAAAAATGCAAATTTTCTTTAAAAAATCATAACTTTGGATAGAATTGACATTTTTTGCTGTTTCAAACGGGAAATTGAAGATCAAGAATGGTACTTTCACAAAAAAAATAAAAATAGCCGGTATAAATAAAAAAAATGCTTAAGTTTTGAGAATAAAAATGACGTTTTTTTAACTTATAAATAGGTACAGTTTACAATGAAATAGAAATTTTATTAGTTTTTAATCAATTTTATTTATGAAAATGATGTTAATTATCAAACTTTATTTAATTAAACAAAAAATATAATAATGAAAAATTACAGCAACACTAATCGAAGGAAGCTAAGAAGGAGAGCAAACTACAATCACACTAAACAATTTCATAAACACGTGTTTGCATAAAAAGTAAGGTTCGGAAACCCAAGTGAGTGTAATGTATCGATTTTTTATTAAAAAAAAAACATCAATTCCTAACCAAACAAATTTTTTCTTACCTTACACTTTTCGTCAACGTAAATGGTAACCCTGGGTTACTCGTGCCTTTTCGAAATTTTGACTGGCTCTTGCGTCGGCTGTGAACGCACTAAAACATCGGCGTTTCGGGAGCTAATAGCCTACTAGTGTACTATTTTTTTCAGGGTAGTTAAGTCCCGCTCCCCACCCTCTCCTCTAAGCTAGCAAGGAAAGAAAATTTGACCGAGGCACTAGTGACCCATGGTTACCGCTTAAGAGTTAATTATAAAAATATATAAAGTTAAAATACAATAAGTAACATTATAATTTTGTAAAAGGTAAAATTTGAATGAAATACAGGGTCCTGATAAATCGAAGAGTGTGAAGAATAGGAGTAGAAATATCTCGGCAACTAACAATCCGATCGACTTCTTTCTTTATGCAAAAATTTGGGTTATTTTATTACCTTTTTCGTCCACTCCTTAAAAAAAAAAAAAAAAAAAAAAAAAAAAAAAAAAAAAAAAAAAAAATCGAAAATTTTTACATACCTATTATCAGAACGAATTTTTCGAGAGTCCGAAAAAATAGTTCCGGATAATCGAGGTTACTAATATTAAATAGGCTTCGTCCCATTCTTACATACTAAATAAGCACCAAATTTCAAGTCTCTATCTCAATTTGTTCGGGAGATAGAGCGTTTACAGACAGACAGCAAACACACAGACGAACGGATAACTGCAATTTTTTATCTTCTAAAAATGTGTTTTTCGGAATCTCCAGTGTCTAAAACGTGTAAATCCGTCAATTTTTTTTTTTTTTTCGATTTTCAAAACGACTGAAAGATTTACCCTATACTACGTATGATGGGTAATTAAAACATTTTTTTTAATTAGTTGTAGACAAACTTTATTTCGAGAACTAAAGCTTATCTTAAAGTTCATTTCGAAATTAGGGGGGAAAAAATCAATGTCTCCTTGACGACAGCAAACGAACATTTGTTAATTAACGTGCTTAGTACATGTTTGTACAGACACCGCATGCTCTTACCTAGTTAAATATAATTTTAACTGAAAGTTTTCAATAAATATCATTCATAAAATATAACAAGTTGGAAATTGCACGTGAACGTAGCAAATGAGGTGCGTTCGTACGATAACGAAGTTTTAAAAATATTCAGATCTTGCTGATATAGTAGAGCGTACTTCGGATACAGTATAGTAGTCGAAATCTTTGTGTTTCTGTAAATATGGAGAAAGTAATTTTTATTACACCTCAGAAACGTATATCTTATTCATAAAATGTGAGATAGTTGAATATAATTAAAACACGCCCCAAAGAATGTTTCCCCCTATAGCATTATGTAGTGGAATACTTTTGTGTGGCACTGTAATTTAATAATAAAAATTCTTTGCATCACAGATTGTACAGAAAGCATATTTTAGTATTTATTTCATAGATTCATGTCAATTCTATTATGTTCGAATGAGTGTAACATCATAAAAATGCATTTGAATCTTTTTTCCCAATGACCGTAATGTAATGGAATACTTTTGATTGTCCCTGTAAATGATCAGTGCGTCGGACTTTCATAACATTTGAAATGACTCGATAAAATTACGTAATAATTATATGTTTTAAATTTCAAACGATTAAAATGCATTTGAAACTTTTTCCCCATTGACCGTAATGTAAAAGAATCCTTTTGATTGTCCCTGTAATTGATTTATGCATCCAATTTTCATAACATTTGAAATGACTCGACAAAATTACGCAATAATTATATGTTTTAAATTTCAAACGATTAAAATGCATTTGAAACTTTTTTCCCCATTGACCGTAATGTAACGTAATCCTTTTGATTGTCCCTGTAATTGATCTATGCATCCGATTTTCATAACATTTGAAATGACTCGACAAAATTACGCAATAATTATATGTTTTAAATTTCAAACGATTAAAATGCATTTGAAACTTTTTTCCCCATTGACCGTAATGTAACGGAATCCTTTTGATTGTCCCTGTAACTGATCTATCCACCCGATTTTCATAAAATTTGAAATGACTCGACAAAATTATGTTATAATTATGTATTTTAAATTTCAAACGATTCGGTTGGGTAGTTTTTGCGTTGTTATATGCGGACGGACAGACAGACAGACAGACGGACAGACAGACAGACAGACGGACAGACAGACAGACGGACAGACAGACAGACGGACGGACTGAGCGACAACAATAGGTGCTACGTATTTACATAATTACGAACGCACCTAAAAAGAAATTATTTATTCGATAATGAGTAATTAAGCCATAGACAACAGTAAAAGCTTTTGTCTAAATGCGAAGTTTCAAATTGTTTAGAAAACGGTTGTAAATAATTTTACTGATAATAATTTAATTAATAAGTTAATTAATTATTATAATATCTTTAAAATGACTCTCATGCACATTTAGTTCCGATAATATTATATTTGACATTTCTTTTTAGGTGCGTTCGTAATTATGTAAATACGTAGCACCTATTGCTGTCACTCAGTCCGTCCGTCTGTCTGTCCGCATATAACAACGCAAAAACTATCCAACCGAATCGTTTGAAATTTAAAATATACAATTATTACATAATTTTGTCGAGTCATTTCAAATTTTATGAAAATCGATTGGATAGATCAATTACAGGGACAATCAAAAGGATTCCGTTACATTACGGTCAATGGGGAAAAAGTTTCAAAAGCATTTTAATCGTTTGAAATTTAAAACGTATAATTATTACATAATTTTGTCGAGTCATTTCAAATGTTATGAAAATCGGATGCATAGATCAGTTACAGGGACAATCAAAAGTATTCCGTTACATTACGATCAATGGGAAAAATGTTTCAAAAGCATTTTAATCGTTTGAAATTTAAAAAGTATAATTATTACATAATTTTGTCGAGTCATTTCAAATGTTATGAAAATCGGATGCATAGATCAATTACAGGGACAATCAAAAGTATTCCGTTACATTACGATCAATGGGAAAAAATGTTTCAAATGCATTTTAATGGTGTTACACTCATTTAACATAATATAATTGACATGAATCGATGATGTATGTACTAAAATATTCATTCTGTACAATCTGAGATGCAAAGAATATTTATTATTAAATTACAGGGGCACACAAATGTATTCCACTAAATAATATTATACGGGGAAACATTGTTTGGGGTGTGTTTTAATTATATTAACCTACTTCACATTTTATGAATAAGATATACGTTAATGAAGTATAATAAAAATTACTCCCTGCATATTTACAGGAACACAAAGATTTCGGCCACTATACTGTATCCAAAGTACGCTCTACTATACCAACAAGATCTGATATTTTAAAACTTATAGTACGAACGCACCTCATTTGCTACGCTTCACGCGCAATTTCCAACTTGTTTTCTTTTTCTTTTTAGTGTTTCGTTCATCTGACGAAACCCTATTCGTCTCTGTCCTCCGTCTGTCTGTCTGTCTGTCACATAGTCCGTACGCAAAAACTATATGTGCCAGAGAGTTCAAATTTTGTGTACTTACAGCTGAATACCTCTTGTCACACAGCAAAACATAAAATTTTGGAAAAGACTATTATTTTAATTTAAATATTATTCTTTAAATCCCACCAGTTCCTTTTGTTGTTGTTTTTTCTCTTTTAATTCTTGCCACGCAAGTTTAAATAGACATAAAAATTATTTCATTTTTTACCGGTTACTTTTAAAAGAGATGGTTTACTTCTGCGCCCAGAATTACAAATTTGGTGTTACAAACTACAAAAAAATATCTCAAAAATAAATTGAGATACAACTTTTAAACAAAAGGAATTTAAAAGTTCATTTTTTCCGTATACGAAGGTGTAAAAGTTGAAAATGTGCGATATTTAGAAGCTTAAAAATTTGCAGAAGCCTAAATTTCAAAATTGAAATTTCATTTCTTCTAACTGTTGCACGCAAATTTAAATGAATTTATTATGTATGCAACATAAATTAACGGATTAAATAGATCACATAAAAACGTGTTTATTTGTGTTTTTTTATTTCATCATATTAAATCATATTTATCATCCAATTTAACACTCGAAATGAAATATATTTATATTTATTAAATTATTATTCATTTAAATTAAGAGCCGCATCTGGTGACCAGTTAGGTCTCCCTTAAATTTGTGCTAAACTTTGCAATATTTTACTTTTATTTATAATTTTATTTACCTGCGTACCTTCACTAAATCTGCAGATTCTGATAGAGAAATCAACAAATCTATGCGATCAAGGCAACATTTTGGGGAAGATTCTGTTAATATTCTGTTCTGGTTGGCGCGATTGGCGAAGAAATCCCAAAATAGCGCCGAAAAACAGCTTTTTCATTTGTTTATTTAATGAAAAAATATATTTTGGATGAGATATTAAACGAAACCCTATATGCGATCTCCGATCACACTTACCCACTTGTTTTATTATTATTATTATTCATTAAAGTTTCAAAGACAAACCGTTGAACTGTTACATTCACTGAAAGCATTGAGTAAGTATGTCATCTATATATTTAAAACACCTGGCTGTTTTTTTAGTCATCAGCCCTGAGCTTTCTACTGGCCCGATTTTAATAATTATTTTTTTAAATGAAAGCTGTTCATGTGTAGATGTGCCCATTTTGGGTAATTTTTTAATTATTTCAATTTTTATATTTTATTTTTAATTTTAAAAGCTTTTTCGTGACATTTCTTCAAAACAGTGGCAACAGGTTAAACTTTTCTCTCTATAATAAAAATTTATTTTGCTTTATTGCTTTCCACCAATCAGGATCTCGATCTCATTGGTGAATGTGTCATCGCATTTCAAAGAAAAAAAAATAATGGTTTTCGTAAAATTCAATCCTAATAAAATGATTGTGCATAATTATTCACTAATCGCGGTACAATACACAGATTATTTGCTGAGTAATATTATTAAGTTTTACGTAAATAAAACAGTAGAAAATAAACTTTAATAAAATATGATATCTAACGAGCGAAATTTTTTCGATGGAGATAATGTCATCATTCAGAGACCAGATAAATTTGTTCTATGAATATAATATATATTGTTATAGCTGTGTCAATGATGATGTCATGTTCAGTGACTTTTATTCCTGCATTTAAATAAACAGAACGTCTTCTATTTATTTAAAGGTCCTTGGTATGCGCAAACGAAAATATTTGTATAAATTGCGCCATTTTCATTTTTAATTATAATAAATATTTTATGAAACTAAAAAATTTTTAAATAACTGCGAAAATCACACTTTTATTTCAGAAAAGATACGTATTTCTGAAGGTGTAAATGATGTCATATTAGAAAAAAAAGAATAAAACCTGTGATATGCCGGTATTACGATATTTCTATTTTACATAATACCAAAAATTAATTAAAATCATTTCGTTGCATTAAGTTATTATTTAAAATAAAAATAAATAAAACGTTTTCTACATATTAATAACAAACACAAAATTTTTATTCTTTTTAATAACAAAGATATCTTTTTTCTCTTCGTTGTCATGACAATAAAATTAATTTTGACAAGTTCATGGAGGCTACAAACGAATAAATAAATTGAATTTATTGCAAATGCTGTAAATGTGTTGTGGGTTGGTTACGCAGTTTAATACTCCCTGTTTCTATTATTACAGTTATCAAGCGATGTTTAAACAAAGAAAAAAAAACTATGCAGATATTTTTGAATTCGTTTTCTGAGGTATTATATTATGTTAACTTCCTGAATAATTTGACTTTTAAATACTGTTTAGGGCTCTAGAAACCACATTAAAAAGATTTGTAGCTGAAGTTAAGCACAACATAATACTTTATGAATTATTTGCCTTATTTTTTGTTATTTTCTGAACTTTGTGTATCTTTATCACGGAACGTTATGTTATCCCTATTTTAAGAGACGGCAATTGTTTATTTCGCTCAGTATCTTTTTGTGTGTATAAGACTGATGTATATCATATCTAATACATATTCTTTTCCGTCGAATTTCGACGGGTGCCGCTAGTATTTAACTAAATGCAATTTATATGCTGAGTTTTTTTATTTATTTGATTGTTATATTTATGTGTAAAAATTTGATGACATTTCTTTCTTTGTAGCTTTTGTAATATATAGTTATTTCAGGAAATATAATAATGCAAATACTTTTTTCTTCATTTACCCCTTGCAGTTATAAAAAAATAATAAATCAAGCATTTGATCCAGTTTTATTTTTTTATTTATTTTTCAAAATAAACTTATTTTGGCTTTTATTACGCCCGCGCAAGTTTTTTATTAAACTATTATTTCTCTAAATAAACGAAGTGCCGTTATACAAAATACACATCTAAGTTCGGAAAGAATCATAAAATGAAATAGTTAGTCTTTTTTAACATTTTGAACAACCTATTCACTCATAAAATAGTCAGAATGTGTCACCACAAAATTTTCTTCTATCTCATACATGCTAATACTTCCTGAGAAATGTAACACCTAACAACGCCATCGGATAGGTGTTTTAAAACAAAATCTAATCAGCAACAGTTTATGTTAAATTTTGATTGACATTTTAATTTCTGTTTTTGAGATAAAGCAATTTTGGAAATCGTAAAAAATCTGCATAACAGTGCGAAATGTTGGGAGATTTACGCCAAAAACTAATTAAAATCAAATAACCTCTTCGCTACCTAGGTCTACATATGTGGACCACTATTATTTTTCTCATAAAAGCTAAACTCTTTGATTTTTTTACATTTTTACTTCACTTAACAGCTGAATGTTTTTTTTTTTTTTTTTTTTTTTTTGCTTTAAAAGCAAACCAATAAATGGCAACATACAGTCGAGTCTCTCTATAACGAAACTCCATCCAACGAATTTCTCTATTTAACGAATTTTTTTATAGGAGCGGTTAATTTTTTTCCTGATTACATTAAAAATAATCTCCATACAGCGAAATATATATCTCCATTTAACGAATTTTTTTAAAATGTTCTATCATAAGTTCAAAAAACGCTTCAATTTTTTTTGTAGAATAATTTTTCTCGTTGATTTCTGGTTTATATTTCCTAGATACATTCCTCTACCTTATTCCTCATGTCCAAAAAAAGGCATCCAACCCCCCCACCCCCAAGAAAAACATATTTTTGCATGGTTACACTTGACTTTGTTTTAGCCAAGATAAACATACGTTCTTGGAATGGATTGAAGCATTTGCTTGCTTGTGGGGCGATTTGCAACTATCACAAAGCACCCTAAAAGATAAAACTATTCCATTATTGCCTTTAAAATAGTGTTTGTTTCTTGGTTTAGATAGTAAGGCAGGAATAAGGGGGAATTGCAGAAAAGGTCGTTTTTCAGCAGGTTTTCATCTGCCTAAATTAAATATCATTGCTTTTAGAGTTTAGAGAGGATGTTTGTTGTTTGTGGCAACTCAGAGCATTTTTTGTTGTGAGAGATCATTTAAATGAAGAATTGTTATTAAATATCATCTTTGCTGGTGTTATCTTCTACTGCATTTGCATAAAATCGCTTCTAGTTTAAACACAACTCTCTTTGATAAAGTAATAATTTTGAAAATAATCAATAAGACACTGAGAAAAAAGGGATTGGTGAAGATCTTTGAGATTCTGAAAAAAATTCCGTTAAATATTTCAAAAACTTAATTAAACACCTCAAAAACAATTCTGTTTCAAAATTTAAGCATTAAATGAAAATTTTTGCCGTTCTCTATTCAACGAATTTTTCGATATAACGAATTTTTTGTCTAAACGATGGCTTTCGTTATATAGAGACTCGACTGTATATACTAATTTAATCATATAATGAATGTAAATGTGGTTTTAGGTTCTCAAAATACTCCATGCCTTGTGATAAGCTCTCTCAGCATTTTCCCACAGAATAAAAATGACGTAGAGACCCAACCCATACAGATGTATTCGCTGACTTATATCTTTTATCCAAGTTAACCTGGGAACATTCTGAAATAATAGGAGAATGATATTGACTCTTATACAGGAAAGATGTCCCAATCGAGAGCTCTGTAAATTGATAGCCGAATACGTCGACTTGTGTCCGAAAAAGGCTCCGAATCCCCTTTAATTGTAAACTGTAAATACATAACTAGATCATAAAACCTAGAGCTAACAGTTACTTACTATAATCTTTTCATCTCTTTAATTACATGAATATTATTTTAATCTGAGTTTGCAAAATGTCTTTAAGGCAGTGTGGCCAAGAAACTGAGAATTTTTCATAATGATTTAATTTATATCCTTAAAATGTTTTGGGGATATGTATAGCATTCGCTAGTTTAAAGGCCTTAAATTTGTGACTTTGTAAATTTAGATTAGTTATAATTAAATTGATATTTTAAGGAGATTTGTAATTTTTATATCTGTATTTGTGAACCTAATCTCTTCTTCTTACTAGCCCTATAAAATATGAAATTCAGAAAAGTTCTTCTTTAAGTTATCTACGACGTCATTTTCTTTGTTTAAAATCAATGAAGTACAACCAATAAAACCAACTGTACATTTGAAGTATCTATATTATAAAGGCCAGACGTATCTGTGCGTAACGCATACGTCATTTTGCGCATGGCAACACTTTCAAATTTTAAATTAATTTTGGTATTGCAATTTTTGCTACTAAAAGTTTTTTAACTTCTTAATGTCACACATTTTCAATTTTTACACCATTGTGTACGAAAAAAAATGTGCTTTTAAATGAAATTTGTTTGAAAGCTGTATTTTAATTTGTTTTTGAAATATTAATTTTTTTGTAGCTTTTAATACCTCTTTTCTAATCGTGGCAACAGGTGTACTCCATTTCTATTTAAAGCAAACAAAAAAAGGGAAAAAATTGAGTGCTGTATCTTTATGTTGCCATTTTTTCATTAAGAGGGAAAAAGTAGAAAATTAAATATCTTCTGTTATAAAACCCGGTAAATTTTTACTTCATTTACAAAATTTCATTTAGACGTAAAAGAATATCAACAGTTAATATCTATTTCAGCATATAGTGTTGAAACTTCAAGTTTTGAATCAAAATTATCAAATTAAAATGCCATTTTTTTTAAACGTGAATATAACGTAAAGTTTACCTTAAAAATACAAACAAATTGTTAGCGTAAGAAAAATACCATACCCTTTATTTATTTTTTATTTATTTGTTTTAACAAATCTTAACGTTTTTCCAGAAAAAAAAAAAGAGTCAAATAAAAATTTTGTTAAATTCAAATCCAGTCAAATTTGTTTTGAAAAATACAAAAATTCATGCACTACTCCTTCAGTGTTTAAATTATCACATTTTGATGTAACATTGCTTTTCTAATTTCTGTCCTTTATTATAAATGCTAATTAAGTTTTTTCATTCTATGAAAACGGAAGATAGCTTTCGAAACATTAGAACATATAGTTAACAGAATCTGAATGTGGTCTATGGCGATAGTTAATTGTATTGTAGTTAATATAATAAACTAGTGGTCAATTTCATAGGATTTTAATCCATTAGAAAAAGTTTGGAGCTGTTAGGTTAAGCAATCTGCAGCTATATATACATATATATAAATAATATTGAAATTTGAAAAAAAAAACTAACTTTCAATTCAGCATCATGAAAGCTTTTACCGGATATCCCACATGATATACAACAACAACAAGAACAACAACAAGAACAACAACAACAACAACAACAACAACAACAACAACAACAATAATAATAATAATAATAATAATAATAATAATAATAATAATAATAATAATTTCTTATTCCGGTTTTTCCATGTCTGATAATTTGCGTCTACCTATTTCGTAACTATTTTACTTTGTTCTTTATAAACCACGAGATTTCGATTTCCTATTCAAATAAAATTTCTGTGAAATGGTCAGAATTTCGTAAAATAAAACTAGTTGGATGTGCCAATCCCAAAACTTTCTTCTATTTCAAAGTACATTTTAATATTTAAAAAAAATAGTTACTCATGTTAATTCTTTAATAATTTTAATTCAGTACTATACCAACTTTTATTTCCATCTTAAATTTCTGCTTCAGTCAATTAATCAGAATAAAAACGAGTTTCTGTCTCTGCACGAGCCGATGGACAATAGAATGATAGTCAGATTTTTTTTTTATTATTTAGGGAGGACTACTTGCCTTACCATAAAATAATCATATACAAAAATTTTAGTTCAGTTTTAAGCATAACTTCATGCACTTTTAGGTGGTGCAATATTGAAAATGGCACAAAAATCGCTATTGCAGAGCCCCCTTTCGGTGGATTTTTTTTAATTCAGGGAAGACCAACTAGCCATAGCCATACACTTACACAAAAAATTTGGTTCAATTCGATGCATAACTTCATACACTTTTGGTCGGTACAATATTGAAAATGGAACCAAAATCGCGATTGCAGTGCGCCGTTCCGGCGGATTTTTTTCAAATTCAGAGAAGACCAACTAGCCACAGCTATACACTTACACAAAAAAATTGGTTCAATTCGATTCATAACATTATACACTTTTGGTCGGTAAAATATTGAAAATGGAACAAAAATCGCGATTGCAGCGCCCCCTTCCGGCGGATTTTTTTCAAATTCAGGAGGGACCAACTTAGCCATTGCCATACACTTGCACAAAAAATTTGGTTCAATTCGACGCATAACTTCATACACTTTTGATTAGTACAATATTGAAAAGCACAAAAATCGCAATTGCAGTGCCCTCTTCTGGCAGAATATTTCAAAATTGAAGGAGGATCTGTTTGTCACAGCCAAAAACATTCACAAAAATTTTGGTTCAATTCTATGCATATCTTCATACACTTTTTGAGGGTAGAATGGCGACATACACACAGAGAGAGAGAGAGAGACATTTTCTAAAAGCATGGTTTTTTTTTTAAATCTCTGACCCCTAAAACGTGTAAATCCGTCGAAAACCGGAAGTCGAAAAAAATTTTCGATTACAATACTTTCTTCTATTGAAGATAGAAGAAAGTAATAAAAGACATATATGCGAACATCCATTACCCAAAACAAAATGTTTAAATTTTTCTCATTGAGTCAATAAAAGTCTGCAAAAACATCATTTTTATGATGACCAAAACGTGGCTTACGTAGTAACAAAGTCTCATATTACATACGCTATGAATTAAACATTAATATTCCTGTACCAATCAAACCGAAAATAAAGTATAATATAATAACCAGAAATAACCACAACAAGTTCCATTCTCGACCGAAAACAACAACCATTTTCCAAATAAAAATCCTCACATGTTGTGCAATTATTGGATCTCTTTGTAAATGGGAAAATATTCCCTATAAGTGTTTGGCACGTAATATTCCGTTCACTAAGCAGCAGATTTCATTACAATATAAGCAATATTTAAGATGATGCCATTCTCTAGACTTAATGAATTTTCAATACATTTTAAAATAATTAATACTTTTAAAGATTACATTCATATTTGTAATTCAGTTTTTTTTTTATAATGTTGAAAAAATAATACTTTTTGAGTATTTCAAGTAAAACGCAGAAAAAACATTACAATTTTACCCATTTGCAAAACGCTGAGAGTGTTTACTAAACTGTGCTTAAACAATTGTTCATTCATTGCCGGATCATATTTTTACTGTTATTCAAAATCTTTATACGAAGTGATAAAAAAGGATTTATTATTATGAAACAAAAAAGTTCGTGTAAAATGTAAAAAGAAATCACGTATTACATTATGATATTTTTTGTAAATTGAAACAACAGCATTTTCTCATTTTTTAAAATAAAGTGCATGATTTATAGCAAAGTTTCGGTTGGATTGTCAAATAACTGGTTATCTATCATTAGGAAACACAGTGTATCAAAATATCAGTTCCACAGCATCCAAATTTAACTTTGTTTGCATATATTAAACTAAAATTTTTACTTTACCTGAAGTAAATCTTGAAAATTCCCTACTGATTTATAAATTTAATTTCTAGACTTTTCATTTTCTATTGCTCTTTATCCTTCTGGAGGTGAGTAATCGACTTCTTAACAACATTGTTAAAGTTCGATCCAATATTGAATTCCAGATCGATTGTTAGTTTGATATAAAATCGATCTGTCTGTATCTAAATTGCACTGTATCAGTCGAAATATATATTATTCGACCTATAATTATTTACTGTATTTGCAACTGGAATATGCAATTACAATTACTTTTATTATTATTATTATTATTATTATTATTATTATTATTATTATTATTATTATTATTATTATTATTATTATTATCATCATCATCATCATCACAATCATTATTTTTATACATTTACAGTTATAATAATTATAGCAATCATAACTTTCCAGATGAGACTTTCTTATATAATATTACGTCTTTAATGCCTCTTGAACTTTTTATGAATCAGAACTTTTCTGACTATTTATATAAGACTATTCTCAACTGCTCTGCTCAACAAGCGTAAAACGTTTTGACACATTTACAAATTTATTTTTTTAACGGAAAGACATAAAAATGGAAACCCTGTCTATGGAAGACATTTTGAATCGATCTGTATTTTCGATTTTTTGTTCAATAAATTACCTATCGATCGCTGAAATAAAAATTGGTTCAGTTGAAGCTCTCAAAATAATTTTGTTTCGAAAATAGTAAAGATATCACTTAGACTTACAGAAAACTGAAGCCCTCCCAGCAGATGTAAAAATAAATTTCTCCAAAAAGAAAAATTCCTGTACATTTTGACAAAATTTTAACGCCTTGAGGAATCGATGAAGATGACTAAAATGATATTTATTTTTTCTTGATATTTAGTTAATGGATAGATAATTAGAAGCTTCTCAATTTCCTATTGCTCTTTATCCTTCTGCAAGTGAGTAATCGACTTCTTAACGACTCTGCTAAAGTTCGATCTAATACTCAATTCCAGGTCTGTTCTTAGCTTAAGATAAAATCGATCTGTCTGTATCTAAATTACACTGCACTACTCAAAATACAGTCGGCTCTCGTTAATTCGAACTCGTCGGGACCACAAGAAATGTTTGAATTATCCGAAGTTCGAATTATGGAAAATATGAAATGAAAACATGCTTAATATGGTGCTATTACAAAGGACCTAAAGTTAGTGTTTTTCAAATTTATTTCGTCTGTTATCATTTGAATATGACTTAATATTAAATTAGAGTGTATAAATACATAAACCATTTAAAATATTAGAAACAAGCACAATAAAAGAAAAATTTAAAGCGTCACTGATGGACAGACGGAACACTAAGAAAGTGAATATCAAATGCATTGTATTTTATGTATACTCGTTCGGAACAATTTTCACAAAAATCAAAGAAAGAAAGTTATTCAAATGATCTGAAATCCGGGAGAAAATAAAAAAAATGAAAAATAGGAATTCTCGTTAGTTTGAATTAAACGAAGTCAACAGAAAATGAGTTCAAATTAATGAATAATTTTAACGTTATTCTGCCATTGAAAATTTCGGGACTTCCTGCTTAGTTCGAATAGCGAAGATTCGAATTATCCGATTTCGAATTAACGAGAGTCGACTGTATATAACATTCAACCTATAATTATTTACTGTATTTGCAACTGAAATATGTCATTGCAATTACTTTTATTATTATTATTATTATTATTATTATTATTATTATTATTATTATTATTATTATTATCATCATCATTATTATTATACATTTACAGTTACAATGATTATAGCAATCATAACTTTCAAAATGAGTCTTTTTCAAATAATATTACGTCTTGAATGCCCATTAAACATCTTATGAATAAGAAAATTTCGGATCATTTATTTAAGGCTGTACTCAACTGCTCTGCTTAACACGCGTTAAACGTTTTAACGCATTTAGAAATTTATTTTTTAATCGAAAGATATAAAAATGGAAATCATGATTATGGAAGCGATTTTGAGTTGAAATATATTTTCCTTTTTTTTCAATCAATTAATTACTTATTGAGGTATAAGCGATTTTGATCAGACAGTTTTTTTGCATTTTCAATAATTGTCAATTTTTATGTAATTTGTAATAAATAATACTATTATTTATATAAAAAAAAACTCATAAAAATTAATTTAATAAATTATTTATAAAATTACATTTAAATTACTATAACTTTACGGTTTACTTGCAGAAAACATAATTTGATTTCGAATTATCATTTTTAGTCATTCATTTCTTCCCCTTCTCTCGCTCAGCACCCATGGGCCGGAAAAAAAGTATATGTGTTATTTTATTCAAACTTTTTTCAGCCCACCCAATATTTTTCAAAGGTCGGCGCTACTGTGAGCATTTGTTTCTTGTTAATATTTCATAACGAAATTAAATTTTCATCAATAAATAAATAAAATAATAATGTTATATTTAAAAAAACACACAAATTTATAAACTTCTCACTTCGAACTACTTGCTTGAATCAGTGAAAATACCAGAATTAATAAGGTGAATAAATAAGGGAAATTTTATGCTATTTCTTCGGCTATTAATTTTGGGCATGCGAAATACATAAGTATAGTGTTAAATAAATTGTAAAACTTTAGTGGAGTACTTTATTTGTCATATCAAAGTGCTTTTTGTTGTTGTTATTGGGCAATCTCAAAATATGAATATAATGTAAAAAAAATGCATTAGTTTTCAATAAAAGAAAAATATTTTTCATCTATATTCTGTAAACCGGCAATTCCAGATTAAATCTTTTAGTTATTATAAAGTTATTCCTGATTTCAAATTTTAAATTATTAAATTCTCAATGATGCATTTCTATCCTTTGTTGCATAAATTGTATTTAATTTACTATTTGGCCGAATTGCAATATTAAAAATTTTCCGATAATTGAAGGTTTTGCTGCAAAAAGGAGGTATCTCCATTTTTGCGCTTATGGGAAAGTTTAAAAAAAAACTTTTATTATTTAAATTTTAAAGTTTTATCATATTTTTTTCTACTCATACATTACACCATACATTTATAAACGGTTGCCATCAATAATATCCAAAGATACCTGTTCTAATTTTTTTTTTTTTTTTTCAGGAAACACTTTAACTTATAAATTTGATTATAGGGGTATCAATTTCTTTCTTTCTTTCTTTTTTATTCGGCAGTCAACTTTTTCAAGATTGAATCTTCTAATTATCATTATATTATTCTTAATTTGAACTTTTAAACATTCACAATGACGCAATTCTATTTGTATTCGCATAGGGTGCATTTAATTTACTGTTTTGCCGGAAATGCAACATTAAAAATTTTCTACTGATTCATAAATTTAATTGTCGAGTTTTCAATTGCTTTTTTTTTTTTTTTTTTTTTTTTTTTTTTTTTTTTTTTATTTCGGTGTGGGACTAATCAACTTCACTATTCCAGGTTGGATCGTCTATAGTTATTATTGCGTAATTCTTAATTTTATATTTTTAAATTCACAATGATGCAACTTAATTACATACATTTTATGTAATTTATGATTTTGCCAAACGAGTAATATTAAAAATTCTACTCTGAATTATAAATTTAATTTATGGGTTTTTAATTTTTTTTTCTTCTTTTTTCTTCGGTATATAAAGAATCAACTTATTTACGATTCCCGGTCTGATGTCTTAGTTATCATTATGTTATTCTTAATATAAAATTTGAAATTATTTAACTCACAGTGATACAATTTTGCTTTTCGGTTGCATAAATTGTATTTAATCCTTTCTGATTTTCTGTAGTTTAGTATACAAATTTTTTCATCGAGTATTATTTTGTCTTTTGATTATTATTTTGTTACTTTATACATACAGAAATGATAGTATATGGCTATATCTTTCTTATTATGACTTCATTTATGTTTTTGCATTTAATAATAACAATAATAATAGAAATTTACTTAACTCTCTTTTCCTTTATTTTATTCATACATGTTACTCTTTAATTTAAAAAAAGCTTATTTTCTCGAACAAATCGTGTGTAATAAAATGCAAAAAAAAAAAAAAAAAAAAAAAAAAAAAAAAAAATAGAAAGTTGTAATATTTTTTAAACCCTGTTGTGATACGATATTTTCCAAACGTCTTTAAAAACTCTTCCTTAGCCTATTATCATATGAATTTAAATTGAATAGTACAGAAAACAAGTACATTCGTTCATTTTAGACAATGACATAATCTTTAAACGGCAGCAAGTCTATTTGGATCGATGCAATTACCGTTATTAAAGTAAAAATAACTTTGTTTTAAAAACGGAAAAAAAATTCGGACCCGAAAGGATTAATTTACTACTCTGTTGAAATAGTAATATAAAAAATTCTCCGATGATTCATGGGTTTAATTATGGAGTTTTTAATTTCTTTTTTTCTCTGTCTTTTTTATTCTTCCACAGGTGAGTAATCAACTTCTTAACGACCCTGCTAAGATTCCATTCACAACGGAATTGAATGGCTATTCTTGGAGAGCGTTTAGCGATAAAATCGATCCGTCCGTACGTGAATCACATTACATCACTCGAAATATGCAATGCAGGGAAAACGCCATTGACCGCCGCCGGCGCTCGGAAATGATCATCGGTGACGCAACACTTCTGATTGGTGCTTAAGAAGCATGATGTGACGTCAAAGGATGACGTGGCAGTTTCGCCAAAGTTAGTTCGACGGCAAATTTATCAGGGCATAAAGCTCATTTAGGGTCATTTAAACAATTTATTTACCCATAAAAAACCAGAGGCATTTTATTAACTGTCCTAGCACTCAAATTATTGATTTAATAAATTACATATAGCCTTAAAATGATGCGCAAAAAATGTAATGTGCATAAAAAAGATTTATTTTTCTTTCGAAATTCGGGAAAATCCAAGTTAATGTATCCGAAAACGTAATTTTCGACTAAAATATCAATTTAATAATATTACCATCATACGTAGTATAGGGTAAGTCTTGCAATCGTTTTGAAAATCGAAAAAAAAAATTTGACGGATTTACACGTTTTAGATAGTGGAGATTCCGAAAAACATATTTTTAGAAAAAAAAATTTTGCCGTCTGTCTGTCTGTCAGTCTGTCTGTAAACGCTCTATCTCCCGAACAAATTGAGATAGAGACTTGAAATTTTGTATGTAGTTAGAATGTAAGAATGGGACGAACCCTATTTAATATCAGCAACCTCGATTATCCGGAACTATTTTTTTCGGACTCTCGAAAAATTCGTTCTGATGAAAGGTATATAAAAATTTTCGAATTTTTTTTGTTCTAAGGAATGGACGTAAAAGGCAATAAAATAACACACATTTTGCATATAGAATGAAGTCGATCGGATTATTAGTTGCCGAGATATTTGTAATCTTGTTTTCCACATTCTTCGATTTTTCATGACCCTGTATTTCATTCAAATTTCAATTCAGAAGTATATTTTAATTGGAAATGAGACGCTTAATCCGACGTAATTAATTGTTAGTTAATAGAATTATTATTTTTGGAGTTATAAGGATGTTTCTTTTACGCAGTTCCGTACTACTTGAGTAATTTGGCGTTTTATATAATTTGTCGAAATTGGTACATCAGCAATTTTTTAATATAGCATTACTATGTATATTAACAATATTTAAATTTTGTTTATGAATTGCAATGCATTGTATAAATAGTTTCACATGTTTTATTTTCATATACATATCCATGATGGGTAAGTATTACGGTGGCCCCCAAAGACTAGTTTCATTTTTGCAATAATATTGAAATTGAATCTTTTATCTGTAAAAATCTGCTTAAATTTTGTCTGCATCTAAAATAGAACCCCAGCCATTTAAAATTACATCTGTAATAGTTTTTGAATTGTATTTAGAGTTATTTTTAGCTTTTTCTCAAAATGAGGTTTTTCAGATTTTTACTTTACGCAAAACATTGTAAAAACAAAAAATTATGCTTGAAATGCCAACGAAATTTTTTGTACTTCTTTTACAAATGTATTTTGAGGGAATAGACTGCACTCATGATAATATATTAAATAATTTTTTATTTATACTGGTATAAAAGGCAAACTTGAGACAAATTTTGCAAATTTTTCATTACATTGGTATTTTAATTGCCATATCATCTGAGGTAGAGAAGCGATTAAGGTATGTAGTCTAATTCCTATAGAGAAAGTTATTCTGCTTATTATGCAATTTACTTGTCAATACATTGTTTTATTTTTGAGTTATCGCATTTTGCATAAATGTAAATTTTTCACACAATTTTGACTATTTTTCCCTTAAAAAATTAATTCTAAATAATAGCTATTTTTTTTTTTTTTTTTTTTTTTTTTTTTTTTTTTTTTTTAACAACGTTTTAAAGTAAATGTCATTCTAAAAATGGATAACAAGAGAAAAATTCAAAAATTTCAAAAAATCACTTCCGAAACATTTTGAAAATTTCTTTTTAGGACTCCTGTATACATATTTATGGGATGATTTTACTGTATTTTATACAGAAAAAACACAATAGCAACATTAATGATTACTTAGATTCTCAGACTTCCAACATTCAAGTAAAAATTTATTAAAAAATTAATATGGTTTAAAATAAAAGAAAAAAAAAAGAAAGTTAAAAATATAATGATTTATGAAGCTGTATAATAACAAGTAGATTTATGAAAATATTTCTATATCATTTATTAAAGCTTTTCTCAAACCCAAAGGAGATACTTTCTGATACATTTCTGAATTCATTTCTTTTCGGAAAATCCAAAGATTAGCAGGTGTTTTTATTAAGAAATTATGCAATCGAATGGCTTTATCCATTTTTTGATAGAAACAATTTAAGAAAATGCTGTCAAAGTTAGCGTTTTGAATCGAATTTCCGGATGCGACAGCATGAGAAGGTAGAAAAATCTGCAGCCATTTGATAAGAATCTCTTATATCTCAACAAGGTTATACAAGTATCTTATTTACCAAAAATGAAAAACGTTATTCTATTCCAAATCCCTTCAATAGTCAGGCTTGTCAATTTTATACTTTTACAGTTAAAAATTAGTTGGAAAATGTGTCAAACTTTTCCGTAGTTGAGAAGGGAATTTAAGAAACTACAAAGAATATTTATCCAAAGCTTACGTTAACATAAGTTCTTTATCGCTGTTAATAATTTTACAAATCAAGTTGTCTGCCCTACACATTTTGACAACAACTAAGTTTAATTCCGGCCGGGCTTGAGTATATGTAGAAAAACAATGCAAGCCTGGTCACGGCCTGACATGGGTCTGCTAAAAAATATGAAGCACGGGTTAGACACAATTTAGCTGTCCGATGCCGATCTCTACACTGTATATTTCTGCATTGATGTTGTCAAACTTGTATCGGCTCAAGATGTACGTTTATAATTATTCTCGTTAAAGCCACATTTATTAAAAATAGCTCATATTTATAGTTTTTGTCAAAATCTTTATAACAGGCTGGCTAAAATGTTTTATCGGACCGGCCCAGGCCGAGGCCGTATGGTTCATTTAATATTTTTCCGACCCATCAAGTTGAAAAAATTATTCCAATTCTTCCGGCCCAATCCGTCATAAAATTCTCAACCATTCCGCCGGCCCCGGAATCATCTGTATTTTAAATTTGATTTCATTTTGACCAATAGAACAGATCCTAGAGTCATCTGAAATGAAAAGCTTATTTTTTGCTGTCTCCGCACGGTAGCGTGAGTGTGTCAATTGTTTTTCGAATATTGGATGGATCGTATCCCGCTGCACGAAAAATCTTACGGCGAATTTTGCATTTTTATTGACCAGTTTCACTTTTATAATGTTATTTGTTATTTGTAAAACGAATTAAATGCCTGTGTACATTACAGTGCTCCTTATCGGCGAATATCTGAATTTTAATTTTTTGTATTTTTCTAAATAAATGTCAAGGATCAAACTTTAAATAAATTCAAATGTCATCATTTGAATTATTTGAAGTTCAAATTTGAACTTATTTTGACCAATAGAACGCATTTTAGAGCCTTCTGAAGTAGGCAAATCATTTCTTGCTAATCCTATACATTCATTAATTAGTCTTTGCGAAATTCATACTCCTACCAAATCGGAAGCTAAAAGTGTTTGTACAGCCATCTTAATCTACCATTGCATTGCTCCTTAAATCCTGTGCCCTTTTGAACAGTAGTTTTATTTATTTTCCACATTTGATACTGTCGAAGTGAAAAAACTTCTTTAAGATCCATAAAATAAATTAATTTGCGCAAGGCTTTTCGAAAGAACTGAGTCTTTCTTCGTCAGGTGCAAAGAAAACGTGCGTCTACTATGAATGTAGCGGCACGACTGAAATGAAAAGGTGGGAAAGGGAGCTTGCCTGCTCTCTTTTGGACAAAACTATAATGTTTTTGCCAGGAACACTAAATTCCAATGTTTTGGCCATGCTTATTCACGATAAAGACATATTTTAACAATAGTTTTTGAAAAACAATTACTGTTAGATGCATTTGATATTCGCTTTTGTAAGTAATCGTTTATTTTTACGCATTTTACAAAAATTTACTGTCATGATTAGATTTTTTTTTTTTTTTACTTAGAGCTTTTACTCCCATTAAAATATGGTAAAACAGTAAATAGGACATTTTAAGAATGAAATGTTTAGTTTATGTGATAACATTGATGGGACGTATTCTAATATCTTACCTGCAAACTCTGTTTCAATAACTACCATAGATGTTATTAACAGAACAAAACTTAGGCTCTTCATTTTCTAGAAATAAAAAAAAAAGAAAACTGAGTCAGAGATTAAGAAAGAAAGACAAAAAAATTATAATGAAAGATTTTCATTATTAATACATTTTACAATTATATTGGCACGCACACTATATTGCAAAATCAACAGATACTTAAGGGTCCTGCCCCTGCCCGCGGAGAAACTCACGAGCTAATGCTATTCCTAAGGGGAGGCATTTTTCTAATAACTCTTTCGCATTTTGACATTTTTAATTTTTTTTTTTTTTTTTTTTTTTTTTTTCTTTTACATTGGATAGCTGAAGTCCCTCTCAAGATCGCTCCTTGATTGCTTTTTTTATTTTGGTCGCAAATATTTTTTATAAAGTTACTTTCGCTTTCTGAACCGGTTCTAAAAGTGAAAGTAACTTTATAAAAAATAATTAAAACCAATATCGAAAAAGTATCTTGATAGGGACCTCAGCTATCTTAAGCAAAAAAAAAAAAAAACTTAAAAATGTCGAAATGCGAAAGAATTGTTTTAAAAAAAATGACTCACTATAGGAATAGCATTAGCTCGTGAGTGTATTCACGGGCAAGGACAGGACCCTTAAGATTTTACATATTTTGTCGAAAATCTACAGAAATACTTCCCGAATCTTCTGGAATTTTGGGAATACAGTATAACCATGAAAATCCGCCATCACTGGCACCGAGATTAAGCCGTATTTTTGAAATTTCCCTATTTCTGAAAGGATATCATAATTACTTCAGATGCCTTTTATCACAATTTAATTCATAATCAAGTAATACATGTATGAGAAAGAGAGAAAATTAAGTATTTAATAAAAGTTTATTTTATTTGATATTTTCTGTGTTACAAGAAGAAAAAAAATCCAATAAACAGTGAAGTATTTTTTAACGTGTGATGTGCATGTGCAATTGCAGAAACATGGATGTCTTTTTTATTTGCTTAGCCCTTTATCTACGACATTATTTATTAAAAATAGGCTTCAATAAGTATCTTCTTTAATATCTGACGATACATTAAATTTTTAAATTATGAATATGTGAAATTTAGAGTTGTTTTTCATTAAAACTGTTTAAATATATCAGTATTATAACTTTTTTTTTTTTTTTTTTTTGTAAAATATTTACAAAAATAATTAGATTAATTAATAGTGTTTTTTAAGGGTGTTGCAGATGTTTTCTACCAAAATAAGATTTGGCAGACCGTTTGCGTTTTAGTAAACGAATTGAGTTTTAACTAATTTTGGAATTTCAACCATCAACACAATGAACTGATGGTTTGTGCAGTCGCTTCGTGTTCTATAAGTCAACTAGTTACTAGATGGTTATTCGAGCTATTTCGGCAAATTATAAAAATCGCCAAACAAATAGCCAAATTTTCCATATTGACATAATTTTTATTTTAAATAATGAGAAAACAAATAAATTAGTAAAATATTAATGAAAATACAAATAAAACGTCGAATTAAAAATCACTTGATGACTTTTAAAGCATTGTATCATGTTTAATGTCATTTAAAGTGGTCAAATGAGACACAAAAAATTTTACATTTCTACAAAATTTATTGTATTAAGAATTTCTTTGGCTTTTTTCTGCTTAAAATGACGTTTAAATAATTTTTATCTTAATTGGAACAGGAAATATTACTTTTTTTCGTTTTGGTTCGTTTTCAAAATCTAGCTTTCAAGCAATAGTTTTCATTTAATAACTTCATGCGAAAATGCGTTTTTCTTCAAGATGGATTTTTTCACCACGTCTCCTGTTTAAAGTGTTATAAGTCAAGAACCGTTAGAGATAAATAGATAAAACTTGGAAGATGTCTTTTTCAATTGTTTTACTTTAATTTTGAAAAGCAGTTTCAGCTTGTAGTTTCAGCAGTTGCAGTTTCAGCAAGTTTGAAAAAAATATTTAGTTTTGAAAGTTTTTTTTTTAAGTTATTTCATTTATTTTTAAATTTTTACTTTAAATATCTTTAATTTTTATGTAAATTAATATTTTTAAAAGGGATCAATCAGGATTAAAGTTTATGTATTTTTGTTTATTTAAATGAAAAAAAGTGAAATTCTGCTAATAATTTTTTGAGTTATAAGGATTTTTAATTACCCCACTTTTTTAATAAATTTTAAAATTCAAAATATTTTTAAAAAAATTATGAAAAGTTTTATTATGGATATTGTTTAAAAATGAATTGTTAACCATCACAAAAAAATTCGAAGTTTTAATTCGATAAATAAAAATTAATTTTAAATGTGTCCCGGACACGCTTAATGTGACATTCACAATCATTCATTATTGGCATTCAATCTTATAGTTTGGCGATAATTTTTTGGACGGAATAATAAAGTAGAATCGTCAACTCTACAGAGAAATCATATAAAAAGATTAGTGGAATATAGTGAAATAGAAAGATGTCGATGATAAAAAGGGCTGAAACTTAGTTGAAGTCTGAAAGTAGCTGAATGGTGAAAGATTTTCGACAGATTATCATTTTTTTTTTCTTAATTTTCTTTTAGTTCTTTTTGGTTTTGTTTAGTTCCTCTTGAAAATCATACGTAGTATAGGGTAAGCCTTGGAATCATTTTGAAGATTGAAAAAAGAATTTTGACGAATTTACACGTTTCAGATACTAAAGATTCCGAAAAAATATATTTTTCGGTAGAAAAAAATGCCGTCTGTGTCTATTTGTCTGTGTGTCTGTAAACGCTCTATCTCCCGAAAAAATTGAGACAGAGACTTGAAATTTTCTATGTACTTAGTATGTAAGAATGGGACGAAGAATATTTGATATCAGTAACCTCAATTATCCGGAACTATTTTTTTCGCACTCTCGAAAAAATCGTTCTGATGAAAAGTATATACAAATTCTCTTATTTTTTCCATTTTATGGATAGAACTTAAAAGCTATAAAATAACACATATTTTGAGTAATGAATGAAGTCAATCGGATTATTAGTTGCCGAGATATTTGTAATCTTGTTTTCCACATTCTTTGGTTTTTCACAACCCTGTATTTCATTCAAATTTCAAGTAAAAGATATGTTTTTATTGAAAATGAGACGCTCAATCCGACGCTGTAAACTGTTAGATAATATGATTATTATTTTTATAGTTATAGACATGTTTCTTTTACGCAATTCGGTTGTACTTGAGTAGTTTGGGCTTTTTTTATAATTTGTCGAAATAGGTTCATCAGCAATACATTAATAGAGCATTACTATGTATATTAAAAATATACAAATATACGTTTAAATTTTGTTTTGAAATTGCAACGCATTTTATACATACTTTACACGTTTTATTTTCATATATTACATTATTCATATCCATGATGGGTAAGTATTACGGTGGCCCCCAACGACTAGTTTTATACTCGTTGTTTTACAAAGTTATTTCAGAATCACAAGATAAAAAGCTTTTGATATAGTTCGCTCGTTCGCCATTAAAAATCATGTGTTGCACAGTACCTATGTACCGTAAAGTACCGAAAGTAAGCCCCTCTGAATATATCCCCCCCTCCCCCCCCCCTCAAATATATAAATTTTTACTTTTTTGAAAAAGTGCCATTTATAAGCCCTTCCCTTCAAATTTTATTTTATGTTTCTTTCAACTGTTCTGTTTTTAGAAATTCCTTTAGATTTATTTTCCATATACCGTGAAACCTCTGAATAAGGGACATCCATAGGACCTAATTTTTTGTCCATTAAATAGAGGTGTACTTTATTCGGAGTTTTTATATTTTTTTTATTATTATTAATCCTTCAAAAGGACATAAAAATAATAAAATATTAAAGTTGAAGTTTAAATGCACCCGTATGTTATAAATTAGATTAATCAGGCACAAAATGGAGAAAGAATTAAGGCCCCACACTAGGCACAAAAAAAAGACCCGGATGATAATGTAAAGTCTATGGGGGCGTTCTTTTCAAATATCTCGCTCAAATTTTAATATTTTGTCATATTTTTTTTTTTTACTCAGGATAGCTGAGGACGATCCACAACCGGGCTAGTTTTTACTTTTTTCGATTTTGCTTATATATTTTTTTATATTATGATAGTTTCAGTTTCAGAACCGGTTTAAACCGGTTTTTTAATTTAAAGTAATTTTTAAAAAAATCTGAAACCAAAACTGAAAAAATAAAAACTAGGCCGGTTGTGGATCGTCCTCACCTATCCTATTAAAAAAATATTAAAATTTGAGCGAGATATTTGAAAAGAACGGCCCCATAGACTTTACATTATCATCCGGATCTTTTTATGTGCTTAGTGTGGGCGGGGCCTTAATTAAATTTTTCAATCGTATTTTTTGCATAAACATTTGTGTACATGGCAAAGCTACAATAACAGTTAAAAGAATCTTACTTGAAGTAATCAGTACAAAGAGTGATTGGTTTGTAGATTTCAATTTTTCTAATACAAAGCCATTTAGATATTCGTTTAACATACTTAAAGGTTTAGTCCTTCATTATAAGCAGTATTTACGAAAAAAAGTATTCAAATCCTTTGCCTATTTAAAAGCGTCTGTGAAGTTCTTTATTTCACAACTAGCTGACCCACCCGGCGTTGCCAGGGTCCGTATTAACAGTATTAAACGAACTTGAAATTTGTATGATTTTAACATTAACTCGAAGCATGCAGAAATGCATTGTCTGAAACACATGGCAGCTGACTGCGTGAAAAATCGGTTTAAAAAACAACTAATATTAAGTTCTAAACATACTTAAAATGAGCAATAAGAAACGCGGGAGGAAACATGTATCCAACGATTGCGTTATTTTCGTGTTAAAGTGTTGATATTTACCCGTAAAAATCACTGTTAAGTCACGTAACTAATTATTTTTTCACATAGAAATCCCAAGTGAAATATTTTGAATTTCAAACTAATTATATCACTCTTAAATCCGACTACACCATGAATGAAATCTACACTCGATGATAAAAGGTTGGTATATAGTATTATAATTTCAGAGCCATTTAACAAAAATAAGTGTATATTTTAATCAAAGCATGCGTAATGTTCACTCTGTGGACAAATTCTTAACCGTAAACTTTTGTACCGTAACCATAATAACCTAACTGTAACCTAACTGCGACTTAACAATACCCTACCGTAACTTAAATATAACATAAATGTAACCTAGCCGTCAGTTTATTTTAACCTATCCTTATTCTAACCATAACATAAATACAATTTAACTTTAACCTAAGTTTAAATTAACCGTGATCTAACTGTAACCTAACGTGAAATTAAATAAAATCAAAGTCTTACCGTAATGTAATTGTAACCTAATCGCAACCCAAATGTTACCTAACCATATATTGGGTTCATGTCCATTGAAGTTATTTTGTCTTGTTCGGATCTTGGTTATGATTCATGAGAATATTTTTGTCATGTTCGGAGATGGTTCGATTCAGATTTCAGGTATTTTTTGAAATTCGATTTAAATTTTCGGGTCGGATTCAGGTCCATGGAAATTATTTTGCCTTGCTCGGATCCAGTTATGGTTCTGTGAAATATTTTTGTCGGGAACAGATTTGGTTCAATTCAGATTTCGGCGTTTTCTTCAAATGGAATTTTTGGGTTCAGGTCTTCCTGCGTGTCTACGGAAATTTCTCTGTCTGATTCGAATAAAGAAATGCTTCGCTGGAATATTTTTGTCAAGTTCAGACTCGGTTTAATTCAGATTTCGGCTTTTCCTTCAAATGTAATTTTTGGGTTCGGGTTTTCTTGCGTGTTCACGGAAATTATTCTGTCCAGTTCGAATAAGAATATGCTTCACTGGAATATTTTTGTCAAGTTTAGATTTGGTTCATTTCAGATTTCGCGATTTTTTCAAAGAAATTTTTTGGGTTCGGACTGGGTTCATGTGCATGGGAATATTTTGATTTGTCCGGATCCGGTTGCGGTTTTTTTAAATAGTTTTGTCAGATTCAGATTTGGTTCGATTCAAATTTTAGGTACTTTTTTGAATGGAAGTTTTAGGAATGAAAGGTAAATGGAAGGTATCGAGTTCATGTCCACGGAAATTATTTTGTCTTACTCGAATCCGGTTATGGTTCTTTCGGATATTTTGGTCGGATTTAGATGTGGTTTGGGTCTATGACCACGGAAAGTATTTTGTCTTGCTGGGATCGGGTTATAGTTCTCTGGATAATTTTTATCGGTTTCAGATTTTGTTCGGGTGATTTTTTTTTTTTTTTTTTTAAGAAAATATTTGGGTTCGGATCAGGTTTTATGCCCACTAAAATTATTTTTCCTTGTTTGGATCGGGTTATGCTTCATTTGAACATTTTTACGGGATTGAGATTTGGTTCGGGTTAGTTATCAAATCCGTAGTTTTTTTTTTTTTTTTTTCAAACAGAATTTTTTGGTTCGGGTCGGGTTTATACTCACGGAAATTTAGTCTATCACGGATCAAAGTATGGTCTGTTTTTTTTTTTTGGGGGGGGGGGGATTTGGTTAATTAATTAATTTGTGTTAATTAGTCTAAACATTAAGCTTATAATCAGTTTTGCTACTATTCTTTTTATGGCTATTTCTGATAAATAATTTATTTTGCTATTTGATAATTTATTATGGTGTATGAATCGTTTGCGGATTCGAACAACTGTACGCCAAACAGCAATTTTATTTTTGTTTTAAAAACAAATTAAAGCCATAATACAATTTTAAATTGAATAGGATACATTTAAATTTTATCAATGATAAAAAAATAAACTCCTAGAAAACTGTTGTGTGATTTTTTTTTTTGCTTCAACATAGTTAATGACTCATACATTCTAATGTTCGAAACGCCAAAATTCTGAGTACAACCATACAGTAAAAAAAAATTAATTGAGTGTAAGTATAATGTATTGGGGTGACGTCAAAGATGTAACCCTAAAATCTGCTACATTAAGTCCAAATAAGCACCAACAAAACCATGTGCTTTGACACGCCGATCAACTCAAACTGGTTTAAACCCGTATTTCTTTGTTTTTACTTTACACCTTTTTAACTGTTATTGAATAGATGACTAAAATTTCGTTTAAAAAATAACGTTTTGTGCCATTATTGGCTGTAATACACGATCGAAATGCATAAAAGATACAAATATATCAATCATAGGCAAGAATTATTTGATTATTTTTATCATATGACTTTGAAATATCAATATAGAAGCATCATTTAAGATTTTGCTTGAAAAGTTAACATTCTTTTGTTAATGTCTTAAAATCGTCTGCACTTTGAAATCTAGATTTTAGATTAATATTTGTTATTAAGTTTTCATGCATGATTTTAAAAGAATGTTTTCATAAATATATTTTATATATTGACATAGAAATATTAATATGTTGTTAAATCATAAACATTTTTCATCTAAGTTATAAAATATTAAAAAGTTCTGAAAAAAAAGAAAACTTTTAGTAATACAATTTTTAGTTCAAATCAAATGTTTTCAATATTTTGTTTAATTTTAGTTTGACATTTAATTATTTCTAATTTTCCAATTTCAATTATTTTAAAAGCAAACATTTTTTTAAATAAATAATATAATAGAAAAAAGACCATTTTAAAAAATTACTATTTCTTCATAAAATATGATTCGGCTGTAATTCATTTCTTTCAATTCGTCTTATTAATACAAAATCCCTTCCACATGCTTTTGTTTGGGACATTAAAATTTGAGCGATAAATGGTTTCATTTTGCAAATCTTTTTTGCGGTTTACTTCACCTCCACGTATCTTTTTCCTCCATGGCATACAACAGCTGTGATAAAAAAAATCATCATTTAAACTGACAGTTTGCCAGTCTATGAATTTTAAAGGTCTGTCCCAGCTTTTTTAATTATTTCTGCGAAATTTTATGCAACCAACCAACCAACGCAAATGAAGGGGAAAAAAGACGAAAAAAGGCGATTTTTTATGAGAGTGAGCTTTGGAATTTAATTGCCGAGCCAGCGGCTTGGTTGGTAGCGTCAGCTCCTCCCACACCGCTGGACCCTGGTTCGAGTCCAGCTAGCGGCATGGGTGTCTTGTGTTGTCCCTGTGATAATGGATGTACCGGATATTTCTGTAATAAAGTGTTCTATGTGGTTTCTTGTCATCATTGGAGGTTATGCCGGCGAATAACTGTAGCGTCTACCTCAAAGCATGTAAAATGTAAAAAAAAAAATAATAATAATAATAATAATTAATTACTTAAATATAATTTTGAAATTCTGAATATAAGGTACATCAGAAGAGATTTGGGGCTACTTTAAAAAAAAATTTGGGCTTCGTATATGCTGTAGAATTTGCTAGCCATCGCAGACATACACACAGACAGAGCGTTTTGTTCTTTTATTAGTATAGATTTTCCTTCTCTTACACTTTCAGAGTCATCCTCAAAAGTTTCAGCATTACTTTCAATAGGGATAAATTCATTTCGATGTCTTCATCTCAATTTTGGGTAGATAAATACTTGTTAATTGTGTTGTATAATACCTCTGAATCAACATGACTGCCAATTTGTTTAAGCCTTTTGGTGTACTATTAATATAGTCTGTCTCAAAAGTTTAAGCACTCTGCAAATCTCGTTTAAAATAATTGAAGAAGAAAATATTTTATGCTAATTTACAATAAAAACTCAACATTTAATCAAAATAAAATAAAATAATCCATTTTGGGTAGTTAAAATAAAAAATATATTTTTTTTATTTATTTTTTCTTTTTTTTCTTGAAGAAACGCTGTCTCAAAAGTTTAAGCACTTTATGCAAATTTTTTTAGAAACACGGGATTGGTATTGTGTAATGACGTTGTATGTCATCATATTGCACTTTTATACAAGTATAAAAGGTGGAGAAATTATTTCCTAATGTTTTAAACATGACAAAGGGTAACGAATTCACAAAATGTGACATTTTGAAAGATTTTAAATTGAAATCTCAAAATAAAACTGTTTCTGAAATTGCAAAAGCTTTAAATTGATCAAAGCTATGCATATATTAAGTACTTTCTAGAAATGATAATTTTAAGCGGAAACCAAAATGCAGACGACCACGTATGACGACTGATCGGAAAATACTGAGTTTGGTATTTAGACAAAATATGTTCCCATACGGCAAATTAAAAATTATTTCAGAGTACAGATATACAAAGACACTGTAAATAGACGTATTAAAGCGTGTGATTACATCATGTAAAAGAAATTGGCTCGCAAACCGTTCTCTTAAATTGCATCACAAACAGGTAATAATGAACTGGGCTAAAAAACACATGACCTACGGGGACAAATGGCTTACTGTTTTATTCAGCGGTGAGAAAAAGTGGAACTTAGATGGCCCTGATGGTTGGAAGGCGTATTGGCAGGAGTTACGCAAGAACCGAAAGACTTTTTCAGCAGGCAGAAAGGCGGTAAATCCGTTATGGTTTAGGGGGCATTTGGGACATTTGCCAGCCTTCTCTAGCTTATCTAAAAGGAAGAGAAGAGTGAAAAGAGTTTCAAGAGACCCTAAACCACCATTTGCTTCCATTCGGTGACATTTTTTTTTTGGGGGGGGGGGGGGTTGAATGAACTTTTCTGCAAGACAATGCCTCAATCCACGTATCCCATTCTACAAAACTTTGGATTTTTCAGAAAAATGATAAAGTATTTGACTAGCCAGCTTTAAATCCAGACTTAAACCCGATTGAGAATGCCTGGAATACTTCAACCCGCCAAGTTCAGGCAATGGAAGGCAGTATGACTCTATTGAAGAACTCCAAGAGGCTATTGAGAAAGCATGGTATTCTTTGCCACCAGAAACCCCGCAAAAACTAATAATTTCGACGAAAGCACGTTTATTTGAACTAATCCAAAAACATGAAAAAAAAATTGTTACTAAAAGTTCTGTAAAAATTACATTGTGTGTGTTTTTGACATTGTGCATAAACTTTTGAGACAGTTTTTTATAACTTTTTCTTTAAATTGCATTTTTTTAAATTATGTAATTTATTTTTTTCTATTTTTGATATCGTTTATTTAAATAATATTGCGAAATATGTAAATAAAAAAATGTTATTAATTTAACTTTTTATAATTCATTAAAAATCGATATTTTATGCTTGTGCTTAAACTTTTAAGACAGACTATAGTACATGTCTTTTAATGGAGTATTATTTTAAGAAATATTTTTACTGCAATTTACATGTAGTAATGTTAGTATAGGACTATGCATTTACTATATGAGTTCATTTATGTTTAGACATTTAGTAATAAGAGTAATAATTATTATTTGCTTAATTCTCTTTGCGCCGTTTACGATTCTTTTATTTTAAACATACATTTCAAAATTTAAATTTTTAATTAAAGTTATTTTCCTGAAAGAATCATGTATAATTAAGCGTAAAAAGTATTAGAAAGTTGTTATAAATTAAATCTTGTTGTAATAAAATGTTTTCTAAACATCTCCAAAAACCCTTCCTTAACCTAGTGTGATATGAATATGAATTGAATAGCACGCAGAAAAACAACATCAGTCGTTATCTTTCAGACAACGAAATATTCGTTAAACACTAATTAATATATTTGGATAGCTAGTATTAGTATTATTAAGGTAAAAGTAATTTTTCCTAAAAACTGAAAGAAATTCGAACCCGAAAGGGTTAATTGAGTTCATACAATAGTTCATACAATTCTGCATTTTCACTTTCATCACAGACCACTTTATTATCTAAAATGCAAAAAACAATCCCTTTAATCCTTTGCGCTGGTGTGTCCAATGTGACTGGACTGCATATTTCTTTGCAAAATTTGTTTTTGACACCAATAACAAAATAAAATAAAATTTGCCTTATTTAATAATTTTTTTTTTTTTTTTTTTTTGGATTGTGCATTTGAAGAAATTCTTTTTTAAAAAAGTGGTGTTAATCTAATAAAATTTTTATAATAAACGCAAAAGTCGAAAAGGTTAATCTCATTTTCAAGTGTCCCTTATTCAGAGGTAAATGCATTACACTTCCAATACCAAGTGACTGGGACTGGAACTTTTGTCCCTTAACCATTTCCGGCGCGGGCAAATTCTGCTCATTAAATGAGAAATTATTGATTGACACCGGAATTTAAAAACGACTTTTACAGAAATTAAGAATTCCTAAATTCACGCTTTCATTCTAAAAGCGACATTTCTTTAAAATATTCTCGGTGCCGTTCGTAATTGGAACTAAAATTAAGTGTGTCCGGGGTGGACACACAGCGCCGGAAAGGGTTAAATAGAGGTGTCCCTTATATGCAGGTTTCACTGTATCTATTAAATGAATATATCTTATATAATTTATTTTTATCTAATCTCTTTACATCTCAGTGTTTCAGGATTGTAAATGTTCCCTATATTATAATATTAATGGTACCATTAAAGCCTAGGGGTGCCATGTGGTACCAGAATTGTTTCGACCATTTTTAACTTTCTTATGTCTTCCATAGAAGATAGTATTGTAATCGAAATTTTTTATGACTTGCAGTTTTCGACGGATTTACATATTTTGGGTGTCAAGACCCCAAAAAGCATATTTTTACAAAATGTCTATTTGTCCATGTGTTGTCACTGTACCAGCGAAAAGTGTATCAAATTATGCATAGAGATGAACCATTTTTTTTGTGTGTATGTATTTCGCTGTAAGAATCTGGTCCTTCTTCAATTTAGAAATATTCTGTCTGAACGGTGCTCTGTAATAGTCATCTCTGAGCCATTTTCATTATTGTGCCATCGAAAAATACATGAAGTTATGCATAGAATTGAAAGAAGTTTTATGTGTACGTTTTTTGCTGTGTCCGACAGGTCCTTCTTCAATTTAGAAATATTCTGCAGAATGGTGCTCTGTAAGAGCCATTTCTGAGCCATTTTCATTATTGTGCCATCGAAAAGTGAATGAAGTTATGCCTAGAATTGAACGAAGCTTTTTGTGTACGTTTTTCGCTGTGTCCAATAGGTCCTTCTCCAATTTAGAAATATTCTGCTAGAACGGTGGTCTGTAATAGCCATTTCTGAGCCATTTTTATTATTGTGCCATCGAAAAATGGATGAATTTATGCATTGAATTGAACGAAGTTCCTTATGTACGTTTTTCGCTATAGCCAACAGGTCCTCCTTCGATTTGGAAGTATTACGCCGGAAAGGGGTGCTATAATAACGATATCTGAGTCATTTTTATTATTGAAATATTAATAAGTATGTGAAGTTATTTATAGAACTGAACCAATTTTTTAGTCTACGTATTTGGCTGTGGTCAAAAGTTTTTTCTTGCATCTGAAAATATTCTCCCAGAAAACTCATTCAGTCATTTGAAAATATTCTGTGACTTTTGTGCCATTCTCTTTATTTTACTGACGAAAAATGTATAAAATTATAAATAAATAAAAATGTTTTGTGTTTTTATAACTATTTGAGAAAATTGTTGTTGTTCTCGGTAGAGAATTAGGAAATCTGAAGTACATCTGAACCTTTTTATTGGCTAAATTCCGCAATAAAGTTGTTTTATTTTATTCGTTTGCTGATTGGTCCTTCTTATGTCTAGAAATGAAATACATCTGATTTTTATTTTATTAGTTTTCTGATTGTTCCACGTTTAATATCCGAAAATGGAATATTTCTGTTGCCACGTTGACAAAAAAGTATTAAAAACTACAAAAAAAAAAAATAATAACTCAAAAACAAATTTAGATACAGGTTGCATTTGAAAGTAATTTTTTTCTTTATAAGACGGTGTAAAAATTGAAAATGTGCAATGCTTAGAAGTTTTAAATTTTGCAGTACCGAAAATTGTTAAACTGAAATTTCATTTAAAATTTGTTTATGATTGGTCCAGGAATATTAACGTATCTCTAAAAGTCCAAGCATATCAATATGACTCTGTTATTACGTAAGCTATGTTTTGTTCGTCATAAAAATGATGTTATTATAGTTTTTTTTTAATATAGAAATCATTTACATGTCTAAAATTATAGTCTTTGAAAATATTATTTTCCAAATAGTCGTTGTAAATTGTTAAATTAAATTTTTTATTTTATTTTATTTTTATTTATTTATTTATTTATTTTGGAGGGGGGGGGGGGTTACGTCCAGCAGGTTTTTCTTGAATACGGAACATTTTTATAATTACAAATGCACCTAAAAAGTATGGGAAAATGCTTTTAAATAAAATTTATTCATTTTACAAAATATCTATTGATGAATACTTAACACACGTTTAACAGTCTTAGAAGTTATATATGTTTAAAAAATTGTTCTTTAAAAATTTTTTTGATATTTTTTCTTACAAAAGTTCTTGCTTGTAATTTGCTTAAAAAATCTTTACAAATTGAAAACATTAAAATAAACTTAAAAGTAAGAAATCGAAATTACCTGTGTAAAGATGTGATGTACGTTTTGTTCGTGTTCTTCTGGATGCTTCAAATAAATTAATCACTAATTAGTACTTTATAAGGCGTTCATTCTTATTCTTTTCCGTTCAGATAAGAAGGTATTTCCTTTACGCCTTTCTAATCACCACAATTACATAATTCAGATAAAAGCATTCTTTAATTGTGATATCTAATCAGTGTTTTTTAATGTGCTAGAAAGTAACGATCTGCACAATAAAACAAGAAAGAAAATAAATCATGCATCACGCATAAATTTTGATACATTTTCAATCGTATTCAGAAAGATGTAACAAAACTGCGCCGTTTAATAAGTTAAATAAAAATAATATTGCCCAGTTAAACGGATGGCATAGAGATCACAGGCTATGCACATTAATTATGTATTGCAACCTTATATAATAATGCCCTTCGAAAAACAAATTAAGGAGGGAGGTAGCCCCCGTTCCCTTTCTTAATATCCAATGAAAACCCAATGCTAATCACAGAGGCACCTCATCAGAATGATCCTATAGCTAAGACTTGAACGAAATCTGATAATTCTGCATGAAAAACCCATTTACATAAATTAAGGGGAAGGGTATTAGTCCCCGTTCCCCTTCTTAATACTTATATATTAACACCCAATATTAATCAAGGAGATGCCTCATCAGAATGATCCTATATCTAAGACTTGAACGAAATCTGATAATTCTGCATGAAAAACCCATTTACATAAATTAAGGGGAAGGGTATTAGTCCCCGTTCTCTTTCTTAATACTTATCTAATGAACACCCAATATTAATCACGGACATGCCTCATCAGAATGATCCTATACATAAGATTTGAGCGAAAACTTATAATTTTGCATGAAAAATCCATTTTTATAAATTATGGGGAGGGGCATTAGCTCCCTTTCCCCTTCTTATACTTATCGAATGAGCTCTCAAAACTAATCAGGGAAGCGCCTTATCATAATAAACCTTTATCCAAAATTTCAAATGAATTGGATATTTTTAACATGAGTTATCGCGTTACGTACGAACGTATATACAAAACGGGCGGGCACATAAGCTCTCAGGATTTGATAGCCTGTGAGCTAAATATTAATTCAACCATATGGAAAAGCATAACACATTTGAAAATCTAATTTCAGCTGTTCTCCAACTACAATCGCTTAATTATCCGATTCTTTGAGCTGCACTGTATATGATGTATAGATTTGCATCCATTAACTATATGCATAACAAACTTTAGTTTAGTTTGGAAATGCACATACCTCAGTCAAAAATTCCACCTTAGAGATTTCCGCTAATAAAGAGAGAATAGTACATGAATTATTTTGTGGAATTCTGTATACGAGGTATAGACAACGAGTAACAGGCAAGCAATTAATTAAATTTAAAAACGCACACCCAATTTGAAAGCTCTCTTTCAGCTATTACAAGATTGGGCAAATAATTCTGGAAAAATTGATAAAGTTGCGTTGTTATGCGCAAATTAACAACGAAAGCAATAAGGAGTATTCTTGAAAGTAAAGATCATTATAGTCCACGACTTTCTGCCATCGTTTTCCCAGATTCAAATTTGCTGGAAGTACCATGGTGGCTCTTTGGAATCGAAAAACTCTTGACATGCTTCTACAAATTCATTAAAGGGACGGTGGACGTTAAAAAAAAAATTTTTCATCATAGCAATATGCAATTTTGTGCACACATGCATTTCACCAAAAGCATATAGAACACTTTCAAAAAATTTCAAATCTTATTAAAATTTTTAATATTTTTAAAAAAAAATTTAATTTTTAAACGAAAATTTAAAATGCTCCTCGTGTTTTAATTTTTGAGATATTTTCTTACTTTTGCATTTTTATCACTTAAAACTCTATTATAATAAATTTGTGTAAGATTTTTTTAATCACTTGAATAGTTAATGTTTTAGAGATTTTTTTTTCTAAATTCCATATCTATTTTCATCAAAATTTCGCTTTTTAATAAGTAAAAAATCAAATTTGACAATCTTAATGAAGACGCATTTTAAAAAGCTTATACAATTTCTTTCTAAACAATAACAGGATACTTCCTTATCTATTTCATAAATATTGATCAAAAATTACGTCGCAAGGAGCATTTCAAAAATCTAAAAACGCCGAAAAATTAGTTTTGAGAAAAACAGATTTAAAGTATATAAATACACTTGCCTTTATTATTAACTTCATAAATGATATTTTAATAAGAAAAAACTGTTTTAGTACTATTATAACACAGAAATAGAATTTTTTGTGACGATTTTGCTCAAATAAAGGTCCACTGTCCCCTTAAAGGATTCAAATCGACGGACATTGAAAAAGTGTTTCATTGATCGAAAGAGCCCCTCATTAGATGGAGCCACATTTGGACCGAAATACCTGAACTCCTATCGATATACCACTAGTACTACTACATATACAAATTCTGATAATTATTAAATTAAAATTTCCCAGAACTTTTTGCTCAACCTAATATTACTCAAGACAGTACCGTAACCGATTTTTGTTGTGTGTCCCTGTAAATGAACGACAAATGCTGGGAATGCCCTATTCTATCGTAATAATCTTATATTGGAGTGCAGTATTTTATATCAGTTTCAATTCATTTTAAAAAGCGTAATGTCTTTAAAATACGTTTCAATTTTTCCCTTATGCTATAATGTAGAATTTCTTTGAGGTGCCCTGTAAATAAACAATTAATGTTGCACGTTTCATGTAGAATACCGAACATGCCATCACAAGTGTCATTAACGTTTTCAAATTGGATAAAAATCCGAGAATATTTACGTGAGTTAGAGCGTAGACAAACAGATTGACGAACAGATAGACAAACAAACCAAATCTATAAAGACTTTTCAACTTTCTTGGAAAACATTTAAAAAAATTGTTTTCATCTAAAAATATAACATAATCACGAGCGAAAATGATGAATAACTTCTTCTAAACTTCCTATTTCAAAAAAAAAAACTTTTTTTATTACAAAATATATAATATGAACGTTAACATGTTCAAGTTTACTTAAAAGGCGATTAAAATAATCAGCTATAGATGTTAATAGTTAATTTTATTTAAAGCATCTTAGTACATTCAAACCTTTAATCAGGCTCTTCCTCAGATAATATTTTCTTTATTTATGCAAATACATGATTCGGTTTTGAAAATGAACGAGACTCGTGGCTTGAAGATTGAATTAGTAGTATATTAGGTGAACGGTAAAAAGAAATATTTAATTGTTGCAAGCAGTTTTATTCCAAACTGTTGCAATCAGTTCTAAAACCAATAAATTAATGAAATACATCGGGAAAATCAATAGAAAACTCAAAATAAGAATAAAAGAACAAAAAACAGATATAAAATTTTGTCGATAATCTACTGCTCTCTCATGTTTATATCTCAATCGGAATATCACAATAGATTTTGATCATAGGAAAATCACATTCCCAACATCCAAATATTACTTATCTATTATAAGAGAATCCATAGAAATAAAATGTGTAATGATGCCCTATCTTATAATATACCAAGTTTATAGTTTAACATTCTAAAAATAAAATCCTGACAATTTGAGAAAATGACGTATTAAAATTTCATGGTACAACAATCAAACATTTCTTTTTACCATTCACCTAATATACTACTAATTCAATCTTCAAGCCACGAGTCTCGTTCATTTTCAAAACCGAACCATGTATTTGTATAAATAAAGAAAATGTTCTCTGAGGAAGAGCCTGATTAAAGGATTGAAACCACTAAAATGTTTTTAAATAAAATTAACTATTAACATCGATAGCTGTTTATTTTAATCGCCTTTTAAGTAAACTTGAACATTTTAAAGTTCATATTATACATTCTACGTTAAAAGCAATGCGAAATCTCATTCCGTCATATATTTTATATTTAACATTTTTTATTTTTTGAAACATTCGAAACCAATGCGTTTTCGGGATTTAAACAAGCATTTATAAACATAAAATTTATTTCGCTGCTACTCATTTTCGGAAATGTTTCCGGATATTTTTTATTGGTCATTTTAATCAGTATTCTCGAATCGGAATATGGATTTTTAGAATGCTATCAGTATTTTAATTGAACATTTTCAGGTGCGTAACTGAATTTATGCATGCAAGAAAAACAAAATTATATCACTGTTAATGCTATTAATTTATCATGTTTGTCTCTAAAGCACGTATGTTGCCGATGAAAATTTATAGTTAAGTATTTATAATAAACGACAAACCTTTGTTCCAAATTGCGAAAAGTAATGAATATCTTATAAAAATTACGGAGAATGTTTCTGAAAATCGTTTGCAGCAAGAGAAACTTTGCTTTTATAAATACTTATTTAAATCGCTGAAATATATTTGTTTCTGCAGCGTCTCTAAAAATAGAGAATGTTTTTCGGTTTCGTGGGTAACTCGACAGAAGTTCGGGTTATAGTACTGATTATATTTTCTTTCGATTAAAAACATTTGTAGATAAAAACATGCTTAAAAAATTAATAGTAATTTATTCAGATTTTCTGATACTGTTTCAAAACTTTCTTCATTAGTTGCATTACTACCCATTAAAAGTATGTTTGAAAAATTCAGGAACAAAAACGTTTATTAAAACTACATTCCAATTCTCAGACAATTGATAGCAATTAGCGAGAATTTATTATGCAGAAATTACAAACATATTCATATGTACAAGGCACTTATGCAATTTTCTCGGAACCAACAGCACGAGATATCTGCTTGGAAACTTTGTAGAATTCTATTTTACCTTCTCTTTAATTGTGCTAATCGTATAGAACGGCAGGCGTCAACGCAATCAATCATCTCATCGAATTCACGGATGTTAATCTAGGATTAATTAAAGCTCGATTCGTATATTAAAACGAAATCGGTCTGCCAAGTAAGATCTTGGTGGAAAACATCCAAAAACCCGATTATAGCGGTGGATTCGTAGATTTACCATTGTTTTTTTTCTTGCTCCCAATCCTCAATGTTTTTCGTATTTTTGGGTGAAAGAAAGCAAAATGCTAAACCTACGAGTCACCCGCTAAAATCTATATTTTAGGTATTTTCTACCAAGATGTAACTTGGTAGACCGATTGCGTTTTAATATACGAATCTAAATTTAAATATCTGTAGATTTTTTACTCGTGAACTCGATGAGATGACTATTAATGCTGTCGCCTCCCGTTCTATTTTGAATATTCCATCTTTTTGTCCTTCATCCTTCTTAAGGCGCAGCACTAGTCACAGAAAAAGACCCGGATGACAATGTAAAGTCTATGGGGCCGTTCTTTTCAAATATTTCGCTCAAATTTAAATATTTTTACGTGATTTTTTTGTACAAGATAGCTGAGGAGGATCCACAACCGGCCTAGTTTTTATTTTTTCAGTTTTGGCTTCAGTTCTTTTTTTTTAAATACCTTAATTTTGAAAACCGGTTTAAACCGGTTCCGAAATTGAAACAATCATAATATAAAAAATATATATATAAGTAAAATCGAAAAAGTAAAAGCTAGGCGGGTTGTAGATCGTCCTCAGCTATCCTATGCAAAAATATGAAAATTTGAGGGAGATATTTGAAAAGAGCGCTCCCACAGACTTAACATTATCATCCGGGTCTTTTTCTGTGACTAGTGTTGCGCCTTAAACAATTTTTGCAAATAACTTTCAGTCTTCGTTGCATGTATCCATACATTCTTCGTAGCTTGCGAAGTTATTGGCATTTCCTCTACAACCACCGTATTCAAAATATTTACAATTTTTTACATTTGCATCATAGTAGTACCTAATTATCCATCCTTCGCATGGGCCTTTGTCAGCCATTTTGTTACAGTGAGGTTTCTTGTCTAAAGCCATACCTGAAAATGGGAGCAACATAGAGAAAAAGTTAAAATTGCATGTTTATGACAGTACTTATATAAATTTATAATTATTTTTTTTTAATGAAAAACTTTTTTTTTCTATAAACATACAGCAACAGAAAATGCTATTTTCATCCCTAAAGATACATTATCGATGAGCTATTATTTTTAAGAGTACCTTCATAAGAGAGGCATAGTAAAAACTACCTATTGGTATACGAACAAATCCCTCACCACCAAAAAAATCAATTGATTAATTTAATTTAATTAAAAAAATTTTTAAATATTTTAAAAATGCAAATTTACACTGTAATTAAAATAAAATAAAACAATGTAAAAGCTTCTTAATCTTTTCAGTCTTAAACAAAATAAATGAATCACAATTTTTTGTTAAATTCTTCTTTAAACCTTGGCTATTCTTAGACTTTGATGAAAAGAACAATGTCTCAGTGCTCTTTAAATTATACATCAGCAACATATTTTTAAAGGAGTCTTTATTTCGTAAAATTGAATTTAGACATTATCTGTTGTATATTCTCACTAAGGGCCGTAAGGATCCGTTATTTAAACCATTTCAGTGCCAAGGAGCGCCGTCGCGCTGCTTGAAAAATGCCAGCGTCGCGATAGCGCGTCCTTCAAAACACTCGGTAACACGGCCGTCACTACAATTATCCAATATTCAAAATTATATACAATAAGAAAAACAAAGGTATTTTTTTACACAGCTTAGAAAAAACTGCAGAAATAAAATGATAATGTCTTTCATTCACAGTTCATCGTTTGCAATTAGAAAACTTCTTACATTTTGGTATTTCTGTTGCTAGGCGACAATGAATTAAATAAATTTAAATAGCACTTTATCAAACACTAGGCGCGCCAAACGTGAACTGTCAAAAGGAGTGATATCACGACGCTGGCATTTTTCACAACTAGCGGGAGCAGCCCGACGGCGCTCCTTGGTACTAAAAGGGTTAAAATAAGCAAAAAAGGCTTTTTACTCATTTCCGTATATGTGGTTCAGAAACTGTCTTTAAATTCATTTTTCTTAATATGCGTTTTTCCAATAAGATAAAATATAACAAATGCATGTCCTGTCTGAAAAAGTATCCAACCTTTGACCGAAAAAAATAAATAGTTACAAGGAAGGTCTCCATACGGGCATACTCCGAAAATTCTGAAAAAATTACAGAATGTTCGTCTCGTGAGGATATATACGTTTATAAAAAAAATTTCGGCGGAACCTCCGTACATTGTTCGTAAAAAAATAATGAAAATTTCATTATTTGGCGATTTATCATCGCTTTTCGATGAAAAGCAATTTCAAAAAAGACTTTTTATGTCAAACACATTTTAAAGGGAAAAAAATCATGTTCAACTTGTTTAGATAAATTAAATATCTTTGGTTTTCTCAATTTTAATTTATTTTAAGCATAATTTCGTTATATCGATATTTATATGTGTTTATATTCAAATTTAGCCAACAAAGTTTGAGATTTAAAACGAAATTCAAATTTAAATTAATTAAAATTATTTCAAGTTCAAAGTCCAGTTGAGCATTATCAATTCGATTTTGTTGCTATGGAAACTTCTATTTTTTAATTTATTTCCATTTTTATCTTTTATTTTTAATTTTAAAAGCTTTTTTATGAAATTTCTTGAAAACAGAGGCAATCGGAATATATCCTTTGCTACAGAGAAAGGCAAAATTATGAAAATTTTTCAGACATGTGACTTTTTGAAAGCATTTTTTAATTTGCGTGTTAAATTTTGGTAAAAAAATATTTATATTCCTTTACTTTATTTTGATAAGCGAATAAAAATTCATATTTATTCTTCGACACTGACGTCACGAGAATATTGCTTATTGGGTTTATTTTATCTTCATGTATTTTAATTTTATTGATGAAATTTTTTTTACAACAATAAAATAGAAAATGTTTTTAATATATGCTGGTTAAGCATAAAATACGTATATAAAGTACGCATGAAAAGTTTTTCCGGTGAAAGTGGCCACATGCTTAACCTTCCTACCCTGTTCAAATTTTACTCAATCTTGATAAAAACATATTTCACCAGAATTGTTATTTAAAACATTTTAACATATTTAATTGACTTATTTCTCTGAATCTGTTATTTAACTTTCTTTATGAAAAAAGTTCTGGTTTGAATCGTATAAAACAAATTATAGTTATGGGTCGATTAGACCCATTCAGGGTAGGAAGGTTAATTTAAAATGTATTTTAAACATTGACACATACTTAAAAATTAAAATGGATCTGGTGGTGTCAAAATAACTTAATTTGCACTGATTTTTAATTTCTGAATTTTAAAGATGATAATTTAAGTCTTTATTGTTTATTTTATCTTGATTTTGCATGTTCTCTCACGCTTAAAAAATTAAATCGGATATATTAAATTTTTAATAAAGAATTCAGAAAAGTAAATAATTTCATGAAAATTAAAATCAATGAAAGATGGTTTTACAGTGAAAGAAAAAAGACTTGATCTAAGGGAAAATTATTAATACTTCTACGGAAAAATTATAACTTATTTAACAGTTCCTTTTTATCAAAAAAGTTTCATTTCTTTCATTGTGAAATTCTCTGTTGTTGTAAAAAAAAAAAAGTCTACTTTTGAATGGCAGCAAAAATCCTATTTCAATTTTTAGAAATGTATAACGATGGTGATAACGAATAACGCTATCGCACTGACTTTTACCGCATTTACATTACTTCTAAATCTAAATACTGAACAATTTCAATTGCTACATGATAAAACAGGAATAAAACTAACTTTAGGATGAGATTTATTTGAAAACTGACTCTCAGTTTGGCGACATTTTAAATTATTTTCAAGCATGAATCATTTTTTAAATTTATTTCAACCAACTTAAAGAGTAGAGGCAAAAAATAAATAAATAAATAAATTAGATAAATCGGATTATATTATCCACAGAATGCAGCATTTTGTCTCTGTTCCGAAATCTGCTAACCAAAAAATCAGATATTCAGTTTATGTGGAGCATAAAATTAATATCATGTTAAATTGCTTGAAATATGTTTTGAATCTGATTATGATAGGAATTATATTTAATCATTTTTTAAATATCCATCGGATATATTACTTTATAACAAGGAAAGTATCCCCATTTGGGAATGGGGCAGCTATCCCGATTATGGAAAAGAAACAAAGAAACCAATGCAAAGAAATTATGAGTAAAAAGTATTAAAATTCTGTTTCATCTGCTATTTGTCCTCATATTATTGAAAAATATTTTCTCCATTTTTATTTTAAAAAAAAAATTAGCTTAAAAATATGGATGCATTTCAGAAGAAATGAAATTGAAACGAAGAATGATTAGCGATGGCTTTTTAAAACTTTTTTTAACGTTAATTTTCGACAGGTTCTATCTCATTGCCATTTAATTTTGGCACTGTGATAACGCATTTTGAAGTATTTGTATGCATGAAATGGAAGAAAGTTTTGGAATCGGCACATATCCGAGTAGTTTTTGATGAAATTTTCAAATGTGAATGGACTTGGCTACCTATTTTTGTTAAAATAAAAAACACATTTTCAGTGATTTGTTAAACAAATAACAAATACAGGGTGTCCCCAAAAAATGTATAAACACTTTATTTTCCAATAACTGGCATGTTCTTCTTTTGACCTGAGATTTAACTAGCACCTCCTGACTGCCGCGACCGGATTTTTTCGCACACTAAGCTGCAGGTTTCACTGCAACATAAACAATATTTAAATTAATATAATTGTACAAATAAAACCCAGTTTTGAAAAATTAAATTAGGATTAATACTCTCAAAGATTATACACCTATACGTAATAACATATTTTGTATCAGATTGAAAAAAACATCTTTTTTTAATATTTTTAATAAATTAAGGAGAAAACAACATTACAATTTTCCTATTTTGCTGGGCAGTCCGGAGGTTAAAATAATGGCAGAAACCAGACAAAGCTTTGAACAAAACAAATGCAGTCGAGTCTCTCTATAACGAAACTCTATCCAACGAAATTCTCTGTTTAACGAATTTTTTATAGGAATGGTCAATATTTTCATGATTACGTTAAAAATAATCTCCATATAGCAAAATATATATCTCCATTTAACGATTTTTTTTTTCAAAAATGTTCTTTCATATGTTCAGAAAACACTTCAAATAATTTGTAAATTAACTTGTTTTCGTTGATTTATGGTTTATATCTCATAGTTAAATTATTCTACCTTATTCCTTATGTCCAAAAAAAAAGACATTCAAGCCTCCTCCCCCCCAAGAAAAACATCCTTTTTGCATAGTCACACTCGACTTTGTTTTAGCCAAGATAAGCATGTGTTCTTGAAAAAGTTTGAAACATATGCTTGCTACTGGAGCGATTTGCAATTATCACAAGGCATCCTAAAAGATAAAACTATTCCATTGTCAAATTGAAAATGCTGTTCGTTTCTTGGTTTTGATAGTAAGGCAAAAATAAGGAAGGGATAAAATAAGGAGGCAATTGCAGAAAAGGTCGTTTTTTCAGCAGGTTTTCATCTACCTAAGTTATCTCTCATTAATTTTAGAGTTTAGAGTTTCTAGGGGCGTACGAAGAGAAAATTGCGCCCATGGCAAAGCTTCAACCCCACTCCAACTTTTTCTTGTGACAGGCTAAAAATGACGTTGGTAGTATAAATTTGGCGCTCCCAAATTTCCGCACCCGGGGTGACCACCCCCTTCGCCCCCCCCCCCCTTTCGAAAGGCGCTGGATGTTTCTTGTCTGCGCCTCGGAGCATTTTTTGTTGTGAGTGGTTATTTGAATAAAGAATTGTTATTAAATGTCATCTATGTTGGTGTTGTCGTCTACGCATCTGCATAAAATGGCTTCTACTAAAGCATAATTCTCTCTGATAAAGTAATCATTTTTAAAATAATGAATAAGACACTGGAAAAAAAAGAAAGTGGCGAAAGTATTTGAGATTATGGAAAAATTTCTTTAAATATTTCAAAAACTTAATTAAATACCACAAAAACAATTCTGTTTCAAAATTTAAACATTAAATGAAAGAAGTTTTCCGTCTCTATTCAACGAATTTTTCTATGTGATGAATTTTTTGACTGAACGATGAATTTCGTTATATAGAGACTCGACTGTATTTTCTAATATGTTACTAGAAGCTCTAATACTTAGGTGAAATGAGGAGACAGGTTTAGTACAGCGTTTCAAAGGATCTCCTCAAAATGATTTACAATCGCCAGAATAAGACATAAATTTAAAACAAGAGCGAAAAATCATACGTACACTATAGATTATGAAACACTTTCCAACATATTCTCAATACTGTACATAAATAGTTGGAAAAGCATCAGAATTTTTTTGTTTCTCCCGCTATATGATTTATAAATTGGTATTTATAGTACATCGTACACTAAATGTTAGTTCAGTTAAACGCATAGCGCAGTTTAAAATTCCAATTCAGCAATTTCTGTTAATAAACGGATATGTAACCTATGTCCGTGTATCCATGCATATGATTTATAAAACTTATACACACCAATTAGTATGAAACGTTGAAACGTTGAACGTATGAAACCACAACTAAAAAACATTGTCAGCAATTAATTTTTATAGTACTGTGGAAAAATAATTTTGTATGTTCTTATAAATGAACGATAAATTATATGTACACTAGATTCTACAATATGTACTTGTAGTATTCCTCAATGATGCGTATAATTTTCAGTATGTTTAAAATAGTGTCCACAAAATAATGGGGTTCTTTTGAGTGCTCCTTTATCTAAACCGTTAGTGGTACCTCTTTTATTTTCAATACAGAACATATCATATCATTGTAAACCCCAATAATACCTCATTGGGGTCAATTTCATTGTACACACACTATATTTACTCGAATTAGAGTACGGGAAGACAGACAGAAAAATTCAATTCATAAGCACTTTTCAATTTTGTTGTAAAGTGTTAAAAAGATGAAATTGTTCAAAATGCTCATAAACAATTTTCGCCAAACCGCGATCATCAAAAAGCATCGCATATTAACAGTATGTTTTACTATTATATCACTTCACGTTATTAGAAGTATTTTGAGCAGAAATGTTAATTTCAATACATTTGTTAATTATATAAAACATTTATTATTATTGTAAAGTTTCAAAACTCGAAATAAAGTGTGTGTTTGTTAATAATGCGTTATAATAAGTTTAATTGTGTATAGACTTTTTTCGGACATCCTCTATATTTGCAAAAAATACAAGCTAATAACCTTCGCAAAAAGTTTCACATTCTTCTTTCGTTTCGAATTGGTTTTTGTTGCCCAGGCAACCGTTGAACACAAATTCATGACACTGCCCCGTGAAACGGTTGAAATAGAACATCTGTGTGAAGCTTGAGCATCCTCCCCTATCAGGATCTAGGTCGCAGAGATCTTCTTTGCTAATACCTGAAAAATATCAAAGGTTTATTAAAGAAAAAGCATATATTAAGATTTTTTTAATGTTATGTGACAATCTTATGAATTATACAAAATATCTCAATAACATAAGTACAAACAGACAGAGGTGGCAATACACCATTAAAGCTGAATTCTTATAACTGACTAGGGAACCTTCCCAGGTGTAAGTCGTGGATTTGGACGAGTATGATATCAAAAGAACGATCTTGTCATGTATGTTAAAAAGTGCAATGGAACCACACGTCCGAATCCAACAGTTTCCGAAATATAAGCACTTGAAGTGCGAATGAATAAATAAATAGACAGTCAGGTATATAAATTGTTCGCAAGTTAAAAATTTATTTGCAGTGTTTTTAATTCTTCTGTCAAACCTTTTCCTGAGCTACGAGCAAAACCCTTTACACCCACACATTACCAGTTATTTGCCCTCTTTTAGACAGGTACTTCACATTCTACGAAGTTTTCGCGTACGGCTGCATTCAGAGAGATTTTCCATCTGTTTATGTTATTTACAATACCGACAACAAATGTACTTTTAAATGCGATTTATTTGAAAACTCTACCATAATTTATTTTTGAAATATTAATTTTTTTGTAGTTTTTAATGCTGCTTTTCTAATTATGGCAACAGGAGTACTCCATTTTTATTAAAAGCAAATGAAACAAGTTGGAAATTGCACGTGAAGCGTAGCAAATGAGGTGCGTTCGTACTATAACGAAGTTTTAAAATATTCAGATCTTGCTGATATAGTAGAGCGGACTTTAGATACAGTATAGTGGTCGAAATCTTTGTGTTCCTGTAAATATGCAGGGAGTAATTTTTATTATACTTCATTAACGTATATCTTATTCATAAAATGTGAAGTAGTTTAATATAATTAAAACACGCCCCAAACAATGTTTCCCCATATAACATTATTTAGTGGAATACATTTGTGTGGCCCTGTAAATAAATAATAAATATTCTTTACATCCCAGATTGTACAGAATGTATATTTTAGTACATACTTCATAGATTCATGTCAATTCTAAAAATTCAAATGAGTGTAACACCATTAAAATGCATTTGAAACTTTTTTTCCCATTGATCGTAATGTAACGGAATACTTTTGATTGTCCCTGTAATTGATCTATGCAACCGATTTTCATAACATTTGAAATGACTCGACGATTTTATGTAATAATTATACGTTTTAAATTTCAAACGATTAAAATGCATTTGAAACTTTTTTCCCCATTGACCGTAATGTAATGGAATCCTTTTGATAGTCCCTGTAATTGATCTATCCATCCGATTTTCACAAAATTTAAAATGACTCGACAAAATTATGTAATAACTATGTATTTTAAATTTCAAATAATTTGGTAGGGTAGTTTTTGCTTTGTTATATGCGGACAAGACGGACAGACAGACGGACAGACGGACGGACTGAGCGACAAAAATAGGTGCTACGTATTTACATAATTAAGACCGCACCTAAAAAGGGGAAAAATTATTATTGTTGCCATTTTCCCATTAAAAAGGAAAAAAATGAAATTTAAATACTGTCTGTTATAAAACCCGGTGAATTTTGATTTTATTTACAAAATCTGATTTACGTTTGAAAAGAGTCTCAAGAGTTTAATATCTGTTTCAGCTAATAGCACCGAGTCTTCAAATTTTTAATCAAAATGATCAAATTAAAAGACCGATTTTTTTTTTTTTTTTTTTTTTTTGAAAAGATGAATACAAATACAAAATGTGCATTTGTAAACTTTAATGTGGTAAAAATCATACTGGGGGTTAAGATTTCACGTGGAAAAAATTCTATAATTCAGTCAAAATAAACAAATTTTTTTTTTTTGGTCATTTTTGAATACTAGCGTAAGAACCTTAATTATTCTTTACTGCTTACATGTACGATTAAAGCTGCATTTTAATAATTTCTACAGTTGAGTTTTATAGAAATAGTATTTTGTTAACTTAAAGTTAAATATCGTTTGTCTAAGAGTTAGACTTACCAATATAAGGTGCATTTTTTATTGTAACTAATTCTGTAGGTTTATTATAAATCAATGAAACAATTCCTTCTTAAACACTTTCATTCGTCAAAATTTGACGGGTCCTTAACTCGTAATTCTAAAATTGAAAACATGCTTTGTGTTCTTAAATCACTGAAATTATCAGCTGTAGTGCGATACATAAAAACTTAAAAATAATATAACACAAAGCTAAAGCGAAATTATAACAGACGAATAATAATAAATCGTTTATCATTTTACTAGAAACTTCATTATAAGCAGAGTTGAGAAAAAATATGTTTAAAAATTATTTTCTTTATGATATAAATTCGAAAAATTAAAAAAAATATTTTAGATGAAGTTACACTACGCAAATGCAAAGTGCTTTTTCAAAAATGATTAAACTTTTTGAAATAAGAATTTATAAAGTACAGAAGCAAATTTGATTTTAAAAGATTTACGTCTAATAGAACTAATTATAACAATAAACATAGAAATTTTACAGATGAAACAAATACCGCGTACAGTCGTTATATGTAAATCAGCGATAATCTGATAATCTATTTAAAGAGAAATAATAAAAATAAAATAAAAATAAAATTTGTGTCTTATGGGTTTTACAAATTCTTTACTTCGACATCATCTCTCACCCTATTGATCAAGTTTTGTTACAGCATTCAAAATGTACATAGATGAAACATATCTGAATGGATGAAATGCACAGCATACTTTAACCCTTTGAGCTCAGATGGTAGAATTTTCTACCACATAATTTTAATTCCGAAATGTCACAACGGTACCAGAAAATTCGACCAAATTTATTTGAAAAAGTTTAATGCATTTTTTCGTGTTTATCGTTAACCGGTTTTTTCTTTGCAAAATACTGCTGCCAATGTGACATTTGGAAATTTGAAGAAATTTACCCACCAGAGCTCAAAGGGTTAAGTATTTAAACCAATGAATCCCAACCTTTTATTAGCCACTAGCTGACCCGCCCGGCGTTGCCCGGATCCGTAATAATAATGTTAAAGGAACTTGAAATTTTTATGATTTTATCTTTAACTCGAAATACGTGTAAATACACTGTTAAAAATTTGACCCTTTTGCTGCATCGCCACTCCACCGCTTTTATAGAAAATGATTACTTCAGCTTATTATGGAGCATTCTCATAGGTCAAAAGAGATATTCTATAAAAACGGGGGAGCGATGCTGCAGCAAAATGGTCAAATTTGTTACAGTGTACATTATATTAAATATGTACCCCCTGACTGTGTCAAAAATTGGTTTAAAAAAAAACTAATTTTTAGCTCCAAAAATACCCAAAATGACTGCAATAGGTAACGCAGGAGGGAATATGTGTGCAACGATTGCGTGATTTTCGTGTTAAAGTGTTGATATTTATCCTTAAAATTACTGTTGAGTGACTTAACTAAATACTTTTTTCACACAGATATTCCAAGTGAAATATTTTGAATTTCAAACTAATTATATCACTCTTAAATCCGACTATACCGTGAATGAAATCGATTCTCGATGATTAGCTAAAAGGTTAGTATATAGTCTTATAATTTCAGAGCCATTTTACAAAAATAGGTGTATATTTTTTATCAAACATGCGTAATGTTCAGTCTGTGAACAAAATCCTAACCGTAACCTAATTGTATTGTAATCATAACTTGTCTGTAACCTAGCTGTATCTTAATAGTAACCTAACTGTAACTTAAATAAACCATAAAAGTAACCTGGCAGTCACCTTATCATAACCTACCTATAATCTAACCACAACCTAACTGCAACTTAACCTTAACCTAACTGTAACTTAACCATGACCTAACTGTAACCTAACCGGAAATTAAATATAACATAAGGCTCACCGGAACGTAATTGTAACCTAACTGTTACCTAACAGTAACCAAGTTATAATTTAACTCTAACTGTAAACGAAATATCTTAACCATCTCGCACTAAGTACTTAGTTTCACATTCCACCGCTACGCAGCTCATTATGTTTTGTAGAACATCCGAATTTTAGGTTCGGATTGGATTCATGTTCATGGAAATTATTTTGTCTTCTTCGGATACGGTTATGGTTGTTTGGAATATTTTTGTTCAGTTTAGATTCGGTTCAATTCAGATTTCGTGGGGTTTTTCCCCCTTCAAGTGGGATTTTTAAGTTCGGGTCGGGTTGTACTTCCATGGAAATTATTTTACCTAGTTCCAATGAGGTTATACTAAACTGAAATATTTTTGTTAGGTTCAGATTAGATTTGGTTCAAATTTCGGGATTTTTTTTAAGAAATTTTTTGTTTCGGATTGGGTTTATGTCCATGGAAATTATATTGTCTTGTTCGTATCTGGTTATAGTTATTTGGAATATTTTCGTCGGATTCAGATTTGGTTCGATCAGATTTCAGGTATTTTTTCATATTTAATTTTAAGTTTCTGGTCGGATTCATGCCCAGGGAAATTATTTTGTTTTGCTCAGATCCGGTTTTGGGTCTTTGGAATATTTTTTTCGGGTTCAGATGTCGTTCAATTCAGATTTCGGATTTTTAATGGAATTTTTAAGCTCAGGTTGGGTTGCGCATCAGCGGAAATTATTCTGCATTGTTCGAATAAGGATATACTTCTCTGGAATATTTTTGTCAGATTCAGATTTAGTTCAGTTTTTTAGGTTCGGATTAGGTTCATCTTCATGGAAATTTTTTGTCTTGTTTAGAGCCGGGTATGGTTCTGTGGAATATTTTTGTCAGGTTCATATTTGGTTCGATTCAAATTTCAGGTATTTTTTTCAAATGGAATTTTAGGTTCAGATCGCGTTCATGTCCACGGAAATTATTTTCTCTTATTCGAATCCGGTTATGGTTCTTTCGAATATTTTGATCGGATTCAGATGTAGTTTGCATAAAATTTCAGGTCTTTTTTCAAATGAAATTCTTTAGATTCGAGTCAAGTTTATGTTCACGGAAATTATTTTGTCTTGCTCTTAAATCGGGTTATAGTTCTTTGGAATATTTTTATCGATTTCAGTTTTCGTTCTGGTCATTTTTCGGGTTTTTTCAAAGAAAATTTTTAGGTTCGGGTCGGGTTGCATATACACGAGCATTATCTTTCCTTGATCGGATTGAGGCATGCTTCATTTGAATATTTTTGTGGGATTCAGATTTGATTCGGGTCAGATATCAAATCCATAGTTTTTTTTTTTTTTTTTCAAATGGAATTTTTAGGTTTGGGTCGGTTTATGCTCATGAAATTTTTGTCTTGCTTGCATCGGAGTATGGTCTGTTTTTTTCCGGTTGGGATCGGGTTATGTGTTAATAGGCCTAAAAATTATGTTTTGCTATTATTCTTTTAGTGACCATTTTTGATATATAATTTATTTTGCTATTTGATAATTTATTACTGTGTATGAATCGTCTGCCTTTTCGAACAATTGTACGTCAAATAGTCATTTCATTTTTGTTTTAAAAACAAATTAAAGTCTTAATAAAATATTAACTTAAATAAAATGCATTCAAATTTAATCAATGATTTAAAAAAACTGCTAAAAAAGCCTCATATATACATATACATATATTTACTGCAACATAGCTAACCACGCATAGATTCTAATGTACGAAGTACCAACGATCTGACGTAACAGCTGTATTCAAAAATCCCAATTTAAACTGACATTTTGCCAGTCTATGAATTTTAAAGGTCTTTGGGAAAAAAACAGTCACTTTTGAAATGTCAAAATCTAAATTGGTTTCTTTCATAGAGTAAAAAAAAAATAATAGAGTGGAAGTATTATCTTTGGAGGTGCTAAAAATGTAACCCTACATTAAGTCCAATTAAGTACCAACAAAAGCACGTGATTTGACACGCCTATCAGTTGAAACAGGTTTAAATCCGTATTTTTTTGCTCTTGTTTCTTAAAAAGAACTAATCTATCGCTTTACTGGTAAAAATTTATTAATTATTTTATCATATGTGTTTTAAATATCAATATAGAGAATTATTTTAACGTTTTGCTTGAAAATATAACATTCTTTTGTTAATACATAAAAATCGTCTGCAGTCAAAAATCTATATTTTAGATTAATATTTATTATTTAAGTTTTCATACATGATTTTAAAAGAATGTTTTCATCATTTTATTTTAAATATTTATTTACATGCAATTATTAAGTCATAAACATTTTTCATCTACATTATAAAGTATTTAAAATTTCATTAATGAAGAAAACTTTTAGTTATACAATTTTTAGTTCGTATCAAATGTTTTCAATATCTTATTTAATTTTAATTTGATATTTAATTATTGCTAATTTTCCAATTTCCTTCATTTTAAAAACGAATATTTATTTTAATAAATAATAATAGAACAAAGACCATTTTAAGAATTCGGTATTTCCTCTTAAAATATGCTTCACTTGTAATTCATTTCTTTCAATTCGTCTTATAATACAAAATCCCTTCAACGTCCTTTTATTTGGCACATTAAAATTTGAGCGATAAATGGTTTCATATTGCAAACATTTTTTAAGGCTTAATTCACCTCCACTTATCTCATTCCTTCATGGGTTTCTTTAAATCTGTCTCAGCTTTCTTATTACTTCTGCGAAAATTTTTACACAACCAACCAACCGTAAACAAACGAAAGAGAAAAAAATGGGAAAAAGATGATTTTTTTTATGAGAGTGACCTTTCGATTTTAATTAATTACTCAGTTAATAATTGGAATTTCAAAATTCTGAAGCTCAGGTGCATCAGGAGAGATTTGGGGCTACTCTCAAAAAAATTTTGAGCTTCGTACGTGCTGTAGATTTTGCTAGGCATCGCAGACACACAGACACACACACAGACACACACAGAGACAGACAGAGCGTTTTGTTCTTTTATTAGTATACTAGCTGACCCGCCCGGCGTTGCCCGGTTACGTATTAGCAATATTAAACGAACTTGAAATTTGTATGATTTTATCAATAACTGGAAGCGTGCAGAAATGCATTGTCTGAAATACGTCGCAGCTGACTTTCTGAAAAATTGATTTTAGAAACAACAACTAATATTAAGCTCTAAAAATACTTAAAATGAGCAATGAGAAACACGGGAGAGAACATGTATCCAACGATTGCGTTAGTTTCGTGTTAAAGTGTTGATATTTACCCGTAAAAATCCCTGTTAAATCACGTAACTAATTATTTTTTTCGCATAGAAATCCCAAGTGAGATATTTTAAATTTCAAACTAATTATATCACTCTTAAATCCGACTCTACCGTGAATGAAATCGATAAGCGATGATAAAAGATTGGTATATAGTATTATAATTTCAGAGCCATTTAACAAAAGTGTATATTTTTAATCAAAGCATGCGTAATGTTGACTCTGTGGACAAATTCCTAACCGTAAACTTTTGTACCAAAACACAATAATCTGTCTGTAACCTAACTGCGACTTAACAGTACCCTACTGTAACTTAAATATAACATAAATGTAACCTAGCCGTCACTTTATTGTAACCTATTCTAACTATCGCATAAATGCAATTTAACTTTAACCTAACTTTAAATTAATCGTGATCTAACTGTAACTTAACGTGAAATTAAATAAAATCAAAGACTTACCGTAATGTAATTGTAATCTAATTGCAACCCAAATGTTACCTAACCATGGAGTTCATGTCCATGGAAATTATTTTGTCTTGTTCGAATTTGGTTATGATTCATTAGAATATTTTCGTCGGGTTCAGATTTGGTTCGATTCAGGTTTCAGGTATTTTTTGAAATTCAGTTTAAATGTTCGGGTTAGATTCATGTCCACGGAAATTATTTTGCCTTGCTCGGATCCAGTTATGTTTCTGTGAAATAATTTTGTCGGGATAGGATTTGGTTGAATTCATATTTCGGCGTTTTCTTCAAATGGAATTTTTGGGTTCAGGTCTTCCTGCGTGTCCACGGAAATTATTCTGTCTAATTCGAATAAAGACATGCTTCACTGGAATATTTTTCTCAAATTCAGACTTGGTTTAATTTAGATTTCGGCTTTTTTTTCAAATGTAATTTTTGGATTCGGGTTTTCTAGCGGGTTCATGGACATTATTCTGCATTGTTCAAATAAATACATGCTTCACTGGAATATTTTTATAAAGTTCATTTCAGATTTCGAGAGTTTTTCAAAGAAATTTTTTAGGTTCAGATTCGATTCATGTGCATGGAAATTTTGTCTTATTCGGATCCTGTTACGGTTCTTTGGAATATTTTTGTCATGTTCAGATTTGGTTCGATTCAAATTTCAGGTATTTTTTCAAATAGAATTTTTAGTTTCGAATCTCGTTCATGTCCAAGGAAATTATTTTATCATACTCGAGTCCGGTTATGATTCTTTCTAACATTTTGATCGGATTCAGATATGATTTGAGTCAAATTTCAGGTTTTTTTCAAATCGGATTTTTTAGGTTCGAGTCGGGTTTATGTCCATGAAATTATTTCGTCTTGCTCGGATCGGGTTATGGTTCTTTGGAATACTTTTATCGGGTTCAGATTTGGTTCAATTCAGATTTCGGGTATTTTTTCAAATGGAAATTTTGGGTTCGGGTCTTCTTGCGTGTTCACGAAAATTGTTCTGTCTTGTTCGAATAATGAGATGCTTCACTGGAATATTTTTGCCAAGTTCAGATTTAGTTCAGTTCAGATTTCGCGATTTTTTCAAAGAAATTTTTCGGGTTCTGATTGGGTTCATGTCCATGAAAATATTTTGTCTTGTTCGGATCCGGTTGCGGCTCTTTGAAATAGTTTTGTGATATTCAGATTTGGTTCGATTCAAATTTCAGGTATTTTTTCGAATGGAAGTTTTAGGTTCGTATAGGGTTCATGTCCACGAAAATTATTTAGTCTTACTCTAATCTGGTTATGGTTCTTTCGAATATTTTGGTCGGATTTAGATGTGGTTTGGGTCAAATTTCAGAATTTTTCAAATGTAATTTTTTAGGTTTGAGTCGGGTTTATGACCACAGAAAGTATTTTGTCTTGCTGGGATCGGGTTATAGTTCTCTGGAATATTTTTATCGGTTTTAGATTTTGTTCGGGTCATATTTCGAGTTTTTTTTAAAGACAATATTTTGGTTCGAGTCAGGTTTCATGCCCACTAAAATTATTTTTCCTTGTTTGGATCGGGTTATGCTTCATTAGAACATTTTTATGGGATTGAGATTTGGTTTGGGTCAGTTATCTAATCTATAGTTTTTTTTTAAACAGAATTTTTAGGTTCGGGTCGGGTTTATACTCACGGAAATTTTGTCTATCACGGATCGGAGTGTGGTCTGTTTTTTTCTGGTTGGGATCGGGTTATGTGATAATTAGTCTAAACATTAAGGTTATAATCAGTTTTGCTACTATTCTTTTTATGGCTATTTCTGATAAATAATTTACTTTGCTGTTTGATAATTTATCATGGTGTATGAATCGTTTGCGGATTCGAACAATTGTACGCCAAACAGCTATATTTTATTTTTGTTTTAAAATCAAATTAAAGCCATAATTTAATTTTAAAACGAATAGAATACATTTAAATTTTATTTATGATAAAAAAAATAAACTCCTGAAAAGTGTTGTGTGATTTTTTTTACTGCAACATAGCTAATGACTCATACATTCTAGTGTTCGATATGCCAAAGATCTGCGTACAACCACACAGTAAAAAGAAATTGAGTGGAAGTATAATGTCTTGGGCTGACGCCAAAAATTTAACCCTAAAATCCGCTACATTAAGTCCAAATAAGCACCAACAAAACCATGTGCTTTGACACGCCGATCAATTCAAACTGGTTTAAATCGTATTTCTTTTTTTTTTTTTACCTTTTAAACTGTTATTGAATAGATGGCTAAAATTTCGTTTAAAAAATAACGTTTTGTGCCATTATTGACTGTAATACACGATCAGAATGCATAAAAGATACAAATATACCAATCATAGGCAAGAATTATGTGATTATTTTTATCATATGACTTTAAAATATCAATATAGAAGCATCATTTAAGATTTTGCTTGAAAAGTTAACATTCTTTCGTTAATGTCTTAAAATCGTCTGCACTCTGAAATCTAGATTTTAGACTAATATTTCTTATTTAAGTTTTCGCGCATGATTTTTAAAAGAATGTTTTCATAAATATATTTTATATAATGACATAGAATTATTAATATGTTGTTAAATCATAAACCTTTTTCATCTACCTTATAAAGCATTACAAAGTTCTGAAAAAAAAGAAAACTTTTAGTAATACAATTTTTAATTCAAATCAAATGTTTTCAATATTTAATTTTATTTTATTTTGACATTTAATTATTTCGAATTTATCAATTTAAATTATTTTAAAAGCAAACATTTTTTTTAAATAAATAATATAATAGAAAAAAGACCATTTTAAAAAATTACTATTTCTTCGTAAAATATGCTTCAGCTGTAATTCATTTCTTTCAATTCGTCTTATTAATACAAAATCCCTTCCACATGCTTTTGTTTGGGGCAATAAAATTTGAGCGATAAATGGTTTAATATTGCAACCCTTTATTCCGTTTACTTTACCACCATCTATCTTTTTCCTCCATGGTTTACAACCGCTGTGATAAAAAATTGTCATTTAAACTGACAGTTTGCCAGTCTATGAATTTTAAAAGTCTGTTCCAGCTTTTTTAATTATTCATGCGAAAATTTTATGCAACCAACCAACCATAACTAAATGAAGGGAAAAAAAGAAGAAAAAAGGCGATTTTTTATGAGAGTGATCTTTGGAATTTAATTAATTACTCGGTTAATAATTGGAATTTCGAAATTCTGAAGCTCAGGTGCATCAGAAGAGATTTGGGGCTACTCTCAAAAAAATTTTGAGGCTTGTGCGTGCTGTAGATTTTGCTAGTCATCGCAGACACACACACACACACACACACGCAGACAGACAGAGCGTTTTGTTCTTTTATTAGTATAGAAGATGTACTACATAAGCATCTGTAACCAGTAATGCCCCCCCCCCTCCTTCCCAAACACAAATTCTGCAAATTATATCTCTTATTATTTAAAAATTTAATATTCACCTGAAAGGAACTTTAACAATAAATATTCATTACTATCTGACCCGCCCGGCGTTGCCCGGGTCCGTAATAATAATGTTAAACGAACTTGAAATTTTTATGATTTTATCTTTAACTCGAAATATGTGTAAATAAACTGTTAAAAATTTGACCCTTTTGCTGCATCGTCACTCCACCGCTTTTATAGAAAATGATTACTTCAGCCTGTTATGGAGCATTCTCATAGATCAAAAGAGATATATTTTATAAAAGCGGGGAAGTGATGATGCAGCAAAAGGGTCAATTTTTTTACAGTGTACATTATATTAAATACGTGTATATAAACGTGTATATATATACATGTAATATATATACACGCGTATATACACGTATATATATATGTATATATATACGTGTCTAAATATATTAAATACGCCCCCTGACTGTGTCAAAAATTGGTTAAAAAAAAAAAAAAACTAATATTTAGCTGCAAAAATACCCAAATTGACTGCAATGGGAAACGCAGGAGGGAATACGTGTCCAACGATTGCGTGATTTTCGTGCTAAAGTGTTGATATTTATCCTTAACATGACTGTTAAGTGACTTAACTAAATACTTTTTTCACATAGATATTGCAAGTGAAATATTTTGAATTTCAAACTAATTATATATCACTCTTAAATACGACTATACCGTGAATGAAATCGATTCTCGATGATTAGCTAAAAGGTTAGTATATAGTATTATAATTTCAGAGCCATTTTACAAAAATAGGTGTATATTTTTTATCAAACATGCGTAATGTTCATTCTGTGAACAAAATCCTAATCGTAACCTATTTGTATCAGAATCATAACTTGTCTGTAACCTAACTGTAACTTAAATATACCATAAATGTAACCTGGCCGTCACCTAATCATAACCTACCCATAATCTAATTACAACCTAACCGCAATTTAACTTTAACCTAACTGTAACTTAGCCATGACCTAACTGTAACCTAACTGGAAAATAAATATAACAAAGGGGTCACCAGAACGTAATTGCAACCTAACTGTTGCCTAACCGTAACCAAGTTCTAATTTAACACTAACTATAAACGAAATATCTTAACCATCTCGCGCTAAGTACTTAGTTTCACTTTCCACCGCTACGGAGCGCTTTATGTGTTGTAGAATATCCGAATTTTAGGTTCGGATTGGATTCATGTTCATGGAAATTATTTTGTCTTCTTCGGATACGGTTATGGTTGTTTGGAATATTTTTGTTCAGTTTAGATTCGGTTCAATTCATATTTCGTGGGTTTTTTTTTTTTCCCTTCAAATGGGATTTTTAAGTTCGGGTCGGGTTGTACTTATATGGAAATTATTTTACCTAGTTCCAATGAGGTTATACTTCACTGAAATATTTTTGTTAGGTTCAAATTTCCGGATTTTTTTTTTTTTTTTTTTTTTTTTTTTTTTTTTTTTTTACAAATTTTTTGGTTTGGATTGGGTTTATGTCCATGGAAATTATATTCTCTTGTTCGTATCTGGTTATAGTTATTTGGAATATTTTCGTCGGATTCAGATTTGGTTCGATTCAGATTTCAGGTATTTTTTTAAATTGATTTTTAAGGTCTGGTCGGATTCATGTCCAGGGAAATTATTTTGTCTTGCTCGGATCCGGTTTTGGGTCTTTGGAATATTTTTTTCGGGTTTAGATGTCGTTCAATTCAGATTTCTGATTTTTTAATGGAATTTTTAGGTTCAGGTTGGGTTGCCATCAACGGAAATTACTCTGCATTGTTCGAATAAGGATGCTAATGTGCTAATATGCTTCTCTGGAATATTTTTGTCAGATTCAGATTTAGTTCTTTTTTTTAGGTTCGGATTGGGTTCATGTTCATGGAAATTTTTTTGGTCTTGTTCCGATCCGGGTATGGTTCTGTGGAATATTTTTGTCAGGCTCATATTTGGTTCGATTCAAATTTCAGGTATATATTTTTTTTTCAAATGGAATTTTAGGTTCGGATCGGTTTCATGTCCACTTAAATTATTTTCTCTTATTCGAATCCGGTTATGGTTCTTTCGAATATTTTGATCGGATTCAGATGTAATTTGCATAAAATTTCAGGTTTTTTTTTTTTTTTTTTTTTTTTTTTTCAAATGGAATTTTTTAGGTTCGAGTCAGGTTTATGTTCACGGAAATTATTTTGTCTTGCTCTTATCGGGTTATAGTTCTTTGGAATATTTTTATCGATTTGAGGTTTCGTTCCGGTCATTTTTCGGGTTTTTTCAGAGAAAAATTTTAGGTTAGGGTCGGGTTGCATATACACGAACATTATTTCTCCTTGATCGGATTGGGGGTATGCTTCATTTGAATATTTTTGTGGGATTCATTTTGTCATTTGGTCAGATTACAAATCCATAGTTTTTTTTTTTTTTTTTTCTAATGGAATTTTTAGGTTCGGGTCGGGTTTATGCTCATGGAATTTTTGTCTTGCTTGGATCGGAGTATGGTCTGTTTTTTCTGGTTGGGATCGGGTTATGTGTTAATACGCCTAAACATTATGTTTTCCTACTATTCTTTTTGTGACTATTTTTGATATATAATTTATTTTGCTATTTGATAATTTATTACTGTGTATGAATTGTTTGCCTATTCGAACAATTGTACGTCAAAGAGCCATTTCATTTTTGTTTTAAAAACAAATTAAAGTCTTAATAAAATTTTAACTTAAATAAATGCATTCAAATTTAATCAATGATTTAAGAAAAACTGCTAAAGAAGCCTCATATATACATATACATATATTAACTGCAACATAGCCAACCACAAATACATTCTAATGTACGAAGTACACACGGTCTGACGTAACAGCTATGTTAAAAAATCCTAAGTTAAACTGACATTTTGCCAGTCTATGAATTTTAAAGGTCTTTGGGAAAAAAACAGTCACTTTTGAAATGTCAAAATCTCAAATTGGTTTCTTTTATAGAGTAAAAAGAAATTAATAGAGTGGAAGTATTATCTCTGGAGATGATGCTTAAAATGTAACCCTACATTAAGTCAATTAGGTACCAACAAAAGCACGTGCTTTGACACGCCTATCAATTGAAACAGGTTTAAACCCGTATTTTTTTTCTCTCGTTTTTAAAAAAAGAACTAATTTATCGCTTCACCGGTAAAAATTTATTAATTATTTTATCATATGTGTTTTAAATATCAATATAGAAAATTATTTTAAGGTTTTGCTTGAAAATATAACATTATTTTGTTAGTACATTAAAATCGTCTGCAGTCAGAAATTTATATTTTAGATTAATATTTATTACTTAAGTTTTCATACATGATTTTAAAAGAATGTTTTCGTCATTATATTTTAAATATTTATTTACATGCAATTATTAAGTCATAAACATTTTTCATCTACGTTATAAAGTATTTAAAATTACATTAATGAAGGAAACTTTTAGTTATACAATTTTTAGTTCGTATCAAATGTTTTTAATATCTTATTTAATTTTAATTTGATATTTAATTATTGCTAATTTTCCAATTTCCTTCATTTTAAAAGCGAATATTTATTCTAATAAATAATAATAGAACAAAGACCAGTTTAAAAATTTGCTATTTTCTCTTGAAATATGCTCCAATTGTAATTCGTTTCTTTCAATTCGTCTTATAATACAAAATCCCTTCCACGTCCTTTTGTTTGCCACATTAAATTTGAGCGATAAATGGTTTCATATCGCAAACCTTTTTTGAGGCTTACTTCACCTCTACTTATCTTATTCCTCCATGGGTTTCTTTAATTCTGTCTCAGCTTTCTTATTACTTCTGCGAAAATTTTTGCACAACCAACCAACCGTAAACAAACGAAAGAGAAAGAAATTGGGAAAAAGATGATTTTTTATGAGAGTGACCTCTTGATTTTAATTAATTACTCAGGTAATAATTGGAATTTTGAAATTCTGAAGCTCAGGTGCATCAGGAGAGATATTGGGCTACTCTCAAAAAAATTTTGAGCTTTGTACGTGCTGTAGATTTTGCTAGCCATCGCAGACACACAGACACACACACAGGCACACACACACATACACACACAGACAGACAGAGCGTTTTGTTCTTTTATTAGTATAGATAGATTTTTTAATTCATTTACAGAAAAGATATTACTTTTCCTTCACATATATGATTTGAATATAATTCTGTAAATGAGGCGATACATAGTCATTTTTGTGCTAAAAATGTTTTGTTGTGTCTTTCAAACAGGGCCGTAGCTAAGATAGCGCTATGGACGGCTCACCTCCCGCATACCCTAAAACATTTTAAGCCTCCCTTAGAAAAAAATTCCAAGTTCACTCAATGAATTTATGTTCCGGAAATTCAAATAAAATTCTATTCAAAAATGTAATTTAGTTTTGAGACCCTTTCACAGTTTTTCAGAAATACTAAATTGTAACTAAAAAAAAAGTGTTTCAACACTCTCACATCCTATTTCACATAGGAAGCTAAAATGATGTTTACTTTTGCACCAGTTATGCACTCAAAATTTTCATCATCATATAACTTTCAGAGAACAAAATGAAGTTATTGCAACAGTTTAATAAGAAACATAGCACATATAATGTGAATGGGCACTAATTTATATTTCTGCGTCAGGGAGAAAGAGGGGAAAAATTATTACTCCCCCGCCCCCCACTGTTCACTTCTAGCTACGGGCATGCTTTCCGGGCATGCTTTTATGTAAATTACGTACGGGCATGCTTTTATGCAAATTATGTACGGGCATGCTTTTATGTAAATAATTAACAAAAGTCTTATGTAAGTACGCATTTTTATCTTCTCAGAATGCTTGAAGAGACCCTTAGATTTAGCATTAAAACTGGTAGCATTGACACATATTATAATTCTCAATAACTGATTGAAAATTGGTCAACAGTTTTCTTTCTACCGATTACCAAACACACAAGAAGCCTTTAAAGATTCTGAACTTTATCAAATTTAAGTTGTCGTTATTCCTAATCAATAACATTTTTTATTTTCCTTTTTGAGTATCATTAATAGACTATTATGTATTATCTGATTTTAAAATTCAAATTGTAAATGCTTTATACTCATTTACTTTCTCGGGGAATTAACATTACAGCCATAATTAGTTATACATTTACCTTCATAACGCTATTTAAGGTTTATAATTTTTTTAATTGTTAGTACCACGTTTAGATATTCCTAGTAAATTTTAGGTTGAATATGTTCAATACAGCAAACTTCAGCTATGCACTTAAGTAGTTTCAGTTAAAAAAGTTTATTTATGTTATATACAGAACAACAAAAAATAAAAACAAGTTCAATGTAGATTCTGCCATTGCAGAATTCAGTTTCGCCTCCGATTAGAAAAAAAAAAAAAAAAAAAAAAAAAAAAAAAAGAAGAAGAAGAAGAAATCGATAGAGGTTTTTTAGAAGGGCGACCCCATTTAGATTGCAATGAACTAACTTCATTTTTCTTGTGTTTATCAATATAATAGCAAACAGAACGGCGTGAAATACCCAATTGATTAGCATTTTCTCTCTGAGAATTGGAATTGCGGAATAATAAAGAGATACAATTTGACGTGCTACTTTTTCATTGACTTGATTAATCAAAAACGGATTTTTTATTTAGTTTAAGCGCTTTTTTATAGACTCTGAGTAAAAGGAAATGCAATTTAACAATAAAACGAGTGGAATCTCGTCGAATTCGACGAATGAAATGTTTAAAAAACCCGATCGATTTGGTTTAAAAAAAAAAAAAAAAAGTAATTACATTATTGAATCAATTTATAATAAATATATTTACAAACTAAATGTCAAGTTTGCTAGTTTCAATTTTGCATGCAAATATTCGCACATCTTCAGTTAAAATTGTAATCTGAGTACCGGCGAAATCCAGAAATTATATTTTATATGCACTCGAAGAAAAATAGTTAAAAAAAATAATAATTAAAGAAAAGGAGTCTACTCGATGTTAGCTGGCAGATATCCCCATAGAAATTAAAACGAAATTAGAGTTAACACAAGTTCAATGTAGATTCTGCCATTGCAGAATTCAGTTTCGCCTCCGATTAGGGAAAAAAAAATCGATAGAGGTTTTTTAGAAGGGCGACCCCGTTTAGAATGAAATAACTTCATTTTTGTTGTATTTGTCAATATAATAGCAAACAGAACGGCGTGAAATACCCAATTGATTAGCAATTTCTCTCTGAAACATTGGAATTGCGGAATAATAAAGAGATACAATTCAACGTTTTACTTCTTCATTGACCAGATTCATCAAAAACGGATTTTTTCTTTAGTTTAAACACTTATTTATAGACTCAGAGAAAAGGGAAATGCATTTTAACAATAAAACGAGTGGAATCTCGTCGAATTCGATGAATGAAATGTTTAATAGACCCGATCGATTTGGTTTTTTTAAAAAAAGCAAAAGTAATTACATTATTGAATCAATATATAACTAGTAGTAAAAAATGCTCTGACGAGCACCAAAAAAGGTTAATATGTTTTAAAGTATGAAAAAGTGTTTGAAAAGAGCTTCTAATTGAGAATGAGAAAGGACAAGGGGTCCCTTCTTGGCTGCAATTCACTGTCAATATCAAATTTGAAAAAATCATATTTGCGCTTTTTCCATATAAAAGAAATTTGCGTAAAACTTTCTATCTTTACTTTTTAGTAAAACCTTCAATCGTGCTTTACATGTTAACTGCATTGTTGACTCTGCACTGCAACTGCACTACAAATCAGTTTTCTGTGCTGTTTTACACTGCGACAGTTTATGGTAGGACTGCGTGAATGTGATACGCTGCAGGCAGTGTTGAATGCAGGAGCTGGGCCGGGGGGACATTCCCTCCCGAAGGTATCAAATGCCCCTCCCCCAATAAAATTTAGATTTTGTGTTTTTAATGGTAAAAAAAGTATAATCCCCTTAGAGCTCTATTGTGTCCCCCCCGAAACCACAGAAGACCCTCCCGGAGCGCGATTTTTGTGATCATGGCACCAAAGGTCGCTAAACACAATTTTGTAGTCAATGCACATAAAAACGAATTTTTCCATTTAAATTTAAAAAAAAATTAAGTGAAGTATTTTTATTTCTCCTTCCTGATATCTATTGGAATAGCTTATTCCAATTATTGAATAATATTGTAGAACATTTTCAGGAAAATTATTGGTTAAATTATCTTCCTTGGAGAAAGTCGCCCGAAATACAGCCTTAATAGATTTGCGCCAAACCAAGGATGAAAATATACTGAAAATTCATTTCTAGTATTATTTGTAAAATTGACTTTGAAATCACCAGCTGTAATTAATTTTTTATATAATATACAGTGGAACCTCAGTTCACGATCATAATCCATTCTTGTATCTGACTTTCTGTAATATAAATTTTTTGGGCGCTCCATCCAAGAACTAATGCATGGGATTAAAAAAATTATATTCAGGTAATCCCTGATATAAATTGATGCTGTTTACTGTTTACATTTTGATTTAAATCGTTCAACAGATGGCTTAACCATATTGCATTTTCCATTATTTTCGCAATAGTTCTATCTCGAGAATTAACGCACGGATTTTCACCAAACTTCAAATTCAGTTAATCTTTATATGAATTGGCTTTGTTTACGTTTTGGTTTCAATAACCAAACACATGGCGCTGCTATGCTGAATTGTTCCGATTACCACAATATCTCTATCGCAGGAATTAATTCACAAATTTTCATCAAACTTGAGATTTAGGCACACTTTGATTTATATTATTGCTCATTGCGTGTTTTGGGTAAATCTCCCAACAAGTGTCGCATATATGCTGTATTTTTCCCGATATCCGCAACAGTCCTATTTCAAATTTCAAAAACTAATGTTCGGAATTTCATGCCTTTAGAATCCTCACGGTGAGCATATGATTGTCATTTGATTTTGACACTGTAACAATGAATTTTGACGCATTAAATGCATGAGATAGAAAATAGTTTTGGGGTTGCCACATCCGACTAGTTCTTTAAAATCGGAGTACTTGACGGTTCATCTACACCGTATTGTTCAGCTATTTTGATTACACTATCATCGTTCTTAAGTTTTGTCACTACTTCTTTTCATAATTGATCAGTAATTCGCTTAGGCTTCTTACTACTGCTATCAAATCACTACTGCTATCACTAAACGCTTTTTCATTCTTAGAAGTCATAATAAAGGCTAAAATTTTCGCAAAACTGATTAAAATTAAAACAATAAGTTAAATTTTTTACTGTACTGAAGGTCACAAAGCACTCTGATACGCGCACTTTACTCCAAACTTGACTTATAACAAGAGTTATGTGAGGGTTGTCAACTGAACTAGTCGAAAACTTTGGTCGCGAATCGAGTTATCCTACACTTAAAGAGTAAAATTTTGATCACTGAAGTTGGTCATAAACCGAACTTGTCAAAAACAGAGGGGGCCGTAAACCAAGGTTCCACTGTTTTTTGACTGATAAGTTTGCAAATATGGCATAATTTATATATTCAGTGGCGATGATCATTATGCAACTTGGCGATTTATCCGATTAAATTTGCGATTTTAAAATAGCGTTTGTTAATAATGGAAAATTGAGAATTTCTATGAGAAAAATTAGGATAATTACGATAATTTGTATGCACGGTTTTAAGTAAACTCGGATTTTTTTCCATAATTTTAAATTTAGTACATTTGGAAATGGAAGGGAGAGGGAAAGTATATCTTTGCAATGCTTTTTCGACAATATCTCAAGCAAAAATACTTTTAAATGCCAATAATTGCTGATCGTAAATGTTACATTCACTTCACATCATCACAAGAGTTTTTTGCATCACCATGTGCTTTTTCATTTGATGCTTTCTTGGCACAGATGCCATATATGCACGACATTGTGCGATATTCTTCTGACGCCAATTTCGCAAAAGCTTAGTTTTCAAACTTCAATTACATACATATATATTAATATACTTCTTAGTTATCCCGTCCACCAATTTCACCAAACTATACGAATTGCCAAACTCATAGCGAAATTATACATATGGACATAATTTTCATTTTAAATAACACAAAAGAATAATTTGTAGAATCTTAATAAAAAATACAAATAAAAAGTCAAAATAAAAATCCCTTAATGGCGTTTTAAACATGTGCATCGTATTTAATGTCATTGGATACGACATTCGTGATCATCCATTATTGGCATATAATATTATAGTTTGGCGATAGTGTTTTGGTCGACGGGATAACCAAGTAGTACCTCTATTAACTATTTTCTATATAATTTTCAAAAGAAAATAACAATAATGTGATACGGTGATAATTTATTAGCCCTTCGACCAAAAAATTATCGCCAAATTATAAAATTAAATGCCAATAACGGATTATCATAAATATTACATTCAGTTTACATTAAGTAGGTTACGCATGTTTGTTATGCCGTAATTTGATTTTGAATTCAACTTTTTATTTGTACTTTTATTGATGTTTTACTAATTTATTTCTTCTTTCGTTATTTAAAATAAAAATTATGCCAATATGAATTACATGGTGAATAAATTGATTTGTACAATTTGGCGAAATTGGTCGACAGGATAATCAAGTAGTATTGAAAAGTTTAATTAATAACTACAGAATGAAATGATTTATAAAATTTAACAAAATTAAATAAAGGTAAATAAATATATATATATTTAATAAACATTAGCCCGGTTATCATATCAGACAAAATAACAAAATTTTCGTGCCAATGAGGTACCCTTATGCGTATTTGACATCACATCCCTATTTAAAATCAATTGAATGCTATTGAAGATATGGACAGAATGTGAAGTTTTTGTTTTACTCTATATCTTTTCCTTATGTAAATTATTACGTTATATGATCATAATCATAATTTAAAAATCTTACTTTTAGTTCCTGAAGAGAAATTTTGGTTTTCCCAGATACTTTTTTCCCATGTACTTGTTTTTTCCCATTTTTTTTCTACTACTAAAATTCAGTAGCGTCTAGCTAGACCCCGCCCCAAACATTGGCTCTTATCACAAAAGTACCCAAGAAATTCCCCATGCTGCCGAAAATGGGGATTAATAGTTTGATACCTGCGTTAATAACAACAATTTTGCTCATTTTAGAAATTTATTTATTTAAATGGATTTATTTAATTTTATTTATTTAAATTTATTTTATTAATTTATTTATTTAAATAAATTTTTAACCATTTGAAAAATGGTTGTTGTTTTCGGGAGAATGGACCCGATGATGTTACCACTTTTGAATGATGTTACCACTTTTGAATTTAAATTAAATTCTTTATTTTTAGAAGAATTTTTATTTGAATTTAAATTAAATTCTTTACTTTTAGAAGAATTTTTATTTGAATAGTAAATTAAAATGGTTAAAATCATTGTAATAAAGGAGAAAACTAACAAATTTAAAAATGGGTAGACGGAAATTAACAGATACGGAAAAAGCCGAAGCCAAAGAAATGAATGAACGTGAATATCGCATTCAATGATATTAAACACAATACGCGTACTTAAACAATCATAAAGTGATTTTTATTTCTTCTTTTGCTATTTAAAATAAAAATTTAGTCAACATGTATAAGTTGCTTATTAGTTTGGCGATTCGTATCATTTGGCGAAATTGGTCGACGGGATAACTGAGTAATACTGTATTTGGTTTGGCGCAAAAACGTCTTTCAATGCAGAAAATGATAAAATCAAAAGATTATTGAGCCGCTGAAAACCAATTACGTGTTGAAAGGCGATCACGAAAAAGGAAGCAATTTAATGCCGAACCGATTAATTGTAAAACATCATGTCGCCAGGGCGACCAATCCACTAGCCATGGCGTTTTACTATCGGTCGGTTCTAACCAGGAAAATTTGAGTGCCAATAGTGATTCTAACAAGCCGGAAAATGTTATAGCTATTACTCTTGATTTTCCACCACCTAAAAAGAAAACTAAAAAGCAATCGGCTTGGGAAAAACTGGGAAAAAACTTTTTTGATTCGATGTCTGATGGACCCATTCACAGATGCATGTGCTGCGATCGATTTTGGTTTAAAACCTCCATCACCAAAATTCTGCTCTGTAAAATCAAACAATATATGCCAAAGTCTTACAAGTATAACAGTATATGCCAAAGCTGTATTTTAATAATGATTACTTTTGCACCAACAATGTTAAATAGTTTGAAATGTTTCTTTCGTCGCCAACTTTTATGCTTGGCGACAATAGAGTGATATAACTTAAACGAACCGTACCTTCAAATTGCAGCATGTATAAATTCATTTATAGCAGTGGCACGGATAATACACAATAAAACAACTGGTATTTAGCTTAAAATGATAGATGAAGGTATCGAGTGAAACATTTTTCAAATGGTTGGGGTAATTTCTTAAATTACAATTTTTTTTTTATAATTTATTTATTTAAATTTTATTTTTTTAAATGTTTATTTATTTATTTAAAAGGGCTCGCAGCGCTCATACACGCGTTACTAATTGCGGCGTTGGCGAGTTTCGTATATTTTAGTGATTCCTGCACAGCGAGTTGCGTGGATCCAGTGATGTTTTTTTGGTTTTATGGGCGCGCAGCGCTCATACACGCGTTAGTGATTGTGGCGTTGACGAGTTTCGTACATTTTAGTGATTCCTGTCCAGCGAGTTTCGTGGATCCAGTGATGTTTTTTTTTTTGTTTTAATGGGCGCGCAGCGGTCATACACACGTTAGTGATTGCGGCGTTGGCGAGTTTCGTGCATTTTAGTGTTTCCTGCACAGTAAGTTTCGGGGATCCAGCTATGTTTGTCTGTCTGTCTGTTGGTTTGTTTGTCTGTCTGTTTGTTTGTTAATTTGTTTGTCTGTCTGTTTGTCGGTTTTTTGTTCGTCTGTCTGTTTGTTTGTCTGTTTTTGTATGTCTGTCTGTTTGTCGGTTTGTTTGTTCGTCTGTCTGTTTGTTCGTCTGTCTGTTTGTTTGTTTGTTTTTGTCTATCTGTCTGTTTCTTTGTTGGTTTGCTTGTTTGTTTGTTTGTTTGTTGGTTTATTTGTTTGTCAGTTTCTCTGTTTGTCGGTTTGTTTGTATTTACTTCTGTTTGTTTGTTGGACGGTTTATTTGTTTGTCAGTTTGTTTGTTTGTTTGTCGGTTTGTTTGTTTTTACGTCTGTTTGTTTGTCTGTTTGTCTTTTAGTTTGTCAGTTTTTTTGTCTGTATGTTTTTTGTCTGTTTGTCGGTTTGTTTGTTTGTTTATTTGTTTGCTTTTTCTGTCCGTTTGTTTGTCGGTTTGTTTGTTTGTCTCTCTGCCTATTTGTTTGTTTATTTGTAGTATCGTCAAAAAACGGAAATCAAGAAACCATACCGTCAAGAAACCATATCTTCCATTTAAACAAGGGAAATTATCGGCAGCATGGGGAATTTCTTGGGTGCATTTGTGATAAGAGCCAAAGTTTGGGGAGGGGTCTAGACGCTAGTCTAAAATTCAAAATGTTAGGACAGTCGAGAAAATCATCCCATGGTCAGATAAAATGCATGTTATTTGAAAAATTAACCATGGATTCGAACAAAAAAAATAACACTGCGTTCACAACTTTATTAGGTACTTACGTATTAACGCCACCGCAGTTATCTTTTGGATTCATTGTTGCCTTGTTTTTTGCTAATTTTTGAAGCCATTTTTTAGTGTTTTAGTGCTTTTTTAATGTTTTTTAGTGCCTTTTAGTGTATTTCTAGTGCCTTTTAGTGCATTTTTTTGCTCATTTTTGATGCCATTATTTTTGTGCACGTGCGAACAACAAGATTGCTCTTTATTAGCGCATTAGCACAAGTTCTGCTGCGGTGGCGTTAATACGTAAGTACCCTTTGTTATTTAAATAACTGAAACTAAAAGCTTCTTAATAAAAACAAATAGCCATGTTTTTCACGTGATTTGTTTAATCTGAATGAATTATGGTACAATAACAATTTTTGATATTAAATTTGGTGGCAATGAATAAAAAAAACTACAATCGCTACAGCAAAAGACAATATTCAACTGGAGGTTTAAGACATAAATTCGATTTTCTCAGAAACCGTCAAACATACAAAGATGAAAAAAAAAACTGTTCTTAGTTTTATCAAGAGGATAAAAATAAGCCAAAAACGAAGTTAATCCATCCATAATAACGTTAGCCACTGCTTGCTGAACTTTTCGTCTTTATTTTTTCGTTAAAAGTTAAATAAAAAACTACAGTAAACTGCGATAATTTTTTAAATGCTATCATTTTATTCGTCTTGTCGAGTTCTATCTTTTGAAAACAAAATGACTGTCGTACGTCAACTGGTTCGCCAGAAATTTCAAAAAGACGTTCGCATTTTCTATTTCTTAAACATATTATACCAAACGCTACAGCGTTTGCTATGATAACTATATTTTCAAACTTAATGTCAAGTTTGCCAGTTACAATATTCGCACATCTTCAATTAAAATTGTAATCTGAGTTCCGGCGAAATCCAGAAATTTTATTTTATATGCACTCGCAAAAAAATAATTAAAAAAAAAAAAAAAAAAAAAAAAAAAAAAAAAAAAAAAAACTAATTTCATTTTTACTGTGACATTATTTTAACTAACTGAAGTCATCTGAAAGTAAAATCTAAATCTCAGTGTACATAATGAAAAGAAATATTGAAATGTAATATCGTTATGAGTAAAAATGCGATGTTTTAAATAGTGACGTCATTTTCTATTCAAATGTTTTTTAAAAGTTACTGTTATTAGTAATATGAAAAAGGCAACCGTAATAATATTGTAACTCCCATTTATCTGGTTGCTGAATGACATCATTTTCCTCATTTGAAATTTTTCTTATTTTGCTTTAAACATTAATTTTTATCATAAATTATTTTCTGTTATTTTATTTGCATTATTAATATTATTTATCAGTAAATATATTTTTTTTACCTCAATTCTCTTTCAAGTGCATAATTATACGCAATCATTTTGGAAAATAAATTTTTATTATCGAGAGAAAAGCTAAACTGTGTTGCCACCATTTTGAAGAAATATCGTAAAAAGCATTTAAAATTAAAAATAAAATATAAAAATGGAAATAAATTAAAAAATAGCTAAAATGGCACAACTACAAGTAAATAGCTTTCATTTAAAAAAATAATTATCAAAATCGGTTCAGTAGAAAATTCAGGGCTGATGACACGACATTTTTTAGCTTGTCTAAAAAAAATAGCATCGGAGGCTAAAAAAAAAAAAAAAAAAAAAACTAATTTTATTTTTACTGTGACATTATTTTTACTAACTGAAGTCATCTGAAAGTAAAATCTCAATCTCAGTGTCCATAATGAAAAGAAATATTGAAATGTAATATCGGGTACTACCAGGTTATCCCGTCGACCAAAAAATTATCGCCAAACTATAAGATTAAATGCCAAAAGTGGATGATCGTGAATGTCACATTCAATGACATTAAATACGATTCATGTGTTTAAAATGTCAATAAGTGATTTTAATTTCGACTTTTTATTAATATTCTTATTAATATTCTACTAATTATTTGTTTTTTCGTTATTTAAAATAAAAATTATGTCAATATGTATAATCTGGCTGTTAGTTTGGCGATTTGTATAATTTGGCGAAATTGGTCGACGGGGTAACAGAGTAGTACCTAATATCGTTATGAGTAAAAATGCGATGTTTTAAATAGTGACATCATTTTCTCTTCAAATGATTTTTTATAGTTACTGTTATTAGTGATATGAAAAAGGTATCAGTAATAATATTGTAATTCCCATTTATCTAGTTGCTGAATGACATTATTTTCCTCATTTGAAATTTTTCTTATTTTGCTTTAGACATTAATTTTTATCATAAATTATTTTCTGTTATTTTATTGACATTATTAATATTGTTTATCAGTAAATATATTGCAGCAGTAAATATATTGCGCTCTATTGCAAAAAAATTTTTTTGCAATAGAGCGCGTGTCTTTTGTTATTTATATCTCATTGTCGCGTGTCATTTGTATTGTCCGAGAAATATTTTGAAATTTTGTTTTATTTATATTATGACTATGGAACTTATGACGGTTCCGAAACATGTCAATGTATTTTATTTTTACTATAACACCTTTCTTAAGAAAAATTAAAATTGTTATTAAAATGTTTATATAAAAGGTGAATATTTTAAAATCTGATGATTAATAAATCAATTGGATTTAATTAACTTTTTATCATAATTATTCTTCTGTTGAAATTAATTTAAGCTTTTGATTCGGATTTTTTTTAACTTAAAAAATCTATTTTATTTATTTATTTTTTTTTTTTTTTACATATTTTTTGTAATTTTGCGTGTATTACTTTTATTTTTACTCTAAAAAATTTACTTTTTCAAAAAACTTAATAGTGAATTACAGTTGTGATAAGAGTACAGCTGCAATAGTGAATAATACTGAATTACAGAGTGAGTTGCAAATTTGAAATTGCCCCCCTCTGGGCTATACGCTCCATTTTGGGAATCACTGGTTTAACCCTTTCCGGCACACTGTGCCCGGTCTGGGATACATAATTTTAATGCTAAGCGGCACCAATAATTTTTTAGTAAAATTTTGCATTTCTAATAAAAGCTTAAATTAAGGATTTTAAAATATCTAAAAAATTCGTTTGTGAATTCCGGTGTCAGTCGATAATTTCTCATTTTAGCCCGTTCCGGAAAGGGTTAAATAAACGAATTAAATATGTAGGGACCTCTTTTACTTACCCATCATACGTAGTATAGGGTAAGTCTTGCAATCGTTTTGAAAATCGAAAAAAAATTTTTGACGGATTTACACGTTTCAGACACTGGATATTCCGAAAAACATATTTTTAGAAATTTTGCCGTCCGTCCGTCTGTGTGTCTGTCTGTCTGTAACCGCTCTATCTCCCGAAAAAATTGAGATAGAGATTTGAAATTTTGTATGTGCTTAGTATGTAAAAATGGGACGAAGTCTATTTAATATCAGTAACCTCGATTATCCGGAACTATTTTTTTCGGGCTCTCGAAAAATTCGTTCTGATGAAAGGAATATAAAAATTTTCAAATTCTTTTATTTTAAGGAGTGGACGTAAAAGGCAATAAAATAGCACAAATTTTGCATAAAAAAGGAAGTCAATCGGATTATTAGTTGTTGAGATATATCTAATCCTATTTTCCATTTCTTTGATTTTTCATGACCCTGTATTTCATTCAAATTTCGATTCAAAGATATCTTTTAATTGGAAATGAGATACTTAATTTGATGAAAGAAACCGTTAGTGAATATGATTATTATTTTTGGAGTTATAATGATGTTTCTTTTACGCAATTCAGTGCTACTTGAAAAGTTTGGCGTTTCATACAATTTATCGAAATTGAGTCATCAGAAATTCATTAATAGAGCATGATTATGTGTTAAAAATACTTAAATATACGTTTATATTTTATTTTGGTATGCATCTTATGTGTTACGTTATGTACAACGTAATGCATTTTATGTGTTACGTTTTCATATATTGTGCTATGCATATCCATGATGGGTAAGTATTACGGTGGCCTCCAACGACTAGTTTATGTTATACTTTATATTTAACTACCAGACTACTAGAGGGCGTCACTAGCGAAAACAATTCTAATATGTATTGTTGGTTCGATAGGAATTGCTGTATTTAACAGTTAACTATTTGTATTTAACGATATGCTGGAACAAGGTCTAAAAACCGAAACTGGAATCGAATTTCGATAAGCTTCCTATTTTTGGTCGTAAACGCAAACAAAAATGTTCAATTTTTTAAAGGAAATTAATGCCTACGTAAATATACGGAATTTTTAATAAATGTTGAGTAACATATACGTGTGACCAAAGTCGGCTCTCTTTGCCTCGAACCAAAACTTTTAATTTTCATACAAAATAAAATGTAATCAAATCATTTACGACACAATTTTTTTTTATAATTATATGAATGTCATCTAATTAAAAAATGTTTTAGGTATAAATATCGCGATCCTTTTTATGCATCTCTTATAATGATTTTCGTTATTGATCCTCTACTATACTAGAACTTTTTCAAAGAGTATTCAAAACACTTTTGCGGTGTCAAACTAAAGATTTTCTGTTAGTGTTAAGTCTGCAGCTTTTAATGTACGCCTGAAAAGCGTCTACAAAGTTTAAACCTACAGGTATTGCTTGATTTATAATTTGCATTCACGTCTTGAGTGAGTCATGACTGATAACTAAAAACAGTGAAATTCATAGCAATAAATAAAGAGTGTCGGCGAAACTCAGATTTTGGGCCAAAAACAAAAATGAAATTGCAGTTTCGGTCGATCTCTATATTAATAACATAGATAAGTGGTTCAAACATTGGGGCACATAAGAAAGCAATTTGTATATTATGAGGGACATTTTTAGATTAGCTACAAACCTATTTCTTGTTATTTACTTTTGTCTTTTGGGGAAAATAACGCTATAGATTTTAATAAAAACTTTGATTTAAAATTTTTTTTTTTAAAATGAAAAGAAAAGGATTTTTTTTTCCTTAATTTTTAAATTGTGTCATTGAAAAGTAGTACCGGATATAAGTAGTACCGGAAAAAATATCTAACTTTTCTTTTAGGAGTTTTAGATCCCTTTGATAATTTTGCAAACTGTTATGCTAGGGTAGAGTTTATTTTTTAAGTTTGAAAATATCTTTTCTCACCATCTAAATTTGTTCCTTTTTATGAAAAAATAAATCAAGCAAAATATTAAGGCATTTGAACAATATTTAGAGGTAGCTCAATGATGGGAAAGTTTCTAATGTATAAGCAATGATAAATATGCTTGTGCTTGCATACTATGTCAAAGAAAAATAAATTCCATCTTTTAAATTATATTTATAGAAAAAACTATATTTAACAAAGAGCCGATTCATGGACAAATAATGTTTGAGAGAACTAAGAAATATAAAAATATAAAAATTAGGTTTAAAAGCAACACTATTTTGGCATTCATTGGGATAGAAAATTAATGTATGTTTTGACTGGAAATAAAAAAGGTTTATTTATTGCCAATATTAATTTTTGCGAAAGATGTTACTCAAATACGGACTGTTCAATATTTGTCGCAGGTAAAGCTCAAACAGAATACTTGAGAAAATTCAAGACTTAGGAATAGCAGATGCATTCAAGCAATATGCATCAACATTACCAGCTCTCACACTGATTATATAATTCTGCTTCATTGCATATGTTCTTATAGAGCAAAAAATTAAAAAGAGCTTTTGTCACTTGCTTGCAAGCATCAAATTCTGGGACTGATAATTAGTATTGTTTTTGAAATATGAATAGGAGTCAAATCTTCATCTGAAGTTGCATTATTTGAAAGCTTTCAAGAATATTGGAGTTTCATTGATAGATACAAGTACGAACCAGGAATTTCATTTGATGATGTCGCTAATTGTACATTATCACACAATCTGGATATTCAGTGCTTAATTTAAATTAAGTTCAAAAGAGGAAGAAAATGTACATGATGTATTGCATTTGTTTTCACATGTCTGGGTATGTTGAAAGCTCAGATCTCAGCACTGAAGCTTTATGTGCCTCTTATAATGACATGCTGTTACTAAAATTCCTACTTGAATGTACACCAATACATTACATTCAGCTATTTCCAAGTCATCATCACCTAAATTTGCTAATTTTTTTTTTTTTTTTTTTTTTTTATATAATAGTTGTCAGAAGGATTTGTTGGATTAGCTTCATTTGAGAGCTGTGTAAGTTTACCAACCAAAAGACCAGTAGCGGCTCGTCAGGGAGTGCTGCATCCGATTTTTCTTACCACTAAAATTTAACAGAATCTTTTATATTATTTATTCGACAATTTTTGCTGATTGAATAAAACTGAAACCCCTTTACAATTTTAGTGGTGTGAAACAATTGATGCAGCACCCCCTGACGAGCCACTACTGCAAAAGACGCATTGTTATTGTTTTACAAGATGAAGATAGTTCTGAAAAACAAGGTCAAAATTACTCCAAGCGAGTCAGTGTTGCTCTTTATTAATTCAAGTATGAAAAATTGGAAGATTTTGCTACAGTCATGTCACTGATATTGTTTCAGTTGCTGAAATTTCTAGTTGGATAGCTTGCAATTTATCATAACTTCTAGGAGTCTAGAGAGGATTATTAACAGGCTATAAGGATTATGAAACTCTTGCAATTAATATATAACCATGATGAACTTGCGGTTACATATATTCGGGATTAAAGTGTATTGATAATTCATAATAAAACGCAACTACAATTTCTACTACAAGTTGTTGAATATCACAGCAAAATGTACCCAAATAGCAAGAAAAAATTGCCTTAGCCTATACGAAGGCAATAAAATTTTAACATAAAATGAAAAGCTAACAATTTTTACAGTAAATTAACTATATTGTTATAAGTAAAACATTAGTAAAATGCAAGTACACATTTGTCATTAGTATAGTTAATATTCTTAATTTTTGTTTCAATTTTTTTTCCATTTTGAGTCCATTGAGCTACTTTTAAATTTTAAAATGTATTCTTTAATTTTTTTTTCTAGTGTTTTTGCATCGAAAGGAATAAAATAAAAGGGTGAGACTTGTAAAAATAATAATATAAAAAATCATGGCTTTTAAGCTCCACCCTACTGCTGCGCGACTTTTACGAGCATTATCTCAATGAATTTTGTAAATTTATTCGCTGTATAAAACTTCCATGAAGAAAATCTAGCAAGTACGAGTTATCTGTTATCTCAAACTAATTTCTTGAGGGTATTCTAGCCAAAAAAGATATTTTAAGTATCTAGATTAAATACTATCCATCCTATTAAATTAACAATTAACCAAATGGATTTCAAAGAAGGAAAGAGCGTAGAAGTATTTTTTATATATATACAAGCTTCAAACACACACACACGTATAAATGGACAGTCAATTGGCTAGATAATAATAGGGAAGAGAAAACAGGTTAATATAGAAGTGTGTTATGAGGAAACTGAGAATGGCTATTTAAAATGAATAAATGAGAAAAGCCACAAATGTGTTTAACTATTGTGTCTTGGTATCAGGAAATAGTCCACATGTTCTTAATAAGATGCTAGAATTAATTATAAAATACATTACTGTTATCAAATTTAATGCCAAAAATATGCTAACCTATAACAGAAAATTTGTAAAAATAAAACTACAGATCATTTAACACTTTTGTTTCATATTGATGAAAATTGGCAAAGAACAATAAAATTATCTAAATATGATGGTAAGATTAATTTATAAAACCATATTAAAAACATATTTATATATTTTTTTAACTCTGTAATAAGCTAATTAAAAAAAGCTGAAACTTGTTAAGTACTTTAAATTAGCGGTACGTATATGCTTGCTGAATAGAGTGCACATAATTCATGAATTGACTTCCATTGTTTTAGTAAAACCTTTTTCACCAATTTCAATCATTTTCACACACAAAGTATTTTCACGTAATTATGAAAAGTAACAAGAAAATACATTTTTTCATTAATGTGCGTTAAAAGCAGCAAATAAAAGAAATTACCTCATATTTAAAATCACTAAGCCGCGATTCAAAAAATACCAAAATTCAAAGACTCCGTGTATTTCAATGTTTAATTGATCTTATTTAATCAAACAGTTAAGCAGCCAGTAGATGTTTAGCAACAGCTGATTCGCCCTTAAAATTTCCCAATCAAAGAGAAATGTATAAAAGCCCGTTTAGAGAGAAATGGCCACTTATTTCTTCATTTTTTTAAATATATAGTTCAATGTTTTATTTTATTTCTCTTCAAAGACAAAGACGTTGGAGAAATATTTCAAGCTCAGACGACGCGAGTGTCACTGTGTAAACACAGATAATTTAATAACTAGGATTTTTTTTTGGAGGGGTGGGGAGGGGCTATATAATTTCTAGAAATAAAGAACTTACAGATTTTAAACTTATGTATCTATTAATATTTATCAAAGGTGATTAAAAATGTCTAATTTTCATAAAAATCGATTAAGAATTTTTATCTTATGACAAAATCGATTTAAAAAAAAAGAAAGACTTTAACTACACATTATTTAAATTAAAAATCGTTTCTTTAGTAATTATATATTTTTTTTTCATCGGGATTTTTTGATCGATTTTAAAATTTCAAATAGAGAAGAGGGAACGAACTAATTCTTAAAATCATAGCTTTTTTACAATAAATATACGGACATACATATTTTTAATGGAGAACTCTTGACTCTTGTTATAAATTTTATACAAATTAAGTGAGCGGAAAGCAATGGTGTTTAACTGGTTATACCAATTATTATCTTAATTATATTTAAAATAATAATAATAATTGGAAATATTTATGAAAAATTACACTAATGATCAAAAGAATAATGAATGAATGTTCCTATGTCTTACATCCTACAGCCGTTGCTTATATAATGAAACCAACATTTTTTTTTTTTTTTTAGTTTTTAATATAACAAGGTAGAACCCGTCGAGTTTCGACGAAAGAAAATGTTTAAGAAGGAACTGTTTCATTGATTTATAATATACCTACAAAATTAGTTGCAATAATAAATGCACCTTATGTTGGTAAGTCTAACTCTTAAATAAATGACATTTAACCTAAAGTTAACAAGATAAAACCAAAATAAAATAATCAGATTACTTAAAGGTGTTTTTTATTAATAAAACCTAGTACTTTCGAGCATTAAACAATAAAAAATTTTCGAGCAATAAAAAACACCTTTAAGTAATCTGAGTATTTTATTTTGGTGTTATCTATAAATAAGGTGAATTAAAGGATTCGACATATGTGATATGTTATATCATTTTAATCTTACAGTTAACAAGATATTTCGATAAAACTAAGTTGTAGAAATTGATAAAATTAAACTTTAATCCTACTTGTAATCAATAAAAAATATTAAACGATTTTTATTATGACAGCATTATCAATTAAGGTTCTTATGCTACTATTCCAAATTGAAAAAAGCAAAATTTATTCTACTTTAACTCAATCATAGATTTTTTTTTCAACGTGAAATCTACCGTAAAATGGGGTGAATCGGAACACCTTTCAACTTTAACATTAAAAAAAAGCAACAACTGATTTTTTAATTTTCTTATTTTTCTACTAGAAACTTCGGTCTTGTTTTGTTCTTTACTTTTTAAGCGAAAACGTAACATTATTACTGTTTATATATATATTATTTATTTATTTAATGGTGTTCCGATTCGACCCGCAGATAGGGGTGAATCGGAACAAATGCTATAATCTTTATTTATTCCGATTCAAACTTTAATTGGGGTTATAAAAACAGGTAATAATGGTAAGGGAGAAATAGGAACACGTAGTTACTGTGAAACCAAGCCTTTATTTATTCTATACTAATATTATAAAGAGGAAAGATTTGATTGTTTGTTTGTTTGAATTGAATAGGCTCCGAAACTACTTGACGGTTTTGAAAAATTCTTTCACCGTTGGATAGCTACACTATTTCCGGTGAACATAGGCTAATTTTTAATTGATTTATTCAAATATTTTCCTTAATAATTCAAAATTTCATTATTTTTCATACAGAATCAATTAAAATTTTTCCGATAAAAAATAACCATTTTCTTTCCCGTTGCCAAAAAAAAAAATCAAAATATGGAAAATAATTTCTCCTCGGCAATTAATTTTTAGTTGAACAGTATCCACGTGAAAAATTAAAATAAAAAAAATTCAAAGGAAAATAAATATGACGTCATTTATTATATTATCGGAAGTTTTGTTTGCACAGATATCATATACACACCGAGGTAACTAATGGACACTAAATTAATGTTATTTTGCCTGGCATGGCAACCCGACTATTGTTATTTAATTATTAATAAAAAAAATTTTATTTCCTTTCTCTTCTTTAAAATTATGTAAACTGTTTTGTTCTATACTTATTATTTAAATACTAATTGTTATTATTTTTTAAATAATAGAAAATAATTTAAATATATATATGAAACTGGTATTCGAAAACGATTTTTCCGCCAAATTAGTGTAAAAAATTATCGCGCCGACCTCAGCGCGTACATGACAACTGCACTGTTTTGTTTATGTATTAAGGCTACTTTTAGATCATAAATCCGATTACAGAAAATTAGTCAGATTATTTAATTAGAAGTTATTAAATTTATGTTTTTTTTATTATGAAACAGACGAAGAAAAGAAAATTTACTATTGCTGCCCGACTGGAGAATTAAGCTTGATGTTATTTTAAAAAACTATCGAAATGGCGAATTTTTTATTATTTGTTTACGTTTTTTTTTTTTTTTTTTTGTTTATATTATTGCAAACATTTTTCCACTTTTATACACGCATCACCTTGGCGTGATTTTTTTTATGATGCCAATTTGGAGAATACTGCGTTTTCAAATGCCAATTATATTTATATTACTCTTATTTATTTTCTATTATTTTAAAAAGGAAATAATAATAATAAACTAAGTCAATAAATAATTATGGAACAAAACAATTTATATAATTTTAAAAGAGAAAAGAAAAATAATGAAATAATTTACTCAAAAATAATCAACTATTACCGGATTACCACGTGAGGCATAAAATCGCAATTTGCTGCAATCGCGCCAACGGGATCCGTAGATGACATCTGCCCTACATATTATTGGCAATATTATTGTTTATACAATTTGTTTATATAATTTGGTAATACTTGATAATCCCATCGACCATTTGACATTAAATTTGTTATACGTAATTGTTACTTCATCAACCAATTTTAATTCGATGTTTATTTCTATTTCTATTAACATTTTAGTAATTTATTGATTCTTTGGTTATTTAAAATAAAAATTATGTCCATTTGTATAATTTGGCGAAATTGATCGACGGAATAATCAAGTAGTCGAACAAAAAACTATCGTCAAGCTATAACATTAAATGCCAATAATGGATGATCGTAAATTTCACATTTATTTGAGGACAAACATGAAATAAGTCTGGTACATTTGTAACAATATCGTTTCTAGCACTTCTAATGTTTGACACTAAAAATCATAATGGAATCGATTACAGAAGGTAGAAAGATTTTATTAGATGCAAACTAAAGACTTATTTTTCTACAAAATTTAGTCATCAAGATTATTTTGATTTAGTGGCTACATGTTAGCAACTGTTTTATAAAAGGAAGAGGCAGTGAAACTGATGTAATTTTAATGTTATTCAAATAATACTGCTTTAAAACATACTTTTTATGCTTCATTGTTCTACTAAATATATAAGTGAAACACCCTTCTTCGTCTGCCACCCCCACAGAGGGCATCCTTTCCTTAGGGCCTATATCCCACGTGTAGATAAATGGCCGTCATAAATACAAACAAACAAAAACTCTTCTTTATCTGTCAATAATTCTTTACATTTTTTACGCTATGTATTCTTGCTGGAACAGATTAAGGTAGATAGGAAACCACAGTAGACCTGCTAAAAGAGGACGTTTATTAAAAAATGTAACATGAAATGACATTGTATGTAGGCTACCAGAACTACACATAGTGCCAGTTCAGATGTCGGGATTTTAAGAACTAAGAAATGATAATGTACAATCCGAAAGTTAATAGAGTTTGATAATCAATCTCACTAATCATTGCAATGCCCTCTAATCTAATAGTGTGATGACTCGAGAACATTTTGATTCATGTTGTCATAACGGTCTCATGTTCATACGAAACTCTATTATAAATGATAAAATAAAAGGGATGGTGCTTAATTGCTCAAATTTTCGCCAAGACTTACAATAGTACAATATTGCAATGGAGTTGGCATGATTTTCAGCAATACGGAAGAACATTCCAGGGTGGTCTATACTGCTTTAAAATAAAATTTTTAAATCGCCATTTTTTTTTTAGTCAAGGTTCGTTCGGAAATATGGACCAGCGAAGCGGGCATAGCCTGCTAGTATATAAGTAAAGATATGACTTTTTAAAAATTAGAAAACAACTTTTAATTCGAGAAAAATTAAAATTTATTTTAAGAAATTATATTCGAATTGCAGAGGTAGAATTTAATACAAATTTAGCCCTGTTATGTGTTATCCTTTACTAGTAGTCATTGGATAAGTGAATCTATTGAGTAGCCCCTACCGCTGGCATGTATTACTACGATCTACTAATACGCCCTCATCCCCAGTCCTTTGTAGTTTTTGCATCCCTTTCTTTTTTAATTGGTTTTTCATTTTGAGATGTTTGTGTAATGTTGTGGATGTCAGCGAATAATTCTGTGCAGTTTTTCCAACTACTTTGCTATTTTTTAATTCTTTTATTGTGTGTTCCATGTCTGTTGGATTAGGCGTTAACTTTTTTGTTTAACCAAGTAATTTCTTGGCGCCTTTAAACTCTTCAAGTAATTAGAACAAACAAAATATTGTTACAATTCATATTCATACATATGTTTTCATATATTACGTGAAACTATTACTGTATAGAAAAACTAGTTGGATGTGTCAATCCCGAAACTTTCTTCTATCTCATAAATACATGATATATATATATATAATAAAAAAAAAAAAAAAACGTGGTGACTTTAAAATTACTTCTTATCGAATTTCCTCGAACATTTGAGCTAGCCTAATGAGATTCTGGTATCCGAAAAGCCTAAAACGCAAAATGTAATTAATATTCTGAGAAAATGAGCTTAGTAGTGCCTCTTGGTGGGTAATTTATACTAAAACCTAATAAGCATCTATTGATGTCAAGACCTAACAGAATCTGAAATTTGATGGAATTTCGTCCATTTGTTCTTCAGATATAATTATAACAAAAAATTTGCAAAACGTAGCACAGCAACACCATATTTTGGACAATTTATGCCAAAATGTAAAAAAGCGTCTAATTATGTTATGGTGTAAAAGAATCTGAAGTTTGATGAAATTCTGTGCATTAGTTCTTGAGATATATCTAGTTTTAAAAAAACGTGTAAAATATAGCACAGCAGCACCATCAGTTGAAGGATTTATAACAAAACGTAATCATCGTATAATTATGTTAGATGTCATTTTGTAACAAAATCTGAAGTTTGATGAAATTCTGTGCGTTGGTTGTTAAGATATAGCTATCGGAAAAATCGTGCAAAATGCAGCATAGCTGCACCACCTGTTGTAAGGTTAATACCAAAATGTAATCAGCGTCTAATTATGTTATATATTCTAGTGTAAAAGAAACTAAAATTTGATGAAGTTCTCTGCATTAGTTCTTGATATATAGCTATCGCAAAAATCGTGCAAAATGTAGCATAGCAGCGCCACCTATAGGGAATTCCACACCAAAACCTTATCAGCAACTATGTATCTCAAGGTATCGCGGAATCTGAAGTTTGGTGAAATTCTGTGCATTAGTTCTTGAGATATAGCTGTCATAAAAATCATGAAAAACGTGGCATAGCAGCGCCACCTGCTGGCCAATTTACACCAAAACTTAATCAGCGTCTATGTATATCAAGGGGTAACAGAATCTGAAGTTTGGTGTAATTCTGTTCATTAGTTCTTGAGATATAGCAATCTTGAAAATCATGAAAAACGTAGTATAGCAGCGCCACCTGTAGGCCAATTTTCACCAAAAACCAATAGGCACTAATTCATATCAAGGTCTAACTGAATATAAAATTTTATTAAATTTCGAGCATTAGTTCTTGAGATAGAGCGCCCACAAATTTTTTGTCACATACAGACAGACAGACTCACAGACACACAGACTCACAGACAGACGGACAGACTCACAGACAGACATTTTCTAAAAATAGTCAAAACGTGTTCAGGACCTTCTAAAACGTGTAAATCCGTCGAAAACCGGAAGTCGAAAATTTTCATGAATCCAATACTTTCTTCTTGTAAAGATAGAAGAAAGTAAATAAACCATGAGAGAAAACGTGTTCCGATTCATCCCGTAAATCTTAAACCTCTCATGTTACAAGCCATTTTTCATTTTTTCATTATGTAGTTTAGAATTAAGTAGAATTTAATGCAGAATACCGTTTACAGGTCTATCATTAATTAAAAATCGCCTCTCTTAGGTTTAGAATACGAAAAATACTGTGGTTACATAAAAAGTTTTGAAGGCGTTGAAAAAATGAAGTTTTGAGAATTCTCTTGAAGTTTTTTTTTATATACTCCAGTAGTTGTGCAAACATGTCAAAACTGAATTTCCCAACTCTTAATGATATTACCTTCTTATAAAAAAATTGACAACTAAAAATATCATCACATATATTTATAATGAATTTATTTGTATTACCGGGAAGATTCTTTCCTATTCACCCCGCTGTTCCTATTCACCCCATTTTACGGTAAACCAGACATCATTTTCACTACATCAATGTTCATTTTCGTATCAATATATCATTTTCTCTATATCAACAATTCACTATATCTATATTATAAAGGCCAAAACATATCTGTGCGTAACGCATACGTCATTTTGCGCATGGCAACGCTTTCAAATTTTAAATGAATTTCCGCATTGCATTTTTGCTACTAAAAGTTTTTAAACTTCTTAATGCTGCATATTTTCAATTTTTACACCATCGTGTAGGAAAAAAATGTACTTTTAAATGAAATTTGTTTGAAAGCTGTATCTTAATTTGTTTTTGAAATAGTAATTTTTTTGTAGCTTTTAATACTTTTTTTCTAATCGTGGCAACAGGAGTACACCACAACAGGAGCATTCCATTTATATTTAAAGCAAAGAAAACAAGTTGGAAATTGCACGTAAAACGTAGCAAATGAGGTGCGTTCGTACGATGACGTTCATTTTAATCGTTCGATATCGTTCGATATCGTTCGATCGTTTAATCGATATCGTTCGTTTTAAAATATTGGGATATTGCTGATATAGTAGAGCGTACTTTGGACACAATATAGTGGTCGAAATCTTTGTGTTCCTGTAAATATGCAGGGAGTAATTTTTATTATACTTCATTAACGTATATCTTATTCATAAAATGTGAAGTAGTTTAATATAATTAAAACACGGCCCAAACAATGTTTCCCCGTATAACATTATTTAGTAGAATACATTTGTGTGGCCCTGTAATTTAATAATAAATATTCTTTGCATCACAGATTGTACAGAATGTATTTTTTAGTACATATTTCATAGATTCATGTCAATTCTATTATGTTCAAATGGGTGTAACACCATTAAAATGCATTTGAAACTTTTTTCCCCGTTGATCGTAATGTAACGGAATATTTTGATTGTCCCTGTAATTGATTTATGCATCCGATTTTCATAACATTTGAAATGACTCGACAAAATTATGTAATAATTATGTATTTTAAATTTCAAATGATTCGGTTGGGTAGTTTTTGCGTTGTTATATGCGGACAGACAGACAGACGGACGGACAGACAGACAGACGGAGAGACGGACGGACTGAGCGACAACAGTAGGTGCTACGTATTTATATAATTACGAACGCACCTAAAAAGGGAAAAAATTGAGTGGTGTATCTTTATGTTGCCATTATCTCATTAAAAGGGGAAAAATAAAAATTTAAATATCTTCTGTAGTAAAACCCGTTGAATTTTGATTTCAATTACAAAATTTGATTTACACGCAAAAGAATATCAACAGTTTAATATCTATTTCAGCTAATAGCCCCATTGAGACTTCAAGTTTTGAATCAAAATTATCAAATTAAAATAACAATTTTTTTAAACGTGAATACAGATGTGAAATGTACATTTGTAAATTTTGATATGGTGAAAATGATGGCGGGTTTAGATTTCAGGGGAAAAAAATTCTTTGATTGAGTCAAAGTTGAATAAAATTTTCTTTTTATCATTTTGGAATACTAGCATAAGAACCTTCATTAATAACTTTATCATAACATATCTTTATTATTTTTTACTGCTTACATATACGATTAAAATTTAATTTTAACAATTTCTACAACTGCATTTTATAGCAATAGTATTTTGTTAATTTGTTAATAAATATCTTTTGTTTAAGAGCTAGACGCACCAATATAAAATGCATTTTTTGCTATAACTAATTTTTTAGGTTTATTATAAGTCCATCAAACAGTTCCTTCTTAAACATCTTCTTTCGTCAAAATTTGACGGGTTCTACATCGTACCTTTAATATCTGTATTCAGCTTTTTTAAAAAATTGGTATAGTTTGATTATTTTAAAATCGTTTTAATTCAGAACTTCAAGTCTGGAGGCTATTAGATGAAATACATACTAAACTATTTATTTTCTTTTAAGTATAAATGAAATTTTGTAAATGAAACTAAAATTCTCCGACTTTTATAACAAACAATATACTTGACACATTACGCATTTTAATTTTAAAAAATTCATTTTTAATTAGAAAATGGCAACATAAAGGTACAGTTCTGCTTTATTCCCTTTGCTTATAATAGAAATGGAGTACTTCTGTTGCCACGATTAGAAAAACGGTATTAAAACTACAAAAAGATTCATATTTCAACAGCAAATTAAGACACAGTTTCCATATAAAGTGCATTCAAAAGGATTTTTTTCCCTATACGACAATGTAAACATTGAAAATGTGCGATATTTAAAAGTTTAAAAATTTGCAGTAGTAAAAATTGCAAAACCAAAATTGAATTTTAAATTTCAAATTGTTGCCATTCGAAAAAGGACATATACGTTATGCACAGATACGTTTGGCCTTTATAATATAGATTAATTATACCATATCCATTAGGTAAAACTAATTTAAAATTTCCCGTTTCTTTCTCGTCGCAACATCAAACTTTGAAGTAGTGTTACCAATTTGTATTTATTGTGATCTGTGTACCTTAAAACAAAAAATAAATCATCACATAAACTTGGAGAATTTATTTTTCATTTAAATACCACAATAATGAATAAAGACTTTTTTTAAATACGTTCGTAGTTATATGTAAATATGTAGCACCTATAATCGTCGTCAGTCCGTCCGACCGTCTGTCTATACGTCCGCATATAACATTACAAAAACTAGCCTACCAAATTTTTTGAAATTTAATATGTATAATTGCTATATAAATTTTTGAGTCTTTTCAGATTTTATGGAAATTGGATGCATAGTTCAATTACAGGGACAATCAAAAGTACACCATTGCATTTATGCTCAATGGGAAAAAATAGTTTCAAATGTGCATTTTAATGATGTTACACTTTTTTGAACATATTAAAATTGATATGTATCTATGAAGTATATACTAAAAAATACATCCTGTACAATCTACAGTGGAATGGATATTTGTTACTTTTTTGCAGGACAACACTAAAGTATTAAATAATGCATACGAGAAACATTCTTTGAAGCGAGTTTTAATTATATTAAACTGTTTCACATTTTATGAAATTGATATACGTCGCTGAAGTTCACTACAAGTTACTTCTTGTATAGTAGAAAGCAGATAGTATTTACAGGGACACACAAAAGATTTCGGCTATTATACTGTATCCGAAGTACTGTATATTATTATACTATGAGAGTATTTTTAAAACTTAGTTATAGAACGAATGCACCTAATTTGCTACTTTTGACATACAATATCCGACTTGTTTATGAATGGTTTTACTACATGAAACTGTTTATAGCAGTTTTGATAAAAATGACCCAAAAAAGTTCTGTCTTACCTCTAACAGCTGCAACAAAAATGCTAAAGATCAACCATTTCATTTTTTGTTCTTAAATAAAGATATTTTGAAAGAATGCTTTAATCTTTCTGTATCATATATAAGCAGTCGCTGATCCCATATGTCATCTGTGTTTTACCACGCTTCTGATAAAAATAGATAAAATATTTTTTCCATTTCGTAACGAATTTTTTGAAAGCTTAAGTTAAAAGATTATCGAAATTGAAAACAATAGGAATCGAATTAAAATGGTCTATCATAATATTTGGCAATCTACAGGATGTTTCTGTGACTTTTTACTTATGAACTGAAACTCCTAAAAGATTCGAAGAATAAAATAATTTTGGAAAAACCTAAGTTCAAGGGGTCACAGTACCTTTAACATGGTTCGGTGTACCGTTCTTTTTCCAGGTGAAATATGATAATTTTTTTATAGAAAAATAAATTTAGTTTAAACTGGAGAAAGTTTGCGAGATTAAAGAGAGATTTTCTATAAGAAAATACTGTTACCAAAGAATTTTCTGTTCTAAAAGTTCCAACATCCGTACAAACCCTGTTTAAACTTTCAAAAATCAGTTTTCAGATTTCGATTTATTCTTAATTTGCTACTCCGCTTGGCTTTGCCAGGGTCCGTAATAATATTTTTAAATGAACCTGAAATCTGTACTGCATAATTTCATATAAAATATCTAATCTGGAACTGAACGACCCTCGAACCGGATCCACGCTGCCTACGACACCGTTTAGCATTGTTAAATTCAGGGAGTGGCCCGAGTGTAACATTCTCGCCCTTCCCGAAGCAATAAAATGTCCTTCCGCCCGGAAATTTTCAGATTTTGTGCTTTTAATGGTCAGAAAGAGCAATTTCTTCTTCGAAATTCCATAAAGCCCCCCCCCCCCCTGGAGCCACAGATATCCCTCCCGGAGAAAAGCATTCGAATTCAAGTCTCCCGTTTAGCAAGCGTGCTCTTGCAGACGTGCTCTTCCGCATTTCTTTTCTACGCACTCTTTTAGATTGAAAATATTTACCAATTTTTACTGTAACATTTTTTAGATCGAGCTCTACTTTTCTCTCTGGTTTCGCCAGTTTTTAATATGATTTTATATAAGGGTGTAAATCGTTGCTAATAAGTTCACTTTTAAATCTGAACATACTTCTTATAGGTAGTCACATTTAAATTCCTAGGGTAACAAAAGTCATGATGTTAATTTTCCAACCATATCAAAATATCGTAAAATGTAGCGAAGATTCATACATGAAAAAAAACGAAGTAAAATGATACCTTGGCTAATAAAGGTAATTCATTTCAGAATAATATTCGTCAGCTAAAGTCTTCATTAACCTAAACATATTTTCCCTTTGGTTTCTACAAGAAAGTTCGCATTGACTATTGGATTAGTTTAATGTACAATGAATTCTGTTCACAATTTAATGACATTCATCATTGGAAGAAAAAGTATTGTAGTCCTTGTTATTAGATTAGGTAAACATCGAGAACATTTTTAATGCAATAGTAACTATAAGACAAGATAGTAACTGTCAGAAGTTTGAATAAGCTATCATTATCTAAAACTATTCTTATGTTATACTATTCTTTTATTTGCTAATGCATTATGTGTGCTGCAAGCTCTAAAATAGCATTCCTTCTTTATATGGAATCTTAAACCAAGTATCGAAGTGACATAGTTCTGGTTGAAAGAAGGTAGCATATAATAGATGACCTTTCGCTTGTCAGTCAAAGTTCATAGGTAAGACAGGCAAATAGGGGTTCAAGAGAAATATATGTCTTGAGAGAGTGACCTTCCTTTTAGAGAACTGAATCCGTGAGGGGAGGGGAAGAAACACCGTTTGGGGTTGGCTCGTTGTAGAGTGAGAGTGAAATTTTAATCTTGATCTGGCGAGAGAACAGTGAGGTTGGTCAGAGAAGAGCTCTGGTCCAAAGAAAAGCGTGCGTTCAACAAGGCTCTTAGAGATCTGAGCCTAGATGTGCATAGAGATAAGAGTGACCTATGAGTTAATTTATGTGCTTAAGAGAGGTATAGAGTAGCTTAACAGTGCACAGAACGGGTGTTTAGTATTTAATTTAATGTTGAACCGGATCACCAATATCCGAGTTCGTAATTGTAAATATTGACTTAATATTTGTAAATATTGTGTAAATAAATTGTTCGTTAAGTTTAATTGAAAAGGTTAGTCTTCTTCACTACGTACCTCTCATGCGTGTCCGATATCGGAGGTGGCAGCATACTAAAATAAAGGATTATTCTTCAAAGTTTTGTGGACTTAAAAAAGAATCCGATAGTAACCAAGATTGAAATTAAGTTAGCTACGATTCTATAGTACACTGACCTCTAAAAGTTAAAATACAATATGTTTTTTGCAGCTCACCAGAAAAAAAATGGCAGTCATGTTGAACTTCATAGTTTATATGAATGACAATAATAAGATATAATAAGTTGAAACTGGTGTTAATCAATTGAAGTTAAAATAACTTCTTTAAAACATGATAAAATAAATTACCCTAATTTCCTGCGTATAATCCGCGGATCAAACAATTCTTTTTCGACCCAGAAATTTTATTTTGTACTTGAAAGCAAATATTTACGGCGATCTAAGAAGTAACATTTCATTTAATAAAATTTCTGGGTTGGAAAATGATTGTTTGATCCGCGGATTATACGCAGGAAATTAGGGTAATTGCGCAAGGTCTTTCGAAAGAACTTAGTCTTTCTTCGTCAGGCGCAAAAAGACGGCGCAAGGCCTTTCGAAAGAACTTAGTCTTTCTTCGTAGGCGCAAAAAGACTTCCGTCGTGCCGCTACATTCATAGTAGACGCACGTTTTTTTGCGCCTGGCGAAAAAAGACTAAGTTCTTTTGAAAGGATTTACGCAATTAGTTCATTTTATGGTGTTTTAAAGAAGATTTTTTCACTTCAAAAGACAATAATAAGCTTTAAAAAAACTTACGCAAAAGTTACAGCTACCACTTTTATGTTATACAAAAGAATAATTATTTGTGAATGAGAGAAAAATATGCAATTACGAAGCTTTCGTGATTTCGGCTGTAAGTTTTGTTGTATATGAACTATTGTTGTCAGTTTTGTTCACAACAACCAGTAGAATCTAGAAATGTCTAGAAGTCTGCTCGATTCATGAAGGTGGTGGGTGGTAGGATGGATGGAAGTGGAGTTGTCACAAGCCAATATTGTTAGACGGCTCAATGTTTCTCGCAGTGTAGTCCAACGACTTTAGGATCAGTATGAATCCGAAGATTCTGTGTCCAGAAAACATGTTCCAGGCCGTACACGTGTTACAACACTTGCAGAAGACCGGTTTCTAGTTCCATCAGCCCGAAGGAGAAGTCGCAGTACTGTGCCGTAACTCATTGCAAACCCCTTTGAAGCATCAGGGAGAAGAATACCCGCTACTACGGTGCGAAAACGCCTTCACAATGCAGGTCTCTGTGCAAGGCGACCGGTTGTGTGTGTCCCTCTTAACACACGATAGAGAAGGGACAGCTTATGTTGGGCAAGAGAACATGTTTCCTGGACCAGCAACAGTGGACTTATGTACTCTTCACAGACGAGTCCAGATTCACACTGGAGAGCAATTCAGGACGTCTTCTGATCCGAACAGAAGAATGCACTCGATACCATCAATCAAACACTGTCGAAGCACACGGGTACAGAAACGGTGAAATCATGGTTTGGGCAGGGATCTCACTCGGAAACCACACCGACCTGCATGTGTTCTATGGAGGAACTCTGACTGGTGCAAGATATCGGGATGAGATCTTTGATTCATATGCGAGCCCATATGCCGGGATGATAATGCGAGACCACAACGAGCTGTTGTATATTGCCCGACAATATAATTGTGGGCATGGAAAGTCGATGCCGCCAATGCATTCAAGTGGACTTATTCCTTATTAGAGCCATTTTTTAATGTTTCTGTGACATTTTACTGCATAATACTGCGATGTACTGATTTCTCCAAGAATGGAATTTTCCACCATGAGTGCTTTTTTTGTTGTAATTTCATTTAAACGTTTAACTTATGTAAATTTTTATGTCGCATTTAATGGAGGATACTCCATTTACGTTTTGATCATGTGGTCAAGGCAAAAGCTTCTAGCGTAAAGAAGAGAAAGCTTCGTTAGATGCCTACCAGCCAATGAAACAGTTCATAGAGAAAGCAGTATCAGCCTCCCTGCTTATCAATTAGAAGTTCTTTGGGTAAATTACCGGTACCACGTGACCTTTTATAGCCTTGAACGCAGATTTGTAATATTCTCCATAAATAAGTTTAGTGCACATTTCTTCCAAATTTGTTGTTTCTATATTCATTCATTTGCAAATTAGACGCAAAAAAAACGGTTGTACCTTATGTTTTGGAGGCCAGTGTATAATACAGTGGAAATATAATGCACATTAACATAAAAGGCAATCTATTTCCATGAATAATTTACGTGATTCAATGTGTAGAATTGGAAGAGGAATATCTCAAAGTGTCACGATTAAACATCACTTATCATACAGCACGATAGTGCTGTATAGTAGAGCTCAGCTGCATCTCTAATGTTAAAGTCCAAATTTTGCCTCTTAATAACTTTGGACCCAATCATCGGATCGCGACGAAATTCAAAAAGGTAAGTGTCCTACCCTAGATCTCAAAGTTTAAAAAATTCATCCAGATCCACCGATTAGTTTCGGAGATCCAGAACCCCTGTTTTGGCACTTTTTGCTCGTGAAACAACAAAAAAAGAGAAACAACTCAATTATACCCCGAACCAGGTAACATTCAGCGACGTGTAATAGCTTGTTCGAAAGCTTTTAATTTAGGGATGTGCCTTTCGAAGATCTGGTAAAAAATATCAGAAATTAAGGAAATGGCAACCATTTAAAATTTATATAACGCTATTCCTTTCACAATTTAACATTATAGAAATCTCTCCTTTTTAATTGCTAATTCAATTGTTGCTTTCGAATTGCCACCAATTAAAAAACAATTCAATAATTTAAAAAAAAAATGATAACACGTGTTCTTTTTTTTATAGATCAATAAAAATTCTGATTCTCCTGATAGTTTTGAACCTTTGAAATTGACGTCATTCGAAACAGAAAATGCATATTTTTCATAAACATATATATAAACTGTAATTAAATATGTGTTAAAACAACATCGCACTTTTATTTGAGTGTTTTCGAAGTAAAACAGTTACTACAATATAGATATTTCAATTAAAAAGGGATAATCGGGAAAAAAAATTCTTCTATATTTATAAAAATAACTATTTGAAAATGAAGCTATGAAAATCTGTGTAGATACCTATCGTAATAAGAAAATCTACGTAGGTACCGAGAAACTGCAGTGGGACTACCGTCTGGGAGGGGCGGTTCTGTCGCCAAATGTCACCACGTTTTTCGTCAACTTGGCGATATATCGCCAAATCTGGCGTCCAAAATTACTCGCCAAAATTAAAGCCAACTTCGCGTTATTTCAAGTATTTCGCCAAACTAATATGCCTGCTAAAAATTTTAAACTAATACTAATAATAGTTTAGATTTGTAGTTGAAGGTGATAGATGAAGTTCCTTAAAGGATCTGAAAAAGCTATGAAATATACAAAAAACTGGTGGAACCAGAGAGAAAAGTAGAGCTCGATTTAAAATTTGGGAAATATTTTCAATGTGCGTCCAAAAGAAAGGGAATCAGATGATCTGTAAAGCTTATGAAATAACCCAAATTTTTGTTAGCTGAAAATGAGGACTGAGCTTTACTGGTGCTTTAAAATCAATCAGGGAAAAAGAGGCATTTTTAACTCTTTCCGTATTTCAATCATCCATAACCAGCTTAAAAATTTGGGTTCATAACTGTATGTTACAGGCTGATGTAATGAAGTATGAGAACGGTTCGTTCTGTACAAAGTGTGAACACAATTCCATACCAGCTGTTTTGATAACTGGAAGATCAAAGCTCCAAGTAAACTCAAAACCTTGAATAGATACGATTCAATCATATAATAAATCTTTGTGTTCAAACATACTGAACTACATCAATTCCTCAACAACTTGATTATATTAATGTTATACTTTAATTATCACATCATGGTTTATATTTGTTTAGCATTGTGGGGCTTAACCGATTTGAGACAACATAACAATATATTCTATTGACTATTTTCCTCAGTAATCATTTTGAGTGGATAATTCTGAATATAAGGCACCAGTACAGCTCAGTCCTCATTTTCAGCTAACAAAAATTATGATTATTTCATAAGCTTTACAGATCATCTGATTCTTTTTCTTTTGCACGCACGTTGAAAATATTTCCCAAATTTTACTGTAAGATTTTTTTTTTAATCCAGCTCTACTTTTCGCTCTGGTTCCACCAGTTTTTTGTATGATTAAAAATATATTTCACAGACAAAAACTTCTTTTCATTGTGTTATAATTTTAAGGAATAACAAGATTAAAATTATGCTGCTTCTGTTATATTTACACCTTAAACACATATTTACGCTGTTTACAAAGAAATATCGCATATATATGGTACTTGCAGCAAAAAGAATATGAACACACTACATAATGAAAGGCACTGGAAAATTATGAAAAATAAGTGTCATAAGTAAATGCTTTCTATATCTTTGAAACACTACAGTGCGCGAAAAAAGTATAAGGACAACATTTAATTGCATGAAAATATGCTTTATTTTCATTTCACCTAAATGAAATTTTTATACATCTTACTTCTGCTACATAATTTTGTGATAACATTTATACCCGATAAAAAACATAATACAGCTTCAAAATACTGATTTTACAAAATTTAACATTAAAGGAAATACGGAAAAAATTATAAGGACATGTTCCAAAATACTTTGAAAATATTTCAATAATCAAGAAAATTACCTTTTTTTTCAATCACTTGAATAAGCCGAGAGGTCAGAGATCCTGACAGATCTTTTAAAATGTCCACAGATATTTTTTCCCAAGCGTCTTTGATAGCGACGACAAGATCTTGTTTATATTGATACTGTGTGCCATTTTTATAAACTTCTCGGGCTAGAAGTCCCCATAAGTTTTCGATTGGATTAAGATCGGGACTTCTCGCCGGCCAATCAAGTAACTTTACAGAATTAGCTTCAAACCAAAGTTTTGTGCTCTTAGAAACGTGTATCGAAGCATTATCTTGCTGAAAAATATAGTCCCCTGAAGTAATTAGTGGCGCTTCAGGTAACAAATTTTCTCCTAACATATCAACATACCTGTCCGAATTCATTTTATGATTGATAAATACAATTGGAGTGGTTCCATTTGCCGCAAAACCGCCCCATACCATAACTGAGCCACCACCAAATTGACGCCTGGAAAACACTTCCTTGGTCTTTCGCAAATCATACCAAAAATAACGAAAACCATCAGGTCCATCAAGATTGAACTTTTTTTCGTCCGAAAAAACTACATCAGCCCACTTTTGACCAAGAGAAATGTATTTTTTGGCAAAGTCAACTCTTCTTTTCTGATGATGATTTGTAAGAGGGGGACGTGACACTAATTTCCCATAAGAAACTTGAGGATGTTTACTCAAAACATTTTGAACAGTCCTCGTTGAGCATGGTAAACTCAAATATTGTCTAACTTCATTTGCGGTTTCTTTTTTCTCGCAAGCTCTTCTTACAATCATTCTTTTTTGTCGACGAGAGAGAATGTCGGGTCTCCCAGTTCGCTTTTTCATACCATACATCCCAGGATTTTTTAGAAAATTATAAACTACCGTTTTAGATCTCTTGATTCTTTTTGAAATTTCCCATCCACTTAATCCACATTCTCGAAAAGCAACAATTTTTCCTTTTTCAGAGTCAGAAAGTTGAGTTCCTTTGGGCATCGTTACAAATTTACACTGAAAGTCGCCGAGTAGGAAATTTTTTTCGCAAAGGAATCTTTTAACTCGGAAATGTCATTTGTTGCTTTCAAATATGCAAATTTTTAAATAATTACTGGAGAAAAAGCAATGTCCTTATACTTTTTTCCGTTTTCATTTTAGTTCAAAAATCAAAATTTAAATTTTAAAAGATTTAAAATGGAAAATTTTAATTACTTTACGCATGAAATATTTTAGTTTTACATCTATTTTTGCTGCAAAAATTTGCATACGATTCTGATAACAAGGCTTCTAGATTTGGCGATTTTTCGCGTGTCCTTATAATTTTTTCGCGCACTGTAGTTTATAAGTCAGATATTATAGTTGCTAACAGCAAATATCTAGACACACCGCAGTATGTCAGCAAAGTTCACAAAGAAAAAAGCGACACACCGACCATGGTTTATATTACCCAAACCATTTCGGGCCACTTTTGACCCCTCAATAACTTAAATTCTATTTGATTTACACAATTGCAATTTTTCGTGTCGTGTAAGACCATCTTCTAATTTCCGAATCCTATAAATTTTTAAAAAAATCTTTTACCAATCACGAAGAATTAACGTCTGAAAATCACTGTTTTTACTACTGAATCGCTGACTCACTCATCAAAATGTTTGACTATTTCCAGGTGACTTAGGAAGTTGAAATTTAGTGTGGAGGTAGTTTATTGGATCTATAAATAGAAAAAAATCAGAAATCATCATTAATTAAACATTAATGGTTAATTAGAAGATAGATATTGGATTACAATGGGAGTTTATGAGAATTTCACAAAATACCAGAAATAGTGCCAAGTTGGCAGCATTTTTGGCGAGTATCGGGGCTAATCTCTAAAACTACCAAACCGATTTGTAAAGTAATGGCATCAAAATGATAGTATTCGCCCCGGTTCAAACATAGACTACATCTTATGTCTGTGACACTAACCAAAAGAGGGTTCAGAAGCAAAAAAAATTATAAAAATGTGAATTTTGTTTTACTGAAGTGCCTAGAAGCACAAAATTTGGCATGTTAATTATTTATAAGATATAAATGTTCACTAATGACATTTGCTAAAAAATACCAAATTTAAAAGGGATGGAAATCCGTGAAGAGCATTCTGAAAACGTTTTAAATAGCGATTTTAAAACAATCTCAGCAAACAATAAACCGATCTTAAAAATAATGATATCAAAATGATGATGATAGTCCTTGTTTCAACATAGACTATATCTTATGTCGATGCAACTAACCCAAAAGGGGGTAAAAGAGTAAAAAACGTTCTAAAAATGCGATATCTGTATGTTAAGGAACTGGAATTATAAAGTTTGGCATTTTAGAGTTTATGAGAATTTCGCGAAATATCAGAAATAGTGCCAAGTTGGCGTCACTTTTGCCGGGTACCGGGGCTAATCTCTGAAACTATGAACCGATTTCAAAATTAATGGTACTAAAATGATGGTATTCGCCGCAGTACAAACACAGGCTATATTTTATGTGTATACCATTAACCATAAGAGGGTGAAGAAGCAAAAAACATTCTAAAAATGCAACTTTTGTATTACTGAAGGACCTCGAAATATAAAATTTGGCATGTTAATTATTTATAAGATATAAATGATCTCTAAGGGCATTTGCTAAAAAATGCGGAATTCAAAAAGGGTGGAAATGCGCGAAAAGCGTTTAAAAATGTTCTAAATTGGGGTTTTTAAGCAATCTCAGCAAACAACAAACCGATCTTAAAAGTAATGATATCAAAATGATGGTGACAGTCCTTGCTCCAATATAGGCTATATCTTATGTCGATGCCACTAATCCAAAGGGCTTAAAAGAGCAAAAAATCTCTAAAAATGCGATGTCTGTATGTTAAGGGCCTAGAAACATGAAATTTGGCATGTTCATTACTTATAAGATATGAGTGATCACTAAGAACGTTTGTTAACAAATACAAAATTAAAAAGGGGTAAAAATGCGTTCTAAAAACTTTCTAAATAGCAATATTTAAGCAATATTGGGAAGTTAGCGAACAGATTTAAAAAAAAAAAGATGTCAAAATGAGGGCAACAGTCCTTGTTCTAACAGAAGTATTGGATAAATTGCCCGATTACAAGGGGAGTCTATGGGAATTTGGCGAAATACCAGAAATAGCGCCAAGTTAGCATCACTTTTGGCAGGTAATTTTTGTCGTCAATTTGGCGATATATCGCGAAGTTGGCGACAAACTGTTTTGGTCGACGAGATAATTAAGTAGTACCCAATCACATAACAGAAACATCCTTATTAGTGGAATTTAAAAGAACATAAGCAGTCCTAATGTTAAAATTTTTAAATTTGACTGAAAAAAACAGTGAATAAATGCAGGAAAAAGCTGTAAGAGTAATTAATATTAAATAAAACTAATTTAATATTAAGCCTACTTATTTCAAAAAGGAAACAAATACCTACTTTTTTGACAAAAAATAATGATATCCTATCAAAAACATGAATGTGAAAGAATGCCAAGTTCTTTAAAGGTTTCGCTAATAAAAGAAGTGAGATCTAACTGCAAATCAAGTTCTTTCGAAGCTCCTTAAATAATAGCTCCTGTCATGCATAATATTCTTCAATTTCTTAGAATGATTTGGTATGTTACTTGTTATTCAAAAGAGCGACTTGGCAAGTTTTCAGCCACCAACTTTAATGTTTGAGTCAGAGTACAATTTAATCTAGAATCTGATTAGTAAATATCTAGTCAATCGAGTGTTCGAATAAGTTAAGGTATTGATAAATTAATTTAGCGATCAACTTTAAATTCTGATCAATTAAATTGAGAAATTTGAATAAAAGAAAACTTGCTAAGTCGCTCTTTTGAATAACAAGTAACATACCAAATCATTTTAAGAAATTGAAGAATATTATGCATAACAGGAGCTATGATTTAAAGAGCTTCGAAAGAGCTTGGTTTGCAGTTAGATCTCACTTCTTTTATTAGCGAAACCTTTAAGAACTTGGCATTCTTTCACATTCATGTTTTTGATTGGATATATTACTTATCGATTATACATGTACGGAAGCTATCTAGCAGATGTCTCTTAATATGATTATGATTGATATTAACAATTACTTAACGTTATCAAAATCATTTGGGAATGACAATGCATATTCAATTTTTACATTAAAATTTATAGAGAAAGAGCCCGTGACTGGAAGACCTTCGTTATTTTATAAAAGCTGAAACTTTCTCAGCGCATTCCTCCAACAGAGATAGGAACGATGGGTAATTATGAAATTTGCATCATGGTGGCTTTGGCAGTGACCAGGGAGCAAAGGTGTAAAAAATACCAACTTACTTTCGTCATTTTATAAAGCGTAATTTTTTGATATTTCCTTTGGAATGGTGTTAGATATCACGTCCTCCATTGACAGACACTTCCTGTGGTTCCAACCCCCGGCCGACAACCATTAAACTTCAATAATAGAAAATTCTACTTTCGTCATTTTATAAAAGCTGAATTTTATATATGTTACTTGGGTAACTACCAGAAGATATTTCCTCAGTTGGAAGACAGTTTTGGTGGTTCCAACCCCCGGCCGACAGACATATACGGCGGCTTCTCAATACACTAGAGTCTGCGCAAAACAGACATTTTCCCCGTTTTCCCTTGGGTCGGAAATTGGCGACAGTTATTTGAGGTTGTTGCTTGTATCTCTACGGTTGTTGACATTTTGGAAAAAGACCACAATGAAAGAAAAAAATGTAATTTAACAAATTAGAACGACTATTTGGAAAATGATATTTTCAAAGACTAAAATTTGAAAGCCTTAAAAAGAAATTCTGTATATAAACTAATAATAATAATAAGCATCATTTTTAGGATGATCATAATGAGTCATATAGATTACGTACGCCATGCATTAAACATTAATATTCCTAGACCATAGATTAAAAAAAAAAAACAGTAGTTTATGGAATTAATCAGGTTGACTGCCTCCTGTTACGTATGATATGGATTAAACATTAATATTCCTGGACCCATCATATAAAAATTTTAAATGAAATTTCAGTTTTACAATTTTTGGAACTGCAAATTCTTAAACTTTTAAACATTACACATTTCAAATTTTTACACCGTTGCATAGAGAAAAAAATGCACTTTTAAATGAAATCGTTTGAAATTTTAATGACAATTTGTTTTCAAATCTATAGTATTAACCGCAGTAAACGTCTGTCTGTCTGTCTGTACCGCTAAAAACTTTTCTCAACGGCCGAGTGGAGTGGCGCTCTGGGTGTCTATCGACTCGGGACGATTCGGCCTTTTGTGATAATGAATTTCGAGAAAATTGCCCGGTAATTACCCGAGATATTAATTAAAAACTACCCGGGAAACGTGACAAAAAATCCAAGTTCCGAGACGGTTCTCTGACGGAGCTCTCCGGTCGAAACTAGCTTTCCGCGGATGAAGAACCACGAAGGTGTCGAAAATACGAAAATTAAGGAGTATTATATAACGTCGCATCCGCATTGCAGATTCACGGATTTTAAAACAAATTACATATTCTTGAAGGAAATTTAAAGAACTTTCTGACGGTCTATTTGGTTTCAAGAAATACAAACATTAACCTTTTGAAAAAAACGTTTTCCCGAAAGCTTTCATTTTCCATTTTTTCTCCGCAGAATTTTCGACCGAAAACTATCGAATTTTAAAACGCTTCCATCCTTTTTAATTTTGGAGGCATGACAAAGAAAAAAAATACCCCCTCAAAGACGCTTCTGTCTAATTTCCAACGGTGTGTTTATTTTTGAAATATTCTAATATTAACCCTTTGAAAAAAAATCGAGAAAAAGAGTCTCCGATCGTACAATTTTGTTTGCTTTTTCGACACTTTTTCCGCTCATATTTATATGAATAAAATCCCTAATTTTCACTATTTCTTTTCCATCTTTATACACCTCTTAGTGAATACATCGTTTTGAGTTGTGTCAAAATTTCAAAAAGTCCTTCCGGCAATGCCGGGAGGAAGAGGTAGCTTTCATATACTTATAAATTTATTTATTTATTTTAAGGTAAGTTACATTGTTCAAAAATACTAAGCTCAAATTAGCGGAAATAATCTTATAAAATTAGTGATTTTATAAGATTGAAACTAGTTTTTGTCAAGACTGAATATTAATAGGAATTTTTAGAAAATAGTCATCTTTTATTCAACCTGGTTTTATTTTAAGTGATTTAGAGAGTCACCAAATTCCATGATATCATAAAGTGTATGCCATTTTAAAGCAACATTGTGGATCGTTCAGATCAGACCGTTTCAAAATGTCAGCCATAAGCAAAATTCAAAGTGCTATAACTCAGTCATTTTTTAAGATATAAACAAAATAAAAAATGTTCTGGAATCGTTGTTTTAAGTTCTAACACGTAAAAGAAAAATATTTTTCAATTTTTAATTTTTTCGCATTTAATTTTAAATTTAATTTTTTTTTTTTAATTTAAAATGACCACCATTTTGAAACAAAATGGTGGATGATGCTGGCCAACGAACTCGGTTGAGACATTTGTATGTACTATGTACATCCCAAGTTTCATTGAAATCGGTTTATAAATACGCGTGTTATCACGTGACAAAAATCAGATCGTTTCAAAATGTCAGACATAAGAAAAATTCAAAGTGCTATAACTCAATCATTTTCTAAGATATAGACAAAATAAAAAGTGTTCTGGAATCGTTGTTTTAAGTTCTAACACGTAAAAGAAAAATATTTTTCAAATTTTGATATTTTCGGATTTAACTTTAAATTTTAAAATTTTTTAAAATTTTAAAATGGCCACCATTTTGAAACAAAATGGCGGATGATGCTGGCCAACGAACTCGGTCGAGACATTTGTATGTACTATGTACATACCAAGTTTCATTGAAATCGGTTCATAAATACGCGTGTTATCACGTGACAAAAATCAGATCGTTTCAAAATGTCAGCCATAAGAAAAATTCAAAGTGCTATAACTCAGTCATTTTTTAAGATATAGACAAAATAAAAAGTGTTCTTCAATCTTTGTTTTAAGTTCTAACACGTAAAAGGAAAATATTTTTCAACTTTTAATTTTTTCGCATTTAATTTTAAATTTTAAATTTTTTTAAAAATTTAAAATGGCCGCCATTTTGAAACAAAATGGAGGATGATGCTGACCAACGAACTCGGTCGAGACATTTGTATGTACTATGTACATACCAAGTTTCATTCAAATCGGTTCATAAATACGTTAGTTATCGCATGACAAAAATCAGATATATATATATATATATATATATGGCTATATATATATATATGTCAACATATAAACGGAGGGTGGTTTTGGGGTCTGGGGGTCATGATCGGTGAAAATATACCAAAATTTTCCGGAAGTGCTTTCCCCCGGACGGCTGCAATAGGTAGCTTTTTACTTTTTGTAATGAAAGCTACCTAAAAGATACAACGGTTAGAAGTATTTTTAAATCTGTAAAAACCGCGAAATTACGGCGTAAAACGGGCGATTTTTTTTCTGCCATATTTTTAGGTAAAAGTAGCCCTTAAATCCTGTATTCTTCAATGATCTTTATATGTGTGTTTGGGGTACTGGTTTTACACCTTGCATAAAATTTTTGAAAAAATCGGGAGGCCGTAACTGTATCATATCATATCATCATATATATTATAAAGCAGAAGTTCTGAAACTTCCAAACGAGTGTTTTCAAAAACTACCCGATGGATCTTTTAGCAGATTATATGAATCGATAGGAAATATTTTTGCGGGGGTTTATGATACAAATATACAGGGATAACTTTGATTTTTCGTAGTAAATTTCGTATTTTTCGGTTATTTTTGACAAAAGGGTTGCCAGTAGCTGTTTTTGGCGAAAATTATAATTGCTAAAAGAATTAAAATGGCTATAACTATTACAAATATTACAAATATCTTGTAAATAATAGCAGAAAATAACTACTGATAATATTAATAATAATAAAAAAAGACCGCTTAAATGAGGCGTAATATTATAAAAATATATTTATATTGAAAATGAAAAAAATATTTGTAATGCTTAAAAAATAAATTAACGCGAAATATAACAATTGGTTCAAGTTTTGGCAACTTATCCCTGGTGTTAGAATAAAAATATGAATTTCAGAAATTGATTAAATGAATTTTGAATGATAGTTATTTCCCTTTTTATTACTTTCTTTCTCTTTTTTATCGAATTTCCGTATAATATAACTTACAGCAGAAAAAAAGCTGATCAGATTGTAAAAGACACTGTAAGTTGCGAGTTACTATTCGTTTCTATACCATTTTCATCTTGCTTTTGTCGCCAAAGAATGTGTTTTTAAGCCGAAAATGCGCTACTGACTTAATGCCTGACTTAGGTTCTTAATGGTTAGGATCTTAATGTTGTTTTTTTTTTTCAAGTGAAGATAATTTTTAGAGTACATTTTAATATTCAATCGTAAATTATATAGATATGAGTATAACTCTTTTATTTCTTTTGCAAATGTTTTCATTGTTAATTTAAATTTTTTTTTCTGCCATTTCGTCAATTTCACTTGCAGGAAAAATTTCAGTTTTAAAATTTAAAAACTGAAGAAGGAAAGATTACCCCATCGATTAAAAATCTACTCCAAATTCCAAGATTAAATGTCAATAATGGATGATCTTAAATGTCACATTCACTTGACATTAAGCATAATATAAATACTTATTATGTCATCAAGTGATTTTTAATTCGACATTTTATTTCTACTTTTATATATGTTCTGCTAATTTGTTTTTCGTTATTTAAATGAAAATTATGCTAATCTATATAATCTGGCTAATAGTTTGGCGATTTGTGTAATTGGCGAAATTGGTCGACGGCATAACCAAGTAGTACTGAAGGGAAAATTTTGCAATTCAAAGTAAATTTGTGCAATTATGTGTTATTACTATAGATAAATTCAACATTTTGAAATGAAAAATTCCCGCTGAATAAATTTTGCATGTCTTTTTTAATTGACCATTTCCTCTTCAATATTTCTTCAATCAAACTTTCGCTATTCTCTTTCGCGCAGGCTAACAAAAATGTATTTTAAATATTTTATTAGATAAAACGTAAATAACATTTTTCTATTTTTTAAAAAAATATTTTCAAAATCTAATTCTACCATTATGTGTCTTACAGGACAAAATAGCAGAATTACTTTTAAAAATGGTTTTATCTGTTAATTGTATGTTATTTGTTTATTTGGGTGTTTGAATTTACTTTTGTCATCAAACAATGCGATTTTATACCAAGAAGGTATAAGCCGGAGCAATGTTTACAATTACTAAATTCTCTCACTCTCTTTTAAATGTGTGGGAGTGTAACGATCTCGATCAGTATAAAGCGAGTTACTACCTGAGAGTAACTGGCTTGGCCTTTTGCTCAGCAGTTAAAGCACTCGCTTCCTGATCAGAGGTCCTCAGATCAAAACCAACCGGCGCCAATCTCCTTCAAGAGCATTTTTAGGATATTTTTTATGTTTAATTGTAAATATATAAATAGCAGTTATAGCAAAAAAAAAAAAAAAAAAAAAAAAAAAAAAAAGGCACTCCGGGAGTGCCGACAGAAGTGAAAACTTGAACAATTATGTGTGTATTTTTTTTAGTCGTCTGGACATATTTTATTGTGCAGAAAATACTTTTAAATGAAGTGTTTTTTATTCATTATTATAAACTACTGCTACAAAAATTATATTGCAATTTTCATTTAATGCGCTATTGTACATGAAAAATAATGCATATTATTTTACATACAAAAATTGCAATCTATTGCATAAAACATAAATTTACAAATGCATGAAATATGAAATATCGTCAGTTGGTATTCTTTGAAATAAATACCCATAAAACTTATGAATTTTCATCCCCATTTCAACAATTCTTCCATCATCATCATCATCATTATTATAATTATATTCTAGATTTGATATTATAGGTTTATGGTAACTAAAATATATAGCAAACAATTTTGATTCAATTCTATTTAAATATCTTGTAATGACTGCATCAATTGTAATTTTTTATCTCTCTGTGCTAAGATTGCGATGGTTGGTCATTGTTAAATCAAATTTTCTATTTAAAAATTCAATTAATTGTAGATTTTCATCATCCCTAAAGTTGATGTTGAAATCCCTACTCAAAATCATCGGCAAATCATCAAATCTCTTTCCAATTCTATCTTGAAGTAATGCAGAAGCCTCTTTAGAACAAATAAATAAATTTTCATACAAAAATTCTCATTTGCACTTAAAGACTTATCCGGTGAAATATAAATGGCAACCAATACAATTAGTTTTTCATTTTCAGAGTGGCAACAACAAACACATATATCACTGATATCAAAAATATTACTACTAAACATACTGGTGTACCTCACATGCACATTCATATGAATTGTGGAAATGTATGCCCATTACATCAAACAACCTTTTATAAATAGCTACTCCTGCTGCTGGACGACCGTATCTTCTGAAACTTGCAACAAATTGAATAGTAATCAAACAATATAAGTTGTTAAACTTTAAATACATTTTTTAAAAAAATGGTTGGAAAGTGCAGCATAATCGATGCACAATATCATGATTTTTCTTTCTTAACTTTTTATTCCATCTGGTAACAGTATATTTTGTTAAACTTTAAATACAATTAAAATTTTTAAAAATGGTTTTGAAATGTAGCATAATTGATGTGCAATGTCATGTTTTTTCTTTCTTAACTTTTTATTCCATTTGGTATCAATTTATGTTGTTACTATTTAAATACAATCAAAAATTTAAAAAAAAAAGAGAGAAAAATGGTTGGAAAGTGCAATGTAATCAATGCGCGATGTCATACTTTTTCTTTCTTAACATTTTATTCCCTCTGGTAACAGTATAAGTTGTTAAGGTTTAAATACAATTACAATTTTAAAAATTGGTTGGAAAATACTGCATAATCAATGTACAATATCATGCCTTTTCTTTCTTATCATTTTATTCCAATTGATAACAATATAAGTTGTTAAACTTTAAAAACAATTGAAAATATATATATAAAAAAAGGTTTAAAAGTGCAGCATAATCGATGTGCAATGTCATGTTTTTCTTTCTTAACTTTTTATACCATTTGGTATCAATTTATGTTGTTACTATTTAAATACAATCAAAAATTAAAAAAACTGAAAAAAGTTGTTGGAAAGTGCAGCATAATTGATGCACAATGTCATATTTTTTCTTTCTTAACATTTTATTCCTTCTGGTAACAGTATATGTTGTTAAACTTTAAATACAATTATAATTTTAAAAATTGGTTCAAAAGTGTAGTATAATCGATGAGCAATGTCATGTCTTTTCTTTCTTAACGTTTTATTCAATTTGATAACAATGTAAGTTGTTAAACTTTAAATACAATTGAAAATTTGAGGAATTGAAAAAAATGGTTGGAAAATACAGCATAATTGATATGCAATGTCATGTTTTTTCTTTCTTAACTTTTTATTCCATTTGGTATCAATTTATGTTGTTATTATTTAAATACAATAAAAAATAAAATTTTTAAAAATGGTTTTGAAATGTAGCATAATTGATGTGCATTGTCATGTTTTTTCTTTCTTAACTTTTTATTCCATTTGGTATCAATTTATGTTGTTACTATTTAAATACTATCAAATATTAAAAAAAAGAGAGAGAAAAATGGTTGGAAAGTGCAATGTAATCAATGCGCGATGTCATACTTTTTCTTTCTTAACATTTTATTCCCTCTGGTAACAGTATAAGTTGTTAAGGTTTAAATACAATTACAATTTTTAAAATCGGTTGGAAAGTACTGCTTAATCAATGTACAATATCATGTCTTTTCTTTCTTATCATTTTATTCCATTTGATAACAATATAAGTTGTTAAACTTTAAAAACAATTGAAAATATAGATATAAAAAAAAAAGGTTTAAAAGTGCAGCATAATCGATGTGCAATGTCATGTTTTTCTTTCTTAACTTTTTATACCATTTGGTATCAATTTATGTTGTTACTATTTAAATACAATCAAAAATTAAAAAAACTGAATAAAGTAGTTGGAAAGTGCAGCATAATTGATGCACAATGTCATATTTTTTCTTTCTTAACATTTTATTCCTTCTGGTAACAGTATATGTTGTTAAACTTTAAATACAATTATAATTTTAAAAATTGGTTGAAAAGTGTAGTATAATCGATGAGCAATGTCATGTCTTTTCTTTCTTAACTTTTTATTCAATTGGATAACAATGTAAGTTGTTAAACTTTAAATACAATTGAAAATTTAAGGAATTGAAAAAAATGGTTGGAAAGTGCAGCATAATTGATGTGCAATGTCATGTTTTTTCTTCCTTAACTTTTTTATTCCATTTGGTATCAATTTATGTTGTTATTATTTAAATACAATAAAAAAAATGAAAAAAAGTAGTTGGAAACTGCAGCATAATCAATGCACAATGTCATACTTTTTCTTTCATAACGTTTTATTCCATCTATTAACAGTATAAGTTGTTAAACTTAAATACAATTATAACTTAAAAAAACACACACGGACATTCGCGCAAGCGTCCTGTACCGCCGAAACGGAGCAGCACACTCAGGCACGGTAGAAAGAGTGGGTGATACTAGTTCATCTCCCTTCCCCTCGATCTTACGCTTTTTCGATCAGCATCACGTGACCCTGACGCGAGTTTGGAAGTTTTTACCCATACAAAAAGTGCTCAGCGCCGCTAAAGAAGTTTTCACTTCAAAAAAATGCGTATAATGTTTAAATTTTAGTATAAATGTCTTCCTCATCCAAACTGTAAAATAATTTAATTGCAACTTTTTAAAGTTTTGGCACAGATGTCATATACGCACCACATTCGCACGATTGCAAGAAAATGGCGATTTTATTCCACACATGGTAAACCGACTATGGTTGTTTATTTATTAATAAACTATTTATGAACTTTCTTTCTTTCTTTTTTTTTTTTTTTTTTTTTTTTTTTTTTGAAATAATATAAATCATTTTGTTCTATAGCTATTAATTAAACTTTTTTATTTATTATTTTTTTTCAAATAATACAAAGTAATTAAAAAATGTTTATGAAATTGGTAATTAAAACCAAGTTCACCAAATTGGCGCCAGAAAAAAATTGCGCCAATGTGGTGCATACATGACATCTGTGTCAAAGTTTTTTCTTATACATAAGTAGAGAAAATGCAGTATAAATACCGATTAAAGTTTTTTCCAAATGGTTTTTTCCAAATGGTTACCTGTGCAATAGCGATTCCCTGAAATATGAATTCAATAATTTCAATCGGGTTTTTTGCTTGAATAATTTAAGCTAAATATGCGGTCGTATAAATATCTGCACGTAATATACAGGATTGTACAAAAGAATTCAAGTACGTTTCTGTCTGTTATTAGAAATTGCTAAAGGTGAATTTTAATCTTCGTTATACTTTTTCTAACTAAGCAAAATTTTAACATTGTATTTAGAATATTTACAAAAGCATAGATCATATACATAGCTGCAGAAAAGAATGGGCCGGCGAAGTTATGTATTATGGAAATGTTGGATATTTTTTATTACCTATCTTTAACACATGAGTTTTTTTCTTTGATATGGAATTCTGAAATGCACTTCAACATAATTTCTGTACAATTGGGGTGTGTTACAGTTGTTCTACAGTATAAGTGATTGCAATTTCATTTTCGCGATTGTTCATATTATCTAACACATTTCCCTTTTATTTGACTGAGTTCTTTAAGTCCCCTATAAAGAAAAACTACTGCATAGCCTACTATAAGATATGTGTTAGTTATATGTGTTTTAAATTATTTTAATGAAACGTTTTGTTTAATTAAAGCGTTTATCTTTTCTTTTAATGCTACGTGAACGACGTCACGGACAACAGCTAGTTATTATTATAATTTAGAGTTTTTATTACTTTTTTGTCATTGTGGCAACAGAAGTAGTATTCTATTTTTGGACATTAAACATGGACCAACCAGAAAACGAATAAAATGCGGAATTCAACCAATAAAAACATTCAGGTATACTTCGGATTTCCCAATTCTCTACCGAGGATAACAACTATTTTCTAAATAACTAAAAATCAGTTATTTATTTACGAGTTTTAATGAACATTAGCTTCGAATTCTCTCTAAGCTTGGAAACACTTATCGCCAAAATATGGAAAAATATCGCCAAATTTGACGACAAAAATTAAGAAATCATTAATATTGCCGATTTGGCTATAGTTTACTAATTTGGCGCAATTCTCATTCAACTTCAGCATTTGCAAAATTTCCTTTTATAGGGTTCGTAGCTTTTTATCTTAAAATTTCAGTAAAATATTAATAAAATAAAAATCAAGCATTAAAGAATTTTTATGAACTCATCAAATCCAGTTGTAAAAGAAGCTATATTTAACAAAAACAACGAATATGAAAGCTACTTCTTCCCCCTTTATATGCTAAGCAAATGAAAAATAAGTACTGTGAGAAAATATCCGTTTGCGTGTAAACAAGTTTCTTTTTTTTTTTTTTTTTTTTTTTTTGAGAATTTTAGAAGTCAGTTTTTATTCAGACTACAATGCAAATCATGTTTTACAGTGCCAAAATTAACATGGGAAATACTATAAAAAGCAAAATGCAGATGTACATAGTTTTAACTAAAAATATCTGCACATATATTTTTTAAAATAGTGAAATGTATGGGATTTTCCTTCTTCAATGCAGCAACCTTAAATAACTGTCGCCAATTTCAGAGCCAAGGGGATAAGAGGGAAAATGTATGTTTCGGGCCGGGCTATACAGAGACTCTAGTGTATAACGAAGGTCTGCCAGTCACGGGCTCTTAGACTATTATCATTTTGCGTAATCTGTTTCCTGATTAATGTTATCGTGTTTTCAGAAAGCCAGTTCCTAATAAGTGTACAACTGAACGAAAAATTCGGTTATAAAGCGCACTCAAAGCATAGATTACAATTTATAATTCCTTTATCAGAGAAGAAATCGGTAAAGATAAGAAAAATGATGAACTTCAGAAACTCCGGAAAACATCCCCAATTGCATGGCAGAACAAGTCGAAAGCAAAGTTCTTATAGCTACGAAGCTCACAGAAACTCATATTTGCCAATACGTTTCTAAAGAATTAGAAAATAAAGATAATCAGGAAAATGACGAAAGCTAATTAATAAAGAAAACCACTTAAAAATACGAAAATGAGAAATGTATTGAAATTTATGGAAAAAGTTGCGCAGCATCACTGGCAAATTTTTGAAAACAATGCAGCGGTATGAATAATTACTAAATAACGATTGTTTAAGAAAGAACTGTAAACGAAGTTACTGGATATTTCACTAAATGTTTTCTACTTTTTAAAATAATTGCCTACTTTCTCTTTTTTTTTTAAATATTCTATCCCTTACGAACTATGCTCGACAACCTCCATCCAGGTTCTGAAAACAATGTGCTAATTCGCGCTATTTAAAAACGAAGAAAAATATTTGCAAATGTAGCAATTCAATTGCCATTTGGAGATAATAGTCAGAGAGTCGACAGCAGAAAAACTAATATAAGGAAAAAACTTTTTTTATATAAAAGTAGAAATATTTCATTGTGATGTCCGCGCATATCTTTTGTTTCTGTAGTAGAGCTCCCTTTTGGAAAAGGAGAAGAAATTACACGGAACAGGGAATAATTGCCACATGTGAAGGTGTAGGCAAAAGGCGGTCCGGACTGCACCGACCGTAATAAAAAATGCGAAACCTCAAAGAAGGATAATATTGTTTATATGTTGTTGATTTTGTGTTAGTGTACGTTATTTGTCGTGTTTGTGATGTTACGTCCAGCAATAATGTGTGTTCCTTTAAAGAAGTTCTACGATAATTTCCTGGCCCACTAATGAGTACCCACTCCCCAAACCATCACTCTAATGGTCCATGTCTGCCAGAAGTTAAGTGGCTCATAAGCCAAAAATTAATACCACTGGTGATTTACTCGTAATTTTATCACCGTGTTTTCTTCCTTCCAGTCCTTCATGTTTTCACAACTTTGATTGAAAGACAATCACAATGATAAACTTGCGATTCTACTACTACCTACTACTTTTGGCATTGATTTTTGACTTATGCACCACTTAGCTTCCGGCGGACGTGGACCAATAGATTCCCTTGTTTCTACTATTCCATAAAATAAAGGTTTTCTTCTAGTACTTGATATGATTGGTTTATGTGTTGTCGGCTCTTGGACTATAAGTCAAAAAGCATACTTTAATAAAATAAATTTAAATATCAGTTTAAAAAAACTTAGTGGAAAATATAAAAATAAAGAAAATGTGAATCAGCTGGAAATGAATTCACTTTTTTTTAATAACAGAATTTATTTCAATTGCTGCATATAAAATTCTGAATGAATACTTGACTTGCATAATCATGTCATTTTTTGGATCTTCCTCCTTTTTTAGGTGTTTCAGTTTCTCTGGTTCTGGGCCTTTCAATGCAGCAGGACATGTGCGTCTGGATTCTGTCCGGACTGAATGTTCTTGAGCAGTATGTACAAGGAATTAGTGTTGAAAGATGACTTCGGAATGCAGCTTCAACGTTTGGATCAAACGCCGGCACATCGTAATCTTCCTTTCCTGTACCAACTAAATATTAAAATCAATTTTTAAGTTGTTTTATTCATTAATTAAATGTAAAGTCGGGGAAGGAAAGTAAACAACCCTTACCAAAAATTCAACAAATTATTGTACAGTAAAGCTATTATCAAACGAATGGAAATAAAGTCTACTTTTAAATGATGTATAGTGGTTCACATATATTTTCGGACATTTGTGTTTTTGATGTTCACTTATTAAAAACATCATTTAAATATTAAAGCATCTAGATAAAAATATCTTCATACAAATTTTATTTTCCTTATAATAAAATCTACACATTGTAATGGAAATAAATTAAAAAAAATAAAAATAAAAAATAATTTATTTACTGAGAAAGTGTTAAAAAAAATCCCACATAAGTAATTGGACACTTTGAAACCATTTGAAAGTTAAAAATATATATATATTAATCAGTTAAGGGATTAATCACATAATTCTGCATTCAACCAAGGTGAAGATATTTTTTAGAAAATAGTAGTATGCATAAACTCACTGTGGATATGGCAGTGTTGCATAAATCTTATTTTTATTATTCTCTGAATGGTGAAGATCTCTGCTAATGTAAAATGCTGTCGGTAGACGAGTTTTCCTTTAAACCAAAATAAATACATAAATAATGGAATATTTTCTAAAAAACTTTTCTTTTTCAGAAGCACAAATTTAAATAAGCTCTTTAAAAAACGCCAAAGCCCCTATTACAGGAAAGGACAATAGATCCTTCATCAAAAACCGTTCAGTAGAACCTGAATTATAAACAGCCGGAATAAAATAAAAATTTGCATGAGCAGAAAAACAATATGAAAAAAAAGTCTTGTAACTTCACTTGGCACTGTCATATTTGACATCTATCTTATTATTAGCATTAGGAGATAAATTCGACATGGGAAATTCGATAATCGGTACAAGAAATTTGGGTAGAAATTCAAGGCAAATTATTTGTAAATTTAGAAATTTTATTATATTAGACGAACAAAATAGAATAGCGTTTTGGTTAAATGCCAAAGAACTCACCAAAACACTTTATGTGATGAATGCGAGGGCAGTTTGATAAGTACCTGTCCTCGGCCAGAGATGCTGTCTCTAGAATTTAAGAAATGACAATAGATCCTTCATCAAAAACCGTTCAGTAGTACCTGAATTATAAACAGCCGGAATAAAATAAAAATTTGCATGAGCAGAAAAACAACATGAAAAAAAAGTCTTGTAACTTCACTTGGCACTGTCATATTTGACATCTATCTTATTATTAGCATTAGGAGATAAATTCGACATGGGAAATTCGATAATCGGTACAAGAAATTTGGGTAGAAATTCAAGGCAAATTATTTGTAAATTTAGGAATTTTATTATGTTAGACGAACAAAATAGAATAACGTTTTGGTTAAATGCCAAAGAACTCACCAAAACACTTTATGTGATGAATACGAGGGCAGTTTGATAAGTGCCTGTCCTCGGCCAGAGATGCTGTCTCTAGAATTTAAGAAATGATTTCTTTCCTAAAGGTGACCTTTCGTATCAAACATAGCAATTTGCCAAGTCACTAAGTGGTTTAGTTTGTGAATGGGAGCCATTTGAATACAGCAACTCAAATGATACATCAGCAATAAAAAAAAAAGAATATTGAGCAGTGATGAAAAAACTGTTTTTGAAAAAGAAAACAATTCATGAGATTAAAGGGGAACTCAAAAAGTTTATGGGGACTCTGCACCTTCGTTATTAACCGTAAAATATTGGAGAGCTGAATTCAAACGTAGCCGTACAAACATTTGTAATGAGGAACGTCCAGGTCGTCCAATTGACATCGTTAGGACATCAGAACTGATTGAGAAAGTCTACGTTATTGTGATAAAAGATCGGAGAGCGAAAGTACCTGAGATTGCTGAGATTGCCGGCATCTCAAATGAAGGGGTTTTAAATATTTTAACCACTCATTTGGATATGGAAAAGCTTTCCGAAAAATGGCTGCCGGAAATGCTGCCTATTGACATTAAACTCACTCTGTGTCAATTTCTAAAGAATGCTTGGAGAAGTTAAAACGAAATCCAAATGATTTTTGATGTCGATTCATAACATGGATTCATCACAGTATACCAGAAACCAAAGAATAGTTCAAACAGTGGATTTTTATGGCCAATCTTCACCGAAAAAGGCAAAGAGGGCTTTATCTGCAAACAAAGTCATGTCTATGTATTTTGGCATGCATTCAGCATAATTCTCGTCGATTATTTTGAAAAGGGCAAAACTATTAATGGTGAATATTTTGTCAACTTATTGAATCGTTTCAACATTTTTGTGAAAGAAAAACATACGCATTTGGCAAACAAAATTTTTTTCTTTCATCAAGGCCCCACCAGTGGCCGAGAGGTTATGACCTCTCAACTGGTAGACGGCAGGTGCTGGGTTCGAACCTAATCGCGGCCGTCGGCCTAACCGTTCGGAGTTTTCGTGGTTTTCTTCGAACCTTGCGTAAATACGGGTTAGGATTCCTTAGAAAGACCCCCACGAAGGGCATTCCCCCCCCCCAGGGCCTATATCCCTAGAGTAGATAATCGGCCGACGCAAAATAAACCAAACTCTTTCATCAAGACAATGCACGCGGGTACACCTGTATCATTCCCGTGACAAAATTATATGAATTAGGCCATGAACTGCTTCTACATCGACTAATTAGCAAGATTAAGCCTTTCATGAATATTTTATGTTACCAAATTTGAAAAAAAATTTCAGTGGAAAAAATTTTGGCTCTAACGATAAGACTATTGCTGAGACAAAACGCCTATTTTGAAGGGTTGGAGAAAAATTTTAGAGAGAATGAAAAAAATAGAAAAACATTGGGGTGAGTGAATTGAGCTAATAGGCGATTATGTTGAACAGTAAAGTACATTTTTACCATGAAAAATTCTTTTTCTTGTCAAGAACAGGTACTTATCAAATTGCCCTCGCATATTTTAGAGGTTTTTATTCCTGAATGCAAATATTCATCTACGCATTATTATTTTCATTAATCGTTTGTCATCGTAACGACAGTTAATTGTTAAACATTTTCTGCCTGAAACAAAACATACTTGTTTACAGTAAGGAACTACAATGTCCATCAATAGTCGTGCGATTAACGTGAAAGTACCAATTAGAATAAAAATTTGTTAAAAAGATTTATACTGAAAATCTCCGTCAAACTTATTAATAAAACGAAAAGACATGATTGCTAGAATATTTAAGAATTGCACATTTTTATTCAAACAATGTATTCAAAAAACTGTTAATAACTGCTCGGTTCGAACTGAATAAGCATTTCTTTTACATAGAAAGTGTTTACAATATCGATAATAACAGAGCATCTGTCGAAGAGATAAACTTATCAGTGTAAATGTTGACGGAGTAAACAGACTTCATTATCGACGTGCTCCTATAATTGTTATCGGACAGGATTTAAGCGATAGTGTAGATATTATTTTCATTTGTTGAAAAAACATTATCAAATATTACAGAAGATTCTGATTATTGTAGTTTCAGAAATTAAGAGTATACTATTTGTCTTCATTTAACTGGGATTATGAAAACTGAGTCCGTAATCCGCCTAGCCATCAGCGTTGAATTTTAGGATTGGCCGGGGAGTCTAGAGACATTCCATTCACAAAGTTTGAGATTTTGTATTTTCAACGATCAAAAAGTGTGAATCCTCTTTCCCTGAAATCTACAATATCCTCCCCCCCCCCCCGGAGCCACAGAAGTCCCTCCCCGGTAAAAGTGAATGAATTCGCTGCTCGCCATCAAACGGAATAATGCAACGATAGTGGCTTGACATAATGCTGTGTTTTATTCACCAGCCCCTGACTACTAACACGGAAGGTCCCCATACTGAGCATGGGCATACTTAGAATTTTTTGAAAAAAATTCTAATTAAACTACTCATGTATGTAATAAAGGATCAGTCAAAATTAGCGGCGGAATTACAGTAGAAAAACTGTAAAAAAAATAAATACTTTCGAATATTTGGCTTGAAAAGACGAAAGTATCACGCAATATGACGACCAGCACTTTTCCCCGCCAAAAGCAAACGATTTTAATGCAACTGAAAACTTTTGGATTTTTAGAATGCGTGTAAATGGTATTTAATGAATTTAAACATAAACAATGAGCGAGTTTAATATATTATGGACATGTATGTATATTGTATTGCATGTATATATTATTTGTTGCTGTAGTTATTTAATTTACATCTGGAAGAAATATTTTCATACATAAAAAATTTTTATTCAGAAAAATAATTTTCATACATTTAAGCGTATTCAAAAATAAAAGCCAGATGTTTCCATAGCAACAAAATCGAATTGACAATGCTCAACTGGTCTTTGAACTTGAAACAATTTTAATTAATTTAAATTTCAATTTCGTTTTAAATTTCAAAATTTGATGCTTAAATTTGAATGTAAATACATATAAATATCGATATAACGAAATTATATTTAAAAAACAACCTTAAACTGACAAAACCAAAGATATTTATTTTATCTAAACAAGTTGAACATAAAACTTTTATTACCTCGAATTTCAATATCAATTTTTTATGGAACTCTCTAACTATTATTTATTAAATATAAATATTTTAAAGTGAGGGCTGCGTCATTTTTAGGTGTATTTTATGAAAAATGAGTGAACCCTTAAGTGACATGTAAATTTCAAACTTTTTTTTTTTTTGGATCCGACATGTTATATATATATCATCGGAAAGTTTTCGCACCTACCCACTAAAAATAGTCTTAAGATTATCTGAAGAAATCGCCACTTTCTACAGATATTCTACAGAAATTTGAAGAAAATTTGCAGACTTAACTTTATATTCAAAATATCTGCGGAATTTTTTAAGATATTCTTTAAAATATCTGCATAATGGGCCAAATACCTTCGGATTTCCCACAGATTTTGAGCCAAAGAGCTATAGATTTTTTTCTGATTTTTTTTTTAGTGGGTATTTTTCATTTTACGAATCTTTCTCCTCCCGGAGTTGAATTTCAGGAGAGAAGGAACGAGGTGGGGGTAAATTTTTTTAAATCGTAGCTATTTCAACAATAAGTATCCTTTCAGATGTGAAGTTTTTTTATGGAACTCTCCGGTAAATAAAATGTAAAGATTTTAAAGTGAGGGCTGCGTCATTTTTGCTGTTATCCTGAGAAAAATGAGTGAACCCACGAGTGACATGTATGTAAATTTCAAACTTTTTTTTTTTTTTTTGACACATCATATTATATCGGAAAGTTTTCGCGCCTGTCTTTCATTTTACGAATCCTTTTCCTCCTGAAGTTAAATTTTAGGAGGGTGGGAGAAGGGGAGCGATAAGGGGGTGAATTTTTAAAATCGTAGCTATTTCAACAATAAATATCCTTTTAGATGTGGAGTTTTTTTATGGAATTCTCCGGTAAAAGTTATTTATTAGGATGAGCGAAGCGAATCCTCTACTAGGCCACTCAAATTACACTTTGTCGTACACTTTACAAAAAAACTATTCAATATTTTAACTTCAAATTAAACACAAAAATAAATTATGATCTGTAGATTTGCACAATAAATTTTTTTTACAGTAAAACGTTAAAAAAATTATTATTTTAATTAATTTATTTTACATGCATTTCCAATACGGACGCATTTTAGCAAATAAATAAAAAATGAAACGCGTATATTTTCAGAAAAAAATATAAATCATGGGGTAAGTAATTATAGATAGAATCATGATTAATTTAATAAATAAAACATTTTTTCATTATTCCGCAAAATCGTTTGCACAGATGACACTTAAACATTTTAAAAGAATTGTATTATGGATTTTTTTTTTTTTTTTTTTTTTTTTTGTAAAGTGGCAACAAAAGAATTGCAAACAAAAATATAAACAAATATATAAATGAAAAATTAAAAGAACTGCGTGAAGATGTTGCCTCGATTCAAACTCTTTATAAATGTATCTAAAGCAAAGTTGGCCGATTCAGAAACGACAAATAGACTTTAACCATTTCTTACTTTATCATTTGGATTTTAAGTAATGTTACATTCTTATTTATGGGCCGAAAAAGGTTTAGTGAACGGGACTTTAGTCTTTGTTGCACGTATTAAAAAAAATCGCAAGCCACCAGACCAGATATCGCGAATAATCATGGATAAATTTGAATACTGCAGTAATTTAACTTATAAGAATTGGTGCGTGCCGATTTCCCCAATTAAATTCTGGAAAAATGGAAGCATAAATTGCTCAAGGAAAGAATTTCTTCTGCAGTTAGCTTTTGCTGTTATAATTCATAAATCCCAAGGTTTAACATTAGATGAAGCAGTTGTAGATATTGAGGATATATAGACACCAGTTGGCTTAAAAACGTATGTAACGTTGTCGAGAGTGAAAATCCTTCAAAATTAAGCATTCAATAGAAATTTTCCTTACGAAAAATTCTACAATATCAAAAATTCTCATACTCTAACATGTATAAAAACGAAGAAATTAGAATAAAATGTTTTACAGTGAAAAATTCATAGTATCAACGAAAGCAGATTTCAAACGTTTTTCCAGAAAATAGGATTTTGAAGAAGTAACTTTCTTCAAGCTCTCTTCAAATATATTATTCTAAAATAGCTATCAAAGATTATCGGATGTTAATTACAAAGATTGGAAACATGCATATTTCAAACAACTTTAAAAAACACCAGTGGCTACTGGAAATTGTAAAAACATCTTTGAAAGAGCTTTTAGTTCAAAATTTACAAATATTTTGTAAAAGTTTGCTTCGAAAATATTTTATTATGCCAATCTTACATCATAAATAAAAAAGTAAAATGCGCCAAAACATAAAATAAAGTTTTTGTTTAATAAAGGTGCAAAAATAATATTGAAAAATATTGTTACTTTCAAATATCTGTTTTATAAAATAATGCTTCGCGAATCCAAACAAAGCATGGCTTTTGCTAGTTAAATATAAAGGTTTTAAACTAGGGTCTGCGTGATTTCCGGATGTATTCTGGAAAGAAAAAAGGAACCCGCGGTTGAGGAGTAAATTTCAAACTTTTTTGGACCTGTCACGTTGTATATTATCAGAATGTTTCCGGACCTCTTTTTCATGTTATGAATTTTTCTCCTCTGGAGTTGAATTTCTCTAGGGGGGAAGAGAGGGAACGAGGGGGGGTTAAATTTTTTAAATCGTTGCTATTTAGACAATAAATACCATTTTAGATGTGGTTTTTGAATGGAGCGCTATGGTTAATATTTATTGATCAATAGAAGTGATTATAAACTTTTTAAAGTGGGGACTGCGCGATTTTTGGGTGTATGCTGGGATGAAAAAGTAAGCCCGCGAGGCAGGAGTAAATTTCAAACTTTTTTTGTACTCGTCATTCGATAGATCATCGGAATGTTTTCGGACCATTTTTTCATACTAGAATTAAAAAATGCTCTGACGAGCACAAAAAAAAGTTAATACGTTTTTAAGTATAAAAAAGGATTTGACAAGTGCTTCTGTTAACAATTGAGCATGAGGAAGGACTAGGGATCCCTTCTTGGCTACACTGTAAAAAAAAAAAGGGTCGATCTACTAAAAAAACTTTAGTGATCCTTGTAATTACTAAAAAATTTTCAGTAATCTTAGTCGGTTACAAAAAAATCTGTAAGAATTACTAGAAAAAAGTTAGCAACGAATAGTGTTAATAGTTTTATATTTTTAATAGCTCTTACTAAAACTCAGTTGGTGTGGCCTTGATAGCATAGTGGTTATAGTAACGGATTCCAGACTAAAAGGTCCCGGGTTCGAAGCTTGCCACCGCCAAATACGCCCCGAATGTATGTAGTGTCTCGTTAATAAAGGGATTATGAAATGTTTTGTTTGATGTGTTGATTGATGTTGATTGAAATGTTTGGTGCTGCCATCTATTGCGGTTTTGCCGAAAATCTTCCGCTTCAGAAGTCTGGATTCAGCTCGAAGGAAGCTCCTGCCCTTAAAAATTTATTAAAAATAATTTTGGAGCTATTACTAAAATTTGCTTGGTGGCTCATACTAAAAATCTTTAAGTTAGTTATACAAAAAATTCTTTTGTTCAGTTTACAAAAGAAATGCTTGTTTTACTTGCAAAAAAAAAAGTTTGTAATGGTTACTAAAAAATTCTGTGGAATACAAATTTACTAAGAAATTTTTAGTAACCTCTTGAATTTTTTTTTACTCACTTCAATGCCAACTTTGAAAAAATCATATTTGCACTTTTTCCATATAAAAGAAATCAGTCACAGTTACTATAAAAATGTGCAGTGTAAAGACGTTAAAAGTAAAGATGCGACTTGATTAGACATAAATGTAAGGCAAGGCGACATAGGGCCAAAAACCTTGTTATGCAGGTATCACATTCATGCACTGCCACTAACCACGTCCGCAGAGTAGAATTGCACAGAAAATTTATTTATAGTATACTGCAGAGTGAACAGTGCAGTTAACACGGAAAACTCGGTGGGAAGCTCTACTAAAGTACCGCAACGTTCTTTTATATGGAAAAAGTGCAAATATGTTTTTTTCAAAGTTGGCATTGATGTGAGTTGTAGCCAAGAAGGGATCCCTAGTCCTTCCTCATGCTCAATTGTTAACAGAAGCACTTGTCAAATCCTTTTTTATACTTAAAAACATATTAACCTTTTTTTTCTGCTCGTCAGAGCATTGTTTAATACTAGTCATTTAATTTTTTTGATAAAAACTGAAAATTTTCTAAAAAAATGTTTTTTCATTTCTAGTAAAATTTGTTAAAATGGTCTTTTGGCGCCATTGTGGATTTCTTTGCCAATCGCGCAAACCAGAACAAAATTATGAAAGCTTCCCTGTCGACTTAACGTAAGTAGTTTACAACATTTAGCAGTTGGTAAAAAATTGCTTTGTTTAAAAAATTCTGGAAAAAATTAATTATTCTCAAAGCCATTCCCCAGTGTAGATAAAATTTTCAATGAAGCGATAGGCACATATGTCATATACGCACGACGTTGGTTCAATTGCAACAAAATTTCGATTTTATGCCTCACATGGTAATCAGACTATTGTTTTTTGTTTTATTAATAAACGGTTTACTTTTATTTTCTGTTTTATAAATGATATAAATTGCTTTGTTCCATTATTATCAAGTAAACTTTTTTTAATTTATTATGATTTCCTTTTTTAAAATAATAGAAAATAATTAATATATGAACATATAATGAACATATGTAATTGGTATTTGAAAACAAACTTTCTATCAAATTGACGTGAGAAAAAAAAAATTGCGCCAACATGGTGCGTATATGGCATCTGTGCCAAATGTCATATACGTGAACTCTTTCCTGTGTATATGTAGCTGTCTCCAAGCCAAATAAAATTACAAAGAAATATATATGTAGCCTGTCTTAGAAAACTAGGTTTTTGCCAAACAAGAATGACAAGAAAAAAAATCGTGCCAAACTTAATGTGTAAATGATCTACCTCATGTTTTTCTTTCATTACAAACTTTTATGGCAGAAATATTTAATTATCTTTTGAACAGTTATTGAAAGACAGAGTATGCTCAGTTTGATTTAATTCTGAATGTATATACTAAATCAATGAATATTCAGAAACCCGTTATCATTCATTGCTAATAATTTAAAAACAGAATGAGTGTTTTAAAAACACTCCTTGTGCCCAAGTAACATTCTTTTAAATGAGCCATTTGGCTTTGGACCATAGTACAGACGATATACCTTAAAATATTGCATTTTCGTGTAGATGTTAATCTGTCAGCGAAAAGATAGGTTTTCCTTTTATTTTTCTTAATTTTAATTGTACTGTAAGATTATTGTTATTTTTTAAAAGAAACAACAAACTAATATTAATATTTAAGAATTTTTGCATGGCCATACTAACCTGGTGTCATTGCTTCTGGTTTAACTGGCTCTGGAGCTCTCAGATCTGGTGGTAATTGCTGGTTTTGAATTCTCCACTTATCTAAGCATTTTGGTTCATGTATTTTGAGAGATCTGCTTCCGTACAACTGACCACAAATGTAGCAAACTTGCAGTTGTCTTGGTATTCCCCCAGCACTCTTACTTCTGCTTGTAGATGGTTTATTTGCTTGTTTCTTGCTAGGTGGTGCAGACTGAACTCTTTTAGCTGATTTGATTTCCTCTTGGTTTTCACTCAAATGGTGTTTTCTTTGATGTGCTTTAAGCTTATTTGGCTGAAATCTTTTACCGCAGTATTCGCACGTCACTGGATAGTATCTGTACTTCTTAGTTGGTGGAAATAAATTTTTGGGTTTCTGTCGGTCATAACGGAATGTTGGAGTAACAAGTGAAGACCTTCGCCTTTCCTGAGATGGACCCGAGCTGCTTTCAAGATTAGAAGGGTTAGTTATTCCTCCTCTTTTGCTGCCTCCTCCTCGTAAACTAATACCTGTGCCAACTTTTAATAATCGAAAATCTTCTGAATCTGAAACATCATCATCGTCAGAGATATTGTCATCAATCCCTTCTTCACCAAGTGAATCACTTGAAGATCCGCTGTTCGCTATCTTATCTGAAGTACCAATTGTATCAGTTTCCAATAATTGAACCATTTCTAAATCTGAAACAGCATCATCACAGCTATTATCATCGCCTTCTTCTTCATTATATGAATCACTTAAAGATCCCTTCTTCTCTGCCCTATCTGAAGCACCAGTCTTATCCAGTTCCAATGATCGAAATATTTCTGAATATTACTGAGTTTTTGCCAAACAAGGTGTAGTTCATGGGTCACAAGAGCGCCACTTCTAATGTCTAATTCATAAGTTTAACATTCACTATGATCATTCTTTGATGGCATTATTGGAAACTTTTTTTTATAGAAAATTATTATTTTTATAGCAAATTAAAGAACAAAAATAGATTATGTCTAAATTTATTAAGGAATTATTTACAAAGAAAATTATTTCTAACTAGATTGGAAAATTTGGCTCAAAGAACTCGACTGACTAAATTAGAAAAATCTTATTAGTTTAAATCTGAGTACAATATAAAATAGTTTATAATTAATAAACGATAGCTCGTGACAAATAATTATTTTGTAAAATGATACTCAGATGAAACCTTTATAATTATAAAAAAACAACAGATGCCTGGAGGATATTTTGCTGATAAAATCTAAAACTTTTATGGTAGACTGTAATGTTTCTTCCAAGACCCACTCTCAAAAGCCTTATCATATTTAACAATTAAAGTTATGTATTATGATAAGGAGGGGGGGGAGGTCTCGTGTTTTTTTCATACTACGAAATGCAAATTATGCAATCACGTGAAGGTTTTATTTTCATGAGAAATTAATGGCAACTGTCAGCCAGTTATGCTAAAATATTTGCTTAAATCAAGAATCCCTTGCCGCTAAGTGAAGGGAAGCCACAAACCTCATCATCGAGCCTAAGCTCCGATAATCAATCAATCAATCAAGAAACCCTTATTATCATTAAACAAAAACATAATTTGCTGAACAAATTAAAAAAATATATTTCCTACACTATTTAAGCCCGAGAAGGGACAGATATTAAAGTAATTGATTTATTTATTTCTACATTTAATATTAATTTTTTGAAAAAAATAAGTTAAACCAAGTGAATATTAAAAAATAAAAATGAAATTCAAACAATATGATACTTAAACATGGTTCGTACGGGTCCTGGAATTTTATGAGCAGGGAATACTTTGATACCAGTATTTTCTTATAGAAAATCCTTAATTAAATAAAACTAAATTTCACTCTTTTGAATTATATTTATTTTTCTGTAAAGAAATGCTGGTATTTCACCTGGAAAATAACGGTACCCGTACGAACCATGTTAAACACCCTAGATCTTAGTTTCCGCTCAAATGATATCAAAAGACTTTTTTTCCAAACTCAACTTGCAAATTTTGTATTGTAGATTTTATGTTTATAGCAAGTGTAAACAAAATAAATAGGCAATCTAAAAAGCAAATATTCTGAAAAAGTCTTAGATTTATTTCGATATCATTTGAGTGGAATCTAAGATCTAGGGTGTTTAAGTATCACATTGTTTGAATTTCATTTTTATTTTTTAATGTTCACTTGGTTTAACTTATTTTTTTCAAAAAATTAATATTAAATGTAGAAAAAAATAAATCAGTTACCTTAATATCTGTCCCTTCTCGGGCTTAAATAGTGTAGGAAATAAAATTTTTTTTTTTTAATTTGTTCAGCAAATTATGTTTTTGTTTAATATTTCAAGTTTTTTAATAACTACTGCATTCAGATGAACTCATTTCAAAATTAACTGAGGATATCATCATCAGGACTTCCTTTATATGGTATCGTATCATAATTACTGATGTAATTTACCCAGAGCCGTACCAAATCGTATGCCTCATTTCTAAATCGTTTGTGTTTTTACATATAGAACTGAAATCTGTACATGCTTCCTGTCTTACTACAAAATATTTCAAAATATCTGTTTCTTTTCCAATATGACGTCATAAAAATGCGCCTTTTAATTCTTAAAATGAATTTCACTTTTTACAATGTCAAAAATCAGATGTCACTTTTCTCCTCGGGGAATTTTTTTTTTCTTATGAATTATAACATCATATTCGATAATAAAAAAAAACGCGTCTTTATACAGGGATGTCGTGGAGGGTATTCGGAGGTATCCGCCATATGCTTTCTGGATTTTTTTAAGGAACACCGTATAGCCTCTGTTTCTTAAGAAAGATAATAGTATCTACACTCTCAAGTATAACTTCTGCCTTGAACGTATACCCTCTGCCCTCTGTATTTTTTATGACTACATCACTGCCTGTATATTACTGATATTTATACTTAACAATCAGTATATGACATCATATTTATTTATTTTCTGTATTTCTTTAGTAAGAAACTTCTTTATAAATTAATCAATGTTTGAATTGAAATTCTGCCCAAAATTGGAATTTAACTTCGACAGAATTTCAACAGAACTTCGACAGAATTCATACCACTATCACAACTCTGGGCAGGGTTCGACGTAAATAAATATAGTTTAAAAAAATTAAAAAACACGCTTTTTAAGTATATCAAACTAAAAAGTGAAAAATAATTCGTACTATAAGCTGAAGACGAAAATAGATGAAAAATACTATATTACTATAAAATCATTGTTATTATAGAAATCAATTAATAAGCAATAAATAAAATTATCGTGGAAAAAAAGCGTGAGGTGCTCCATCTACAATGCTCCATCTATCAGTTCTTAAGAAGATTTTATTTGATTAAGAAGAATCTCTTATTTTTCACTTTTTAGTTTGATTACTTTAAAATCGTGGTTTTTAGTTTTTTTTAAACTATTAGCCTCCGATGCTATTTCTTTCAGACAAGCTGAAAAATGTCGTGTCATCAGCCCTGAAATTTCTACTCAACCGATTTTGATAATTATTTTTTTAAATGAAAGCTATTTATTTGTAGTTGTGCCAATTTTAGCTATTTTTTAATTTATGTCCATTTTTATATTTTATTTTTAATTTTAAATGCTTTTTACGATATTTCTTCAAAAGGGTGGCAACTCAATTTAACTTTTCTCTCAATAATAAAAAAATATTTTCCAAAATGATTGCGTATAATTATGCACTAATTGAGGTAAAAAAAAAAAAAAAACCACAAGTCAGAAACTTTATTTCATCAGTGAACATGTCCTCGCATTTAAAAGAAAAAAGTTAATTGTTTTCGTAAAATCTAACCACAATAAAATGATTGCATATAATTATGCACTAATTGAGGTAAAAAAATATATTTACTGATAAACAATATTAATAATGTAAATAAAATAACAGAAAATAATTTATGATAAATATTAATGTCTAAAGCTAAAGAAAAATAAGGAAAATTTCAAATGAGGAAAATGATGTCTTTCAGCAACCAGAGAAATGGGAATTACAATATTATTATGGATGCCTTTTTCATATTACTAATAACAGTAACTTTTAAAAAACATTTGAAGAGAAAATGAAGTCACTACCTAAAACAACGCATTTTTACCCATAACGATATTACATTTCAATATTTCTTTTCATTATGGACCCTGAGATTGAGATTTTACTTTCAGATGACTTCAGTTAGTGAAAATAATGTCACAGTAAAAATGAAATTAGTTTTTTTTTAATAAAACTATTTTTTTCTGAGTGCATATAAAATAAAATTTCTGGATTTCGCCGGCATTCAGATTACAATTTTAACTGAAAATGTGCGAATATTTGCATGCAAAATTGTAACCGGCAAACTTGACATTAAGTTTCGAAATATATTTATTATATATTGATTCAATAATGTAATTACTTTTTTTAACCAAATCGATCGGGTCGTTTAAACATTTCATTCGTCGAATTCGACTGGATTCCACTCGTTTTACTGTTAAAATGCATTTCCTTTTTCTCAGAGTCTATAAAAAAGCGTTTAAACTAAAGAAAAAATCCGTTTTTGATGAATCTAGTCAATGAAGAAGTAGTACGTCAAATTGTATCTCTTTATTATTCCGCAATTCCAATGTCTCAGAGAGAAATTGCTAATCAATTGGGTATTTCACGCCGTTCTGTTTGCTATTATATTGATAAACACAAGAAAAATGAAGTTAGTTCATTGCATTCTAAACGGGGTCGCCCTTCTAAAAGACCTCTATCGATTTTTTTTTTTCTAATCGGAGGCGAAACTGAATTCTGCAACGGCAGAATCTACATTCAACTTGTATTTATATTTAATACAAAAACCAAATTAATCGGTTGGATAGTTTCAGAGTAATTGGTGAACATACATAGAAAAAAAATGCATACGTGTCAAATTGATAACTCCCCCTTCCTTTTTTGGAGCCGGTTAAAAATAAAAATTGTAATATGTAATTTTTTTTTAAATTTTACATAGATGTAAATAATGTCAGGAGTGCGGTTCGAACCTACATTCTCTTTCGAAAAACAGAGCTTCAATCCGGCGCCTTAGACCGCTTGGCCATGCTGTCTACACTCCATTCAGTGAACGTATTCAACACTTTTAATTAGCGAAAAATCATTAGTTTTTGCGTAATTACTAAAAAAGTACTGAACCAATTTCGATGAAACTGAAGTGGTACCAATTCGAGAGCATCGTCTTTCACTTAACACCAAAACCAAGTTAATCGGTTGCATGGTTTCGGAGTAATCGGTGAACATACATAAAATAAGGAAAGTTACAAACTCACAACTCACAAACTCACATACATACAGGTGAAGTTAATAAAAGCGTGGTAAAAAGTTGGGGACAGATGTCATATATGCAACACGTTGGCACGATTGGAACAAAATGGCGATTATGTGTCTCACATGCTAACCCGCCTATCATTATATATTTATTAATAAATTATTTCCTTGCTACTTTCTTTTTTAAAATGATATAAATTGTTTTGTTCTATTGTTTTTAATGAACTTTTTATGTATCACTATTTTTTTAAATAATAGAAAATGATTTAAAAATATTTATGAGACTGGTATTTGAAAACGAAATTTTCGCCAAATCGGCGTAAAAAAATTACGCCAATGTGGTAAGTATTAGATATCTGTGCAAAAGGCAGAGAGTTATAAATATTTCAAATGAGTTTACATTTTATTATTTCACACAAATAATGAATCAAAACAGGTTTATATAATTGTAATTTAAGAAATTACCCCAACCATTTGAAAAATGTTTCACTCGATACATTCATCTATCATTTTAAGCTAAATACCAGTTGTTTTATTGTGTATTATCCGTGCCACTGCTATAAATGACTTTATACATGCTGCAATTTGAAGGTACGGTTCGTTTAAGTTATATCACTCTATTGTCGCCAAGCATAAAAGTTGGCGACGAAAGAAACATTTCAAACTATTTAACATTGTTGGTGCAAAAGTAATCATTATTAAAATACAGCTTTGGCATATACTGTTATACTTGTAAGACTTTGGCATATATTGTTTGATTTTACAGAGCAGAATTTTGGTGATGGAGGTTTTAAACCAAAATCGATCGCAGCACATGCATCTGTGAATGGGTCCATCAGACATCGAATCAAAAAAGTTTTTTCCCAGTTTTTCCCAAGCCGATTGCTTTTTAGTTTTCTTTTTAGGTGGTGGAAAATCAAGAGTAATAGCTATAACATTTTCCGGCTTGTTAGAATCACTATTGGCACTCAAATTTTCCTGGTTAGAACCGACCGATAGTAAAACGCCATGGCTAGTGGATTGGTCGCCCTGGCGACATGATGTTTTACAATTAATCGGTTCGGCATTAAATTGCTTCCTTTTTCGTGATCGCCTTTCAACACGTAATTGGTTTTCAGCGGCTCAATAATCTTTTGATTTTATCATTTTCTGCATTGAAAGACGTTTTTGCGCCAAACCAAATACAGTATTACTCAGTTATCCCGTCGACCAATTTCGCCAAATGATACGAATCGCCAAACTAATAAGCAACTTATACATGTTGACTGTGTTTAATATCATTGAATGCGATATTCACGTTCATTCATTTCTTTGGCTTCGGCTTTTTCCGTATCTGTTAATTTCCGTCTACCCATTTTTAAATTTGTTAGTTTTCTCCTTTATTACAATGATTTTAACCATTTTAATTTACTATTCAAATAAAAATTCTTCTAAAAGTAAAGAATTTAATTTAAATTCAAATAAAAATTCTTCTAAAAATAAAGAATTTAATTTAAATTCAAAAGTGGTAACATCATTCAAAACTGGTAACATCATTCAAAAGTGGTAACATCATCGGGTCCATTCTCCCGAAAACAACAACCATTTTTCAAATGGTTAAAAAATATTAACTTGAAACATAAAAAAAACAGTTACTTTTGTACCGAAACTCTTTGTGGTGTTTTAAAAATTAAATCGCATAGTGTCTTATCATTTTAACAATCATCGGAATAATAAATTTAATACAAGTAAATTCAAAATTAAATTTTCTCCAATGATTAATTATTTGTAATGTTACAAGTTTAGGAGCGATTTTAAAAAATCGCCAAATTGGAAATTTAAAACAATTATTTGTAATAAACATTATTGTTTATATTTGTTCACATTCGATTTGAATGATTAGGTTAATAGGTACTTACGTATTAACGCCACCGCAGCAGAAGTGACTCTATATCGGCCCGTTTTCCACCGAAATCCGATATGTTACTTTGTTTTTAAATATAGTGTTTTGAATTTTGAAAGTGTTTTAATTTTAAATAAAGTGATTTATTTTATGATTTGTCGTAAAAACTTTAGGTGTAAATTAAAAATCGCCAAATCTGTAACTGCGGTGGCGTTAATACGTAAGTACCGGTTAATAGAATTGGCTAATTTATTGCAGTGGGAAAAGTCTTACGCCAAGTAGTCATTATATCAGCGGTTTAGCCTTAAAAAATTGCCAGGAATTGAGTTTGAAGGCCTAGTTCTGCAGATTTACTAATTTCATTACATACCAAGGATGATGTACTATTATTTTTTACTATTATTCTTTAATACTCTTATGTTTGAAGACTTTTATTTACCTTAATTTATTTTTATTTTCTTCGAATATATAAGGCGGAGAAATTTTTAAAATGTGGTATAAGTACAAAATCCCGGCACAAATATTTACGCGATTTGGCGCGATTTTTTTTTTTCTGATGCCAATGTGTCAGAAACCTCGTTTTCAAATACCATTTATATCTATATTTTTAAGTTATTTTCTATTATTTTGAAGAAACAATAAATAGGAAAAAGCTGAATTTGCTTATTTTCTATATTTCTTCAGTTAAAATCGTCTTGATCCATTAATCAATATTTCAAAATGTCTCTTTATTATAAAAAGCATGCTTCATATTTATTATTTTCTGTAAATGATTCTTTTTTTTTGGTACCAAATGTTTCAAAATCTCAATTTCACTTCCAATATGAAGTCTTTAATATGCCGTGTTTAATTCTTACAAGAAAAACAATTCAATTTTATTTTTAAATCACGTAGAAATGATTAAATGCTACAGAAAATATGTCCATTGATTTCTAGATTTTTTTTTTTTTTTTTTTTTTTGAGGATTTTTTTTTTTTTTTTTTTAATTCAATTAGGTGGTCCGAAGAAAGTTTGTGGCAGTGGGTACAAAATGTGAGAAAATGTCTAGTAAATAACTCGTTCAATGTTAAATCCAAGGCTACCTTATCATAATAATGATTATTATGATAAGCTGGAAATAAGTGTAGCATAGCACTGCCGTGCTATGCTATAATTCTCGTAATTCAGGTGCGATCCATTTATTTAAAAAATTAACAGAAAAGGAATTCAGAACTCATTGACAAATTACAAATATGCCGCATTCAGTAAATAAAATGGATAAACACAAATGGAAAACAAATTTAAAAATATTTAAGTCATATGTATATTAAGTCATATGTAAGTCATATTAATATGTTCTTGCCGCTAGAAACAGGACAACTATATGGTTTCTGATCACGTGTATAGCGGACTAAATAAATTTAGAGCAAGGCTAACATTTAGAGATTGTCAACTCTGTAATCTATATAATAAAGGCCAAACGTATCTGTGCGTAACGCATACGTCATGTTTTGAATGGCAACACTTTCCGATGAAATTTCGGTTTTGCAATTTTCGTTTTTGTAAACTTTTAAACTTCTAGACATTGCACGTTTTCAATCTTTATACCATCGTTTAAAGAAAAAAATGCACTTTTAAATGCCGTTTGTTAGAAAACTGTATCTCGATTTGTTTTTAAGATATTAATTTTTTTGTAGTTTTTGGTTCAATTTCTCTAATGGTGGCAACTTGAGTATCGCATTTATCTGGAAAAGAGGGGGAAAAATAGCCTAAAGTTAGAGTAAAAAAGAAAAAAAACAGATGCAGTTTAGTGGATGGAGGTGATGCCAAAAGTGTAACCCTAAAATTCACTGCATTGCATCAAACACAACAGCGTGCTTTCACAAAAAAGGAAAACTTTTAGCGATGCAATTTTAATTCATAATACAATGAAATGCTATTTTATAATGCTAAAATATAATCAGATCATTTTCATTTAGAGAAAAAATTATGTTAAAGAATTCGGTCTCTGTTCCACGTGATTGTTTTGTTTGGGCCGAATGAGAGACTTAAATTGGAAGAGTAACGCCCATCAAACCATTTTAATCGCATACTGCACTTTCATCTATCTCTTTTCTCCATGGAAAATAACAGATCACTGTATATTTTAGTTGTCATTTTTTCATAGCAACTGAAAAATATAGTAATTAAAAACCTGTTATGTCAATATATCGTCGGCTATAAAACCCGGTGAATGTTGTTGGTTTTATTTCGTTTTTATCTATGAATTTAATGACTTTTAGTTGGTTGTAAACTTACTTTACAAAAGATACATCAATTAACTTTTACAAAAATGTATTTTAAAGAATATCTGAGTGTCATATTTTCTTAGTTGTTTTTAAAAACTGAGAATGCAATTTTATTCTTTGGCGAAATCTTTGGCTAATAACTTCTATCTGGCGTCTAATACGGAAGTACCGATAATTTTTAAAGCTGTATATGATTACATAAATAATATGCTTCATATAAAATTGCTGTTTGGAATTAGTTGGCAAATTAAAAAGCCTATTACGCAGAAAAAATTTATTAGACCTTTCCAGTTTTAAATTTAAAAAAAAGTTTTTCACCTTTACTTTGTGACCCGGGAACCCCGGGTTCGGTGTACTAGTTATGATAAAGGAGTCTTGGTTTAAATAGTCAAAGGCAATGTGACGTCATCTTTCAACTAAAATTAGATCTCAATTTCAATAAAACTTACATTATTAACTGATGATATTTAAATTTACAAATTGTTAAGCTGCAGCTGCATTTCTTTGCCACAAGACAAAATTATTACTTGGAAGATACTCCTTGATTATCCCCAATTTCACCAAATTATACAAATATCAAAACTATTTGCCAAATTGTACAAATTTAAGGTATTTTTATTTAAAATACCGAACGAACAAATAAATTAGTAAAACATTAATAAAAATACAAAGTCGACTGAAAAACCACTGGAACACATAATAAGCACGTACATCGTGTTTAATGTCAGTCAGGTGTGTGTGACATTTATGATCATCCATTATTCGTATTTAATCTTATAACTTGGTGATAATTTTTCGATCGACGGGATAATTAAATAGTACCATTTGAAGTAAGTAATGTCAATTGTTAATATTTAATATCTGGTGATAAATAATGAATGAATTGTTTGTAACCCCGTTGAAAAAAAAAAAAAGGCACTCCGGGAGTGCCGACAGAAGTGAAAACTTGAGCAATTATGTGTGTATTTTTTTAGTCGTCTGGACATATTTTATTGTGCAGAAAATACTTTTAAATGAAGTGTTTTTTATTCATTATTATAAACTACCGCTACAAAAATTATATTACAATTTTCATTTAATGCGCTGTTGTACATGAAAAATAATGCATATTATTTTACACACAAAAATTGCAATCTATTGCTTAAAACATAAATTTACAAATGCATGAAATATGAAATATCGTCAGTTGGTATTCTTTGAAATAAATACCCATAAAACTTATGAATTTTCATCCCCATTTCAACAATTCTTCCATCATCATCATCATCATTATTATCATTATATTCTAGATTTGATATTATAGGTTTATGGTAACTAAAATATATAGCAAACAATTTTGATTCAATTCTATTTAAATATCTTGTAATGACTGCATCAATTGTAATTTTTTATCTCTCTGTGCTAAGATTGCGATGGTTGGTCATTGTTAAATCAAATTTTCTATTTAAAAATTCAATTAATTGTAGATTTTCATCATCCACAAAGTTGATGTTGAAATCCCTACTCAAAATCATCGGCAAATCATCAAATCTCTTTCCAATTCTATCTTGAAGTAATGCAGAAGCCTCTTTAGAACAAATAAATAAATTTTCATACAAAAATTCTCATTTGCACTTAAAGACTTATCCGGTGAAATATAAATGGCAACCAATACAATTAGTTTTTCATTTTCAGAGTGGCAACAACAAACACATATATCACTGATATGATATCAAAAACATTACTACTAAACATACTGGTGTACCTCACATGCACATTCATATGAATTGTGGAAATATATGCCCATTACATCAAACAACCTTTTATAAATAGCTACTCCTGCTGCTGGACGACCGTATCTTCTGAAACTTGCAACAAATTGAATAGTTATCAAACAATATAAGTTGTTAAACTTTAAATAAAATTTTTTAAAAAATGGTTGGAAAGTGCAGCATAATCGATGCACAATATCATGATTTTTCTTTCTTAACTTTTTATTCCATCTGGTAACAGTATATTTTGTTAAACTTTAAATACAATTAAAATTTTTAAAAATGGTTTTGAAATGTAGCATAATTGATGTGCAATGTCATGTTTTTTCTTTCTTAACTTTTTATTCCATTTGGAATAAAAAGTGCAGTTGTTTGTGCAGAAATTTTATGTTGTTACTATTTAAATACAATCAAAAATTAAAAAAAAAAAGAGAGAAAAATGGTTGGAAAGTGCAATGTAATCAATGCGCGATGTCATACTTTTTCTTTCTTAACATTTTATTCCCTCTGGTAACAGTATAAGTTGTTAAGGTTTAAATACAATTACAATTTTTAAAATTGGTTGGAAAGTACTGCATAATCAATGTACAATATCATGTCTTTTCTTTCTTATCATTTTATTCCATTTGATAACAATATAAGTTGTTAAACTTTAAAAACAATTGAAAATATATATATATATATAAAAAGGTTTAAAAGTGCAGCATAATCGATGTGCAATGTCATGTTTTTCTTTCTTAACTTTTTACACCATTTGGTATCAATTTATGTTGTTACTATTTAAATACAATCAAAAATTTAAAAAACTGAAAAAAGTGGTTGGAAAGTGCAGCATAATTGATGCACAATGTCATATTTTTTCTTTCTTAACATTTTAATCCTTCTGGTAACAGTATATGTTGTTAAACTTTAAATACAATTATAATTTTAAAAATTGGTTGAAAAGTGTAGTATAATCGATGAGCAATGTCATGTCTTTTCTTTCTTAACTTTTTATTCAATTTGATAACAATGTAAGTTGTTAAACTTTAAATACAATTGAAAATTTAAGGAATTGAAAAAAATGGTTGGAAAGTGCAGCATAATTGATGTGCAATGTCATGTTTTTTCTTTCTTAACTTTTTATTCCATTTGGTATCAATATATGTTGTTATTATTTAAATACAATAAAAAAAATGAAAAAAAGTAGTTGGAAACTGCAGCATAATCAATGCACAATGTCATACTTTTTCTTTCATAACGTTTTATTCCATCTATTAACAGTATAAGTTGTTAAACTTAAATACAATTATAACTTAAAAAAAACACACACGGACATTCGCGCAAGCGCCCTGTGCCGCCTAAACGGAGCAGCACACTCAGGCACAGTAGAAAGAGTGGGAGATACTAGTTCCTCTCCCTTCCCCTCGATCTTACGCTTTTTCGATCAGCATCACGTGACCCTGACGCGAGTTTGGAAGTTTTTACCCATACAAAAAGTGCTCAGCGCCGCTAAAGAAGTTTTCACTTCAAAAAAGAGAGAAAAATGGTTGGAAAGTGCAATGTAATCAATGCGCGATGTCATACTTTTTCTTTCTTAACATTTTATTCCCTCTGGTAACAGTATAAGTTGTTAAGGTTTAAATACAATTACAATTTTTAAAATTGGTTGGAAAGTACTGCATAATCAATGTACAATATCATGTCTTTTCTTTCTTATCATTTTATTCCATTTGATAACAATATAAGTTGTTAAACTTTAAAAACAATTGAAAATATATATATATATATATAAAGGTTTAAAAGTGCAGCATAATCGATGTGCAATGTCATGTTTTTCTTAACTTTTTACACCATTTGGTATCAATTTATGTTGTTACTATTTAAATACAATCAAAAATTAAAAAAACTGAAAAAAGTGGTTGGAAAGTGCAGCATAATTGATGCACAATGTCATATTTTTTGAAGTGAAAACTTCTTTAGCGGCGCTGAGCACTTTTTGTATGGGTAAAAACTTCCAAACTCGCGTCAGGGTCACGTGATGCTGATCGAAAAAGCGTAAGATCGAGGGGAAGAGAGAGGAACTAGTATCTCCCACTCTTTCTACCGTGCCTGGGTGTGCTGCTCCGTTTAGGCGGCACAGGGCGCTTGCGCGAATGTCCGTGTGTGTTTTTTTAAGTTATAATTGTATTTAAGTTTAACAACTTATACTGTTAATAGATGGAATAAAACGTTATGAAAGAAAAAGTATGACATTGTGCATTGATTATGCTGCAGTTTCCAACTACTTTTTTCATTTTTTTTATTGTATTTAAATAATAACAACATAAATTGATACCAAATGGAATAAAAAGTTAAGAAAGAAAAAACATGACATTGCACATCAATTATGCTGCACTTTCCAACCATTTTTTTCAATTCCTTAAATTTTCAATTGTATTTAAAGTTTAACAACTTACATTGTTATCAAATTGAATAAAAAGTTAAGAAAGAAAAGACATGACATTGCTCATCGATTATACTACACTTTTCAACCAATTTTTAAAATTATAATTGTATTTAAAGTTTAACAATATATACTGTTACCAGAAGGAATAAAATGTTAAGAAAGAAAAAATATGACATTGTGCATCAATTATGCTGCACTTTCCAACCGCTTTTTCAGTTTTTTTAAGTTTTGATTGTTTTTAAATAGTAACAACATAAATTGATACCAAATGGTATAAAAAGTTAAAAAAGAAAAACATGACATTGCACATCAATTATGCTGCACTTTTAAACCTTTTTTTTTATTTATATATACATATATATATATTTTCAATTGTTTTTAAAGTTTAACAACTTATATTGTTATCAAATGGAATAAAATGATAAGAAAGAAAAGACATGATATTGTACATTAATTATGCAGTACTTTCCAACCAATTTTAAAAATTGTAATTGTATTTAAACCTTAACAACTTATACTGTTACCAGAGAGAATAAAATGTTAAGAAAGAAAAAGTATGACATCGCGCATTGATTACATTGCACTTTCCAACCATTTCTCTCTCTTTTTTTTTTAAATTTTTGATTGTATTTAAATAGTAACAACATAAATTGATACCAAATGGAATAAAAAGTTAAGAAAGAAAAAACATGACATTGCACACCAATTATGCTACATTTCAAAACCATTTTTAAAAATTTTATTTTTTATTGTATTTAAATAATAACAACATAAATTGATGCCAAATGGAATAAAAAGTTAAGAAAGAAAAAACATGACATTGCACATCAATTATGCTGCACTTTCTAACCATTTTTTTCAATTCCTTAAATTTTCAATTGTATTTAAAGTTTAACAACTTACATTGTTATCAAATTGAATAAAAAGTTAAGAAAGAAAAGACATGACATTGCTCATCGATTATACTACACTTTTCAACCAATTTTTAAAGTTACAATTGTATTTAAAGTTTAACAACATATACTGTTACCAGAAGGAATAAAATGTTAAGAAAGAAAAAATATGGCATTGTGCATCAATTATGCTGCACTTTCCAACCACTTTTTTCAGTTTTTTTAATTTTTGATTGTATTTAAATAGTAACAACATAAATTGATACTAAATGGTATAAAAAGTTAAGAAAGAAAAACATGACATTGCACATCGATTATGCTGCAGTTTTAAACCTTTTTTATATATATATATATATTTTTTCAATTGTTTTTAAAGTTTAACAACTTATATTGTTATCAAATGGAATAAAATGATAAGAAAGAAAAGACATGATATTGTACATTGATTATGCAGTACTTTCCAACCAATTTTAAAAATTGTAATTGTATTTAAACCTTAACAACTTATACTGTTACCAGAGGGAATAAAATGTTAAGAAAGAAACAGTATGACATCGCGCATTGATTACATTGCACTTTCCAACCATTTTTCTCTCTTTTTTTTTTAAATTTTTGATTGTATTTAAATAGTAACAACATAAATTGATACCAAATGAAATAAAAAGTTAAGAAAGAAAAAACATGACATTGCACATCAATTATGCTACATTTCAAAACCATTTTTTAAAATTTTAATTGTATTTAAAGTTTAACAAAATATACTGTTACCAGATGGAATAAAAAGTTAAGAAAGAAAAATCATGATATTATGCATCGATTATGCTGCACTTTCCAACCATTTTTTAAAAAATTGTATTTAAAGTTTAACAACTTATATTGTTTGATTACTATTCAATTTGTTGCAAGTTTCAGAAGATACGGTCGTCCAGCAGCAGGAGTAGCTATTTATAAAAGGTTGTTTGATGTAATGGGCATATATTTCCACAATTCATATGAATGTGCATGTGAGGTACACCAGTATGTTTAGTAGTAATGTTTTTGATATCTGTGATATATGTGTTTGTTGTTGCCACTCTGAAAATGAAAAACTAATTGTATTGGTTGCCATTTATATTTCACCGGATAAGTCTTTAAGTGCAAATGAGAATTTTTGTATGAAAATTTATTTATTTGTTCTAAAGAGGCTTCTGCATTACTTCAAGATAGAATTGGAAAGAGATTTGATGATTTGCCGATGATTTTGAGTAGGGATTTCAACATCAACTTTGTGGATGATGAAAATCTACAATTAATTGAATTTTTAAATAGAAAATTTGATTTAACAATGACCAACCATCGCAATCTTAGCACAGAGAGATAAAAAATTACAATTGATGCAGTCATTACAAGATATTTAAATAGAATTGAATCAAAATTGTTTGCTATATATTTTAGTTACCATAAACCTATAATATCAAATCTAGAATATAATGATAATAATGATGATGGAAGAATTGTTGAAATGGGGATGAAAATTCATAAGTTTTATGGGTATTTATTTCAAAGAATACCAACTGACGATATTTCATATTTCATGCATTTGTAAATTTATGTTTTAAGCAATAGATTGCAATTTTTGTATGTAAAATAATATGCATTATTTTTCATGTACAATAGCGCATTAAATGAAAATTGCAATATAATTTTTGTAGCAGTAGTTTATAATAATGAATAAAAAACACTTCATTTAAAAGTATTTTAAAGTATTTTTCAGCCGACTAAAAAAATACACACATAATTGTTCAAGTTTTCACTTCTGTCGGCACTCCCGGAGTGCCCTTTTTTTTTCTTTCTTAACATTTTAATCCTTCTGGTAACAGTATATGTTGTTAAACTTTAAATACAATTATAATTTTAAAAATTGGTTGAAAAGTGTAGTATAATCGATGAGCAATGTCATGTCTTTTCTTTCTTAACTTTTTATTCAATTTGATAACAATGTAAGTTGTTAAACTTTAAATACAATTGAAAATTTAAGGAATTGAAAAAAATGGTTGGAAAGTGCAGCATAATTGATGTGCAATGTCATGTTTTTTCTTTCTTAACTTTTTATTCCATTTGGTATCAATATATGTTGTTATTATTTAAATACAATAAAAAAAATGAAAAAAAGTAGTTGGAAACTGCAGCACAATCAATGCACAATGTCATACTTTTTCTTTCATAACGTTTTATTCCATCTATTAACAGTATAAGTTGTTAAACTTAAATACAATTATAACTTAAAAAAACACACACACGGACATTCGCGCAAGCGCCCTGTGCCGCCTAAACGGAGCAGCACACTCAGGCACAGTAGAAAGAGTGGGAGATACTAGTTCCTCTCCCTTCCCCTCGATCTTACGCTTTTTCGATCAGCATCACGTGACCCTGACGCGAGTTTGGAAGTTTTTACCCATACAAAAAGTGCTCAGCGCCGCTAAAGAAGTTTTCACTTCAAAAATCGGAATAACTTTTCTGAAAAATCATGCAAATCTATTTGGTACTTACGTATTATCCGAGCCAGATCAGATATAATTACTCCAAATATAGCGCGAATCATACTAATTAGAGTAACATTTTACTTTAGACACCTTCATTGCGTATCATACATATACCATTTTTAACAACTTTATGTATTAAGTAATGTTAAATTACTGTTTTGAACGCAACTATTGGCATAAGTAAAAAAATACTGATAATTGGCCATTACTTTTGGCGATTTATCTCCTGGCCGGGATAATACGCAAGAGAAGAGTTCCATATCCTGTTCTGGTTGACGCGATTGGCGAAAAAATCGAAATTGGCGACGAAAAGAGAATTTAGCAACATATCAGATTTCTCTAGATGGAAGAAAAACATGATTTTGAAATGATTTATAATGGTATATTTATTTAATAAACGTTATGCATGTCACATGCTAAAATAATATACGATATTTATACAAATATTTTTACGTAAAAACATTTTAGATATATTTCTATATATAAGCAATCATACATAGCGATATACATACATAAATACATAATATTATACACCTATAAATAAATACTATGTGCTTATATATATGTATTGGCACAGATGACATATACGCACCACATTTGCACGAGTGCAACAAAATGGCATGAGGATTGTGAGTGGATTGGCGCCGGTTGTATTTGACCTGGGGATCTCGTGATCAGGAAGCGAGAACGTTAGCGTCAAGCAAAAAGCCAAGCCAGTTACTTTCCGCTAGTAACTCGCTTTATACCGATCGAGATCGCTATAGGAGTATCCCCCAGTGTGAAAGTCGTATTGCTGACGTCTGATGAGCATTATGCACTCGTGAATGAATGCTGTCGTTTGCATCGTGTGATGCGTGAATAACAGGCTTTGCGTTTTGTGATTTGTTTTGGTGCTGCCATCTGTTGATTATGAGGTGAGTTGGTTGCTGTGCGTTGGTTGTTGTTGAAAGTTGCGTATTTAATCCGAAGTCACCAATGAGGAGAGTGAGTGGATTGGCGCCGCCTGTTTTTTTATATGGGAGTCACGTGATCAGGAAGCGAGAACGTTAGCGTCAATCAAAAGGCCAAGCCAGTTACTTTCCGCTAGTAATTCCCTTTATACTGATCGAGATCGCTACAGGCGATTTTATGCCTCATATGTTACCCCGGGCATTGTTGTTTATTTATTAATAAACTGTTTATTTACTCTATATTTTCTTTTATAAATTGATATAAATTGTCTTGTTTTATAGTTATTAATTAATTTTTTGTAGTTTATTATTATTTTCTTTATAAAATAATAGAAAATAATTAGAAAAATATATTTAACTGATATTTGATAGCGAAGTTTTTACCAAAGTGGCGTCAGAAAAAAAAATTGCGCCAATGTGGTGCGTATATGACATTTGTGTCTATATATTTTATATATATCATATATTTATTATATATCATATATTTATTATACATGTAAAATTTAAACGAAAGCTATAATTTCTTCCGAAAAAAAAAAAAAAAATACAAAAATCAAATGGCTAAAGTCCATTTCAGTAGTAAACAAGTTGGAAATTGCACGTGAAGCGTAACAAATGAGGTGCGTTCATACGATAACGAAGTTTTAAAAATATCACTCCCATATATCAATCTCATAAAATTGTAAATAATTACAATTAAAATGCGCACCAAACAATGTTCTCCCTATACCATTATGCAATGGAATGCTTTTGTGTGGCTTTGTAAATCAATAACAAATATTCTTTGCACCACAGATTATGCAAAATGTAAATTATAATATGTACTTTATAGATGCATATCAATTTTATTACGTTCGAATAAATGTAACACCATTAAAGTGCATTTGAAACATTTTCCCCCATTAACCGTAATGTAACGGAATACTTTTGATTGTCCCTGTAATTGAACTATCCATCCGATTTTGATAAAATTTGAAATAACTCGACAAAAGTATGTAATAATTATGTATTTAAAATTTCAAACGACTAAAATGCATTTAAAAATTTTTTCCCCGTTGACCGTAATGTAACGGAATCCCTTTGATTGTCCCTGTTATTGATCTATGCATCCGATTTTCATAAAATTTGAAATGACTCGTCGTCAAAATTATGTACTAATTATATATTTTAAATTTCAAACGATTCGGTTGGGCAGTTTTTGCGTTGTTATATGCGGACAGACAGACGGACGGACTGAACGACCACTATAGGTGCTACGTATATACATAATTACGAACGCACCTAAAAAGCAACCCCAAAGGTAATCGCATCTATTCATTTAACACCCCCCCCCCCAAAAAAAAAAAAATACCAACTATTTTACCCTGATTTTTTTAGCAAACAAAAATACGAATAAATGAAAAAATAAATGTAGACGAACAAAAAATAGGATACAGGTTTTTGTTGTCATAAGTGATTTTTAATTCTATTTTTAATTTGTATTTATATGAATGTTTTCCTAATCTATTGTCACTGTTTAATTTGGCGAATAGTTTGGCAATTTGTATTATTTGACGAAAATGGTCGACAGGATAATCAAGTAGAAATAAAATGATTTTTAATTCAAATTTTTATTTGTACTTTTATTAATGCTTTTATTAATTTGTTTGTTCTTTCGCTATTTAAAGTAAAAGTTATGGCAAGTTCTTTAATATGGCAAATTGTTTGTCTATTTGTAGAATTTGGCGAAAATGGTCGGCCAGAAAATCAACTGGTACCGTATAATCTTAAAATAAATAAGTGCCAGCTTACGTATACTCTGTATCTCCTCCGGATAGTCACCAAGAATCTTTACTTGAATACCGAAATCTATAGTTGTTGGCAAATCTGTCTGAGCTGTAGCAGGTATTCCGGGAGGTGAATTATCTAAGATTTGTAAAAGCAAAGAATAACTGCGATAACTTGAATCCTCGCTATTTTTGTTGTAATTATGTAAGAGGGCAAGATGGAATAATCTGCAAGCGGGTCCACTGGGGATTTCGTCATATAACACAGTATCACAATGATCTGGAATAGTTTCACTATTATTACTATCTTCTGGAGTATCTTCTCTAACATCACTATCCAAAATATCTTTACTACTACTATAAGTAGAACCAAACAGCAATCTTTCAAGAAACTTTGAAAACGTGGATTCCTGTCGTCGACATTTTTCTTCTTTTTCATTTTTACACACATTGTTTATAATGTCATCAATGCAGTTTATTATTGCATTTTCATTTTCTGGTCTAGCTTGATGAAAATCTTTCGGCAGCTTACACATTTTGCACATGGATTGATTCATTTCCTGATTTTCGTCAGTTTTGTCTCTGAAGTAGCAAAGCGTCAAATTGGAATGAGGTATAGATGGATAAAAAGTTATTAATGTACCTTTGTCTTTATACATGGGATGTTCGCATCGGATGCATTTAGCACAAACATGCCTTGCTTCAGCAGGTCGCTCGCCAAAACTTCTTGGCTTGCTTATCTTCAGGGAAGTGGAATTCCTGACAAAATCCTCTTGTAAACAATCTTCAAAATGCTGAGATATTTTTGCTTCATTTACTAATGCACCACAAACACATGTCACATATATTTCATCTTCACACATTTTTTAACTTGGCCAAGTCCTTTAATATGTTTGAGAATAATAAAATCTTTGAATTTAACGCGAGCAGTAAGTGGAAATTATTTTAAAGGAGATTTCGAAATTTAAATTATGCTATAATTTATCTACAGAATGATTAATTTATCTGCAGAATGAACTGAATTTGTTTCCGAATTAATCTTTTAAGAACACGAGAACTCATCATCTTAGTGTTATTTCTAAAGTCATTATTATTGATATCAAGGCCACCTTAAACGATTTTTTAAAAGAGTAGAAAAATATGCACACGTATTATGAGTATCAGTTAGCTTTTCGCTATGATGCGTGGAAATGCAAAATATACATTTTTTAAAAAAACACAAGGTTTTTGTCGATCATTTGCCCTGAATTTTCTACTGAACCAATTACGCTAATTAATTTTTAAATGAAACTGTTCATTTGTACATAAACCTGCACTAACTCTTAAAAAAAAAAGAATCCAATTTTACATTTTAGTTTTTTGTACAGAATTTCTTCACAGTGTGGTGGCAATTGCGTTACTTCCAACGTTGCAGCGAAAAAGGAAATCAACAATCTCACATATCGTAATAACCCCCTTATGATAATGTTATTACGATAAGAAAGTCTTGAAAAAAATAATGGGAAATATTTTATCGTTACTGATGTCCTTTCCTAATTACAATTAAAAATATGTAAAATCATTTTAGTGTGAAGAGAAAATGACTTTACGTTTAAGGTAAAAAGCACGCATTTTCTCTCATAAAACTGTCGCATTTTTCATTCCATTGATACTGAACTACAGCACTAATATCAAAGGGGGCTTTAGTGTGAGAAAATATCGTTGGCGATTAGGCATCGGTGGAATTTCGACCACGGATCTCCTGATCAGAAGACGAGAAAGTTAGTGTCATGTAAAAAAAGTCCAAGCGGGTTACTCTAAGCTAGTAACTCCTTTATACTGATCAAATCATCTGACATCCCCAGTCAGAAAGACGTATTGCTGACGTTTGACGAGCGATATGCACTCGTGAATGATACTGTCGTAATGCTTATGTGATGCGAGGATGACAGGCTTTGTGCTGCGAGCTTTTCACAGGCTTTAAGTGCAAAAAATGAATTTTCTTTTAGTGCTGCCATCTGTTTATTAGGATATAAGATTATTTTTGTAGAATTCTGTTGAAGTTGCGTGTTTTACTGGGTCACCAATGAAGAGAATCGTCGTTTAGGCACCGGTGGTATTTCAACTAGACATGTCATCAATCAGGAGGCGAGAACGTTACAGTAGAGCAAAAGATCAAGCCAGTTATTCTAAGCTAGTAACTCACTTTATATTGGTGAAATGAGATGAACTAGTTACAGCTTCATAGTAAAAAGTAAGTAAATAATTTCTTTGATAAACGAAATATTTTACTATATTTCTATAATTATGAATCACGCCAATACTGAGAATGACCAATATGAAATAAGTGGTTCACATGCAAAGTTGTATCTAGCAAATATGATTTCAAATTCGAAATATCTACACTATTAAAATCCGACCATATGTATGTATGTGACGCTATCTCCTCCGATCCCGGAAACGGAGAAACGTCGTGTTAGTTTTGAATTGAAGGGGAAAAAATCCCGGGATCTCGAGTTGCCCATTCACATCTCGAAATTTCAATTATTTGGTAAGTTATTAATTAAAACGTTAAAATTTTAATTATTTTGCCCCTGTATGTTTGCACAGTGTTCGCACGGGTCGAAAAAGATCCTTCCCGAAGTCAACGGGCAATGAATGACAAAAGGAAAAAACTTTTTCTCTTTTTTAAATTGCCATCGCGGGCATTCTAACAAAGTCAAATTAAAAAAAAAAAAAAAAAAAAAAAAGAGAGAGAGAGAGATAGAGAGAGATTTTTAAATAGATTGTTCTTATTCTTGGACTAACGGTCTAATATTGTTTTTTTAATTTACAATTTTTTCGATTAGAGTAGATTTCGATTTCAGGTAGACTAAACCACGCTCGATAATTTATTATACACTTTTATTTAACACAGCATGGTTTTTGTCAAGGCTAACTTATCAAGGGGCCTTGGTTTTTGTATGCAAAGATGAATCGATTGCAATCAATTTTTAACCCACTTTCTGTTATGCCAGAATTGTAAATTGGTACCATTTGATAATCCCGTCGACCAATTTCGCCAAACTGTTCGCCAAATTATATAAATTAGCATAATTTTTATTTTAAATAACGAAAGAACAAATAAATTAGTAACACATAATCAAAAATACAAATAAAAAGTTGAAAAATCCCTTTATGACGTAACAAACACCTGTATCTTAGTTAATATCACGTGAATGTGTGACATTTACAGTAATCCATTATTGGCATGTAATCTTATTTTTTGCCGATAGTTTTTTGGTCGATGGGATAACCAAGTAGTACCAAGCATTTCAGGCATTTTCGAATTACACCGCCACAGGTGATCAATCGCCGAAAATTGTAACTCGTACAATAGTAGGGGATTTGAAAAAATAAGGGATTTAATTAAGCTGCAATAAGTGTTCGCCAAAATCTAAAAAAGCGTTATGTAACTGCAAAAATAATAAATTTTAAAAATTTTAAAGTAGAAAATAAAATACTATAAATGAAAAATGAAAACTGTAATATTTAAGTATCGCTTTTATAAATAACTAGCAGCCTTCGCCCGCTACGCTGGTCAAATTTTAAATCAAACGAAATTTTTATATCATAGTAATTTTTAGTTTTATATCGTACTTTAGACTGTCTGTCATCGCTAAAAATTCAGTCATCTAAACGGAAAGTTCAATGTTAGTCACCAATGAATGACGTAGCGCTCAACATGTTAACAATTTTAATCACATAAAAACTCATTCAGTGGAACTTTTAAAATAAAGCCAAACTTTTGTAATTGGGTTCCTCTGATAAAAAACATTTTCTAAGTATTCAAATAAACAACGTAGAATGCTACATTTCTTTTGTTACAAAATTTCTGAAAAATTTCCAACTAACAATGTAAAATTCATTAAAATCTATCTTGTAGAACTTAGTTATAGGCGGCCGCAATGAAATTTCACTTTGCGCTTTATATATATTGAGATAATTAAATATAGCTTACATAATCATGTTAACCTGATTATAGAACTCTCTTTCAAAACTATAGGATCAATAGAATTTTTTGTGCTGTCATTAAAACGAAATCCAGACTTTCTTTTATATATACAGATAAGGATTAAAAATTTCAGGTTTTTGTGCCGAAGACGCCGCCAAATCAGGAAAATGTGAAGTATCTCGCGAACAACTGAACTTAAAAGAATTTGCTTGGTACCATTCGATTCAGCATGAAAAAATACACTAAAATATGTTATCAGTTGAAAAACAACTAATAAAGCCGATTTTTAGGAATTTTTTAAAAGTTCGTTCCTTTTTTTAACCCCCTTAGGTGTGGAATTTTCGAAAATCCCTTCTTAGCGGCACTCGGTGTTATCAGAAGTATTTTTACCCCAATTTTCAAGATATTAGGTTCGGCAGATTTTTTTGTGCTGTGATTAATACGAAATCCAGACTTTCTTTTATATATGTAGATAAGGATTAAAAATTTCAGGTTTTTGAGCCGAAGACACCGCCAAATCAGGAAAATGTGAAGTATCTCGCGAATTACTTAACTTAAAAGAATTTGCTTGGTACCATTCGATTCAGCATGAAAAAATACACTAAAATATGTTATCAGTTGAAAAACAACTAATAAAGCCGATTTTTAAGGAATTTTTTTAAAGTTCGTTCCTCTTTTTTTAACCCCCTTAGGGGTGGAATTTTCGAAAATCCCTTCTTAGTGGCACTCGGTGTTATCAGAAGTATTTTTACCCCAATTTTAAAGATATTAGGTTCGGCAGATTTTTTTTGTGCTGTGATTAATACGAAATCCAAACTTTCTTTTATGTATATAGATAAGGACTAAAATTTTCAGGTTTTTCGCGCCGAAGACACCGCCAAATCAGGAAAATGTGAAGTATCTCGCGAACTACTGAACTTAAAAGAATTTGCTTGGTACCATTCGATTCAGCATGAAAAAATACACTAAAATATATTATCAGTTGAAAAACAACTACAAAAGCCGATTTTTAAGGATTTTTTTTAAAGTTCGTTCCTTTTTTTAACCCCCTTAGGGGTGGAATTTTCGAAAATCCCTTCTTAGCGGCACTCGGTGTTATCAGAAGTATTTTTACCCCAATTTTCAAGCTATTATGTTCGGCAGATTTTTTTGTGCTGTGATTAATACGAAATCCGGACTTTCTTTTATATATATAGATTTACGATTATATGCACACGTTTTTATGGTATTCTAATCTGATCATTTTAAAATAATTTAAATTCAAAACTTGAAGTCCCGATACTATTAACTGGAAACAGATACTAAACTGTTTATAATATAGAGTAAAAAGAGAAAATAGAGAGAATATAATGGCTGACGGTGACGCCAAAAATATAACCCTAAAATCTGCTACATTAAGCCGAAACAAATCCACGTGTTTTCATAAAAAAGAAAAAATAGTTTAGTAATACAATTTTTTATTTCATAATGCAATGAAATATTACTTTAGAATGCTTAAATATAAGCAGATTATTTTCAATTAGAGAAAAAATGCACTCTCAAAGAATTCGGTCCCTGTTCCAAGTGCTTGTTTTGATTGGGCTTAATGTGAACATTAAAATTTCAGCAATAAATAGTTTCATATTGCAAACGTTTTTTACGCATACTACAGCTCCATCTATCTCTTTTCTCCGCGGTTTTTCCTTTTACTTCAAATAGAAATAAAGAGCTTCTGTTGCCACAATTACAAAAGTGGTATTAAAAGCTACAAAAAAATTAATATCTCAAAAAGAAATTAAGATACAATTTTCAAACAAATTGAACATTTTTTCTCTATACGATGGTGTAAAAGTTAAAAATGGAGGATGTTTAGAAGTATAAAAATTTGTAGTAACAAAAAATGCAAAACCTAAATTTCATTTCAAATTTCAAAGTGTTGCCATTCGAAAAATGACGTATGCGTTACGCACAGATACATTTGGCCTTTATAATATAGATGGATAGATCGCACCTATACAGTCGTCGTTCAGTCCGCTCGTCTGTCTCCATGTAACAGGACAAAAACTTCCAACCGAATCATTTGAAATTTTAAATATATAATTGTTTAATAATTTTGTCGAGTCATTTCAAATTTAATGAAAATCGTATGTATAGTTTAATCACAGGGACAATCAAAAGTATTCCATTGCTTTGCGGTCAATGGGGAAAAATAGTTTCAAGTTAATTTTAATGATGTTATACTCTTTGGAACACAACAGAATTGATATGCATCTATGAAGTATATACTAAAAATACATTCTGCACAATCTGTGGTGCAAAGAATATTTGTTACGGATTTACAAGGCAACACAAAAGCATTCCAATACATATTGGTATAAGGGTAAACATTGTTTGGAGTGTGTTTAATTACAAATAAACTATTTCACATTTTATTAAATTAATATACTTTGCTGAGGTTTACTACGAGTTACTTCCTGTATAACAGAAAGCAGATGAAATTTCCAGGGATATACAAAAATTTTCAACCACTATACTGTATCCGATGTATATTGTATACTATTACACCGAAATCTGAATATTTTTAAAAATTTGTTATAGTACGAACGCTCATATTTTATTTTATTCATTTTCTGATTGGCCCATGTTTAATGACCAAAAATGGAATACTTCTGTTTTTTTATTTTATTCGTTTTCTGATTGGTGCAGGTTTAATGTCCAAAAAATGGAATACTTTTGTTGCTACGATGACAAAAAAAAGTATTAACCCCTTAACTGGTTAATTCTTTTCCGTTCAATAAATTGAAAATAGCGGATTCACACCACTATTATTTAAATAAAATATTCGTAAAATTTAGTCTAAATATTTCCGCCTTTCAATAGTATGGGAATTTTCTTAAGAATAATAGCGGTGTCAAAAAACTTTAAATGATGCAGTACGCAAATTCGTCTTGCCCGAACGCCGTTCGGGCAAACCAGTTAAGGGATTTTAAAAAAAACTACAAAAAAATTAACAATATAAAAACAAATTGAGATACAGTTTTCAAACAAATTGCATTTAAAAGTACATTTTTTTCTCTATAAGACGGTGCAAAAATTGAAAATGCGTGATGTTTAGAAGTTTAAAAATGTGCAGCATCAAAAATTGTAAAACTAAAATTTTATTTAAAATTTGTATATGATTGGTACAGGAATATTAATTTTTAATCCATGGCGTACGTAGCAGAGGACTCTGTTTATTGCGTAAACCACGTTTTGATCATCCTAAAAATGATGTTTATTTTTATTAATAATAATTTAAATATAAAATTTATTTGTGTCTAAAATTTCAGTCTTTAAAAATACTAGCCGCCCGCCCTCCGCTTTGCTTCGGGTAGAGCACATCGCCCAATCTCGTGCCACTACTGACTCTGCAAATTGTTACTACCACTTCATCCCATTAAATTGAACTACTAAAAATATTACCCTCCTTTTAGATAGTCGGGTAAAAAGTAACCTATATATTAATCTAAGGTGTCAGATACCTCCATATAAAATTTCATAAAAATCGATTCATCCGTTCTTGAGTTATAAATGGTGTAACTAACATGACTTCGTTTTATATATATATATATATATATATATATATATATATATATGTGTGTGTGACATTTTAAAGTTAGGAGCCAGAAACATCATCGCCAGGGTCCCCGTTCTTTGCACAGAAGTCATGGCCAGCGAGGGAAAAAATAAAAAATAAATAAATGTAGAATATCCAATAAACCACTCATTGGTGGCTGTAAGTTTATTTATTCAACTGTAGTCATTATAGAGGGAAAAACTCCTTTTTGCAAACGATCTTTTACCGAAATGTCCAAAAAATATTCCATCATACTTCAACCAGCCGTGCTCATCGACGAAAGAACTCCAGAATCTCTCCCCTTCTCATCTCGAGACTTCCACCTTTTAAAATTAAAAAGAAAATTCTAGAACTTTCTGTAATCTCAAACCATCATCCTTTTATGTAAACAGAATTCTTGTCCAGATACGAGACTATTTTACACAGACGATAAATTTATTTTTAAAAAAAATATTATTTAACCAATTTATAATCGACTCATAATTTCTTAGGAAGACGATTTTTATAAATGATTAATTTTAAGAGAAAAAGAAAAGAAATGAATTTATTAATGCACACATCAAAGGTTGACGGCGGAAAAATAAATAAATAGATAAAATAAAATAATGATATTTTTTGAAAGGTATGGTTTTGGAATAAATTTAATAAGATTTTCTTAAAAAGGGTTGATAAAAACATAGAAGAAATCAGTTTTATTTGGAATATTAAGAAATAAAGTTTTAATTAAGAATATTAAGAAATAAAGTTTTAATTAAGAATATTTTTAATTTAGAGCCATCTTTTTAAATTTACGCATACTGGAATAATGTTTCTTAAGGCAAATTAAGAATTTATATCGTCTGCATACAGATTAACAGATTAGATCTAGAAACAAGATTTTAATTTAATAATTTGAAGTAAGTACGGAACATTATTATAAGAAAATTAAGGTAGTATAAAGGTTAGTTTTGGCGAAAAAATTTTAAAATTGTAATATATATATATATATATATCTAGACACACGGCAGTGTGTCAGCCAAAGTTCACAAAGTAGAAAGGCGTAACACTGGCCGTGGGTTATATTACCCGAACCATCTCGGGCCACTTTTGACCCCTCAATAACTTAAATTCTATTTGACATACACACTTGCAATTTTTCGTGTCATGTAAGACCATCTTCTAATTTCTGAATCCTATAATTTTTTAAAAAAATCTTTTACCGTTCACGAGAAATTGACGTCTGAAAATCACTGTTTTTACCACTGACTCACTCATATAAATGTTCGACTACTTCCAGGTGACTTAAAAAGTTGAAATTTGGTGTGGAGGTAGGTTATTGGATCTGTAAATTGGAAAAAATCAGAAATCAACATTAATTAAACATTAACGATTGGTTAGAAGATAAGTATTGGATTACAATGGGAATTTATGAGAATGTCACAAAATACCAGAATTAGTGCCAAGTTGGCGTCACTTTTGGCGAGTATCGGGGATAATCTCTGAAACTACCAAACCGATTTCAAAAGTAATGATACCAAAATGATGGTATTCACCCCGGTTCAAACATACACTATATCTTATGGCTGTGTCACTAACCAAAAGAGGGTTCAGAAGTAAAAAACATTATAAAAATGTGATTTTTGTTTTACTGAAGGGCCTAGAAGCACAAAATATGGCATGTTAATTATTTATAAGATATAAATGTTCACTAATGACATTTGCTAAAAAATACCAAATTTAAAAGAGGTGGAAATCCGCGAAGAGCATTCTGAAAACGTTCCAAATAGCGATTTTAAAACAATCTCAGTAAACAACAAACCGATCTTAAAAGTAATATCAAAATGATGATAACAGTCCTTTCTCCAACATAGGCTATATCTTATGTCGATGCCACTAATCCAAAGAGGGTAAAAGAGCAAAAAAGTTCTAAAATTGCGATATCTATATGTTAAGGGACTAGAATTATAAAGTTTGGCATTTTAGAGTTTATGGGAATTTCGCGAAATATCAGAAATAGTGCCCAGTTGGCGTCTTTTTTGGCGAGTATTGCGGCTAATCTCTGAAACTATGAACCTATTTCAAAATTAATGGTACCAAAATGATGGTATTCGCCCAGGTTCAAACATAGGCTACATTTTACGTGTATACCATTAACCGTAAGAGGGTTAAGAAGCAAAAAACATTCTAAAAATGCAGTTTTTGTATTTCTAAAGGACTTAGAAATATAAAATTTGGCATGTTAATTATTTATAAGATATAAATGATCTCTAAGGGCATTTGCTAAAAAATACAGAATTCAAAAAGTGTGAAAATGCGCGAAAAGCGTTCTAAAAATGTTCTAAATTGGTATTTTTAAGCAATCTCAGCAAACAACAAACCGATCTTAAAAGTAATGATATCAAAATGATGGTGACAGTCCTTGCTCCAATATAGGCTATATCTTATATCAATGCCACTAATCCAAAAGGGTTAAAAGAGCAAAAAATTTCTACAAATGTGATGTCTGTATTTTAAGGGCCTAGAAACATCAAATTTGGCATGTTCATTACTTATAAGATATTAATGATCACTAAGAATATTTGTTAACAAATACAAAATTAAAAAGGGGTAAAAATGCGCGAAAAGCGTTCTAAAAACTTTCTAAATAGCAATATTTAAGCAATATTGGGAAGTTAGCGAACCGATTTAAAAAAAAGATGTCAAAATGATGGCGATTGTCCTTGACCTAACAAAATTATTGGATAAATTGCCAGATTACAATGGGAGTCCATGGGAATTTGGCGAAATACCAGAAATAGCGCCAAGTTAGCATCACTTCTGGCGGGTAATTTTTGTCGTCAATTTGGCGATATATCGCCAAGAAACATCCTTATTAGTGGAATTTAAAGGAACATAAGCAGTCCTAAATTTTTTAATTTGACTGAAAAAAACAGTAAATAAACACAAGAAAAAAATGTAAGATTAATTAATATTAAAAAAAACTAATTTAATATTAAGCCAATTTATTTCAAAAAGGAAACAAATACCTACTTATTTGACAAAAAATAATGATATCCTATCAAAAACATGAATGTGAAAAAATGCCAAGTTCATTAAAAGTTTCGCTAATAAAAGAAGTGATTTGACAAAAAATAATGATGTCCTATCAAAAACATGAATGTGAAAGAATGCCAAGTTTTTTAAAGGTTTTGCTAATAAAAGATGTGAGATCTAACTGCAAACAAAGTTCTTTCGAAGCTCCTTAAATCATAGCTCCTGTCATGCATAATATTCTTCAAATGCTTAAAATGATATAGTATGTTACTTGTTATTCATTAGAGCGACTTGGCACGTTTTCAGCCATCAACTTTAATGTTTGAGTCTGAGTATAATTTAATCTAGAATCTGATTGGCAAAGATCTAGTCAATCGAGAGTTCGAATAAGAACATTGAAGTTAAGGTATTGATAAATTAATTAAGTGATCAACTTTAAGTTCTGATCAATTAAATAAAGAAATTTGAATAAGAGAAAACTTGCCAAGTCGCTCTATTGAAACAAGTAACATACTAAATCATTTTAAGCATTTGAAGAATATTATGCATGACAGGAGCTATGATTTAAGGAGCTTCAAAAGAACTTGGTTTGCAGTTAGATCTCACTTCTTTTATTAGCAAAACCTTTAACAAACTTGGCATTCTTTCACATTCATGTTTTTGATAGGATATATATATATATATATTATCATCAATAGTATTCACAAAGCACGCGATGTAAGAATATTTTAAGATCATTTTTCTACACCTTGGATTACATTATTGGCATTTTAGTAAGGATCCCTATTTTTTAAAAATATAATATAGCTTATGTTCACCAGAAATAGTGTAGCTTTTCAACGGTGAAAGAATTTTTCAAATCCATCAAATAGTTTCGGAGCCTATTCAATTAAACAAACAAGCAATCAAATCTTTTCTCTGTATAATATTAGTATAGATAATCAATAGTATTCGCAGCGCATGCGATAAAAGGATTTTTTTTTTTTTTTTTTTTTTTTTGGTCATTTTTCTACACTTTGGATTACATTATTAGCATTTCAGTAAGGATCCCTAATTTTTTTTTAAAATATAATGTAGCCTATGTTCACCGGAAATAGTGTAGCTTTCCAACGGTGAAAGAATTTTTCAAATCCGTCAAGTAGTTTATGAGCTTATTCAACTCAAACAAACAAACAATCAAATTTTTCCTCTTTATAATATTAGTATAGATAATCAATAGTATTCGCAGCACAAACGATGAAAAGATTTTTTTTTTTTTTTTTTTTTTTTTGTCATTTTCTACACTTTGGATTACATTATTGGCATTTTAATAAGAAACCCTTTTTTTTTTTTTTTTTTGAAAATATAATATAGCCTATGTTCACCGGAAATAGTGTAGCTTTCCAACGGTGAAAGAATTTTTCAAATCCGTCAAGTAGTTTCGGAGCCTATTCAATTCAAACAAACAAACAATCAAATCTTTCATCTTTATAATATTAGTATAGATTTATAAAGGAAATTTTAATTTTGCTATAGTATATTAGCCGGAAACAAATCCCAAACTCTTTATATTTTTCTAAGGACAAATAGATTAATCTATCGTAATCGAGTTTCACTCGGTAGCGATAAATTTAAAAATAACTCACACCTGATTTTTTTTTAAACCACAGCCAATCAGTAAACTGAAATACAGTTTTCAAACAAATTCAAAATATTTTCAATTTTTTTTTCTTATTTGGCAGTATAAAATTTTAAGTTGTTTGATTACATGTTGAATTTGTAATTTTTAATAATTTAATCTGCGTTTTTAACCATTCTTTTATTTTATTACTCAACCAATTTTAATTTTATAACGGAAAATTATCAAGAACAATTTTCATAGATTTATGAGTAAATTGTGTATCATTATTTCTTAACTAGCTGATCCGCCCGGCGTTGCCCGGGTCCGTATTAACAATATTAAACGAACTTGAAATTTGTATGATTTTATCATTAACTGGAAGCATGCAGAAATGCATTGTTTGAAATACGTCGCAGCTGACTTTGTGAAAAATCGGTTTTAAAAATAACAACTAATATTAAGCTCTAAAAATACTTAAAATGAGCAATGAGAAACACGGGAGGGAACATGTATCCAACGATTGCATTAGTTTCGTGTTAAAGTGTTGATATTTACCCGTAAAAATCACTGTTAAATCACGTAACTAATTATTTTTTTCGCATAGAAATCCCAAGTGAGATATTTTAAATTTCAAACTAATTATATCACTCTTAAATCCGACTATACCGTGAATGAAATCGATATGCGATGATAAAAGATTGGTATATAGTATTATAATTTCAGAGCCATATAACAAAACTGTATATTTTTAATCAAAGCATGCGTAATGTTGACTCTGTGGACAAATTCCTAACCGTAAACTTTTGTACCGTAACCATAATCTGTCTGTAACCTAACTGCGACTTAACGGTATCCTACCGTAACTTAAATATAACATAAATGTAACCTAGCCATTATTTTATTGTAACCTATTCTTATTCTAACTATCACATAATTGCAATTTAACTTTAACCTAACTTTAAATTAACCGTGATCTAACTGTAACCTAACGTGAAATTAAATAAAATCAAAGACTTACCGTAATGTAATTGCAACCTAATCGCAACCAAAATGTTACCTAACTAATCATGGAGTTCATGTCCATGGAAATTATTTTGTCTTGTTCGGATTTGGTTATGTTTCATTAGAATATTTTCGTCGGGTTCAGATTTGGTTCGATTCAGGTTTCAGGTATTTTTGGAAATTCTATTTAAATGTTCGGGTCGAATTCATGTCCATGGAAATTATTTTGCCTTGCTCGGATTCAGTTATGTTTCCGTGAAATAATTTTGTCAGGAACAGATTTGGTTCAATTCAGATTTCGGGGTTTTTTTTCAAATGGAATTTTGGAGTTCAGGTCTTCCTGCGTGTCCACGGAAATTATTCTGTCTAATTCGAATAAAGACATGCTTCACTGCAATATTTTTGTCAAGTTCAGGCTTGGTTTAATTCAGATTTCGGCTTTTTCTTCAAATGTAATTTTTAGATTCGGGTTTTCTAACGTGTTCACGGATATTATTCTGCCTTGTTCGAATAAATACATGCTTCACTGGAATATTTTTATCAAGTTCATTTCAGAGTTCGAGATTTTTTCAAAGAAATTTTTTAGGTTCAGATTCGGTTCAAGTGCATGGAAATTTTGTCTTATTCGGATCCTGTTACGGTTCTTTGGAATATTTTTGTCATGTTCAGATTTTGTTCGATTCAAATTTCAGGTATTTTTTCAATAGAATTTTTAGGTTCAAATCTCGTTCATGTCCACGGAAATTATTTTATCATACTCGAGTCCGGTTATGATTCTTTCTAATATTTTGATCGGATTCAGATGTGGTTTGAGTCAAATTTCAGGTTTTTTCAAACCGGATTTTTTAGGTTCGAGTCGGGTTTATGTCCATGGAAATTATTTCGTCTTGCTCGAATCGGGTTATAGTTCTTTGGAATACTTTTTATCGGGTTCAGATTTGGTTCAATTCAGATTTCGGGTTTTTTTTTCTTTTTTTCAAATGGAACTTTTAGGTTCGGCTCTTCTTGCGTGTTCACGAAAATTATTCTGTCTTGTTCGAATAAGGAGATGCTTCACTGGAATATTTTTGCCAAGTTCAGATTTGGTTCAGTTCAGCTTTCGCGATGTTTTCAAAGAAATTTTTCGGGTTCGGATTGGGTTCATGTCCATGGAAATATTTTGTCTTGTTCGGATCCGGTTGCGGTTCTTTGAAATAGTTTTGTCGGATTCAGATTTAGTTCGATTCAAATTTCAGATATTTTTTCGAATGAAAGTTTTAGGTTCGTATCGGGTTCATGGCCACGGAAATTATTTAGTCTTACTCTAATCCGGTTATGGTTCTTTCGAATATTTTGGTCGGATTTAGATGTGGTTTGGGTCAAATTTCAGAATTTTTCAAATGGAATTTTTTAGGTGTGAGTCGGGTTTATGACCACGAAAGTATTTTGTCTTGCTGGGATCGGGTTATAGTTCTCTGGGATATTTTTATCAGTTTCAGGTTTTGTTCGGGTCATATTTCGAGTTTTTTTAAAGACAATATTTAGGTTCGAGTCAGGTTTCATGCCCAGTAAAATTATTTTGCCTTGTTTGGATCGGGTTATGCTTCATTCGAACATTTTTATGGGATTGAGATTTGGTTCGGGTCAATTATCAAATCTATAGTTTTTTTTTTTTTTTTTTCAAACAAAATTTTTAGGTTCGGTCGGGTTTATACTCACGGAAATTTTGTCTATCACGGATCGGAGTGTGGTCTGTTTTTTCTGGTTGGGATCCGGTTATGTGTTGGTTAGTCTAAACATTAAGGTTATAATCAGATTTGCTACTATTCTTTTTATGGCTATTTCTGATAAATAATTTACTTTGCTATCTGATAATTTATTATGGTGTATGAATCGTTTGCGGATTCGAACAATTGTACGCCAAACAGCTATATTTTATCTTTGTTTTAAAACCAAATTAAAGCCATAATTTAATTTTAAATTGAATAGAATACATTTAAATTTTATCAATGATAAAAAAAAGAAACTCCTAGAAAAGTGTTGTGTGATTTCTTTTATTGTAATACAGCTAATGACTCATACATTCTAATGTTCGAAATACCAAAGATCTGCTTACAACTACACAGTAAAAAGAAATTGAGTGGAAGTATCATGTCTTGGGCTGACGCCAAAAATGTAACCCTAAAATCCGTTACATTAAGTCCAAATAAGTATCGACAAAACCATGTGCTTTGACACGCCGATCAATTCAAACTGGTTTAAACCCGTATTTCTTTGTTTTTCACCTTTTAAACTGTTATTGAATAGATGACTAAAATTCCGTTTAAAAAATAACGTTTTGTGCCATTATTGACTGTAATACACGATCGGAATGCATAAAAGATACAAATATATCAATCATAGGCAAGAATTGTGTAATTATTTTTATCATATGACTTTGAAATATCAATATAGAAGCATTATTTAAGATTTTACTTGAAAAGTTAACATTCTTTCGTTAATGTCTTAAAATCGTCTGCACTCTGAAATCCAAATTTTAGACTAATATTTGTTATTTAAGTTTTCGCGCATGATTTTAAAAGAATGTTTTCATAAATATATTTTATATATTGACATAGAATTATTAATATGTTGTTAAATCATAAACATTTTTCATCTACGTTATAAAGTATTAAAAAGTTCTGAAAAAAAAGAAAACTTTTAGTAATACAATTTTTAGTTCGAATCAAATGTTTTCAATATTTTATTTAATTTTATTTTGACATTTAATTATTTCGAATTTATCAATTTCAAATATTTTAAAAGCAAACATTTTTTTTAAATAAATAATATAATAGAAAAAAGACCATTTTCAAAAATTACTATTTCTTCGTGAAATATACTTCAGCTGTAATTCATTTCTTTCGTCTTATTAATACAAAATCCCTTCCACGTGCTTTTGTTTGGGATATTAAAATTTTAGCGATAAATGGTTTAATATTGCAACCCTTTTTTCAGTTTACTTCACCACCACCTATCTTTTTCCCCCATGGTTTACAACCGCTGTGAAAAAAAATCATTTAAACTGACAGTTTGCCAGTCTATGAATTTTAAAGCTCTGTTCCAGCTTTTTTAATTATGCGAAAATTTTATGCAACCAACCAACCATAACTAAATGAAGGGAAAAAAAGAAGAAAAAAGGCGATTTTTATGAGAGTGATCTTTGGAATTTAATTAATTACTCAGTTAATAAATAGAATTTCGAAATTCTGAAGCTCAGGTGCATCAGGAGAGATTTGGGGCTACTCTAAAAAAAAATTTGAGCCTCGTACATACTGTAGATTTTGCTAGCCATCGCAGACACACACACACACACACACACACACAGAGCGATTTGTTATTTTATTAATATAGATAGATGGAGATACGTGATAGAGATTAAAATATATGTATATATATAAGCTTGCAATAAATGAGTCAAATGAGATACAGTTTTCAATCAAATTGCATTTGAAAGTAGATTTCCTTTCCTATATGATGAAATAAAAATTGAAAATGTGTGACGTTTAGAAGATTAAAAAAATGCAATAAAAAAATTGCAAAAAGTCATTTATCCTAAAATGTTATCATTCGCAAAATAACGTCAGTGCTACACACGGACACATTTGTTTGTCACAATATAGATTTTGCGCATATGAAAAATCGGTACTACTTGATTATCCCATCGACCATTTTTGCCAAATTAAAAAAATCGCCAAACTAATAGCCAAGTTATGTATGTTGACATAAATTTTATTTTAAATAACGGAAAAACAAATAAATTAGTAAAACATGAATAAAAATACACACAAGTTGAATGTAGATACTGCCTTTGCAGAATTCAGTTTCGCCCCCGATTAGAAAAAAAAAATCGATAGAGGTTTTATAGAAGGGCGACCCCGTTTAGAATGCAATGAACTAACTTCATTTTTCGTGTGTTTATCAATATAATAGCAAACAGAACGGCGTGAAATACCCACTTGATTAGCAATTTCTCTCTGAGACTTTGGAATTTGCTGAATAATAAAGAGATACAATTTGACGTGCTACTTCTTCATTGATTAGATTCATCAAAAATGGATTTTTTCTTTAGTTTAAACGCTTTTTCATAGACTCTGAGAAAAAGGAAATGCATTTTAACAGTAAAACGAGTGGAATCCAGTCGAATTCGACGAATGAAATGTTTAAACGACCCGATCGATTTGGTTAAAAAAAGTAATTACATTATTGAATCAATATATAATAAATATATTTCCAAACTTAATGTCAAGTTTGCCAGTTACAATTTTGCATGCAAATATTTGCACATCTTCAGTTAAAATTGTAATCTGAGTGCCGGCGAAATCCAGAAATTTTATTTTATATGCCTCACAGAAAAATAATTTTATATTAAAAAAAAAAAAAAAAAAAAAAAAAAAAAAATCATTTTTATTGTGACATTATCTAGACACACGGCAGTGTGTCAGCCAAATTCACAAAGTAAAAGGCGACACACCGGCCGTGGGTTATATTACCCGAACCATTTCGGGCCACTTTTGGCCCCCCAATAACTTAAATTCTATTTCACCTACACACTTACAATTTTTTGTGTAGTGTAAGACCATCTTCTAATTTCCGAATCCTATAATTTTTTTAAAAAATCTTTTACCGTTCACGAGAAATTATCGTCTGAAAACCGCTGTTTTTACCACTGACTCACTGACTCACTCATAGAAATGTTTGACTACTTCCAGGTGACTTAGAAAGTTGAAATTTGGTGTGAAGGTAGATTATTGGATCTATAAATAGGAAAAAATCAGAAATCACCATTTATTAAACATTAATGGTGGTTAAAAGATAAATTATTGAATTACAATGGGAGTTTATGAGAATTTCACAAAATACCAGAAATAGTGCCAAGTTGGCGTCACTTTTGGTGACTATCGGGGCTAATCTCTGAAACTACCGAGCCGATTTCAAAAGTAATGGTACCAAAATAATGGTATTCTCCCCGGTTCAAACATAGACTATATCTTATGTCTGTATCACTAACCAAAAAGGGTTCAGAAGCCAAAAACATTCTAAAAATGAGATTTTTGTTTTACTAAAAGGCATAGAAGCACAAAATTACGCATGTTAATTATTTATAAGATATAAATGATCACTAATGACATTTGCTAAAAAATCCCAAATTTAAAAGGGGGGGGGGGGAAATGCGCGAAAAGCGTTCTAAAAATGTTCTAAATTGAGATTTTAAAGCCATCTAAGCAAACAACAAACCTATCTTAAAAGTAATAATATCAAAATGATGGTGATAGTTTAAATTACATAAAATTTTGCATGTTCATTATTTATAAGATATAAATTATCACTAAGAACATTTGTTAATAAATACAAAATTTAAAAAGGGTAAAAATGCGCTAAAAGCGTTCTAAAAAGCAATATTTAAGCAATCTTGGGAAGTTAGCGAACCGTTTCATAATAAAGATGCCAAAATGATGGCGACAGTACTTGCTCTAACAGAAGTATTGGATAAATTACCAGATTACAATGGGAATCTATGGGAATTTGGCGAAATACCAGAAATCGTGCCAAGTTAGCATCTCTTTTGACGCGTATTTTTTGTCGTCAATTCAATGATATATCGCCAAGTTGGCGACGAGGTAATCAAGTAGTACCCAATCACGTAAAAGAAACATCTTTATTAGTGGAATTTAAAGGAACCTAAGTACTCATAATGTTAAAATTTTTAAATTTGATTGAAAAAAAAAAAGTGAATAAAAGCAGGAAAAACTGTAAGATTGATGAATATTAAATAAAGCTAATTTAATATTAAGCCTATTTATTTCAAAAAGGAAACAAATACCTACTTATTTGACAAAAAATAATGATATTGTATCAAAAACATGAATGTGAAAGAATGCCAAGTTCGTTAAAGGTTTAGCTAATAAAAGAAATGATATCTAACTACAAACCAAGTTCTTTCGAAGCTCCTTAAATCATAGCTCCTGTCATGATTAATATTCTTCAATTGCTTAAAATGATATGTTACGTTACTTGTTATTCAATAGAGCGACTTGGCAAGTTTTCAGCCACCAACTTTAATTTTTGAGTCGGACAAAGATCTAGTCAATCGAGTGTTCGATTAAGTATCTTGAAGTTAAGGTATTAATAAATTAAGGAAGTGAAATAGGGAAATTTGAATAAGAGAAAACTTGCTAAGTCGCTCTATTCAATAACAAGTAACGTAACATATCATTTTAAGCAATTGAAGAATATTATGCATGACAGGAGCTATGATTTAAGGAGCTTCGAAAGAACTTGGTTTGTAGTTAGGTCTCATTTCTTTTATTAGCTAAACCTTTAACGAACTTGGCATTCTTTCACATTCATGTTTTTGATACGATTTTTATTAACTGAAGTCATCTGAAAATAAAATCTCAATCTCAGTGTCCATAATAAAAAGAAATATTGAAATGTAATATCGTTATGAGTAAAAATGCGATGTTTTAAATAGTGACAATGTTTTATGCGATGTTTCAATGCGATGTTTTAAATATTGAAATGTAATATCGTTATGAGTAAAAATGCGATGATTTAAAAAGTGTAAATGTTTTTTAAAAGTTACTTTATTAGTAATATGAAAAAGGCGTCCGTAATAATATTGTAAATCTCATTTATCTGGCTGCTGAATGACATCATTTTCCTCATTTGAAAATATTTCTTACTTTGCTTTAGACATTAATTTTTATCATAAATTATTTTCTGTTATTTTATTTACATTATTAATATTATTTCTCAGTAAATATATTTTTTTTACCTCAATTAAGTGCATAATTATATGCAATCATTTTATTGTGGTTAGATTTTACGAAAACAATTAACTTTTTTCTTTTAAATGCGAGGACATGTTCACTGATGAAATAAAGTTTCTGACTTGTGGAAAGTAATAGTGGAAAATAAATTTTTATTATCGAGAGAAAAGCTAAACTAAGTTGCCACCATTTCGAAGAAATATCGTAAAAAAGCATTTAAAATTAAAAATAAAACATAAAAATGGAAATAAATTAAAAAACAGCTAAAATGGGCACAACTACAAATAAATAGCTTTCATTTAAAAAAATAATTATTAAAATCGGTTGAGTAGAAAATTCAGGGCTGATGACACGACATTTTTAGCTTGTCTGAAAGAAATAGCATAGGAGACTAATAAATTGTGGTATTAAACACCTCTTGATAACATTTTAAACATGTGTATAGTGCTTAATATCATTGAATATGAGATTCACAAATCATCCATTTTTGGCATTTAATCTTATAATTTGGCGATAGTTTTTTGGTCGACGGGATAACCAAGTAGTACCGAAAAATCTTACATGCATGCTAAAATGTTAAAAGTAAAGAAATGACTGCGCGTACATTTTTTTTCAAAAAAAATTGCTTTAAAGTTAACTCTATGACAAATTTAAAATTCGTTTTATAAATTAAAACACAGAGCACAAATTAAAAGAATAAACATTGCACTCCGTCACTTCAACGTGCAAAGAAGATGCCGTATTTTCCGTGAAATACGCAAACCTTGATTTTTACGAATCATGTGAAACCAAATTTTCAATTACATTTTAAACATTGGATATTGGCGAATTATGAAATTTCATTTTGTCTTTTACATCGTTCTTTTTCTATTTCAGATCAATTTTTTATGTGATGATGTACTTTTTTCTTTTCTGAAAATATATTTGGAAAATAAAAATGGTTCTAAATATAAAGTAAAAAATAAATAGCATAAAAAATACAATTATTCCAAGAAGAAAGAAAAATTAAATAATTTTGTTTTGCATTTTCCTTCTGGTAAAATGACAGGTAACAAAAAAGAACTAAAAAAATCGTCTGCTCTAGCAAGTTTAACAGAAATTTATAAAAAAATATATTAAGCTAATAATGTTATTTTAATATAATTACAATTGAATATCTTAAACATTTGGACAAAAATTTGGGGAACCGGACATTACTTTAAACCTGGAATTATTGCCAAGATCTTCTTTGTTTGCTTGCTATCTCGGCGAAAAAAATTCAACCCGGAAGGAAAAAAAAGAATCACATTGAACAGGTACTAAATCCTTTGACATCAGCCGTGCGTTTTTTTCCCTAAATAAAATTTATCTGCTTAAATTTAATCATTATAAAGTAGCATAATTTTGTTGCCAAATTTGGCGATATATCGCCAAGTTGGCGACAAACTTGGCGATTGTTGGCGATGGTAACCCTTCCCTCTCTATGGTAATCCCCCTATATATATACTGATACATTGAATGTTGTTCCGTGGTTTTGTAGATTTTTCGAGAAGGTTGTAGAAATTTCCAGCACATGCTGCGAGCCTATATAAGGAGAGCAATACGAGCTGTTGCTGTTATTATTCATCAGTCAGTCATTGAGTGAGCTGTGATTGAAAGCAAGTTTGCTTGAGTTTTCTCTACATTGTTTTGAATGTGATTTAGCGTTGAGACATTGTATAAAGAGTCTCTGGGACCTATATCTGTACTTGTACGATAGATTTGAACAGTTATTTTTGAATATCTAGTAATATTTGTGAGTTTCGAAGACTCTGTTGTTCTGAAGATCTGTAAATAAATTATTTTCTACTTTTCTAAGAGACAAGAGTTTAAAGTCGTCTAACCATAAGATCAAAAGAACCCTATATAAGCTACAACATTTGGTGTCAGGAGTCGGGATCTTATGGCGAAAACAAGAACAATGGACGGACAACTGAAAGAACTGTTAGATGCTATCAATGACATAAAGACAGAATTGACGAATAAAATCGATAAAATTGATAAAGGCCAAGAAGAGTTGGCTGATAAAATGAATAAAGGCCAAGAAGAGTTAGCGGATAAACTGAATAAAGGCCAAGAAGAGTTGGCGGATAAAATGAATAAAGGTCAAGAAGATTTGGCGCATAAAATGAATAAAAACGAAGAAAGAATAAAAGAGTTGACTGAAGAATTGAAGAAGGAAGTTAATAAAAGTCAAGAAGAAATGAAGAAAACTTTAGAAGAAAAGTTCTCGTCGGTAGAGAGAAGAATAGATTCGGTAGAAGAGAAAATAGATAATGAAGTTAGTAAAGTAGAAGAGAAAATTCAGAATGAAGTTAGTAATGTTGAAGAGAAAATGGAAAGAAAAATAGAGGAAGTAGAAGAGAAAATTCAGAATGAAGTTAGTAATATTGAAGAGAAAATAGTTGAAGTAAATAAAAAGCTAAATAAAAAAGTACAAGATCTAGAGAAGAAGCTTTCAGCGTCCAGTGGTAATTATGAAGAATTTAGGAATCCGCCTGCTTCTCCCGTGCACATCAAGCTGTCGACATACGACGGAAAGAGTTCCTGGCAAGTTTACAAGACCCAATTCACCATTGTAGCCGAAGCGAACAAATGGAGTGACGAGGTGAAAGCTTGTAAACTGGCAGCATCTTTAAGAGGAGAAGCCGCCGACGTGCTGCAAACATTGCCCGATATGACGCAACTCAATTTTGAGACTCTAAGTTGTGCACTTGAAATGAGATTCGGAGAAAACTTTTTTAAAGATTATACGAGAATACAAATAAAGAGCCGCCATCAAAAATCGAGTGAAACCCTTCAAGAGTTTGCCTCAGAAATAGAACGGCTGGCAGATTTAGCATTCATCGACTGGCCAACAAATGTACGGGAAATGCTCTCACTGCAGTACTTTGTAGACGGAATAAAAGATCCCGAAGTGCAGAGAGCGGTACGAATGGCAGATGTGCAAGATTTAAAGGCTGCATTACTATATGCCTTAAAGTTGGAAGCAGCTACACAAGCCAGCCGAAGAGATCGTCATTCAGTCTGAGGGGCAACGGTGAACAAAAGCTCAGACACTGAGAGCGACGTCTTGAAAGAAATCAGGAAAATAAATCAAGATATTGAAGCTTTAAAATATGGAAGATCAAGTTCGAGAAGACAGAATCTCACGTGCTGGGGATGCGGTGATACAGGACATCTCCGAAGAAATTGCCCCAAAATCCACGAACGTGAGATAAATTCAAACAGTCAGCAGGGAAACTAAATTTTGGCCATCTCGCGGGGCGCAGGTTGCCAGAGAATGAAAAGCCCCACCTGAAGATCCTCCAGATATCAAAAATGAGTGGCGGTGATAATGAATTATACGTGATAGGCTTTATTAACGGAATACAGTGCCGTATGATTGTAGATACAGGAGCCAATGTGACAATAATAAGAGAAGATTTGGCTCGAAAATTGAAATCTAAACTCATCTGGACTCCACCCTGCATTACCCTGCAAACTGTGACGGGCGACAAGATAGGCATATATGGAAAAGCCAATTTAACCATCAACTTTGGAGGAACCAAATATTATCATACAGCATATGTGGCTGACATAACAGATCCTTGCATAATCGGGCTAGATTTTCTGAAGAAGTTTGGCTTCAAACTTGATTTCAAAAATAATAAAATGCTCTCGAAATTTGAAGAAATAAGCCTTTTTGGATTAAATAACGAAACTGAATGTAAACAAATAGTAATAGCCAAAGAAGACATCAATCTAGATCCAAGAACAGAATTTTTAGTTCCTGCTGTAATTAAAAATGAAACTAATTATCGATTTGGCCGTATAGATTATCCCGAAGACAATAGTACACAAGCAGGAATATTGGTGGCTTCATCTGTAGTGGACCTCTCGAAAAAGACCATTCCAGTCAGAATTGCTAACATCAGTGATAAGACAAGGACTATCAAGAAAGGAGAGGTGATAGCATCATGTGCTCCTGTGACGTACATAAGTCAAAATTCCAATTACTCTCAGAAATCTTCAGATAATATAGTCGAGGATTTGTTACAAAAGACAGACTTAGATCCAAACCAAACGGATGCTGCGGAAGGTTTAATTAGGGAGTTACAAAGTTTATTTTCCCAAACATCTGAAGACTTTGGACGAACCAAAATGGCACAACACCAAATTGATACGGGGGATCACTCTCCTATTAAAAAACACCCTAGATGATTACCTTTTGCCAAGCAAGAAGAGGTGCAAAATTTAATTAAGGATATGGAAGAAAATGACGTCATCGAACCATCGACAAGTCCATGGGCGTCTCTCATTGTATTAGTAAGAAAGAAGGATGGTTCAACAAGATTTTGTGTAGACTACCGCCGACTGAATGACGTCACTAAAAAGGATAGTTACCCTCTACCAAGGATCGACGACACTCTCGACACACTTGCGGGCAACACTTGGTTCTCGACTCTGGATCTGAAGAGTGGTTACTGGCAGGTAGAGATCCATCTGGACGACCGCGAGAAGACTGCCTTTACAACGGGACAAGGATTATGGCAGTTCAAGGTAATGCCTTTTGGTCTGTGTAACGCACCTGCAACTTTCGAACGACTTATGGAAACGGTTCTCCGGGGGCTGTCATATGAAGCATGTCTTGTTTATTTAGATGATATCATAATCATAGGAAAATCTTTTGATAAACATCTGAACAACCTCAGGCAGGTGCTACAAAAATTAAAGGAAGCTAATTTGAAGTTAAGCCCTTCGAAGTGCAGTTTGTTTCGAAATGAAGTCGCCTACCTTGGACACATTATTTCAGCGGAAGGAGTTAGGACTGATCCAGAGAAGATATCGGCTGTGAAAAATTGGAATCGTCCAGCAGATGTTCACCAGCTTCGGAGCTTTCTAGGATTATGCACCTATTACAGAAAATTTGTCAGAGGCTTCTCGATGATTGCAAGACCACTTCATAAATTAACAGAAGCCAATCAAAAATTTATGTGGACACAGGAATGTGACGCTCCTTTCGAAAAGCTTAAGGAGGCTTTAACATCCACTCCAATTCTGTCATATCCTCAAATCGATAAACAGTTTATACTTGATACTGATGCAAGTAACGAAAGCATTGGCGCTGTACTGTCCCAGGAAATCGACGGCCAGGAGCGTGTTATCGCCTATTTCAGCAAGTGCTTATCAAAGGCAGAGCGAAACTACTGCGTAACAAGAAAAGAGCTTCTTGCTGTAGTGAAAGCCATAGACCATTTTCATCACTATCTTTACGGTCGAAAATTCCTGATCCGAACTGATCATGCTTCTCTAACTTGTCTATTGAATTTTAAGAACCCTGAAGGCCAGATAGCCAGGTGGATACAACAGCTTCAAGAGTACGATATGGAGATACGCCATCGAAAAGGCTCATCACATGGAAATGCAGATGCTCTCTCAAGAAGACCCTGCTCAGAGAATTGTAGATACTGCGACCGGGTTGAGAAGAAATTTAATGTCAAAGATCCTTTAGTAAGACAAGTTACAACTGGGTCTACATCATCGCAAGATCAGTGGAATGACGAGAGCTTGCGTAAAGATCAACTTGCTGATCCTGAAATTAAGCCAATTCTAGAGCTGAAAGAGGAGTCCAACAGGAAGCCCAGCTGGCAAGACATAGCCCATTACCATCCTACGACTAGACGTTATTGGGCTCTCTGGGATTCCCTACATTTGAAGAACGGTATTTTGTACCGAAAATGGGAGTCTGACGATGGAAAGACATGTAGATGGCAACTACTACTCCCTAAGTCGAGAATTTCTATGGTCCTTCAAGAACTTCATGGTAGTCCCACAGGAGGTCATTTCGGTGTAATGAAGACCCTTCAAAAGGTTCGAGAGCGTTTTTACTGGAATAATGTTCGCAGTGATGTAGAGAAGTGGTGTCGAACTTGTGACACCTGTGTAGCACGTAAAAGTCCAAAGAGGCGCACCCGTGGACGATTGCAGCGTTATAATGTAGGAGCTACTTTCGAACGAATTGCTCTAGACATCCTGGGTCCTCTTCCTAGAACATCTGATGGCAATAAGTACATCCTCGTTGTCATGGACTACTTCACTAAGTGGCCTGAAGCCTACGCCATTCCTAATCAAGAGGCGGTAACCGTAGCAGACATACTGGTTCAACACTGGGTTTCCAGATACGGAGTTCCATTTCAAATCCATTCCGATCAAGGAAGAAACTTCGATTCGACTGTGTTTAATGAAATGTGTGGATTACTCGGCATGGACAAAACTCGAACTACACCTCTACATCCTCAGTCGGACGGCATGGTGGAGCGTTTCAATCGTACCATCCTAAATAGCCTCTCTCTCCTGGTGTCTAGAGACTAACAGGACTGGGACAAGAAATTGCCTCTTTTTCTGCTTGCCTACAGGAGTGCCACTCATGAGGCCACTGGTTACTCCCTTTCTCAAATGCTCTTTGGTCGTGATCTTCGTCTGCCTGCGGATCTTTTGTTTGGCCGTCCTCCTGACGCTCCTTTGTCGCCTGAAGAATACGTGGATGGACTCCAGGCACGGATTGAGGAGGTTCATTGTCTAGCGAGGAACCGAATCGGACTGGCATAAAAAAAGATGAAGACACGGTACGACATAAAGGCAACTGGACATGAGTTCAACGAAGGTGACAAAGTTTGGTTGTGGAATCCCATACGTCGTAAGGGACTGTCGCCAAAACTGCAAAGAAACTGGGACGGTCCTTACACAGTCGTCAACAGGCTGAATGACGTCGTCGTACGCATACGAAAATCGCCACACACCAAGCCCAAGGTCGTACATTATAACCGGCTAGCCCCTTATTTTGGCCAAAGTGATTAGAAATTCAAAACTGGAATTTCAGACCATGGTCATGAAAGTCACTTTTTGTAAATATGTAAATAGTAATTAGTTCTTATTTATGTAAATCTTATTATTATTATTATTTATTTATTTATTTATTTATTTGTTTATTTATTTTAAGTGTTTTTCTCTAACTCGAGGATTGCACTGCCCGGGCCGTACAGTCTTTGAAGAGGGGGTATTGTTACGAATTTTGTAAATAGTAAGTGTTTGTACTGTAAAATAATGTAAATAATCTTATTAAGCTCCATTCCTTTACTAATATTAGTTTTTGTTACATTGTCTCTGTTATCAAGCAAACTTGTCTATTATTTTCAGTGAATGTCTATGGCAGCTTGGCGAAATAATAGAGATATCGCCAAGTTGGCGTCACTTTTGACGACTAATTTTGGTCGCCAAATTTGGCGATTGTTGGCGATGGTAACCCTTCCCTCTCTATGGTAACCCCCCTATAGATATACTGATACATTGAATGTTGTTGCGTGGTTTTGTGGATTTTTCGAGAAGGTTGTAGAAATTTCCAGCACTTGCTGCGAGCCTATATAAGGAGAGCAATACGAGCTATTGCTGTTATTATTCATCAGTCAGTCATTGAGTGAGCTGTGATTGTAAGCAAGTTTGCTTGAGTTTTCTCTACATTGTTTTGAACGTGATTTAGCGTTGAGACATTGTATAAAGAGTCTCTGGGACCTATATCTGTACTTGTACGATAGATTTGAACAGTTATTTTTGAATATCTAGTAATATTTGTGAGTTTCGAAGACTCTGTTGTTCTGAAAATCTGTAAATAAATTATTTTCTTCTTTTCTAAGAGACAAGAGTTTGAAGTCGTCTAACCATAAGATCAAAAGAACCCTATATAAGCTACAACATTTACAAAATCCGTAACAATATAATTCACAAGCTTCTAATTATACGTCCTTTCAAAGTTAATTTAGTCAGAAAATTCAGACATTTTGTGAGAAAGTCGGAGGTAATTAACTTGATGTAGCTGCCCTAAGATTGGTCGCTTTTCCTGTTTTGAAGTTTAACTAAACCATATTCTAACTTTTGTAAACTCATTTTGTATAATGCGACAGATTCTATGATTCAATATACTCACTCGCACTTACAAATAATTTACATGACACATAATTAAAAAATTGTCGTAACACACGAAATAATACTTAAGAACTGTATTAATAACTAGCTGTTGCCCGTGACTTTGTTACATTCGAATGCTACTAACAGTAACAAATTTACTCCAATATATTTTTTAAACCTACACTTACCACAATCTTTTAAAAAGGTATTTCGACTTTTTTTAACTGTAGAAAAACATTTTAAAATCTATGGTTAAAATAAGCAGTTACAAATTCTCTGAATTAAACATTAAATAGAAAATTTTAATTTGAAATAAAAGTGGCATACTCTTGGGAAATTCGGAAAAGTTCTCGCTTCTTGAAAAGAGAATTTTAGAAATGGGGAAGAAACAGTAAAAAACAAAAAAAAATGCAATTTAACAAATTAGAACGATCGTTTGGAAAATTATTCTTTTTAACTAATCGTAAGATTAAATAAGAGCTTAAACCTTTCCCCGCGAAAACAATCCAAATTCTAAAGAAAAATTACCTTTGTTTTTAAAGACTATCTGTTTTCTCACCAATCAGAATGCTTCCTGGGCGTTTATGTGGTATTCTCATTTGTCAGAAAATTGATAGTCTTTAAAATCAGAGCTAATTTTTCACGATATTTTTATCAGTGTACTAATTCTTATATACAAAATGAAACCAATTTTTAATCACATGTAATTCGTCCCCCAATAAATTATATCAGTTCAATTATTCGGTTACATTCAGTCTAGAAAAAATAAAATCTATAAAAAATAAAATAAATTAAATTAAATGCGGGTATTCATTGCTCAAATGAATGCTTCCCTTTCGCTTAAGAAAAATCTGTAAAACCATCATTTTTATGATGATCAATGCGTGACTTACGTAATAACAGAGTCACATATCACGTATGCAATGGATTAAATATTAATATTCCTGGACCAATCAGGAAACGAATAAAATGCGGATATCACAAGGATTCATATATGTCTCAGATATCTCTATTCTCGACCAAGAGCAACAACCATTTTCCAAATGGTTAAAAAAGAAACAAAAAAAATCATGGGCCACATTGGTTTTTCTGATTGTTTGAGATACAGTAACTCATAAATATCAAAATTCCTTTAAAGCTAAATTCAAAAAATGCTATATCATTTTTTTTTAAGAAAAAAGATCTTTTATGTGTTCGCATTTTCCTCTGCAGTGTCAAATTCTATAGCGATTTAATTCCTCATCGCAGAATTACATGTCTTGTACAATAGACTAGGCAGACAATCTTCTTTATTTTAATTAGAAGAGTTAGGAGGAGTTAGAATCAGGGGTAATTGGGATCAGTGACATTTCATGGGTAATTTGTAACACATAAAAAAACTTCTCATGCTAATTATTAACTCTAATTACCATTCTACATGTGCAATTGTTTTGGAATGAAAATATATGTTCCTGTAGAAGTAATCACTGTTTTCCCAGAACACAAAGAAAGACATTGTCCGTTAAACTGCGAATGTTTTAGTTAATAAGGTCCTGAGTAAAAAATTGTAGAAATATTATAACATATCTACAATACTTTATTTAGAACTATTTTAATTAAAAAAAGATTGTATTTAAGAGGAAATGGTTCCGTTTTAAAATAGACGAAGCATAATGTCCATAATCTGCATGATTCTAATTGCCCCAGAAATAAAATCTTCGCAGTAAATAGTAGGATCATAGAGTTTTGGAGTTAAGAGTAAACTGGGATCGCAAATTTTTATTTTCTATTTAAATCTAATTGTGGTTAGAATGCATTTTTTTATTTTTCAATTTTCCGATTCTGTGAAATACTCCTGGTTTGATGTACATTACTGTACATTTTGTATTAGCAAAACATTTAATTTACGATTTTATTTGGCACTTATTCCAAATTTTAGCCTTGATTACATACACTGTAAAAAATGTCAGATGTTTCTGAATATATAAAAATGTACTGTAATCAAAAACGAAAATATACAGTAACCTTTTCTAACTCACCTAAGGTTTCGAAAACCGTTCCTTTACCTTTAAAAATCCCAGAAAACTATTTGTTTTCTAAATTTAAAGAAGAATTTATAAAAATTAGTTTTTATTAGCTGCCCGTCCTTTTCGGAAACGTTTCTAAGTAGCTTTTTAAATACAATAATCACGTTTCTCAAATCAAAATATCACTTTTGCGAATGCTACCAATTCATACGAAAATATTTTGATATTCAGAGAACATGTTTAATAGACAAACATAGAATATTAACAGTATTAATATTAATATGAAAATTAACATTATTTTGCTACAATTGCATGCACAAAATCAGTTATGCAGCTGAAAATGTTTACTTGAGAATTGATAGAATCCGAATAAGTAATATTTTGATTTGAGAAAAGTGATTATTGTACTGTAAAAGCTATTTAGAAACGTTTCCGAAAAGGACGGACAGCTAATAAAAATAAATTTTTATAAATTCTTCTTTAAATTTCGAAAACAAATAGTTTTCTGGGATATTTTAAGGTAAAGGAACGGTTTTCGAAACCTTACTTGAGTTAGAAGAGGTTACTATATATTTTTGTTTTTGATTACAGTGCATTTTTATATATTCAGAAACATCTGACATTTTTTACAGTGTACTTTAGGCCTAATTGTACCTTCAACACTTTCAATGTAAATGACATTTTCCTCCTTTACGATATATGATTTTTAACCGATCTTTTTCTTCGATTTGTTAGCATTTCATCTTATTTTGAAAAAAAATATATTTTTTTTAAGCTTTAAAAATTAATTTTTTAGTAATAGACGAAGGCTATTAATTTCGAAAATTTTGTATTTGGTATTGTTTTGTAGGTAAAGCGTAAATTATATAAATATTGAAAATCGCTTAAAAACTTGTTTTTTTCCATTGTAGCCTTTCCAATACCATATCTTTGAGAATAATTATAGCTGTAAAACCAAAAATATCTTGCTGCAAAGCCCACATAAAAATCTTTTAATCCCATTCATTCATGGGATTCTGTAAACCATCCCATGTATCATGTAAAGCATGAGATAAAATCCTAATTATCCCATGGAATGTGGTAATTGGGATCAGAGAGGTATTTTTTACAAAAAGACATTCAGACCGGGAGGCGGCAGCACATGGAATCACTCACCGAGTTTACGGATGAAAATCTAGGATTAGTTAAATTTCGATTCACATATTATCGCAGTGGTCGCAGCGTCCCTAAAATTTTCGACTTTTCTACCACTATTTTAAATCAAAAATCTTCGTCTTAGATTTATTTAATATCTACACTGAAATTCTACGATAAATATTGTCGCTATAAAATTGTGGTATTAAACTGTGAAAATTTTAGGGATGCTGCGACCCCTGTTATCGCAAACGATCTGCCAAGTCATATCTTGGTGGAAAACACCTAAAATCCCAATTTTAGTGTCTGACTCATAGGTTTACCATTATGTTTTCCTGTTCCCAATCCTCCATGTTTTCATACTATTGAGTGCGAGAAAGCAAAATGATAAACCTACTTGTCAATCGCTTAAATCGGGTTTTTAGGTGCATTACGCCAACATATGACTTGGCAGATCGATTGCGTTTTAGTATGGAATCGAGATTTAAATAATCCTAGATTTTCATCCGTGAACTCGGTGAGGTGATTGGCTACGCTGCCACTCTCCGGTCTAACTATTACCAGATAATATATAGTACATTGAAAATAATTCTTTACACATTTCAAGAGACAATTACTTACTGAGTAAAATTATACATAACATTAGTATGTATTTTATTTCATTCTCTGGCAATTAATTCGCAAAAGTGATCCTAGTTACCCCTACTTCCTCTATATGATAAAATACACGCAGGTAGATGCAAATAATGTATATGATAGTTATTTGAGAAAATTGCTCTGCTCATAATTTAATAACTTATAAAAAATATACTTATAACTTGCAATCAGAAATTAAGAATACATAAACAGAATAAAAAATCTAAAGATGGCTGTCTGAAAAAGATTGATTAATTGAATTCCAAAAAAGGAAAGTAGGGGAACAAATTTCACTAAAAAATTCGCTAATAAGCGACAAAAATTTACTCTCTTGAAAATAAAATGAAATATCAAAATCTTATGGAAAAAAAAATATATAAAAACACTAGAAAAGATTTTTTTAAGCAATAATTCATTTTATTTTAAGGGAAAAATTGCCATGATATGTAATAATATTAAACGTATTTACCTTGAGAAAATCCATTACCCAAAACAATACATCTAATCTATCAAAAATTGACATGGGGGAGATATTTTTTAATTCTTTGTCATATTATTATTATTATTCATTATTTCTTTGTAATTTCTTTTCTTAAGTGTCAGATATAAAAGTTATTAATATTTTGTGTCTAAATTATATTTCTAAATTATCTAAATTATATTTCTATTATATTTCTATCTAAAGTAATTCACTTCTTTGATTGTATAACAAATGTGACATTTTCCCGTAATACCTTAGATCTTTTTTTTCATTTTAATATTTTCCAATGCAGTTAAAAAATTATTATGATTTTAATTTTTCTGATCATTTTTCTGTTTGGCCGTGCTCTAACTCATGTAAATAGATTCGGATTACCATGAGCTTGGTATATGTTAAAGAGGTTTATTGAAGGACATTCCCTATTTAAAATGGGATGTACAGGGTGTCCCAATATTATTGGGGCAAACTTTGAGGGAAGTAAGGAACATCACAAGAATTCTGATTTGCATAGCAACCCATGGTCGGAATACTTCCCTGGTGTGGTAGTGTCGACACAAAACACGAGAAAGAAAGAGCATAAACAGGGAGAGAAAACATGTTTATTATTCTTAGTGTTGCAAAAATACCTGAGCAATGTTGGAAAGTGACGAACTTGTTGCACGCATTGTGGCATCTGCAGGAGAAATCCGGGGCACTCCCGGTATTTTCGAGAATATTACATATTCTATGGGCCAGACATGCGCTTACATGCATCACGGCCCTGGGTCGTAATTTCCAACACCTATTTTGATGACTACAGTTATCTCTTTAATGTTCCTTTTTCGTATTTTTTGTTATACTAAGGATAATAAACATATTTTCCCCTCTTATTCGTTTCCTGCCTTTCTTGTGTCATCACTACCGTGCGAGGAAAGCGTTTCCGATCATGGGTTGCTATGCAAATCTGAATTCTTTTGATGTTACCTATCTCCCCTTAAAATTTGTTTCAATAATCCTGGGATACCTTGTATAACAATAACAATTTGTTTCCAATTTTTATGCAGAATTCTCGAACGGGCAACATAATAACTTCGTACTCTAAAACAAAATGACTTATAAAGACACTATAATCAAAATGATACTATAATCAATATGATACAATAATCAATATATGATACTATAATCAAAAAATATATTAAGATACTATAAGCGATACAAATTCTTAAATCCAATAAATCTTTTCTTTCTTTCTTTTTTTAAGAAAAAATAGTCATGAAAAATATAGTAAATGTAATTTATCTTTAGAAAATACACTACCTAAAACAATATACTGAACATCTATCAAAAATGGCAGTGAAAGAATTTTCATATTATACATTGCTATTAATCATTTCTTGTGAATTCCTTTTCTTGAGTAGTGTAAAAAAAAATTCAGTACTTTGTGTCGTAATTACTAGCTTAACAGTAATTCTTTCCTTCTTTGAATACATAACAAAAATGACAATTTTTTTTTTTTTTCACATTTTCAAGCAGAGTTAAAAGGTATTATGACTTTAGTTTGTCTAGTCGGCAGTTTGCCTAGTAGCCGTTTGTCTGTTGTAGTAAACTTTAGCTAGATCAATTTCATAAAGCATGAAATATTTTTATATAATTAAAAAGCGTCCCAAACAATGTTTCTTCCTATACCATTATGTAATGGAATACTTTTGTGTGGCCCTATAAATTAATAACGAATATTTTTTGTGCCTTATTGCATCGCTAGAAATATACATGGATTACAGTCATCTTGGTGCATTGAGGTTTACCTTAGAACAGCGGCTCCCAGTCTATGGGTCGCGAACCACTGCTGGGTCACGGCCTGTGTTTTGCTGGGTCATGGAAAAATCAAGCTTCATCATAAAAATTTATCTTTTACATCATTTCTTTAAAATATATAACAATTTTAACAACAAATAATATTTCAAAGAAAAATCGCCAGTTTCCTTATGAATGAATGTACCAGAAGAATATCCGAAAATTCTAAATCATCTTTGAATTCCTTGATGAGGTTCTACACGATATACGTGTAGAGTAGTGCTTTTTCTACGTAACTGATTTTAAAAAACAAGTACAGACAAAAAAAAAATTAGCATGTAAACAATGACTTAAGGTTAAAATTAACAAGTTTTAACCTTGATATAGATGGTATCATCAGTAAATACTAGTGCTTAAAATCTCACTAATTATAAAGTTATGTTTTGATAATAATTAAGCGTATTTTAAATATCTTTTCGTTTCTGAGTTATTTAAATTATTACGCCACTTACATACACTGGTATTATAAATTCTTTCTTTTTTTGGCAGTGCATCTTTCTTTCGAAAATTTACCTTTTTCGTAGGATATGATAGTCCAAATCTTAAACAGGTCTTACAACAATTTCCAAACTCATATATTACGTATATCGCGAATTTTCATTTTTTATTTTTATTTTTATTTTACTTAAAAGTGGGTCGTGTATCGACAAAGGTTGGGAACCGCTGCCTTAGAACATTCCCTAATGAAAATGGTTTCTGTAGCATTTATAGTTCATTTACAGTGGTTCATAAAATATTCCTTTACATCATGTTTTTTGAGGAAAAATTGTTTGCAGTGCATTTTATTAAAATTATACTGCATGAAATGTATTGGAATTCATAAAAATTATTAAAGTGCAATGCAACATTATTTCTGTAGAAAATTAAGTGGCATTCGTCGTTTATTAAAAGGGATATCCAAAATAATAATGTTAGAATATAGATTATTGAGGGAAAACAGTCGCAATGTATTTTTAAAATGTTACATACTTTCAAACGTTATGAACTTAATGCATGACATGTAGTTGAAAAACTGACAAAATTTGTTAGATAATAAGTGATAACTCTAATAACTAGTTCTTATTCTTGACTTTTTACACATGAGATTCGAATACTAATAATAAGAAAGATCTCCTTACGTACATACTCAGAAAAATCTGAAAAAATTGCATGTTCTTCTCATGTAGATAGCTAGGGGAAAGGGGGAGGGGTACTGAAATTTTTTTTAGAAAACGCTATGGTGATGTAAACATTTTTTTGATAAAAATTGGCACGCGGGTGCGCAGCAATTTGCCGTTCCCGACACACTCTATGTCCATCACGCATAACTTTTTAATGGATTCTCCAATTTCAGAATCGAAATTTCATATGAGTATGGCATATTATAATATAATACGATTGCTCGTCATATTGTAGCTTGCAGCTTAATTCTATGAACTGTGGCGTGAAATTTTAAAAAGTTCTTTTAAGCTTGCCAATTTCAAAAGCCTTTAAAAAAACTAAAAACTTTAATTTTTGTCTAGATTTTCTAATCAATTTAGAAGAATATTTCCAATTAAGTTTCCGGAAATGTATGTTTCCCTTTTGAGATTATATTCTCTTATTTCAATGTACAAATTTTCATTAAAAAAAATTTTTTTTCTATTTAAACACAAGTTGAATATAGCGTTGACTGTTATAAACTATGCAAATCAAATATGTAGTCTTGTAAATCATTTTGTATTTGCTTACTGAATAGCGATATCAAAATTTGCAAAACTGTTTGTATGCTCCTGTAAAGATATACATTTAAAAATGGAAATTTTTTAAAACACTCTTTATTACGAATACAATGTTTATCTTCAAAAAATTTTAGAATATATAATACTTGTTTAAATTATTACGTAATTATCTATTACATAATTTAATTTCGGATTTTTTTCATTATATACATATACAGATATACATACAGGTTGATTCTAAATTCATGCTACAAATCAATGTTATCAAATATTAATTTAACTTGTAAAAATTTAGATCTTTTTCCTTATTTTCATAAGCCGTTAAAAAGGTTTTATAAGAAATCTAAATATTAAAATAAAAAATCGAATAAAAAACCCACTCTATTGCTAAATATTTTTGTTATCATGTAATTCGTAGTTGTTTGTTGAATACGTTAAGCCATCGAGAAAAAGTCATCAGATTATTATCATAGTTCATTGCACTTCTCAAACTTTTGATAAATTGACCTACTATCTTGATGTGCGTAATTCTAGTTTTTATCTTTGCATTGATCTTAAATATCAAAATATTTTTTCTGACATATACAGACAGAAAGGGGTAATGTAAATTAATTAGTATTCCACAAACTTCAATTCATTATTTATACAAGTGTGTGTGGGATAGTGACACATTTTGGTTTTGAAAGGGAAAGAAAAAAAATATCCTTATGTATATTATAAATGTGAAAGTGTGTCCGAAAATTGGAATGAAATTGGCTTCAAAACGGATGGATTAATGTCTTTGAATTTTTGTATATAGATAGATTATTGGTCTGAAATGAACATAGGCTAATTTTTATTGATTTTATTCAAATACTTTTCTTAATAATTCAACATTTCACTATTTTTCATACAGAATAAATTGAAAAAATTTCCATAATATTTAATCATCTTTTTTTTTTTTCGTTGCCAAAAAATAAAAAAAGCGGAATAATTATTTCCCTTCTGTAATTAATTTTCTACTGAAAGTTTTTGTTTGTTTGTTTGTTTATTGAACAACATACATCTGACTTGTGTACTCGACATGAAGCCTGCTTATAAGCTATCGTTAATATACAGGGACGAGATTGCACACAAGGAAATATTACAACACAAGAGAAGTACAACCAGGAGCTCCACACAAAGAGTGTGTGCAATGGAGCCAGTGGGATTCGAACCCACAACCTCACGATCAGCGGCGTGATGTCTTAACCACTCAGCCACGGAGGCCCCTGAAAGTTTTTCACGTGATAAAACAAAATGAAATAAATAAATGGACCCTATTCTGTTTTTTGGTTCGAGGTTAAAAACCGCGATTTCACCAATTGTGACGTCAGAGGAATACTGTTTTTCTTCTTATATCATGCAGACGATTATATAAAATTTCTTTTACACTTAGAAGACTTCACAAGAATATAGCTTCACACTTTACAAGAATATAAATATTTTAGTAGTTTTTCCAGATATTAATCCGTAATAAAAATGAACCTTTTTCTTTCTTTCGGTTCGAGGCTATAAAATTCAACTTTTTACCAATTGTGACGTCACAGGAAAGGAATACTTTCCATTAAGAATTTTAAAAATATCAATGTAACGTCATATCTGAACGTCATATCTGAGTTTTCAAATTTTCAAAAATTCTGTTTTTTTTTTTTTTTTTTTGTTTTTTTTTTTTTTTTTTTTCGTTTTACGGAAATTACCCCTTTTTTGACACTTTCTAACATGGTCTAAAAGTGTTTACGACTTCAACCTGTCTGTATACCGGATGCTAAGTGCCTGGGGTCTGCCGTCTGTTTGTCCGTGTTTCAACTTGAGTAAATATAGTGGGATTCATGCGAAAATAACATACATTATTGAGATTTGCCATAGCATGTGCGGCATTGAAAATGAACTAGGTAGCAGTTATAGCTGAATCACAGAATCACTCAAAAGGAAACTTTACTTTATGGTCTACGGCGAAAAAACCATTTGTGGTGTATTTTGATAATGTTACATAATTTTAAATGTAATAAAATTTACATGCATTTTTAAGATTCACAAGAACATGGTTACTATCGAATATGTTAAGTATAGTACTTATAGTGTGCGTACAGGCAGCTCAAAAGTATTTCAATATATCATGGTCTGTGAAGAAAAACCATTTGCAGCGTATTTTAATAATGTTATTTTATTAAGGTTATTTTAATAATATTGAAATTGATAACAGTTTCTGAAGTTTACTAAAACAGGATTTCTGTAGAAAATGGAGTGAAAAGGTTTAACATTCATTTACAATATCACAGAAAAATGTTCGGTAATATAATAGTCTACGAGGAAAAAATATTCCCAGCGTATTTTAATTGCGTTGCACTATTTCAAACATGATGAAATTAATATAGTGAGATAATCAATACAATGATAAATACTGAAATTTACTACAATATGCTTGCAGTTAAGTATGATTTGCATCACATTTGTTGTTCATTTACAGAGACGCATAAAAAATTTTGGACCTGTGTCCAGATCTCAGATATTGTATCCAAAGTATGGTCTATTTGAAAAGATTGCTGAAGAGCTTTTTCAATTATCGTATGTATTTTAAGGAAAACTAATGCATCCTGAAGTTCAGCTACATTTGGTATAATAAGAGATGTTTGTAGAATTTAAATAAATCATGTATCGGACTATACAATAAACTGGATTTATGGTCACCTGTGCAATAGAGAATCCCGGAAATATGAATATAATAATTTGAATCGGGTTTTTTGCTTGAATAATTTAAGCTAAATGTGCGGTCGTATAAATATCTGCACGTAAAATACAGGACTGTACAAAAGAATTCAAGTACATTTCTGTCTATTATTAGAAATTGCTAAAGGTGAATTTTAATCTTCGTTATACTTTTTCTAACTAAGCAAAATTTTACCATTGTATTTAGAATATTTACAAACACATAGATCATATACACAGCTGCAGAAAAGAATGGGCCGGCGAAGTTATGTATTATGGAAATGCTGGATATATTTTTTATTACCTAGGTTTAACACATGATTTTTTTTTTCTCTGATATGGAATTCTGAAATGCACTACAATATGATTTCTGTACAATTGGGGTGCGTTACAGTTGTTCTACAGTATAAATGGTTGCAATTTCATTTTCGCGATTGTTCATATTATCTAACACATTTTCCATTTATTTCACTGAGTTCTTTAAGTCCCCTATATAAAAAAAAACTACTGCATAACCTGGTATAAGATATGTGTTATATATATTTTAAATTATTTTTAATGAAATGTTTTGTTTAATTAAAGCGTTTATCTTTTTTTAAATGCTACGTGAACGACGTCACGGGTAACAGCTAGTTATTTAAATAAAGGACAAAGGAAATTTCCTAGAAAAATAGTAGTTTCATTTAAGACTTCAGATTAATTAGGTGCGCTCGTAATTATATGTAGCACCTATTGTTGTCGTTCAGTCCGTCCGTCTGTCTGTCCGTCCGCATATAACAACGCAAAAACTACCCAACTAAATCGTTTGAAATTTAAAATGCATAATTATTTCATAATTTCAAGTTTTATGAAAATCGGATGCATAGATCAATTACAGAGACAATCAAAAGGATTCCGTTACATTACGGTCAATGGGGAAAAAAGTTTCAAATGCATTTTAATCGTTTGAAAATTTAAATACATAATTATTACATAATTTTGTCGAGTTATTTCAAATTTTATCAAAATCGGATGCATAGTTCAATTACAGGGACAATCAAAAGTATTCCGTTACATTACGGTCAATGGAGAAAAATGTTTCAAATGCATTTTAATGGTGTTACACTCATTCCAACGTAATAAAATTGATATGCATCTATAAAGTACATATTATAATATACATTTTGCATAATCTGTGGTGCAAAGAATATTTGTTATTGATTTACAAGGCCACACAAAAGTATTCCATTGCATAATGGTATAGGGAGAACATTGTTTGGTTCGCATTTTATTTGTAATAATTTAGTTTTATGAGATTGATATATGCGAGTGATATTTTTAAAACTTCGTTATCGTACGAACGCACCTCATTTGCTACGCTTCACGTGCAATTTCCAACTTGTCTTTTATCGATCGAAGTCAGATACAGTTACAAATTTAAATACAGTCGAAAAATAAATTCAGAATATCATAGTTGTAAAAAATTCGATTCTTTAACAAGAAATTTGATTAGGTTCTGAGACAGAAATTAAGTTTTCGACTAGTGAGAGTATCTTTGCCGAATCCCTCAAAAGAAAAACGTAACAAAAACGCAAAGAGAAAATGAATGAAATTGAGTAATCCGCTGATTTATATTTTTCTATCTTTTCTTTTCCTCTTTTCTTTTCTTCTCCCCCCCCCCTTTTTTTTTTTTTTTTTTTTTTTTTTTTTTTTTGCTGTTGTCATTGTGTTATACTTCTAATTCGATATGCTGAGCAAATTTCATTGCATTTTGTCATTAAAATACTGCTAGTAAATTATGCAGTTAACTTCAGATCCGTGATTAGGGATGGACAATAGGAACCGCCACACAGGACCTCGCATCTGATTGTTGTTGTTGTTGTTGTTGTTGAAAATCGTTTTATTTCGCATAAGCAGGGATGTAGTGGAGGGTATACGTCGTATACCTTCTCGAATACTTTAAGGAACACAGTATACCCTCTGTTTCTCAAGAAAGCTATAGTATATAGGGGAAGACAGGGATACTTGAGCCACTTTTTAAATTAAAATTTTTTTTAATAAATTTTTAGAACAAAATAAAATATTGAAAATTTTGTATTTTTTCTGAAAATCTTTTTCAATTAATTTTGAACTATTTTTCTATGTTAAATAAATTTTTACTTTTTGTTTTACATCGTGGCTCAAGTGTCCCTATGAGGTGATACTTGAGTTTCCTAAAGCGATCGTGATTGAAAAATTGAAGAAGAATTCAAATAACAAATTGCTTATTTTCTGACTCATTTTTAAATTTATTTTTGCTCTCAAACGTTTCAATTCACAGGTTCTCTTATTTAGGAACTGTATAATGTGCTTTATTGCCCAGGTTTTTAATAAAGGCAGAATATATTTAAAAAAAAAAAAAAAAAAAAAAAAAAAAAAAAAAAAGTTGTGAAAGTGGGCAATTCGAACAAAATTTCCCAATTCGATTGAGATAGAAGAATTGGGTATTTATTGAAATAAAAAAGTGTTTTTTATGACTCATTTATAAATTCAATTTTACTCTCAAATGAATTCAACTGACAGTATCTCTTGTTTAGGGACTATATAATGTGACTTATTGGTCAATTTTTCCATAAAGTCAGAATATATTTCAAAAAATACTGTCAAAGTGGGCATTTGTGCCGAAGATCGCTTAAGATGATTCTGATAAAAGCAACTCCTACAGAAAAATGAAATTAAAAGTTCTTTAAAAGCGGCCAACTAAAGTTGTTAATCAGGGTTTATCTCTAATCATATTTTATTTTTTGTTGTCGAAATCAGCACGTAACTTCGAAATCTACCTCCGCCTATAGGCCAAGCCGACAGGGATTTTTTTTTTATTATTATTATCATTCCCTTGCGCCGGATACCCTTTTCAAGATAAGTAAAAAATATATATATATTTGTAGCTAATATTGTGCAACATGACTGATACTTTAAGCAGTTATTCATAAATCATTTGCAACCACTTTTTGTAACTTGAAAAAGGCCGCCGTATAGAATTTCATCATTCCCTCACCCATCATTCAATCATTTGTTGAAATGAGGGAGGATGATTATGCAGATGAGGGAATAATAGAACGTGTCGAAATAATTTAAAAAGTTAACTTTAGTGTTTCAAAGCATTAATAATCTAAACTTATGCATTTTAGTACAAAATTTCATTCTTGGTTTCAATCTAATTAAGTAATCTTTGGAAAAGACTTGTTTTTCTCAAATTTGACCACATTTATTCTTTTTTAGAGTAAAAGGGGCTGAGCCGCCCATAGAACCTGTATGAATACAATAGCCTTCAAGAATACTCATACCCAGATCCAGATTGAAAGATCCCCATTTTTTGCCCTCCACACTTTGACCCTTATAACTTTGTAGAAATTTCAAAACATTCGTTGCTGAAGAATTTTCTATGTTGTTTTAACCTTAGAACAAACATTTATGCAATAAGTTTAAAAAAAAATAAGTAGTTCATATTTTCATTTCAGTGTGTCTCATATTTGCCTCTTTACGGCGAATCACTCATATCGTATGAGTTATTTCTCATGCGCTTAACACAAATCATAATGACGTAAAAAGATCAGAATTATGGCTTTCATAGCATAGAAAACAAACGTTCAAGGTTTTATTTACTTACAGGTCATTGTATAATAATTCAGTAAATAACCATCAAGCTTGTTGACATGAATTTTGAAGTTATTCATGTCACACAACACGAAAACAATGCCAACGTTACCGAAAATTTCAGATGCATTTCATTCTGTTACAATTTTATTTCACGTGATATTCTGTTACAATTTTATTTCACATATTTATTCACATGATATTTATCATATTATACATTTTTATATTTCTCAAACCGTTTGACAACTTTCACTGATGATTTCAAGAAAGATCTTATTTTTTTTTTTTTTTCGACTAACGTGATATTAGTAAGGTTTGGCCGAAACCAAAACAGAAAAAGTATTGCGATAATCTTCCTATTTTTGACCGTAAACGGAAACGAAAACGAATATGGCCAAAAAAAAACTTTAAGCAATTAATATCTAGATAAATATACATAATTATTAATTATTGATTGTTTGTTTTACGGTGGCGTGATAAATTTAGCGAATCATCTTTCTGATCAATATTGCATTTAGACACAAACTAAAACGATTTGTTCACATTTGGCTAGTGCGATATACAGGGTGAGTCATAAATATCGAAACAATAGGCTATCTCCTCCAATATTGCCCCTAAACCCATACTTCAAATTGCAAAAATTCATAAAAAATGGTGAAATTTCTGATAAGATAAGTTGCAACTCCATGGGGCGCTATTTGAAAAAATACAAAAATTAAATTTTTATACGGCCCCTGTAGGGCAAAATTCCCAGTTAGGAAATTATTCCTTATCCATTCCTAAATTGAACAAAACAAATTTCGTCTGCGTATCTAAAAATCCCACAGAAATATTAAATCCCAAAATCCTCAAAAATTCCTGACTTACACCACTTTTCCCTGCCTCTAAACTGTGATTTCTTGACTCGATTGCAATGCTTGTTAGGGAACATTCACAAATTGCAATTTAATAAAAATCGGTTTAAGATAGCGCTTTTTCTTTCGACATAAAATAGCAGTGTGTAGTTTTTACGCTAAATTGGTATACCAGACAAAAATTGCCCGGGTCAAAATATCTAGGTCAGGTCCCAAACCGACCCACAGGGGAAAAAGTTCGGCGTGGCCTGAAAAAATGTCAACATCATAACCCGGACCGGTCTGGAAAATAGTTTAAATCATAGCCCGGTTCAGTCGCAAATTTCTACATAGTTTTTTTAATTCGGCGTGGGAAAAAAATGTTTCATATAGAGGAGTTCTGACCAAAATATTCTTTTATAGCTTTTCGTTTTTTATATTTATACTTTTTATAATTAAAGAAGCGCCAAAGGCTGTAATATATTTATTTTATCAATGAATCTCTATTTATATGTAAATGTTTCACTTATATTTTAATATCGTTAATCCATATTACATGCGTTGGAGACTCTGAAAAATGTTATACACTAAAACTTTTTAAGATGGAATCACATAGGAAAGAAAAAATACGTTAGAGACAGATGCTCTCCCTAGAAGATGTAATTTGGAGCTTATTTTCTTTTCAGGTACTATTGCTTTTATTTAGCATAGATCAACATATTTTCCATTTAAGACAGAATTCCATCATAGGCAGATTTTTTTTCACTGGTTTTATTATTGTATTTAATTTTTTTAGCCTTTGAATAATCTATTTAAAAAATAAATTTTTAAGATTTTTTTTTTTTTGTAAAATAAAGATTTTAAAACCCATATGTTTTTTGTAAAAAATCCGATTGAGCCGAATTTTATTTATTTTATGCACGTATTAAGGCAGTCAGAGACAGTGATTTTAATAAGGGTTTTGTCGAGACCGGGTTTGAAAATTTCATCCAGAGTGCACCTAAATTGAAGGAAGTAATCCTCTCCTTTATGAAAAGTACGCTAGGCCTGACCTGGCCTTGTCTTCAGAAAAAAGTAACATCTCGGTCCTGGTCCTACCTGGGCCCCGAATACAGATATTTTAACATCCTCTGGAGGACAATAAAAAGCCTGAAGTTGTCAGAGGTAAATTTAAAAAGAAAAAAAAAAGACTTAATCTGCATCTTAGAAAAAACATTTTTTAAAATAACTGACGGACATTTAAACAATACACTTCGTTTTTCTGCATAATGAATTTTTTATCCTCTATTACTTGTCTTTAAATTATTAAATGTTAAGAATTTTTAAAAGAAAAAAGAACTTGAAACACATCATTTTTTATTTTTTTACATTAGTTTTGTTTCGGCAAATTTGAAAAAATGTTTACTTTTGAAAAATGTTTGCTTTTGAAAATAGGATTTTTTTTTTAAAGTTATATTATTTTTTCAATAAACATTTTTAATAGTTTTAAAATTAATATTAAAAAAAACTTGGAACAAAACTAAAATCAGATAGTCATCTTTAATTAAATGGAAAGAAATTGAAATCCGATAAATAATGTTACGAGTTATAACGATTTTTGTTTGTCCCATTTAAACCAGTACTAACCACATGAAACTTTTATAAATTGTATGAGAAATTTTAGAATGTAATTTTCTTAGCAAATTATAAGGCTAACCATCACAAAAAAAAAAAAAAAAAAAAAAAAAAAAAAAAAAAAAATCTAACTTAAGAAATAGATTTTTTACGCGTTTTCTAGAACTGTTAAAGTAACATTGTTTTTTGAATTGCGCGCATTTCAATTTGTGTCTAATCCCTTAAAACCTGATGAATTTTTAAAACGGCTATAACTTTGCGAATTTTGGAGATATGAAGATGCAACTTTTTGCGTCTTATTCAGGACGGAATAAGGAAAGTTTTCCTAATTGGAATTTTTGTCCTACGGGGGCCGTATAAAAATTTAATGTCCGTAACTTTTCAACTAGCCCCCCCCCCCCCATGGAGTCGCAATTTACCTTATCAAAAATTTCACATTTTTTTATGAATTTTTGCAATTGGAAGTATGGGTCTAAGGGCAATATTTAAGGAGATAGCCTATTGTTTCGATATTTATGACTCATCCTATATAGCTTTTTCTGATAGTTTTAAATCAATTTAAACGGCGTGATTTCAAAAAATTGTAAATTTCATAATGTTAAAATGATATTTGCTCATCAGCAGCACCATTTAAGTACATTTTTATTTAAATTACTTTTTCTGCATTAAAAATATTTGTAAGTTTCATATGTTGCTCGCTCAGATCACATAGTGGTCAAACTAAAGGGGTAGCAGCACCTAAATGTATTTTTATTTAGATTTTCAACAAAAATTTGCATTTTTTTTCTTTTGATATATTAAAATTATTTGTGAATTTCATACATTAAAACTAAGGATTTATGATAGATCTCATTCTGACTAGAGTTGATACTATAGTGGTGAGCAATCGAAGCGAGTCGCATAGCGTCTAAGTAAAAATATATTTAATTATGTTTTCGTCGTGAAATTTTAATTAATTTTATTTCTAAGATACTTTTTTTTTCAATTTGTTATTTTGCATATTTCAAAAATTTGCAAATTTCATAATGTTAAAATGATTTATGGCCATTAGCAGAATCATCAAGGGGCCGTCCACAAATGATGTCACGCTTGAAAGGGGGAAGGGGGTTCAAGAAATTGTGACAATTTGTAGCAGGAAGGTGGGAGGGGGCAAGAAGCAATGGGACATCACACATTGTGATCAAAATAAAAGCTTTAAGAATCTGCAGATAAAATTTTAAAGTTATTTTTAAATTAAAGTAGTTTGTATTCATACATTAAAGATAAAATTTAAAGCCAAATATACTGTTAAATTCCTTTTCAAATTCCAAAACACTACCATTTACAATTGCTCTTTCATATTAATACTGTACTACTATAGTATATTGATTATAATTTTTGTTGTAAACCTTAATCTTATTTCATATAAAAGAAGTACACAAATTATTTTTCTTGTTATGCTCACAAAAGTCATTAAAATACATGCTAAAGTTTAAAAATAAAAATAGAAATGTGATTTAAAACGTAGTTCTTTGTTTTTGAACTGCAAGGATGTCTTTACGTAATATGGTGTGACATGTGACAAGAAGGGGTGGAAGGGGTAAAGTGAAGTGTGACATTTTGCGGCAGAGGGGGGAAGTGGAGTCAAAAGTATGGAAAAAACGCGTGACATCACTTATGGATGTCCACAAAACACATTTTTATACTTTTTTATGTATTAAAAAATTTGCATATTTGATATGTTATAAGATTCATGATAACATTCATTCTGACAAGAGTTGACACCAGTGGCGCCAACTTACATGGGCCCATGGGGCGCGAGCCCACCCAATAATTTGATATTTCCATCCACCCATTATTAATCTAGCCCACCCAATATCTTTCTATTTGTCCAACATTTTTTGAGCCCACCCAATATTTTTCAAAAGTTGGCGCCACTGGTTGACACAAATAGTGGTAAGCGAGCCGGGATCGCGTAGCTGATTACAATATGAAGTGCTTTGCAATTAGTGGGGGTTGACGTGTTGACGAGCATTAGCCAAAAAGGGGTGGACCCCTACTATTAATATAAACAGTTATGGAAGATTAAGCAGATATAAAATAAATAATGCTTACTTAACAGGCGATTAAATAATCAATTATTGATGTTAAAAGTTAATTTTATTTAAAAATCTTAGTACTTTCAAACCTTTTTCAAACAGGTTCTTCCTCAAAGAATATTTTCTTTTATAAATACAAATATAAGATTTCATTTTGAAAAATGAACGAGACTCGTGGCTTGAAGATTGAGTTAGTAATATTTTAAGTGAACTGTAAAAAATTATTTGATTGTTGTACCATGAAATTTTAAATACGTCATTTTCTCAAATTGTCAGGATTTTATTTTTAGGATGTTAAACCATAAACTGGGTATATTATAAGACAAGGCATCATTGCACACTTTATTGCTCTTGCATAGGATTTCTATTGATTCTCTTATAATGGATAAGTAATAATTGGATGTTGGGAATATGATTTTCGTATGATCAAAATCTATTGTGATATTCTGTTTGAGATATAAATGTGAGAGAACAGTAGATTGGCGACAAAATTTTATATCTGTTTTATGTTCTTTAATTCTTTTTTTGAGTTTCCTATTGGTTTTCCCGATGTATTCCATTAATTTATTGGAATCAGTTTTAAAAGGGATGATATATACACCAGCTAATTCAACTTTCGGTATTGGATCTATTTTTGTACAAATTACTTCTTTTAATTTCTTTGGTGGACAGGCTATTAAATTTATATTGTGTTTCAGTAGAGCATATGTCAATTTTTCGTATAGACTAGGGAAATAGGTAAACCTTTTGTATATCATTTTTTTGTGGTTTACTTTTTTGATATTTTCTTGAAAACTAAATTCATGAATGAGTTTATTAATGAGAGTAGTTGAAAATCCGTTTTCTTCAGCAATATTTCTGATGCTATTAAGCTCTTTTCCTAAATATTTATCTGAACATACCTTAAAAGCACACCTTATGTAAAATTTGTAGGCTGCAATTTTATATAAAAATGGTGATAAGCTAAAATAAAAAAATAAAAAATTAATAAAAAATTACATAAAATTGCAGCCTACAAATTTATAATCTATAATTGATTATTTAATCGCCTGTTAGGTAAGCATTATTCATTTTATATTAAAAGCAAGGCGAAAAAATTTCATTCCGTCATATATTTTATATTTATTAAGCAGATAAAATTAAGTAATTTAAGCACAGATGTAAATGTCATTCTATATATCTATTATAATTTAAGCACGTTTAGTTACAAAGTATAGCAATACTCTCCTTTAAAACTCTAATTGTGTTCATGTGGCATATACCAGAAAATACCAAATTTTTGCTGAAATTTGTTAATTTATTTTTATTATTATTATCACTCCCAATATTAGACTCATATATATTCATATCAAATATTTTTTTCATAAAAATAGGGAAAATCGTGTTGTGAAGGCTTAAACCATATGATTCCCAATGTGATGCCACATGAATATTGGCCTTAATTAACCTATAGTGCAATTTTTACCTTTAATATGTTTCGCTTAAATAATTTAATTATTATAAAGTTATTTTCTCACTTTTAAGACTCCCCGTGTAAATATATAACTCATTTTAAAAGTAGTTTGAAATATTATTATTTGAATTTTTTTTAATATGGTTAACTTTTAACCGTTAAAAGTTTTTTACACCTAATAATTTAATCATTTTAGACATTTTACATAGGTCGATATTTAATACTTGGGCATTTTACATATAATGTAATTGTTACCATAAAATGCGTTTTGAATGTAATAATTTAATTGTTTTAAGGTTTTCTTACTTTTATAATATTCACGTGTAACAATTTAATTGTTTTAAGGTTTTCTAATTTTTTTAATGCTCACATGTAAATACAATTTTTATGACATATTTTTTCCTTACTTTCTGTTTTTAACATGATTATTTAAAATTTTCATTTCTGTTTTTCATAGTAATATTTAAATACATTTTTTATTTGAGAGGAAATATATATCTTTGCACTCTATGTTTTACAATTTGGTACCAATATAAAAAAAAGACCTCTTCTAGGTATAAATTGAAATAATGTAAATTTAAATACAAAACTGAAAAAAAATAGCCTCAAAAAATGAATCGATTTAAAAAAATAAGCGTAGTCTGCACACCACACTCTTATAAAGTAAATTTAAAAAAAATAATAATAAATCCTATGTACAGTTTTTGCTCCTATAAAACTTTTTTTTAACTTTTTTTAAATGAGTTTGACCAATTTAACAATTAATAGCTTTTAAAATAATCATTCGATTTCAAACCTGTCTACTTAAGTGTGTTTGTTAAACGTTTCTCTATATTACGACCAATTTGTACACAAAAAGCCATATATTTCAATTCATTCATACGTTTTACTTTTTTTTTTCAATTACATAATACATTTTACATTTTTCATGTATTCTAAATATACATACATTTTACATGCTTTACAAATTCTAAACATATATTTTACATTTTCTATACATTACATACATACATTTTTTCATTTTTCATACATTGCATTATATACATACATTTAAAATTTTTCTACATTACACTACGCTTCATACATGCATTTTATATTTTTCATACACTACATACTACATTTTTCATGTATTATATACATATGTTTTTCATAAATAACATTTAATACATATGGCATATTTTTCATACACTGCATGCATTTTACATTTTCATGCAATTTATATTTTTATACCCCCTCTCCCCCCCCAAAAAAAAGTGCTACTTTCTTGCTTTTATCTTCTTATAATGATTTATTTAATTGTTAATATGGTGTCTAATTGTTAAACTTTAATCAAAGAAATGTTCATGTTTAGAAATGTTCTTTAATGAAATATCGGTAATCCTATTGTATAAGACGAATTCTGCCTCGGGCAGGGCCGTAGCTAGAAGTGAACAATAGGGGGTCTCAAGAGAATGTAGGGGGGGGGGAGGCTCATAATTTTTTTTCTCTTTCTCTGATGCAGAAATATAAATTAGTGCATGTTCGCATTGTATATACCATTTTTTTTATTAAGCTGCTGTAATAACTTAATTCTATTCTTAGAAAAGTAAATGATGATAAAAATTTTGAATGTATAACTGGTGCAAAATTAAACATCATGTTAGGTTCATACCTACAAATAGGATGAGAGAGTGTTGAAAAACTTATTTTAGATGCAATTTTGTATTTCTGTAAAACTGTGAAAGGCCTGAAAACTAAATTAGATTTTTGAACAGAATTTCGTTTGAATTTTCGGAACAGAAATTCATTTAGTGACCTTGGAATCTCTTCCAGGGGGGGGGGGGGTCAAAGTATTTTAGGGGGGCTGAGCCACCCATAGCACCCCCTTAGCTACGGCCCTGGCCTCGGGGCTACAGATTTCCTAAATTTAGCCATGCCCCTTTGAATAAAAGACACTTTACCCTCGCTGATGAAATGCAAGCATAGTATTAATTAATTAAACCTTTCGGATTTGGTGTACTAATAATAGTACATGTTTTTAATTGAGTTTTATTTTGTTGAATTAATTGAGTATTATTTTCTTTTAACATATACCTTTGTTACTATTTATATGTAATAATGTTAGTATTTGTCTATGCTTTTACTATTTGACTTAATTAATGCTTATGCATTTAGTAATAATAATAATAATAATAAATATTTGCTAAATTCTCTTGGGACCGTTTGCGTTTCTTTTATTTTAAACAACGGCTTCACTCTTTAAATTTAAAATAAAAGTTACTTTCCTGCAAGAATCGTTTGCAATAAAGCGCAAAAAGTAGTAGAAAGTTGTGATATCAGTTAAATTTTGTTTCAATATAATATTTTCTAAGCATCTCCAAAAATTCTTCTTTAGCTATTGTTTTATGAATATGAATTGGATAGTACGCAAAACAGAAATATTCGTTATGTTTTAGACAGTGAAATATTCGTTAAACTCAAATTAACTATTTAGATAGTTAGTAACTATTAATGTTATTAACGTAAACGTACTTTTTTCTAAAAATTTAGATAGGTAGTAACTACTAATGTTATTAACGTAAAAGTAATTTTTTCTAAAAATTTAAAAAAAAGTTTGGTTTATTTTTATCGACTGATTATCTACACTAGGAATATAGGTCCATGGGGGGGGGGGAGTGCTTTTCGTGGGGGTCTTTCTAAGGGAACCTAACCCGTATTTACGCAAGGTTCGAAGAAAACCACAAAAACTCCGACAGCCGCGATTGTTTTTTGTTTTTTTTGTTGTTGTTTTTTTTTTAAAAAAGGACCCAAGAGAATTAAAAATTTAATCTTTTAAAGAATTTAATCCTAGTTCGCAATTTGTGCAATTCTTGTTGGCAACAAAAGAATATCTAAAAAAAAAAAGAATAGATGAAATAATATTTTTTAGAAGTGAATTGGTGAAACACAGGACACTGCTGATTAGTCAAAGAATACATAAGATACTCCAAACTGATAAAACATTTGAACGTCCTGTTGCACATTATAACTACTTGCCAGATGATAAAAACTAGATAAACATCTCATTAAGCAAGTTGTAAAATAATTCCTTATCTTATTTGCAAACGATTGCTAGAAGTTAATAAGCGTAGCTGTGGATAACACAAATATAAACAATTCGGCAGAGGATGTTTTTCTGCACTTTTGTATTTTCAATTTAAATGATAGTACGTAATTAACAATTAACTCCGTGACATGAATTTCCTGTCTAATAAAACAGAATCACTTCTGTTAACAGTAAAGTCAACATACCAATAAAGCTAATGAGGATGCATAAAAACTTCAATAATATGCTGGGAGATTATAAATGATTATCCCAAATTTACAGGGCTATTAAAAGAAAAAAAATTAAAATGTAGTTATGCATCCGAAATCAAAAATAATTGTTGAAAGTTTAAATTCAACAAGTTAAAAGTGTTCATTGTGGGCCAGCCTCTCCAGAAACAAGAACGATATCGAGGCAGTGACGTAGCAAGCGGGGGGCGGAGAAAGCAGTCTGCCCCGGGTATCAGAATCTAAGGGGTGACACCCAATCTCTTTTTGTAAATCTTTATACGCATAATCTTATAAGATTTTTTTTTTTTTTTTGGGGGGGGGGGAGGGAATCTGAAATAAAATGAAAATTCTAGCGCACGATACAACAGAGTTAATTTTCTTTTCTTAGAGAATGTGGATTTTTTTAAAATAAGATATACACCAGAGAACAAAAACCAACCTATCCGGCGATTGCGTAGCGAAAGCAAAATTTAAAAGAAAGATTTATCCTCCACATATAGACACCGCATTGACCTATGCGGATTGTGATAGTGGGTTAAGTGATGAGCTGCTCCTGTGTTTTTTTTATGCAGGAAGACAAAAGGTAAATAAGGAATGGCATGGTCATTTGTTGTAACAACATACAATTGTGATTGAAAAAATATGATGGATCGGGTGTGGGGGGTGATATCTTGGTAAGTGGAGGTGACACCATTTACATTCGCCCCGGGTGTCATTCATTCATACGCCCCTGTATCGAGGCAGTACGATACGATAACTCATCCCACAAGTTTCTCAGAATATTTTTTTTTTTTTTTTTTATTTTTTTTTTTTTGGGGGGGGGGGGGGCTTTACTTTTAATTAACACAAATTAAGACACGTAGAGCTACTTCACTTAAAATATGTAGGGCTTTCGTGCTGTTTATTGTAATGTTCAAGAATTAAATAATAATCAAATTTCGTATTTTTAGAGTTTTTAGTTTTTAGCTCACAGGCTATCATAGCCTGAGAGCTTATGTGCCCGTCCGTTCTGTATGTACGTTCGTACGTGCGTTCGTGCGTAACGCGATAACTCATGATAAAAATATCGGATCCACTTGAAATTTTGTATATACCTGATAAGGCGCTTCCCTGATTAGTTTTTGGAGTTCATTCGATAAGTATAAGAGGGGGAACGGGGGGCTCATGCCCCTCCCCTTAATTGATATAAACGAGATTTTCATGCAGAATTAACAGTTTTCGTTAAAAATTTAGATATAGGATCATTCTGATGAGGCGATACCGTGGCTGTTATTAGGTGTTCATTGAATAAGTACAAACAGGGGGAACGGGGGGCTCATGCCCCTCCCCTTAATTGATATAAACGGGATTTTCATGCAGAATTAACAGTTTTCGTTCAAAATTTAGATATAGGATCATTCTGATGAGGCGATTCCGTGGCTGTTATTAGGTGAATAAGTATAAACAGGGGGAACGGGGGTTCTAATGCCCCTCCCCTTAACTTGTATAAATGGATTTTTCAATCAGAATTGTCGGATTTCGTTCAAATCTCTGAATAGTTTTGTAAGTTTAATGGTTAAGTATAAAAGAGGGGAATAACTCCTCTTAAATTATATAAATGCTAAATGGGTTTTTATTAAGAATTATCCGATTTGCTCTGAATTTTGAATATAGATTTTTTAATATGATAAAGCATATACTTGATAGTTTTGGAGGTTCAATGATTAAGTATGAAAAAGGAGAAAGGGGAGAGCTGTTTCCCCTTCTTAATTTTTTTTTCGAACGGAATTAAAGAAAATACAAGGCTGTAATGTACAATTAGTATGCGTAGCCTGTGAGCTCAATGCCATCAGTTTAACTGGGCAATATTCTTTTTATTTCTTTTTAAACCAAACGTCTTATTTTCTTTTGTATGTCAAAAAGGCTTTAAAAATGTTATTTTCTTTATTTTAAGTAATCTGTTTAGAAAAAACAATCTTTCACTTATCGCTTGCAACATAACCTTTTCATTTATTTGTTATTTGAAAAAAATTGAGTATTTTTCTGATTTTTTTCCCTCTACCAATTCCTTTACGTTCAGTTAATATGACTACATTCAGGCACTTTGAACCACAATAATATCTAGACTTACGTCAGCAACTGATTCCTTCTAAGACAACTAACATAAATCGAACACGACTCGAAGTAACATTTAGATAAGCAAAAGAGAATATGTAATAAAACTTTTCCAGAATATAATGAATAGGTTCTATTGTATTTAGGAATTGTGTTACACATATTTAATATTAGCAAAAACAAAATACGTTTGCAGCACAAAAATTCATGATTAATTGAAAAAATTATTGTTTTTCTAGCTATTCTGTTCGAGTCTTTGATAGTGCGAAAAACTTCGATAATTTATTTCCTTTTTTTATCTTTACTTTTAGAAGCTCTTTCAAACAGCAGATTGAGTTTCCTAAACGTTTTCTAGTGACCTTCTTGTTTCTCACTATCACTTGATTGCCGTGAGAAGATTTCTCATCATATAATCAAAAGTCTTATTAAACTCTTCCATTTTCAACAACGTAAGATCAAATCAAAACAGCATAGTTAAAGTAATATAGAACAGGCCAACACATTAACTAATACAATAAAAAATTAGTGACATAGCCATAGGTGTGATGGGGGGGGGGGGTTTCGAGGGTATACACCGTTATACCTTCTGAATTTTTTTAAGGAACACCGTATAACTTCTGTTTCTCAAGAAAGCTATAGTATATTTATATACATATTCTAGGGTATACCCTCTGCCTTGAACGCATATCATCTGTTATTTTTATGACTACACCCCTGGATACAGCTACAAAAGCCAACGTACAATCAGGTAGATCTCCCCGGCGACCAAGCGGCTTCTGCCCCGCGGATAAGTAGAAAACTCACCGGTAGGTAGGTCCCTGGTCTGCGGTATTACAATAATGTCTTAATTCAGTTTTTTTTTTTTTTTTTTTTTTTTTGCTTCGCTAGGTCAGACGACGTAAATACGAGGTGACGTACGTCGAGGTACTATACTTCGTTTAAAATATGTAGGAATTCTGTGTTGTTTATCATGTTATGTTCAACAATTAAATAACAGTCAACTTTCACATTTTAGAAATTGCATTCCGCAGGGTAAGAAAATGGGAAATTTTAATCCTTTTGCAACTATCGATTTTTTTTTCTCTTTCAAATATACTAAATTACGACATAAATTGCTTCTTATATGCAGTACGTCGATTTTCCATGTAAATTTACACTCGCAGTATATCACGTTTGTACAGTTGAAAATTATATCGGGATTTCACTTTGAAGAATTGCGTATTTCTTGGAAAGGGAATGAACAAAAAATATACAGGGAAAGAAGCAGGAAATGGCATGTATTGCATCATAACAAGAAAAACATTATAAAAGTCAAAGGACAGCAGATGTGAGAGGTCGACGGTTGGATGATAAAAAAGATTCTTTTTTCATCCCTCTTTTAAAAAGACCGGTTTTAGCATTTAGGTAATCCCCGCTTCTACAACCATTAAAAAATAAAAAATAAAAACCTCATTGGCGAATTTGGCGACTAGAGGATAGAAAATGAAATAAGATGTAGAATGATGATCGATTATATGAATCGCTGATTTAATGAATCACGTATTTTTATAAATCAAAATAACCGGAAGTAGAGCAGAATTAACCATTGCATAGAAAATAATTAAGGTTTTCAACTTCCGAATACTCCTCGCTAACGGTAAACCTGTGATGCATTCTGTGATGCATTCGTATACATGAAATATCTCCTTATGTCTCTTAACTATCCTCCTAGTTTAGAGGGCTGTGCAAACATAACATTATGATTTTATGGAGGAAGAGGAGGGGTTCTAGCACATGATAAGGTAATATAAAAAACTGGTTAAATTTATTTTATGCATACTTTATTGATTCAAATGAAGAGAAGTCAATAAAATATAACTTTTTTTCAAATAACACTGAAAAGAAATAGTTACTATTTAGAAGTATTTTATAATAGTTTTTGTCACATAATGCATTCTACTTTAATAAATTTTTGTTGTACTAGTCCCGACCAGAGAAAAGATAAAAAATTCTTATGAACAAAATAAGTGGACGGCATTCTTTGTCTTTTGTTTATCAGTAAACACAAGCTTCATTGCAAATTTACGTACTTCAATTATATGATATATATTATAATTATATATATATACAAATGAAGATGAATAGGAATGTTAAACGTTGGAGTATCCCATATTTTAGAATTTTATAATAATTTAGTGATTTTAATAATAATTTTGTATTTTTATAAAAATAGATAACAGACTAAAAAAAAAAAAGATAATATACTATTGTGGCGTAGTGGCAGATGGGCTTGCAATAAATTGTAGAAATTTAATTAAATATTCAAGACTAAATTTTATAAACTCAACAACTATAAAAATTTAATGAGAAATGACAGTTACAAATGCTCTGACTTTTCAGAGCGGTTGGTTCGCCGGACACCCGGACTTCAAACCCCGATATTGGGTATAGCAGTGGTCTGAGAGAGCAGAGCTCCCTCCAACGTAATCTCGAGAGATCTATCTCTCCACTGTCCGACCAGCAGCCAAAAAACAAACGTCCTTCCCTGGTCAACATTTACAAGGGGGGGGGGAGGAAAGACCTCTTTCTCAGACTTCTTCCAATCTGGATCCAGGGGTCAAGGCGTCCTTCTTTTATTCGATATCACAGAGTGCCTCCCCTTGACTGATTTCACAGCCCAAGGAAATCTGTACTTAGCAATAGAAATGCAAGCAAAACACCTGTGTAAGGTGACCTCCACATAAAGCGCGAGAGGCAGTATTGTTCAGGCATGGCACTAAATCCTCGTACACCACTCAGCTGGAGACAACTTGCTCATCCCCTCACTGTCCACATAAAGTTCAATAATTGCGACCACATTCCGATCCTTGAGGACAAAAGGCACACCTGCAGCAGGAAATGTGGAGATATGACAACTCCTTCCCCCTAAAGAGTTTTCCTGGGCTTGACTAGGAAAGCTCCACAAGGATAGCTCGTTCCCTTCAAACACCCTTTGTGAGGCAAGGCACATTTAAATATCCTATCACTTAATTTTAACTACCTTTTTCCGAGAACAATTTTCACATAACACCCACCTTGTCTCACTTGGAAACACAATAATAAATAACAATACATAAACACAAATGTTAAACACTGAAATTAAAAATATGCTAGATAATTAATATTTACAACTTCATAGTTTATTTAAAAAGGCTAAGGGATGAGTCGGCTCAGACCATCGGCGTTCCCATTTTCTTTTCCTGGCTTATGCTCTATTCTAAATTTGAACTGTTGTAGGCATAAGGCCCAGCGCAATAGCCTCGCATTAGTTCCCATCATTTTTTTTAGATACGTGAGAGGATCGTGGTCTGTCTGAATCAGGAATTCCTGGCCATCCAGATAATAAGTTAACTTTTTTACTAAAAAATGATAGCCGCTAACTCTTTCTCTACCGTACAATAATTTTTCTCAGCCTGACTAAATTTCTTGGACAAATAAACTATGGGATGTTCTTCCCCGTTACTCATTTGGGATAACACAATACCGGCCCCAATTTCGCTCGCATGTGATTGGACAATAAATTCCTTTGAATAATCTGGAGCACAGAGTACAGGTTTACTTACTAACTTTCCCTTTAAATTTTCAAACGCGGATTGACAATTTTGCGTCCATTCTATTTTTTCTTTTTTAACCCTCCCCTTTAACGCGTCGGTGAGAGGAGCCGCGATAACAGAATAATTCGGGATGTACCTCCCATAGTACCCCACAACTCCTAAAAATGCTCTAATTTGAGTCTTTGTGCAAGGGGTAGGAAAAATCTTTAATTGTTTGTATTTTAGCGTCCCCCGGGGATCTTTTACCCTACCCAATCTCGTGACCTAAGAATTTAACGTGGTCTTGGGCAAATTGACACTTAGAAGGTTTGATGGTAAGGTTTTCTTCCCGTAATTTCTCTAATACTCTCCCCACGTCTTTCACGTGACTTTCAAAACTAGGAGAATACACCGCAATGTCACCAGAATCCATCCAATTCTCAAAAACAATAGTCTGAGGGGTCCTCAGATTCTTCCCTAAACCCAATTCAGAAGGGCTAAACCCTAAACTTTCGTGGGTCACCGTGCGTAACGCAAACAGTGCCGCTGATAGATTCTTCTCCCAATCTTCTCCTGATTCTAAACAAAGCACTTTAAGGACTCTTTTTAATGAAGAATGCCATCTCTCCACCACATGATTCTGCGGGTGACAAACCGAACTATGAGTCACTTTGATTCCAAAGCGTTCAAAAAACTCAGAAGTTAACTCACTGGTGAAGGATTTTCCCAAATCACTCTGGATTTCTTTAGGGAAACCCGTCCTAGAAAATACCAACAACAAGGCATCAATCACACTGACCGACGTGATATCTTCCACCGGTATAGCATCCGGATACCTCGACGCTACACAAATAGCAGTAAGTAAATATCTATTATTCTTATGACTCCTGGGTAATGGACCTACGGCGTCTATATTTATTTTTGAAAACACTTCCGAAATTACAGGCACAATTTTTAAAGGTGCTTTCACTTTATCCCTATTATGACCAACAATCTGACATTCGTGACAGGTTTTAACATATTGTTCAATCTCTTGATAACAGTTCGGCCAAAAATAATGCCTCAAAATTCTGTCTTTAGTCTTTGTGGTTCCCAGGTGTCCTGACACTTCATTATGACAAAGGGCCTTTAAATCCTCCCTAAACTTCTCCGGAACGCACAATTGCATCCTCTCTTCCCCCGACTTACTCACAACTATGCGCACAAGACGGTCCTTTACAATTTTAAATTCTTTTTTCTCGGCAGTTTTTGCTCTTTCCCACAAAGGAATTAACGAAGGACATTTCAGCTGTTCCCTTTTGAATTCATCCCCCGAAATCTTAGCTAATATATTTTCCCCATCAGCCTTCGGTAGAAATTCCCCATCCTCTTCATTTAAAGTGAGAGGTTCAGTTTCGGTTTCGGATTCACCCGGAATTTCGACTTCCATTTGTTTACTCTTTCGACTTTGACTACGCGTAATTACAGCACAAACAGGTATAGGAGATTCCTTATGCTTCTCAATTAATTCTGCGGTTTCATTACCCATTAAATAGAATCCCTGATCTAAATCATCCGGTTTAACAGCTGCCTTAGTGACAATAGTTCCAAATTCACCTTGAATTGTGACTTTAGCCAAAGGTAAACAAAAGCAGGTTTTATCTAAAGGTTGACGTACCCAAGTTACTTCACCTAATAAATCTTCCGGATTTACCCAACTTTTTGCTAGCAAATCGATTCCACTACCACTGTCTCTTAAACAATCCCTTTCAACGCCATTAATTCTCACTTTACTGATATATGGATCAAAACTCTCATTTACTTCTACATTTCCGACTAATCGGCACACTATTTTTTCCTCTCTTTTTCTTAAACTGGGGCAGTCCGGGCGTATATGCCCTTTAACATTGCATTGGAAGCAAACGACTTCCCTAGTTTTCTCAAAGCGTTTATTTTTTTCTACCTTAGGTAGTTCCCTATTATTCTGAGGCTCCGGTTTCCTCCGATCTTCCGTCCTTTCCTTAAAATTATTCCCTGTTTTATCCTTTCCAAAAGACCTCCTTTCCCAAGGTTTACTATCCGTTTTTTTTAACGTTTTCTTGACGCTCTCATAATAATCTAGTTTGGTCGCTAATTCAGAAGCTTCGCGAAATTCCTCCCAACTCTCTAGATACCTTTCCTTAATTTCAGGGGGAACCCGTTTTTTCAATTGCTCCGTAAGCATTAATTCCTTCAAAGATTGAAAATCAGTCACCTTTGCGGACTCTAACCAATTATCTAGATAGCCACGCAACTCATAAACCAGATCAGACCAAAACGCACCCGGTTTTTTTTATGCTCCTCAAATCTTAACCTTAAAGCAACCGTGCTTAGTCTAAACCTAGTCAATAACATACTCTTCATGTGATAATAATCATCTCCCTTATCTGCAGGTTCCTTGACAACTAACTCAGCTATCTCTGCAGGTAACAACGGAATTAATTGCGACACCCATTCTTCCTCCTTAACTTTCTCTTTTGTAGCCTGACGTTCAAAAATCATAAAAAATAAAGTAATATCTAAGATTTTCGGATCAAATTTTGGGACTAAGTCCTTTAACTTAACTTTTCTGGTCCCTTCAGTATTTATGGAAACCGTCGATCCTACACTCGCTGTTTCTACAGCATTAGAAAGCCTTAACCTTTCCAATTCATATTCGCGCTCTTCTTTAGCTAACCTTTGATTTTCTAACCTTTCTTTTTCCCTCTCCTCTTTGGCTTCCCTAGCTAATCTTTCCTTTTCCGCTTCCTTTAATTCCTCTAAAATACGATCTAAGAAAGCTTCCCCAGTTTCCTCATCATATTCCGTCGATTCCGTTATGCCTTTTATAATATCTTTAATCAGGTCTGAATCCGACACATCAACCTCAAATTCTCTGGCTAACAAAATTAAAGTTTGTTTCTTCTGCCTTTTTAACCTATTTAGAAAAGCCATGATAACAATTAACTAACACTCCTATACACAATTCTAACCTTTCAAAAACAAAGAACCTAATCTTTGAGTTATTTCAACATTAAATAAGATTTCCAAAATTTCAATGAGATTTCAATTTAAATATAGTTTCAAAATTAATTATAATTTCAAAATTATTACATTCCATAACTCTTACATATGCTACTCTTTTCACTTTGCCCCAACATAACATACAAAACAAATATCATTACTCCCTACCTTAACTTAAAATATATATATATATATATATATGAATGATCAAATGTTTCCAAATGAGACAAAAATAAATATAATAACACATATAAATAACACACTAGAGAAATGCATATACAACAAAATGAAACCCTTAAACAAATTTCTACACACAATACACTAACCTATCTCTACCACACCCACATAATCGAACATTCCCAGTTCAAATTAAATTTAAAAAAATTAATTTTTCTAACTTTCTCATTGACCAGTACCTTGCAACACAAAAAGCATTTAAAAGGAACTCACCCCTCTTTTAGGCGACGGAACGGGTGCTCCACCAGGCAATACCAGGCAATCAGTCAGATGAAACTCCGGACGGGTGCTCCACCAGACGAATTCACACTAGGAAACGTTGAACAGGCATACCATTCTGGCGAAAGTCCAATTTCACAAACGATGAAAATCCAAAAAATTGTCGAACATGCACACGACTCTGGCGAAAGTCCAATTTCACAAGCGATGAAAATCCAAAAAATTGTCGAACATGCACACGACTCTGGCGAAAGTCCAATTCCACAAGCGATGAAAGTCCCAAAAATCAACTGAAGAAACGGGTCCAGAGTTTTTAACTTAACTCTCAGATCCCACCGCGCTGCCACCAATATAATTTATTTAATTTAGCTGTGGCGTAGTGGCAGATGGGCTTGCAATAAATTGTAGAAATTTAATTAAATATTCAAGACTAAATTTTATAAACTCAACAACTATAAAAATTTAATGAGAAATGACAGTTACAAATGCTCTGACTTTTCAGAGCGGTTGGTTCGCCGGACACCCGGACTTCAAACCCCGATATTGGGTATAGCAGTGGTCTGAGAGAGCAGAGCTCCCTCCAACGTAATCTCGAGAGATCTATCTCTCCACTGTCCGACCAGCAGCCAAAAAACAAACGTCCTTCCCTGGTCAACATTTACAAGGGGGGGGGGGAGGAAAGACCTCTTTCTCAGACTTCTTCCAATCTGGATCCAGGGGTCAAGGCGTCCTTCTTTTATTCGATATCACAGAGTGCCTCCCCTTGACTGATTTCACAGCCCAAGGAAATCTGTACTTAGCAATAGAAATGCAAGCAAAACACCTGTGTAAGGTGACCTCCACATAAAGCGCGAGAGGCAGTATTGTTCAGGCATGGCACTAAATCCTCGTACACCACTCAGCTGGAGACAACTTGCTCATCCCCTCACTGTCCACATAAAGTTCAATAATTGCGACCACATTCCGATCCTTGAGGACAAAAGGCACACCTGCAGCAGGAAATGTGGAGATATGACACTATCTTGAACGAAACAACCATATTTCAATTAAAAAGAGACAACATTGATTGGATAAAAAATGATATCGGTATCAAAGTAAAGTCCCCCTCCCTATCGATATCAAAGTAAAGCCCCCCCCCTACGCTATCATGTTCCAGATGCCTCCTCCCCCCTAAAATAATAACGTTATATATGTACAGCCCCTAAGATATCTCTAGGGGGAGAAGGGGTTTGTCTTTTGATATCGATTTCATTTTTGATCCAATCAAATCTTTTCTTTTTATTTATAATATGGTTTTTGGTTAAAAATAGTATGTTAACTTTTCTTTTACGGTTATCCCTTTTTTTTTTTTTTTTTTTTTTTTTTTTGCGAAAATACAAAGTTATTATTAAAATCACTAAATTATTTAATTCTAAACTATGGAATAGTCCCAGCGTTTGACATTCCTATCCTTCTTCATATGTGTATGCATACATAATCACGGTTCGAGGAACTATATGTGATTTACATTTGTAATGAAGATTGTGTTTATTTATAAACAAAAGAGAAAGAATGTTGTCCACTTGCTTTGTTAATAAGAATTTCTATCATACCTCCACCCCTCCTCCGTTCCGTTTAAGTGCATTAAAACTTCATTGCTGTTGAATGCATTATGTAACAAAAAAAGATTCTATAAGATAGTTTTAAATAGTGACTATTTCTTTTAAATGTTATTTAATACAAAGCGATTGACTTCTCTTCATTTAAATCAATAATATGCCAAAAATAAATATAACCAGTTTTGTGTATCACTGTAAACAAAAGAAATAAATTCTAAAAATCTAAACATTTTAAAACTTTGATAACGATTATTTTGCACTTTGATCATTCCGGCGGGGAGGGGGTGTTCCAGAGATAGCGAATGATATAGGAAGTGAGGGAGCGGGGTCCAAAATTGCTGAAAAATTGATAAAGTTATATTTACACAGCCCCTTAAACTTATTTTTTTTCCGTTTAGTCATCTTAAAATGTTGTCTCTATTTTACTTTCTACTATCTTTACAAGCAGAAAGCATTGGATTCGTGAAAAACTTCCGATTTCCAGTTTTCTACACAGTAAAAACAAAATACCCAAATTGGGTTGAAAGATTTTTGGGTACAGAATTGTTCCAATTTGGAAAGTTCAGTTTGCAGCACAAAATCATTTTAAATAAGTCTGATTTTTAATGACATTAAAACAATTAAAATATCTTAGATAGTATATACATTATACCTCAGAAATTTTGATTAATTTAATGTTAATAAAGATCTGCTCTGTTTTGAACCATTTTGGGTTATCTATTTTGGGAACAATACTCTACCATTTTGGAATCCTTACTGTACCATTTCAGGAAAATTACTATACCCAGAAATCTTTCAACCCAATTTGGGTCTTCAATTTTTACAGTGTATGGATTTTTGTATTTTAGAAGGTTTTAAACACAATTTGATGGTTTTTAGAAAATGTTTGTCTGCGAGTTTGTCTGTCACTCTGTGACTTTTTCAGTCTATCAGTCTGTATGCAACAAATATTTTGTGGGTGCTCTATCTCAAGAACTACTGCAAGAATTTTCATCAAACATCAGATTCAGGTATACCTAAAATAAACATTGGTGCTGGTTATATTTTGATTATATATTTAAATTTCAGCTTTTAAATATTATAATATATATTTAAATTTCTGTACGGAAATTTTCTCATCATCAAATCTCAAATTTTAAGCGATTAAATAACTCAAAATTTACATGGAAAAAACTGATGTAGAAGAATCAATAGAAGCGTAAAAAACGTTCGCGAGTACGCGTGGTTAAATATCGCAAAAAGATTCCGTTTAATTCCTGTTTTTAAATACTTTCTACTTTATGAATAGGAACAGAGATAGCAGCACCATTAAACTTAATTTGTAAATGATTACAAAGAAGGTGATTATTAATTTTTATTCAAACAGAAAATATTCAATAACTCCTTTTCAAACTTAGCTAAAGATAGAAAAATAAAACAAAAAGAAACCTCTTAAAAGGGCAAAAAATATACGAAAGTTCTTCTAATTAGGTCCATCAGACTATAAAATGTAGTCTGCGGAGAAAAAGAAAAATTCCACTTTTGGCCTTAACGAGACCAAAAAAAAGTAAAAAATACAAAAATCCATAAAATTTATACCTATTTGATAATAAAATCTATTCCGGTGAAAATTTTTCAAACTCCGGAATCGATATTCGTACCAGAAACTTTTTTGAATTGCGCAACAACAGAGCCATCTGACCTCGACGAAAGAGACTAAAATTAAGGTTCTGCTTTAAATTGTAAATCAGCGCCGTGCAACAGGGGAGGGCGAAGGGTGCAGTCGCCCCGGGCGCGAAATTTAGGGGGCGCCAAATTTATACAACTAATTTCATTTTTGGGCTGTTAGAAGGAAAAGGTGGGGGAGGGAGCGCCAAATTGAGACTTTGCCTGGGCGCAGTTTTCTCTTCGCACGCCCCTGATGTAGATCACAGAAATGGTTGAATATCCATAATTTAATTCATTTAATTGAAATAACATAATACTTTTATTTTTAATTTTTACATTTCTCCTGTGATCGGAGGTATTCAGCTATAAGTATGAAAAATTTCAGGGCTCTAACTTATCTAGTTTCCAAGAACAAACTCTCTCACAGACAAACAGAGCAGTAAGGCAAATAGGATTTTGCCAGATGTATGAACAATACAAACTACAGTAGAACCCCGATTATCCGAATCTCGATTATCTGGAAATCAGCTTAACCGAAAGACCTTAAGATTCCTTAAAGTCCTTTATAAATATGAAAATTTTTATTGTCAATACTACTTTTACCGATGTCAAATGACACCTTTCAACATATTTTGATTTATGATTACTCTTTTCTTTGTAAATTTTAAATCAGAACAATTCCGAATCATTTTTAATACATCGAAATTATTTTTTATACTAATTACCTTTAAAAGTTAGAAGTAAAATAAGTAAAAATAAGAACTTTCAAAGGGGTTCTCTGGCACTGGTAGGAATAGTATCAAGAAAGCATGTTCTTTATAAAATAAATAGAGTCAACTTGCTTATTTGGTCCATTGAGAAATTTTGAGTACTTTCTTACATAGACATACGATACTTCATTATTTTACAAAAAATGTTGAGATTTTCTATTTTTTTTTCAACTTTGTATCGTTTTAATGCTGCTTCATCACGCCACATTTTAACTAAAAACACATTTGATGCTGTTGCATTTTCTTGCACTTCAATATGTCAAAGCGTCGCATCTAAGATCTTATAGTAACTTCACTGTGTGTAATCCTGTAACACATCTACCATAGTCAGTAATACATTGCCACAACATTTTTATTCCAACAATGTTCTAAATTACTGTCACAGCTTTTCACTAAACAAGTTTTCACCATAAGCTACGCGGTTTTTTGAAAATTTCTATGGATCCCGGTTATCCGAAAAATCCTATGGAATCCCAGTTAACCGAAAATGCTTTGGTCCCATGCTTTTCGGATAACCGGGTTTTACTGTAATACGTAATGTAAAAAAAAAGTTCTTTAGTATGGGTGCCTTTGGCTATTTTTCTGTAACAATATAACTACGTTGAAATAGTAAGAAGTATGTTAGCACAGCATATTAGCTGGAGTGTATGAAATTCGGAAAACTGATTCTGACCATCTCAGAATACTTTTTACGAGAATGCGAATTAATATGTTAGTTAAATCTTTAAAATTTTAATTAACTGTTTTATAGGATTTACGATATTATAATATAAAAATATTTATATATTAAAAATATTATATCCGTTTTCTTTGTTGGTTTAGTATGCCGAAAAGCTTTAATATAATATTTTTTATAATGATTAATGTGTTATATTTTTACATGCAGTCTTCCTTTAGAATTTGGTTAACATCGTTATATGAACTTGTAAAATAATTTTTTTATTCAAAAGTATTATATATATGTATATATATATATATATATATCTTTATATATAAAAATCTTCTGTGCATGTGTATGTAACTGAACTCCTCCTAAACGACTGGACCGATTTTAATGAAATTTTTCGTGTGTGTTGCGGTGGATTCGAGAATGGTTTAGATTCACATTTCATCGAAATTCGTTCAGAACTCCGCCCTGGCGACCAGTCTGGTCTCCAGGTCTTAGGATTGGTCATTGACTTTTTTGTAAAAGGCTTTTAATAATTTCTACCCTTATATTAAATCAAAATATCTTTCATTTAATCTTCAAAAAAATAAGGTCATGGAATTCTTCCCCATTTGTAAAGCACAAAAAAAACCATCGCCAAATTACAATTTGGCAAAACTGATAGATGGGATAATCAAGTTAATTATAATATGCAACCATACATTTATAAATACTTAGGTATTTAGGTTCTGTTGACCAATTCCGCCAAATTGTACAAATCGCCATACTAATTGAATCTGACATTCACGATCATCCATTATTGTCATTTAATCTTATAGTTTGGCGATCATTTTATGGTTGACGGGAAAAAAAACAGGTTATTGAATTCTTCCTCATTTGTAAAGCGCAAAAAAAAACATCGCCAAATTATAAGATTAAATGCCAATAATGGATGATCGTAAATGTCGCATCCAATGACATTAAATATTATACACCTGTTTAAAACGTCATTAAGTGATTTTTATTTCGGCTTTTTATTTGTATTTTTATCAATATTTTTTCTATTTGTTTGTTTTTTCATTATTTAAAATGAAATTTATGTGAATATGAATAATTTGGCTATGAGATTGGTGATTTGTACAATTTGGCAAAATTGATAGATGGGATAATCAAGTTAATTATAATATGCAACCATACATTTATAAATACTTAGGTATTTTGGTTCCGTCGACCAATTTCGCCAAATTGTACAAATCGCCATACTAATAGCCAAATTTTACATATTGACATAATTTTTATTTGAAATCAGAAAAAAAACAATTAATTAGTAGAATATTAATAAAAAATCCAAATAAAAAGTACAAAATAAATCATCTTTATATATATCAATCTTTTGTGCGTATGTCACTGAACTCCTCCTAAACGATTGGACCGATTTTAATGAAATTTTGTGTGTGCGTTCCAATGGATTCGAGAATGGTTTAGAATCACATTTCATCGAAATCGATTCAGTACTTTTTTAGTAATTAGGCAAAAACTAATAGTTAGTGATTTTTCGCTAATTAAAAGTGTTGAATAAGTTCGATGAATAGACTGCGGACGGAATGTCCGAGCGGTCTAAGGCGCCAAATTTAAGCTCATCTTCTTTAAGAAAGAGATCGCGTGTTCGAACCCCACTCCTGACAAACGTGTATGCTTTACAATAATAGTTCCTGTATTATAATTTAGATTAACCGACTTCAGAAAATCGTTAACTTTTAACTAAAAAGAGAAAAATTAACTTTTCTATGAAAAATTGAATTGACTTCAAAAAATACTGAAGAATGAAAAATAATTTCCTTACATAATTGTAATAAGAAATTAAATTAAGAGTGTAGTGTTTATCGTGCATATTACCATATTTACGTACATTTATTTGATTTTTTGGAGTTTGTGCCAAGAAGGACAACGTCTGTCGGTGACAGGACAACGTCTGTCGGGTCCGCTAGTATATATATATATATATATATATATATACTAAAAATTAATTTGTGAAACGAATTTATGAAACAATTTTATGAAACGACTGATTGAGATTTGCAGCCATTTCTCCTAAAATATGGAAGGCTAAGCTCTGGAATTAACTCCAATGATAGTATTAATCGACAGTTATTAAAAATGGTATTAGAATTAAAAAAATTGTATTAGTTTGCGAATTATAATTTATTTTTATTAATTAATTTATTTATTTATCTATTATTTTTATTTTTATTTTTTGCAATGTTAAGGAAATTTCTGTAATCATGGCAACTAAATGTTACTATTTTTGTGGATAAACGAAGGAAGGAGAAAAATATAGTAAAATTAATAAATTTCTTATTTTTTTTCTTCATTATTAAACTGAAATCGATTGCAATAAAATATAGTTTTCAAATTGAAATCGATAATGAAGAGAATATTGTGATTAAGTTATGTTATTCAGAAAAATTTCAAAAAATAAAATCTTTTTTCACATTTCGATCTTCAAGTATCAAATTATTTTAAAAAAACAAAAATAGTCCGTCATCTTCACGTTTAATCATCGAAATAGAAAATAAAATACATTTTTATGGAGGAGGGGGGGGGGGCAGAGAAAAGTGAAAACGAAAGAATTGTTAAAATTTGGTTTTTGTTGTTATCATTTTCAAATTCAGATTGAAAAGAGAACTTATTAGAAATAAAAAATAATAAGAAGAATGAAATGATTGCGTGTTAAAAGCAGAAAATAATTAAAATTACGTCAAAATATTTGAACGTAAATATAAAAAAAGGTACAACGAAAACTTTAAAATAATAAAATTAATACACGTGAAGCCCATTAAAAGATAATAATTACACTACAATTCCCCGATATGAAACATAACATAAAGTGCCTAAAATAATTATATTATTAAGCAGGAAAATCTTTTAGTAACGACTATTAGGTAAAACTTGAAAATCTCAAATAATAATATCCGAAATACTTTTAAATTAAATGATATACAGCATTTACTCATGTGTAGCACGCACTCGTGTATACCGCCATACTTTACAAGAAAAAATGACGATTTTTTAAAATCTCGTACATAACGCGCACCATAAATTTCATATGCGAGTGAATGAAGGATCAAATGAATTTCACTAAGGAAAGTCGAAACAGACATTACATCAGGTCAGAAAACAAGGTGAAAATACATTTTTAGACTTTGGTTAGGGAGTGAATGACGGGAGGGGGGGGGGGGAGAAATGAGTGACGGAAATGAGAATTTGTGTTTAAATAATGTTACTAGCTCTGTTGTATAAAAAAGTGCAAACCTGCACTCGGCTAGCATAAAAGTACCAAAATGGCAATAATGCATATAAAAATGTGAAGTGAGGAGACTTGGAAGTGTTGATGATATTGGGCTTTTATAATATAGATTGGCGACTTATCACCTGCGCTGGCTATCATGAAATTGGCTGTATAACATATAAAGAGTGAAGCGGGTAAGCCCGGAAGCGTTGTTGTCACATGATTTATTATATAGAAGATAGTGAAAAAAAAATTGTTAACAAATTATAACCGCGTGACTAAAACAAAAATAATATGTAAATTAAACTGATATTTGTCCTCCACCTCCATTGTTTCTTATAACCTCAAACATCCTGTTTTTTATAGAAGCAAACAGATGATTAAGTACAGATTCACAAATATAGTGCCATTCTTTTACACTGGCAACTTTTAGTTCATTGGCAGATAAAAACTGCTTATTATTAGAATAAACTTCTAAAAAATGTAGTCTAAATAAGCTGTTTTATGCTTTATTAAACAATTAAATTTATTTTTATATATGACAAAAGAATGCGTTTTTAAAAAGCTTGTAATGCATTTCGCAATGTGAATACGTTATATCACTGACTAGCTGAATTCCCTTTCAGGGAAATTTTCTAAATATGCTAACAAACCGGTCTTCATATCTAATTCCATTAAATATGACTATTAGCATTTGAATAAATGCGTTAGGAGCAGTAGAAATGTATTCAACGTGTAGCATGCAGTGGAAATACCGACATTTTAATTCTTCAAAATATTTAAAAAAAAAAAATGATTAATTATTTGTAGTTACATAAATATTTTTTAATGAAATATGCAAGGCTCATAGATTGTGGGAAGGTGATAAAGAAATTATGTCCGGGATATGCATTTAATATGTGTGCAATCTCGGTAAATTTCAATATTAAAAAGCATTTCACGTATCGAAAAACATCTTTAATCTAAAGAAAAAGTTTTTGAAGGGAAATACTTGCATAACGTCTATCTATGCAAAATTGTTTATGCAATTAGTAATTTAAAGTTCTGGCTCAGAATTTTTTTTATTTTTTTATATTTTGTGCATTATTATAATTAAAATGCTCTTCTAGATTGCACAGAAAACGATAGTTTTTACTGCGCATGAATTGCTAATATTTGATGACTTTTATGTATATTTAAATAATTTAAATAATTTAATTAAATAGAATTTAGACAAAAACGAATTTTGGAACTAATCTTTCCATGCACAGTAAAAAAATAAATAAATAAACGAATAAAAGAAAAATCCGTAATCTACAAAAATATAATTCAGGGTGTCAACTCTCAACAGTGTTCAATGGCTAATTCCTAAACCATTAAACATATACGTATGAGGTTTCAATTATCAGATAATCCAGAAAGTAAGTTTCGTTAAACAATTAAACAAAAAGAAACGGTTATTAGAAAAAGTAATTTGCTGCATGATGAAGTGCTATTCTTAAATTATTCTTTGACACTGCTAGCATCATTCCTGAAGTTTTTATTGTAGCGTGCCTTGAGCTTTTTCATGCCCTATTTATATAAAGATACCGTCTATGATATCAATCATCTGGTAACAGCATTGAAAGAAGTGAGCGATAAATTTCACGGAAATGCATTAACCTCTTGGGGACGAATGACACGTATACGTGCCGCAAAAAGGCTTAAGAATCCTTGTTTTTTCGCCACCAGTAAAATTATACTGTAAAATTTGTAATATGTAATCGGAACATTTTCTCGATTTAAAAAAGGCACTAATTTCTGTTTATAAAAATCGGTGACAAAGCATTAAAAATTTCGTAAAAGGCTCCCGTCGCGAAGGGGTTAACAGTGCCGTAATGGTGTTTTCGGTTCGCCATATTTTACCCCTTAATTTCTGGGAGCAAATCTTTGCCAATCAGAGACGGCCGTCCACTTCATTATTCATCATGAATGCTTTCACTTCCCTCATTAAAATTTCTCAGCTAACTCCATACCATCGGATAATTCGTCGCATTTTGTCCGTAAACTTTACAAATTTATCTGTACTTTATAATGAGTTTTAGTGTTTCTAGCAATCGAAAAAGCAAATGACAGACACGGCTCTATATGTTTTTAGGTAGATTTCGTATGAAATACTACCTATTGCAATCACACGAGTTTATCTATCTATCTATCTATATATATATATATATATATATATATATATATATCTCACTTTTTTATGGACACGATAACTTCTATAATTCTTCAACAATCTCCACCAAACTGGTACATAAAATCAAAGGGGATAAAATCTCGGCTAAGTTCGTTAATGGGCAAAATCGGACCTAGGAGGTCGGAATAGGGGGCGTTTTTGTGAAAACCGAAAAAACGCCATAACTTCTTAATTAAAGTATATATCGCATCGGTTTTAAGTTTATATTACTTCTTAAAAATGGGCCAAAAGTTTATGCATGACAGATTTTTGATAAATTTAGAAGTGGGCTCAAGGGGCAAAAAAAACAGGGGTTTTGAGAGAAAAAAATTCATAACTTCGTCAATTTTCAAGATATCAAGTCCAACTATTTTTTTTTTTTTTGTAAATGTTCTTAAAATTACCTAAAACTTTTGTATTTACAAGTTTTTGATAGGACCAACTTTTACCGATGAAAAAAATTAAAAACGAAAAGAAAAAAGGTGGTGAAAAAAGAGAAAAATCCATAACTCCGTCAATTTTTAAGCTATCAAATCTGATTAAATTTATTTTACATCTTCTCAAAAATATCTACAAATTTTATATTGACAAGTTTTTCATAGGACCAATTCGTATAGCAAAAAGAAATTAAAAAAAAATAGGAGTTGGAGAAAAAACCTCAAATCCAAACTGCTTATATTCTGACTCAATTTTAAATTCATTTTTTATTTTAAACGCATTCAAATGGTAGATCCTCTTATTTAGAAACTGTATAAAGTGACGCATTGGTCATTTTTATGATAAAGAAAGAATATATTTTTTAAAAAGGCTACCAAAAAGGGTATTTTGAACAGAATTTCCCAAAGTCATCGGGACTGAAAATTTAAGGAAGTATTCAAATAAGAAATTGCGTTTTTTACTGGCTCGTTTTTAAATCCATTTTTGTACTCAAACGCATCCAATTTACAGATCCTCTTATTTAGGTACTATATAATGTGATGCATTGGTCAGTTTTTTGATAAGGACGGAATATATTTCAAAAAAGGCTACCAAAAAGGGTATTTTGAACAGAATTTCCCGAAGTCATCGTGATTTGAAAATTTAAGGAAGTTTTCACATAGCAAATTGCGTTTTTTTTTACTCGTTTTAAAATCCATTTTCGCTCTCAAACGCATCCAATTTACAGATCCTCTTATTTAGGAACTATATAATGTGATGCATTGATCGGTTTTTTGATAAAGACAGAATATATTTCGAAAAAGGCTACCAAAAAGGGTATTTTGAGCAGAATTTCTCGAAGTCATCATGATTTGAAAATTTAAGGAAGTTTTCACATAGCAAATTGCGTTTTTTATGACTCGTTATAAAAGCCATTTTCGCTCTCAAACGCATCCAATTTTGCATATCCTCTTATTTAGGAACTATATACTGTGACGCATTGGGCAGTTTTTTGATAAAGATAGAATATAGTTTTAAAAATGCTGTCAAAGTGAGTATTTCGCACAAAATTTTCCGAAGCAATCACGATTAAAGAATTAAGGATGTATTCAAACAACAAAGCGGTTATTTTATGACTCATTTTTAAATTCAATTTTTTTCTCAAGTTCATTCAACTGACAGTTTTTTGTTATTTAGGAACTATATAATGTACTGTTTTGGTCCATTTTTTAATAAATTCAGAATTTATTTCAAAATGGGCATTTAATCTGAATTTTTCTTAAGATGATTCTGATAAAACCAGTTTTTGCAGAAAAATGAAATAAAAAATTTTTCATTAACGGCCAAATGAAGTTATTAAACTGGGTTTATCTCTAATCATATATATATATATATATATATATATATATATATTGTTGAAATGAGCACTCTTCGAAATCTACCTCCGCCCATAGGCCCAGCCGACAGGGATTTTTTTTAAACGTATTAAAATCTCAACGTTCACCCGACACAATAACTTACTTAAAAATTAACTTCTCTTGTTTGCAATTGAGTCACAGAAGTAGTTGCGCATGCGTAAAATCTCGACTGCAGCGCTTTCAGACGCCACAGTAGTCACTGAAAAAGACCCGGATGATAATTTTAAGTCTATGCCGGTGTTTTTTTTTTTTTTTTTTTTTTTTTTTTCAAATATCTCGCTGAAATTTTAAAATTTTTACATGATTTTTTATAGGATAGTTGAGGACGATCCATAACCGGGCTAGTTTTTACTTTTTCAATTTTGGTTGTATTTTTTAAATATTAGGATAGTTTCAATTTCACAACCAGTTATGTAAGTTAAAGTATTTTCGTTTTTTTAATCTGAAACCAGAATCGAAAAAGTAAAAACAAGCTCGGTTGTAGATCGTCTTATGCTATCCCATGGGGAAAAAATCATGTAAAAATATTTTGAGCGAAATATTTGAAAATAACGCCCCCTATAGACATAACATTATCATCCGGGTCTTTTTCAGTGACCAGTGTGGCGTCTAAACTGAACAAACTTTCTGGATTACCTGACACAAAAATATTTTAAATGAGGTAAGGAAGTATTTTAAAAGTGGTCTGGCCCAATAGGAACATTTCTTTAAAAATTGTGAAATTTAAATTTTTATTCGGTCCCCCGGTAATATAATTAATATTTAGTAAACATTTTCCATAACAAATAAAACAAACAAACAAAAAAGCTCCATTTATCTAACACTAAAATTGACCGAATTATGAAACTTTGAATTGCATGACATTGCAAATTTTGAAGTACAGTCGACTCTCGTTAATTCGCAAACGGTTAATTCGAATCTTCGCTTAATTCGAACTAAACATGAAGTTCCGAAATTTTCAATGGCAGAATAACGTTAAAATTTTTCATTAATTCGAACTCATTTTCTCTTGACTTCGTTTAATTCGGACAAATGAAAATTCCGATTTTTAATTTTTCTTTTCTTTTTCCCGGGTTTCAGATCATTTGGAAAACTTTCTCTCTTTGATTTTTGTGAAAATTGTTCCGAACAAGTATGCATATAATCAAATGAATTTGATATCCTCTTTCTTAGTGCCCTGTCTGTCCATTAGTGACGCTTTAAATTTTTCTTCCATTGTGCTTGTTTCTAATTTTTTAATTAATTTATGTATTTATGCATTCTAATTTAGTATTAAGTCCTATTCTAATGATAACAGACGAAAGATATTTTAAAAAAAACTATAACATTAATTATTTTGTAATAGAACCAAGATAAGCATGTTTTCATTTCATACTTTCCATAAAACGAACTTCGGATAATTCGAACATTTCTTGTGGTCCCGACGAGTTCGAATTAACGAGAGCCGACTGTATTATCATGTATCTGGTTGGTTGGTTGATTTTTGACGTCCGATTATCTACGCTAGGGATATAGGACCAGGGGGGGGGGTGCCCTTCGTGGGGGTCTTTATAAGGGAACCTAACCCGTATTTACAAAAGATTCGAAGAAAACCACGAAAACTCCGAACGGTTAGTCCGACAGCCGCGATTGGGTTCGAACCCAGCACTTGCCGTCTACCAGTTGAGAGGTCCGAACCTCTCGGCCACTGGTGGGGCTTATCATGTATCTGATCACATAGTAAGTTTGAGATTGGTACATCCTATAGTTTTTTATTTGAGAATACAGAAAATAACTACATTATCACAAAGAGCTTTAGATACTTCTTTAGAACATAGCGAGTAAAATATGGAAAGCATTCTGCCAAAATAACACTGAAATTGCAAATTTGACGCATTAACATATATGGGATAGTAGTAAGTTTTAGGATTTGCATATCTCATAATTTTTTTTATTCGAGAATCCAGAAAATAACCGCATTATCACAAAGAGCTTAGATACTATTTTAGAACATAGCGAGTAATATATAAAGCATTCTAATAAAATACCATTGAAATATAGGGTAGATGTACCAGTAATGGACCATCTTCCAGTAATGGGCCACCTTGCACTTTTTGGTTTATAAAAAAATAATAAATGATAGTTAAGCTTTTATTATTTTTTTTCTGAACTCCACCTTGCATGATTTATAAGCTGGATTAATTTTTTACACTTTTCGTCAAAACAATTAGGAAGCAGAAGATAAAGTTTCACAGTTTTTCTGTTTTTGACTGAAAATCTTAATGAACATGCTAAGAGCTGACTTTATTTACTTAGTTTATATATTTTTTTATTTTTCCGTAAAAATTGAATGTTTTTGTTTGGTTAGCAATATAAAACATTGAATTTAATATACCAATGGCCATTTACAAAATTTTATTTATTTTTAAGATTTTAGAAGGGGTGGTCCATTACTGGATTGCTTATTTCGTGATTTTCCAGTAATGGACCACCCAAATGACCAATACAAAAAGTGTAATTTCAGTAGAGATAAAATTTTTTGATTTAACTGAAAAGCTAAATAATCAAATTTAATACTTAAATTTTACCTATTAGAATTTAATAAAGACAATTTCTTTATAAATAGTTATTTTTAAAAAGTCATTCAAAATTGGTACAAAAAACAAGCAGAACGTTTGACAAAATCTAGATGTGCCGTTACAAGAGAAGTTGTTTTAAGTTGGTTCAGAAATGTAAAATCATATTTGGAAGAACATATTATTAATATTTTCTTCCGAATTCTAAAGCATACAGAGAGAATTTTCAATAAGGTTAAAACAAGGTTTCTTTTGTGCTCTTAAAACAAGGAAACTTTTGGGACCAAAATTAGTTAAAGATGTGTATTATGTAGTACCAAATAACGAAAAAGAACAAATCACTGTTATGGGATGTTTTTCAGCAAATAATGAGATTGTTCTGTTTGTGATAATATATCCATATGAGCATCTCTGAAGGGAAATTGTGGAATCAATCTGTGCCAAATTGATGGGCTATATGATTATCTGAAAATGGTTGGATAGTGCAAGAACATTTATCATTTTAAATGCATTCTTAAATTCCATATTGAATAGTTTGGACTATCGGAAAGTGATTATAAAATTGAAGATCTATTATTTATATTTCATAGTTGCACAGCGCATCATTTAGATAATGATATGAATGAAGATTGGAGACTTTTTTTTAATGCCTTATTTTATTTAAACTTGATTTCAGTAAAACATTGTCTTTATCTTATAAATCCTTTAAATTTAAATATTTTGTTTTATATCTTTACAATATAAATCCTTTAATGTTAGTTAATAATAAACAGTTAATAATATCATTGATATTTTGTTTTATATCCACATTATAAATCCTTGATTATAATAAATCCATAACTTAAATTTAAATATTTTGTTTTATGTTTTTTCATTATAAATCCTTTAATCTAAGGAATTTCTAACTTAAGTTTTAATATTTTGTTTTATTAGTATGCTTTCATTAAGTTCTGGAGCAAAATACAATTGAAACAAGTTGAAAATTGCAGGTGAAGCGTAGCAAATGAGGTGCGTTTGTACGATAACGAAGTTTTAAAAATATACAGATCTTCCTGATTTAGTAGACAATACTTCGGATACAGTACAGTGGTTGAACTCTTTGTGTTCCTATAAACATACAGGAAGTAATTTTCATTAAACCTCAGCAACGTATATCATATTCATAAAATGTGGCACAGTTTAATATAATTAAAACATGCCCCAAACAATGTTTCCCTGTATAGCATTATGTAGTGGAATACTTTTGTGTGGCCCTGTAATTTAATAATAAATATTCTTTGCATCTCAGATTATGCAGAATTTATATTTTAGTATATATATACGTCATAGGTTCATGTCAATTTTATTATGTTCGAATGAGTGTAACACCATTAAAATGCACTTGCAACTTTTTTCCCCATTGGCTGTAATGTAACGGAATACTTTTGATAGTCCCTGTAATTGATCTATGCATCTGATTATCATAAGATCTGAAATGACTCGACAAAATTATGTAATAATTATATGTTTTAAATTTCAAACAATTAAAATGCATTTTAAACTTTTTTCCCCATTGACCGTACTGTGACGGAATCCTTTTGATTTTCCCTGTAATTGATCTATTCATCCGATTTTCATAAAATTTGTAAGGACGCGACAAAATTATGTAATAATTATGTATTTCAAATTACAAAAGATTCGGTTGGATAGTTTTTGCGTTGTTATATGCGGACAGACAGATAGATGGACAGACAGACTGACAGATAGACAGACGGACAGATAGACAGACGGACGGACTGAACAAGAACAATAGGTGCTACGTATTTACATAATTACGAACGCACCTAAAAACAATTATCTGTTATTTTTTGTAGGGTGGCCCATTACTGGAACATAGGCGGTCCATTACTAAAACATAGATGGTCCATTACTGGGCTTTTGGGAGTTTAGACATATTTCTATTATTTAAAATTAAATTTTTATTTCTGTTGGGAAATGTAACTATGGGATTAGTTAAATATTGTTGAAAGATTAATATAATATGAAAAAAATTGGAATACAATAATTATAACTATTAATAAAAAATTATTTTTTAGAGAAATTCCTTAAAGGGGTCCATTACTGGCACATCTACCCTATTTAAAAAAATTATGTAATGAAATTTTGCTATTCATGGATATAATGGATAAATGAATTTTCCAGAAATCCCATTTAAAGATATTTTATGTATATTACTGCTTATCTATATGATTATTCTATAGATGTCAATTAAGACTGACTTATTAGTGTTTTTATGTAAAAATCGTACGAAAATTGTGGTATATCAGTGTGGAAATTGTTGTACGACCTCTGTAAGCTATAAGTTATCCTATCATATGAAAAGGGCCAATTTTTGTACGAATTATCAACAAAAATAAGAATTGGTAATCCCAATATGTATAAGTGAAATAACAAATAGAACAACATGAAAACTACAAAGCAGGGCCGTAGATAGGGGGTGTGCTAAGGGGGATAGGCTCAGTCCCCTCTAAAACATTTTTAGCCTCCCCTGGAAAAAATTCCAAGGAAACTAAATGAATTTCTGTTCCGAAAATCCAAATGAAATTCTGTTCAAAAATCTAATTTAGTTTTGTGGCCTTTTCACAGGTGTTACAGAAATATTAAATTGTAACTAAAATAAGTGTTTCAATACTCGGTCATCCTACTTGCATATATGACACTAACATGATGTTTAATTTTGCAATAGTCATACACTCGAATTTTTTTATCATCATAATCTTTTCTTAGCATAAATTCAAGTTATTACAACAGTTTCATAAGAAAGTAAATATGCACTATTATATTTTTCTGCGTCAGAAAAATAGAGAAAGAGAGAATATGAGGCCTCACCCCTATTATTCACTTCTAGCTAGGTCCCTGCTACAAAGATAATTAAAATACATTTAATTATCATTAAAGCGTAACTTTATAATCAGCGAGATTTCTGGTACTGTTATTTACAGATTAGGGCATTTGTATCAGGGTTTACTCATAGTTTGTTTCTGCCCTGGTTATTCAAACACAGTAAACACTGTAAAAAAATTTTGTAAAATTCCAGTAGATGTACCGTAAATTTCATGGTACTTCTACCATTTTCACTCTTTACGGTATGAATACCGTATTTCTAAGGTATATTAAGTGTAAAAAACAGTTTTTTGTACTGTTTCGTTTAAAAACGGTATTTTCACAGTAAAATTATTATTTTTCCGTAAAAACTCGGTATTTATACCGTAAAATAATTATTTTTCAATAAGGAAAACGACATTGTAAAAATTTTCGTAGCATTTCAATAGATGTACCTAAATTTTACGGTACGTCTACTGTTATCATTCTTTACTGTATGAGTACCGTATTTCTAAGATATATTAGGCATTCAAAAAACCAGTTTCTGTGCTATTTCGATTATAAACAGTATTTGTACCATAAAATGACCAATTTCTATGCTATTTCAATTATAAGCGGTATTTATACCATAAAATGATTGTTTTTCAGTAAACAGGCGATATTTATACTGAAATTAATTATATTTCAGTAAGGGAAAATATGGTATCCTCGCCTCGGTGTACGGCATTCTCACAAGCGATGTTCTTGTTGTTGCTATGTAAATGCGCGCAGGTCTGAGGAGATGGGGGAGTGCAGCCGTTAACTTGTTTTGGAGTCCAAAAATCTCAAAGGGTCACAACTCCTGCAATACACACTGTTTATTATAATTTTTATGGATACCATAATGTAACAATAAAAAAAAAGAAAGGAATGTATTTACTTTTGTTAAATAGTATTAAAGAAGAATATATAATTATTAGAATATATAATTATTATCTTTAACTACAAGAAAATAAATAATGTAATTTATGAAAGATGACTAAAGTAGTCTACAAAGTAGACGAGGCTTTATTAAAGATTCACATGCATTTTATGTGTCTTGCGTGTCTGTGTAAGGGGGAGGGGGTGACTGATTCTGGGCCCGTCAAGGTTCTCGACGGCCTGAATAGATGTCGTCTTTCTAGTGGGAACTTTTAATCTATCATACTGAATGATGACAAATCCATCCTTAATTTTTATTGGAGAATTATACAATTCATAGAAGTGAAATTCTAAGATTTTAAACTAGTTTAATTAATCACTTATTTATAGTCATGCAATTGAAATTGTAATATTATGTACCATTGAATATACAGGTTGTCCCTAAACAAATGGTATATACGCTAGGAGGTGATAGAACAGATCTACACGAGTAATAGTAAATAGGAAACCAAGGATCCCAAACGTTTTCCAAAGGAGATAGCCGCCATTAAAGTTTGAGGTCCAAAATTTCAAATACACATAAAAAACGGAAAAATTGGTCGATTGATTTGCGGTTTTCACTAAAATTATTCTTTATCTTGGTATTTTCTTGAAAATAAATTATAAAGATTAATTTCGAAAAATGCCGAAAGAGGGCGCTTTAGACTTTAAAGTAATGAAAAACTATTTTTTGCCGTGATTTTTTGCATCTTATTAAATGGTTTCGTAAGCATAGACTTAAACTTAAATTTTGAGCTCAAAATCTGAATAGTTGGAAGCGGTTAAGTAGCACAAACTTAACTGTGTTCAGAGGGTTTAAATTTCAAATGATTATAAAAAACGGAAAAATTGGTCGATTGATTTGCGGTTTTCACTAAAACTATTCTTTATGTCGGTATTTTATTGAAAATAAATTATAAAGATAAATTTCAAAAAATGACGATAGAGGGCGCTTTAAACTTTGGAGTAACGAACAACTACTTTTTACGTTATTTTTTGCATCTGTTTAAATGTTTTCGTAAACTTAGACTTAAACTTAAATTTTGAGCTCAAAATCTAAATAGTTCGGAGTGGTTAAGTAGCACAAACTGAACTATGTTTAGAGGGTTCAAATTTCAAATGATAATAAAAAACGGAAAAATTGGTCGATTTGTTTGCGGTTTAAAATAAAACTATTCTTTAAGTCAGTACCTTATTGAAAATGGATTTTAAAGATAAATTTCAAAAAATTCCGTTAGAGGGCGCCTTAAACTTCAGAGTAACCAACAACAAATTTTAACCGTCATTTTTTGTATCTAATTAAACGCTTTCCAAAACTTGTTAAATGTTTTCTAAATCTTAGATTTAAACAACATTTTGCGCAAACTGAAGTGTGTTCAGGAGTTGAAATTTTAACCCCCCCCCCCCTCGAACACAGTTCACTTTTGCGCTACTTAAACACTCGCAACGACTCAGAATTTGATCTCAAAATTTAAATCTAAGCATTTGAAAGCATTTAATGAGTTTTAAAAAAATAACGGTTAAAAACAGTTGCACAGTACTCCAGTGTCTAAGGCGCCCTCTATCGGCTTTTGTGAAATTTATCTTTAAAATTTATTTTCAAGAAAACACTGATTTAAAGAGTAGTTTTAGAAAAAACCGCAAACGAATCGACTAATTTTTCTGTTCTTTTTTATAGTATTCCGTTTCGTTTGAAATTTAAACCCTCTGAACACACTTCAGTTTGTGCTACTTAACCACTCCCAACTATTCAGATTTTGAGCACAAAATTTAAGTTTAAATCTAAGCCTACGAAACCATTTAATGAGATGCAAAAAATAGTATTAGGATGGATTATTTCGTTAAACCAAAGTCTAAAGCGCCCTCTATCGGCATTTTTTGAAATTTATCTTTATAATTCATTTTCAATAAAATACCGACATAAAGAATAGTTTTAGTGAAAAACGCAAATCAATCGACCAACTTTCCGTTTTTTATAATCATTTGAAATTTAAACCCTCTGAACACAGTAAAACTTTTTGCTACTTAACCGCTTCCAACTATTCAGATTTTGAGCTCAAAATTTAAATTTAAATCTAAGCTTACGAAACCATTTAATGATATGCAAAAAATCACGGCAAAAAATAGTTTTTTATTACTTCAGAGTGTAAAGCGCGCTCTATCGGCATTTTTCGAAATTTATCTTTATAATTTATTTTCAAGAAAATATCAACATAAAGAATAATTTTAGTGAAAACCGCAAATCAATCGATCAATTTTTCTGTTTTTTATGTGTATTTGAAATTTTGGACCCCAAACTTTAATGGCGGCTATCTCCTTTGGAAAACGTTTGGGACCCTTGGTTTCCTATTTATTCGTCTTGATGTGTTCTATCACCCCCTAGCGTATATACCATTTGTTTAGGGGCACCCTGTATATACCAGTGATATTCTTTTATGTTAAAAGGGTTTGTTCACCTTTCTGTATGCTCTTTGTGTTTCATTCAGTTGGATCCTCATACCGGACGTGCAGGACAAAGAAGTATGTAACATTTTAACTATTTTTAAGTGAAAGTAACTATTATGCATGCATTTTTATTACATTTTTAACTTGCATTAGTTCTTAATAAACTTCTTCTTTACTGTTATATATTTGTCTTATTAATTGATTTTGGGTTTAAAAATTATGACATTAATAGTTATTTTTTTAGGTATGACAAATAAGAAAATTTTCAGCTAAAAATTATTTGAAATTAAAAAAAATTTCAAAAAAAAATCTAATAATACAATGTTAAAAATTTCCGTGGTGGAATTTCAAAGTGGAGTCTATTCATGAAGTAAAATAAAGAGAAGCACCGAAATATGGTACTGCTTATTTTTTTGAAAACTCCAAGCTGGGCAACACGATGCGTTTTACCTTTTTATTTTTCCTTATTCAGCGACACACTAGTAATACGCATGTCCACGTTCTCTACAATTCTAATTTATCGAACGTCGCCTCTCTCAAAAAATAAAGATCGGCGGCTAGTAAGTTGTCTGTTTAAAAAAAAAAATGAAATGGTATAACGTATCGTGTGTGATCAGATAATGAAATTTTGGGGCCTATAAAGACCCATCCCCCGCGAATCACCACGTTCAAAATTTAGACAAAATTATCATAAAACTAGAAAAAAATACATCCTTATCAGAAAAAAATAATAAAATACCAAAAGTCAGTTGGCTTAGATTTACCCTTAAACCACCAGTAAAACTGAAAACACCGGTCCCCTTTCCTCTACCAACCTCATAAATAACTAAAATTCAAAAATCTTTTTCGTTTACGTTGTTAGAATTTTATCGAACTCAGACCCCAATCTCGATGAGCTCAAGAATTTCGTAATTAACAATTCTGTTGATCTAATCCTTAAAAAGGTGGTAAAGTTCAAAAACTCTAAAAATCGCAAATCAAAATTTTAGAACCTATCTCACTCGACGCTCTTTCGCCATATGGCTCAGTATTGAATTCAGACACTTTTCTCCGAGAGGGACTTCTGGGGCTCCGGAGGGTGGGAGAATGAAACATTTTTTCCCAGTGAAAACACAAGAACTCTATTTTTCCGGGGGGGGGGGACATTTCATTGCACTGGGGAGTTCCCTCTGGGGCACCCCATTAATTCAACACTGATATTTCAAGACTGTTATTTTTGTTAAAAGAAAGGTCTCTCATTCGGTAACTCAATCTCTCCCCCTCCAAATTCTTTAAAATTAAACATTAAAAACCATTTAGACAGTTAAAGTTAATTCACAGTCTCATCCATATGTCTTCAAACCTTGGACAATCCCCCCTCCCCCAATCTGTCTTCAGTCCGGCTTGGGTAAATTATTCAGACTAGATCTTGAATGATATTTTCCTGTTACTTCAGTGGTCATCAGTGGAATTTTGATGCAAACACTACCACTGATGTTTTTAAAAGAAATAGTCGATGCCTCCTACCCGACTCAGTATGATCCATCGGATGGATCGACCTTGCTCTGTTAAAGATGTCTGTAAAATAATGATTCCCTATTCCCTAATTTTGCACTCACTTTACCATATTTCAAGTAAATTATAGAAACGCGGTTAATTTACAAAAATTCCATTCGACCAATAAGGAGCTAATTGCAAATGTAACGTTATTTACTTTTTGGTAATTTTGGACCCTTTCCCTCCCTTTAGATATCATACGTTACTTCCATCAAACTCCGTGCCCCGGTAATGATATCGTTATCAAAGTGTAAAAAAAATTATTTAGAATTAAATTCTTTTGTTTTGAGTAACATACAAAACGGGTTAAATTTATTTTTCGCAAACTTTATTGATTAATTTGAAGATAATTTAATAAAATATCGCTTTATTCAAACAAAAATAGTTAACAAATTAAAAAAAAAGATAATGTACTATTTTGAACAAAATACCACGTTACAGAGAAAAAGAGATAATTCTAATTGGGTCAAAAATTATATCGATATCAAAAGGAAAATCCCCCCTTCCCCTAGAGATATCTTACGATATCATGTGTCAGACCCTCCCTCCCCCCTAAAAGAATAATGTTATATATACACAGCACCTAATAAAAAAATTAATATATCATTCTTGTTTCTAGTAAAACCATCGTAAATATTGACTGAGCAAAACAGTTTCTTTGAAAATGTCTGATTACAGGTAAGATAATACAAAGCGTGAAAATTTGCTTTCGGCCGAAGTAATGGTGTCAGATTTTCGAGGCAAACGCCTTCTTTACGGGTAGCAGCATAAGTTTCAGTATTCACCAACCAACCAACAAATCTAATGGCGTCAGTTTGTTGATTTCAGGCAATGGGGAACTTGAGATCCGAGTAAGTAAGTTAATCGGCTGTATTTCTTGTTTTCCTTTAACTTACATAATTAGATAGCTAATTTGAACTATACATGTTTTAAATTGTTTTTTCTTAAAAGTATGTTATTCATTTCTTTGGCTAAGTTATATAAAAATTGGAAAATGAATTACTTTGTTAATGAAAAGTGCGTGTTGGATTAAATTGTGTTTAAAATAGCAAACTGACATCTATAAAATTTTGAATATTTTCTGTTCAATATTTCAACTATTTCCTTTTAAATTTAATCATTTTTACTAGAATATTTGCGTAATATTAGTAATTTACATTTATCTTATTCAAAAGAAGGAATTCGACTTATTTCATTCCTCCTTTTGCTAGCAGGTCCCATTCCTTCCCATTATGTTCTGTTATATTAAACTGCTTTTAAGTTTAGTTAAAATTATGGATAATGTATAATATTAGGTTTTCTAAAGAGGGGAACTATTACAGCTACAGGTAAACAAGTCATTAATATACTTCAAATATTAAAATTATAGTAAGCAAATTAATTTTTTAATAAACAATTTTTTTATACAAATCTAAGTTTATGCTGAAAAGCAACTTTTTTCAACTGAAGATTTGGTTGTCATTGCTCCATCTCAGTGGCGTAGCTAGGATAGGTGACACCCAGAGCGGATGTAAATTGTGTTACGGCCAGCCACCATGGTGTCACCTCCCCCCACACCGATCCGTTATATTTTTTCATTCACAATTGTACGCTATTATAACAAATGACCATATCATTTCTCATTTACCTTTTGCCCTGCATTGAGAAAAAAAACAGAGGGGGGAATTTTTACTTAACCCATAATCCGCTGAAATCAATGTGGTGTCTGTATGTCGAAGAATATTCTTTCTTTTAAAGTTTGTTTTTGTTATCCACTCGTTGGATAGATTAGATTTTTGTTCTCTGGTGCAAATGTCTTATTTAAACACACCAGTCTGTTTACAGTTTAGAATAATACGTAATGAGGAAAAATTTCTGTCCCATTCTATCCCATTCTCCATTACTAACTAATATTGTAATAAATATTAGTACTATTTGTTACTAATATTAGAACTAGTGCTAACTAATATATCCCGTACTTGAATAACATTAATTAATTAAAGTTTGAAAACATAGTATATTAACACACGAAAAAAATCATAAAAACCTGATTTAAATAAAAAGAATCTGATTTAAACAAAGATATACATATATATTTTTTAAACTATGATTGTTTTGCACTTTAATTGCTATTTAAAAGCATGCATATTCATGCATATTCCATTCATAATACTAATTTTGAAAATAGTGAGAAATGGTGTTTACATTAAGACTTTTTTGGTTTTAAATGTTTATAAAAAAAGACTTGTGCATTAGTTGCTCTTAACCCGGTAGAACACGTCCTTACCCAGTGTATGAATGGTTTTAACTTTGTCACCAATAAAATCAAATTATAACAACTACTTTATTTAGACGGAAACAATTCATACAAATTTTGTGATAAAATAAGTTGCAGATTACTTTTAAAAAATTAGTGGTTACAATTGTAAAAACCATACGCACTCAGGGTCTTTTAGGCCCTGTGCGCGTCCTCCCGGGTTAAAATTAAAGTCATCGTCCTGTTTAATTTTATAGAACACAGTAAAAAGAGGGGGCGGAGGAAATTAAGTCAATGTAAATGAGAATACACTAGTTGATATGGCCCTTTTAAAATTCAGCTGGCATATTTGCAAATCTGATTAAAAAAATTCACTGGCAGCTCATATCTATGTGTTATTACAGTATTTATGTTTTCACTAGTGAGAAACTGGGTTATTTATTAAATTTTAAGTCAATTAAATGTCATTAAAACTAGTGTTTGATTAAATAGTCGATTCGGTATTTTGTGATTCCGCATGTTATACGATTATAAGTGTCATTAAACTAATTAAAAAATACTTAAAAATGTGTAGCCTATAATTCAAATACTTCGCTGAATAAATGCGAATTACGGCGTTTCTTGATCCCCCCCCCCCTCCTCTCTAGAAAAAAAAAGGGCCCAGTTAAAGTCAAATTTCTGGAGTGATACTTTTTTTAATTTGTCTTTTTTGCACACAGAGAGAGTTTATTGAATCGGATTTAAGTCTTTGTGTTAAAAAATTACTTTCTGGTAAACTTTTTTTTAGGTAGATTTCGTATGAAATACTACCGATTGCAATAGCACCAGTTTATATATATATATATATATATATATCACTTTTTTATGGCCACGATAACGTCTATAATTCTTCACCAATCTCCACCAAACTAGTACATAAAATCAAAGGGGATAAAATCTCGGCTAAGTTCGTTAATGGGCAAAATCGGACCAAGGGGGTCGGAATAGGGGGCGTTTTTGTGAAAACCGAAAAAAAAGCCATAACTTCTTAATTAAAGTAGATATCGAATCGGTTTAAAGTTTATATTACTTTTTAAATATGGGCCAAAAGTTTATGCATGACAGATTTTTGATAAATTTAGAAGTGAGCTCAAGGGGCGAAAAAAACAGGGGTTTTGAGAGAAAAAAATTCATAACTTCGTCAATTTTAAAGATATCAAGTCCAAATGAATTTTTTGTAAATGTTCTTAAAATTATCTAAAACTTTTGTATTTACAAGTTTTTGATAGGACCAACTTTTACCGATGAAATAAATTAAAAACGAAAAGAAAAAGGGCGGTGAAAAAAGAGAAAAATCCATAACTCCGTTAATTTTTAAGATATCAAATCTGATTAAATTTATTTTATATCTTCTCAAAAATATCTACAAATTTTACATTGAAAAGTTTTTCATAGGACCAATTCGTATAGCAAAAAGAAATTAAACAAAAATAGGAGTTGGAGAAAAAACCTCAAATCCAAACTGCTTATATTCTGACTCATTTTTAAATTCATTTTTGATTTTAAACGCATCCAAATGATGGTAGATCCTCTTATTTAGAAACTGTATAAAGTGACGCATTGGTCAATTTTCTGATAAAGACAGAATATATTTTTAAAAAGGCTACCAAAAAGGGTATTTTGAACAGAATTTCTCAAAGTTATCGGGAATGAAAATTTAAGGAAGTATTCAAAGAAGAAATTGCGTTTTTTTCTGACTCGTTTTTAAATCCATTTTTGTTCTCAAACGCATCCAATTTACAGATCTTCTTATTTAGGAACTATATAATGTGATGCATTGGTCAGATTTTTGATAAAGACGGAATATATTTCAAAGAAGGCTACAAAAAGGGGTATTTTGAACAGAATTTTCCGAAATCATCGTGACTGAAAATTTAAGGAAGTGTTCAAATAAGAAATTGCGTTTTTTTCTGACTCGTTTTAAAATCCATCTTTGCTCTCAAACGCATCCAATTTACAGATCCTCTTATTTAGGAACTATATACTGTGACGCATTGGCCAGTTTTTTGATAAAGATAGAATATATTTTTAAAAATGCTGTCAAAGTGAGTATTTCGCACAAAATTTTCCGAAGCAATCATGATTAAAGAATTAAGGATGTATTCAAACAACAAATCGGTCATTTTATGACTCATTTTTAAATTCATTTTTTTTTCTCAAATGCATTCAACTGACAGTTTTTTGTTGTTCAGGAACTGTATAATGTACTGTTTTGGTCGATTTTTTAATAAATTCAGAATTTATTTCAAAATATGTTGTCAAAATGGGCATTTGAGCTGAAGTTTTCTTAAGATGATGCTGATAAAACCAGTTTTTGCAGAAAAATGAAATTAAAAAATTTTCATAAATGGCCAGATGAAGTTATTAAACTGGGTTTATCTCTAATCATATATATATATATACACTATATTGCCATTGATTATGGGACACTTGCGATTTTAGACATTTTACTAAATATCTAGAAAAATACATGAGGAATCATCTCGAAACTCTTAGTGTATAAATATAATAGTATACGTCATACATCTCCGTGAAGATTTTTTACCGAAACGCCACAGGGGACCGTCAACAAATTAAAAAAGAATGAATATCTTTTGAATAACCCTGTCAAAACTAATGTAGCAAAAGCACTCAAACTCTAGATTATGATTGAATGCCTTATTGTAATACACTGTGTTCATTTTTATGCAAATAGCATGCACACTCGCAGAGTAATTAAGGTTTTTATAAAAATGGTCCCAAATTTTTCCAAGTTTTTCCATTATAATTTTCAGAGTTCTTAGAATAAAATAATACTTTTTTCAGAAAATATGACAAACAAAATTGCACACAGTACCCTGCAATCAGAATTAAAAAATAATAAAAATTGTATGAAAAATGAGTAGGTTTACTATATAATTTTTTACTACGCATGCGTCAAAGATATCAAAATTTCTTTTGCATATTATGTTAGCTAAGTGTATAGAGCAACTTTTGTAAAAGTCTCAAAATCATAGCTTGAAAATTCTAAAAGTAATCGTCTATAGAAAAAGGACAAAATCCGTTGTTTCCAAAATGAAGCAAAAAAATCAGGGATTTTATCCAAATGCAGTAGTACATCCCATATTGTGTATTCTATATTAACACTAATCAATGAATATATGGATACAACCCCTCTTGTTTTTGCTTCATTTTGAGAATAACGGATTTTCGACTTATTCAATTGACGATTATTGTCAGAATTTTCAAGTTATGATTTTGTGACTTTCACAAAAGTTGCTCTGTACATTTAGCTAACATAATATGCAAATGAAATTTTGATATCGTTGACGCATGCGCAGTAAAAAATTATTTAGTAAACCAACTCATTTTTTATACAATTTTCATTATTTTTTAATTCTGATTACAGGGTACTGTGTGCAATGTTGTTTTTCATATTTTCTGAAAAAAATAATATTTTATATTAAGAACTCTGAAAATTATAAGGAAAAAACTTGGAAAAATATGGGATCATTTTTATAAAAACCTTAATTACTCTGCGAGTATGCATTCTATTTGCATAAAAATGAACAAGGCTTATTACAATAAGGCATTCAATTACAATCTAGAGTTTGAGCTCTTTTGCTACATTAGTTTTGACAGGGTTATTCAAAAGATATTCATTTTGTTTTAATTTGTTGACGGTCCCCTTTGGAGTTTCGGGAAAAAATCTTCACGGAGATGTATGACTTATACTATTATATTTATACACTAAGAGTTTCGAGATGATTCCTCGTGTATTTTTCTAGATATTTATTAAAATGGTTAAAATCGCAAGTGTCCCATAATCAATGGCAATATAGTGTATATATATTTGTTGAAATGAGCACTCTTCAAAATCTACCTCCGCCTATAGGCCTAGCCGACAGGGATTTTTTTTTAAATTGGGATGGTAAAAATAATGAAATGTCTGATTTTGTAAAAGAGCCTATTATTCAATGAATTTTTTTTTTAAATAGGCCCCAAATTTCGCTTTGATTGTGCCTTATTACGTAAGTTTACATTCAAAATTTACAGTTTTACATATTTAGAATTTAGACCATTGGTGTAAAAATCTAGGCACCAGCGTGGGGCAATCACTCACCACGGGGTAAAATTTGATAGCATTCTAGCAAGAAATTTATACAAATTATTAGATGATACAAGACGAAAAAAAATTAGTAGTGAGAGCATAGGAGCAACTGGCGCAAAGGCTTTTGCACCCCTGTCTTAAAACAAAGTGGTCCAACCAATCCATATTTTATCACATGTTCTCAATATTAGAAGTTTTACGGGAAGTGTAAATTATAATTATCATCTATTTGAGATCTTCGAAATCAGCCTGCGTAATTTTTGTGATAAAATATTAATAACAGTAAAAATCATTGATTTACAGTATAACTATTTAGTTTCTGACACATCAAAACCTTGTGTGATTTCTTTCTTTTTCAAATTGATTATTTAGAGAATTATAAGAATATAGTTATTATATTTTCGGGTTTTTTTTAACACATTTACTTTTTGATAATGAGTAATTTTAATATGACGGAAAAGCTAGGGGTCTTCCTCTGGAATTTTATTTATTTATTTATTTTCATAGTCATTATCGTCCAAAATCTTCAAAAATTTTTGGAATTAAAACATGTTTTCACAGTTTTTGACAAGCAATCCAGAAAAAATATTGATGTATATTAATAAAATGGCTGGTATAAAGACTTTTTTTTTCATTTGGTATATTTAAATCGTTAAGAAATAATATATGTTTCTTTTCAATAACAGAAAATTTGGAATGGAGAAGGAATATGGCTACCCAATTTCATTTTTGAAGTATGGTGGAGGAGTAGACTTGGATCTGACACCCAGTAGCAAAAAAAATTCTCGATTGTCTGCGGCAGATACTACAGAGGCAGAAAATAATCCGTAGGTAAAATGTTTTGCAATTGCAGCGTTAATTAAACATTTACTTTTAACGATTTTACGCGTTTTATTCAGTTCTGTTAATAACTAACTTACATTTTTGCATTCAGCAATAAAGTGTTAAATATAACTTAAAACAAAAGAAATGTTTGATGAAAAAATAATCTGCAAAGAAGAAAAGAAAATCTGTAACACTCGTCTCCATTCTTTAACTTTCTTCTATAAGGCTTGCAATATGAATAGTGATTGCAAAAAATAGTGGATATGACTGAGTATCAGCATTTTTTTATTGCACAATCTTGATCATAGTTTCTTATTTTAATTTTTGAAAAACAAATAAAATCAAACACAAAGTCGATATTTGATTTTTTTTTTTTTAATCAAAGGCTTGATATATTTCTTGTAATATTTCAAACCCATAATGGTAATAATAATATAATGACTTTTAGTTATTACTAATAGCATAATTTTATTTGTAGGTACATTTAACTCACACATAATCTAGCTAAAATAGCGTCTCAGTATTATCATTGTTAAACGCATACTTTTTACTTATTTCTAGTTAGATTTTAATTCCATACATTCCTCCATTTTAATTCCTCCTTTCTTCTCCAAATAAACTGAGTTTTTTAATTGACTTCTTTTCATACCCTGCCCTTCATTATAATTACAGATTCACAGTCGCGAGATGCCACACGCGGCTAATTTTATTCTGCGACCTGTAACTTTCGGTGCTTAAGGGGGTGCGGGAAACAAAAATATTCAAATTTTATTAAACAGTTTTATTACATTAAAAATTCTGCTTAAAATTACGTTTAAAACCTTGTTTCTATTTTAACTGTAACAAGAAATATGATTTTTTTCTTTTTGGTTTCTTTTCAAAATCTAGTTTTCAAAGCAATCGTTCTCATAGAAATGACTTTCTGTGAAAATGCTTTTTTTCTTCATGAGTTTTTTCACCATTTCTTGTATTTAAATTTCTTTAACCAAATAACGGTTAAAAAAACCTTTGTTTAACTTTGGAACAAGTCTTTTTCAATTGTTTTATATTAATTTTGCTTCAGGAAATTTCAAAAAAAAATTTTATTTTGAAAATATGGTTTTAAAAATTACATTTTTTTTAAAAATTTACTTTAAATATTTTTTTAATTTTATTCAAATTAATGCTTTTAAAATTCCTAAATCAGAATTAAAGCTTATATATTTCTGTTTATGTAAATGAAAAGAAATTCTACAAATAATATTTGGAGTTATAACGATTTTAAATTACCCCACTTTTTAATAACTACTAAATTTAAAGATTAAAAAAAAAATTATGAGAAATTATGTCACGTGCTTTTGTTTCAAAATGATATGGTAAACCATCAGGAAAAAATTTCAAAATTTTAACTGAATAAATAACAATTACTTGATAATGTGTGCATTGTTGAGAGAATGTATTAAATTAAGGATTTCATTTCCGACAATTCCATTTTTGTTTAAACACATAGCCTACACTAGGCTCGGTAAGAAATTTTCAATCTAAATATTAATTCTATAATATTGTTATTTACAGACCTCTTGCCCCCCCCCCCTTTTAATATATATTTTTTTTTTTTTTACACAGGGTGCAGTACGTAAATTTTATTGTGCATTTCTACTTTTTCAATTGTTTATTACAGTTTTAGGTAGCTTTCATTAGAAAAAGTAAAAAGCTATCTATTGCAGCCGTCCGGAGAAAGCACTTCCGGAAATTTTTGGTATATTTTCATCGATCATGATTCCCAGACCCCCAAAACCACCCTCCGTTCAAATGTTGACATATATATGATTTTTGTCACGCTGTAACTATCGTATTTATGAACCGATTTGAATTAAACTTGGTATGTACATAGTACATAGAAATGGCTCGACCAAGTTCGTTGGGCAGTATCAGATGCAATCTTGTTTCAAAATGGTGTCCATTTAAGTTTATCAAAAATCTTTTAAATGTGTAATGATGTACAAGGAAAAATTTAGAAATTGAGGAAAGATTCTAAAGTGTTTGATATTAATAATGAATTACGGAATACTTTTTGCTTTGTCTTTACCTTAAAAAGCGTCTGAGATATAGCAGTTTGGATTTTTAATGCGGATGACATTTTTTAAAAATCAATTTGCCAGCGCCAACCCTGGTATATATTAATCGATTTCGATGTGAGTGTGCGCTTGTACATGAATTAAGATTTCGACCAAACTCATTGGATTGTTTTAACCATTATGTTGTTTAAAAACGGAATATACTTCATGATATCGTGGAATTTGGAGACCCTATAAATCGCTTAAAATAAAACCAGCTTCAATAAAAGATGACTAATTTATAAAAATTCCCATTAATATTCAGTATTGACAAAAACGAGTATTCAATCTTATATAATCGGACTCCACTAATTTGAGCTTCGTATGTTTGAATAAAATAACTTAATTTAAAATAAATAAATAAGTAAATAAGGTATATGAAAGCTACCTTTTCCTCCCGGCACTGCCGGAAGGACTTTTTTATGTGCAGATGCTTCTACTTTGAAAGCAGTTCTGAAATTAAAACTATTTTCGCCTTAAGAAATGGTTACAAAAGTTGAAAAAGTACAAACACACAACAATATATATCAATTTAAAATTTCACATCCAAAAAAAGTAAAAATAAAAATACTAAAATAAAAGTTAGAAATTTCTAAAAAATTTTCCCGTGAATTTAACATTAAATATTGGCATTTAGCCACGGGACTGGTGTAGGTTCTTAAGAGTCATGGGAAGTACCACACTAGTCATGAGAAGAAACGAACACACCAATGTAAATTCTATGGGAGCGTTAATTTATAATATTTAACATGGATATAAATATTGTTCAGTAATTTCTGTGTAGGATAACTGAGAGCGATGTACCTGCGGTAGTTTTTTAATTTTTAGATTTTACTTTTTGACATTTTTTTTAGTTTTCCTTCACTTACAGAACTAGTTTGGAAATTGAAACTACCCAAATATATATAAAAAATCTATAACTAAAATAGGAAAATGAAAAGTAGCCCAGTAGATCATCTTCATCTATTGTATGTAAATATACATACATATATATATATTAAAAACAAAGCGAGAAAATTGAAAATAACGCTCCCATAGGATTAATATTAGCATTCTTGTTCCTTCTTGTGAATATTGAAATAACCTCTTAAGATGATTTTGTGAAACCATTTCTACAAATTACTTTTGTATTTTCTTTAATAATTTATTTTAATGCTTATACCCATGTTGAATGAATCTTTTTCTTTAAGGTACTTGATGTTGGTCAATCCTGTGTGTGGTACAAACTACAAATAATCGATTGGCGGATAATCAAAATACAGCAAAGTGGGCAAAACTATTGGAACTTGTATATAAATGTAAATGACACACTGTGTAGAAGAAAATAAATTGTATACATAAATATTATAATTATGCATCATGATGTAGTGTATTAATGTAATTTAATTGTTGTAATAAATATATTTTTATACTTTAATTGCACTCTAAAAAATAAATGTGTAAATTAGTCAAATTTACACACATTTATATGTAAATTTGTAAATTTACACACTTGCCATGTACTTTACACATTTTTTTGCAGAATTTTACCTGTTTTTATGTGTATTTAGCTTTTGAAACTAAGTGTGTAATTTGTTATCACTTGAAAAACGTAAATAAGTGTGTAAAAGTAGAAAAATACCTAAATTGACACAGATTGGTGTGTTATTGTAATTTACGCATAGTTCTTATATACACTGATAAGTGTGTAAATTTCTAAAATCACACACTTGTCATGAAAATTACACATTTTGTAAAAAGAATTACTTGTTTTTATGTGCATTTATTTTGTGATATTAAGACTGCAAATTGTTGTCGGTTGGTTACCCAGACAAATGTGTAAAATTGGATTTACATGCACTGGTGTGTTATTGTAAATGTTCGTCTGCATTTTGTATAAAAGCAAGTACGCAGGTGAAAAATTAAAATTGAAAACATCTGCTGTATCGTAGTTTCGCCATTTTTGGATTGAATGGAACATGTCAAAAGAGGAAAGTTTGTTCTCCTCTGTTAACTCAAAAAATAAGAATAAATCATAATACAATTACAAATAATCGAGGAATGTTAATTATCATAGAATGTTTGTCTTCATATTTAGAAAAAATTGAACTGTGTTTTCTTTTCTATTGTGATTTTACAGGCATGAAAAAGTGGGATATTCTATAACAAAGGTATGTAAATGTTTTGTTCTAATGAAAATAAAGCTTTTCAATTGACAACTAATTTAACAGATTTTCATGGTTCAGTTTTTCATATTTAAATTGTAAGTTTTTTGACATACAACCAAAAATTAAGGAATTTAAATGTCATTAAAAGTATTAGCAGCATTATTATATTTAAGAAAATGATAAAATTTCGGTGCTTTATTTTCTAATATTGTTCGCTTCTTTTCTATTTGAATATATTTAATCTTTTTCTAGCTTAGATTCCTTTTATTATGTAAAAATGTAAAATAATGTTTATGATTTCTGTGTATTATGAAAGTTTTATCATAAAAAATTCTATCATATTTCAACTAAATTATGATTATTTTATTGAATTAGTAAAATTTACATTAGAAAATCTTAATCGTTGTCCGAGTTGCAAAGGTGTCGCAAAGGTGACTGCGTTCCTTCATATTAAGCATACTTATGAACTATTCTATGAAAGCTATAATTATGAATAAAGAGAAGTATACATATATGTATTAGTTATTGAATTGACATTTGAATTTAAACACTAATTTAACACATTTAGTGAAATACTTTGAACACTTATTCTAAAAAGAATTATATACATGATATGTATATGTATATATGTATGCATTTGTAAAATGTCTCATTTTTGACAAAATGAGATTATTTGTAAAATGATACATTTTTGCAAGAATAAGATTATTTTTGGTTAGAAATTGAATTAACCGTATAAATGAACTTTCTTAAAACTGAGCCCAATATTTTTATTAAATTAATTAGTGTTTTTAATTTCAGTATTTGTGAATTTATTATCATAAAAAGGTAATAAATTTGTGTACATCAATATAATAATAAAATTAAATAGATTGCATTTTTTTAGTTCATTTATGCTTTTTTGTATGTTTCTGTATTTATAAACAAATTTTGATACTTCTTCAGATGTATTATGTAAACCTGTAATAAATAAATATATATATAGGAATGTAAATAAATAAATTTAAAAAAAAGTCATGCGCGCATTTTTTTTTTTTTTGGGGGGGGGGGGGGACGTTTTTTGAAGCAAGCTATTTTAAAGTATTACATATTATACTTCAGTATAAGTAGATGTGCCAGTAATGGACACCCTTCTAGTAATGTATCAACAATAAATCACAATAATGTAATCACAATAAATAAATGAATAAATGCAAACTAAGCTTTTATTATTTTTTCTTAGGGAGCGAACGATTTTAATAAGCTGACTTAAACCAGTAATTAAATCGTAATTTAAATCAACTTTTTTTTAATCATTGACTAAAATCATAAATTTTATAAAGATTTAATATGACAGAAAAAAGTATTAAAATCTAAGGTTACCATAATTTGGCAAGTTTCTACAGGTACTGACTTTTGAATATACACAAAAAAGCTTTAAATAATTATTTCTAAGCTTAATTTCTGAGTATTGTCAAAGACTTAAGCATGATAATTTTGTAAAAAGCATAGTTTTTATCTTTTAAGTATAAAAATCATTTAATTTAAAAATGCTATTCAAATCTGGTATAAATCTGGTATAAAAGTCATAATTTCCTTATTGATCCCTATATATTCCTATTAATAATCAAATTATTGATTTTTTTATATAATATAGGCTAGCAAATATAATAATTTTCTCCAAATAAACGAATAAAGTAGCCAAATCTTATTTTCTCATTCTGCTTCTGCAATAATAAATTTCTAGCAGATATTGGAACTAAAAATAGAATGAAATAATGACATCCGCTGAATCGCTATTGCAAAAGAAGGCATGAGAAAAAAAAATTATAAAATATTAAGCATAGCAAGAGCTTATTCAGTAAAAGTTGAATGTGTTTACTTTTACAAGTCATATACATCCAAATAAAAATTTTCATGATTAATTAAGGAAGCAAAACTGTCTGAAACACTAAGTGCTGAGAACTTCCACTAAGTGCTAATAATGGCGCTGTTTAATGTTTTGAGGATTTCATATATAATTGGCTATTCCTTATATTTACTTTGTATGTGTGTATGAATGTGCTGATATATTTTGGGGGATTAATACATGCAAACGTGGATGTAAATTTAGATTCAGGCTTGACAGATTGCAAAATGAGATGCAAATAAATTTGTTAATTTTGTTATTTGTGTTACTAATTGATGAAATTACTTGTTTGCAATTGTTATTAATTCTGTAACTATTTGCTGTTTCCTCTAAGCACTTTTTTTAGGGTGGAAAAACTTTCTTCTTATGAAATTGGCAAAATGCTACCTTATTAAAATATATTTAAATTCTCTTACAGTAAACACAGCTTTCTTGTAATACAACTTCCAAATTACACATTATTTCTTAATCCAAGTTCCCAAGATCTTATAAAAGTGATAGAGAATTATTTCTTTAGAAAAAAATTAAAACATGTTATTATTTAATTGTATTTTTCAATTTGTAATTCATAAAATTATTAAAATTAATGGCACTTTGTTTATCATAATGAGAAACTGAATGCTTTTTATAATTACTAAACACATTGCTCAGTATATTTCCCCATGAAATAATGTATTTTTTGGAACTAGCATCTTCCCTTTTTTTCTTTCTAGAATGAGCACTAAATTGTTAATAATCATTTTAGTAATTAAAATATGTTATATACTAATTAAAAATTATATTATTACTAATTTTATGCTAATTAAAAATGTATATTATGTTCCTAAATACAGAGATTGCTGTTTAATAATTATTAATTTTAAATAGTGTTAATAGTTTATGTTAAATGCAGCTATTAATAATTGGAATAAATGTAAATATCACTAGTATTTAATATAGTTTTGCATAATATTGCATAATATTATCGCAAAATATTAATGTATATAATGTTATTATATGGTACAAAGGAAACTACTACTAAAAATAGTTCACAGTTACAGACATTATAAAACTACTTTGTAGTTTTTATAATGTCTGTAACTATGAAATATTAGTTATGTTAGTTAAAGGATAAAGACACAGATTATGTTAGCAATTAGAGTTTTTTTTTTTCTCTTGGTAGACTAAAATCCTTGGTAGTCATTCAGTTTTTGAAAATTGGGGACAAAAATCATAAAATTCCAATTTATATCAAAATAATCTGATTCAGTTCTTTCAGGTATGATGTACTACTCATAGTACGCGTCTTTTAATGGGGTATTATTTTGTTTTAAGAAATATTTTTGGTGATATTTACATGCATTAATGTTAGTATATATCTATGCATTTACTATATGACTTCATTTTATGCTTAAGCATTTAATAATAATAATAATTATTATTATTATTATTATTATTATTATTTGGTTAATTCTCTCTGCGCTGTTTGCGATTTTTTTATTTCAAACATCATATTTCACTCTTTAAATTTAAAATAAAAGTTACTTTCTTGAAAGAATCATGTCTAATAATGCGCAGAAAGTAGGAGAAAGTTCTAATATCAATTAAATCTTATTGCAATGCAATATTTTCTAAATATTTCCCAAAATCCTTTTTTAGCCTATGGCCATATGTATATTGAATAATACGCAAAATAACAACATTCGTTATCTTTCAGATTATGAAATATTGGTGAAACACTAATTAATGTACTTGGATAGCTAGTATTAATATTATTAATGTATAAGTATGTATTATTAATACTATTAATGTTACTAATATTAAAATGTATTATTAATATTATTAATAATAAATATTTCTGAAAAAAATGCTCTTTAAAATATTAAAAACAATATGAGTTGTTATAGCAGTAAATATGAGCGAAAAAAATTCTTTTTAACTTTAATTTAAAAGACAGAAATTGTAAGGAATTGAAATTATGCACAGTCTGCGCATAAATTGTGATCTCACGATTGTATAACTATAAACCAACTCTAAAAGAAATTACAAACTGGTAATTAAAATTTCAGTTTATCATGCTTTATATAAAAACGGGTATATCGGTGATACGAAAATGATTTGTCTTTTATTTAGTGTGGTGTGAAAATTGCCAAAATACATTGCTGGTACACTATTTTCTGAGCATCAAACAGAGCTACCAGAAAATATAATCTCAATCAGTAAATGATATTTTTCTTTGTACAATTTTTTTAATCATTAAAATTATCATTATTAATCATTGGGAATTAATTCCCAATTTAAACATACTAAAACATATAATGTTAACGCTAAATACATAAAAATATGTCTGTTGGAATATTACACAAATATCTAAGTATTTTGATTATTACACACAAATCTGTGTTTTGTATGTTCAGCAGAAATATTTATATGAAGAGAATGCTGCTCAAAAATCTGTGTATTTTGAATATTATACAAAAACCTGTGTAATTTACATACTACACAAAAAATTGAGTATTTTACATAAAACACAAAAGTATGTGTTTCTTGTATTATACACAAAAATACATTTAATCACAGAACATTACACATATGAGTGTGTGAGAATATTACACATAAATCTGTGTATTCTTCTGCAATTTACACATTAAAGTGTGTATTTCAAGACTTATCAGATAACATTTACACATTTGGACTTATCATCAAATTACACTTTAAAATGTGTATTTTCAAATTTACACATTAGGCGTGTATTTTGGCAATTTACACACCAATTTACACACACAGACATGTCGTTTTTGTATCATATACCTGTTTTTATGTGTAAATTTACACATTTTTTTTTAGAGTGTGCTTGTTTTAAATATGTCTGAATCATAATAATATTAATTTATTTTGTAAATGTTCTAAAACATTTATATTTGTAAATTTAATATGATTCTCAAACCCTCTCCTTAACAATGCAAAGTTTTTATACAATTTTAAACTTATTTTTAAGCATGAATGTATAAATTTAGTCTTGACTATTTAAATATTTGGAAGGAAAATATATTTTTCATTTTTTATTAACTTTTTTTCGCGTTATAGGCAATTTTGCCCACGACAACTAGTTTTTACTTTTCTTGATCTGTAGGGAGAATTAAAGTTTGTTATTAAGATTATAAGCTATAAATTACATATCAATTCTTGCAAGAATAATATAATAGCACATTTCCATAAAAAAAAATTAAAAAGTGGTGATTTGTTAGACAGTGACATTCTTAAACTTTTAAATGAACGTAAGAAATTTTAGATTTGTATGTTGAGAAAATAAAAATAAAAATCCTAATTTCCAAGTAAGTAACAAGAATATTAATGTATATGTATAATTTTGACCACTTTTATTAATTTTACTTTATTTTTTGAAAGTGTATGTGATTTGTATTCTCTTCACGCCCTTCTGATCCTTTAGTTATTATAATTATGTCTGTGAAACAACAAAAGAAGTGTGAAATAATTTTTCGGCAGTCAGTACTCTTGAATTATTAGTTAATATTTAATAAAATTTAATAAATTGTTACTATTTAATAAAAATAATATAAGATCTATTAATTTTTTTCAGTTTTAATAATTTATAGAAATGTAAGAAAGAAATTTAATATTAGCATTTTATTTTATCAGAGATCTTCTCACACTATCATAGCGGTCACAAATGTAAACACTTTTTTGTGATTTTTTTTTTAAATTCTCTAAGTGCATACTACTTTTATAGCATCTTTATACCTCTGTTTTAAAATAATAATTTTCGCTGTATATTTAAACCTGAAATGTGACAGCAGTAACTATTTTAAAATAGTGGTATAAAAAATAAATGTAGAAAAGGTGTAGTAATTGGCAGCTATGTGAGTGTAATTCAAATTCATTGTTTTTAGTTACATTTTAACATAATTTTTTTTTAACAATTGTACATAATGACAAAAAACAAAAAGAAAAAAAATATTCATTAAGAAATACAGAAAATCTAATATTTATAAAAAATAATATATATATATATATATATATATATATATATATATATATATATATACATATATATATATTGTTTTTTACCAGCATACATGTCTTTGCACAACTTGATGATCTACAAATGGTTTTATTAAAATTTTTATCAAAATATTTAAATGTATCCTCACATATCTAATATTTCTCGCCAAATTAAGTGTTTATAATAAGAGTAAGACTTGTGCTTACCATGTATATTCGTCGATTTTGATTACAGAATAACACATAAGAATATCCCATGTTTGACAGGATAATATAACAAAAAAGGACTGTAACGAGAAACTTGTTTGTTTTAAAATATAGAATGGGTATGACAAGAGTTTAAAATGACTATGTTTTAGAAATGATGATTGGTAAGTGTTATCCATTATAAGCAATATAAATTTCTTGACAATATCTGAAATATATCATCCCCTAACATATTATGTCTAATGGAAGCGGCTACCTCTGCTTGAGACAATCTTGAGACAAGACCTACACTCATTCTCACCTCAACAGAGTAATTCAGGTGGAAGTAGCAATTCTCCCACAAGACGATGCATTCGTGATGATAGATTCCAGACATCGTCTTGAAATGTATATTGCTCGCAATGGAGGACACTTACCAGAAGTCATTTCTGAAAAATAGTCATTTTAAACTCTCGTCATATCTATTCTATATTTTTAACAAATAAGTTTCTCATTAGGGTCGTTTTTGTTTTTTTTAACCTGTCAAATGTGGGAGGGGTTTTTTTTGGATCATCCTGTATTTTTACGGTATATATACCGTATATTTCATTTACGGTACACATACTGATTACAAATGTTTTTACGGTACATATACCGCACATTTAATTTACGGTATATATGTTGTATAAATATTTTTTACGGTACATATGTCGTACATTTAATTTACGGTATCTGTGCTGTAAAAATATTTTTTACGGTACATATACCATATATTTAATTTACGGTATATATGCTGTAACGATATTTTTTCAAGGTACATGTACTTTAAATACTTTACGGTACATATACCGTCCAGTTAAATTACGGTACATATACTTTAAATATTTTACGGTACATGTACCACAAAATATTTAAATTTATGTTCAGTTAAATTACGGTACATGTACTTTAAGTATTTTACGGTATATATACCGTCCAGTAAAATTACGGTAAAAGGAAGTGTCACAAAGTTGACGGTATAACCACCGTGATTCGAGACCAAAATTTTTTACAGTGAACTAAAAAATGCATGTTCACACAAGTATGTCGTGTTCAACACCCGCAAGAAATTTAAAGCTATTTCAGATATTTCTGTATATGTTGATCATGTATTTTCCCCTGAAATATTATTTGATACAGAAATTGTTATATATTTTTAAGAAGATGAAATAACAAATATATGAGCCAAACATTGATAACTCCACGACCCGTAGGTTGAAAACCGCTTATTATATCTTACTCTTCTAAAAATAATAACAAACAAGAAAAACTAAAATTTATTAGGAAGTTTAGTGTTTTATTATAATTTTATGAAGAAGAAAAGGGATCATAAAACATCCTAATAATCCTAAACAAAGAAGACTAGATTTTCTCATAAAATAAAATGACAGTAATGAGACTAAAAAAGGTATCTTCTATTATAAAGAGGTTTTATTTTCAATTCTGGTATATCTGACATTTAACAGTTTAGTGATTTTGCGTGTTTATTTTTGGATTAGAGAGCTATATTAAATCCATCACATTAAGGGCACAGTAAAATAAATAAATAAGACAAATTTTCATTCCATCATAAGACACTTTATGGGTGTTTTAATCATACATTTCTATAGCGAATAGTTTTATTTAGTTGAGACGTTTGCTTTACAGTGTTTTATTTTTAAATATGTAATGTTCCCATTCTTATCTTTTTTTTTAATATGCGTATGTTTAGAAAAAGCGTAGAAAATAAGATGTAACTGTGTTTTAATAGCATAATTTCGCAAGAATAATACATAATAATTGTGAAATAACTTCATGTTCAGCCGCATAATGCACAGAAAAAGAAAATAAAGAAATCATATATGAATTTTACTTAATTTTCCTGATACATTGTATTCCCAATAAATTTCAGCCTTACTGTCCATTAAAAAAAAGAAGGTGGGGAGAGAAAAAAAAAGTAAGTACTTGTAGAAAATTTTTCCCGGTTTGCAGTTTCAGCTCATTTTCAGAAAATTTTCACTTTGCCCTAAGAAAGCCTCAAAATGAAGACTGGTAATTTTTGTGACTAACATAAAGTCGCATAGTCACACTGACAAGTGACAATACAAATTCTTTTTTGTGATCTCGTTGATATTCAAACTTGACATTATCGCACGTTAAAAAATATTTAATATTACATATATATTTTAATTTATCTTTATTTTACTTTTTTTAGTTGGTCTTTCCTAATATCTATTTTTGTAGGCAGAGAGGGGTAAAAAAATATTGAAAAAAAATATATTATATCATTTAAGGACAGCCCCTAGGCTGGGAACCGCTGGTTTATATGATATTATTTTTAAAAATAATAAAAAAATGACAAAAATTTATTAAGAAGTTCAGTGTTTTATTAAGATTTTGTGAGGAAGAAAAGGATCATAAAACATCCTAATAATCCTAAACAAAGAAGATTTAGATTTTCATCATAAAATAAAATTACAACAATGTGGCTAAAACAGGTGTCTTCTATTATTAGGAGAGGTTTTTTTTTTCAACTCTGGTATCTGATTTTTAACAACTTAGTGATTTTGCGTGTTTATTTTTAGATTAGAGAGCTATACAAAATCCATTGCATTAAGCGCACAGTAAAATAAATAAATAATACAAATATTCATTCCATCATAAGACACTTTTTGGGTGTTTTCATCATAAATTGCTATAGCGAATTGCTTTATATAGTTGAGACCTTTACTTTAGTGTTTTATTTTTAGATATGTAATGTTCCTATTCTTATCTTTTTTTAATATGTATTACAGCTTTGGAAAAAACGTAGAAAATGCGATGTAAATATGTTTTAATAGCACAATTTCACAAGAGCAATGTGTAATAATTGCGAAATAGCGTCATATTCAGTCACATAATGCACAGAAAAAGAAAATAAAGAAATCAGATATACGTTTTACAAGATTTTCCTTATATATTGTATTCCCAATAAATTTCAGCCTTATTGACAATTTTTAAAAATGGTGGGGAGAGAACGAAAGAATATTTACTAGTAGAAAAATTTAGCCGGTTTACAGTTTCAGTTCATTTTCAGAAATGTTTCACTTTGCCCCAGAAAACCTCGAAGTGAAAACTGGTCATTTTTGTGACTTGCATAAAGATACATATTCACACAGATACTGACAAGTACCAATACAAATTCTTCTTTTTTATGGTCTCGTTGATATTCAAACTTGATACTGTCGCAAGTTAAAAAAAATATTTAACGTTATATATATTTTTTAATTTATCTTTATTTTACTTTTTTTTAGTTTGTTTCTTCTAGTATCTTTTCTAGTAGGTGGAGAGTAATGAAAAAAGTGCGACATCATTTATTTTTCATCAGCCCTTATTCTGGAAACCACTGGTTTATATAGTGTTTGTCTTAAAATAGTAACAAAAAATGACTAAACTTTATTAAGAAGTTTATTGCTTTATTAAGATTTTATGAGGAAAAAAAAAAGGTCATAAAACATCCCAATAATCCTAAACAAAGCATACTTAGGTTTTCGTTATAAAATAAAATGACAATAATGTGACTAAAATTATCTTTTGAGACTGTGACTGTGTGAATGAGACTGTATTATAAAGAGGTTTTACTTTCAACTCTGGTATCCGACTTTTAACTGTTTAGTGATTTTGCGTGTTTATTTTTAGATTAGAGCTATATAAAATCCATTACATTAAGCGTTCAGTAAAATAAATAAAGACAAATGTCCATTCCATCATAAGACACTTTATGAGTGTTTTCATCATAAACTTGAATAGCGAATTGCTTTATTTAGCTGAGACGTTTACTTTGCAGTGTTTTATTTGTAAATATATAATGTTTCCATTCTCATCTTTTTTTTTCTTTTGTGTTACAGTTTTGGAAAAAGTGTAGAAAATACGATGTAACTATGTTTTAATAGCACAATTTCGCAAGAGCAATACATAATAATTGTGAAATAACTTCAGCCGCATAACGCACAGAAAAAGAAAATAAAGAAATCACATATGAATTTTATTAGATTTTCCTGGTACATTGTATTCCCAATAAATTTCAACCTTACTGACCATTAAAAAAAAGAAAGTGGGGAGAAAAAAAAGTAAGCACCAGTAGAAAAAAATTTCCGGTTTACAGTTTCATCTCATTTTCAGAAATTTTTCACTTTCCCCCAAGAAAGCCTTAAAGTGAAAACTGGTCATTTTTGTGACTCGCATAAAGTCACATAGTCACAGAGTACTAACAAGTACCATTACAAATTCTTCTTTTTTATGGTCTCGTTGATATTCAAACTTGACATTATCGTAAGTTAAAAAATATTTAATATTATACTTATTTTTTAATTTATCTTTATTTTACTTTTTTTTTAGTTAGTTTCTTTTAGTATTTTTTCGAGTCGGGGGAGAGGTGTCAAAAGTATTGAAGAAGAGTGTGGCATCATTTATGGATAGCCCCTAGGCTGAGAACCGCTGGTTTATATTATATTCTTCTTAAAATGAAAACGACTCAAATTTATTAAGACGTTTCGTGCTTTATTAAGATTTTATAGAGAAAAAAAGGATCATAAAACATCATAATAATCCTAAAGAAAATAATCTTGGATTTTCATCATAAAATAAAATGACAATAATGAGACTAAAACAGGTGTCTTCTGTTATAAAGAGGTTTTATTTTCTACTCTTGTATCTGACCTTTAACAGTTTAGTGATTTTGCGTGTTTATTTTTAGACTAAAGAGCTATACGAAATCCATTACATTAAGTGCACAGTAAATAAAGTAAATAATACAAATATTCATTCCATCATAAGATACTTTATGGGTGTTTTCATCATAAATTGCTATAGCGAATTGCTTTATTTAGTTGAGACGTTTACTTTACAGTGTTTTATTTATAAATGTGTAATATTTCCATTCTTATCTTTTTTTATATTACAGCTTTGAAAAAAACGTAGAAAATACGATGCAAATACGTTATAATAGCAACATTTCGTAAGAGCAATACGTAATGATTGTAAAATAACTTAGTATGCAGCCACACAATGCAAAGTGAACGAGAATAAAGGAATCAGACATAAGTTTTACAAAATTTTCCTGATATAAGGCAAATAGTAATAAAATCAAAATCAAATCAATCAGGACTTTTTAGGAAGACTTCATATAGAGATAGAAATACGTCATTCAATCACAATATTTTATAATAAAGTAGTATATTATAGTAAAACTCGAATTCTTTTGTATAAATAGGTTATCTGTTTTCGGTGTTGCGATGGAAACGTATTATCATTTCCGAAAGTTCTTTGTACCGAAAAAATTACTTCTATGGGAAAATTTATCTTTTTTTTATGCTACTTAAATTTTCTTTGGAATGAGGACATTCGACACATATTTCCGGGTCAATAAAATCTTAAGGAGGTCTTCCTTTCATTTGAACAGAGCTGACCATTTTTAAGAATATAGGAATATTGATTGTTTCTATCATTTTTGCTAAAAAGCAGAGACTCTTTTGCGTAATTTATTTATATTTAAGATAATGTTTGCAGGAAAATCGATAAGCGTTTCTGTTAGTTGCGTTTATATGTGAGGCATTCTCACATACTTTTGACTTTTAAGTCCCTGAATAATAATTTTAATTTCAGTATATATTCTTGTAAATTAAATGTTTAAATATTACTGAGCTACAAGAAGTTTCAAATAGACATACATGGATTCTTTATATTTGCCATAAAATAATGTTAATTGAGTTTGAAGTGTGAAGTTTTGTTCTTCAAGGCTCTATAGTTAAGAATTCTACATTCATGTTTATTTAAAAAGTTCTTCTGCATTCAAAAATTTATAATTTATATTGAGTAATACGAGTTTATGTTTATATTAATGCTTATTGAGAAAATTATCCTTAAATACACATAAATTACTTAAATTTGGACATGCCATACGCTCTTTTATTATTATGCTTAAAGAAGAAAACAAAAAAAACATGTTTAAGCCCGCAAAGAAGAATTTACTTTCAGTATAATATAATTAGAAATTAAATAGTTATTTCAGTTAAATCACTTTTAATCAGTGCACGATTACTGAAAAGGGGGGCCTGAGTTGTCAAAGCACCCCGTCGCTAATCGCCTTGGAGCGTAGGAGGTTGCGGGTTCGAATATCACTGGCTCTATTGCACGCACTCTTTGTGTGGAGTTCCTGGTTGAATATCTCTTGTGATATCTCGTCCTTGGATATATTGACGATGACTTACAATCAGGCTTTATGTCGAGCACACAAGTCAGGTGTATGTTGTTCAAAAAATAAAATGAAAAAGAATGGAGGTGTGGCCTTCGTCTCTAAATCTTACTTTTAATAACTATCTAAAATTACCGAAGAATGGGGATATTATAAATTCCTGTTTTTAACACTTTCTAACTTTGTTAAAAAGTGCAGAATTCAGTTTGTCTCTCTATCTTTCCATGTATTAAAATCATAAATATACTCGAATTAACATGTATTATTTATAAGTTTTCATTCTCAGGGGTAAATAAGAGATTCCGTTATATTACGTTCCATGGAGAAAAATCATTTGTCATCATTTTGTAATAATTTTACTTATTTAAATTACCTATTTAAATATCCCATTTGATTGTATGAAAACAAATTAAAAAAATAATAATATTCTGTTATTAACGGAAAGTGTTTCATAATCTGTGACTGATGCTTGATTTTTACTTCTTGTTATTTTTTACACTGTATTTTATTTATACTTATGTGCATTTGGTTGAGAAATTTTGCTTTAAAAAAGTCAAAATCTACATCAATTCTAGAAAGTAAACTTCTGAAATTTGACTAAATTATAAAGTAATCAATAGGCTGTTAAAAAATTCTCCGGGAAAATGTTCAAACCTCATGCTATGTCAAACTATACAATATGAACTTTAAAAAATTCTCTGTTTACTTAAAAAGTGACAAATAATACTAATTACAGATATGACAAGCTAAAAATAAACATATTATTTAAATTCCCTAGAATTTTCGGTCTGCAAGAGATAAAAAATAGAATCCAGATACGCATTTAAAAACGAAAGCGATGCGTGTAAACAAAGTGACGTATTAAAATGAAAGGTTCGGCAGCTAAATGTTCTTACCTCCACAAAAGTTTAATCCATGGCAATACTGCTTCTACGTCCAGTTATAACAAGTTACGTTATAACTTGTTATAACATTATTGTCGTCCAGTTATAACCAGTTATAAGAACTATAGACTCTCCAATTTCAAACGAAGTGGCGTATTTGGAATGAATAAAACAGCAATTAATGAAAATATTCCCTGAAGATGGGTGCTGCATATCGGATCGAAAGTATCAGAAAATTTAAATAAAACATATATTTTAAAATATATACAAGGTGAGCATAATTAAACTGACGGTACTCAGAGTATTCTGTAGCGCTGTTTAAATTGCGAGAATGGCGCCCAATTTTGTAAGAAGATTAAATAAGACGGGGACGAAGGATTCCGAGAATAATTTAGTTCAAAAAGTTACCACCAGGTGAATATGTAGAGCTGAGTATTGAAAAAGATAGTTTCAAAAAAGAATAATCAGTAGTGAAATAAAATTACTGCTTATTTAGCACATACAACTCAGGTTCGATGTGGGCACTGTTTTTATTGACCCCATTTTGCATTCTATGCACATCATTTACAACAGCAGAGAATAACATGCCTGCAGGAATCTTCCGTACAGTTCGCGATATGGTATCCTTCAACGTAGCCAGGTGCTGGACACCTCCGTGATAAACCTTGGACTTTAGGTAATCCCAAAAGTCGCAGGGTGTAAGATCTGTGGCCGTGCAGTTGGAAAACAGCGGCTAATGACTCTTTCTGTTGTGAATTTCTGTCGTAGCAGGTGCTGTACACTTAAAACAATATATGGAGGGGTTCCATCTTGCATGCATATGATTTTCTCCAGGCACTGTCTTTGCTGAAGTGCCGGAATAACAAAGATGTTTAGCATTTGGCGATATTTGTCTGCGGTAACAGAACAAGTTACAGTATCCGTCGGAGTAATGTTCTCATAGAAGAATGGACCTATGATCATATCTGCTGTGAAACCACACCAAACAGTTATCTTTGGTGAATACAAAGGAATTTCCTTTAATACTCTCGGTGACTTGTTATCCCAATTCGGCAGTTCTGGGTATTTACAGTTCCATTCAAGTAAAATAGGGCCCCGTCTTCCCATAAGATTTCCCATGGTTTCTAGAAGCACGAAGAGCGGCTGGCGCATTGCACTGATTGAGGTAAAAGAATTTGACTAAAGCTGTTATCAGATTCACGACCTTTAAGCGCGACAAACTTTTCAGCCGATTTTAACCCCAGCTTTTTTCCGTTCAAAGAGAGAAAAAGGTTACAATTGTCTTGGAAAAAGTCGGAGAAAAGGGAGGAAACATAGTAATTTAGAAAATAGGCGTTAATATTTATCGCCTATTCGCATCTATCGCTTATCTCTGATTCGTTGAAATATTCAATGTTGGATGAAATGTCTCGTCTAGCGGAGACATTCTTGGAACTGCAGAAAAAAGTTGAAGAAAATTTCTGTTTGTGTGAAAATTGCTGTTCACACTGGGTGTTCTGCGGATATTTCGCGAAAAGTTGGAGAAAATCAAGTATTGGCTCAAAAGTTTCTCGAAATGTTGGTGAATCTGATAGCAGCTGAATAGAGCTCGCTCGACTAAAGAAGTAGACATTATGAAAGATAACTTTCAGTGAAATTTCTTCTAACAGTAGTACATTACCTTTTAAAGCCGAACAATCTGGCACTGGGCAAAATATGTAACGTGAAATTCAAATAAGGAACTTCTTCTTCTGCTGTTGTTTTCTTTGAAGGGTCTGTAACTGAAATTGCAGATAAAGGGACTTTAGCAGTGTTTATGTAAAATCTTTTTATAAACTGTTACCATTTTGAGCTTGGATTAAATTGCTAAATTCGTTAAATAAATGGTAATTTTATTTCATTATTGATTCTTCATTTTTTGAAACTCTCTTTTTCGAATACACAACGCCACATATTCTCCTAGCGGTGACTTTTGGAACTATTTTTTGCGGAAATCTTCGTCTCCCATCTTTTTTTTTTAATTTTCCTACAAAATTTGGTGCCATTCTCACAGTGAGATCGCGCTACCGAACACTCTGAGTACCATCTGTTTAATTATGGTCACCTTGTATTTTAAACTTTAACAATTTTAACATTTGTATTATTATTATTCGTAACCTTTTAAGTAAACAGAAAACTATTTAAAGTTCATATCGTGCAGTTTGTGTTTGAATCAAGATAGAATATTATACCTCTCGTCTTATCATTAAATTTATCATGAAACGTTTTCATTCAAAATAATAAACACCAAAATTTAAAAATTTACAAAAAATAAAATAAAATAAAATACAGTGATAGAATTTACTCTTATTTCTTACTTTTAAGATAGATTAACAATGCCTTTTGTTAATATTGCATTTTATTGTTTAAAAATGTTGTATGGTCGTAAATGCCTTTTTGGAAATACAGTTTCTGCTTTTTACTTACCATCACAGGGATATTACATTTTCACTCGCTTACATGTAAATGCTTGTTATTCTTTAGTTTAAAATATTTGACTCTGCCAAATGATTTACTAACAGCATTTCCTCATTAGTGCGAATATTATTTTCATGGTTAATTAACCTTGAAAATAATATTCTTTCGGACTCGTTTGAAGTGATTATTTTGAAAATTCTGATACAGAAATGTTTTATGTTGAAACATATCTATGAAAATGGAAAGAATAGCATCCCTCCTATTTAGAAATTACAGTAATCATATTCGACATAATTCGACGATTGTTTATGACAGACATAAACAATCAGGGCCGTGGGAAGCCGGGGACGAAAGGGGAAATCGCCCCGGGCGCGGAATATGAAGGAGCGCCAAAATTATACTACCAACCAGGTTTTTTTCGTCTTTTCTAGTAAAAAATATACATATGTATGCATTGAAAATGGTTTTTTTGTGTGTGTTTGACAAAAACAGACATTTTCAAAATAGCATGTGACTTGTTTCTTGGTTTCCAAAAGGAGTTACAAACTATTATAGTGTACTGCAGATACATTTATTCTACATCTGTTTTTCAGATAACCTTTGCCAACATATAAGCGAAATTTTCTCTTATATTATTTAGTTGTTAAAATTATACTTTTTAAAGCTCACGTAAACACGAAACATGTATTCAAAGAATTTATTTGTGTATCCACACTTTTCAATTTTGTAAAACCTGCCACAAAGAGAAGGGGGGGGGGGGGGATTGAAACTTTGTTTCAGGCGCTGTTTTCTTTACGCACGCCGCTGGTTGTAATAATAATTTTCTGCATCATTAAGCAATATTTATTTATGTTGTAATCCTTTCCTAAAGTATTAAGTATGGTATACAGTAAAACCTCCATAACGGACACTCCCGAATAGCGGACACCTCTATTTAACGGACAGTTTTCCAATCCCCACTCCCAAAACCTGAATTTTTGTATGTTTAATCTCTGAATTACGGACACTCCGAATAACGGACACTATTTTCGGCGATAAAGAATGAAAAAATGTTTTTTAACGAGAAACAAAAAACAAGTTGGAAATTGCACGTGAAGCGTAGCAAACGAGGTGCGTTCGTACTATAACGAAGTTTTAAAAATATTACTCTCATATATCAATCTCATAAAATTGTAAATAGTGAATTACAATTAAAACGCCCATCAGACAATGTTCTCCCTATACCATTATGTAATGGAATACTTTTGTGTGGCCTTGTAAATCAATAACAAATGTTCTTTGCATCACAAATTATGTAAAATGTATATTATAATATGTACTTTATAGTTGCATATAAATTTTATTAAGTTCGAATGAGTGCAACACCATTAAAATGCATTTGAAACATTTCCCCCCATTGACCGTAATGTAACGGAATACTTTTGATTGTCCCTGTAATTGATCTATGCATCCGATTTTCATAAAATTTGAAATAACTCGACAAAATTATGTAATAACTATGTATTTTAAATTTCAAACGTATAAAATACATTTGAAACTTTTTCCCCATTGACTATAATGCAATTGAATACTTTTGATTGCCCCTGTAATTGATCTATGCACCCGATTATCAAAGAATTTGAAATAACTCGACAAAATTATGTAATAACTATGCATTTTAAATTTCAAACGATTAAAATGCATTTGAAACTTTTTTCCCCATTGACCGTAATGTAACGGAATACTTTTGATTGCCCCTGTAATTGATCTATGCATCCGATTTTCATAAAATTTATAATGACTCGACAAAATTATGTAATAATTATGTATTTTAAATTTCAAACGATTCGGTTGGGTAGTTTTTGCATTGTTATATGCGGACGGACGGACGGACGGACAGACGGACAGACAGACAGACAGACGGACAGACGGACGGACTGAGCGACAACAATAGGTGCTACGAATAACGAATACATAATTACGAATTCACCTAATGAAAAAAAAAGTAAAAAGACCTCTAAATTTATCAGGACATTGTGTCATAAATTTTGTGCCCATAGATTAATGTAGATCGTGAGCTGAGGAAAATCCCCTCCCCCTCCATGTTCAGCGTTGAATTTAGGAAGTTGCCCGGGAGAGACATCTCCCAGAGCATTGAAATGTCCCTCCAAAAAAGTTTGAGATTTTATTCTTTTAACCCCTTGGGGAGGAGTGACACGTATACGTACCACAAAAAGACTTAAAAATTCTTGTTTATCCCCGCCAATAAAATTTTCCTTATTTAATCGGAACATTTTCTCGACTTAATAAGGCACAAATTTCTGTATTTAAAAACCGATGACAAAACATTTATAATTTCGTAAAAGGCTCCCGTCGTGAAGGGGTTTGCGGTCCAAATGTGCTAACTCCCCCTCTGCGCTCGCAACTCTATAATGTCCAAATAACGTCGCATTTAAAAACAAATTACATGTAATCACGAGCAAAAGTAAACTTTTGTAACAGATGTTTTTCATAAGAATGTAATAAACAGTGGATAAAGGTGTGTACAATTTTATTTCAATTTTACTGCTTAATTTTTTTTTAAATTTTCTAATTAATCATATAATAGAGATTTTAAGCCATATAAAAGCCAATTAATGAAACATTAAGAATTTCTCAGGGATTTTTGTATCTTTGAGGTGTTTCCAATAGCGGACACCTCCGAATAGCGGACAATTTCTACGTTCCCGAGGTGTCCGTTATTTGCAGGTTTTACTGTATTACTTTTATATGTTTATTCTTTAATTCTGATGCAGACGCATTGACGCTCCTAGTTTGTGACGTCATTTTATTTTGCGGCAAGTATGACATTGAGTAATAATATTAGTTTTATATTAAAATGTTGAAATTATAACACGTCTTTTTCTTTTCCGTTTAATCAGATTTATTGTGTGGCTTAAAAGCGTAGTTTTTTCTATGACACTACAGATATAGATTTATTAGTCTGTTTTATATTAACAAAAAGTTTTTAATTAAATTATAAGAAATAACAGTGTGTGTGTATGTATATATTTTTCCTTTTTTTTTTTTTTTTTGCCTTTTTTTTTTGCCTTTTTTTCGATATACATATAGAATAGATTTTTAAATGTTTTTTACACTTTTACAAAATTCTATTTCAGGTAAGCAGTTGGGACTTTCTAAAATTGTGTAACTAACTTGTTTAAAAAATATCTAACATTTCAGATCTGTGTAAAAAATTCTACAAAATAATGAAAAATAGCTTGTAAAAATTTATAGGATTTTCAAAGTTTTTTAGTAAAACATTATATATATATATATATATATATATATATATATATATATATAGCCCTTGATAACGAACTAAATACCACATTTCCAATTTTATTCCAAATTTTGACAACTCCTCTGTTTGATATAATTTGGCATTAACAAGTTTTTCCAGAAATTGATGTTGATTTGTAGTATTATCTAATGGTTTTATATATATATATACTAGCGGCCCGCCCTCACTTTGCTTCGGGTACTCCCGTGTCCATACTGACACCGCAAATTGTTACTACCACTTCATCCTATTAAATTCAACTACTAAAACCATTACTCTCCTTTTAATTAGTCGGGTAAAAAGTAGCCTGTATGTTAATCTAAGGTGCCAGATAACTCCATACAAAGTTTCATAAAAATCGATCCATCCGTTATTACGTTATAGATGGTGTAACTAACACGACTTTGTTTTATTAATATAGATTATATCAGTCCTCCCAGGCTTTGTACGGGTATTAAAAAAAAAATTCAACTTATAAATTTTTACACACATGCTCATACTCTCTTCTTTGTGGATGGAGTTATTAAAAAAGTGTAAACTTATAAAAGAAAATTCGGATATTAGTATTATTTTTTATTTATTTGTAATTCATACACTACATTTTTACTTATTTACTTTTTACAATTTTTACCTATTTATTTTATTTTTACAACAATTACAGGATGTCTTTATACACAATAAATCTTGTAGGGTTCAGCCTGCGTTTGCAATGTATAAGCGGAAAAAATGAAATTATTTACGACATCGCATTAAAAACTTCAAAAATAACAGTATTTCTCCACTATTTAATGGATGTTATTATACATATAAACCTTCCTCTTGAATCATTCTATCTATTAAAAAAAACCGCATCAAAATCCGTTGGGTAGTTTTAAAGATTTAAGCGAACATAGGGATATAGGGACAGAAAAAGCGACTTTGTTTTATACTATGTAGTGATATACATATATATATATATATATATTAAGCCGAAATGAAAATTGTTTCTTACTCCAAAATAGCATGTAAAATTGAATAATTTTACATACAATACATACAAATTTTATCATCACAACGAATTCCAAAATGATATTCCACAGTTTTGTAGAAAAGTGTACCGAACAGACATATTGTTCAAAAAATGTCTAAAAATTTAATTCGTTCTGGAAAATTAATTTAAGCATAAAATTATTTCTTTCGATTTATATATAGGCTATAATGTGTATTTTTATTGTAAAAAAAACTTCGTCTCTATCGCTATTTTTAAGTCAAATAAATAATGCTAATAAATTCGCAAAATCTGCTTCGTTTTAGTTTTCGTTCGTTTAGTCCCATGTGACCTTAAAGTGGCTCACGAATTAAGCAATTGTACATAAAATTATTATTATTATGCAACCATAGATACTCAAAATATATTATCCGTATATCCATATCCAATCAGAAGCTTCGAAGAATTTTCAGTCCCGACTAACTTAGGTTTCGTTTCATTTTAATAGACCTCCTTGATAATAAATTCAGCTCTCCCCGATAATAAATTCTGATCTCGTTGATGAAAAATAACTTCAAAGAATTCTTAATTTTTCTTATCTTTCACTTGACTCACTCAATTTAAAGTGAAAGAGAATGACGAAATAAACGTAAAATTATTAATATGCAAACATTGACCCATGTAAAATGTTTTAAAATCAACAAAAATAAATTGCAGTGCAAAAAAATAATGTATTAGAAAGAAGCCGAATAATTTTGTCCAAAATATATTATCCGTATTATCCAATCAGAAGCTTCCAAAAAATTTTCAGTCCCGACTAACTTAGGTTTCGCTTCATTTTAATAGAGCTCCTTGATAATAAATCCAGCTCTCCTCGATAATAAATTCTGATCTCGTTGATGATAAATAACTTTAAAGAATTCTTCATTTTTCTTATCTTTCACTTGACTCGCTCAATTTATTTCGCTCAATTCGAGAATCACGAAATAGATGTAAAATTATTAATGTGCAAACATAGACCCATGTAAACTATTTTAACTTCAACAAAAATAAACTGCAGTGCCTTGATGACAAATTCAGATCTCTTGGATAATAAATTCTGGTCTCGTTGATGATAATAAGTTCAAAGAATTCGTCATTTTTATTCTCTTTCACGTAACTCACTCAATTTAAAGTGAAAAAGAATCATGAAATAGACGTAAAATTATTAATATTCAAACATAGACCGATGTAAACTGTTTTAGCGCCAACAAAAATAAACTACAGAGCGAAAAATAATGTATTAGTAAGAAGTCGGGTAATTTTGTGCAAAATATACTATCCGTATATCCAATAAGAAGCTTCGATGAATTTTCAGCCCCGACTAACTTAGGTTTCGCTTCATTTTAATAGACCGCCTTGATAATAAATTCAGCGCTCTCCGATAATAAATTCAGGTCTCGTTGATGATAAATAAGTTCAAAGAATTCCTCACTTTTCTTCTCTTTCACGTAACTCACTCAATTTAAAGTGAAAAAGAATCACGAAATAGATGTAAAATTATTAATATACAAACATAGACCCATGTAAACTGTTTTAATATCAACAAAAACTAGTCGTTGCGATGTCACCGTAATACTTACCCATCTTGGATATGCATAATATAATAAATGAAAATAAAACATATGTAAACTATTTATAAAATGCATCGCAATTCCAAAATAAAATTCAAACCTATATTTAAATATTTTTAACATATAGTAATGGTCTATTAATGAATTGCTGATGAGCCAATTTCGACAAATTATACAAAACACCAAACTACTCAAGTAGTAACGAATTGGGAAAATGAAACATCCTTATAACTCCAAAAATATTAATAATTATTAACTAACAGTTTATTGCGTCGGATTAAGCGTCTCGTATCCAATTAAAATATGTATTTGAATTGAAATTTGAATGAAATACAAGGTCATGAAAAATTGAAGAGTGTGGAAAATAGGATTACAACTATCTCGGCGTCTAATTATCCGATTGACTTCGTTCTTTATGAAAAAATCGTGCTATTATATTATCTTTTACATCCACTCCTTAAAATAAAAATAAAAAAAAATTCGAAAAATTTTATATATCTTTCATAAGAACGTATATTTCGAGGGTCCGAAAAATAACTCCGGATAATCAAGGTTACTGACATTAAATAGGTTTCTTCCCATTTTTACATACTAAGAACAGAACACACCAAATTTTAAGTCTCTATCTCAATTTGTTCAGGAGATAGAGCGTTTACAGACACACACACACACACATAGACGGATGGCAAAATTTTCTTTCTGAAAATGTGTTTTTCGGAATCTCCAGTGTCTGAAACGTGTAAATCCGACCAAAAAAAATTTTTTATTTTATTTTCAAAACGATTACAAGATTTACCTTATACTATACTTGATGGGTAAGTAATAAATTGCAGTGCGAAAAATAATGTTTTGGAAAGAAGCCGGATAATTTTGATAGCAAAAATTTCGAGTTTTTTTATAACTTTTAATGGAAGAGAAATTAAACTCCTTCTGATGAATTTTAATATTGAGTGAGAACGGCACAGCAATTCAATATATTATCTGAATTTCATTATCCAGACGTCGCGTTTCAAAGAATGTTCACTTCTATGAAGTTGAAGAATAAAAATCGCCTCGTTTAAATAGATCCCTTCAATAGTAAATTCCCAGAATTCCTGTTTTTATCTTCGCTCTTAGATGGCTTCTACTGACGACAGTATATTTATTTAAGAGTGACCAAATAAATAAATAAACAAGTTGGAAATTGCACGTGAAGCGTAGCAAATGAGGTGCGTTTGTACGATAACGAAGTTTTAAAAATATCACTCTCAAATATCAATCTCATAAAATTGTAAATAGTTAATTACAATTAAAATGCGCATCAAACAATTTTCTCCCTATACCATTATGTAATGGAATACTTTTGTGTGGCCTTGTAAATCAATAACAAATCTCCTTTGCACCACAGATTATGCAAAATGCATATTATAATATGTACTTTATAGATGCTTATCAATTTTATTATATTCGAATGAGTGTAACACCATTAAAATGCATTTGAAACATTTCCCCCCATTGACCGTAATGTAACGGAATACTTTTGATTGTCCCTGTAATTGATCTATGCATCCGATTTTCATAAAATTTGAAATAACTCGACAAAATTATGTAATAATTATGTATTTTAAATTTCAAATGTATAATATGCATTTGAAACTTTTTTCCCCGTTGACCGTATGTAATGTAATACTTTTGATTGTCCCTGTAATTGATCTATGCATCCTATTTTCATACAATTTGAATAGACACGACAAAATTATGTGATAATAATATATTTTAAATTTCAAACGATTTTTGCATTGTTATATGCGGACGGACTGAACGACAGCTATAGGTGTTACGTATTTATATAAATACGAATACACCTAATAAAACGATTTAAAAAAATGTAATTTAACAAATTACAACGACTATTTGGAAAATGATATTTTCAAAGACTAGAATTTTATAGACTTATAAATAAATTCTATATTTAAATTAATAATAATAAACATTTTTAGGATGATCATAACGAGTCATATATTACATACACCGTGCATTAATTATTAATATTTCTAGATAAAAAAAACAGATTTTATAGATGTTACAACTTTATCTGTTTAAAATGTGCATTTTTATTGGATGGGATTAATTAGATTGACTTCAGAACGCCTCATATTATAAACGACATGCATTAATTATTAATATTCCTGGGCCCATCATAAACAAATTTTAAATGACATTTCAGTTTTACAATTTTCGGAATTGCAAATTTTTAAACCTCTAAACATCGTACATTTAAAATTTTTACACCGTTGCGAAAAGAAAATGCACTTTTAAATGAAATTTATTTGAAATCTATCACGATTTGTTTTCAAACTATTTTTTTTATTATTATTTAGGTTTTTATTACTTTTTTTTTGTCATTGTGGCAACAGAAGTATTCCATTTTTGGACATTAAACATGGACCAATCAGAAAACGAACAAAATAAAAAAGTTTCGAGGGGAACTTGCAATCAGCTGATAGCTATTGTATTTTAAGTGGAGGTCAGGGTAGTTCCACCAATCAGAACTGTCTACTTCTGGAGTGTGACCTCCAGTATGACGTCAATTGCAACTGCCCTATATTTCAGATTTCCCAACTCTCTACTGAGGACAACAACTATTTTCCAAATAGTTAAAAAAGCAAACCCCTGCCGGCTCATCCTACAGGCGGAGGTAGATTTCAAAGTTAGGTACAAATTTCACCAACAATTACTAAATAAAAATTAGAGAAAACCTAGATTCATCACTAAGAATGAGCTCTAGGGACCAAAGCCTTTTCTGAAAATTCTAATATACATGCATACACACATGCATATATGTATATATATATATATGTATAGAGAGAGAGAGAGAGAATAGATTTAAAAATGGCGAAAACAAAATCAGAGAGCTTCAAAATGTTAAAATATGCAAATATTTATATTTTATCATGCTTCAATATGTTTTTACAAACTCACGTTACGTTATGTAATATGTATTCACCTACTTTTCATCCACTATAGTTCCAATATGACGTAATATTTGCTTTAAAAAAAATCCGTCAAGCTATATTTATTCATTTTCCGTTTTCATATAGAAATATTGCTACAGAAAACTTATGACGTAACATTCAATTTTTCTTAAATTCATCAAACTATTTTTTTTTCAAATTTCACGTGCAAATTTTGGAATAGTAAAGTAGTTGTGCATTAAGATTTTTATTGTGTTTTTTTCTTTTTAATTATTATTGTTGGCAACTGTTATAACGAAAATTTTTTATTTTTTCCCGTCATTATTTTGTAAGAATTGATATTTTCGGACCCATGCAAAAACGGTATTAAAATTTTTGATACTTATACTATATTAATTTCGTTTTAACAATATTCTGCATTTATACCAGCTTATTAAATTTAAATCCTATTATTAACCTAATCTTTTAATCTTTATAGAAACAAAATAAATTCTTAATTCGCCTTAAAAAAAATTATTCCAATACGCGTAAATCTAAAAATCGTCTAAATTAAAAATATTCTTAATTAAACTTTATGTCTTAAAATTCCTAATAAAACTCATTTTTCCTTGTTTTTATCAATCTTTTTAAAAATTCTTATTAAATATATTTCGAAGACATACTTGTTCAGAACATCATTCTTTTTATTTTGTTTTCTTCGCGTTTTATATTTGTTACGTATCAATAAATTCATTTCTTTTCCTTTTTTGTAAAAAATTATCGTTTGTGGAATATATTCAAACTTTAACTACTTTCGATTATAAATAGGTTAAGTAATAATCTTTTTAATAAATGTATAGTTTGCGGGAGATATTTCGATTCTGCCGCTTTAATCTCGAAGCTTGACGCTAATTTCTGTTTACTTGAAGAGATCGTGTTGGAGATTACCAAAGGTCCTAGAAACTTTTTTTTTCTTATGCTAAGAAACCCGGAGATGAGATGATTATTCGGTTTTGAATGAGCTTTCAGGAAGCTATGACAAATGCTGTCTTTTCTGATAAAACGTCTATTCTTTTTAGCAGAATTTACTTCATCGGAATTGAAAAGCCTTTTTCAGATGATTTGACTGCAGAAATAAATAAATTAATTTGAAGTCGTATACAGATGTGTGAAGGAGTTTTTCTTTTCCTCAGTTTTGCCACGAATCATGTACAGTAAACAGAACAGGCAGACCCTATTTTTTTACCACTGGTTCCCAATCTCAAAATGTCATATATATATTTTATATATATATATATATATATATATATATATGTTACAGGCCAAACCCGATTTTAGGCCAAACTAGATTGGCCTAGGCCAAACTAATTTATCCTAACGCCCATCGATAGACTAGTTTTTCCTAGGCCAAACCGGTCTATCCTAACGCCCATCGGATAAACTAGTTTTTCCTAGGCCAAACCGGTCTATCCTAACGCCCATCAGATGAACTAGTTTGTCCTAGGCCAAACCGGTCTATCCTAACACCCATCGGACAAACTAGTTTTTCCTAGGCCAAACTAGTTTGGCCTAACTTTTATAGGATAAACTAATTTAGCCTGCTGTTTATTGGTCTGAACTAGTTTCTCCTAGGCCGATCTAGTTCATCCTAGACCAATTCAATTTGGCGTGATTTTATTGAATTCAATGACCGCCACAGCGCCAACATTCTAGTTTGTCCTAGGTTGATCTAGTTTATCCTAGGCCAATTTAATTTTACGTGTTTTTAGCTCACAGGCGTCAAAGCCTGAGAAATAATGGGCTCGCAAGTTCTGTATGTATGAAGTACGTATGTATGTACGAATGTACGTGCGTATGTACGTAACGCGATAACAGAGAAATGGATTTTTGATGCAGAATTATCAGTTTTCATTTAAAATTTTAGATATAGGATCATTCAGACAAAGCGCCTCCATGATTAGTTGTGGATGTTTATTGTTTAAGTGTAAAAAATGACAATGTAGGTTAACCCCCCCCCCCTCCATAATTTAGATAAATGGTTTTTGACGCAGAATATACGTATTTGCTTCATATTATTTGTATATAGGTTCTTTCTGATAAGGCGATTCCCTGAAATTTTTTGGGGTTTAATGGTTAAGTATGAAGGGAAAAATGAACGATTACCCGCTTACATAGAAAAAACTAGTTTATCCTGTGGGTATTTAGATAAACAGGTTTGGAGTAGAAAAAACTAGTTTATCCAATTGGCATAAGGATAAAATAGTTTGGCCGAGGCTAATCTAATTTAGCTTGAAAACGGGTTTGGCCAGTAAAAAACATATCTTTCACTAGAAAAAGTATACATGTGTGTCAAGAGTCATTGCTTATGACACCAATAACAGAAATTTAACATGTTCACCTTAGAGACATGATGCGTTGGACATGGTGTTTGCTTATTCAAGCAAAATATTTTTATCTACTTTAATATTATTTACTTTTGTACAGGCAGAGCTCTATCTGTACAAAAATCAGTGAAAAAAGACTCAGTCCGGCTCGATCTGGCCCTACTCAATTTCTGCAAAAAATTCAGGTTTTACTTTACATACAAATAAGATTCCTTTAAAAAATACTGCTTATATACTTATTGGATAAATTTACAATATATTTTTAAATTATGATATATTCACAGAATGGAAAATACACAATGCATTAATGATTATCTAGATTCTTAGAGTTTCAATATTCAAATACGGATTCATTAAATAATCAATGTAATTGAGAACAAAAGAAAAAAAATATGAGAGTTATAAACATCATAACTTTTGAATTCGTTCAGTAAAAATTAGACTTGTGAATATATTTCTCTGTCATTCCTTAAGGCTTTTCTCAAATCCTAAAGAGCTACATCCTAACACATTTATGAACTACTTCCTTTTCGAAAATGCATAAGGTTAACAGATTCAGATAATATGTAATCGAATGGCGTAAACCATTTTCTCATAAAAGCGATGTATCTTTGAGAAAATAATAAAGCTACGTTTTGAATCGAATTTCCGGTTACGACTTCACGAAAAAAAAAAAAAAAAAAAAATTGACGCCGTGACAAGAATAGCTTATATGTCGACAGATAATTAATTTCTCAAAAATGGAAAACGCTGTTCGATTCCAAATTATGTTCAACTTCAATCTGGCTCGAATATGCAATCATAATAATAATAATAATAAATGAAAGTCAGATCTCAGTTGGCACGAGCGTGCAAAAAAAAAGCAAACACCATGTCCAATGCATCATGTCTCTAACGTGAACATGTTAAATTTCTGCATTGGTGTTATAAGCAATGACTCTTGACATACATTTATACTTTTTCTAGTGAAAGATATGTTTTTTACTGGCCAAACCCGTTTTCGAGCTAAATTAGATTAGCCTCGGCAAAACTATTTTATCCTTATGCCAATTGGATAAACTAGTTTTTTCTATACCAAACTTGTTTATTTAAATGCCCATAGGATAAACTAGTTTTTTCTATGTAAGAGATGTAATCATTCATTTTTTCCTTCACACTTAACCATTAAACCCCCAAAACTATTCAGGGAATCGCCTTATCAGAAAGAACCTATATACAAATAATATGAAGCAAATACGTATATTCTGAGTCAAAAACCATTTATCTAAATTATGGAGGGGGGGGGGGGTTAACCTACATTGTCCTTTTTTACACTTAAACAATAAACATCCACAACTAATCATGGAGGCGCCTTGTCTGAATGATCCTATATCTAAAATTTTAAATGAAAACTGATAATTCTGCATCAAAAAACCATTTCTCTAAATTAACGGTGGGGGACTAGCCTCCCGTTCGCTCCCCTTTATTCTTATCCAATGAATTCCCAAAATTAATCAGAAAAGTACCTTATATCAATGAACTTGCATCCAAAATTTGAAGCAAATCGGATATTTCTAACACGAGTTATAGCGTTACGTACATACGCACGTACATACGTACGTACATTCGTACATACATACGTACTTCATACATACAGAACCTGCGAGCCCATTATTTCTCAGGCTTTGACGCCTGTGAGCTAAAAACACGTAAAATTAAATTGGCCTAGGATAAACTAGATCAGCCTAGGACAAACTAGAATGTTGGCGCTGTGGCGGTCATTGAATTCAATAAAATCACGCCAAATTGAATTGGTCTAGGATGAACTAGATCGGTCTAGGAGAAACTAGTTCAGACCAATAAACAGAAGGCTAAACTAGTTTATCCTATAAAAGTTAGGCCAAACTAGTTTGGCCTAGGAAAAACTAGTTTGTCCGATGGGTGTTAGGATAGACCGGTTTGGCCTTGGGCAAACTAGTTTATCCGATAGGCGTTATGATAGACCGGTTTGGCCTAGGAAAAACTAGTTTATCCGATGGGCGTTAGAATAGACCGGTTTGGCCTAGGAAAAACTAGTCTATCCGATGGGCGTTAGGATAAACTAGTTTGGCCTAGGCCAATCTAGTTTGGCCTAAAATCGGGTTTGGCTTGTAACATATATATATATGAAAGTTATGAAGGATTTTTTGAAAAGTCTTTCTATGGTAACAACTGCAATAGGTACTATTTCTTGCGAAACCTACCTAAAAGAGATATTGAACATAAACTTATTGTTGTAGAAATATAAATTATGGTAATCATTTTTCAAAATATCAAAAAAGGAAAATAATGTATTAGAAAGAGGCAGGAAAACACTCTGCAAAATAAAGCGACATAAATTCAAATTACTAATATTGTAATATTAAATATTCTAGGTATTAATTAATTCGTAGGATTCCAAGTTTTTCATTGTTTTTATATGACTTGCTTTAAGTCATTTAATTAAAAACCCTTTTAAGCGTCCTAACTCGGTTTTTCCGGCATGTAACTTTAGGAATCAAAGGTTGATTTAACACAAAATCGATATTGAAGCTAAGTTTGATAAGTGAAAGAGATAAATAAATATGTAAGACTAGCGGACCCGACAGACGTTGTCCTGTCACCGACCGACGTTGGCGTTCTTGGCACCGACTCCAGGAAATCAAATAAATATACGTAAATATGGTAATACGCAGATTAAACACTACGCTCTTAATTTAATTTCTTATTACAATTATGTAACGAAATTATTTTTCTCTCTTCAGTATTTTTTTTAGTCGGTTTAATTTTTGATAGAAAAGTTTATTTTTCGCTTTTTAGTTAAAAGTTAACGATTGTCTGAAGTCGGTTAATCAAAATTAAAATACAGGAAATATTATTGTATAGCACAAAATCGCTTATAAGTTTTTGCCTAATTACAAAAAAGTACTGAATCAAATTCGATGAAATGTGAATCTAAACCATTCTCAAATCAACTGGAACACACAAAAAAAATTTCATTAAAATCGGTCCAGTCGTTTAGGAGGAGTTCAGTGACATACACACGCACAGAAGATTTTTATATATAAAGATATGCATAGAAAATTTTAGGTTTTTGCGCCGAAGACATCGCCAAATTAGGAAAATGTGAATTATCTCACGAACTACTGAATTTAAACGAATTTGCTTAGTACCATTCGATTCAGAATGAAAAAATTCACTAATGGTAAAATTTTCGAAAATCCATTTTTAGCGGTACTCGATGTTATAAGAAATATTTTGACCCCAATTATCAAGATTTTTGGTATGGTAGATTTTTTTGTGCTATGATTAATACGAAATCCTGATTTTCATTAATATATATAGCACTTTTAATTAGCGAAAAATCACTAACTATTAGTTTTTACCTACTTACTAAAAAAGTACTCAATCAATTTCGACGAAATGTGAATCTAAACCATTCTCGAATCTACTGGAACGCACACAAAATTTCATCAAAATCGGTCCAGTCGTTTAGGAGGAGTTCAATTACATACACACGCACAGAAGATTTTTATATATAAAGATGAGCATTGAAAATTTCATGTTTTTGCGCCGAAGATACAGCCAAATTAGGAAAATGTGAATTATCTCACGAACTACTGGATTTAAACGAATTTGCTTACTACCATTCGATTCAGAATGAAAAAATTCATTAAATATGTTATCAGTTGAAAAATAACTACAAAAGCTTATTCTTAAGGAATTTTTTAAAAGTTCGTTCTTTTTTCTACTCATCGTAGGGGTGGAATTTTCGAAAATCCATTTTTAGCGGCACTCGATGTTATAAGAAGTATTTTTACCCCAATTTTCAAGATTTTTGGATCGGTAGATTTTTTTGTGCTATGATTAATACGAAATCCTGACTTTCTTTAATATATATAGTACTTTTAATTAGCGAAAAATCACTAACTATCAGTTTTTGCCTAATTACTAAAAAAGTACTGAATCAATTTCGACGGAATGTGAATCTAAACCATTCTCGAATCTACTGGAACACACACACAAAATTTCATCAAAATCGGTCCAGTCGTTTAGGAGGAGTTCAATTACATACACACGCACAGAAGATTTTTATATATAAAGATGAGCATTGAAAATTTCATGTTTTTGCGCCAAAGACAACGCCAAATTTGGAAAATGTGAATTATTTTACGAACTACTGCATTTAAACGATTTTGCTTAGTACCATTCGATTCAGAATGAAAAAATGCACTAAAATATGTTATCAGTTGAAAAATAACTACAAAAGCTGATTTTTATACATAAAGATAAGCATTGAAAATTTGAGGTTTTTGCGCCGAAGACATCGCCAAATTAGGAAAATGTGAATTATCTCACGAACTACTGGACTTAAACGAATTTGCTTAGTACCATTTCATTCAGAATGAAAAAATGCACTAAAATATGTTATCAGTTGAAAAATAACTGCAAAAGCCGATTTTTTTACATAAAGATAAGCATTGAAAATTTGAGGTTTTTGCGCCGAAGAAAACGCCAAATTAGGAAAATGTAAATTATCTCACGAACTACTGGACTTAAACGAATTTGCTTAGTACCGTTCGATTCAGCATGAAAAAATACACTAAAATATGTTATCAGTTGAAAAATAACTACAAAAGCTTATTATTAAAGAATTTTTTAAATGTTCGTTCTTTTTTCTAATCATCTTAGGGATGGAATTTTCGAAAATCCATTTTTAGCGGCACTCGATGTTATAAGAAGTATTTTTACCCCATTTTCAAGATTTTTAGTTCGGTAGATTTTTTTGTGCTATGATTAATACGAAATCTTGACTTTCTTTAATATATATAGCACTTTTAATTAGCGAAAAATCACTAACTATTAGTTTTTGGCTAATTACTGAAAAAGTACTGAATCAATTTCGACGAAATGTGAATCTAAACCATTCTCGAATCTACTGGAACGCACACACAAAATTTCATCAAAATCGGTCCAGTCGTTTAGGAGGAGTTCAATTACATACACACGCACAGAAGATTTTTATATATAAAGATTACCAAATAAAAATTCTCATGCCCATATTTTTATAGCTACTATTTTATGAATCATTAAACATGAATGGAAAATTTTGCAGAATACTTAAAGAGTTAAAATCTTTTGGAATCAAAGGTTAATTTAACACAAAATCAATATTGAAGCTAATTTTTTGAAGTGAAAGAGATAAATAAATATGCAAGATTACCAAATAAAAATTCTCATGCCCATACTTTTTATAGCTACTATTTTATGAATTATTAAACATGAATGGAAAATTTTGCAGGACGCTTAAAGAGTTAAAAGGCAGAAAACGTTTAAAGTAAATGACAGTGAATATAAAATTATGTAGGATTACCCAGTCAGTACTTGATCAAATAAGGTCAGTGTTGCGGGGGTTTTATTATATTTCCTTTTAAGTTTCAGAAGTAAACTAACATGATAGCTACAACCGTTAATGAATGTCCTATAGTGGGCAAAAAGAAAATCTGCTGAAAATATATAGCAAAAAAATTATAAATAAAAACAAAATTATAATTTAACAAATTAAAACGACTATTTAGAAAATGATATTTTCAAAGACTAAAATTTTAACGACTTATAAATAATTTCTATATTTAAATTAATAATAATAATAAACATCATTTTTAGGATGATCATAACGAGTCATATATTACGTAAGCCAGCATTAAGCATTAACATTCCTAGACCAATGATTTAAAAAAAAAAAAAACAGTAATTTACAGATATACAACTTAACAGTTTAAAATGTGCATTTTTATTTTATGGAGTTAATCAGACTGACTTCTAAACGCCTCATATTACGGCGGGCCTCATAGTGCCTCATAGGCCTCATGTTTAACCGATATAGCATTAATATTCCTGGACCCATCATAATCAAATTTTAAATGAAATTTCAATTTTACAATTTTCGGAACTACGAATTTTTAAACTTCTAAACATTGCACATTTTAAACTTTTACACCATTGAGTAGAGAAGCCAATGCACCTTTACATGATATTTGTTTGACATCTTTATCACAATTTGTTTTCAAATTATTATTATTTTTTAAAGTTTTTATTACTTTTTTTGTCATCGTGGCAACAGAAGTATTCCACTTATGGACATTAAACATGGACCAATCAGAAAACAAATAAGTTGCGGAATTCAACCAATAAAAAGATTCAAATATACTTCAGATTTCCCAATTCTCTACCGAGGACAACAACTATTTTCCACATTAGTAAATATATAATTTCTTTCATTGCCATTTTCCCATTCGATGATCAATCGAAGAAATCAGTCGAGATTCAAAAAATATCTTGAAAATATCATGCTTAAGTTGTGATTAACAATCATTCATATAAAACCATTATTTGAAATAAGCAAGATGGAAATGGATTATTTTAATTTACCATAAGTGTCTCCACCTAATCAAAAACGAAATTTCTACATATGTATCTTTTATAAAAAGCAACATTTAGTCACCTCTGAATAATAAGGCTCTATCTGTGTTTTTGAAAAAAGACTTATCGATATAGAGAGGTTCTATTTATATCTATGAAGTCATTTTTGCATCAAAATGATATTATATATTATTTATATATGATCTTACAACAATATTATGACATTATTTTAATCCAGAAATGCCTTCATTGATACAAATTGAACATTTCTATATCGATAAGTCAATTTTTTTTTTTTCAAAAACACATATAGAACCTTATTAAACTCCAGTGTTCGTGTCCGGGATGGCTCAATTGCTAGAGCATAGGCGGCTTCAGCCAATACATCCCTGGTTCGAATCCTGGCCCGGACTTTTTTCGCCCAAAAAATGGAAAAATTTACATCTGTTATAATTAGTTTATCGATTGAATAATCGTGTTTAAAATTAATCTAAAGAACCTTATTATTCTCAGGTGACGATTTGTTCTTTGTAGGGGGTAATCTATGGAACTACCAAACCGATTTCTAAAGTTATGGCACCGAAATGATGCTGATCGCCCCTGTTCAAATATAGGCTATTTCTTATGTCGACGCCGCTAATTCAAAGGAAGTGCAGGAGCGAAAAACTTTCTAAAAGTGTAATTTTTGTGTTGCTGAAGAGTCTACAAACATGAAATTTGGCGTGTTAATTATAAGATATAAATGATCTCTAAGAATATCTATTAAAAAATACGAAATTTAAAAGGAATGAAAATGTTTTAAAAACGTACTGTATTGCGATTTTTAATCAATCTGGGAAAGTAGCGAATCGATTAAAAAATAATGATGTCAAAATGATGGTGACAGTCTTTGCTTCAACACAGGCTATATTTTATGTCTGTGTCAGTAACTCGAAAACGTTCTAAAAATGCAATATTTTTAGTTACTGAAGGGCCTAGAAATATTAAATTTGGAAGGATAGTTACTTATAAGATATAAAGGATCTCTAAGAACTTTAAAAAATATATAATAATAATAAAAAATAAATAAATAAAGTAAAAATGCGCAAAAAAAGCGTTCTAAAGATTGTTCTAAATGACTATTTTTACGCAATCTCAGGAACTACCAAACCGATTTAATAAATAATAGTGGCAAAATTAGGTAATAGCTCCTGCTCCAACATAGGCTATATTTTATGTCGGGGCCATTTACGCTAAAGGGGTGTAGGAAAAAAAAAGTTCTAATAATGCGATTTTGATGATACTAAAAAATCTAAAAACATGAAATTTCGCATGAATGTTACTTACTAGATACAGCTCATTAACGTAACAGCTTACTTACAGCTCAATAACGTAATTTATAATATGTTTTAAATACTTTACTTTATCTGATTCTAAAAGCATTATCCTTTTTACAGAACAAAAATATTTTAATGGATAATTTTACTATTATAATTATTATAACTAATTACAAATTTCAGCTTTCTTGATTCTGAAAGTCTTAAAAAGATTTCTGATAAAGTTTCAAAGAAAAAAAATCGAAAAAAATTTGTAAGTTCTGTAAAAATTCTATATTTCTGTCTAAAGGCAATTATAGTTACACATTTTTCTAATTCCCAAAACAATATTTAACAATATATGTATATATATATATATATATATATATATATATATATATATATATTGAGTTGAGTTGTACAGATTCCCCAAAACTTTTATAAATATCGATTTTTTTATAATTAATTTTAATAGTCGAAAAATTCTAAAATTTATTTAATAGCATCATAAATTTTCAAACGTCTCTTTTTCTCTTCAATTCAGGAAAAGAATTCGGGGCTTTGACATGTGACATTTTCATAAGTTCAAAATTTGGTTCATAAAGGGTTAAATGGCATTTGTTTATTCAAGGATAATGAATTTAAGTGATGTGAAGTATACTTCTGTGAATTTCAATGCTACTTAAAATAAATTTAAAAAATAAAATAGTTGAAGAACAAAATATTTCATTGCATATTTCATTTAGATGAAGATTTATAAAGCATTCATTATTTTTAACATAAGCGGTATCCCTCGTTCATTCAAAATTCTAAATTACTTCGTTTCAGTGTTTACAACTTGAGATAATACTCTCTAATTGTAAATACAAAATATTTTCCTAGAAGTTAAAAAAATAAAAAAGTTTCAAAATATTTATTGCACGTGTTAATGTTATTAAAACATTGCTAAACTAAACCTATCTTATTTTTAATTTTATCTTATCATCTTGGAATTTTTTAGAATAGATAGATTTTCTCTCTCCTCTACGCCGAAAATGCGCATCTGCAGAGGAGAATTTCCCTCTTTCACTCTTGCAGCTCAGATCAATACTGTTGGCGTTTCGTGCAAACCTTAGAAAATGACGCTGGATCTCAAGTATCCAGGATCCGTTTCTTTCCCAAATACAAGTTTTGTCGTCTTTGTATAGTTATAACAACAATTAACAGATCCTTAAATTTATAGCCCGATATGACTGTAATCTTTCTTAATCCTTGTTTTATTTTTCAGATAAAAATTCCCGTGCCTGAATGAAATTTATTGTTTTATTCATCGTTGACATCTCGCCAAAAGAATGATAACCCTGCCAAAGTAGCTTCCTCACAGAGGAACGTCCTTGCGTTTGCCGATGAACTGCTGGCTCTTCTTATTGACTTTTAAACTTCCCTCCTGAGCTAACGGGGTTCAGGTTCTACCAATGTTTCATCATATCAACATGCCTGTTCTGTTACCGCTAAATAATTGCAGCTCATGGTATAGTTTTATTGGAATTTAGGACACTAAAATATCACTGTTTAGCCTTAATGTTTTATGCTTCAAACATCACGCCATTATAATTCAAATCTGAATTTTTGGGAACAATTTACGTAACATTTAGTGGAATATTCAATATTGTGATCCAGATAAAAGAATGTCGTGCAAAAATCAAGAACTGACGCTTGTGTAAACTACAGAATTTGTGAGAAATTTCACCTGGAAAATCAGCACACTAGTGTAAATCAGAACTTATAGGTTTACCTGGAACGACAGGTAAGTAAATCAATGACTTAAAAAAATTCAAAATTTTCTAATTTAATATTATAACTTTTAATTTTTGTTAAATATAAATTTTAGACTATAAAAATATATACTGGTATTTTTATATACACTTGCTGCTTTCTTAAAAATATATCAATGAAACTAAATACATTTATCTTAGTGTAAACATTGAAAAATAAAATCTTTTTTATGTTTTAGGGCTGGTGCAATTGTTCATAAAATGTAATGCAGATACTAAATTAATTAGTTATATTTAAATGTTTTATGATATTGCTATTCTAAAATTGATATTTGATATTGCATTAAGTGTTTATGTAGATAATTACATAGTCAAAGAAGTGCACTTTAAATACTTCGGATCTGCTCGTCATTTTTTAATGTCGCATTTTTTTTGAAAAAAAAATTATATTTTTAGCATTAAATGAATTATTACATATTTTAAAAATTCTACAAAAGCATTAAACCATTCATGCATATATCAGTGTTGACCGGGGGAACATTTCCCCTCTGAACAATGAAATGTCCCCCCCCCCGGAAAATTTGAAATTTTGCGTTTTCAATGATCAAAAAGTACAATGCCCCCCCCCCCCCCCGGAGGCACTAAAGTTCTTCCCGGAGAAAAGTGTCTGAATTCAACACTGTATTATATACATTCAACGTAACTGTTATAAAACGTGATAAATCTTGAATTTTTTATTTTATTTTAAAGGTCTTATGTTAAATGTTAGATTAACATATGCGTTAGAGTAATCTTACTGGTTTAGTATTTGTATGTATTATATAATCATTCTGGATTAGTGTTTATATGTAATCATATTGTATTTACGAGCAAGGAGAGTGACAGTCAGATCCGTGGCGGTTCGCCAGAGGGAAAGAGGGTTTGGAACAAAATCTGGTTAATGTACCCTAATTGTATATAATTACCAGAAAAAGAACAGTAAAAAATGAAGGGAGTAGGGCTTCCGAGAATTCTATGATTTATTTAATGACCCCAAAGCTTTCTTATGCCTTATACTTATCAAATGCTTGTACTTTCGCAGAATAAAATGTAAGACAATTTGATTTCCTTTTGTCTGAAATGTTTTCGGCAACTCTAGTTACCTATATTTCACGCTTAAGAGCTATTGATTTAATTTTTCATTGATAAAAGGAAAATTTTCGAATCTTTTAGATAACCTCGTGAGACTTTATTTTCATAATTTTAGTCCTTGTTTCCTCATACCAGGGATCTGTTTAGAAAGAAATTGGGTCTTTTAAAGGATCCTTCACAAAATTTTTCATTTTTAAAGAGGATACTTCACAAAAACTTTCATTTTAAAACAGGATCCTTCACAAAAATTTTCATCTGAAAACAGGATCCTTCACAAAATTTTTCATCTGAAAACAGGATCCTTCACAAATTTTTTCATTTTAAAACGGGATCCTTCACAAAATTTTTCATCTGAAAACAGGATCCTTTACACAATTTTTCATCTGAAAACAGGATCCTTTACATAATTTTTCATCTGAAATCAGGATCCTTTACAAAATTTTTCATCTGTAAACAGGACCCTTCACAAAATTTTTCATTTCAAATCTGTACCCTTCATAAAAATTTATTATTTCAAAACAGGACCCTTTGAAAAAGAAACCTTCACCAAATTTTTTGTCTTAAAAATAGGCCTTTTATATATATATACAGATAGATATAGATATATAAATCCAGCTCGAAACTAAACCTTTCACAAATTTAACTATTTAAAAGTAAAATTGAATTTGTCACTTTACTATACATAAAGTGTGTATATATATATATATATATATATATATATATATATAGTGTATAAAAAAAGAAACTGAATACAACGATAATTTCAAATTCACAAAATTTGGAGTAAGCTATTCACAAATGTAAAAATGCTGTTTACTATTTCTCAAAAACAGAACCCTGTGAGAAAAGTCTGGACAGATCCCTGCATATGATCATTCTGTTTCTTTATCCGCACGACTTCAACTCAACTCTTTTCTTTCAGCAGATCATTTAATTTTCATATATTTTATACTGATTTTATGAAAAGAGCCATTTCATTTAAATGTAAATTGCGTTTTCATTTGGTAATTTTTCTCTTAATTTTACACCGTGGTTATAAAGATAATTTTTTTTTTTTTTTTTTTTTTAAGTTGTAAACAACTTAACTTTTCTGCCTCTAGGCAACTATTTATCATGGAGATCAGAGATCAAACTTATGAATATTAAGTTTAATCCAAAATATTCTTCTTATCTTTAATCTCGGGTTTGGAGGATTTCATTTATAACAGGTTTTAATTGTAATAAAATAATCTTGAAATGTTTTAAGAAAGATTTCTTTTCAGTGCTCTCCTCACAAATAATTTCCATTTGGTAATTAATTTAAAACATCTCCACATCGGTAAGTATTAAATGCAATCTGTATATTGGCATATTGTCATATATATCACGAATTGAATTAGTATGATAAATGGAAGGTGAGGGATATACCAAATGTTTCTTTTTAATTGATCTATTGATATATGTTTTTTTATTTTATATGATTGATGTGCTTTTCAGGAAAAATCAGTTAATTAAAATCTAAATGACATTTTTGTTTTTTATTAGTAAGCTAAAATGCTCAAATTATTTCTATTAAGGCTTAATACTGATTATTATATTGAAAAAATCTTTTTAGAGTATAATATACAAAATAGTTATATTCAGTGGTGTGGTCGTATATAAAAAAAAGGTATACGCTCTAAACAGAGGGTATACACTAGAGGTAAGAGTGTATATGCTTTAACTTTTTAAAGAAAATTAGTGTGTTCTTTTTTTAAAAATCGAGAAGGTATAGGACATATACCCCCGTATACCCTCCACTACATCTCTGGTTATATTTAATTAGATGATTTTGCCCTATAGCTGTATTTTATTTTATTAAGTTTGAATTTATATCTTGCAGGGTTTTTTTTTAAGACTTGGACATCCGTTTGTTATTTACGTATAAATCATTCACTCATAAGATATTTATTTTCTGCTTTTAACTAAATATTGATATAGATACCTTATCGAAATTTATGGTGACACTCATAAAAGCATACAGCTATGCAATGCAGACAGTACACACCACGGTTCGCCCGGTAATTTTAGTACTAAATACCCCACTGTCGCAGTCTCTTCCGCATGTACACAAATGACAACGTTTAAATAGCATTCATTCCCCTTTAAGGGGTTTCTTCAATCAAATGAAAAGATCCGTTCGCTTATGCTAATCCTATGGAAGAAATTTATAACTATATCTCGGTTACATTTTAATATTTAAATTTTTTTTTTCATTGGATGCTGAGATTGATCTGTATGTAGGCCGTTTTTTACTTTTTTCTATTTTGATCAAGATAGATATTTTTTTAGTGTGCTTTCTCTTTTCAAACCGGTTTCAAAAGTGAAAGCATCCTAATAAAAAATACCTGCAAACAAAATCAAAAAAGTAAAAAACAAGGCCTGCGTACAGATCGAATCTCAGCTATCCAATGAAAAAAAAGTTATTTAAAAATATTAAAATGCAACCGAGATATCGTTTTAAATTTCTTCCATAGGATTAGTATTAGCGAACGGGTTTTTTCATTTAATGAAGTAGCCTTTTAAAAACAGAGCGCAGATAGTCTGGCGAAGATAAATCAAGGTTTTACATTCTTTTAAATAAGTTAAGCATTTAAAAGTTTTGTTTAAACGTCTGTAAATTTTCAAAAAAAACCCTGATAAAAATTCTTATCGTAACTCTTTTTTTAGTCACGATTACTGGTTCTTTTATAAACTTTGAACTTTGGAATTTTCTAGAGAATCGTCGTGAGCATAAAAGAGTAAACAGCGTTGTATAGTTTATTATCTTTACTACAGTGTAGTTGGCTATCTCTGAAATGCATCAAATAAAAATTTAAATCTGATACAACCAGCGACTTTTTTCCTTATTTTTTAAATACATCTAAATAAGAATTTTGGCATTAAAATATAAATATGTAATTATAAAATTAATTGCATTTTGGAAAAACGTTGAAGTGACATCACCAAATTTTAAACGGCTAAAGAGCTCTTTGAAATTTAAAGTGATCAATTGAGTTCTTTGAAATTTAAAGAAATCAATTGAGCCCTTTGAAATTTATTTTGCTATAAAGTTGGTTATATTAAAATCTTGACAGTATAAAAGTTGTAGATCATATAAATTATTACAATAAATTTTATTGGATTTAATATCTAGAGAGGATTGAGGAAGTTGTGAATTTTTTTCTTTCAAAACACTGTTATTTATTTATTTTTATTTTTTTATATTTTTTGGGGGGAGGGGGTGAGCCCATTTACAATGATATAAAAATTCTGTCATATATAATTTTTTGGCCTTTTCCCTAGAAGTATTAATAATTTAAAACTGATTTTATACGTATTACAATTAAGTTGTGTGGTCTTTTTCTGTCTTTACAAAATCTCTTCCAACCCTTTGGACTGATTTCGCCCATTAACAAACTTGACTGAGATTTTCTGCTCCTTGATTTTATGTATTGGTTATTGAGGAAAATATGCAGAATTATAAAAGTTACTGCGTCCGAAGAAAAAAAAAAGTTTTTAACTGGGGGGGGGGGGATTTTTGGGTTCTAGGGGTCATGAGCGGCGTGTATCCGCCAAAATTTTTCCTACAATCCAACATAGGGAGAATGTAATAGATAATATTTCTTAGCGAAACTACCTAAAATACTGAGCGTTTAGAACTCTAATTAGCGTTATGAAGTTCGGTTGTTTGAGAAAGACGTAAGACTGAGAAAACGATTCCGTTAGTGCATATATTATAAAGGGACAAAGCTTCATACCTTCGATTTCTTGAAAGCGGGTGATAAATCCGTGACCTTTGCAGCAAATAACAAGTTAGCGTGCGTAGATAATGAAGGAGGAAATCATTCCGTATCGTGACAAATCTTAATTATTCACTAAGATTAGCATACACACAAAGTACTCTATACTGTAGGAATGCATTCTTTTGAGTCAGTATTAGTTTTTATAACGCTATATGACTGGAATAACTGCAATATCTTGTCTGCGAGCACTCGGAAAGACTATTAAAATTCGTAGCAGAGTTTTTAAGCACTACAAATGCATGTCCCTAAAATGGCAACTATTATCTTGTACTTTTGCTGCCATAGGCGATCGTCCTTCGTCATTTAAAAGACTTCAATAAGAATAAATATGTATAACATTGTTGAGGGGATAGAGAACAAGTCGAAAATTGAACAATCCTATACCGATTGTTCCTATACCATTATGTAATAAAACTATTTCGTGTTTTATTACATAATGGTATAGGAATGTTATTAATAAAAAATATTATTTGTTCCACAGATTGTACAGAATGTATATTTTAGTATATATTTCATAGATCTATTTTGTCCTATTGGCTTTAATGTAACAGAATACTCTGGATTGTCCTTATAATTAAACTATACATCCGATTTCCATAAAATTTGAAAAAACTCGACAAAATTATGTAATACAGTAGACTCCCTCAAATCCGCACAGCTTGGGACTAGAGGTTGTGCGGATTTTAGAATTTTGCAGATTTCTGGTCATTGCTTTGTTTACATTTTTTAAACAATAATTTGAGTGCAATCGGAACTATAATGAATGCTTACAATGTAGTAAAATATTAAAATAAGTAAAAAACTAAAATTAATAAAAATTTAGATAGTTTTTAAATGATAAAAGTACTAATAGCAAAGGTCAAGTTAATAATCAGTAGTGTATGATTAAATATCCATTATAAAGATTAAATGTATTTTTCCAAAATTATTCAATAAAACTTGCCCCATAAAAGTACATTACTAATTCACACCAAAATCATATAATAAGGATTTTTTTTTTTTCAAGTTTAACCAGATTTAATAACTGAAAAATCTTGATTAATGCATAAATATATTTGGTAAGAAGATTGTGATTACCAGTGATATCAGCAATATCTTGAATTTTTTCCAAAAAAATTTATTCTTCCTTTATGAAAAAACCTGAATAGAGTATTATTAAGAAAATTACAAAATAAAAAGTATATGGAATTGATGCAAAACTAAAAAAATCAAATTTTGTCCCAATATCTGAACTGAAAATTTCATTGTTTACATCCATAAAATATATGCGGATTTTAGAGAGTTGCGGATTTCTGGTTTGCGGATTTGAGGGAGTCTACTGTAATTATATATTTTAAATTTCAAACGATTCGGTTGGGTAGTTTTTGCGCTGTGATATGCGGACATACGGACGGATTGAACGAGGACTTAGGTGCTATTTATTTACATAATTACGAACGTACCTAAAAAGGAAGTAAAATTTTGGGACTTACCGATGTGTGTCCTATAATATACACACATCTTTACATTTTTTTCACATATGTATAATAACTTTAAAAAGGTGGAAATTGGTGTGAACGGAACCTAATAGATAGCTGAACTAAACAAAATAGCAATTTGTTTCTTATAGCATCCCCCCCCCCCCCACGAGATAAGTGTTGGGTTATTCTCTGCAATAGTGCAAAACGTGTTTCCCAGCCATATAAATGCTCTAAATTTCATTTTATTTTTATTTATTTATATTTTTATTAGAAGGTCTAAAGTTTGTTTATTAGCGGCAAGGCAAAAAATTTAAAAATAAACAAATTTAATATTTAAAAATGTAAGATATATCATGCAAATATCATTCCCTCACCTCTCCCCTACCCATACTACCATACTTTACTACCTGATTTTTTTCCATTCAGAAGTAAAAATAATTAAAAACACCCTAAGCAAAATAAAGTTCTTAATTGGTACCTTACAAAAAATATTTTTTTTTTTTTTTTTTTTTTTTTTAACTATAATTATGTAGTCTACTCAATCAATTATATGTCTCTCCATGTTAGACCATCATTCCCTCACACCTTGCTATTATCGCAAATATCCTATCACAAAGATGAGCAGCAGTCTAGCATTCTTCACAGAGAGGAAGCTAATTTGAGTACTTGTCAGTCCAGCAACATAAATTGGTGGTATAAGTTTTTGTTAATTTTCTAGAATTTTTTTTCAATGAGAAAATCTGGGAGTATTTTTATTAGCAGTCATTCCCTCACACAGAATGCTAAATTTTTAGCAATTTTCAAAATTTTTAATTTTATTATACATTATATATTATGTGTTCTTCTTTAAGGAATCAGTTTGGTTTTTTCCATAATTTTGCATTTTTCTTGACAATTAGTAAAAACATCTTAATTTCATCATTCCCTCACTCGTCATTCCCTCACATTTATTGTTATGAATTAATGATAAAGTGAATGGGGAATATGTACTTTTGTTTAAAATTTTAGAACGATTTCTACTGCTATTAAAATCTTCAACAATTGACCAATTACTAACAATTTATCCAATTTGTATGAAAATTTACCTATGTAATATTCAAGTCAGACTGCTTGGTCAAATTTGCAGTATTGTAGAGAATAACCCTGTTATATTAACATTTTGCAACAAAAATGTACGAAATATGCGAAAATGAAACCGTCAATCATTATCCTATACGTTAAGATAACATTTGTAGAAACCATTAGTAATAAAAAATTATTAAATAGATAATTATTTCATGTTTTTCAATGTCTGTGTTATGCGAAAAAAAAAAATAAAAAATCCCAACGAATTGTCAAAAAATTTACTTATTGAACTTGTATTATCAAATTTCATGAATAAAAAATAAATTTTATTTCGCTTTTCAGTCTTTCTCAGTTATCAGTTTTTTTAATATAAATTCATATCTGAAGTTCAAAATAAAACCTGGAGTCTGAACAGTTCAAAAGCTTAATCACGTCAATATGAGTGGAACTTAAGAGCCCACACTAGTCACACGTCAAGTCAAATCAAGATGGCCGACTCTCTTTTTCAGTTCATTCAAAGGATGGGCTAAAATTGAAATGATTGACATGTAATTATCCAATTAGGAAATAGAATTTTCTTAACCAATTATCTGTGACGATTTTTCTCCTCAAAGGCGTGTTTTCTAGACGGTTTCTTCACTAAAGGATTTTTTCAATAGTCTTCCCATTACTTTGATTACATTCGATGATTTAAAGTTTATAAAAGTTCTAAAAGAATTTCAATCTGTTTAGCTTTAACGTCCCAAAATTAAACGGTTTGATTTTCAGAAAATAAATGAGTTATAAATTTAGATAGATTGCTGTAAAATAAAAACTATTTTATTTATTTAACGCAATTACAAAAATAAATAAATAAATAAATTAAAAATAAATAAATATTGAATGAGAGGGGGGGGGGGGATTCTTTTTAGAATACGAAACTTATCGAGAGACTTATGTAAGACAAATAGCACTGAAGGTTAAAAATAAGATCTTTATAAAATTATGAGTAAAATATTTAGACAAATTTAAATATTTTAAACATTTGTATATTTTTGCGTAAAAGGTTAAACAGCAAGGGAGAACGGGAAATAGAAATTTTGAGGAAAGGAGGTATAGGTGTTAATCCCAGCCTAGTCGTCGTTTATAGACATAACACACAATTTCCTATTGTTAGTAGTAACAAATGTGACAGAAAAAGTGTCGCAAATTAAAAAAAAATGTGTGACGTTAGGTCAGTAGGGCAAATATTTTGTCAAAATTTCAGGTGGAAGGATATTTAGATTTTTGATGATTTTTACAAGCATTTTGTAAATATCGCAAGGAGCTCTAAGAAATTTTGTGTCCTGTGAAGAAGGGGTGCAGGGAGTTTGTTAGATGACTTGTCTTATTTACACGACTAAATATTAAAAAATAGTATTAAAAATTAATAAACAGGAAGACGAATTTTTGTATGCTTTGCAAGTAAAGATATAAATAAAACGTCAATTTTGGTGGGTGAAGAGTAAAATTATATGATTCATTATTTATTATTACAATAAAAGTTTTAGAAAAATCGAAGACTTTTAAGGTTTAAAATTTGAAAGCTGTGGAAAAAAAGAAATAAGCACATTATTTATTAATTTATTTATTTTCGTGTGTGTGTGGAGGGGGAGATGTTTATCAGATGACTTATTATTTATTTGCCTTTCAAAATATTTATAAATCGGTTTAAAAAATAATAAAAATGGAAATATTTAAAGAACTAAATTTTCTGCACTTAATAAAAGGAAGGGAGTGATAAAACCCAATTTTATTCGTGGAGGGAGAGGAATTTTTGTTATTGATTTGTTATTGATACAATAAAGTTACAATAAAGACTTATATGCTACAAATATGGGAATTGTGGGATAGGCTACAAAACGACGAAGTGATATTTTCGAATAGTGCAATTTAAAAGATTGTGACAGGTTAAAAATGCGAAGCGAAATTTTGATATAAAAGGAGGCTAAGAACTTATCTGGAGAGTCCTCAAGGGGGGGGGGGGGAGCATTTTAGAAATTTGGAAACTTAGTCTGATGCATGGGTCGGACTCAGTTTTTTAATGCGGTCATGTTACGTCTACTTTTTTGCTGTGGGACGGGTTTGGGTCCGGTTGGCTTCCATTTTTTGCTCCTTGCCGAGTTAATTTCTACTTTGGTCGGGTTGACTTGTACTCTTTGCTGCTGTTAGAGTTAATTTCTGATTTTTTGCAATTTGGTCGGGTTTGGGTCTGGAAGACTGCTACATTTTCTAGTTGGTCGGGTTAACTTTTACTTTTTAACTGTGCTTAGAGCATTTGGGGCAGTTTAGGATTTGGTTATAATTTTGCGAGAATGTTTCGGGTTGACCCGAATCGATTGGGGTGAGTCCTTTGATAAAATTTTCATTCTTTTTCGCAATTTTTGAACGAAATGTGCGTGTGTTTCACGATCCTTATAAGAAATTCGTGTTTTCTCCGCTATCATTTCACAAAATTTGATGTCCGTTTCGCTTCTATTTTTTGATGCTGGTCGGATTAATTTTTACTTTTTGTTGTGGGTCGCGTTTGGATCCGGTTAACTTCTACTGTTTTCTGCGGATCAAGTTAATTTCTGATTTTTTGCGTCGGGTCGGGTCTGGGTCCGGTTAACAGCTCTATTTTGCAAATGGTCAGCTTGACTTTTACTGTTTAGCTGCGCTTAGCTCATCGGGGCAAATTGTCTTAATATTTTGGATTTAAGATTATATTAGGATTAATATAGATAAGATTTGGAATTAAGTTACAGATTCCATTTTAACTCTTGCGGATTGAGCCCAGTAAATGATTGACCTCAGTTTTGATCGCGATCCTTTGAAAAAATTTGCGTTTTTCCGTGATCCTTTAACGAAATTCACTTTTATGCGTGAACGGGATACCTTGAAGAAATTCACGTTATCACCGTGATCCCTTCGCAAAACTTGAGGGTTTTTGCGACTATTTGATAAAATGCGTGTTTCTTTTGCAACCTTTAACGAAATTCGCATTTCTTTAATGAAGTTTGCCCTTATTTGCGGCTATATGATGAATTTCGCGTTTTCTCTATTTTATAATTTTTACGATTAACAAGTAAAAAAAGTTTTCAATCCAATTTAGGCTCGTGGCAAAAAAAAAAAATTGAGAAGTGTACGGGTCGCGTTCAAGCCAGTAATGTTTATCATACTATCTAAATGAGAGTTGTACCGAAAGTTTATCTCCACGGGTTGAGGTCGGGACAGTAATGTTTATCATACTCCCTAGATAAGAGACGGACCGAATATTTAGCTTTTATCCCGGGACGAGCCACGACCTGGAAATTTTGTTCAATGCAAACTTCTAAGAAAAATGATATCCAGATCAGGCTCGGTCTGGAAGAAAAAGAAGCCTGTCACCACCCGAATCTTCAAAAAAAAAAAAAAAAAAAAAAATTGTAATTTAAGAAATTACCCCAACCATTTGAAAAATGTTTCACTCGATACATTCATCTATCATTTTAAGCTAAATACCAGTTGTTTTATTGTGTATTATCCGTGCCACTGCTATAAATGACTTTATACATGCTGCAATTTGAAGGTACGGTTCGTTTAAGTTATATCACTCTATTGTCGCCAAGCATAAAAGTTGGCGACGAAAGAAACATTTCAAACTATTTAACATTGTTGGTGCAAAAGTAATCATTATTAAAATACAGCTTTGGCATATACTGTTATACTTGTAAGACTTTGGCATATATTGTTTGATTTTACAGAGCAGAATTTTGGTGATGGAGGTTTTAAACCAAAATCGATCGCAGCACATGCATCTGTGAATGGGTCCATCAGACATCGAATCAAAAAAGTTTTTTCCCAGTTTTTCCCAAGCCGATTGCTTTTTAGTTTTCTTTTTAGGTGGTGGAAAATCAAGAGTAATAGCTATAACATTTTCCGGCTTGTTAGAATCACTATTGGCACTCAAATTTTCCTGGTTAGAACCGACCGATAGTAAAACGCCATGGCTAGTGGATTGGTCGCCCTGGCGACATGATGTTTTACAATTAATCGGTTCGGCATTAAATTGCTTCCTTTTTCGTGATCGCTTTTCAACACGTAATTGGTTTTCAGCGGCTCAATAATCTTTTGATTTTATCATTTTCTGCATTGAAAGACGTTTTTGCGCCAAACCAAATACAGTATTACTCAGTTATCCCGTCGACCAATTTCGCCAAATGATACGAATCGCCAAACTAATAAGCAACTTATACATGTTGACTGTGTTTAATATCATTGAATGCGATATTCACGTTCATTCATTTCTTTGGCTTCGGCTTTTTCCGTATCTGTTAATTTCCGTCTACCCATTTTTAAATTTGTTAGTTTTCTCCTTTATTACAATGATTTTAACCATTTTAATTTACTATTCAAATAAAAATTCTTCTAAAAGTAAAGAATTTAATTTAAATTCAAATAAAAATTCTTCTAAAAGTAAAGAATTTAATTTAAATTCAAAAGTGGTAACATCATTCAAAAGTGGTAACATCATTCAAAAGTGGTAACATCATCGGGTCCATTCTCCCGAAAACAACAACCATTTTTCAAATGGTTAAAAAAAAAAAAAAAAAAAAAAATTGTAATTTAAGAAATTACCCCAACCATTTGAAAAATGTTTCACTCGATACATTCATCTATCATTTTAAGCTAAATACCAGTTGTTTTATTGTGTATTATCCGTGCCACTGCTATAAATGACTTTATACATGCTGCAATTTGAAGGTACGGTTCGTTTAAGTTATATCACTCTATTGTCGCCAAGCATAAAAGTTGGCGACGAAAGAAACATTTCAAACTATTTAACATTGTTGGTGCAAAAGTAATCATTATTAAAATACAGCTTTGGCATATACTGTTATACTTGTAAGACTTTGGCATATATTGTTTGATTTTACAGAGCAGAATTTTGGTGATGGAGGTTTTAAACCAAAATCGATCGCAGCACATGCATCTGTGAATGGGTCCATCAGACATCGAATCAAAAAAGTTTTTTCCCAGTTTTTCCCAAGCCGATTGCTTTTTAGTTTTCTTTTTAGGTGGTGGAAAATCAAGAGTAATAGCTATAACATTTTCCGGCTTGTTAGAATCACTATTGGCACTCAAATTTTCCTGGTTAGAACCGACCGATAGTAAAACGCCATGGCTAGTGGATTGGTCGCCCTGGCGACATGATGTTTTACAATTAATCGGTTCGGCATTAAATTGCTTCCTTTTTCGTGATCGCCTTTCAACACGTAATTGGTTTTCAGCGGCTCAATAATCTTTTGATTTTATCATTTTCTGCATTGAAAGACGTTTTTGCGCCAAACCAAATACAGTATTACTCAGTTATCCCGTCGACCAATTTCGCCAAATGATACGAATCGCCAAACTAATAAGCAACTTATACATGTTGACTAAATTTTTATTTTAAATAGCAAAAGAAGAAATAAAAATCACTTTATGATTGTTTAAGTACGCGTATTGTGTTTAATATCATTGAATGCGATATTCACGTTCATTCATTTCTTTGGCTTCGGCTTTTTCCGTATCTGTTAATTTCCGTCTACCCATTTTTAAATTTGTTAGTTTTCTCCTTTATTACAATGATTTTAACCATTTTAATTTACTATTCAAATAAAAATTCTTCTAAAAGTAAAGAATTTAATTTAAATTCAAATAAAAATTCTTCTAAAAATAAAGAATTTAATTTAAATTCAAAAGTGGTAACATCATTCAAAAGTGGTAACATCATTCAAAAGTGGTAACATCATCGGGTCCATTCTCCCGAAAACAACAACCATTTTTCAAATGGTTAAAAAAAGATCAGGACAGGAACCGATTCAAAATGAGAGAAAAGCTTACCCAGTCCAAGTCTCGTGGACTTTAACTGGCGCGACCTGTGCCAGGCCGTGACGGGCTCGAACTTCGCCCCAAGTTATTTCTCGTGAGAATGCATAATGTCACTTTGTGAACCCTTTATTAGCCCAAGAGGAGGGGACTTCGCGCTTTTCCCTCACCCCTGAGAACCGTCACAGCATTCGGGCTGTGTCGATCCCACATCGACCGTTTAGACTTTATACCAGATGCAGCCTGGGCTTAAAATTTTTTTCCCATGTATATCTCTAGTGGGAAGGAAGTCCACGCCAGACCCGACCTGGAAAAAACAGTGTGGCTCGATCCAGCTCTGCAGCAAAAAATAAACCCCGTCCCGACCTGGTTTTGAAAGTGCGAAAACCTGACCTTCTCCCAGTATAATAAATTAAAGTTGGCACCACCCGACCGGGGTCGCACCGGTCTAGAGTTTAAGACACAACAATTTTTCTGTGCGGGCATCTAATGTCGTTCTGCAGATCATTTATTGGGAAGATAGGCCCTGCTCGATGTTCCTGGAAAAAATATGGCCCGAGCTCGGCCCGAAAACATTAGTGACTAGGCCCGGCCCGAATCACAAGTAAAGACCTAATTCGGACCAGCCCGAATGCCGTTAATGGAAATCGGCGCGAACCCGGCCCGCGGGACGTGCTCGGGCTTCACACCGAGGCCTGCCCCGATCAGATCTCTAAAGTGAGTACAAAGGAGGAAGGTAAAAAAAAATATAGAACATTCTGCCTATCTGATTAGCCGTTTTAGATAAGAACCAGAAATTTAGGATACCAAACTTCATGATAATATAATTAAATAGTTATTATAGCGGCTTTAAAAATTCCTTCCCTAAGAAGGTAATAAATATGTGTGTGTAGGGGGGAAGGGTGAAAATTTTAGCACATTTTGCCATATATCAACAGCACTTTTCAATATAAACAGGAAAATCAGAATAATAAAGCAACTAAAAATATATTTCAATTTAATATTTCAGTGATTTTATTCCTTTTGTGTCTATTAAGTCATCAACATCGACTTTGAACTGGATAACGTAAGATTAAGGCAGCAATTATGGTTATATGATTAGATATTTAAGAAAATGTTTATTTTATTTCACATTTGCTAGATATATTTCGTTGGATTTGCGATTCTTTAGAAAAACCGACCCAGCGTAACGGGTGAGGGCTACTAGTTGGCTTTTACGGCTTTTAAAAAGAATAGTAAACTTAACGCTCCATTAATTACTTATGCAATTTATTATACCAAATTAAATTTCTGAAGATTGCCATAAATATACACAGTCTATTATTTTCACAAAAATATTCCTCTTGGATATGGACTGGAAAGAAATTTCTTGAATCTAGTGAAACAGTACGTCAAGATTTCATTTGTGAAAATACTCTTCAATCATTTTTCAGTAGTAATTTATTGAAATTTAAAAAATAGATTATAGGAAAAATAAGTCAGCATTTGGAAATAACCCATATAAGCCCTTTAAAATCGATGGACAAACTTCTACAAATTTTTCGCATTGTAGCACCGTAATGAAAAAGATTCTGTGTCATCCAACCAACCTACCAAGATTCGATATTTAAAGGTAGCGCGGTCAGTTTCAAGAAAATAGGTTGACGTACGAGTGGAGACGAGATTTGAATCAATCGTAGAGTATTGGCCGTTATTGCTAAATTTTTTACAAAAATCTTTCGTAATTTTGGTCTTTCTAATTATGGTAAAACTATAAAAAGTATATTACTAGAAGTTTAATCTTTGAGCGATTATTGTGCGTTTTTTTTCTTCTGAATTTTGCTAATATGGATTTCATTTGGCTGTAAAAGACGCACAGCTCGATCATTTTCCAAATGATTGAAAAATGTCAAACGAACTCCTCCAATTAGCAAATAAAATATTCTTGTAGCGTGATTTTTTTTCACGTTACGCAGTTAAAAGAAGAATTTTGAAAGAAGCGAAAATTATTATGTACAAATATATTAAAATAACTGTATTTTGGAAGATTCTTTGCAGAACTCGAGATTTATCAAGAGAATTACATAAGCTAAATGATATTAAAGTATAAGATAGGATCTTCATGAAATGAGGAAAAAAAATATTTAACAAATTAAACGATTTAAAACATTGCATATTTTATACTATAGAACAAGCAGGAGGGGGGGGGGGTGTCAAACGGGAAACATAAATTTCGAAGAAAGGAGGTGTAGATCGAAACCCCAGCGTATTCATTTATGGGGCTGTTCATAAATGATGCCACACAGTTGTCCAATATTTTTAACCCCTTCCCTCCCATTTGTCACATGTCACGCTTTATTACATATACATATACTTGTAGTTCAGAAACACAGCACTATGTTATATAGATCGTATTTCAAATTTTGTTTTTAAACTTTAACTGTGTATTTTAATGACTTTTACGTATATAACTATAAAATAATTATAGTACGAAAGCACTCCATTTTCCATGTTTGTCGAGCAATTTCTAACTTGTTTAATTATCAAACCCCAGTAGAAGGACAATCGAGAATCGGTGTCACATTGAAATTTTTTAAATGTTAGACCTGTAAAGAACAGTACCATGATTATTAGGATGAGCGAAGCGAATCCTCTACTAGGCCACTCAAATTACATTTTGTCGTACACTTTACAAAAAAACTATTCAATATTTTAACTTCAAATTAAACACAAAAATAAATTATGATCTGCAGATTTGCACAATATAATTTTTTTTACAGTAAAACGTTAATAAAATTATTATTTTAATTAATTTATTTTACATGCATTTCCAATACGGACGCATTTTAGCAAATAAATAAAAAATAAAACGCGTATATTTTCAGAAAAAAAAATATAAATCATGGAGTAAGTAATTATAGATAAAATAATGATTAATTTAATAAATAAAATATGTTTTCATTATTCAGCAAAAGCGTTTACACAGATGACACTTAAACATTTAAAAAAAATTGTATTATGGATTTTTTTTTTTTTTTTTTTTTTTTTTTTTTTGTAGAGTGGCAACAAAAGAATTGTAAACAAATAAAATTAATTGTTAAATTTGTTATACAAATGAAAATATAAAAGAATTGAAGCGTGAAGTTGTTGCCTCGATTCAAGCTCTTTTTAAATGTACTAAAGCAAAGTTGGCCGATTCAGAAACGACAAACTGACTTTAACCATTTCTTACTTTATCATTTGGATCTAAAGTAATGTTACGTTCTTATTTGTGGACCGAAAAATGTTTAGTGAACGGGACTTTAGGCTTTGTTGCACGTAATAAAGAAAATCACAAGCCACCAGACCAGATATCGCGAATAATCATGGATAGATTTGAATACTACAATAATTTAACTTATAAGAATTGGTGCGTACCAATTCTCCCAATAATTAAATTCTGAAAAGATGGAAGCATAAATTGATCAAGGAAAGAATTTCTTCTGCAGTCAGCTTTTGCTGTTACAATTCGTAAATCCCAAGGTTTAACATTAGATGAAGCAGTTGTAGATATTGAGGATATATAGACACCAGTTGGCTTAAAAACCTACGTAACGTTGTCGAGAGTGAAAATCCTTTAAAATTAAGCATTCAATAGAAATTTTCCTTACGAAAAATTCTACAATATCAAAAATTCTCATACGCTAAAATGTATAAAAACGAAGAAATTAGAATAAAAAGTTTTACAGTTAAAAATTCATAGTATCAACGAGAGCAGATTTCAAATGTTTTTCCAGAAAATAGGATTTTGACGAAGTAACTTTCTTCAAGCTCTCTTCAAGTATATTATTCTAAAATAGCTATCAAAGATTATTTGATGTTAATTACAAAGATTGGAAGCATGCATGCTTCAAACAACTTTTAAAACAGCAGTGGTTACTGGAAATTGTAAAAACATCTTTAAAATAGCTTTTAGTTGAAAATTTAAAAATAATTTGTAAAAGTTTGCTTCGAAAATATTTTATTATGCCAGTCTTACATCATAAATGAAAAATTAAAATGCGCCAAAACATAAAATAACGTTTTTGTTTAATAAAGATGCAAAAATAATATTAAAAAATATTTGGTACTTCTAGGTTATCCCGTCGACCAATTTCGCCAAATTATACAAATCGCCAAACTAATAGCCAAATTATAAATGTTGACATAATTTTTATTTTAAATAACGAAAAAATAGTTAGTAGAATATTAATAAAAATATTAATAAAAAGACGAAATAAAAATCACTTAATGACATTTTAAACACGCGAATCGCATTTAATGTCATTGAATGTGACATTCACGTTCATCCATTATTGGCATTTAATCTTATAAATTGGCGATAATTTTTTGGTCGATGGGATAACCTAGAAGTACCAAAATTTTTACTTTTAAACATCTGTTTTATAAAATAATGCTTCGCGAATCCAAACAAAGCATGGCTTTTGCTAGTTTATATTACCTGGTTTAGGTAGATTTCGTGAGAAATACTATGTATACTATATCGTAAGATATAAAAGGGGGGGGGGGAATAAAAAGCATTTTTTTTTTAAATTTATTTATTTTGAGGGCAATGCAAGAAATTTATTAGATGACTTACTTTACATGAGTAAAGATGAACAAATATGGCTAAAAACATAATAAAGAGATTTAAAGATTAAATTTTATATACTTGGTAAGGAGAATAGAAAGAAAACATCAATTTTGGTGGGGTTCAGAGTAAAAATATATGTCTGATTATTTATTATTACAGTAAAAGTTTTAGAAAAATCAATGACCTTAAAAGTTTAAAATTTGCGAGTTGAGGGGGAAAAGGAAACAAGCAGATTTATTATTTATTTACTTCGGTGTGTGTTGGGGGGGGGGGGGGAGAAGTTCATTAGATGACTTGTTATTTATTTGCCTTTCAAAACATTTACAAATACGTTTAAAAAAAGATTAAGATGTAAGAAAATTTCAATGAATATGTTTTAGGCACTTAGTAATAGGGTGAGAGGGATAAATCCCAATTTCAGTTAGAGAGAAGGAATGTTTGTGATAGATTGTTTATTATTACAACAAAGTGACTAAATTTTGTAAATATGGATAAAGTGAGGTAGACAGCAAAACGGCGAAGTGATACTTCTGGAAGGGGTAATATTGAAGGCTGTGATGAGAGCAAAAGAAGGGAACGAAATTTTGATAATAAGGGGAGGCAAGGGTTATATAGATTATTTTTCCTAAATCAAAATTTCAGAGAATTCAGATTTTCACCTTCAGTTAATAAATAATTAAAGACTTAGATATTTTTAAGGACTTTTTTTCAAATTCTGCATAAAACTAAGTTTTTTTAAGGAGCAAAAATTACTTTTGAAAAAGTAAATACGTTTTAAAAAATTCAAGAAACATAAGAAACGTGTAGAATCAATAAAAATTATTCCGCTACATTATGGTCTGTGGATAAATCATTTGTGGTGTTTTTAAGAGCGTCATCCTAATTTAAATGTAATGAAATTCATATATACTACTGAGGTACTCTTGAAGATAGTTATTAAAAAATATCGTAGGTATAATACACTTATAGTATACGCACAGAGGATCTCCATAGTAATCTATTACATTATAGTCTAAAAATCTTTCGCGATGTATTGTTGTAATAATGTTACGCATTTACAAACAATTAAATTCATACAAACTTCTGAGATGGACTAAACAATGCTTGCGGTATAATATTTGGTGAAAAGTATTTACTCATTCAATTACAGAGTTACAAAAATGATTTCGGTTGTAAAATGTTCTTCGGAGAAAAACTGTTTCTAGCGTATTTAATTTATGTTCACTACTTCGAACATCAAATTCAATGAAATGCTGTTTCTTGTATACTCTCTGTTTTTTAAAAAAATTCATAAATACATTCTATTTGTATACTTAATCAAATTAAACTTGGAGAAATTGCTCATCTGTTCCCCGCCGCCCCCGCTTTTTTTATCACTTACAAAGTCTCTTCTTCTTCACTGTTCGTTTTTTTTTTTTTTTTTTTTTTTTTTTTTTCCCAAAGGGAGATACTGCACAGTCAATCTAGCTTCATCAATGTTACAGTGTTTTACGGTTAAGTTTTCTTTCTAATTTTATTATTCATTGCAGAACAATGTAATAATTCCCACGAACCATCTGTCGACATACAGTTGGCAAAAAAATTATTTGTACACTCTAATATGTTTAATTTTTAACTAAATAAAAACAGATATTTTGTCAAAAATAGTTTTAATACAGTCTGTTTACCGTGCGTTTTAAATTACACAACAGAAAATTTCGATAAAGATGTAAAATAATTTTTTAATAGGAAAAGTTTAAAAATTTCTTGCAAAAAAGTATTTGTACATTTCTCCATCCTGATATGTACTGTGTTTTATAGTGTTTATGGTTCAAAGGACTACTTATACAGAAGCTGTTAATAATTTTTAACTTCATATTATATTTTTCTGACATTTAATCTAATTTGCGTTATTTATTTGCAGTATTTTTTGCTTAAATCTTTTGTTTAATTTCATTATAATTTAAAAAAATGAAGTGTACAAATACTTTTTTTGCCAACTGTATAAAAAGCTAAAGTGTGATTTAATAGCAAGATTTCAATAGGATGAATACCAGAAGTGATGGGGCGATCGCCCCCCCCCCCTCTTTTAAGCCTAATGAAGGGTCTGCAAAATGGTATTAGATGTCCACAGGATAAATGAATCGTATTTAAGATTGAGAAAGTGCGACCTGACCGAACTCGAACAAGCAGTCGCAGTCCGGATCGGGCCGCGCCAGTTTTAATTCATGAGACAAGGTTTGGGTTAGATCTAGAGATCTGCACGGATCGGACCAGGCTGGCAAAATACTTCCGAATTTTAAATTAGACCAGCAAAAAAAATATGAGAAGGCCATACGGGCCGGGTCGATTAAAAAAAAAAACGGGCCTGCCGTCCTATTAATAAAGATTTCGGCAAAAACGCTAAAATGTGAACTATTTTCAATGAATATGGGTTTAACGAGCGTAGCTATAAATCTGTGTCACGACTCGATACTAGTTTGACAACATCAATGCAGAAATGTAACTTTTATAGCGTAGAGATCGGCATCGGACAGTTACTTTTTTTTTTTTTTTATAGGGGATTAATAATTTTTTGGCAAACTGGAGCCGGGCCAAGGGCAGGCTTGCAGTGTTTTTCTAATATAAGCGAGATGGGTCATAACTAGACTTAATTGTTCATGAAACATGTTTGGCAGATAACATGATTTGTAAAAAGTATTAGAAGGGATAAAGAATTTCTGTTAACGTACCCTTTGGAAATATACTGCTTGGTGTTGCTTAAATTCATTACTCAACAACATGAAAGTTTGACACATTTTCTGCCTAATTTTAACTGTAAAGGTACAAAATTGGCAAGCCTGACTTTGAAGAGATTTGGAATCGAATAGTACATTTTATTTTTGTTAATTAAGATATTTGTATATACTTGTTGAGATATAAGAGATTCGTGTCACGTGATTTCAGATTTTTCTCCTTCTCAATGTTTTGCTTTCGGAAATTCTTTTCAAAACGCTAATTTTCACAATATTTTCTTAAATTGCTTGTTAAAAAAAAAAAAAAAAAAAAAAAAAAAAAAAAAAAAAAAAGACAACGTTATTCTATTACATTGTTTCTGAATAAAAACACCTGTTAATCTCATGCGTTTCCGAAAAGAAATGAATATAGGAATACATAAGAAAATAGCTCCTCTAGATTTGAGAAAATTTTTGATAAAATGATATAGAAGTATTTTCATAAATCTAGTTTTTATTACACAGCTTCCAAAAATATGATAATTTTAACTTTTTTTTAAATTTTATTCTAAACCTTATTAATTTTTGACTGCATCTTTATTTGAATGTTGAAAGTCTAAGAATCTAAGTAATCATTAATGTTTTTATAAGTGTATTTTCTGTAAAATCACCCCATAAATATATAAGCAATAATATTTAAAAAAAATCGTAGTTGTATGATAAAAATCTGAATTTTTTCGAAATAATAGAAATTATGTCGGGCCTGATCGAGCCGGGCTCGGACCGACTTTTGAATTTTATAACGGAACGGGCCAAAATAACATTAATTCGATCCGGGCCGAGACGAGACTGGAAATTTCAACCCGTCCAGACCTCTTGTCAGGTCTTCAACCTTTCGGAAACCGTTCCGAGTTCGGATCTTACTTTTTTATGCAAAACTTGACAAGACTTTTTTTTCCCTTCCATAACGGGGCTGACGTGGATTTTGTTCTTCTAGAGGTCTGCCCGGATTTAAATTTTCATGCCCAGTCTCCAAAAGCAATTCAATTTTAATTCAACCCAAGCTCGCTAAAATAAAAAATAAAAAATCTGCCGTAGAATAACTTGATACAAAACAGACCAACAAATCCAAATTAAAACAAAATCAATCTATATTTAAAGGTAATTGGCCGTAAAATCGATCGATATTTAAAGGTAATTTAAAGGTAATCCCAGTTTATACCGGATCCAAATGTGTCAAAACCCAAAAGAAAAAAAATGTCCCGAATCCGAAACGTTTAAAGTCAACGCGACCCATAATGTATCAATCCGAACCCAAAAATTACATATGTCAAATCGAGCCTTTGCCCGAACACGGCACAAACATTTTTGTCGTTCTGAAACTGAAATGAAAAAAATAAATTCATGTATTTCAATCCAATTATAAAATGTATTTTACAACTTTAACATGAATGTCATAATTTATATAGAAAAAAAATCTAGTATATACACTTTACTGAAAACCTATTCGTAAGTGAGCCTGCTCAAACACGGTCTGCAGCAAAAAAATATAAATCTACCCGGCCTACTGAAAACAAGTGGAAATAGCCGGACTCTCAATTTAAAAGAAAAAAAATCCCCTTACCGAACTTTTTAATTAACAAAGATCCCCACCTTGTTCTTGGCGCAGCATATCTCTAAAAGGTCTTTACGCCGTAAAACTCCATTCAACCGACCAACCAATCAACCCGAATCCAACTCTCAGAAGTTAAACCTTATCCCGGAACGGAACAGAACCGAATTTGAAAAAATGTAATTGAATTACATTTCTTTTAATTCGGTTCTTTGAGTGAACTGACCCAAACCCGACCCACAGCAAAAAGGTCAAGGCGATTCGAACACGACTCACTGCAAAATTTAGAAATAATCCCCCCCCCCAGCAATGAAAATCATTACCTCCTGCCCGAACCTCTAAATTTTTAAATCGCTTCTCCTTGAGGATTCTCTTCTTCCAGCACCCTTGAATCAGAAAAGAGTTTTCTTCTAAGAAGTGCACTTAAAACAACTTCATTTTTCAAATATTCGACTAAAATAATTTATTTTACCCCTGAGCGTATGGTATTGTCCTTCTTCCGATCCAGACCCGAAAATTCCATTGGAAATCAAACCAAAACACGACCAAACAATTTTCATTGTTTAGAACCGAAATGAAAGAAAAAAAAATCCAAATTTAAATGAAAGTATAAAATGTCGACAGTTATATTTCTAATATCAATTTTATCCTTTATATAGAAAATAAATATCTAATATACACTCGTTAATATTAAAATAACTGTAGATCCTCTAAATAACGGAAACAGCCAAATAGAGATGTGTAAATTGTTGAAAAGTATTCGTTAAATAGAGGTATCTTCTATTCGAGACAATCCATATGGAGATTTTAATGTAGATGTTAACATTTACGAATAGCAATTTTCAACGTAAAATCTTAAATATTCATAATTAATTTTTTTCGAAGTGTCTGTTATGGCGTTTATATAGTTTCATTTTATAGTGTCTTCTATATTTTCTTTTATAATACTTTTTTAAAATATTTTCTCGCATAGCGAAGAAAAAATTTAGACCTTTCATTTGAAATTTCGGGTCGAATTGAATCCTTCTTGCGAGATTGTAAATCCAGTATGAAACCGATCCGAATTCAAAATAATGTAAATTAATTTGACCCGAAAACAACAACAACAACAGCAAAAAAATGCAGAGAAAAGCGATAAAAAGTAGAATTCCCTCGGTCCGCAAGAAAAATGTAAAAATCAACTCGGCCAGTAGTAAAAAAGTAAGAAGTCAACTTGACCGAAACCAAACCACCGCCAATAAAATAGTACTCACCCCCCCCCCCCACAAAAAAATAGAAATTAACCAGACCCAATTCCAACTAGCAGCAATAAAGAAAGAGAACCGGACCCCAACCGAATCCGCAGCGGCAAAGTAGAATTGAACCTAACTGAAACACGACTCGCAGCAAAAAAATTAGGATTTAACCAGAACAACGACAAAAAATGAAAGTAAAGCGGACCCAAACCCGACCCGCAACAAAAATTTACCCCCACCCTACCCATGATGAAAAATAAAATAATCCCGACACGAGCTGCAGGTGCGATTGGAATCTCTGAATTTCTGAATTCCCCCCTCCCCCCTCTTTTTGAGGAGTCTCCAGATCTGCCCTTGTACCAGTGCAAACAAAAACTGCTAAAACAGCAAAATCGTCTAAAAATTTTACAATGTTGTATTGAATTGTCATCCATTAAATATATACAAACTCGTAAAGTTTGTATATATTTAATATATCTATTTAGATATCTCGACAAATCTTGTCCACGATACTTTATATGATGTTTTGGAATATGCAAAAGCCTTCTGCTTGATAGATGCTGCATTAGTTGATCGTTGAAAAAAAAACTCTAAAGAAGAAACAATTCTGAAAAGTATTAGATAATAAAATTTGCTGAATAGCAGACTTTAAAAAAAGGCTATATTTTGCGTTACAGTTTCATTATTTTTACTTTTATATTGTAACTAGCGGCCCGCCCTCGCTTTTCTACAGGCAGAGCAAGTCGTCCAGTCCCCAGCCACTACTGATACCGCAAATTGTTACTACCACTTCATTTCATTAAATCCAACTACTAAAAACATTACCCTCCTTTTAGGTAGTCAGATAAAAAGTAGCCTATAGGATAATCTAAGGTATCAGATACCTCCATACAAAAATTTCATAAAAATCGATCTATCCGTGCCGTTCGTGAGTTATAAATGGTGTAACCAACACGACTTTGTTTTATGTATATAGATTATAGCAGCCCGTTCCGGCTTCTCACGGGTATTAAAAAAAAATTTCAAGTTATAAATTTTTTCACACACACTCATAACCAAATAATTTAAATACCGTCTCCCGTGCCCCAGTGACGCCTACATCACATATTATACTGCAGCCTAGCCGAGCCGGTTGAACGACAACCACGCGACTTTTTTCTAATACTTACATTTTTAAATTCGTGATATCTTTCGAATGTAAAGTCCAAATCGAATAATTAAAAAAGTCATATAAAGGTATTAAATCAGTCTTGATTATGAAGTAATTTATTTTGATAAGGATTAATATTAAGGTAAAAATAAAGAGCTTTTATAGAGACGGCATTTTAATTATTTTTTAAATAAAAAAATACACTTATTGTGACGTAACTATAAGAGTTAGACATATGCTGACGCGACATTTTTTGTAGATAATTATATGTTAGCAAAGTCGTAGTACATTATTTTGTTCTATAATCAATAGTATTCGCAGCGGACGCGATGTAAGGATTTTTTAAGGTCATTTTTCTACACCTTGGGTTACATTATTGGCATTTTAGTAAGAATCCCTGCATTTTTTTGAAAATATAAATATAGCCTATGTTCACCGGAAATAGTGCAACTTTACAACGGTGAAAGAATTTTACAAATCCGTCAAGTAGTTTCGGAGCCTATTCAATTCAAACAAACAAACAAACAATCAAATATTTCCGCTTTATAATTTCATATTAAATTAAATAAGTAATATTTATCCCTGGGCTTAGTGAAAAGTCCGCATTTGAAATGGTAGAAAACGTTACAATTTTAAATATTTGACCGCTCCCCGTAAAAAAAAAAAAAAAAAAAAAAAAAAAAAAAAAAATACTCCTGCTTCATATTTGACGCTCACTACTCTTTAAAATATTTACTATCTGTTATAACTATTTTCAAAACTCTAAAACAAGCGTTTTGTGATTTTTTTTTTAAATTCTAATTAATTCGCGTGTCAGCATTTATTTTCCTTTTTTAATAATTGCTAAATAGTTTTAAAAATTAAAACCCACGCTTTTATATCAGGTCCAACTACAATGTTTATTTTATTTTATTTTATTTTATTTTATTTTTTTTTGGGGGGGGGGGTTGCATAGTTACGATTTTCATATGTGTTTCAGTTATTGTCATGTATCTAGGGTGTCAAGTAATTTTTAATTTCTCAAATTGCTTTTGATTCGTTTATCCAGCGTTTTATTTTGATCCTTTTAAGCGGTGACTATAGCCTATGTTCACCGGAAATAGTGTAGCTTTTCAAAGGTGAAAGAATTTTTCAAATCCGTCAACTAGTTTCGGAGCCTATTCAATTCAAACAAACAAACAAATATTTCCTCTTAATAATATTAGTATAAATAAATAATGATAATTTTTTGCAATTCCTTGTCTTAGCGAATATACCATTTTGTTACATTAAAATAAAATGTACCACGCAAGATAAATTTCCAATTTTTAACGACTGTTAAAAGTGCATCTTTTTCCTAAAAAGTAATATATATTAAAAATATCTCTTTAAAGTTTCCAACAAGTTGATCAATAATTTTAAAGTTTTAAATCTTTAAAACTTTCTGACTTTAATTTCTACTTATTTTTGATAAAAACTGTTTTCAAACTCAAAATGCTAATTTGTCAGTTTTTTTTATACATGTATAAAAGTAGGACATATATAACATAAACAAGTACTAGTATTTTTTGATTATGTAACTTTATTAATTGTTAACTATTTTAACTGCAAAAATACGTAGAAAAGAATGCTTTTTTTTTTTTTTTTTTACTTAATAATACTAGACTAAAATCGGGTGCCTATAGTTTCGTATAGTACCAAAAACAAGCCCAGGGGCACATGAAAAGAAAATTGGCGCACGGGGCAAAGTTTCAAGTTAGCGTCCTCTCCCCCAACCTTTTCTTGTAATGTCCAAAAAATGGCATTGATAGTATAAATGTGGCGCCCCCCCCCCCTCTTTCGGAAGGCGCTGAATAAGTCCCCTCCACATGTACCCTTGCAGCGCTGTGCGAAAAGAAAGGGGAGGCAAAGGGGGCGGTTGCCCCAGCTGCGTAAATTTAGGGGGTGCCAAATTTATACTACCAACGTCCTTTTTAGTCTGTCACAAGAAAAAGTTCAGGGAATGGGACGCCAAAATGAAACTTTGCCCCGAGCACAGTTTTCTCTTCGCACACCACTGCCCCCCCCCCTTCATATATTTTGCAGGGTGAATAAGGAAATTTATAAATTCCAAATATAGCCCCTTGTCCTTTTAAAGATACCTATCTATTTCACAAAAGTTCCAATTATAAGCAGCCTTTAAAATTATCAAAATTTTCTTTCTCCTAAAGGGAAACTTTCTGCAATTTGTATCGAATCTACCTTTTTTTGTAAGAACTTGAAAAACTATATATATACAAACGAAATGCATAATTTTCTTCTTTGTAAGTTAGCTAAAACTTAAAAATAGTATTAATTCATAAAAATAAAGAATTTGAAATCGTCATTTTTTTCCAAGAATAAATACTGTTAAAATTTACCAATAATCGTTGAAAAAATTAAATCCAATATTTCGAAAGGAGGCGTTTATTTCAACGCTTTACTATACTCCAATCACCACAAAAAACGCAAGGAAAAGAAGTGATTTCTTTACATTTGCTAAACTGGATCGGTGATAACCAATCAAAGTTTCAAAAGGGCGGGATTTGGCGCAGGCGGAGATCATATAATTATAACACATTATTTGTTCCGTTTTTGGTCAAAATCTTTCCAAATTTTGCTCATCCTAATAGCAGTAGAAATATGGAAAGCATATCATTGGAAAGCTTAAACACTAATCTTCCGTGAAGCGTTTTTATTTTTTTCTGAATTTTGCTGAAATAGATTTTATAAGACTAAAAAGGCCACAACACCTCGAATTTCACTGAATCCAAAATTTAGAGGGTCCTCAGAATTAAACTACAACGAAAATAAGAAAAGTACAAACTAGCCCGGTAATAGAATGTCCTCAGCTATCCTGTGAAAAAAAAATCATGTAAAAATATTAAAATTTCAGCGAGATATTAGAAAAGAACGCTCCCATAGACTTTACATTAGCGCTCGGCTTTTACCTCGTGACTAGTGTGTGCTCTTAATTCCCAGCACAAATCTCGGCCTGCATCTGTTGCTCGCAAAATACCACGTTATACATTTGTGCAGTACATTATTAGCTGTAATTTTTTTCTGCACTTTATTAATCACCTTTATTTTGCATTAACTTTTCAATGAAGTTGTCGAGTTTTCAAACGAATTCATACTCACAATCTAAATTTATCGATGTCGAAATGCATATAAAAGTGGCTTAAGTAATTTTTTCATTTAAGCAAGCTTAAAATCAATTCTTGCTGTATAGATGTTGGATTTATAATTCGTGCTACAATAAGAAGTATTAAGTTCGGTCTGACGCAAACCAAATTTTAGATTGAAAATGAGAGCAATAAACAGACCTTATCTCCTATGATTGATTCTCAATTAAATGCAATGTAGTACATTAACTTTATCTTGCATATATAGTCTTTGGATAATGTTTTATGGACTTAATCCACTTTGATTCTGAAGCGCCATATATTCATCGTAGTTAAATTTAGATATTTGGGATCCGTACTTAATTAAAAAAAAATTTTGGTAATTAACCGAGATAGGGATTTAAACCGATCTAGGAACAACTGAACGGGCTAAGAGACCATTATAATTTTGCGATTTCCTTTCAAAGCGCGCTTGGTGCTATGCCAAGTTTAAACTTTGTATAAGGTGTTTGTTGGACGGAATCCATTGTTCATTGTAAATTTCTCATCTTACCAATTATTATTTTAAAACAATCACGGTCTATCTTGGCTAAAAACTGGTGTCTGTTTCGGGTTTCCTTCACAAAATTTCATTTAATAAAACAAGCTCATCCACAAAAATTCTCTTAATAAAACAGGTTCTTTTACTAAATTCCATTCCATAAAAACAAATAATTTTATTTTGTTCTGCTTCAGCTTCAAAATATGTAACTTGCAGGCAAAATAAGTTAACCAAAAAGAAAAACTTAAGCATATATATATGCTTAGTTTGAATTTCAGTAACTATATTAGATCTTCCGTTTGAAAATGTTACTTTTTTAAAAATACATGATAGATTTCATAATTTTTTTAATTTCCGAAAAATATTCTTCCAGAGGAAATGGGGAAGGGGGGAAATCTGCGTCGACAATTGAAAGTTCAAATTATTTAAAAAATATATTTCTAGATTATATGTGTTAGGTTAACAAGGTTACGAAGGCGACCTGTTTTTAATGAATATGTATGCAATGCCTAACATTTGACAGTTGTTTCTATAAAATTACTATTATATAATATGTGTATGCGATTGTTCAATTGGGGATTATCCGGTTGGCACGTGACGCAAAGAAATCCAACAAATACATCACGAGATTGTAGAAACCCTTTAAATGAAAACTGAAAGCCAAGTATACGCCGATCATAATTCTAATTTTAAATCCGAAAGTAAAAATAGAAATTGTGATGTGTAATTTTTTTCTTTACTGATGTTACAACTCTGCTACATTTGTTAAACATGAACATTTCAAATTAATATTTATGCTTAAGAGATTTATTATTCATCTTCACAGATTTGATCTCGGAAAAATTTAATGAGAAATCAGTGATTCATCCAAATTTTTGCTTTTAGGATTTAGCAATCTGTGTTTAATTTGCCAAGTTGTATTTAACCCTTTCTGGTCAGATTTTTAGTTTTTAGAAAAAAAAATGCTTTAATAATATTAACACTGGCTATCCAAATGGATTAATTAGTGCTTAACGAATTACTTGTTTTCTAAAAGATGACGAATGTTGTTTTTGCGTATTATTCACTTAATATTCATATGACAATAAGCTAAGGAAGAATTTTCGGAGATGTTTAAGAAATATTATTTTACAATTAGATTTAACTTGTATTACAACTTTATTTTTTGCTCTTCATTACACATAATTATTTCAGGAAAGTAGCAATTATTTACAATTTAAAGAGTGAAGTATAGGTTTAAAAATCACAAACGGCGCAAAGAGAATTAAGCAAATGATAATTATTATTACTGAATGCCTAAACATAAATGAAACCACATAGTAAATCCATAGATATATATACTAATATTACTACGCGTAAGTTATAGCAAAATAATACTCCATTAAAAGGCATGTACTATTAATAGTACACTAGACCCGTAAAAGTTAATTTTAACTGTATCTGCGGTGGGTTTAAAGAACGTTCTAGGGTGTGAGATCTATATTTTCAGGCCCTCAAATTAGAATTAAATATTAGAAACACTAATGATTGGGGGAGGATAGGGAAGAATGGAACAATTTCTACAAAAATATTTTTTACTAATTATGTTTCACTGATACAAAATGGAAATTTTTAGAATAAGTCTTGAAACATTTTAAAATATTTAAAAAAAAATTTGATGATAATAATTAATGTTTTAGATTAATAAACTAATTAAAGTAACAAGAAAAATGTCCGATCCCTCCCTCATTTTTAAAAAAGATTTATTTCTTATATTATTCACCTTTTAAAAACAAATTATTAGAATTCCCATACAAATCTATTGGGCTAATTCCATGAAAATTTGTCGTGTCTGTCACATACAACGTGTTTTAGCTACCAGTATTTCAGAAAGGAAAAATGTGATTTATTTAATCGGAGATATCTCATCAGTTGTATAGGGCAAAGCAAACTTTTCGAACATAACAGTGGCGAACAACTCCGTTAGCGAACACTGTCTTGGAACTGTTTTATCTTATCCACTATATTATAGTTTACAATAAAAACAAATTTTTCCACTACATTCTGTAAGCCTGGACTCCCCAGATTCGACCCCTTCGTATATTTTAATAATGATAATCTTACTTTTTGGATTTCTTCTTTTTTTTTTTTTTTCTTTTTTTTTTGCGAGAGTTGTATACGTACGTTTTAGTTAAACTTAAAATATTAAAGTCAATAAAGAAAAGTCGAATTTTGGAGAAATGTAAAATTTAACGTATATGTATGCTTACTTTTGTAAAATTGCTTCACCAACAGTTAACGCTTGAATGTTAAAATTAACGCTTCTAGAAATTGCCGTGTACGAAACAATTTGTCGGTAATATTACACCATCATCAATAATTAATTACATCTTTATAGAAAGCTTCTGATTTTCCACTTCCCTTTAACTTTGATATATTAGTCTAAAATTATATGCTGTACCTGAATTGAATCTTTTTATTTTTAAATAGTCAAATTACAGTTTTCACATTATTGAATAAACATTTTCAAAAATTAAAAAAAAATAAATTAGCAGTTTCAAAAGTTACTATGTTCTAAAATATTAAATCAGCGTTAATAATTATCTTTGGTTTCGCATTATGTAATAAAATTTCCAGACACTATAAAACTTAATCATATTTAAAAATAACTTATCCATAATATTGCATTATCGCTAATTGCGTCTTCAGTGAAAATCTCGAACTAACCACTTTCCTTGTGCTAAAACTTTTTTGACATCATTAAACTATTTCAAGGTTATAATTAAATATTATAACTAATGTTAGCTTTAAACGTTTACGTGTATAATAAATTCCTATTATCTCATGATTTTATTTAAACTTTTAATTAAATATCGAAAACTTATACATTTTGTTTGAATAAAATACTATTAGAATAATTTTCGTATTTGATTTCATGTTACCAAATTAAAAAGTTGCAGCATTGTTAATTATTGCATCTGATCTTCTGATACAATTCCAATTCCCTACTTTTCTTGAGATTAGAGAGATTTGTCTGACGTTATAAAACCATTTCAAGGACATGGTTTAATGTTTTGATTTTTGTTTACTTTAAAAGTTAACGCGTCATCTCTAGACTTTTGTTTGTTTGTAAGCGGTGTTTCGTCTGTTGCTATAGTAAAATGTAATTATATGTCTAAAAAGGTTTGCTTTATTTAAATGTTTCCTCCAAAATCGTGCAGTTATTGCATTATTTCATTTAAACGCTTAATTATATATCGGAAATCGAATTTAATGAGTTGGAAACTATTTGCTGTATTTGAAGGAATTTTTTGTTTTTTTTTTTTTTTTTTTTTTTTTTTTAAATTCGGTAATATACAGGGTGTCCCCTCAAGTCCCTGACACATTTTGAAACTCAATACATCAAATAATTGCCGTATAGGAGTGCAATTTGGACTAAATGATTCTTTCAATGAAAAGTTTTCTTCAAGCAAATAAAAAAATTAGTTTGATCATAGATAGCATCACTTGTCTGTATGTTTATTTTCAAACATGCGTTTTTTTTATGATTTTCAGAACAGTTACGATTTGGTTTCGAACTACCAACATACGCAATTAATCTTTTCTCAAAAAATCGTATTTCTGAGGCACAATTGTCTTAAATATGAAGGAAATAGTAAGCCTATTTATGTCTCTGTTACTTATTAGAGAAGTGCAAAAAAAAAAAAAAAAAAAAAAAAAAAAAAAAAAAACTTCGGTTCAAGTATTTACCAAAAATATTTTTACTAAAAATTTTGCATAACTAATGTTATTTATCATTGTCAGTTTTATTTAAGGTACAGATTTTTTTTGGGGGGAGGGGGAGAGGGGGGGGGGGGTAAATGGCCTATAATTGTGTCAATAATAATTTAACATAGTTTGGCACGTAATTAATTTTGTTTTGTAACTTACTCCGTTAAATTTGTGACTATCATAAACTTTGACTTAATACAATTACGGAAGATTGGAAATATTTTATTGGATGCAAACTAAATGTTTATTTTTCTATCAGTATAGCCATTGGGAATTTTTTTTTTCTTTTAGACAACTGGTGTATAAAATGAAAAGGGCGTCCTTTTAATTTAATCAATTCAGCAAACATTTTAGCTTTAACAATATACGTTTTCTATGCTTAATTTTTCTTTTAAATACAGTTTCTGCTAAATACCAAGTTTTGTGGACATTTTTTTTTTTTTTTTAACTTTGGATTATATTTTCTCTTCTGGGATCCAAAGGTGGAAAACTGTGATAGATCTGTCAGAAGACTTACATTGTAAAAGATAAAATAATGTTGATTGAAGCTACATTCAAACTGTTATATCAACACATACAGTCAAGCTGAGAGGTCCGGATCCAAAACCCAACAAACGAATATGAATTTCCCTAAACTTATTTAAATTGTACTATACACCTTTGTAAACATCATTGTATTATCTTCGTTTAAAATAATATAATGGTCAATTTCTGCAATTATCGCAGTATTCAGAATTTTAAGTAATATAGAGACAAAAGAATATTTTAATACATATTGTCAAAATTGCCGCATTTCCCTACTTAACTCCACTATAAATGATCAAATAAGGGGGTTTTCTGAATAGTCCCCAAAAAAATTTAACACATATGATACAACTCATAAGATATAACACATAAGTTGATGAGATTATCAATTCATAAGATAATAAATACAACAGCACATTGGCGTTGCATTGTCTGCATCAATGCGGAAGGACATTCCAGTTAAAGATCCATGTAGCTTTAAAAGATCAAATTCACTATTCTGTGTAATTTATTGTTAGTTTGAAAACTAAATAAAAATAAATCCCTGCTGGCTCAGTCCTCAGCTGCCCTCAGGCTGTGGTAGATTTCGAAGTTAAGAGCTACTTTCACCAACAAAAAAATAAATTGCGATTGCAGATAAGCCCAGTTTTACTATTTTATTTGGCTCGGAGAGATTTTAATTACTTTTTCTGTTGGAGCTGGTTTTATTAGAATCATATTAAGGCAATTCTAAAAAATGTTTTTTTTCACGCTCAACAACTCAACATTATCTAACATTGTTTCAGATTAATTTTTGTAAGAAAAAGTAAAATTTTCTGATATGATTTTTGAAGATATTTATAAGCGACCTGGTGTTTTATTTTCTTTATAGTAATTGCAACTTTATTTGTAAACAATTATTTTCTTGACAATATTTTTCGTTTCAACAGTGTACTCGGGAAATTCAGTTCAAAATGCCAATTTTGACAGCATTTTTTTTTAAATGTATTCTGACTTTAGTAAAAAAGCCTGCCGAGTGCATGCATTTGAGAGCAAAAATGAATTGAAAAATGAGTCATATAGTAAGCAGTTTTGATTTGAATGCACTTTTAATAATTTTTTTCCCTCTATTCCTACTTTTGTCTGATTTTTTTTAATGCTATTAGATTGGCCCTGTCAAAAATTTGCCAATATAAATGCTGTAGAGTAGATACTATTGAGATGTATAATATAGTTAAGCTGATAGGATGTCTTCTGGATTGATGAAGGTATGGATTTTTTTCTTCAACCCTCCTTTACATCCGTTTTATTTTTCTTTGCACGTTAACAGTTAATCCTATCAAAAACTTGTCAATATAAAAGTTGTGGATAGTATTAAGAAGATTTTTAATAAATTCATTTGGGTTTGATATTTTGCGAATTTACAAAATTGATTTTTTTCTCCCTTAAAACTTTTCGAATTTTAAGCCTATTTTTAATTTTATTAAAAATTTGACATTCCTAAAATTTTGTTTCTTTTTTAGAAATAACTTTAAAGTGATTCGATATCAGGGTAGCGAGTGGTCGGGGAAAAACAAAGTCAAAAAAGGTGTTTAATACCAGAATTTTGTTAATGAGAAATTCGCCTTCTTTAATCTTGTTACATGATTCGAAGTATTTTTTATAAGAAATATAGGGTAGATGTGCCAGTAATGGGCCACCTTAAGGAATTTCTCTAAAAAATAATTTTTTATTAATAGTTATAATTATTGTATTCCAATTTTTTTCATATTAGATTAATCTTTCAACAATATTTAACTAATCCCACAGTTACATTTCCCAATAGAAATAGAAATTTCATTTTAAATAATAGAAATATGTCTAAACACCCAAATGCCCAGTAATGGGCCACCTATGTTCCAGTAATGGACCACCTATGTTCCAGTAATGGGCCACCCTACAAAAAATAACAGATAATTATTTTTAGGTGCGTTCGTAATTATGTAAATAGGTAGCCCCTATAATTGTCGTTCAGTCCGTCTGTCTGTCCATCTATCTGTCCGTTTGTCTGACAGTCTGTCTATCTGTCCGTTTGTCTGTCCGTCTGTCCGCATATAACAACGGAAAACTATCCAACCGAATCGTTTGAAATTTAAAATACATAATTATTACATAATTTTGTCGAGTCATTCCAAATTTTATGAAAATCGGATGGATAGATCAATTACAGGGACATTCAAAAGGATTCCGTTACATTACGGTCAATAGGGAAAAAAGTTTTAAATGCATTTTAATCGTTTGAAATTTAAAACATCTAATTATTGCGTAATTTTGTCGAGTCATTTCAAATGTTATGAAAATCGGATGCATAGATCAATTACAGGGACAATCAAAAGGATTCCGTTACATTACGGTCAATGGGGAAGAAGTTTCAAATGCATTTTAATGATGTTACACTCATTCGAACATAATAGAATTGGCATGAATCTATGAAATATATACTAAAATATGCATTCTGTACAATCTGTGACGCAAAGAATTTTTATTATTAGATTACAGGGCTACACAAAAATATTCCACTATATAATGCTATACGGGGAAACATGGTTTGATACGTGTTTTAATTATATTCAACTATTTCACATTTTATGAATAAGATATACGTTGCTGAGGTGTAATAAGAATTACTATTCCTGTATATTTACAGAATTTCAACCAATATACTGTATCCGAAGTACTATTTACTATAAAAGCAAGATCTGAATATTTTTAAAACTTCGTTATCGTACGAATGCACCTCATTTGCTACGTTCACGTGCAATTTCCAACTTGTACTTTTTATGTCTGCGTAAGTCGCATTTTCTTCTTCCTCAGAATCCACATTATCTTCTTGTATACAAAATTCGGCCTTTTTGAAGCAATTGTAAATTGTTTTTTCTTCAATTACCCCCATTGATCCCGTTCTTATATGTATAACTATTCAATTAACACTGTTTTGAGAAGGATGTTGAAAGGTGTGTGAAAGGAGGGGGTTGATGAATTTGTTGGACTTAAGGAACAAGAAAATTCAAGCAGAGGAGTAATATAAAAAAAACTCAAGCACTGAACGATAAATTAGGAATAAGAGATGGAAATTTGATTTCATGTGATTTCGAAGTATTTTTTTACAACTGAATAAAGAACATTTTATGAAAATATTCGTTATATGGAGATAGATATTTCGCTATATAGAGACTGTTTTTAATGTAATCATGGGAAAAGGGGAACATTCCTACTAAAAATTCGTTATATAGAGAAATTCGATGTATGGAGTTTCGTTATAGAGAGACTTGACTGTATTTATAAAGAAATTGTCTTTATTAAATTCTAGTAAGTAAAATTTAAGTATTAAATTTGTTTATTTAGTTTTCAGTTAAATGAAAATATTTTATCACTACTGAAATTACACTTTTAGTATTGGTCACTTGGGTGGCCCATTACTGGCAAATCACGAAATAAGCAATCCAGTAATGGACCACCCCTCCTAAAATCTTAAAAATAAATAAAATTTTGCAAATGGTCATTGGTATATTAAATTCAATGTTTTATATTGCTAACCAAACAAAAACATTCAATTTTTACGGAAAAATAAAAAAGATATAAAACTAAGTAAGTAAAGTCTTCTCTTAGCATGTTCATTAAGATTTTCAGTGAAAAACAGAAAAACCGTGAAACTTTATTTTCTGCTTCCTAATTGTTTTGACGAAAAGTGTAAAAAATTAATCCAGCTTATAAAGCATGCAAGGTAGAGTTCAGAAAAAAAATAATAAAAGCTTAACTATTATTTATTATTTTTTTATAAACCAAAAAGTGCGAGGTGGCCCATTACTGGAAGGTGGCCCATTACTGGCACATCTACCCTACTGGTAGTTTCTTCTTTTTTCGACTGTGTTTTTCCCTTACCACTCGCCACCCTGGATATCTATTTTCATTAAGAGGTTACGAGGTTTTTTCTATTTTTATAAAAACCCTCCATATTCCCTACCCCATTGGTCCGATTTTGCTCATTAGCGAACTTAACCGAGATTTTATGCCCCTTGATTTGTTGTATCGGTTTGGAAGAGATTTGAGCAGAATTGTGGAAGTTATCGTGTCTATAAAAAAGTGAGATGGATACATAAAGTTTTTTACTGAAGGCGGTTTTGTATTCTAGGGATTATGATCGGTGTAGATCTTCAAAAATTTTTCACAAATTCCATCATAAGAAAGAATATATAGGTAGTATTTCATACGAAATCTTCCTTAAATCAACGTAGCGGTACAGTCTGATAAATAAAACTTTAATTATTTATAATGACAATTTTGAAATATTTAAAAATAGGGCTTTCGGAAACTAACATATTAAATATATAGTGTAAGTATAATACTACATCTTCATAAAGAAATATATTTTCAGTGCGAAATGCAGTTAAAGTTCGAAAGACTTTCCTGATGATATAAATCAGTTCAAGGTCATCATGGTTAAATGCTTAAATTTATGCTTACTTTAAATGTTAACGCGTCATCTCTACACTTTCTGAGACACTTTGTTTCCTGTTCTAGAAAAATGGTGATTATGTATCCTCGAAAAATGGTGCTTTATATAAGAATTCTCCGATTTCAAAAAACATGCAATTACCACGTGATGTCCAAGATGCATGACTTCAAATTTTGTTTTGGTGAGAAATAATCACAACATTGGAATCTATCCAAAATATAAATTTTTTCGCATGTGTCAGACGTTTCCGTTGTAAATTTCTCTTGTACTGTATTGTCAAATCTGGGCTTTTGATGACAATCGCTCCGCTAATTGACGTTAATAATTTGGTGGTTATAATTTATGTTGATCCATATGATTAATTTAAAACGTATACCAAGCGTCGCAAAAAAGCTCAAATGTTCTTGGCTTCTACTTCAGTTTTTAAAGCTAATTGAAATAAATTGAATTTCCAATTGAAATATTTTTAACTTTTAATGTGACAAATTGAAAAGAAATACTAATAATAAGTATTGTAAAAGAAAAAAAAAACTTGCTTCGATTAAAATTCACAAAAATGAAGAAATATACTTTGATTTTAATAGGAATTTCGCGAAATTAGCCAGCCATCGCCAAGATAGCTTAATATAGAACAACTATCTTTTGGTCATCAAATTTGTCGATAATTCACAAAGTTGACCAAAATTTGACGCTGTTGTGATGACCCTTTCATTAGTACTTTTCTAGAAATATTAACTATTGAAACACATTCTGCTTTCTCTAAAAGAAATCGATCTGTAAATTCATCAAAAATTAAGTTTAAGTAGTGTTAACCTTAGTAGGCGATTTATCACCAATTGACCATGAAATAAAACTTCCGGAAAAAACACTTGTGTTGATTACTCTTTAAAGAATTTTTTTTTAATGCTGAAATGGTTTAAATAATTTTACTTTAAATAACTTTAGTTTTATTATTTTTAGCTTGTTTTAACTACAGTTTTTTAATATATTTTTATATGTATTTTTATGAAATTTAACTATTATATTTTAAAATTTAAATTGATTTGAAATGCTTCCAGATCAAAGATAGGTCTGCATTGTCATACAGCATTGTCATTTCAGTTTTGTTGCTATGGAGACGACTTCTTCGATATCGAAATGCATGACTGCAGTATTCTTCATTTAGTCTTTATTTTTGAATGCGCTTAAATGTATGAAATATTTTTTATCAGTGATAAATAACTACAACAACAAGCAATATATATATGTATATGTAACTCATTGTTTAAGTTTAAATTCATTAATTATTATTTACAAGCAATCTAAAAATACATTAACAGTTTTCAGTTTTATTAAAATCGTTTACTTTTGACGAGGGAAAAGTCCTGCTCTCCAAATCGCCTAATGCTTTCATCTTTTCGCACCAAAGTATTTTTTTTTCTTTTTTATAGGCTCTCTGCTGTAATTCCACTACTAAATTTAACTGATCCTTTATTACCTTCATAAATAGTTTTCCAATTTGACATCAAAATAGAATATAATTTTCAGCGAATCGTATCTTAGGGACTTGTCAAATCTTTTAATATATAATCGTTTATTGCGCGTCAAAATAAGTTATCGCAATAGTATGATTTAAAATGTATGAAGATAACAGTAAAATGTTGCAGCAAAAACTCTGTTGTGCCAGACTGTTTTCATTAAATTACATCAACTTGCGTGCAATAAATTAAACAAGTGAGAAACAAGGTGCAATATGAAGTAAGAAACTTATATATATTACTGAAAGTTACTTGTTGAAATTACCGTTTATTTTACTTTTACAGCTTCGTGATCGTTTTATTAAAATCTTCAGCTGAAATTTTTGCTGGTAATTTCCAAATTTCACCTGTTAGAATGCTTTTTGAATGTAAAGTATTTTGTGGTAATTGGAATGTACGCATGGGAATTTAAAAATCCCTTCCTTTGATTTCTTTGTGGTCGAAATAGCCTTGAGATTATGGAAATCCAGGTCACCCAAGAAGAAATTTTTTAAAGTTTAAAGATAAATTATTTAAAAGAAAAAAAAAAAATTTTTTTTTGAAAATATTAATTGCAACTGCGTGTGTTTTTTCCCCCTCACCTAGGCTAATTTAACTCTTAAATAAACTTTAAATATTGTTTAATGACGTCAGAGACAAGTTAATTAGCTTGAAGCAAATTCGTGGACAGCGGTGTAATAACAAAAGAGGCAGTCCCTCAGAACTTCGTTTGAAAAATGGAAATCATCGGGTTTCTATCGTGATTTAAAAATAATCAAAACTAGTGACAAAGGATTAATTATGTAGCTATAATTAAGAATCGACCGAAGCAGGTTTTTAAAATCGAAATTGAATTTCGGTAATCTTATTTTAGGTCGAAAAATGTCACAATTTTTTTAATTAAATTGTATGTATCGAAATAATTAATACGTACATAAATAGGGTTCCTCAAGTCACGTTAAACCTAGAAAATAGGAAAAAGTCAGTGAATTAAAGAATTTAGGCAAGAAGTCAGGGAAATTTTTGAATATTTGAAAAGGTCAAGAAAAAGACAGGGAATTTTCGATATACCACTTTCCATCAGATTTCGGTCATGGAATTCGAATCGGTATATTCGATCGGAATATACCGATATATGATATTCGGTTATCAGATTCGGTTAAATGAAAATAATTTGTATTATTCATAAAATTTAATTTTTTTTATACAAAATTTATTCAAACTTCATAATAGCGTAGTATGAAAAATAATGATCGGTTATTCATACAGTTTATACAATTTTCTAACATTTATCTAGATCAGAGGTTCCCAAAGTGTGCTCCGCGGAGCCCTTGGGGCTCCGCCTGAACTTTCTAGGGGCTCCGTGGTGTTCCAGGAAAATAATCAAATTATGAAAGAAATTAGCATATTGCAAGTGAAAGATTTTCAAAAATATGTAGGAATTTGTGTGTGTGCGTGTCAAAAATAAATGTACCTTTAATTGGGATGGAAAATACAATAATACACCCCACAGTTATTTGTGTTTGCATTATACATGTATTTATTTTCTGTATAATATTTTTGGTTTGAATTGCTTTATTATATGTTTCTGCATTTAATGTGTTTAAAAAATTCAATTTAAATTAGGATACAAGAAATAGTATTCTAAATCGAATGCACAACGTCAAAACAGGAAAGGTCCGCCAGTGCTGTTAACTCTGCTTGCTGAATAACTGTGCTTGAGAACAGTTTTTTCTTTGAAGCTCCGCCTATTCATATGTTTGTATTTAATTCTTTATTTCTCACACTTCATAATCAGATGAAGCAACAAAAGAGCTTTTGGACAATGAAATTATTTCCGTACCGTACACCCCGAATCAAGTATTGTCATCAAAGCAAGACAGAACCGAGACATTGGGGGGAAGGCAATCTCGATAAAAAACTAAAATACGATGAAATTTACTTATAAAATAAGATTTATTGAAACATATGATGATCGGCTTCTCTGTGTGATTTGTGGTAAAATTTTGAACAACAGTTCAATGTTTTATGTTATTTGTATATTTAAACTTTCTATACTGTTTTTCATTGTACAACAAGAAAAAATGCCCCTAGAAAATTTTTTATTTAAAATGCCTCTTTTTTGTAATAGCTTGTATCATTTAACAAACCGTTCATTAGATTCATTTAATATTTATATACGTTGTGTATATAGTTTTTTTCCTTATCTTTAATTGCTTTAATCTGTTTGTTTTATTTTTATAATTTCTCAGTTCTTTAAATTTTCTATGCTATTTTACATAATTGTATTTAATTTCAGAAGCAATGTATATTGCTGAAAACGCATTTTTTCAGCATTACAACCCCTGTAAAATTTTCTTTTAATTGGTCTCTGCCACATTTTCCAATCAGAAATAAGTCAATAGCAATGTAAAGAATATATATTGGTTCTTTACATTTGTTATCACACTAAGAATTTGAAATTTTGCTCAGCCCCACCTCTTGCTTAGACGAGACGTTTGGTCAATGAGTGCCTGCCCTGATATAAATTTAATCCCACCCATACATTCTATTTTGTTAGTAAAGTTTTTTTACTAGTTGCAGTTCGTTTAACATGTGTAGTTTTTAACTGCTTATCTGTTTTGAGGCAAAAATAATGACGCAAAAAAGTTTCTTTCAAAACTATAATTAATAGCTAAATACTTTAAATAAAGTACCCCAAAAAGTGAATAATTTTTCACCTAACAATTCAGCTTATAGATTTTTCTTCGCCCACTTAAATGCTAAAACGATGACTTGTTTCTAAATGCATTTTTTAAAAATGATTCAAAAAAGAAGCCGAAAGGGGATTTATTTTCGTTGCATGTTTAGAAGTAGTACTAGAGACTTAAAGAAGCACGAAAAAATATTCCATAATCGCATAATTCTAATACGGGTAGGTGGTACTAGCGAAAACGTGTTACATATTTTCTCATGGATGACTGGAACTAACCATTTCCTTTTTTAAGGGAGTAGCCTATTAGAATTATACAGAAGTATCACTGTGCAACCACTGTATAAATTACCTTTTTTCCGTGTGTGTGTGGTGTTTTTGCCTTAAATAAACGTTTTACGTAAGCCTCCATGCAATACATAATCCAGACATGGTTAACATTTTCATCTTTAATTTAGAATTCATATTGGAGATCCCAAAAGAATATTTTATATTTTAAAAATGGATGTCATGAACCCATGAACACTTGGACTGCCATGGCTATCATTTGTGAAAGCAAGTGATGTTTCCGTTGGGCCATTGGTTATCAGATATGATAGCCATGGTATTTCAACACTCCGAATCTTGACTATCAAAACTCCGTCTTGACTATCAAAAACGGTACGAGTTACATGAAAATGGTTTTGGAGTTTGATTATTGGACTCCTTATATATGATGTGTCATACATACGTGGTTTGTGCAAATTGTTATAGTATGTGACGATTGTATGAGCTAAGTGTTGTAGAAAATGAATTACTTTCCACATTTTTCTCTTTCTTATTGTAATTAAAATTCAAAAAATTCTAACCTAATATAATAGAAAATAAATAAAAATATAGAAAATATAGAAAAAATAATAATAGAAAAAATAATAGACAAAAAATCTAAACCAATCATCTCACAAGCTCATCCTTACATATATTTAAAATTTTTCCAATTTAAGAGATTATACGGTAGAAACATAAATCTTAATAAATGTTTTTAATGATAAATGACAAATTTAGTTGGCTATCAAATAAGCCTTGACCACTTATGGAAGAAATTACACTAACTTTCGTGGGGTGCTTTGGCTATTATTTTTGATAGCAAGGATAAGAATCTCTTTATGTGTTCAGGCATGAAAGTGGGAAATGAAAAAAAAAAAAAAAAAAAAAAAAAAGGTGGAAAAATTTCTTCATTTATTTAGTGGCACCAAACTCGTATAATTTAAGCGTCATTTTAATAGCTACATATACAATCAAATTAAATGTAACTGCAAATATTACGGTTTTATTTTTTGTTCATAACTTAGAAATTATTAACAATATCGTTTGCTTCAGAAATACATCTCGAAAAAGTTATCACAGAAATTACCCAAAAGTGTTGTATAAATAGTACAAATTATTCTATTCCAAAAACACTTCCTTTCACTTTGAATTTTTATAGTGGAAAAAAAAAAAAAAAATCATTCTTAAGACATTTTGAACATTTTCATTTATATGACTGACTTTCAGATGCTTATATAAGCTAATTTTTCATTTTGTCTTTTTCACAACAATTCAAGAACAAACTCCAAGGGTTTGAATCGACAAAATGTCAGGCAATTTTTCAGCCACCACCCCCTAATAGCCTTCTAAAATTCTCTTTGCATTTTTGCATTAATCCAGAGAATGTCCAAAATTGCTGTAAAAAAGATGGAATTTCTCCTTTAGAAGGAGCTCTTTCATGCCTGTGTGTTGCAAAATGAATAAGATTAAAAAATATTGATTTTATGTTCCAAATATTCAAACTACATACACACACACAAACTGGCACCCTGGTGAAAATTAAGTTTTCACTTGGCAGTCACCGTGTCAACGGTATTGCTTGAACATCGCTCTGGTAAAAGGATTTTGTTTTAATATTTAAGAATTTTAAAATTTCTAGTATGAATTTAGAATTTCTGTATCAGGAAAGGGCCAAACTGAGAATCATTTCTGGCTCGGACTTTTATCCATCAGATTTTTCTGTTCTCCATAGGCATAAAAAATTTATTTATAAACCATAGAATATCGTTGAGTTCAGGGGCTCCGGCTTAGAAATTCTTCCCAAAAAGGGCTCCGCGAGCCAAAAAGTTTGGGAACCGCTGATCTAGATTAAAGTTGTTCCTTATGGAGGCTTTACAGCAATATATCAGCCAGATTTTTATTGAGAAATGTCAGGGAACTTTTCAAAAATAATCGAAAAGTCAGGGAATTTTTTTTTTACCCGAATTGTGTAGGAACCCTGATAAATATGCATGATTAATTATAAGTATTTATCAAATGTGCATAACTATTAATTATACGTATTTATCCGAAATACGTAATTATGCATATATAGTCTGAAGCATTGTTCCGGATAATCGAGATTATTGATATTCAATAGACTTCTTCCCATTATTACAGATTAAGTGCATATCAAATCTCAAGTCACTTTGTCAATTTATTCGGGAGATAAAAATAAAGCGTTTACAGACACGGACGGCAATTTTTTTTTTTTCCTAAAAATGTTTATTGGAAACTCCAGTGTCTAAAACGTGTCAATTCGTCTTTCACCGATTTTCAATACGATTGCAAGACTTGCCCAATACTATGTATGATGGGTATGTAAAAATTGTCAAGATAGCAAACATTTTAGTTTTTAAGAGTTCATTAGGCATTAGAATTTCAATCTACTTCAAAAACAGCTATTATAACAAAATTAAATTTTCTCTGCTACAAAAATGAATTTTGTCGTGCTAAAAAATAGATTTTACTGCTCCAAAGTTGGATTTTTCCAAGACTGCAACAAAATGGCTTTAGTGCAGTTTTATTTCTGCATTAAAATTAGATATGAGAAATTTTCAGCAAATCCTGCTCGGCCAGGATTTCTTTGTATCAACTAGAAAAGCATAATGCACACAGCTGTTTTGATGGGTTTTGGTGCACTGGTCGACCTATAAGTCCTGGTTTCTCTGAACTTCGATGCAAATTAAGTACCTGTGTGGAGCTAAAAAATTGATCAGTAAGAATATTTTACAATAAAGGAAACTATACTACGGAAGGAATGCACTAAATGAAATTTTGAGTGGGAAAGCATAAAAGGACCACGAGTCAAAATGACAAATGTGGTTGTGGTTGTCTGGCATTCTTTATTGCAGTTCGAAAATCCTCCAGTCTATGTTTGTGAAGACTAGACAGAAGTATACTCCTAAGTGTGTGACACGCTGCCTCATATATCTAAGCACTTTGAAATGGAAGAAAGCAAATGATTGAAGAAAGAAGAGAAAATAAAAGATAATTTAGGCTTCCAATTTTTGGAAGAACTGTACAAACGAGCTCTAGAGCTCAGTATTTATGAGCTCCGATGAAGTACAATTTATAATTATATATTCCCCGAAAACAAAGTATCAGAGCTGAGCTCCAGCGCAAATTAAACACTCAATGTTATACAACTCAACATTTGTCGCTGGTTTGCTCTGTTTTGCACGATATCGCGATAGCTAATGTCTCAGGAACGAATAAATCGTCATTTAATTTTCTTTGCAAACGATTTGGTTTGTGTAGAAGGTTTTGTGGTGGATACAACACACTACAGGGTTGGTTCCGGGTTTTTCAATCGATCCTCCCGGGTTTAGCAGAAAATTTGGACATTAAAAAATATCGCGAATTTCGAAAAAACGTGGGAAAAACGTAAATCTAATCGAAGAATAACGATGAAAACATGAATTTCTTTAAAAAATCGCGGAAAAAACTAATTTCTTTAAATTATCGCAGTAAAAAAATCAGAATTTCGTAAAAAAGAAGTGGAAAATTTCATCAAAAAGTCGTGAGAAAACGATCAATTTCGTCAAAAAATCATGAAAAAAAACGATCAATTTCGTCAAAAAATCGAAAAAATAACTGTCAATTTTGTCAAATTGCGAAAAAAACGACCAGTTCATCCAATAATCGTGAAAAAAGGCATATTTCGTAAAGAAAAAAAATCGCGAAAAACGACAAATTATTTAAAAAAAAAAAAAAAAAAAAAACGCGGAAAACGATTAATTTCGTCAAATAAGTGCGGAAAGCGGCCAATTCCATCAAAAGATAGCGAAAAAACGGCAAATTTCGCACATTTTATCAAAAGATTGTGAAAACAGTTATTGCTGTAGTGGAACTTTCTGTTTCAAAAACTGTTTTTGCTGCTTTAAAAATTGGTTTTGTTGCTACTTTTTAAAATCCTTTGCTTTCCCCCAAAACTGTTTTTTTTCTGCCCCAAAATTGTTTTTTTGTTCCAAATCTTTTTGAGTGAATGTGACCTTTGGAATTGGTATATTTTGCATCAATAATTTTTAGGGTTTTTTGCTTTGTATCAACTAGTTTTCAGGATTTTTCACTCCGAGTCACAATCACACCTGAACTAGTTTATTTTTATTTTTTTCTCCCTTTTTATTTTTAATTTGCAGTGTCACATGTGTTGCTATTATTGTTATTACATATCAGTTCTGATCACCGTCATTTGTATATCAACTACGTGTCAATTTTCATATATACATCTGAGTGTGGTTTAAAACAATATCTGGGAACATGTAAAAATGCTTCGGAACTCTTAAAATGAATGGCAAAAATCAGTTTTTTTGTTTCCTCATAAATGAAAAAAAAAGTGGCGAAAATATTTAAAAATTTTCCGTATAATTCATTTTGTTTTATTTCTTTGTATTTCGAAAGTACCATAACGTAAACCGATAATTTGAGAGGTAAAACATTTACTTTTAAAGGGAAAAAATAAGATAGGATTCAAGGACCATTTGTTTCGCTGATATTTACTTATTGCGGAAAATTGGCATATTTTAGTGAAAGAAAATTAGCAGTTTTTGTCATACATAAATTCAGTGTTTATGATGTAATGTTGTGAACGTTTATGTTTTTATTATCCACATTCAGTGTGCATTTCGTTATTGCCAATATCGCTCATCTTGATGAGCATTAAACTAGAACAGGGGTTCTCGAACGTTTAGATCGACGTACTTACTAAATAGAAGTCCATACTTCTGTATGTGTACTACCAAAAGAAAATCTCAAATCTAATGCAGAAAATCAATATAAAGAGAGTGACTTTTATGACTGAAAATTTTCGGTGACTAATACAAATGCACTTAGAAATGCTCTTTGTTTTGACATGTATAATAATAAAATTTCCATTCTTTTGCGACTTTAAATTCATAGAATTTTTTGATACTTTGAATTTTATGAAATTTTGGATCTTTTCAACACTAAAAATAGAAAAGTCTTTCTAATCCAGATTATAAGACATTAAGTATTTTGTTTTATATCCTGCTTTGAAATATTACCCTGAAATTATCTGTTCTGAATAAGTCAATTCTGATAAGATGATTAGCTAAAGTCGCATTCTTTCTTAATATTGATCGATTTATATCGAATTTTGTGACCTTTGAGGAAACAATTACTTTTATTGATAAGATAAATTTGCATTCTTCAAAGGTTTCGGGGTCAGTATTTCATTTCTCTTCCTCATCAAGATTTGATTTCCACGACCTGAAGATCAAGGTCTTTTTATTTTTGACATTTCTATCAAAAGTTAGATTTCTGTTGTCTCTTCAGGGCATCAATACATCATGCTGTAAAATGTTTTTTTACGTTTTATTGTTTCTTGTTAAATAATGACGAGTTTTTCCTATTGATATTTAAATAACAAGGTACTATAGATTATTATATTATTGTTTATCGAGCTTTTTAAAGTTTTTTTGTTTAAAGAAATGTACTGCGTAGAAGCTGTTTGAATTGTAAATAGAACCAAAATTTCTGAAATTTGTGGATTTTTGCAGTGTTGTGCGTAAAAAAATATCTTCTAAAAATGCGTTTTTCAATTACCAGGGTTTTGTGTTACCGAATGTGCTTTATTGTTTTACTTTTTTTAACCTTTTCATCATAGAATTGCGGCACAGTACATCTCAATGACTATTTTTCTTTCTTTTATTCTTTATTTTTCAAAAAAAAAAAAAAAAAAAATTCTCTTCCTTTTTTTATGCTAGAATATTTTCAAGAGGTAAGTAAAATGCACCTAGTTCTATTGTCTATCGGCGGCTCGTGCAGCGACAGGAATTCGCGTTTTGCTAAGCCGGCTATTCTCAAACAGCTGATGTACCTCAGAATATCGAAAAACTATTTACTTTAATAAATATCATGAGCGAAATTAACTCATTTTTACTCCAATTAAGTGATTGAGCAGAAATCTAAGAGGAAAATAAAAGCCCATGTTGTATTAAATTAATAAACTGTCAGCACTTTTTGAAATACAGTCGAGCCTCTATATAACGGAACTCCATACATCGAATTTCTCCATATAACGAATTTTTAGTAAGAACAGTCCCCTTTTCGCATGATTACATTAAAAACAGACTCTATATAGCGAAATATCTATCTCCATATAACGAATTTTTTCATAAATTGATCTTAATTTATTCAGTTTTAAAAAAGCTTCGAAATCATATGGAATCAATTTTCCATCACTTATTTTTGATTTATCGTTCAGTGGAGAGGTTTTTTTTTTTATATAAATATTACTTCTCTCCTTATTCTTTAAATCTAACAAGTTCATCCCACCTCCCACACACCTTTTAACATCCTTCTCAAAACACAGTCAATTGAATTGTTACACATATAAGAGAGGAATCAATGAGAGCACATAAGAGAGACCTTCAAATGGAGAAAAATATCAACTACAATTTTTCATTCCTTGCTAAAATTTGAGAATTTTTTTTTTTTTTGAGAGCGTAACAATGGTAATTTTAAAATCAAAACAACAAAAAATACAGATTTCTTCCTCTGAAATTTATGTAAGTCTTCCTCATTTGATTTTCATTAAGCTTTCAAATAAATGTCTTTTCTCTTTTTTGAAACTGCTTAAATAAGTAAGAAATAAAATGTTAGGTTAATATATACTTTTAAACATTTCAAATTCTTAATTAAAAAGATCAAAAATAATATTTGTTCAAAATTTACACATTAAATACTATTTTTAACATCATACTCTATACATCGAATTTCTCTATATAACGAATTTTTTACTGGAACGATGGATTTCGTTATATAGAGGCTCGACTGTATTAAGATATATGATGGATGAAAGTTTTAGAATTGCATATCTAGCTAGTTATTTATTAATGAAGTTTTAATTATATTATGGAACTTTAACCAAACAAATCTGAAATATTTATACTGTTATGAGTGCAAGCATATGAATCTTGAATAATTTGGATGCACGCGATGCAAATAGATTTTTTAAAAAATCGTGCATGAAAATTATTTTAAAAGTCGTAAAAAAGGAAAGGGACAGTTTCCGACAAATTGCATAAAAAAATATTTTTCTCCTATTTGACAATGTAAAAATTAAAATTCTGCAATATGTAGAATTTAATAAAAGCAAAATTGATTTTTCAGGTCGTTGCCACGTAATTATTATATAGTATTAACGTTACTTTTGGACATGTTTTTGCTTTATAATAAATTTTATTTTAATTAATATAAATACTGAATTCGCCCAAAATCATAAAACATTGTACCTGCATGCTTCTTTTCGTGTTCGGTCAGTTCAGTGGCAGTTACCTAAGTTTCTTGTAAATGTGCCAATATCCGGGAAAACGCTGGCTTACCTCCAGCAGGTTTTCAAAAGAGCACGTGGTTTAATCTAACTGCCTGATAAATTTAGCGAAAAATTATAAGTGCTTATATATTTATAAAAAAACTGGATGAAAATGAGAATATTTATATTCTTATTACTCTAAAAGAAATTTAAAATTGGCTTATTTTAAAGCATTTTTTAATTATTTATCTTTTTATCTTTTTTTATCGTTTTTAGAGATAAAAATGACTATTTTATTTTAAAGATTTTTTTTCCTTTTAGTTATTGTCATCTTTCTTAATTTAGAATTCTCATTTTTTCTAATTTAGATTTTTTTTTAGTAATTTTAGCTTTTGTTTGTAAAGCATGCTATTTTTCAGGATCCGATTTATTTGAAGATTCTTAAATTACGACACGAGTCCTAAAGCAACGAAAAAAACTCATTGTTTTATGAAAAATAATAAGGGTATAAGTTAAATGTAAAATCTCGGAATATCTTGTATGCATAGTATTATTCAGTAATACCCCGACTTATGTATCTTTGATTTACGTGGCACCGCATTTACGTCGTTTGCTCTGGAAAAAATGTAGGTCGGGGAAAAAATAAAATAAAAATTGAGTTTTTAATTATCGGCCTAAAAAATTATGAACCTAAAAGATCATGGCGCTGGAAGGTTTTAAAATATATTTTATGCAGTGTCGGTGTGTATATATTTTTGGCCATGTTTTGATACACTTTTTAAAAATACTATTTAAAATTTGCAGTAGAAACTTTCCAAAACGGTGTAACTAACTTGTTTCATTAAAAATATCGAGCATTTTAGGTCTGTGTGAACAATTCTCTAAAATTTTTGGGATTTTCAAAAATTTTTAGTGAAAATTGATTCTTATTATTCTCAAATAATATACTTTCTGATACCACAACAAATTTTAAGGTGATATATTCAGCAGTTTTTTAGAAAAATATACTAAATAGATATATTGCTCAAAATATATGTAACTAGTTTTTAAAAACTAATTTATGCATGAAATTAATTTCTTTTGATTTATATATGGGCTATATTTATTTATTTTTACATAAAAAAAAACCTTCATTGCTATCTCTAATTTTAAATAAACTAACTTGAAAACTAATTTATGCATGAAATTAATTCCATTTTATTTATTTATGGGTTATAATCAGGAGTGTTCTCAAGGGTATACGGAGGAACACGCCATGCACCCTTTGAATTTTTTAAAGGAACACCGTATACCCTCTGTTTCTCAAGGAAGATATAGTTTATACTCAAGGGTATAAAAATATGTTAAAGCGTAAACCTTTGCTTAAAGCGTATACCCTCTGTTTTTTACGACTACACCACTGGATATAATGTGTAAAATAATATCTATCCCTATGTGTAAAGTATATGTTAAATATTTCGCGAAAGCTGTTAGATTTTACTTGTAAAGATGTTCCATGCTTAAAAAAGTAGTAGAAGAAAAGTCTCATATTCCAGTTAACGACTTTTCATCCTCTTTCACTGAAAGAAATATTATTTTAAGGCATGGTTGTATTTGTTTTAAACGAGGTTGGTTTTAACAATGGAAAAAAGTTTTAACATTCTTGGTTCAAAATGTGCTTTGACCAAAACATATAGTCTAAGATCCGGTAATACAAATATATACCTTCATTTGTTATTTAATCGAGTTACACATCAAATAAAAGCTTATTTTATTCCCAATCCAACCGTACTGGGTTGCCTGCTCTCCAGTGGTGCCAACCATGGGGTTGCAAGGTTTAAACAGGTAAGTAACCGGAGTTAATATACCCTCATAAGTTATTTAATCGAGTTACACAAAAAATCTAGGTAACCATGGATTCAACACAGGGTCATTCCACATGAATTCAACCAATGGGTGTTGCATCATAGTCACAGATTTTTTTAATTTATCATAGACAGACATAGTAATGAAACCCTCAAATCTGAAATTTAAAAGTAATATTCGCAATATTGGCTGAAATATAGACATTTGAAAACTGACCATTTTTATTAAATGGCGGCCATCTTGGAATTTCATCAGTGTCTAAAAGTGCCCATAACTTGACAACTAATGGCTCAAATGTTATATATCTGGTACCAATTTGAAGCTATTTGTACAAAGAATGCACATTTTACACCAAAACAATAATAAATTTTCATTTATTTACTTTCTATTATGTGCAAACTGAAAATATCGCCCAAAAAAAGGGCCGATTGTAATTGCCCATAAAAAAAATGAACATCATGAATTTTTTTGAAACTTGGTAAAACCATTGCTCTATGTGTGTGCTTTAAATAATAAAAAGATTGGAGAGGTAAAATCTGTTGTTTAAAAATAAATGATTTTTTACACTTAAGGTGTCACTAACCAAATAATGATCATTTTAGAATCTGTAAGTATTCCTAATTTAAAAAATAATGGTTAAAATAAATTTTTCTAAAATCTAAATTAATGTAAATGTATATTCAAAAATTCTTTTGCACAAATTTTGTAGGAATTCTTCCCCAACCCCATCCTTTTTTGCAAAAAATGTATACTAGTGGAAAAACTTTTATACTGAAAAATTTAAGGAAATAATTAAGGAATATAATGTATACTTATAAAATACTTGTAAATGCAACACATATAAATGAGGATTTACGTTACATATAGAGAAGAGTGGGGTGTAATGAAACAGTGGGTTTTTCCCTTTATGTATCATTCTGAAAATTTCATCAATCACACATTACATGAAGCTATTGTATCCCAATCTTCAGTTGAAAAAAGTAGCTGGTTGATGTAAACTTGCAGTTGTATAAAGAAAAGATTATTTCAAGAATCAAAAGTAAATTTACTTCATATACTTTTTGTGCTTTCTGTATATTAATGATTTATTTATGCATAGTTGTAATAGTTCTCCTATTTATAGAACATTATATTGTATATTAACTATAATTTAAATTATGCCTTAAAGCAGTATTTCTGTTTATAATAAAAGAAGGTAGAGAGAATAATGGGACATGCCAGGAAAGGGGGGGGGGGGTGGAACATGTCTAATTCTTACTTTTTAATAAGATGACTATAAATTGCTAATATGCAAATACTTTTAAAGAGTAGTATATTAATTATAGCATTGAAAATATATTCATTTACTTCAAAATATATATAAATAGAACGAGTGATCATAATCTCTAACAATCCTGAATTATCCTTCCATTGATGAAGATACTGGAATTTAATGTTGTAGCACAGACTTTATCAACCTATAATCTTTGTCAGATTGTAAATATAGCCAACACTAGAATAATTTATTTCGTATAATATATTGTTTTATAGTTCTCTCATTCCTGTCTGCTAGTGGGGAGGTATGGGACACATTTTGAAATTTACAATTTCTTAATTATAAAATTGTTTAGCTATATTGCTCAAGAACATTAAAAAGTGTTTTATTTTGTATTCAAAATGAAATTTTTGTTTTTGTGTCAAACAAAAATGATTTTCTAATTTTTGTAAAAAGTATCCCATTCCTTCCCACTCTCCCCTATACATAGAGCCTATTTAAGATTTTTTTTCACTTAAAAAATGAAATTTATGTGGTCAAATTTATATATATAATTTATATATTTTTTATTTTATTTTTTTTTAAATTACACAAGTGAATGAATTCAACTGTGATTTACAGCTAGTATTTCTCCAATATTTTAGGAAAAAATACTATGTGGCCTTTTTTTTTTTTTTTTTTTTTAATGAAATAAAAAATATTGTAGAAATGAAAATTTACTTGTATTTTAATATATGAATATTTAGCATAAATAGCTGCAAATTGATATTTCTTTATTGAATTATATAATATACTCACAATATATTAATTGAAATGTTAGAAATTTTTATTTTAACCATTATTTCTTAAATTAGGAATATTTACAGATTTTAAAATTATCATTATTTGGTTAATGACACCTTAAGTGTAAAAAATCATTTATTTTTAAACAACAGATTTTACCTCTCCAATTTTTTTATTATTTAAAGCACACATGTGGAGCAATGTTTTTACAAAGTTTTAGAAAAATTCATGATGATTAATTTTTTTTATGGGCAATTACAATCGGCCCTTTTTTGGGGTGATATTTTCAGTTTGCACATAATAAAAAGTAAATAAATGAAAATTTACCATTGTTTTAATGTAAAATATGCATTCTTTGTACGAATAGCTTCAAATTGGTACCAGATATATAAAATTTGAGCCATTAGTTGTCAAGTTATGGGCACTTTTAGACACTGATGAAATTCCAAGATGGCCGCCATTTAGTAAAAATGGTCAGTTTTCAAATGGCTATATCTCAGCCAATTTTGCGAATATTACTTTTAAATTTCAGATTTGGGGGTTTCACTACTATGTCTGTCTATGATAAAAATTTAAAAAAAATCTGTGACTATGATGCAACAAGTTTTCTTTAAATTGGTTGATTTCACGTGGAATGACCCCACACCTTTTGATAAGGCAACCTTACGGTTGGATTGGGAATAAAATAAGCTTTTATTTGATGTGTAACTCGATTAAATAACTTATATGAGGGTATATTAACTCCAGTTACTTGCCTGTTTAAACCTGGCAACCCTATGGTTGGCACCACTTGAGCGCAGGCAACCTAGTACGGTTGGATTGGGAATAAAACAAGCTTTTATTTAATGTGTAACTCGATTAAATAACTTATGAGGGTATATATTTGTATTACCGGATCTCGTACTAATATTTTATGGTCAAAACACCTTTTAATTTTGGAAAAATAAATTATCTATTAGGGATGCACCGAATATTCGGTATCTACTCGGTATTCGGCCATGTTACCAAATATTCGGTTAGGCCGAATATTCGGTATGGCCGAATATCAAAGTATTCGGCCGAATCCAATACTTAATAAATCCTTTTAAAACCTTTTCATTATTTCTACATTTAACTGTCAATTTTTTAATTTATATTTAAAATAATTAGAAACAAAATCATATTTAAATAAAACAGAATGTTTTTACATTATTTATTTGCTGTTTGTAAAGTATAACTTAAGAAAATTAACCATGAGAAGGATTAAAATGGTGATTTATTAGGATTCTCCTTAAGAATAAATTATGCGCAGATACAAGTTTCTAAATTTTGTTTAGTAAATAATCTGTTTCTTGCTTTTCCCCAAAAAAAATTCCTTTAAAAAAAAAAAGAAAAACTTTTGAGATTAGTAATAGCTATCAAGGCAGACAATTTTTGTTCATGAAACCATAATCATAATCAACTTATTGAGTCATAAGTACATTGTATTTCATCTCACTCTAGGTCAAAACTTGTGTGTTCGTTTATTACATTAACAATGAATAAGACAACATAATTTCACCTCACATGTTTTGATATCTGTAAAATATGATATGATGGGAAGGGGGGGAAATACCACCATTCATAAGAAAATAACTATGAGCCAAACATGCTTTTATTCAGAATTAAGTTGAAAGTATTTGTACTTTATATTGAAAAAAATCTGCCTTGAGTTATTTAAAAAGGACTATCAGATTGTAAAATTTTTCTTCGGCCATTTTTTCATTATTTGATTTTAAGATGTTTGTTTTGATTCGTAGAAAATTTTATTAATTAAAGTTTCATAATTGCGCTTCTTAAATAACTCAAGGCAGATTTTTTTCAATATTAAATGTTCTTATAAAAAGCTCTTGTTTATCAAAATATAAATTTCTTTTATTAAATATTATGTAAAACTCTTTTAAAAAGTAACATTTTAACACCTTTAAATTTTGAAATATAAAAAGTATTTGGAAAGCCGAATATTCAGCATTCGGTATTCGGCTAAAATCACTATTCGGTGCATCCCTATTATCTATTTTAAATAACAAATTTAGTACAATATTTGAAAGTGTTTGTCAGAATAACATCTAACCTATCCGGCGCGGAGTAATTCTGTTTGTTAAACGGTAAAATGACAGACTGATAGAAGAATTTACAAAAGAACTTATTAGATAGTAGATATCAGCTTATTTTCACGTATGCTATAAAGGAAAATTTTATTTAAATAATATGGGTGCCAGGAAATTTAAAATTGTATGTCTTTTTGCGGACACCGCTCGCTAAAGAATTAAAAATATTTAATGCAACATTTGGAAGCCTTTGCGAATAATATTAAGCTTTAAAAAAAATAAAAAAACTTTTGGAAAATCATTAACGTGAATTTAACTTTTTTTTCAGTGATTCCAAAAATATTTAAAAGAATGATAGTATTTTTCAAGTGTATTGTATGTTTGTAGTGAGAGAAGAAGGAAAATTATACTTCTCTATTAACTAGGTTTTAAAAGTTCTAATTTATGAACACGTTCGCTGCCAGCTACGAGAATACTCGTAGTTGGTAAATTGGGTTTTCTTGCCAGTTACGAGATAACTCGTTATTGATATCCTTATCTAAATCGCCGATTACGAGTATTGCCGTAGAAAACACATGCATTGTTTAGGTGTTTGGCACACAGAAATAGACTAAAATAATATACTTGGCATAAAATTTTAAAAGCATAATATAGGAAAAATGACTTTCGGCATCTGTGAACACATGCACTATCTCAGCTTTGGCAGCAAACGGCTTAAGAAAAAAAAAAAAAAAAAAAAAGCAAAGTACAGTACGAATAATTTACAGTATAGAATAAATGTAAATTTTTTCTTTAAGTTTGAACAATCAGCATTTTTTTTTTTATATTTTTAAATCATTAACGTTAATTTACACTTTTTTCCAGTGATTTAAAAAATATTTAAAAGAATGATAGCATTTTATTTTTGTATGCGTGATGGGGAAGACAGGAAGAAAATTCAAAATTCGGCGGCCGCATCAGGCAGAAGGAACTATTAATTTCTGTTTTGATTTTTTTTTTTCTTTTTTGGCTCAATGAAATCTAATTTCATTACTTAGAAGAAATTACGTTTGGTTATACAATTGCCCTTCGTTACAAAACCTTACATTTTAAAGCTTAATTTTCACGTGCGTTTAATTAAGCCATTTCTGCTACCAGTACTTTGTTATGTAATCACTTTTGATTTTTCAGCACGTAAATCTTCCTGATAAATTTGGCGTAATGCAAAGAAGCTCTTCTATTTTTGTTTATCAAGTCATCGACCTGCCAGATGTGTGCCATTTGTAGGACATCTCATTTGGATAGGATCAGTTGCTGGGGAAAAAAAAATGTGATATAGCGTATTCTTTAATGTTGATTTAAATTTGATTATTTTATAATGTTTAAATTTGACCCAGTTGGCAACACATGTCAAACATTTTAGACGGAAGTGCTTTGTTTATTTAATTATCATCAAACTTTTGTTTTTGGTAGAATATTTAGTGTTTTTATTAGTATGATTACACAGGGTGAAATTTAAATTTCAAACCCAGTAAAGCATCGCATATTACGCCAAAGGGAACGAAAAACATCGTAACAGACGATAATGTATAGTTGATTCTAAAACAAAGATTTATTTTGTTTTCACTTAATTTTAATGATTAACGTGTTGATTTACATATATTTCTAAATTAAACAAATCAAAAGAAAAAAAATAACATAAGAAAAAAAGAAAAGCAGCAAAGTATGAATATTTTAAAGCAGGGTTGGTAAAAAAAAACCCTGGTTTTTTCAAAAAAAAAAAAAAAAAAAAAAAAAACACAAAAAACCGTTTTTTTTAACCAGGGTTTTTTTTTTTTTCTTTTGGTTTAAACCGGGTTTTTTTAAAACACCCTTTTTTATTAACATATACATGCATATTTATTGATAAAAATAGACACTGTTGGATTATAAGTAGTGTAACTTCATTTAGAATAATTTAAATAAATCAAATAATTACAGTGAATTTATGTAGAAAATTGTAAAAAATTATATTTTAATTTGAACAGTATTAGCTGACAGCCTTATGTTCAAAGAAGAAACTGCTCTACACAGTGAAACATTGATACTCTAAAAATCTTTATAAACAATCTTTTGATTACTAATAATAAACATTTAGATGTAGATTTATAAATGTCATATTTTTTAAACAGTTATTCTAATAGTAAATTTGATATATACTTTTTGGAATTTTATTTTGAATGAGAATTCGAAGGCAACTTTTTTGGTCATTAGCTTCAGCAGATAACAAAAAGGGGAAAAAAGGAAAAGATTGTTATTGTTAAAATGCTATAACTAGCACCCAATCTTTGAATATTGTTATTTGACTTCATATTTTGATTTTAATTTTTAAAGATAATCTCCCCAATCAATAAAAATTTCTTTTACAGCTTTGAGTAAAATTTTAAAAGATCATCGTGTTATGTTATTAACTGCGTTAAATAATCTATATTAAAATAAAAATGTTATATTGAATATTTTTAATCTATTTTATCTTTGATCATTTCACATGTTTGAAGCTTTTTCTTTAGAGTAATAGATTATGTTCACCAACGCATACTAATTTTAATCCTTTACATAAAAAAATTACCTAAACCTACTATATTTAATTCTTATTGCTGAAATAAAGTGTTAAAAGTAAAAAAATATTTATTATCCAATAATTTGAAACACGTAAATTATAAAGACAAAAGACAAAATGTCATTAGAATTCTTCTAAAAAAAACCAATTGGTTTTTTGAAAAAAAAAAAAAAATTTGGTTTAAACCGTGGTTAAAACCATTTGATTTAAACCGTGCTAACCCTGTTTTAAAGTGTACAATAAATGTAACTTTTTTCTTTAAATCTGAGTAATCTGTAATTTTTAAAGTTTTCGAAAGTTATTAACGTTAATTCGAACTTTTTTTCAATGATTTAAAAAAATATTTAAAAGAATGACAGTATTTTATTTATTGTTGTATTAGTGTGGGGGGGAAATAGGAAGGAAATTCAAAGTTCTGTAGCCGTAATCAGGCATGAGAAGTTATTAATTTCTATTTTGATTTTCGGTTTTTTCTCTATGCAAACTGGTTACCTTTCTTACAAGAAAATACGTTAGATTATACAATTGCCCTTCGTTACGAAACCTTACGTTTTTAAGCTTTTTCATGTGCATTTAATTAAGCCATTTCTGCTACCAGTACTTTGTTATGTAATCACTTTTGATTTTTCAACACGTAAATCTTCCTGATAAATTTGTCGTAATGCAAAGAAGCGCTTCTATTTTTGTTTATCAAGTCATCGACCTGCCAGATGTGTGCCATTTGTACGACATCTCATTTGGATAGGATCAGTTGCTGGAAAAAAAGTGATATGGCCGTATTCCTTAATGTTGAATACATTTGACCCAGTTGGCAACACATGTCAAACATTTTAGACGGAAGTATTTTGTTTATTTAATTATCATCAAACTTTTGTTGGTGATAGAATATTTAGTGTTTTTATTAGTATGATTTACACTTGATGAAATTCAGATTTCAAATGTCGTATTTATCACAATTTTAATTGCTATTATGTTGTTAGAATTATCTATTACAGAAAGGATAAACAGGGGTATATTTCTCATGATATTATGATGTGCCTTACTTCATTACACGGTGATGTGTTAGTTCTTAAGGAGACATCTTTGAAACCAACCATCTCTTCAATAATACTATAATGATACGTTGTGGCACAATACTTAATACTAAATGTAGAACAGCCTATTTTCTTAAAATTTATTTTTTTAAATTAATTTTTTAAAAATTTTTACTATTTTTATAAATATTAATATTTTAGCTTCAATTCCCCCCCCCCCCCCACATAAAACTGTGCATGAGTTTTTAAATGTATGGGACACATTTGGTGATTTTTTATTTTTCTCTCGTGTACATTAAAGAATGAAGTAAATTTAACAAACTCTGAATTTAAGTTTAAAAAAAAAAATCTATAAACTTGAATGTTAAATCCATGCTTAAAAATATTAAATACACCATGGAAATAAATATTTAAAAAAATCAAACCTCTATCTAAATCAACAAAAAAACCTTAATATTTATCGAACAAGCAAGTTAAAAAAAATATGAACAGGGAGAAAAATCAATTTTATATTTTCATTTGTATGGGTAATTGCGGTGGATCTATAACAAAACTTACAATATCTCACGATATAATTGTCGTATAGGTAAAAATGAGGTGTAAAATAGTCACAATTAAAGAAGCTTTTAGTTAATATTTAAAAAAAGAAAATCGATATTTTGACCAGTTTCAAAGTAGTGTGTTCTCATAAAGCAAGAAAAGTAGGGAAATGTTTCTATCACTGCGGACAGTATTAACACGGAGACCGCTGACCAGGCTCCTACCTGCCGGGAGTCTGACCAGCTAAACGGGTTTGAGTTGCCTGGGGAGCGGGACGAAGATCGCCTGATCGGCGTATGTGGCGATCCACTAAGACAAGCACCCGAGTCGGCTATTTGATCTAAGTGCTTTGTTGGTATACCTTGTGGTTTATTGCACATTAAGACGACTTTTTGTGATTTGCTGTCGCGCATCTGATACTTATCATGCCAGACGAAATAGGGTTTGATGTTTTTGTGCCTAAACGGTGGTACTAAACTTAGCTGAATAGGGGGGAAATTTGAGTAAAATTAACAAAAAGATTGGCCGAAAAGCTAAGTTGTACCGCAGATGTGAAAATTTAGCTCCGAAATTCAAGACAAGCGAAAACGTTGCTGTGGGAGATAAGATCCGAACTTTCTACTGTACGCCACCGAGAAAAGCTGGCTCCGTGGGCTGTCCCATTAGAATGGGTCCGGTAGCTCGTGCGGACAAGTTTCTGTTATAGGACAATATTAACTCATTTTTCTCTAAGAAGGATTGATTGAGCTTCCGGCGCAGCATAGCGGGAGAAATCTGCTAGTTATGGATAAAATACGAATTGCGGTTCAAAGATAAATGTCTCATATTAATTTTTCTTATTTGTCAGATTATGAAGATTTCTGTTTAAATCGCAGAGAAATTTTATCTACTAACATATGAATAAAATCATGATAAATTTAAAAAATGGCTTTATTATCTACCTTTGACTTTAACATCCAAATGAGATGAAATGATGTATTACATATTGTGTGGATTATACTTTTACAGATTATCTGACGCGTATCTAAAAACAGGTTTAAGTCCCTATTTCATATGTGAAGAAACCTCGAAGAATTGAAAACTCGATAAAAATCGCATCATTTTGATGTAACTATATAAATCGGGTTTTATGGATGTAATTATAGATTTTCTGCAATTTGTGGTAACGTATTTGGTAGCAAAAAATTCTTGTATACAAGCAGTGTTGGATTTTCGAGCATGATTACTGAAATGTATTGGAATGACAAAATATGCATAAATCGAGAATTGTTAAAAAATATTAATTAGATGCGATTTTTAATTACATCTCCGCTATTTTATTTTTAATTTCGGGTTTTCAAGAAATTTGAAATTTTGAGATTTTATTTTAAATGATTTGGAATATTTTTCATTTGATTAAAGTAATCTCCTTTTTATAATTATTTTAAAATTAAATTTATTGGCGCTACCATCTATGTAAGTATATACTAATTATAAATTAACAATTTGGATTTTATTAATTAAAGGATAAGTTATTTAGGAAAAAATATTAAAAGACCCTCTGCGATCTCACTTAAACACTTGTTTTCTATACGTGAATATATAAAATTTTTAGTTTACAACAGAATGAATCAGAGGCGGTCCGCGCCCAAAGACATAAAAATAGTTTCTCATTGTGAAACATAGGCGCGAATTCATTTCTTGCCTACGCTCTGTTTAAATTGGATTCAGGAGTGATTTTGGTCCGAATTTTCGAAAAATTAAAAAAAAATGAAGACTTATTTCCGAAATTAAAAAAAAAGGTCATAAATTCGGACATGAAATATATCGCGAATTTCGACGAGTGATCGTCGAAAAAAATCAATTTCGTCAATCGCTTGAAAAAAAAAACTAGCAAATTTTGTCAAAGGATCACGATAAAAACGCCAATTTCTTCAGAAAATCGTGAACGGCAAGTTTCACCGAAAGATCACTGAAAATCGGCAAGTTTCGCCGAAAGATCGCGAAAAATCGTCAAACAGGCGCGAAAAAAAATAGTTTGCGCCGGGAGTTGATTTAACGGCTATTTTAAGACATCTGGTTTATGGGCCTTTTTGAATTCTTTAATGTCTTGCTTCTAATTGGTGTAGATGTAAAATCAATTATGTTTTGTAAAGCTTAAAAATCCTCTTCGATAAACTGAAGTCATTTTTGCGGTAATTAGTTCATTTCAACTTATTTGGATATTTCAAATACATTTCGAAAACAATTTTGAGATGACATTTCAAAAATTAAATGTGTGAAGGTCAAAGATTAGCTACATTTATATTCTAGATCCATAAATTTGGGAGAAGGGGGATATGTTATAACTTTAAAGTTTGATATTTTAGTCACATTATTCTTTTTATAATTTTGCCGATAAAATATATTTTACTATACTATGCCTATAGGTTGCTAAGAGAACAACGCGCATTTAGCATACAAATGAATTGTTGTTGCTTTTGTAAATTTTATTATTTAAATTTATTTAGAAAGGATTTTTATTCAAAATGTAGATAAAAATAAGTTTTACTATTTTTGCAGTTGTATACATATGCCGAATTTTTTCAAAATATAAAACAGTTGCCACAATAGTACCATTGCAATATTTTTACAATCTGTTATTAACTTACTTCATTTGGCGTTTTTATGTACGGAAATTTTTTAATCGATTTTTCACTAACTTTGAGATATGCTAAAATTATTAATTTTATGTACGTGTATGTCTTCCCGGTGACATTATACAATATTTCAATGTTTTTAGAACTTGATTATAAATTAATTTAAAAGTATTTTTTTTTTTTTTTTTTTTTTTTTTTGTTAGTGGGTACAGGTGATAAATAGCCAAATACTCTTTGAGTACAAATTTTACAGCAGTTGACTTTATTATGCGCCAGACAGGTCTCTGAACTACGCTAACTAGTTGTGAAACTGGAACTAATAAATATTTTATACTGCTGTGCCAATCCCAAAACTTTTCTTCTGCTTTAAAGGTACTTCAAAATTTGTTAGCACTGAAGGTCAAAATCATCCATGGATTGTAGTACCATTGTGCATGTATATATACACGTATAAGTACCAAAATTAAATGTCAATCATAAGGATTCTAAAGATTTTAAAATCCATGCACATTAGTCCTTGAGCTATGACTGTCGCTAAAAATCCAAATCCTTAAACATGCAACATAGCAACTCCATCTTTTGAGTAATTTACGTCAAAACCTAATCAGCAACAACTTATATCAATGTCTGAGTCTGAAATTGGATGAAAATCCGTGTCGTAGTTTTTGCGATACATATATGGCGGAGACCGTGAAAAATTCCGTATAATTAACATCTATTGGGCGATTTACAACAAAAACTAAGCAATACCAATTTATATTGATGACTAACCGAATTTGAAGTGTGAAAATCTGTATATTAATTATTAAGATATAGCTAGCTATTGCATAAATCATGAATAATGCAGCATGACGGCATCACCTGTTGGGCGATTTACATCAAAAAATAATCAGTACCAATTTAAATCAGGAATCAACTGAATTTCCGTGTATTAGTTCATAAGATAGAGTACACACAAATTTTGTGTATCATGCAGTCAGACTCACATACATTTTCTTTAAACATTCAAATAGTATTTAGCACTTTCTAAAGCGTGTATCCGTCCAAAACCGGAAGTCTTTTTCGTGAATCTCGATTTTTTTTTTCTTCCATAGTAAAGATAGAAGAAAGTAATAAATAATGTTACATATTTTTAAAAAAGTTTTTTATTTTATAATAATTAAACATATTATTGCATTTTCCTCCTTTTAATTGTGAATTGTGCATTCTTACATTTCATGCATTCGTTTGGGCATTATAAAGTTGAATCACAAAGCTTAATGTATCATAATTTGATATCTTAAAATATGTTTACTTATACAAATCGTTGGAAAAATCAATAACTTGAATAAGAATGTTACAACAAGAATAAATTGTTATCATTGTCCTTATAACTCAACGAGTATTCGTATTCATATGCAAATACTTAAATAATTATAGTTGTAAACGTAACAAACGATCTCTAATAATATGCTTATATAAGTTAAATGCCGACTGCAGCATATCCCAAAGCTACTTAAACTGTCAACTTTCTGTACACCGGAAATTTTCAAGATGCTTTATTATAACATCCGATAGTTTATCATTCATGTCTAAGTATCATACTTCAACTGGTAAAATCTGTTCTAGAGCACTTCAAATTCTTTCAGCCGACAAGAAAAAAGAAATACTATCAGCGGGGAATAGAAAACGTTAGTTTTTATGAAAGACTAACATTTATTCATATATTATGCTTTAAGATATTTTTTTTTTTTTTTTTTTTTTTTGAGGGGGAGGGGGGATAAAAAGAGCAATCTTTATGTAGCATAAAAAATCCATAACAAATTAATCCTGACTAAAATTACTTGATTTAAAAAAGAAGTTAATGATTTATCACAACGCGCCCTTTTTTAAATTTTCTCAGTTGAAAAACGTTTATGAATTGGGTTTCCCCGTCTTACTCTGCTCGAACTTGCGTAAATGTATTGGAATTGGTTTGCAATTGACAATATTGCCCAATATTGTAGTTGTAAAAAAAGGTCAGAATGTATATGCTGAAGTCGAGAACATTTTAGCCTTAACGGCACACCTAAACGACAATTACTTGGTTTTATGTAGCCTTAAAAAATCCATAGCAAGTTAATCCTGATTAAAATTATTTGATTTAAAAAAAATGTGAATGATTAATCGCAATGCGCTCTTTTTTAAACTTTCTAACTTAGTTGAAAAGCGTTTATGAATTTGATTTGTCTGTCTGTGCTGTAACTTGTGCAAGTGTACTGGAATTGGTACGCAACTGACAGAATACTGCCCGTATTGTTGCCAGTTGTAAAAAAGGTCAGAGTGTATATGCTGAAGTCGAGAACATACTAGACTAAAATGACTCTCAAGACTTTGAATTTAACATTAGTTTTGGTGCTGTGACACAGAAATGACGACTTCAGACGAAAAAGTCTAGTTGCTTAGGTTGGTACTCTAATTCAGATTCAAATTTCAGGTCTAAATTTTAAGTCTAAATTCAAATTTAATTTTAATTGGCAAAGTGCTTTTAAAATTTATTAAATGATTGTGTAAGTGTTCTAATATTTCAAAAATTCTCATAAAATACTTTCGATTAGTTTAGATCTAAACTACTCGAAAGTATTCATGCTGAGATTCATGCTGATATTTTCATGAATTTATAATTTGGGACAAAAATGGTTAAATATGCTCTTTCTGAAATTAAAAGCTTATAAAATTATTAATTTTTATTTTGACCTTTCCCCATTTTAAAGTTTTTAACAATCGCTGAATCCTTTAATTTACATTTTCTATCGACTTGGATTTCTCTTATCTAAAGATACGAAGGAAATGTATAATTTTTCTTGTCACTCTTTATAACTTAATTTTTTCTATCGTAAAATTTTTGCATCGTGACCTGCAACATTTTCGCTCCCCCCCCCCCTTCTTTGTATAAATTTTAAATCAAGAATATAGATTAGATCATCGTAATTCAAAGCAAAAGTCATTCTACCCTCCAAAAATGGTATAGAGATAAAGATCATAAATAAAAGTTGAGGCTGATGTTAGATGATAAAAGATTTTAAGCCTTCGTAATGTGGTGAGGGAATATTTAGCCATCATTTCGTAACAGAAAATATTGCAACTAAGTGAGTAGCAATTTTTTTTATTTTATGGCATTACTGAGATGGTCTAGGAATATTAATGTTTAATGCATGGCGTACGTAATACAAGACCCGTTATGATCATCATAAAAAATGATGATTGTAATTATTTAAATGTAGAATTTATTTATAAATCTTTCAAATTTTAAGTCTTTGAAAATATCCTTTTCCAAATTGTCGTAACTTGTTAAATTACTTTTTTTTTTTTTTTTTTTTTTTGTGGAACATTTACATTTTTTATCGACTTAAAGATTTCTCTTATCTAAAGAAACGAAGGAAATGCTTAAATTTTCTTGTCTGTTTTTATAACTTAAATTCTTCTATTGTCAAATTTTTGCACCGTGACGTGCAACATTTTCGCCCTCCCCCCTCCTTATAAATTTTAAATCAAGAATATAGATTAGGTCATCGTATTTCAAAGCAAAAGTCGCTCTACCTCTCAAAAATCGTACAGAGATGTGCATGCAAGTGCATGTGTTTAATGCAATGTGTACGTAATGACTCGTTATGATCATCTTAAAAATGTTTATTATTATTAATTTAAATGTAGAATTTATTTACAAATCTTTAAAATTTTAAGTCTTTGAAAATATCATTTTCTAAATAGTTGTTGCAATTTGTTAAATTACAAATTTTGTTTTTATTTTATTTTGAACTTTCCCCATTTTAACTTTTTTAACAATCGCTGAATTCTTTAATTTACATTTTCTACCGATTTAAAGATTTCTCTTACCTAAAGATACGAAGGAAATGTTTAAATTTTCTTGTTAGTCTTTATAACTTAAATTTTTCTATTGTAAAATTTTTGCACCGTGACCTTCAACCTTTTCGCCCCCCCCCCCCCCCCCAACGCCCTCTCCTTTGTATAAATTTTAAATCAAAAATATAGATTAGATCATCGTATTTTAAATCAAAAATCATTCTACCCCTCAAAAACGCTATAGAGATAAAGATCATAAATAAAAGTTGAGGCTGGCGTTAGATGATTAACGTTTTTCAGCCTTCGTAGCCAGGGAATATTTAGCCGTCATTTCGTAACAGAAAATATTGCAACTAAGTGAGTAGCAAGAGTTTTTGTATTTTGTGTTTTGATATATATATAATTTTTGTTGATTTATATTCCATATACATACTTGATTTTAGATTATGAAACGGTCTTTCTTAAAAGTAAATATATCATCGTAGTACGTGCAGAGTTATCTCGATGCGTTGAAATATTTCAATGATTTTAAATATGCTTCCTAAATATTTTATTAATAATGTTAAATAAGGTAAGCATGTTATCTTATTCATTACTGTATTGACCAAAATTTTACTAGTAAAATTTACGTTTCACTACCAAAACGACTTTTTAAAAATTCTTATTAGAGCACGACATGAAAGTTTGCTTGTTCGTTACTTAGAAATTTTGTTTATAAAATGTAAGATTTAGTTTGACATTAAGTTAAGAAAATAAGCTTATTCAAATGCGTTTATTAATGCAATTGTGATCAAATAAATGTTTCGGTTGTGTTTTGTACTTGATTTTAGATTATGAAAAGGTCTTTCTCCTTACTATACGATGACATTGCTTTTAAGAGTTTTCTCGATTGGTTGAAACATTTCTATAATTTTAAATGTGTTTCCGAAATATTTTTTAAATAATGTTAAATAAAATAAGCATGTTGTCTTATTAATTAATGCTATTGATTTAAGCTTTATAGATAAAATTTACGTTTCGCTACCAAAACAACTTTTTAAAATTTTTTATTAGAGTAAGACATTAACATTTGCTTGTTGATTGCTTAGAAATTTTGTATGTTTTTAGTTTTGAATTAAGTTAAAGAAAAAGCTTTTTCAAGCGCGTTTATTAATGCAACTGTGACCAAATAAATGCTTAGGTTGTTTTATATAGAATTAATATGCTGGAAAAAATAATTTGGTTGTTATTAAATTATGATATGAAGAGGAAGGCAGAGATCACCACACCCTCTCTATCATAATAATTGCAAGTTTTCATCAAGAATAAATATTCGTATAAGTATTTATTTAACATTTTCATTTGGCTTAAAAGCTTAAATATATTTGCATTTAGAGAAACGCGTGAAATAACCCAAATCTTTTGGCATATTTTCTGGATTATCACCTATCATTTTTTAAATCTTGACGTCAAGAATGAAATATTCAACACATGTTTTAGTGTTGCAGCTCAGCATACTGTTTGGCATGATCAGGACTGTAGTGGAGGATATATGGAGGTATACGCTGTGTATACCTTCTGAAATTTTTCAAGAAACTCCGTATAGCTTCTGTTTCTCAAATAAAGCTATAGCGTATACTGCAAGCATGACTTTCATCATTTTAGCGTATACCTTCTGATTTTTTTTTTTTTTAAGGACTACAATTATGTGTATGGTGGCTGCAAAATGCGGAATTTGGTCCGAAGTTCGCTGGTACGATACCAACAATATATGGGTGGAGTAGTTACAGTCGGCTTTCAAGATTTTGTTGTCCTATAACAATAGTTTGGGTCACTTTCATTTCCTATAGCAACAGGGCCATAGCTAAGGAGGCGCTATGGGCGCCCCCCCCCCTCCTCCCTGGAAAAGATTCCAAGGTCACTAAATGAATTTCTGTTCCGAAAATCCAAATGAAATTCTGTTTAAAAATCTAATTTAGTTCTGAGACCCTCTCGCAGTTTTGCAGAATTACTAAATTCTATCTAAAAATAAGTGTTTCAACAAGTCCTTATCCTATTTGTACATATGAAGCTAAAATGATGTTTAATTTTTAACCAGTTAATGGACTCAAAATTTTCATCCTCATGTACTTTTCTTAGATTAAAATGAAGTTATTACAACAGTTTAATGAGAAACATAGTACCTACAATGTGAATATGCACTAATTTATCTTTCTGTGTCAGAGAGAGAGAGAAAAATCAAATTATGAGCCCCCCTTCCTACATTTTCTTGAGCCCCACCCTATTGTTTACTTCTAGCTACGGCCCTGTATAGCAATATAACTAAAAATAGCCGAAGTTAAGCAAACTCGAAGCATTTATTTTTTAATTTCTATTGCTTGCCTGAATTATAAATTAAGAAGCAACATTTCTAAGCAAAGGTCATTCTATCTAAAAATAAAATAAAAGACAGATAACGATCATAAATAAAAGTTAAGGTTGACATTAAGAGGATAAACGTTTCTCCGTCTTCGCAGCTATGAGGGGAATATCTTGTCACCATTTCATAATGGAAAATATTGCAGCTGAATGAATATCAAAAGTCCAGTTTTATTATATGGCGTATCAGAGATAGATGTCGAGAATGAGATGAGATGAGATGAAATGAATAGCTTAAATACTATCATTTGGCGTATGTCTTATATTTTGATTTATAGCATTTTTGCTGATTTATACTTCCGCATACATGCTTGATTTTAAATTATGTAACAAAATCTCTTAAAAGTAAAATGTCGCAGTCATCATCGAGCTTTTTCTGCTGTGTAAGGATATTTCTACAAAAATGTGTCTCCGAAATATTTGATATATTTGTATAAGGTAAGCATGTTGCATTATTTACTAATGTATTAATTTAAGCTTTATTTGGATAAATTAATATTTTTATATCGATTGACCTTTTTTTTTATTAGAATAAGCCCTCTTTTTAATGTTTACTAATCAGAATCTTGTATCTGAAATGAAATCTGCAGTTTGAAAATGTATCACAGAGAATCGGCAAAAATTTTTTTATATTAAAAAAAAGAAAAAAAGTTAAGACGCCTCTTTAAATGTATCCTATCTACACCCCCCCCCCCTCAAAAAATAAATAAATAAATAAATAAATAAATAAATAAAATAAAAATAATAAAATATTTTTTTTTCATCTTGAACCATTTTAAGGTAAAGGCTTATCCTATATTATGCATTGATTTTTAGTGATTTTTTAACTACAACAAAATATAAATAAGGCGTTGGCATTTGAAGGAAATTAAATACCATAAAATACATTTTCCCGTTTTTTGTTGATAAAATTGTAAATACCAAGGCCAATGGCATGGAAATTAGAGTAAAAACTAACCACAGAAAAAGGTTTTTAAAACAGAAAATGGATTCCAGCAGTTTCAATATTTTCAGCCTAAAACGACAACGAAAATGTCCATTTTTTCCCCTTTAATAGTTAATACATACATAAATAAATATAATTTTTAATTATGCATATTTATTAAGTATTAACAAACCCTGCGACTTTGCTCGCTTAGTAGTTAAAAATATGTCAAGTGATATTTTTTGCATGTCAAAATTTTATTCGAAAAAATTATACTTTTAGAAATAATTCGAAAATTACAAATAAAGCCACAAATTGAATATACTTCATTATTAAACTGCATTAAGCAGCCGAACAGACATATTGTTCAAAAAATTGCATAAAAAGTTAAGTAGTTCTTGAAAACTAATTTATGCATTAAATTAATTTCTTTTGATTTATGTATCTACTATAATGTGTATATTTACTGTAAAAAAAAAAATAAATAAATAAATAAATAAATGTTTCGTTTGCCTTTAATTTATATGAATATTTGTCTGCGTTTAAAACTATACAGGGCTTGAAATTCAATTTTTCGAAGGAGGGGAGTCTCCCTACCAACATTTACAAATGGAGGGGAGTTTAGCTGTTTGGGAGGGAGAAAACAATGCTTAAAACCCGATATTATTTTATGTTCTATTTAAAGAAATATCAGAACACAGACATGACAAAATATCACTGAAGCAATCTTTATCAACAATTCAGAATAATTATGCAAAATGTGTAAAAAACTTTTATATTGTCTAGTTTTTACCCATGGTAAATCTTTTCCCGGTGCTAATTATTTTTGTTGCAGGTCTAATTATTGTTTTAACAATAATTAATGCAAATTATTGTTTCAAAAATAATTATAACTTCTAATTTGATAAATTTATATTTATAATTTATAATTGTTATAATTGAAACCAATATTATTTTCTGTATATTAAATGTACAAGATACAAATTTAATTATAAAATAATGCTTATTTGAGTGTAGAAGATAAGTATCACTATTGTTCGCATTTCTTTTAAAATGGCGCAAGCCAAATTTATTGAAAAATATTTTTTCTTAAAGAACGAATACTTTCGTTAAGTAAAGGGGTACTTTTTGTTTGATGAATGGCTACTTTCAGGAATTGCATTAACTCAGAAAGATTTGGATCTGCCAGAAACTGATTTTAGAGCAGCAAAGAAATATATTTAAAAAAAATTGAAACAAGAAAATTAACTTATTTAACAGAAAAATGCACTCCCGGCAATATTTTTTGGGGGAGGCCAGGTTCCCTTTGTTGGAATTTGCATATTTTAGCTATCTTTTAAAGAAATTTGTCTTTTTTTACGATCATTTCAGGAAAATCTGCCGTTTTTTCGGGATTTTTTGACGAAAATTGCCGTTTTTTCGCGAATCTTCTGAGGAAATTTGCCGTTTTTTCGCGATCTTTTGATGAAATCTGCCGTTTTATCGGCATTTTTTGACGAAAGTTGCCATTTTTCGCGATTTTTTTGAGAAATTTATCGTTTATAGTGAATCTTATCAAAATTTGTTATTTTTCGCGATTTTTGGACAAAATTTGATGTTTTTCATCGACTTTTTTGACGAAAACTACCGTTTAACTACCGCCATTTTTCGCGATCTTTTGGAGAAATTTGTCGTTTATAGTGAATCTTTTGTCGAAAGTTGTTGTTTTTCGTGATTTTTGGACGAAATTTAACGTTTTTCATAGACTTTTTTGACGAAAACTATCGTTCTTTCGCGAATCTGTTGACGAAATTTGCGGGAAATTAGGCGTTTTTCGCGATTTTTTTAACAATAGTTGCCTTTTTTCGCAAACCTGTACGAAATCACGCGTCCTGTGGGACGCATAATAGCTGTTTTTTTTATGTGCTATCTCCGATTTTTTGCGTAATTTACGCGCTATAGCGCATCCGTGGGATCACTGTTTTATAATTTTTTTAATTAAATGCGTTAAGTTTAATTTTTTTTAATTTAATTTATTTATTTATTCATTGAAAATTCTGAATAGAATCACCTTTTTTACGCCGTGGAAAATAGAACGAAACTCGTCAATCGATTCCAGGAAAAAAAATTTGTCGATCGGTCGTGGAAAAAATCGTGATTTTCAATGATTTTTCGCGGTAAAAAACTAGCAAAAGGTGTCGATCAGTCGTACGAAAATATCACAAACTTCGCAAAACGGTCGTGGGAGTTGATCACAGTTTGAAAATATAAAATTTTTTGGGCGGGAGCCTCCCGTCCAACGTTATTCTTTTGGGCGGGATTTCAAAATTTTGGGCGCGAATCCCGCCATCCCGCCCTGAAATTCAAGCCCTGTATAAGTACTTTGCGTTAGAAGAGATATTACTTTTTAAACTCACGCCTTTTATTTATTTTATGCCTTCTTTTCTGGGTTCTTTTAATGCAAGATTGTAGGGAAGTGTGTACGGAAATAATGCCGAGTATACTTTCTGTATTTAAAAAAGAATCCGTATACCTTCTTTTTTTAAAAAATAGCGTGTACTCTCTATCATATATCCTCTATTTTTTGCAACAGAACTGCTTCTATGTATTGAAAAATACATAAAACAAATTGCAAAGTTTGTCTTCCGTGACAACCTTGAAAATAAAATGCGTTTTCTCTTCTGTCGTGCTATGCTAAAAGATCCGTCATTTGGGTTCATTGCTACACGTGTGTACCTGGTTAAAGCCGTCTATGCTATTTGATTGCAAAAATTCAAACTGTAATCACAGCTTTAGTCCATCATAATAGCAGTAATGATGTTAGATCCGGGTTTATTTAAAAACTGATGTAAACGACTGACGGATGTGCATTTACTGGTCGTAGAATACTATCTTTCAGGATTGAAGGAAACTTGAATTCCCTACAAAGCACGAATATATTCAGGTAAATAAAGAATTCTGTTTTTTCATGTTACCAATAGGAGGGGATGCAGCCCCGTCATCTTTTTGCTTCCTTTTGAGAGCAAGAAATTTCGATGCTATTCTATCGACAGTAATTTTCAGAATTTGCAAGCTGTATTCTTGAGCGTTAAACAAAAGGTTCTCTATACATTTAGCTAATTATGTACATTATATTTTGATTGCATTTGCGCATGCGCAGTGAAACATTTAGTAAACCTGCTCATTTTTCATTCAATTTTTATTTTTATTTATTTATTTATTTTTATTTCGATTGCAGTGTATTGTGTACAATGTTTGTCATATTTTGAGAAAAGACCATTTTTTTAATATTGAAAACTCTTCAAAGTATGTTTTTGTGAAAACCTCAATTTCTGTACGATTATACTATGCATGCTATTCTCATAAAAATGAAAACATTTTTTTTTAAATAAGCCTCTTAATCATTTTTTACATTTTGAACACATTTGCTACGTTAGTTTTTAGAGTTATCCGAAAGATATACGTTCTTTTTCAATTTATGGACGGTCCCCAATGGACTTTGAAAGAAAATATTACATATACTATTATGTTTACTCACCTGAGTTTCAGAATACAGGATAACTCCATGTATTTTTTTAGATATTCAACAAAACCTCTAAAATCGCAAGTGACCGGACATCATCGGAAATACAGTGTACAAAAGGAAACTAAAAAGTAATATAAAAAGAAAAAACTTCAAATTGCAATAGCTTAATTTTGGATTTTTAGTGTTTTTTGTGTGTTACATTTCTGTATTCCTTTTATATGTTTAAAAATTGTCTTAAAACGAAAGATGTTTCTTTATCTCCTGTCACCCCTCATAAAAAAAAAATTACTTTCGGTCTTGTATTCTGAATTTTGGATCATACTGGTAAAAATTCATTTTATATGTAGCCAAAGCGTAACAACGCCGTTACCGATAATTGGTGACTATTTCGATGTTGAACTTTAAGAAACATACTGTGTATTATTTGTTTATACATTTGCGTATCTAGCAAAAACATATAAATGTATAATAAATGTATTGAATTCATCGAATAATGTAAGTAAAAATAACACATTTTATCTCCTCGATATATTTAGAATATGATTCTAAACTTTTGAAAATTTTCACCACAATGCATATAAATTTTTTTTTCATTCTGCTTTTCTAAATGCGAATAAAACGGAACATTGTCATTTCAGTTTTTCTATTGTTTCGATAAGACAAGTTGTAAAATGGTCTTATTCTTACATTATTATCTAACATCGATAATACCATGTTTATTGTATAATGGCATGTTACAGCTCTTCTCTCTATTAATCTGCGTAGATATTGTATGAGACTTGTAACCATCATTTATAGTTTTAAAGGATAATACTAACATGTAATTTGGATTGTATTACAATGTTCCATAATATCATAACTGATTGCGGAAGTTTGATAACGAAATAGATTGAGAACGGAGGTTGATTAGTTAGCTAGAAAGAGAGGGGGAAAATGGAGAAACTAATTCATCCTTAATTTATTTTTCAAGGGGCATTATTCTCTGAAAAAATTAATCTAATATACAGTAGGCTGAATAATCTGTGTGCTAAATGCCATCAGTTCAACTGGACGATTTTCTTTATTTTAAACATTGTTAATTTAATTGGTAAATAAATTGCAAGATTTGTTATTTTTGCACTATGTCAAAAAATGTCCAGGTCAAGATTCGAACCCGGGACTTTACCCCAAAAGTCCCTCGTTCGATTCCCAGCCAGGACACTTTTTTACGCAGTTCAATTCGTGTAATTTATTTACCAACTAGCAAAAGCCATGTTTTATTTGGATTCGCAAAGCACTTAATACGATAAATATTTCAACATAACATTATTTTACTTTTGCATTTTTATTAAGCAAAAGCATTGGTTCATGTTTTGGCGTATTTTAATTTCAGAAATGTAAATTCAACCAAATAACTAAGTATTTCATCGGAATTTTTTATTTATGATATAAGACTGGTATAAATAAAAATATTTTCGAAGCAAAATTATGCAAAATAGTAATTTTATTTGTTTACAATTCTTTTATTGACACTTCACACACAAAAATCGTCATATATTTTAATGCGTAAGTATCGTCTGCATAAATGATTTTCCAAAATAAGAATAAAGTATGTATTTGAATTCTTAACATTGAAAAATATTTTTATAATTGATTGTAAATAATTAAATTTTCACAAATTTTAATTCCTTAAAAATGTTATAACTTTCCTTTTAAAAAATGGTATTTTAAAAATTTCATAAAAGAAATCGTAAAACTACATGGTTAAAAGGATTGAGCATAGTTTGAAAATCTGAAAGCAGTTTTTGAGATATTTTGGCAAAATAATGAAAATATAATTTATTTAAGCATGATTATATCTACGATTACTGACTCCATGATTTAAAACTGAAAATGTATGTGGTTCATTTTTTATTGGTAAAAATGCGTCGGTAAAAAAAATAAGTTGAATGTAGATTCTGACATTGCAGAATTCAGTTTCGCCTCCAATTAAAAAAAAATAATAATAATAAAAATAAAAAAAATAAATCGATACAGGTTTTTTAGAAGGGCGACCCCGTTTAGAATGCAATGAACTAACTTCATTTTTCTTGTGTTTATCAATATAATAGCAAACAGAACGACGTGAAATACCCAATTGATTAGCAATTTCTCTCTGAGACATTAGAATTGCGGAGTAATAAAGAGATACAATTTGACGTGCTACTTTTTCATTGACTAGATTCATCAAAAACGAATTTTTTCTTTAGTTTAAACACTTTTTGTAGACTCTGAGAAAAAGGAAATGCATTTTAACAATAAAATTGTATGAATGACTTTTAACGGCCAGATTACGAAACTAGTCGTTGGGAGCCACCGTAATACTTACCCATCATGGATATGCATTGTATAATATGTGAAAATAAAATATGTGAAAACTGTTTATAAAATGCATTGCTATTCCAAGACAAAATTTAAATGTATATTTAAATATTCTTAATATACATAGTAATGCTCCATTAATGAATTGCTGATGAACCCATTTCGACATATTATGTAAAATACCAAACTACACAAGTAGTACCGGATTGCGTAAAACAAACATCCTTATAACTCCAAAAACAATCACATTAACTAACAGTTTACTGCGTCAGATTAAGTGTCTCATTTCCAATTAAAATATATCTTTGAATTGAAATTTGAAGAAAATGCAGGGTCATGAAAAATCGAAGAATGTGGAAAACAGGATTACAAATATCTCGGCAACTATTAATCCGACCGACTTCGTTCTTGATGCAAAATTTGTGTTATTTTATTGCCTTTTACGTCCTTTTGTTAAAAGAGAAAAAAAAAGAAAAAAAAATCGAAAATTTTTATATACATTTCATCAAAACGAATTTTTCGAGAGTCCAAAAAAGATAGTTCCGTATAATCGAGGTTACTGATATTAAATAGGCTTCGTCCTATTCTTACTTACTAAGTACATACAAAATTTTAAGTCTCTATCTCCATTTGTTCGTGAGATAGAGCGTTTACAGACCGATAGACAGACGGACGGCAATTTTTTTTTTTTTCTAAAAATGTTTTTCGGAATTTCCAATATCTGAAACGTGTAAATCCGTCAAAAAAATTTTTTCGATTTTCAAAACGATTGCAAGATCCTATATTGCGTATGATAGGTAAGTAAAAGTGGGACACAATTTTTGACACGACACTTTTTAGCTTGTATGAAAGAAATAGCATCGGAGGCTAAAAAAAAAAAAAAAAAAAAAAAACTAATTTCATTTTTACTATGATATTATTTTCACTAACTGAAGTCATTCGAAAGTAAAATCTACACATCATAGTCCGTAATGAAAAGAAATATTTAAATGTAATATCGTTATGAGTAAAAATGCGATGTTTTAAATAGTGACGTCATTTTCTCTTCAAATGTTTTTTAAAAGTTACTGTTATTAGTAATATGAACAAGGCGTCCGTAATAATATAGTAAAACCCATTTATCTTGTTGCTGAATGACATCATTTTCCTCATTTGAAAATTTTCTTATTAATTTTTCCTATTACTCTTCATTAATTTTTATCATAAATCATTTTCTGTTGTTTTATTTACAATATTAATATTATTTCTCAGTAAATATATTTTTTTTTACCTCAATTAGTGCATAATTATACGCAATCCTTTTATTGAGGTTAAATTTTACGAAAACAATTTTTTCTTTTAAATGCGAGGACATGTTGACTGATGAGATCAAGCTTCTGATAATGGAAAATAAATTTTTATTAGCTAGAGAAAAGCTAAACTGATTTGCCACCATTTGAATAAATATCGTAAAAAAGCATTTAAAATTAAAAATAAAATATAAAAAATTAAAATAAATTAAAAAATAGCTAAAATGGGCACAACTACAAATAAATAGCTTTCATTTAAAAAAATAATTATCAAAATCGGTTGAGTAGAAAATTCAGGAATGATGACACGACGTTTTTAACTTGTCTGAAAGAAATAGCATCGGAGGCTAAAATAAAATAATTAAAATATTTTTTTAAGGTCATTCTGTAAAAAAATTAAATTGTGCAAATCTGCTGGTCATAATTTATTTTTATGTTTAATTTCAAGTCAAAATATTGAATTTTTTGTAAAGTGTACAACAAAACGTAATTTGTGTAGCCTATACAGTTGAACCTCGTTAACATGAATCTCAAGGGGAATCAAAATTTTGTTCATGTTAAAAGTAATTCATGATTATCAGTATCAAATCTTTGTATTCGTTTCGATAGGGGACTGTGAAAACAGTTCATGTTAAAAGTAATTCACGCTAAACGTGTTCATGTTAACGAGGTTTGACTGTATTATAGTAGAGGATGAGCGAAGCGAATCCTAATTAGAAAAACTGCGGACATGAGTTTCAAAACTCGCCTTATCCAACTAATCAAATTTTGGGAAATCTCAAAAAACCTCCGACTGCTGCGTCCGTTGGTTTTTATTGTAAATAAAGATTTTGCAGTGCCAGAAATACAAGATAAAACTAATTAAGCTCTCAGGTTTAGGCAAAAGTTTAGGCTCTCAAATAGAACAGACTGATAGAAAACTCTCAAACCTAGCATTATCCAAAAATTTAAAAAAGAAACTCTCGTCCTCAATTGTATTAAAATTAATGAATGCCCGAAACAAAAGATTTTTTTTTCAGATTGTAGTGTTTTTTTTTTTTTTTTTTTTTTTTTTTTTTTTTTTTTTGCTGGTTCACAAATATAATCAATCGATTGATAGGAAAATCTCTTTTTAAATTTTGGGTAAGGCTAGTTTTAAAACTCACGTCCTAAATTGTATTGTAATTCATGAAGAATGCCAGAAATACAGGATATTTTTTTTTAATTGTTGTTTTTTTGTACAGGTTTACAAATAAAATAGATTGATAGTAAACTCTCTTTTTAAATTTTCTATAAGGCGAAATCACGGCCTCGACTATATCAATATTAATGAAGCGTAATTTAACTGTTTATAACTGCATTGCAGCACATATCTTTGAGTATTCTCTCCTCACTAGGATGTCATTTAACTCTTGCACATTATTCTTTATTTGTATCACGTGACTCTGTAAATTTTATTTATGCTGTCAGGAACAAGAAAAGTGACATTAATATGCGCCAAAACATGGAACTGTCTATTTATTTTTATCACTTCGATATTCCTTTATTAATGATGCATTGCACTTTAATGATAAGAACTAGACCTCAATAAAAGATCTGGTTTTTTAAGATTAAGTATTCATGATGCGTCCATCTGTTCAGTTTGATAAATATACCGTGTGTCAATGACAATGTTCTGCCATTCACACATGAAAAAAAAAAAAAAAAAAAAAAACCATGCATGAAATTGTTTTATGGGTTACTGTAACTCGTACAAGTTTTAAAACGTGATTTCAGACGGTTTTAAAATTTCGTTTTGTTGGTTTATTTTTAATGTCACTATTTAATGACATTTAATTAAGTTTGTTATGATTAGCATGTTTTTGACTGCATATGATTAGCATATTTTTAACTGGTTGCCTTTTTTAAACAAATTTTAATTGATGAAATCGCACTGAAACTTTTTTAATGACTGTGTCTTATTGTATAATTATTGTACTGTAGTCTCCTGGTTTTTGCTAATTTTAGATACTGGTGGATTCTGTGGAATATAAATGACGATTGTTTTAAAATTTTAATACTTGATCTCAGCAAATTTTCATTCTTAAGTACAAAATCCAATACCACTCATTTTATTTTCTAACTAGCAACTAGAAAAACAATTTCAATGCAATCTTATTTTATACATTAACAGTTACTTATATTGTGAAAATGTACGTGATCTATCAAATCTGATATTTTCTCATTTATTAAAATACACATCCATCAAACTTTTATACTTTCAAGTAACTTTTCTTATTTAAATCTTATTTAACATACTAAAAAATTAGTAGATTCGGTGAAGTAAATCTGTTTGTGGTTTACCCACGAAGAATTTATCTAAAAATAAATATTTCCACTATATGTATTTATACTAGTTATAATAATAGAAGACCTTGGTATTCTTTGTTATTAAATTGATGAGTCGACCTTTTGTACTTTTTACATTTCCTGAAATTTTCAAGGCAAACTTCTTGACCATTATATCATTTAGTCTCGCGTTAAATTCACAGCTTTGTATGTTTTTAAGGAAAGAAATTGCAGTAATTTTCAGTAATAAATAGTTTTGTACTCTTGCTATTGTTGTTAATGTAAAGATAATGGTCTCTAAACCTTCATGAAAAACTACTTTCGGTCCTGTCAATTTTTCGATAGTCTATTCTTAAATCTTTCGGGCGCTGGTAAATCTTGGAAGCATTTCGTCTAATATTTAAAGATGGATTATATTGGAATAACTATCCTTTTTCTCTTTGTTCTATTATCAATAAAGTACGTCAAAGTTTCGCAAACTGACCATCATAATATTAAACCCTTTGAGTCTCTCCTATTTTTTTTTTCTTTTTGGTAGGTGATATTAGAATTATACTTAGAAATTTTACGTTTGTTCTTAATAATATATATACATCGCTTTAAATACAAATTCGTCTTATTTCTAAAAAAAAATTAAAAAAAAAAAAACTCAATGTGAACACATTTTTCTTTGCAAGAAATTTCTTATTTAACGCGTTAAGTGCTACTGACACTGAACTTTCCGTTAAGTCGCGTCAATCACAGATGACTGACAGTCTAAAATATGATATAAAACTGAAAAAAAATATTGTAAGCATTTACTGAAAATTTAATTAAAAATTACTTAACTTTTAAGCTATTGCATAGCTTTTATCGCGGGCTTTGAGCGCGGCGACCGAATCTAGAAATTCCGTAACGAGAAAAAAAAATGTTTTTTTATAGGTCATCAAGCTCAAAAAGTGTAACTTGAATTAATATCAAAGAAAAAGGAAAAACTTGAATTAATATCAAAGACAAAAAAAAACTGCATAAATAAAAAATAAATAATTGCATAAGTTGATAAAAAATGCTATGCAATAGCTTTAGCGCGGCAGTCCCCGAGTGCCACACGTATTTTTATTTATTACAGGATATATTTTTTTAAATAATTATTTAAAACAATATAATTTTTTGTTTCATATTTTATTTTATACTGTCAGTCACCGATGACAGACGTAGCCTAAACGGAAAGTTCGAAGTCTGTCACCATGGCTCCAGAGTAGTATAATATAGACGCACGCACGCGCGCCGTGCGCAGAAAATTTTAAGAAAGAAACAATTTTTATTTTTGTAACCTTTTTTAGTACCAAGAAATAAAAATATTCCCTCAATTTTATTAACGAATTATTTATTGTTTATGAGAATGTCGTCAAAAGACCACGAAAAAATTGCGAATTTCAACAAAGAATCACGTAATAAACATGCATTTCGATAAAGAATCGCGTAAAAAACGTGCATTTAAGCAAAGAATCGTGTAAAAAAAATCGACAAAATACCGCGCGAAAAACGTGAATTTTGTCCAAAGGATGAGTAAAAAAATACAAATTTCGTCCTAAGTCCACGCTAAAAACGTAAATTCCATCCATGAATCGCGTAAAAAAACACGAATTCCGTGCATGAGTCTAGTAAAAAACACTAATTTCGTGCATGAATTGCGTTAAAAAACGCGAATCGCATCCATTAATCGTGTAAAAAAAACACGAATTACGTTTATAAAAAGCGATAAAACGGGAATTACGTCCATAAATCGCGTAACAAACGCGAATTACGTCCATAAATAGATAAAAAAACACACATTACTTTCATAAATCGCGTAAAAAACGCGAATTACATCCATGAATCGCTCAAAAAAACGCAAAATAGGTCCATGAATCGCTCCAAAAATGTGAATTACGTTCATAAATCGCTCTAAAAACTCTTAATTACATCGGCAGAAAGCCTAGAAAATGCAAATTGCGTGCACGAATTGCATAAAAATAGCGAATTACGTCCATAAATCACGTAAAAAATGTGATTTACGTTCTTATATCGCAAATTACATACATAAATCGAATAAAAAACGCAAATTACATTCATAAATCGCATAAAAAAAGCGAATTACACCCAACCATTAAATTAATTTGCAGAAAGTTTTTGACCCAATATTACGTGCGCAGAAAGTTTTTGGTTTTATACAAGTACGCGTGGCTCTCAACATGTTAAAGTTTAGATTCGCTTTATTTAAAATAGTAGATATGAAAAAACAAAGAAAGAAAGGAGAGACAAATAAGAGTGTTTAATATTTACATATCATAAATTGGGCATTTTCTTTTATGGGTATGATCCAAATTTACTTTATATGAAGAAAATACTTCTTTTACCTTTATTTCTTTTCTTAATCCTCATCTGTATAAACAAAGTCCTTCTGTGCATATCATAATCATACAGTCAAGTAAAGATTCTGTATTCACTTTGCTGTAATCGTCTAATTTAGGTTGGTCTCAATTTTAGAAACAAATCGAATTCGTTAGTATCATCTTTAAGATTTTTCGTGCATTTTAAGAATACGTGAAATCCCAGTGACCTGTATTTATTAGCGTTGAAATTCCTTTTCGTACAAAGTTTCAAGGTTCAAGATTAACAGGAAGTACCCTCTAAAAATTACTCTAAAAATTCAAGGGTACTTCTGGTTGATATAGAATCTTAAAATATAGCACAGAAAAAGGTCTTACTGCACGTAAAAAAAAGAAAAAAATAGAAAATTATTAATTTATAATTTGTTGTTTCTTTTATACGTGACTAGTTTTTAAGATTATGGAATAAATGAGTTCATGCAATGAATAGACATACACATTAATGAATGATTGATATTCGTTTTTTTTTTTTTTTTTTTTTTTTTTTTTTTTTCCTTTATGTGTATTATAACACTTTCCGTTAATGCCAAAGGTCAACTGAAAATACTCTATATTTTCAATGTAAAAATTTATAGGGTACTTCCGATTGAACACAACATTGAAATTTGGTGCGAGTGGGGAGATCTTATAGTACATGTAAAAGAAAAAATCAGGAAACGACTTGTTTAAAATTTCTTGTTAATTTATTTTGTGAATTTCCATAATCGAATTTTAATCTATATCAAGTTGGAAATTGCACGTGAACGTAGCAAATGAGGTGCGTTCGTACGATAACGAAGTTTTAAAAATATTAAAATCTTGCTGATATAGTAGAGCGTACTTCGGATACAGTATAGTAGTCGAAATCTTTTTTGTGTTCCTGTAAATATACAGAAAATGATTTTTATTACACCTCAGAAACGTATATCTTATTCATAAAATGTGAAATAGTTGAATATAATTAAAACACGCCCCAAACAATGTTTCCCCGTATAACATTATGTAGTGGAATACTTTTGTGTGGCCCTGTAATTTAATAATAAAAATTCTTTGCATCACAGATTGTACAGAATGCATATTTTAGTATATACTTCATAGATTCATGCCAATTCTATTATGTTCGAATGAGTGTAACATCATAAAAATGCATTTGAAACTTTTTTCCCATTGACCGTAATGTAATGGAATGTATAACAAATTATGCTTCATAATGTCAAATACAAAATCTAAAGACGTATTTTACATTATTTAACTTCGCAATCGACTTTCACGCTAATTTGATGGTTTAGGAAAAGATTTTTATTAATAAGCTAGAAAACGACCGATTCGGCATATCATGAATTGTATTGTATATTATGATGCCTTTTTGTTATAAATTTCAGTCTGTCGAGGGTTTGTACCAGGATATGCACAGGCAGACCGAAATATTGTTAAAATACTTTATTTTACCTTTAATTTGGCACCAATTTCATCCCGTAACTCGATGACGTGAAAGTGACGCCAAAATGGCGAGTTGGCGCCCGCCGTTACTTATATAGTACCAAGAAATGACGAAGCAGACCAGTGATTCCTTAATCTACACCTAATAATCTTGTCCTACATCATGATTTTATCCCGTAACTCGATGACGTAGTCATATTGTATTTTACATTTTAACGTCATTTTTTGTTATAAATTCAGTCTGCCAAAGGTTTGTACCAGGATATGCGCAGGCAGACCAAAATATTCTTAAAATACTTTAATTTGGCACCAATTTCATCCCGTAACTCGATGACGTGAAAAATGGCGAGTTGGCGCCCTCTGTTACTCATATCGTACCAAGAAATGACGAGGCAGACCAGTCATTCCTTAATCTACCCCTAATAATCTTGTCCTACATCATGTTTTCATCCCGTAACTCGATGACGTAGTCATTTGTGTCGCCGCCGCCCGCTCTATACGGTTTCATTCTTGTAACCCGACGTAGTAAATTTAGTTTTCTCAATAAAGCTTATTAGGATTTCGTGCAACGACTTTTGAATTTTTAACGAATTTTTTAATGCAATTTTTAGTATTTCGTATTTTGTAGCTATTTTTTTACATACATAAAAGGAAAATTGTTTCAAACTTTTAGCCTAATTTACTAAATTTTGCCTGCTACGATTTTTGAATTTCATCAATTTTTAATGCAATTTCAGTGCGTTTTTCGAAGTAATTTTTAAGTTTTTAGAATTTTTGTGATTTTAGAATCGATTTGTTTTCACTTTGTCAATATTATAGGTTTTCAATGCATCACGGTTATTACCGACCCGGGCAACGCCGGGCGGGTCAGCTAGTTAAAAATAATCTTTCTGTGTGTGTGTGAGAGAGAGAGAGAATGAAATGGTGTTGTATTGCAGCTATGACTTTATAGATTATTCGTTATTAGTAATCTTGTTAATCATGTTTATTTATGGAGTAAGATTGTAAATTAATGTTAGTCGTCTTTTTTACAGGTCGAAATTGAATTAGTTCTGAAATCCAAGCAACTTAGACATGACAAACCGAGAAATATTCCAGGTATGGGATTACCTAGTGGTAGGAGTCATGCTGTTGGTATCTGGAAGCATTGGTATCTTCTTCAGGTTTTCCGGTGGAAGGCAAAAGACTACCAACGAGTACCTTATGGGTGGAAGGGACATGATGATGCTGCCAGTTATTTTGTCACTCATGGCAACCACCCAGACTGCAGTTGGGACACTAGGTTTTCCTGGTGAAGTATACCAGTACGGTGCTGGACTCTATGTGTATCCTATAGGATTTGCTTGTGCGTTGGTACTGTGTACCTTTATTCACACTCCAGTTTATTTTGGGATAAAAATCACTAGTGCATATGAGGTAAGTTGTTTATTTTTTGTACTTGGAATTTTAACCTTCTAACTCTTCTAAACCTCATATGAGGTGCAATGAAAAGCAATGTTTTAAAATTAAAGCTATGAAGTCGTGCAGTCTGAGTCAGGGCCATTTTTGATCAAAAGAGTTGAAGTAGTAATAGCTACAAAACAAGCTGTTTTCAAACTTTAACCGTTTTTTTTTTTTTTTTTGCTAGACAGTTTGAAGTGAAACTAAACCAATTACATGCCATTTTTAATCTGTTAAAAGAATAGTTATTTTTGGATTATATCACGTTATCCAAGTTATACTTTAATGCATGTTATTTTCCCAATTTTCATAGTTTAACTTGATTTTTTCAGTTTTAACTACTAAAAATACCAAATTTTTTTTTAATTTGGAACTTTAGTACTATCACCAGAGACTTTTGAATAGATTAATTTTAGTTATAAAATAGCATTTTACAAAAAGTTTTGTACAAAAATACTATCTTATGAGTTAATCGGGCTTTTTATTCACCTTTTTATGGAGCGATCTCACAGACCGCTTCACAATAGTTATGTGATAATTTCTGTCACATCAATTACAGGTTAAAAATGCCCAATATACTGTCCGGCGTATAAATTAAATTAGAACCATTTTTAATTAAAAACTGTTATAGATTCCGAATTTTTTCCGGAGCTTCCAATACATAAAATGATCTAAATTTCAAATTCCTATGCATAGTTTTTGTTCCTATAAAACTTTAATTGAACAATTTTGACCAACTTTAGCATTAAATATCTCTTTAAATAATTCATGAATTTGAAAACTACATGCAACTCAGGGCTGAAACTAGAGAGGGGCAGAGGGGGCACGTGCCCCAGGCACTACCAGAACAAAAGGTGAAGAGGGCTCCAAATTAAGATTTTGGTTTGGTGTGTTTGATATAAAGAATGCATATATGTGGTGGGGGCGCTAAAATCAATGTTTGCCCCGGGCGCAAAAAAGACTAGTTTCGGCGCTGATGCATCAGCGTGTTTCTCAAATATTTCTCTATAATACTACCAATTTTCATATTTTTGTGTGCAGCAGTTTTCTTAATGTTAGCGTAGCAATACCCTGGGTCACAAAAAATTCATTGTCAGCGGCGGTGACAGCGTGTGTTCCTTTTTTTTTCCCTTAGAATAGAGATATATACGGTGTTCATATTTCAACATTATCTTATACTATAATGCGAGCAAAAATTGTGTGTGTGTGTGGGTAAATTTTATCTCAAAAACGGCTCTAACGATTTTCGCAAAAATTTGGATTTTACCATTTTCGGGCACGAGAAGAACATTGGGCTAGGTCCCATGTTCGGGAAAATTCGATTAGTGGGTCATTTTGGGTCACAATGGGTCAGGATCAAGCTATTTATATCTAGAGAACGGCTGGATGGATTTTAAGGCAATTTTGTATCCAATCGTTGTTGGCACGAGAAAACTATTGGGCTGGGTCACATGTTCGAAAAATTTCGATTAGTGGGTCATTTTGGGGTCATTATGGGTCAAGCCATTTTTATCTAAAAAACGGCTCTAACGATTTTGACCAAATTTTATATTGTATCGTTTTGGATTACAAGAAGACCATTGGGTTAGGTAACATGTTCGAGAAAATTCGGTAAGTGGGTCATTCTTGGGGTCATTGTGGGTCATGCTATTTTTATCTAGCGATTTTCTCACCCAATTTTGACTAAAAATTGCATTCTATGGTTTTCGGGCACGAGAAAAACATTGGGCTAGGTTACATGTTCGAGAAAAAATTTCAATAAGTCATATTGGGTCATTAAGAGTCTGGGTCAAGCTATTTATATTTAAAGAACGGCGTGATGGATTATAACGAAATTTTGTATGTAACAGTTTTTTGACATGAGAAAACTAATGGGCTAAATCACATGTTTGAGAGATTTTGACTATGAGGGTCATTTGTGGGTCATAATGGGTCATGGTCAACCTATATCTAAAGAACAGGTGGATCGATTTTAACGAAATTTTGTATGCAACATTTTTTTGGCACGATAAAATCATTGGACTAGGTTACATGTTCGAAAAATTTCGATTAATGGGTCATTTTGGGTCATTAAGAGTCCGGGTCAAGCTATTTATATTTAAAGAATGGCGTGATGGATTATAACGAAATTTCGTATGTGACAGTTTTTTGACATGAGAAAACTAATGGGCTAAATCACATGTTTGAGAGATTTCGACTATGAGGGTCATTTGTGGGTCATGATGGGTCATAATGGGTCATGGTCAACCTATATCTAAAGAGCAGGTGGATCGATTTTAACGAAATTTTGTATACAAAATTTTTTTGGCACGATAAAATCATTGGACTAGGTTACATGTTCGAAAAATTTCGATTAATGGGTCATTTTGGATCATAAAGGGTCTGGGTCAAGCTATGTATAATTAAAGAACGGCAGGATCAATTTTAACGAAATTCTGTATGTAACAATTTTTAGAAACGAGAAAACTAATGGACTAAGTCACATATTCGAGAGCTTTCGATTATAAGGGTCATTTGTGGGTCTTAATGGGTCAAGGTCAAGCTATATCTAAAGAATGGGTGGGTCGATTTTAACGAAATTTTGTATACAACATATTTTTGGCATGAGAAAATCATTGGGGTAGGTCACATGTTCGAGAAATTTCGATTGGTGGGCCACTTTTGGGTCATTCTAATTTTATCTTGACAACGTTTCGCGCAATTTTGATTAAATTTTGTATTTTATCGTTTTCGGTCACAAGAAAATCATTGGGTTAGGACAGATTTTTGTGAAAATTCGATCAATGGGTCATTTTGGATTATAAGGGGTCAGGGTCAAACCAACTATATCTAAAAAACAGCTCAATCGATTCTATCTAAGTTTTGTATCTAATGTTTTTCGGCATGCTAAAACTAAAGAGCTAGGCCACACGTTTAAGAGATTTCGATTATAAGGGTCATTTGTTGGTCATGATGGGTCGTGCTAATTTTATATAGAAAATGGTACTCACCATTTTGACTATACTTTGTATTATATCGTTTTTGAGCAAGAGAAAACCATTTGGCTTGGACACATGCTCGCGAAAATTCTATTAGTGGGTCATTTTGTGTCTTAATGAGCTAGGGTCATTCTAATTATATACAATAACGACTCAATCAATTTTACCTAAATTTTGAAACAAAACGTTTTTTGTCACGAGAAGACTAATGGGCTGAGTCGCATGTTAAACAAAATTATATTAGTGGGTCATTTCGCTTCATTGCTGAATGCTGCCAAGCTAATTTTACCTAAAAAATGGCTTGAACGATTTTGATTCAATTTTATATTCTACTGTTTTTGATTACCTGAAGACGATTGAGCTATGTCACATGCTTGATCAAATTTGATTAGTGGCTCATTTTGGGTAATACGGGTCAGGGTCACGAGAATATGGCAAAAGCCAATAACTTGGTGATATTTGACAAAATATTGGCGACATATGGCCAAAAAATCGACTATAAAAATTACGAAAACCAAAACACGTATTTGGAGCCAAATGAAAGAATGCCTCCAAATTTGGCTATATCTAGCAAAATATATTGTCTTTCAGAATGTAAAGAATTTTTTTATACATTCTTAAGAGGATTCGAGATGCATGGTTAAACCAATCAGAGTCGAGCTAAAAAAGTGATTTAGATCGATGTCCCTTCGTTGTAAAATTTAAAATAAAATAAAATTTATAAATATGCGCATAAAAACATAGTTTTCTTATTGATTGTTTTTCCAAATAATACTATTATAAACATGTTTTACAGTAATAATACAGAGTTAACGATACAGTGAAAATACTATATCGAGTTGCACACAAAGTTAATTTTGACCGAGCTAAGCTCGGTCTCCCCTGCTAGTAGATTATTAAATTAGACAAAGACTTCATTTCGGAAGGAGTGATAACTGAAAGGTGAAATAGTTGGCAGCTTAGTATATGAAGATAGAAATATTTTAAATTTTCTAAATAATATATGAAATATAAATATGCTGATTGGCATTACGGAAGGAAGGGGGGAGGACGCTATGGTTGTATGCACGGAGTAAGAAGCAGAGGAGAAAGTAGTGTTAAAATTTTGCCATGCGGATTTTTTGACGATAGGAGACGACATCTCTGCGTCAGGGCTGTCGATCGATGCTTCTGCAATGCTTTTCAATAGAAAAAATGGTCATTTAAAAAAAAAAAAAAAAAAAAAAAAAAATTACGAAAAATCTGAATTTTTAGAAAGTTGTAAAAATGGAAATCTGGTTAATTGAAGTTTTCTTCACAACATACATATTTTTTTAAAGGTATTCCACACTTTATTTTCTTTTTAAAGTAATTTAAAATACGTGGTCATTCTGACAAAAACCAAAGGGCAGGCCATTTAAAAACATTGAATATTGCGGATTAAGTAAGTTGAATATCGCAAAGAAATAGACTTAATGATTCTTAGAAATTAAATCAAATTATCAAAGTATTAATCAAATATTTTGGAGTAAATTTTAATTTCGCGTATAGTTTTTATAACCTTTTGAACATTTAATAATTCATAACTTTGGATATTTATGCAACTAGTACATGTAGAATTAAAGCAAATCTTTATTTTAATTATTTGGAGGGGAAAAAATTTTGTAAATTATAGGATCTCCAGATTACAGATTTAAAATAATTTAAACATAGTTTTTGTTTTTTTTTCTATCTTTTATTTGTGACTGAGCAGTAAAAATAAATCTATTAATCAAAATTATTCTTAGCTCATTCAGGAACTTTTGCTTTTAAATCCTCATCTTCTCCATCCGGACAATTCAGGCCCGTGTGAAATGGGGGGGGGGGGGTCGCCCCGTCCGAGGAGATTGAGGGAACACCAAATTTATTCTACCAACACCAATTTCTTTTTATTATTTCCTGCTATCTTTACAAGAAGAAAGTATTGGATTTGTATAAATTTTCGAATTCCGGTTTTCGACGGATTTTACACGTTTTAGGGGTCAGATTCCAAAAAAAACATGTTCTTATAAAATATATATGTCTATGAAATATACTTTGTGGGTGCTCCATCTCAAGAAAAAATACACGGAATGTAATAAAAGTTGATATTTAGGTAGCCCCTGATATAAATTGTTGCTGATTAGTTTTTGGCGTAAATCGCTCAATAGGTGGCGCTGCTATGCTGCATTTTTTACGATTTAAGCAACAGCTATATCTTAAGAACTAATATACGGATTGTAATAATAATGTAAATAGTATAGTCTCATAGGTAGTCCCTGATATAAACTGATGCTGATCAGTTTTTGGTGAAAATCGCTCAGCAGGTGGCGCTGCTCATTTTTTACGATTTACGCAGCAGCTATATTTTAAGAATTAATGCACGGATTGAAATATAAATGTATATAGTATAGTCTAATAGGCAGTCCCTGATATAAACTTATGCTGATCAGTTTTGATGTAAATCGCTCAACAGGTGTCGCTGCTATGCTTCATTTTTTACGATTTACGCAACAGCTGTATCTCAAGCGCACGGATTCTAATAAAAATTTAGATTTAGATAGCCCCTGACATAAATTGATGCTGGTCAGTTTTTGGTGTAAATCGCTCAACAGATGAAGCTGTTATGCTGCATTTTTTTATGATTTATGCAACACCTGTATCTCAAGAACTACGCACGGATTTTAGATTTTAATAAAAATTTATATTTAGGTAGTCCCTTATTTAAACTGACGCTGATCAGTTTTTTGTGTAAATCGCTCAACAGGTGGCACTGTTATGCTGCATTTTTTACGGTTTACGCAACATCTGTATCTCAAGATATGTATTAAAGCTTGTGTAAAATTTCTAGAAAAAGGAATCGGAAACTTCAGTTGGCGAGATGAAATCGAAACAGTTTTATATTTTATGCAGTGTTAAATTAAAGGAGTGGCCCAGGGGGATATTCCCCCCCCCCGGAAAATTTGAAATTTTGTGTTTTCAATGGTCCAAAAGTACAATTCCCCCCTGGAACTCTATAATGTCTCCCCCCCCCTCCCTGATCCATTGATGTCCCTCCCGGAGAAAAGTGTCTGAATTCAACACTGATTTTATGGACCAATAAATTTGTATAATATTAATTAATCCATAGACAGTGGATAAAGAAGTAATAAATACTGCTTACAAATGCTATAAAAATCTTTGGCTAATTAATCTTTTGTAAAATGTACACGTCTTTTTTCATATTAAACTAGCAAAAGCCATGCTTTGTTTGGATTCGCGAAGTATTATGCTATAAGAATAAATATTTGAAAGTAATAATATATTTTTTAAATTACTTTTGCATCTTTATTAAGCAAAAATGTAATTTTATGTTTCGGCGCATTTTAATTTTAAATGTATTTCAACCATACAAGAATTTCCTCAGATTGTTTATTTATGATATAAAACTGGTATAAATAAAAATATTTTCGAAGTAGAATTATACAAAATATTAATTAATTTTATTTGTTTACAATTCTTTTATTGCCACTTCTCAAAAACATAATGTAATTCTTTTAAAATTCATAAATATCGTCTGCATAAATGATTTCACAAAATAAGAATAAATTGTGTATTTGAATTTTTAACACAGAAAAATACTTTTATAATTGAATGTTAATAAGAAAATTTTTAAAAATTTTAATTCATTAAAAATATGCTATAATTTTTCTAAAAAAAAAAGTATTTTATAAAAGAAATCATGAAACTATACATAGTTAAAAGGAATGAGCATAGTTTGAAAATCTGAAAGCAGTTTTTGAAATATTTTGTCAGAATAATGAAAATATATTTTATTTATTTATTTATTTAATGATGATTCTAGCTAGAATTACCGACTTCATGATTTAAGTTTTTCTTCTGAAAACGTACGTGTTTCACTTTTTATTTGAAAAAATGCGTTCGTAATAGAAAAACATGTAAAATAAATTAATTAAAGTAATAATTTTTTGAAAAATATTTCTGTAAAAAAAATAATATTCTGCAAATCTACAGATCATAATTTATATTTGTGTTTAATTTCAAGTCAATATATTGTATAGTTTTTTTGTAAAGTGTACGACAAAATGTCATTTGAGTGGCCTAGTAGAGGATTCGCTTCGCTCATCCCAATAAGTTTGTATTTAGACACAAAACAAAGTCTGTGCTTTATTATTCCACATAATATTTTAAAAACATATAATAAATAAGGTCTATACGTAATGAAAAAATTCTCAATTTAAATATAATTACAAGTAAATAGCTTTATATTAAAGCCTAAAAAACATCACTCACTTGTGGAGCACGGAATAAACTTAATTTTTTTTCATATTGGCTTTTTCATATTAAGATTTATATTTTCATATTAAGATTCATTCACATTTTCATATTAAGATTCATATTGGCTTTTTCAAGTATTTTCCATGAACTAAAAGTATTTTACGATGTATACATTTTAAATGTACATATTTTTTAAAGCGAAACAAAATACATTAAAATGTATAAGACAGTGTAAAGTGTTATCGTGCATTTTACTATGTAATTTTATCGCATTCAAGTCCTGTATATGCATTATTTTATAATATTTAGATAATGACATGAACATATGTCGAATTATTTAATAGTAGTATACAAAAAAATATTTCATGCCTCATCATTTGTTGCAGGAAATATTGCTGTTTAAAGTTGTAGAGCTAGAAGGATAATACACTATGAGTATTATGTAATATCTGCCGCATGCTATTACATAACTTGATCCTGGCACAGGGCCAAATGAGTATTTTTGCGAAAAGGTTTTATCGATTTGGGGCATTGATCTTGCTAGACGGAAGCCGCGTCTCGTCCGTCCACAACTCTCCGTGCAACGTTCCTGAAATCCCTTTATTTTCACACTTTCGCGGCGGAAATCTCACCTTCTCGTTTAAACTCATTTTTTCTTTCTTTATATATACACATACAAACAACGCAGGGTTCGGTGGTGTATACAGTAAAACCCCGATTATTCGGATTAATTGGGACCAGACCCAGTCCGGATTATCCGGAGAATTAGAAAAAGGTGAAATAAAAAAAAACATAGTTACAGAAAATCACCTTTGTGTTAAACTTATTGAATATTTACTGACAGTAAAAATGTTTACTTTCTAATAAAAAAATTTTAATTTTCTGCTCTGCCAGTTTTCTATACTTTTTGCGAGAAGTACGGTCACGCATCGCTTTAGCATAAGTAGTTTGTTGGGTGTAGTCTCCACCTGACGTTCAAAATAAATTATTAATTTTCTAAATGAGATGTTCCTTCATTATGGCTAATAATCTTTGAGTGATCATCATTGATAATGATGTTTTCGTCTGTATCATCTTAATCTTCTTTAGTTGTGCACAAAGCAATTATTTCGTCATCTGTAAGCTTTCTTGCTAAGTTCCAAGTAAAAATGTATTGTGCAGTGATTTTTTATGATATTTCTAAGTGGTTTAAATAAAAAATTGGGGAAATTGGAATTGCCAAAGTTAATGATGCATTGTTGTTGTTGCTGTTTTTAAAGATAACATCAAAGAGTTTAAGTAAGAAAGCTTAAAATAGTCTTCCGAAAAGATTTCAGAAAAAGTTTTTTTTAAATTCAGAATACGGCGACGAAACAAGTTAATGCTATGGAAATTAGCAAATCGCTTCTCAAACTTGAAAAAACAAAATTGTCCAAACCGATCCGGATTAACGGGGTCCGAATTAGCGGGGTTCTACTGTACCCGATATTTTATTTTCGAAAGAAATGCTTGGCTATTTATATTATGTGCAAACGGATTTCTCTTAATTGTCTGCTCGCAGTAGAGATAATTTAAAAAGAAAAATAATGATTGAAAATTATTTTCAAAACCATAAAAAAATTGTGGTAAAGTTTACAAACAAATTGTAAATCAGCTTACAAACAAATTGCACTTTAAAGTACATGTGTCCCTCTTATTCGACGATATAAACTGTTCAAACTAAAAATGCGCGATGTTTAGAAATTTGCAAAATTCAAATAAAAACTAAATTGAATTGTCTGGCGTTGTCACCGACAATATGACGTCAATATTACGGACGGACTCGTTTGTCCTTTTATAATATGCACTGTTAAAAATTTGAAACTTTTGCTGCATCGTCACTTCATTTTTATATACAGGGTGAGTCATAAATATCGAAACAATAGGCTATCTCCTTAAATATTGCCCTTAGACCCATACTTCCAATTGCAAAAATTCATCAAAAAATGTAAAATTTTTTATAAAATAAATTGCGACACTATGGAGGGTCTAGTTGTAAAGTTACGAAAATTAAATTTTTATACGGCCCCCGTAGGACAAAAATTCTAATTGGAAAACTTTCCTTATTCAGTCCTGAATAAGACACAAAAAGTTGCACCTTCATATCTCCAAAATTCGCAAAGTTATAGCCGTTTAAAAAATTCATCAGGTTTTAAGGGATTAGACACAAATTGAAATGCGCACAATTCAAAAAACAATGTTACTTTAACAGTTCTAGAAAACGTGTAAGAAATCTATTTCTTGAGTTAGAATTTTGATTTTTTTTCTTTTTTGTGATGGTTAGCCTTAGAATTTGCTAAGAAAAATCACATTCTAAAATTTCTCATACAATTTATAAAAGTTCCATGCGGTTAGTACTGGTTTAAATAGGACAATCAAAAATCGTTATAACTCGTAACATTATTTATCGGATTTCAATTTCTTTCCATTTAATTAAAGATGAAAATCTGATTTTAGTTTTGTTCCAAGGTTTTTTTAATATTAATTTTAAAACTATTAAAAATGTTTATTGAAAAAATAATATAACTTTTAAAAAATCATATTTTCAAAAGCAAACATTTTTTCAAAAATAAAAAATTTTTCAAATTTGCATAAACAAAACTAATGTAAAAAAAAATCAAAAATGACGTGTTTTTTTTTTTTCTTTTAAAAATTCTTAACATTTAATAATTTAAAGACAAGAAATAGAGAATAAAAAATTGATTTTGCAGAAAAACGAAATGTATTGTTTAAATGTCCGTCAGTTATTTTAAAAAATGCTTTTTCTAAGATTCAGATTGTCTTTTTTTTTTCTTTTTAAATTTACCTCTGATAACTTCAGGCTTTATGTCGTCCTCCAGAGGATGTTAAAAAATATGTATTCTGGGCCCAGGCAGGGCCAAGATCGAGATGTTACTTTTTTCTGAAGACCCGCCAGGCCGGACCTAGAGTACTTTTCATAAAGGAGGGGACTACTTCCCTCAGCTTAAGTGCACTATGGATGAAATTTTCAAACCCGGTCTCGACAAAACCCGTATTAAAATCACTGTCTCTGACTGACTTAATATGTGCATAAAATAAATAAAATTCGGCTCAATCGAATTTTTTACGAAAAACATATAGGCTTTAAAATCTTTATTTTACAAAAAAAAAAAAAAATCTTTAAAATTCATTTTTTTTAAATAGATTATCCAAAGGCTAAAAAAATTAAATACAATAAAAACGTCTGGTATACCAATTTAGCGTAAAAACTATACGCTGCTATTTTATGTCCAAAGAAAAGCGCCATCTTAAACCGATTTTTATTAAATTGCAATTTGTGAATGTTCCCTAACTAGCGTTGAAATTGAGTGAAGAAAGCACAGTTTAGAGGCAGGGAAAAGTGGTGTAAGTCAGGAATTTTTGAGGATTTTGGGATTTAATATCCCCTTGGGATTTTTAGATACGGAGATGAAATTTGTTTTGTTCAGTTTAGGAATGGATAAGGAATAATTTCCTAATTGGGAATTTCGCCCTAAGGGGGCCGTATAAAAAATTAATTTTCGTATTTTTTCAAATAGACCCCCTCTCCATGAAGTTGCAATTTATCTTATCAGAAAATTCACCTTTTTCATGAATTTTTGCAATTGGAAGTATGGGTCTAGGGGCAATATTTGAGGAGATAGCCTATTGTTTCGATATTTATGACTCACCCTGTATATATATATAGAAAACGATTGCTTTACTGTATTATGGAGCGTTCTCATTGGTCAGAATACATATATTCTATAAAAGCGGTGAGTAACGATGCAGCAAAAGTTCCAAATTTTTATCAGTGTAGAAACCCATTTTTACTTTCTTCTTTATACATAACTGAAAAGAAAGCATTGGAGTAGTGAAAATTTTCGACCTTGATCTTGAGGTCCTGGATATAGGAGCTTATAACGAGGAAGGAAAATAATACACTGACCCCCGTCTAACCTTTGAAGAATGCAAATTTATCTTATCATTAAAAATAATTGTTTCCTGAAAGATTACAAAATAAGATATAATGAGATCAATATTACAAAAGAATGACTTTTGTGTTATCATCGTATCAGAATTGTATCAAGCGAAAAAGTTCACATTGTTTCAAGCAGGATGCAAAACAATTGTTAATGTATAATAATCCAGATTAAGGTGACACAGTACCTTGAAATTGGTCAAAATATCGATTTTCTTTTTAGGTGCATTCGTAATTATGTAAATACGTAGCACCTAGAGGTCTGCACGGGCCGATTTTCAATAATTTTTTTCGGGCCGGGCTCGGGCCGGGCCTAGACACTAATCTTTTCGGCCCAGGCCGGGCTCGGGCTTTAATTTTTTTGCTGAAGTATCGGGCCGGGCCTAACTTTTTTTTTCCCGTACGAAGCCGAGACTGATTTCATTCTTCCTAGTTTTACGGACCATAATAATCAGTTCCTATTGAATCTTCCTATATGAAAATCCTTTTCTTGATTCTTCATAAATAAGTAAAATTTGGCTTTGTCCAAAAATTTTTGCAAAAAAGGCATATACTTTTAAGCCGTCATTATTCTACAACTAAACATTAGAATTTATTCCTTTTAAAGTATCGTAGATTACTAGGCGTTTTAAAATAGAATTAAACACATTTAAAAAAAACATGATTATGACAGAATTTTCTTTTAAACTAAAAACTGCAAGTTTCTTTTAAACTGTTCATCCATGAATACAACAATACGCGAGAAAAAAATATATTAGATATTTACATCTGTTAAGAAGGGAACGTATTTTTTTTTTTTTTTTCTTCTAAAGAGATTTCGTATTAGGAAAATTTACCATTTTTTAGATTTTTTTTGTCTCCATTACATGGAATATGATTAATAATACTAGTGATAACTGAAACATTTACATACAACAAACAAAGGTTCATTAAAAACGTAAATATCGCAGCCTACGGCACTTCTGCCTAAATGGAGATTACAAACATGGAAAAAAAAAAAGACATAAGTTTTTTTGGTCAGAACTCTTCCGTAAGAATAAAGATCAATGTTCTGTAGAAATTCACTCGAGTCGGGCCGGGTTCGGGCCAAATTTTAAACTTTTTTCCGGACCGGGCCGAGTTTGGGTCGGGCCAATATTTCTTTCGTTCGGGCCGGGCTCGAGCCTGGAAATTTTGGCCCGTGCAGACCTTTAGTAGCACCTATGGTTGTCCGTCCGCCCGCATATAACAACTCAAAAAACTACCCAACCGAATCATTCGAAATTTAAAATATATAATTATCACATAATTTTGTCGAGTTATTACAAATTTTATGAAAATCGGATGCATAGATCAATTACAGGGACAATCAAAATTTTTCCGTTACATTACGGTCAATGGGGAAAAATGTTTCAAATGCATTTTAATGGTGTTACACTCATTCGAACATAATAAAATTAATATGCATGTATAAAGTACGTATTATAATTTACATTTTGCACAATCTCTGATGCAAAGAACATTTGTTATTGATTTAAAAGGCCACACAAATGTATTCCATTGCATAATGATATAGGGAGAACATTGTTTGGTGCGCATTTTAATTGTAATTAACTATTTACAATTTTATGAGATTGATATATTAGAGTGATATTTTTAAAACTTCGTTATCGTATGAACGCACCTCATTTGCTACGCTTCACGTGCAATTTCCAACTTGTTTCAATATGAAATGAAAGCTTTTTTAATTGTGAATATTTGTCACCTCATTTTTACCTATGCGATTGTGATATCGAGGGATATTGTAAATTTTGTTAATAGATACAGTGCAATTACCCATACAAATGAAAACTTTAAATTGATTTTTATCCATGTTCACTTAGTTATAACTTGCTTGTTAGAAAAATATCTAGAATTTGGTTTTTTTTTTTTTTTTTTTTTTTTGCCAGTTTATAGTAGAAGTATGATTTTTTTTTTCTCCATGGAGTATTTAATATTTTTGTGCATGAACATTAAAGTTTATAAATGATTACCACGTTTGACGTGCAATTTCCACCTTGTTTTATTAGTACATACTAGTTTTTCTTACTGCTGCTGTGAAGCAACGATGTGGTCGAGGCCCGAGAATACAGCTTTGTGTCGAGTCTTTGAGGGAAGTTACGTCACTCAATTTAATCATGCGTTAATTTTAGTCTTGTTCTTTTTAATGAGGCTGTTATTTTAATTTTTAATGAATTTGCTCTATTATGAAAGTTTTAAGCAGGGCTGCGGAGTCGGTGGGAAAAATGGCCGACTCCAACTCCGACTCCGGAATTTTTAAGGACTTCGACTCCGACTCCTACTCCGACTCCGGAAATTTTAACGACTCCGACTCCGACTCCTCGCTTCCTGGCTAGCTAATATACTAATGTTGATGATGGTTAAAGTTATGAGGGAACAAAAGAAAAATAAGGCAAAAAGTCATTATTTCGGTATTTAATTCTTAGAGCTTTGGAAAAAAAAATATTTTCCGTTTTACAAATTCTTTAATTTTACGTACCACAAACCTGAAAAATTAAATTACCGAAATCTAAAAGAGATAATAAAACGGATATTTTACTATTTCGGATCCGTGGCCTCGAAAAGGGAAAAACTGTACAATTTTTATGTTAACTAGTGCTCTCCAGAGCAGAAAAATTTCAATGGAAAAGAAAAAAAAATAGTCAGATGTGTTAATCTTGGAGCTTTCTTCTATATCACACATGTTAATACTTCCTGAAAAATGCAGCATAGCAGCGCCACCTCTTATGTCATTTACACCAAAATCTAGTCAACAAGTTATATCAACTTCTAACGGAATTTGAAGTTTGGTAAAAATCAGTACATTAATTTCTGAGAAAGGGCTATTGCTGAAATTTTAAAATTCTGCATAACAGCGCTTCATGTTGAGTGATGTTACATCAAAAACGAATCAGGATCAATGTCTATCAGATACTAACTGAACCTAAAGTTTAATGAACCTCCATGCATTAGTGATTGAGCCACAGCTATTTCAAAATCGTAAATAAATCAGCGCTACCATATCAGCGCTACCTGAAGGGCGTTTTACACCAAACACTAAACTATACTAATCTAGATTACAAACTAATTAAATATAAAGTTTGGAGAAAATTTAAGCATTTGTTTTTGAGATAGCGCTGTTGCAATATCATGAACAATGCAGTATAGCAGCGCCACCTATTGAGCGATTTGCACCAAAAAATTGCAGCACTTAATTATATCAAGGACTAACTGAATCTAAAGTTTTATAAAAATCCGTGCATTAATTTTTAAGACAGCTACTGTGGAAATTGTGAATAATGCAGCATACCAAAGCCACCTGTCGAGTGATACACACCAAAAATTAATCAGGTACAGTTTCTATCAAGATCTTACAAAACCTAAAGTTTTGTGAAATTCCATTCATTAGTTCTTGAGATAAAGCGCTCCAAAATTTTTGTCGCATGCGGACTCACGAAGTGACAGACACTGTCAAACATTTTCGAAAAACTATCAAATCATGTTCAGTTCAGGATCTTCTAAAACGTATAAATCTATCGAATGCCGGAAATCGAAATTTTTCAAGAATCCAATACTTTATTCTTGTAAAGATAGAAGAAAATAAAATTGAAGATGGAAATTTTACTATTTCGCAAATAATATAGGATCTACTAGAGCTTTTAATTAAAAACAGTTTTCATCTCCTGTGTACGCTGAGCAGTTTATTGGGATTCTTTAACTTGGGTTGGCCGATATAATCCAAAAATAACAATAAGAATTCCTTCTATGATTTTAAAATTACATTTTATTGGTTTAATTTCACTTCAAACTGTCTAAGAAAAAAGCCGGAGTCGGAGTCGGGCTGTTTTTTACGACTCCGACTCCTTTTTCTCAAAAATGGGCCCGACTCCGACTCCACTACTCCGACTCCGACTCCGCAGCCCTGGTTTTAAGTAACCGTGTGATGTTCAATACATTGTATTGTTTATTGTAAAGGCATTAATTGCGAATTTTTACTGTTCATGTAATAAATGATTCAAAATCCAAGGTTACTTCTTTTGATATGCTTCCATCCAAGAGCATGTTGCGAAATTTTCTTAAAGCGTGATGTACTAGGAAAGCATCCTTACTCTCCACATTATATTTCATTGCCAACAAGTGACAAATAGCCAAATAAACGGAATTTTCACCCCCTCCCTCTTTTTTAATAGACGCTCTATCAAGGTTCCGCCGATTTTTTTTTAAATAAATAAAAATATATATTTATCCATGAGAACATTCTGCAATTTTTTCAGATTTTTCTGAGTATGCGCGTGTGGAGATTTTTGTTACCATCACTCACGAGATCAACGACGTGGCGAATAATCTAAAGATACTCAAAACTTTACTAAAATTGCAATTAGTTTTGCCAGTTTAAAAGTAAGAATATTTAAATGCCTTTTAAAAAAATTGTGTACATTCGTTAATAAAAACCATAATCGATAAGAAATCAATTAAAACAAAAATAGTTTTTCTGAATAAGTATGTAGTATCATCTGTCTTCATTCAAAGCAATCCATTATACATTTTTGTCTGCGCTTTCTTCGCTTTTACTGCTGCAAGATTGTGGATTCTATGTATTAAAAGTACTTGGTTGCATCTACTTCCTTTTACATCTCAAACTAATTAAAAAAACACAGTACCTTGAAATTGGTCAAAATATCGATTTTATTTTTTTAATACTAACTGAAAGCTTCTTGAATTGTGAATATTTTGACATTTCATTTTTGCCTGTTCGACAATCATATCACGAGATAATGTAAATTTTTTAATAGACTCCGTGTAACTACCCATACAAATGAAAGCTTTAAACTGATTTTTGTTTTCTCTGTTCATATTTTTATAGCTTGCTTGTTCGAAAAACTTCTTTTTGCTAATTTAGGTAGAGGTTTAATTTTTTTACTTGTTCTCCATTTTGCATTTCATATTTTTGTGTATAGATTCAAATAAAATTTTATTTAAAAAAATATTAAAATTGAGAGTTTGTTGAATTTTTTTCATTTTTACTTACCCATCATACGTAGTATAGAGTAAGTCTTGCAATCGTTTTGAAAATCGAAAAAAAAAATTTGACGGATTTACACGTTTCGGACACTGGAGATTCCGAAAAACATATTTTTAGAAAAAAAAATTTGCCGTCTGGGTCTGTCTGTAACCGCTCTATCTCCCAAACAAATTGAGATAGAGACTTTAAATTTTGTATGCGCTTAGTATGTAAGAATGGGACGAAGCCTATTTAATATCAGTAACCTCGATTATCCAGAACTATTTTTTCGGACTCTCGAAAAATTCGTTCTGATGAAAGGTATATAAAAATTTTTGAATTTTTTTATTTTAAGGAGTGGAGGTAAAATGCAATAAATTAACACAAATTTTGCGAAAAAAGGAAATCGATCGGATTGTTAGTTGTCGAGATATTTCTAATCCTGTTTTCCACATTCTTTGATTTTTCATGGCCCTGTATTTCATTCAAATTTCAATTCAAAGATATCTTTTAATGGGAAATGAGACACTTAATTCGATGCAAGAAACCGTTAGTGATTATGATAATTTTTTAGAGTTATAAGGATGTTTCTTTTATGCAATTCAGTGCTACTTGAATAGTTTTGCGTTTCACACAATTTATCGAAATTGGTTCATCAGAAATTCATTAATAGAGCATGATGTGTTAAAAATACTTAAATATACGTTTATATTTTGTTTTGGATGCATTTTATAAATTGTTTACAAATGTTATGTTTTAATATATTATGTTATGCATATCCATGATGGGTAAGTATTCGGTGCCTCCAATGACTACGCACGAGACAAAAAACATATTTAATGTGAAATTCCATACATCTAAAATTTCGGTACTTCTCTATTATCCCGTCGACCAATTTCGCCAAATTATACAAATCGCCAAACTAATAGCCAAATTATACATATTGACATAATTTTTATTTTAAATAACGAAAAAACAAATAATTAGTGGAATATTAATAAAAATTCAAATAAAAAAAAAAATTAAAATCACTTAATGAAATTTTAAACACGTGAATCTTATTTAATGCCATTGAATGTGACATTCACGATCATCTATTATTGGCATTTAATCTTATAGTTTGGCGATAATTTTTTGGTCGACGGGATAACCTAGAAGTACGAAAATTTCATACTGTTTTATGTAGTATATTCCACTGAATATGAAAAAAAAGCACAAATATTCATATCTATAAAGTAGTAGGGATTTTTTTTTAATTTAATTTTTAAAAAATCAAATCCTTCTATAGTAAAAAAAAACTAGCCTTAAAAGGAATGACTCCTGGAATGATGCTGATGTGGAAGATTTCCGGAACTAACGAATCCGGGTTGTCCACTCCTTCCATGACTCTAATAGACCAATCAGGAAAGGGCTCCGTCTATGCATCGCCATATGGGTTACCATAAAGAGAGGAAAGGTTACCATCGCCAAGTTTGTCGCCAACTTGGCGATATATCGCCAAATTTGGCGACCAAAATTAGTTGTCAAAAGTGACGCCAATTTGGCGATAACTGTAATATTTCGCCAAATTTTTAATTTCTTTACAACACCAGTCGTTTGATACATCATTTGAGAGGTTTGCAACTGCTTATTCATATAATGGATGTCTTGTGTGTTATCCCCCATTCTGCTCCCCAGGGGTGACACATTTTTATTTTCATTACAACACCAGTCGTGTTACACAAGATTTGAAAGGTCTGCAACTGCTTATTCATATTATGGATGTCTTGTGTGTCACCCGCACACTCTGCTCTCCCCAGGGGGGGGGGGCGGTCACATTTTTAATTTCTTTACAACACCAGTTGAGTGACACATCATTTGAAAAATCTGCAACTGCTTATTCATATTATGGATGTGTTGTGTGTCATCCCCCACTCTGCCCCCCCAGGGGGGCACATTTTTAATTTCTTTACAACACCAATTGTGTGACACATCATTTGAGAGGTCTGCAACTGCTTATTCATATTATGGATACCTTGTGTGTAACCCCCCCCCCCCCTCTGCCCTCAGAGGGGGCGCATTTTGTAATTTCTTTACAACACCAATAGTGTGACACATCATTTGAAAGGTCTGCAACTGCTTATTCATACCATGGGTTATTGGCGAGCGCAGCAAGCAGGGGTAGACAATAATTTGGAATCGCGAAGCGATTACGCGGGGGGTTGGCGAGCATAGCGAGCAGGGTGGCGGGCCCCCCTAGTATTAGAAAAATAAACTATTCTGTAAGAATTGTTTTTTAATTTTTTTATTTAACTTTTAGTACTAAGTATTTTGTGCCACCACATATATGTAACAGTATTATTCAAATTTGAAGAGATGGTTTCAAAGGTACTGTATCCCTTTAAGGGAACAGTGGACCTTTATTTGAGCAAAATCGTCACGAAATAGGTCTATCTCTGTAGTATAATAGTGACAAAAGTTTTTTCTTATTAAAATATCATTTATGAACGTTTTAAAAAGTAAATAATTAAGGAAAGTGTATTTGTATTCTTAAAATCTTTTTTTCTCAAAACTAATTTTTCAGCTATTTTAGATTTTTGAAATGCTTCTTGCGACGTAATTTTTTATCAATATTTATTAAATTGATAAGGAAGCATATTGTTTAGAAAGAAATTGTGTAAGCTTTTTAAAATTCGTCGTGTATGAGATAGTCATTTGATTTTTTACTTATTAAAAGGCAAAATTTTATGGAAAATGGATATGGAATTTAGAAAAAAAATCTGTGAAATATTAATTATTCAAGAGATTTTAAAAAATCCTACAAAATTTGTTTATAATTGTTTTAAGGGATAAAAATGCATAAGCAAGAAAATATCTCAAATTAAGACAAAAGGAATATTCTAAAATTTCCTTTAAAAATGTACATTTTTTTTTTTAATTTTTAATGAGATTGGAAAATTTTTAAGGTGTTCTGTATGCTTTTGGTGAAATGTATAAATGCACAAAATTTCATATTGCTATGATGAAAATTAAAAAAAAAAATTAACATCCACCGTCCCATTAATGCATACAGAAAGCATAGTCTTCACTTCTGCATTTTGACTCCAAAATCATCTCCCGATTTATCCACATTCATCCGTTTCAAATGTTTTTGGGGAGACTCAAAATTTTGTGAATACTTTCATCATACGTTAACGTTAATTCTTCATAACAACGGGCCGACTGACTTCAGTTTACGATGCAGTTAAGTTTTTGTAATTTTGTTTCTTATTATTATTTTTAAAATAAGTGGGAAATTGCACGTCAAACGTAGCAAATTGGTGCGTTCGTACTATTACGAAGTTTTTAATATATTCAGTTCTTGGTATAATGGTATACAGTACTTTGGATAAAATATATAGTATCCGAAATCTTTTGTGTGTCCCTGTAAATACTATTTTTCTTATAAAGGAAGTAGTAAACCTCCAGCAACGTATATAAATTTCATAAAATAGAAAATAGTTTAATATAATTAAAACATGCCTTAAACAATGTTTTCCCCTATACATTATTGAATGGAATACTTACTGTGATCCTGTAAATTAATAATATAATATTCTTTGCACCAGAGATTTTACAATATGTATATTTTAGTATACACTTCATAGATGCATATTAATTTCATTATTTTCGAAAGAGTGTAATTCCATTAAAATGCACTTAAAACTATTTTTTCCATTGGCCGTCATGTAACGTAATACTAATGTCTTTCTCTAATTAAAACATATTTGATTTTCATAAAATTTAAAATGACTCGACAAAATTATGTAATAATTATATATTTTAAATTTCAAATGATTTGGTTGGGTAGTTTTTGCTCTGTTATATGCGGATTGACAGTCGGACTGAACAACGAATATAGGTTGCTTTGTATTTGCATAATTACGAACGCACCTAAAAAAAGGAAAAAAAAGGAGATGGGGATTGGCGGACAATCGGACGTTTACCGTACTTAATTTACAAGAGGCCTCTTACTAAAATGTTTATTTTCTTTGAGACTGAAATTTTCAGTAGCTATTTATAAACCTAGCCAGTCAAACTTTAATTATTTTCAGAAATCTATAGCCCAGGCATCAACGATTATTAAGTTCGTTTTTTTTTTTTTTTTTCTTTTTTTCATTTATTCCAGCATCAGTATCTTACAAGAATAATCTTACACTATCATTCTTCCGTAATTTCGGTAGAGAAAGACGATACAGTTAATTCACCTCTCCAAAAGACGGTTACGAGAATTCTTTTTATGGAACAAGATAACAAAATAAAACTTCTCGTGAAGCAATTATTTTCTGTAAAGGGATCTGAAATATTTTTTCTGGTCATGGAGTTTTTGTTTCTTTTTTTAGTCTTTAATGAAATCTTTTTCTTTTGAGTCTTCTGGTCTGTTTTATTTTTTTATTACTGATACTTTTAGGAATGCATTGTAGTTGTAAATTAGATAAAAACTAATGGTCTTCTTTATTTATTTTTATTTTTTTTTTATTTTCAAAACTGGTAGTGAATTTTCCATTCTTTCTCAGTTTTTTAAATTAGGCTGTAGTATACTGATAGAGTAAAAATGGAATTTCATTGGAGAAATCAGGAGGGACGATCACCAGTGTTGAATTCAGGAGTTGGCCCGAGAGGGTGAACATTCCGCTTTCCCAGAGCAATAAGATATGCCCTCCGGAAGTTTTGAGACTTTGTGTTGCCAATCATTAAAAAGAACAATTCCCTTCCGGAACGCCTCAATTCCCCCCCCCCGGAGAAAACTGTCTGAATTCAATATTAGCGATAGCCCCTCCCTTGAGTTTTTCTAAAAAGTTACCAGACCGACATATCTAAGTCAGTTTTAATGTCTTTTAATTTATTTTGTATGCCTCACTGCAGAATAATTTAAAAATACGACTATTACTAGGAAAATTGTTTAAAAATTTTATTATATTAGAAAATTAAAAATTTTTACAAAAAAAAAACATCCTTTTTCAATCTTAGGTGATTAATAAAAGAAAACCAGTAATTGTAAATGAATCTGAAATGCCAGAAATTAACTGTTAACAGATTTAAAGTTGAGTTTTAAGCCAATTTTTCATAGCTATTGGATAAATGTTTCGTTAAATTTCGAGGCATTTTTTATTCAACTGCTTTAAAATAAACAAACCATAATTCCAATTATAATTATCATCAGTATATTGGTATTGGTATACTCAGTAAACCATTGGTATAAAGAATTTTGGATCATACTATATTAATCCCGAAAACTCGTGTTTCTTTATTTTCCCTTATGTGCGTGCAGGTGTTATTTTTATTGGTGTTTTATTGTATCTTATACTTTTTTATTTTTAAACCTATTTCTTTATATGTGATCTAAGTTTTATCATTTCTATTTCAGTATCTTCAAAGGCGGTTTGGTAGAATTACTCGTAACATCATCTCAGGGTTATTTATCATTCAAATGGTAAGTTCTTATTATTATTATTTATTATATCATTTCTTTTAATATAAATTTGATAAGATTGTTATAATTTCCATCCCCCCATCCGTGATTTCTGTTCATAAGAATAAATGCTTTATTAGACATTATGTCTAAGGGTTCGATGATAGCATCGCTGGGAGCCATTTTTCGCAATCTTTCATAAGGTCTCATGCGGTGTTGTTTTCACTGCATCTGATGACTAAAAGCGGTGTCCCTGTAAATGTTTTTTCATTGATGGGACCAGGTAAAAGTCACACAGGGCTATGTCCAGTTGATAGGGGAGATGTGGAAGCACGTTAATGCGAGTTTTCAGGGGAATTGTTTTAACAGTTGGTATCGATGTGCTGGTGCGTTCTCAAGCAAAAAGTACAAATGTCTGAACTGAGCGAAGGTTGTTCAACGTGTTTATCTTCTTCGATGGATTCTCGGTTCTTTTTAAAACATCAATACCGTTCATAAACCTCGTGTCTCACAATGATAGATTCATCTTACACCTTTCAGAGCATTTTCAGTCTCCATTGGTGTTTTACCTAATCGCAGGGGTGCAGAAAATGTTTTTACTCCCGATATTTTCACCAAGCCATATAAAATTTTCCTCAAACTTTTACAATATGTTATACAGACAGTGGCACAGGCTCAACAAAGAAAACACTGAACTTTTAGGCATAATGAGCTTATGATAAAATATCCATTTTTTTTTTTTTTTTTTTTTTTTTTTTTTTTTTTTTTTTTTTTTTTTTTTTTTAGTTTTGACAAATTTTGCGTTTTTACGTGATTTTTTTTTTTTGATAAAATTTGCGTTTTTCGCAATCCTCCGACAAATTTCAGGTCTTTCTCGCGATTTTTTTTAATCAAAAATTGCATATTTTCCTTGATTTTTCACTCAAGTTGGGTGTTTTCCACAATCATATGACAAAATTTGCATTTTTCGATAAAACTTGCATATTTTACACGATCTTTTGATGAAATTGAAGTAATTTTCCCCGATCATTTGACAAAAATCGCATTTTTTCATGATTTTTTGTCAATATTTGCGTTTTTTCATATTTCTTCAACGGAATTCACAACTTTTTTGCGGTTCTATGACAAAATCTCCATTTTTTTTCCATCAATCTTTATGTATTTTACGTGATCTTTCACCAAAAATTGCGTATTTTACACAATTTTTTGATTAAAATCTCTTATTTTACACATCCTTTGCAGACATTCGTATTTTTTCACAATCCTTTAACGAAAATCGCATCTTTTTCGTAATCCTTTTCAAAAATCATGTAGTTTGACAGCAATGTCATTTTTTTTGGTCCAAATCTTTGAGAGAAATGTCATTTTTGTTACAATGCTTTGATAGAAATTGCATTTTCCTTTGCAATCCTTTGACGAAAATCACATTTTTTGGCGATTCTTAAACACAAATTACATTTGTTTTTCGTGGTTCTTGGATAAAAACTGCTTTTTTTCATTGTTCGTTGATGGAAATCACATTTTTGGGGGGTAGTCTTTTTTTCTTATTTAAATAAATGACTAATTACGAGAATAATTATCAAATTTGCTTTTTATGGTTACTTATGCAAAAAAATCGTTTGCGTGCAAATACTTTTTTTGCTCATTGTACATATACCCTAGTTGAAAATTCCCTTTCAGGAATTTCCATTTATAAGGAGAATGATACGCGAATTCTTTTGTGCAGCCCTGTATCTGAGATCTAGAATTTTATATATAACGAGTAACATACAAAAAGAGTTAAATTTAAAAGTGCATATCGAATTTTAAGATGCACTTTCTGCAATTATTACTCAAATACATTACTGTAACAGGTGTCTTTTGTATATCCCTATAAATGAACGACAAATGCTATGAATGACCTATTCTATCTAAATCATTTTTTGTGAAATTTAGCAATTTATGTTTCAATACATTTGAAATTGCGTATCTATCCATATACATTAATGCAATAGCGTTTTTTTTGAGTGATTCTGTAAATGAACTATTAATTCCACATACTTTCATGTACAATACTAAACATGCCTTGGTAACAGTAAATTACATTTATCAATCGCATGAAAATCAGTATATTTACGGGGTTAGAGCGTTAACACACGGACATACAAACCGAATGCATTTCGAACTCTTGGAATGCGTGAAAAAGAGTGTTCTTAAAAGTTTGAAAATATTTCTGTTGCTCTTTTCACGAATTCTTTACTTTCTTCTTTAAAATGGCAACGCCCTTGTTTCCTTTCTTCAGCTTGTACCATATTACCGCCAATGACCTTACTTATATATTCTCTTTAATTCACCTCAGAAAAAGTAACTTTCTATCTTAATAATTTTCCACCGACCTAAAAACTGCCTACGTCTTATTGTTTTAGCTGGGTTTTATCCCCCTTACAATGCTTTTGCAAAGATCATTGTTGTCTACTAGATCTACAGAGAGAATTAACATAATAATTTAAGATGCATCAGAAGACATCTTTTTGACGTCTTTCCTTTATCGACGTTATAATTATTCTCGTCAAATGTCAAGTGAATTGTGAATACTGTTGTGGGTGTTAACGCAGTTAATGTCCTTGACCTCTTGCTTTATATTTTATCCCTAAAAATTTCTTCTAGTTAGCCTGATTTGTACATATTACACAAAATGATAAATTACAGTAATAAATATATTATAATAACTTCAGGTTTAATATATTTGGATGTTTTTGTATTCACTCATATCTGATCTTAAGGCCCCATACTTCTCACTCAAAAATGAATACTCAGATTTCACGAAATTTTCCTCGTTTTTGACGAAACCGTTTCCCGAAAAATGCTCCGAACAAATATTTCGTCAAATTGATGAAATTACTTTCCTCACTCATTTGACGATACGAAATCGTCAAAAAAGATCTAGTGCTGCCATCTATCGAATTTTTTAGAAGCTCCTGTATTAATTGACAGAAGCAAAAAAGACATGCCATAGGTGAGGTTCGAACTCGCAACGTTTAGAGCGGCAGTCCGACGCTCGACCTTCACGCCACCGGTTGCTCAGGCAAATGTGGTTATAAAGTCATATAATGGATTATAGTGTGTGTTTAAATTTTTATAATCTGATAGTAATTTTATCGATTCTGTTATAAATCTTGCAAGTTTTAAATAATAAGACGAATTTATTATTATGATTTTCTAATGGTTAACGAATAATTATAATATGGCTTATTTAAATAACATCTAGGGGAAATTTATTTGCTTAAGGAATAACTAAAAAATCGACTGGTTAATTTGTTGCTCAGAAATAACGAATTATGAAATGCTTATTTGGAGAGATTTTACTATTTTAAGTAAGTGGATACGATCTTAAAAAGTTACTGTTTATAGAAGGGATAAAGAAAAGTTATGTACATTTTTAATTTGAGTGGAAAAAGAATATATTGGATATAAAATAGATCCTGTAATTTTGAAAGTTTATTGATAAAATTTACTTTTTGAACGGTTTTGTAGAACGAAGTAATTTTTTTTTCGAATTAAACCAAATCAAAATACAACTTACAAATAAATAAATAAATATAGTAATAAATATCCCTAAAAACTTTAAAAAAAAACCTAATCCAGAAAGAATATTTGCTATATTTCATTATTATCTGAAAAACGCTAAAAAGTACTGTTATAAACAAGCAAATATATCCTTGCTAAAATCGCAAGATTTGAAGAGGTACAATATCGGGTTCTTCTATAAGCATAGCTATCGCGTCAATTTCCTTAAAGTTCATCAAGTCTGGTCATGATTTAGGAAGCACTTTCGTCAAATATTTGAGAGTTCACGTTTCGTTAAAAGTCACGTGATTTTGAAACGAAATGATTGTCAAAAACGACGAAATAAGGCTCAAGGATTTTTGAATCGTCAAAAATGAGAGTTTTATTTCTGAGAGTGTTGTCACTGAAAAAACCCGGATGATAATATTAAGTCTGAAGCGTTCTTTTCAAATATTTAGCTCAAATTTTAATATTTTTTACATGATTTTTTTTTCATAGGATAGCTGAAAACGATCTACAACCGGGCTAGTTTTTACTTTTTCAATTTTGGTTTCAGATTTTTTTTTAATACTTTAACTTTCTAAACCGGTTAGAACCAATTCTGAAATTGACACTATAACCACTAGAGCAAAGTTCAGCTCTCAAATTAAATCTGACATTTTGATTCACAATTTACTCCTTGTCTCTACACTTTTAGTTAATGATTATTTTGGCACTTGGTAATTACGCGGCACGAGGAACTTATGTCAACCCCATTCTTGAAAAATTGATGGGGTAACTGGAACACTCGCTTTACATTTGAAACATAAAATAAATGGATGTAGATACCTGGTAATATTAATGTATTTACATACCAAAACGTTAAAAAAAGTGAATGTTTAATAAAAAAAATACTGTATTTTAATTAAATGTCGAGGAAGTTCAAATTGACATTGTTTGTTAAAAAAAGAAACCTGGATTTTCGGTAACCTATCACAGCAATGGCAGAGCTATGATTGAGTTGATACATATTGTTTTACGAATTAAAGATGAGGGGTGCAATGTTGACAAAAGCTAAAACTTAATAGTCATCAACGGTTTATATATATCATAGCAAACGCGGTAGCGTTTGGTATAATATGTTTAAGAAATAGAAAGTGCAAACGTCTTTTTGAAATTTCTGGCGAACCAGTTGACGTACGACAGTGATTTTTTTTTAAACGATAGAACTCGACGAGACGAATAAGATGATAGCATTAAAAAAATTATTGTAGTTTACTGTAGTTTTTTATTTAACTTTTAACGAAAAAATTAAGACGAAAAGTTCAACAAGCGATAGCTAGCGATCTTATGGATGGATTAACTTCGTTTTTGGCTTATTTTTATCGTCTTGATAAAACTTAGAACAGTTTTTTTTTTCATCTTTGTATTTTTGACGGTACCTGAGAAAATCGAATTTTTGTCTTAAACCTCCAGTTGAATATTACTTTTTGCTGTTGCGATTGTAGTTTTTTTTATTCATTGCCACTAAATTTAATATAAAAATTGTAATGTATGTATCATAATTCATTGAAATTAAACAAATCACGTGAAAAACATGGTTATTGGTTTTTATTGCGAAGCTTTCAATTTCAGTTGTGAACGCACTGTCATTTTTTTTTCGACACCATGATTATTTTTTCAAATAACATGCATTTTACATGACAATGGGATGATTTTCTCGAGTACCCTAACATTTTGAATTTTATTAGCAGGAAAAAAATGGAATAAACACAAACACATCGAAAAAAACTACCTAGGAGAACCAAAATTTCTATTCAGGAATTAAATATAAGCTTTTTAAATTAGTAAATCAAAAACTTCACATTCTGTCCATATCTTAAATACCATTCAATTGATTTTAAATAACGATGTGATGTCAAATACGCATCAGGGTACCTAACTGATATGATAGCCGGGCTATTGTTGTTTATTAAAAAATAACTTTTTATTTACCTTTATTTAATTTTGTTAAATTTTATAAAATTTCATTAAATAGTTATTACTTAAACTTTTCAATACTACTTGATCATCCCGTCGACCAATTTCACCAAATTGTACAAATCATCCATTTAATCACCAAGTTATGCATATTGGCATAATTTTTATTTTAATTACCGAAAGAAGAAATAAATTAGTAAAACATCAATAAAAGTACAAATAAAAAGTCGAATTCAAATCACATTATGACATAACTCACATGGGTAACCTATTTAATGTAAACTGAATGCGACATTTATGATAATCCGTTATTGGCATTTAATTTTATAATCTGGCGAAAATTTTTTGGTCGACGGGATAATGGATCTGAAAGTCGCATCCAATGACATTAAATACGATGCACGTTTTAAAACGCCATTAAGGGATTTTTATTTCGACTTTTTATTTGTATGTTTTATTAATATTCTACTAATTATTCGTTTTTATTTGCGTTCGTAATTATGTAAATACGTAGCACCTACAGTTGTCGTTCAGGCCGTCCGTCTGTCCGTCTGCCCGTCTGTCTGTCCGCATATAACAACGCAAAAACTACCAAACCGAATCTTTTGAAATTTAAAAAATATATTTATTGCATAATTTTGTCGAGTCATTTCAAAGTTTATGAAAATCGGATGCATACATCAATTACAGGGACAATCAAAAGTATTCTGTTACATTACGGTCAATGGGGAAAAAAGTTTCAAATGTATTTTAATCGTTTGAAATTTAAAACATATAATTATTGCGTAATTTTGTCGAGTCATTTCAAATGTTATGAAAATCGGATGCATAGATCAATTATAGGGACAATCAAAAGGATTCCGGTACATTACGGTCAATTGGGAAAAAAATTTCAAATGCATTTTAATCGTTTGAAATTTCAAATATATAATTTTTAGATAATTTTGTCGTGTCATTCCAAATTTTATGAAAATCGGATGCATAGATCAATTACAGGGACAATCAAAAGTATTCCATTACATGACGGTTAATAGGAAAAAATAGTTTCAAGTACATTTTATTTTAATGATGTTAAACTCTTTCGAATATAATAGAATTGACATGAACCTATGAAGTATATCATAGCAAACGCGGTAGCGTTTGGTATAATATGTTTAAGAAATAGAAAATGCGAACGTCTTTTTGAAATTTCTGGCGAACCAGTTGACGTACGACAGTGATTTTGTTTTCAAAAGATAGAACTCGACGAGACGAATAAAATGATAGCTTTAAAAAATATATCGCAGTTTACTGTAGTTTTTTATTTAACTTTTAACGAAAAAATGAAGACGAAGAATTCAACAAGCAATAGCTAACGTTATTATGGATGGATTAACTTCGTTTTTGGTTTATTTTTATCATCTTGATAAAACTTAGAACAGTTTTTTTTCCATCTTTGTATGTTTGATGGTTTCTGAGAAAATCGAATTTATGTCTTAAATCTCCAGTTGAATATTGTCTTTTGCTGTTGCGATTGTAGTTTTTTTTTATTCATTGCCACCAAATTTAATATAAAAATTGTCATGTATGTATTATAATTCATTCAAATTAAGCAAATCACGTGAAAAACATGGTTATTTGTTTTTATTGCGAAGCTTTTAGTTTCAGTTCTTTAAATAATAAAGTTGTAAACGCAGTGTTATTTTTTTATTTAATTTAATTTAATTTTTTTTAATCCATGGTTAATTTCTCAAATAACATGCATTTTATATGACCATGGGATGATTTTCTCGAGTGTCCTAACATTTTGAATTTTAGTAGTAGAAAAAAATGGGAAAAAAACAAGTACATCGAAAAAAAAGTATCTGGGAAAACCAAAATTTTTTTTCAGGAACTAAATGTAAGATTTTTTAATTATGATCATATAACGTCCTAATTTACATAAGTAAAAGATATAGAGTAACAGTTTTTGCGAAATTGGCGTCAGAAGAATATCGCATAATGTCGTGCATATATGGCATCTGTGCCAAGAAAGCATCAAATGAAAAAAACACATGGTGATGAAAAAAACTTTTGTGATGGTGTTACGACTTCATTCGTTGGGGAAAGAAATGATCCCTATGGGGATTTTGTCGTGACGTCATCCCGTCCCGAGGGAAAAAAATAGTTTAGAATGTTTTTTGATTTCAGCTCTGACTGAGGTTGTTTTGATCCGGTAAAACCGAGAAAACTATTATTTAATATATGTTTGTGAAGTTTAGTGTATGTTTATGTGTTTGTGAATAATAAACTGTATGTGTTCAAAGAAATGGATGATTTGATGCGTAGAACACAAATATTATAATTCGAACGACGCGACGACAAACGATGACAAGATTCTTCAGATGGTGTGAAGTGAATATAACATTTACGATCAGCAATTATTGGCATTTAAAAGTATTTTTGCTTGAGATATTGTCGAAAAAGCATTGCAAAGATATACTTTCCCTCTCCCTTCTATTTCCAAATGTACTAAATTTAAAATTATGGAAAAAAAATCAGAGTTTACTTAAAACTGTGCATAAAAATTATAGTAATTATCCTAATTTTTCTAATAGAAATTCTCAATTTTCCGTTATTAACAAGCGCTACTTTAAAATTGCAAATTTAATTGGCTAAATCGCCAAGCTGCATAATGATCATCGCCACTGAATATATAAATAATGCCATATTTGCAAACTTATCGGTGAAAAAACAGTGGAACCTTGGTTTACAGCCGCCTCTGTTTTTGACAAGTTCGGTTTATGACCAACTTCAGTGATCAAAATTTTACGCTTTCGCCGTAGGATAACTCGATTCGCGACCAAAGCTGTCGAATAGTTCAGTTGGCAACCCTCACATAACTCTTGTTATAATAAGTCAAGTTTGGAGGAAAGTGCGCATATCAGAGTGCTTTGTGGCCTTCAGTACAGTAACAAGATAAAGTAAAAAAACTAAAACCCAACTACGACAAAAAACTACGCTGAAAAAGTATAAAAGTACCCCATGAATACAGGTAAAGTCACAAGCAAATGCTAGTAATATATAGATATATTCAAAATGTACAAGTAAAGCGCTTTTGAATGATACCAAACACGGCATATTTATCTTAACTTTATTTTTTGACGTATGACGCTTCCAGTATTTGGTAGTAGTGACGCACATATCCGTCGATGGCAGCAAATGGGTAATGGACCGATTAGTGGATGAGGTCGTTAGTGTAATGTGTAAATGTGTAATGTAGATTGAAGGTTTCATGTATTAAGATGACCTAGGAAGATTTCTTAATCTATCTAATACTGGTGATATAAAAATACTGGTGAAGCTCTTTCAAGTAATACCAAACACATTACATATATTTTTATTTTATACTTTTTGTCCGCTAGAGGGCATAATAGTAAATTTGGTGACAAACTTTATAGCTCACAACCAACAGAATATCAAGATCAAGACCCTTCTAATGGCACTGCAGTGGTCTTATTCTGATTACTAAGTACCAAAGAAATTAAGAACGAAAAGATGTGAATTATATGCAATTAGCCCATAAATGCAAGTAAAGTCACAAGCAAATGCTAGTAATATATATATATTCGAAATGTACAAGTGAAGCGCTTTAAAATGATACCAAACACGGCATATCTAGCTTAACTTTATTTTTTTACTCTGTATATTTTGTCCGCTAGAGGGCGCCACATTGAATTTGGTGAAAATCTATATAGCCTATAACCAGCGGACAATTAAGACGCTTCTAATGATATGTCATTTGTCGAATTCTGATTAGTGGTTTAGAAGTTACGAGGGAACAGATGAACATACATACATACATACATACATACATACATAGCCTGTCAAAATCATAACCCTCCTTTGGCTTTGCCGTAGTCGGGTAAAAAAAATAACTTATTGTTTTAATTTTAATCAGTTTTGCGAAATTTTAGACTTTATTATGACTTCTAAGAATGAAAAAGCGTTTAGTGATAGCAGTAGTAAGAAGCTTAAGCGAATTACTGATCAATTATGAAAAGAAGTAGTGACAAAACTTAAGAACGATGATAGTGTAATCAAAATAGCTAAACAATACGGTGTAGATGAACCGTCGATTACTCCGATTATAAAGAACTAGTCGGATGTGGTAAACCCAAAACTATTTTCTAGCTCATGCATTTAATGCGTCAAAATTCATTATTACAGTGCCAAAATCAAATGACAATCATATGCTCACCGTAAGGATTCTAAAGACATGAAATTCCGAACATTAGTTTTTGAATTGGGACTGTTGCGGATATCGGGAAAAATACAGCAGTAAGTAGTGACAGAAAAAGAAGTAGTGACAAAACTTAAGAACGATGATAGTGTAATCAAAATAGCTAAACAATATGGTGTAGATGAACCGTCGATCACTCCGATTATAAAGAACTAGTCGGATGTGGCAAACCCAAAACTATTTTCTAGCTCATGCATTTAATGCGTCAAAATTCATTATTACAGTGCCAAAATCAAATGACAATCATATGCTCACCGTAAGGATTTTAAAGACATGAAATTCCGAACATTAGTTTTTGAATTGGGACTGTTGCGGATATCGGGAAAAATACAGCACATATGCGACACTTGTTGAGAGATTTGCCCAAAACACGCAATGAGCAATAATGTAAATCAAAGTGTGCCTAAATCTCAAGTTTGATGAAAATTTGTGCATTAATTCCTGCGATAGAGATATTGTGGTAATCGGATTAATTCAGCATAGCAGCGCCATGGGTTTGGTTATTGAAACCAAAACGTAAACAAAGCCAATTCATATAAAGATTAACTGAATTTGAAGTTTGATGAAAATCCGTGCGTTAATTCTCGAGATAGAACTATTGCGAAAATAATGAAAAATACAACACAGTTAAGCCATCTGTTGAACGATTTAAATCAAAATGTAAACAGCAAACAGCATCAATTTATATCAGGGATTACTTGAATATAATTTTTTTAATCCCATGCATTAGTTCTTGGATAGAGCACCCAAAAAATTTATATCACATACAGAAAGTCAGATACAAGAATGGATTATGATCGTGAACTGAGGTTCCACTGTATAAAAATTTAATTACAGCTGGTGATTTCAATGTCAATTTTACAAATAATACTAGAAATGAATTTTCAGTATATTTTCATCCTTGGTTTGGCGCAAATCTATTAAGGCTGTATTTCGAGCGACTTTCTCCAAGGAAGATAATTTAACCAATAATTTTCCTGAAAATGTCCTAGAATATTATTCAATAATTGGAATAAGCTTTTCCAATAGATATCAGGAAGGAGAAATAAAAATATTTCACTTAATTTTTTTTTTATTTAAATGGGAAAATTCGTTTTTATGTGCATTGACTACAAAATTATGTTTAGAGACCTTTGGGTGCCTAGATCACAAAAATCGCGCTAATGGCGGAAATATTTCATATTTATAACATCTGATTTTAAAAACAAGTTGATAAGAATGCCACGAATCCTATGCGAAAAGAATAAAAATTTCTATTCGTATTATTTTTCTACAAAATATGTATTATCTAAAATTAATTGAATCTGTCAACTTCTGTACGAATAAATTAAAATTAATTTCGTTTTTTCACGTTTTTTGTCCATTGATTAAATAGTTCAATATTGAGCGAAATAAGAAAAAGTACTGGGAATATTTAAAAACAACTGAGGTTTTCTTATATTCAATATATAATTATCAAAAAATTTAAATGACTAGTATTAAAAAATGCTCTGACGAGCACCAAAAAAGGTAATATGTTTTAAAGTATGAAAAAGTGTTTGACAAGAGCTTCTAATTGAGATTGAGAAAGGACAAGGGGTCCCTTCTTGGCTGCAATTCACTATCAATACCAAATTTGAAAAAATCATATTTGGGCTTTTTCCATATAAAAGAAATCAGTCACTGTTACGATAAAATTGTGTAGTGTAAAGGCATAATTCTGCATTCAACACTGCCTGCAGCGTATCACATTCACGCAGTCCCACCATAAACTGTCGCAGTGTAAAACAGCACAGAAAACTGATTTGTAGTGCAGTTGCAGTGCAGAGTCAACAATGCAGTTAACCTGTAAAGCACGATTGAAAGTTTTACTAAAAAGTAAAGATAGAAAGTTTTAAACAAATTTCTTTTATATGGAAAAAGCGCAAATATGATTTTTTCAAATTTGGCATTCACAGTGAATTGAAGCCAAGAAGGGACCCCTTGTCCTTTCTCATTCTCAATTAGAAGCTCTTGTCAAACACTTTTTCATACTTTAAAACATATTACCTTTTTTGGTGCTCGTCAGAGCATTTTTTAATACTAGTATATATATATACACTGGTGTCCAAAATTTAAGCATAATTGGTAATTAATTATTTTTAAGTAATGAAAGAAATATGAATCGGAATGTGCTGAAACTCCAGGTGTGTAAACAAAATAGTACGCGTCACATATTTTCGCAAAGAGTTTTCCCCTGAATCGAACAGGGGACCGTCAACAAATTGAAAAAGAATGAAGATCTTTTGGATAACCCTGTCAAAACTAATGTAGCAAAAGCGTTCAAACTGCACATTATGATTAATTGGCTTATTGTAATGTACTGTGTTAATTTTTACAAGGATAGCATGTACACTCATAGAGAAATTAAGGTTTTTATAAAAACAGTCCTAAGTTTTTTGCTTATAATTTGCAGAGTTCTTAATATAAAATAGTGTTCTTTTTTGAAAAAATGACAAACATCATTGTACACAATACCCTGTCATCAGAATTAAAAAATAATAAAAATTGTATGACAAATGAGCAGGTTTACTAAATAATTTTTTACTACGCATGCGTGAACGCTATTAAAATTTCATTTGCATATTATGTTAGTTAAATGTATAGAGCAATTTTTGTGAAAGTCTCAAAAACATAGCTTAAAAATTCTGAAAATTATCGTTGATAGAATGAGATCAAAATCCTTTATTCCCTAAATGAAGCAAAAAGATGAGGGGCTGTATCCATATTCCATTGTTTAGTGCCTACACAATATTGCACGTACAACTATATTTAGGTAAAACCCCTGATTTTTTTGCTTCCTTTAGGAATAACGGATTTTGAGTTGATTCTATAGGCTCCCATTTTCAGAATTTTCAAGCTATGTTTTTGAAACTTTTACAGAAGTTGCTCTATACATTTGGCTAACACGATATGCAAATGACATTTTGATATCGTTGACGCATGTGCAATGAAAAATTATTTACTAAACATACTCATTTTTCATACAATTTTTATTATTTTTAAATTCTGATGACAGGGTATTGTGTACAATGATGTTTGTCATATTTTCAGAAAAGAACATTATTTTATAATAAGAACTCTGCAAAATATAAGCAAAAAACTTGGAAAAATTTAGGTCTGTTTTTATAAAAACTTTAATTTCTCTACGAGTATACATGCTATCCTTGTAAAAATTAACACAGTACATTACAATAAGCCAATTAATCATAATGTGCAGTTTGAACGCTTTTGCTACATTAGTTTTGATAGGGTTATCCGAAAGATCTTCGTTCTTTTTCAATTTGTTGACGGTCCCCTGTTCGATTTCGAGGAAAACTCTTCGCGAAAATATGTGACGCGTACTATTTTGTTTACACACCTGGAGTTTCAGCACATTCCGATTCATATTTCTTTCATTACTTAAAAATAATTACTTAATTACCAATTATGCTTAAATTTTGGACACCAGTGTGTATGTGTATATATATATATATATATATGTATGTATATATATATATATGTATGTATGTATATATATATATATGTATGTATGTATGTATGTATGTATGTATATATATATAATATAAAATATCCTAGGGCCCAGTTACCTCGTGGATCCAGCTATCTCGGTACTTTATTAAGGTACGTTGTACTGCAACATGCGTAAAATTTGACGTTTATTTTCAGACACTCAAAAGAATTAGGTTACATTACTGAATGTAGGCGACAACTATTCGATCTGTCTTTTCACCTCAAATTTGTGCTACGTTCATTTTTTAACTTAGGTAATTTTTAATGTATATTACGACAATTCGCACTCATTACCAGCTATTAGCAACAGTTGGCAAAAATAAAATTTTACTGCATCATGCATTATATAACGCCATAGGTGTCAGCTTTAGTCCCAAAGCTGGGTCTGCCACAAGGGCAGTTGTTTGAGGGGATGCTGGTGAACACGCGATGTGCAGGGCTAGAAAACGAGCTGAATGAACTAGGAGGTCTGGGTCATAGTCCCGGAAGCTAATGCGATGCAAATTCAGAGAATTTTAGACTTCTTACCACTTTAAGAAGTCTAAATCGACGAAAGAAGTTATCGACGAAATTTGCGATTTTTACAAAATGATCCACGAAATTCGCGATTTTTCTTCGCATAACCGACAAAATTATGAAATATTCCTTCTACAAAGATATTCCTTCGCATGAACGACAAAATTAGCAATTTTTCTTCGCATGATTGACAAAATTTGCGATTTTTCCGCGCTTGATCGGCAAAATTTGCGAATTTTCCGCGCTTGTTCGACGGAACTCCCAATTTTTACGAAGCCGATCGACGAAATTTGTGATTTTCTTTAGTGCCTTATCGACGAAATTCGTGATTTTTACAAAACTGATTTACGAAATTCGCGATTTCCCTTCGCATGATCGTCGAAATTCACAATTTTTCCGTGGTTGATTCACGAAATTTGCGATTTTTCCGCGCTTAATCGACGAAATTTGCAATTTTTCTGTGCTTTATTGATGGAATTCGCGATTTTTCTGAGCCTGCTTGAAAAAATTCAGGATCTTTCCGTTCCCAATCAACAAATTTCGAAATTTTTACGAATCCGATTGACGATATTCGCAATTTTTACAAAGCTGATCGACGAAAATCGCGATTGTTACTCTCATAATCAATAAAATTCACATTTTTTCCGCGCCTGATTGACAAAATTCGCGATTTTCCCGCACCTCATGACGAAATTCCCAATTTTTCTTCGCATGGTCCACAAAATTCCAGGGTTCGCCGAAGTGGGCCCAGCCCGAAATAACCCGCCCGGGTTTTTTCGGGCGGGCTCACTTGAAAAAACCCACCAAAAAACCCATTTGTGGGTTTTTTTCAAATTTTCTCGTGTTTCTCAACTGTTTCATTATTTAATCTAAGATATGGGAATGGAAAGATAAATGCCAATTTAAATATATCTCAAACTAACCATATTTAAAAGAATTTCTAAGTACTATTGATAAAATGATCATAAAATAAATTAGTTTGTAAATAAAAAAGATTTTCATGCCTATATATTTTAAAATGCTTCCAAGTGCTTTAAATCTTAATGTATACCTAAAGATGATGCTTGAAATGTGATCCCGATCATGATTGCTTGTATTGTTATAGCTTTTAAGATTAATCGCAACATATATTATCCTGCTTCAATGTTCAATGAAAGTTTATACAGTAATCCTTCTATAGTAAAAAAAACTAGCCTTAAAAGGAATGACTCCTGAAATGATGCTGATGTGGAAGATTTCCGGAACTAACGAATCCGGGTTGTCCACTCCTTCCATGAGTCGAATAGACCAATCAGGAAAGGGATCCGTCTATGCATCGCCATATGGGTTACCATAAAGAGAGGAAAGGTTACCATTGCCAACAATCGCCAAGTTTGTCGCCAACTTGGCGATATATCGCCAAATTTGGCGACCAAAATTAGTTGTCAAAAGTGACGCCAACTTGGCGATAACTGTAATATTTCGCCAATTTTTTAATTTGTTTACAACACCAGTCGTTTGATACATCATTTGAGAGGTTTGCAACTGCTTATTCATATAATGGATGTCTTGTGTGTTATCCCCCATTCTGCTCCCCAGGGGGAACACATTTTTATTTTCTTTACAACACCAGTCGTGTTACACAAGATTTGAAAGGTCTGCAACTGCTTATTCATATTATGGATGTCTTGTGTGTCACCCCCACACTCTGCTCTCCCCAGGGGGGGCGGTCACATTTTTAATTTCTTTACAACACCAGTTGAGTGACACATCATTTGAAAGGTCTGCAACTGCTTATTCATATTATGGATGTGTTGTGTGTCATCCCCCACTCTGCCCCCCAGAGGGGGCACATTTTGTAATTTCTTTACAACACCAATTGTGTGACACATCATTTGAAAGGTCTGCAACTGCTTATTCATACCATGGGTTATTGGCAAGCGCAGCAAGCAGGGGTAGACAATAATTTGGAATCGCGAAGCGATTACGCGGGGGGTTGGCGAGCAGGGGGGCGGGGCCCCCCTAGTTTTCAACACAAAAATGGTGACAGATTATAACGAAAAAAAGAGCCAAAAAATTTTGGTATAGTACTTTAATAATAATTTCATTGTTAAAATTTATTACTAATAATTAATTTTTGTAAAAAGAAAATCATGTTTATTATTGTCATTGATTTATAAATTTTTTGCAATCAATCACTGATAAATGAAAAACTTAGGTACTATGCACATGAAAATTAGAAATTTGGAGAGTTCTCTAAAAATTTTCAATAAAACCCGAAAAAACCCGGGTTTTTTTTCAAAAAAGCCCGAAAAAACCCGGGCTTTAGACTACTGGGCTTAGTGGGTTGGGCTTTTTAAAAAAAACCGGGTTTTTTCAAACCCTGCAAAATTCGCGATTTTTTCGAGCTTGATCGACAGAATTTGCGGTTTTTCTGCATTTAATCGACGATATTAGCGATTTTTACAAAGCTGATCGTCGAAATTTGCGATTTTTGCACACATAATCAATAAAATTCCAATTTTTCCGCGTCTGATCGATGAAATTCGCGTATTTTACAAAGTAGATTAACGACATTTGCGTATTTTATAAAGCTTATCGAAGAAATTTGCGATATTTACAAAGTTAATCGACGAAATTTGCGATTTTTCCATTCCAGATCGCCGAAATTCTCGATTTTTCCACGATTAATTGACAAAATTCGCAATTCTTAAGAAGTGGATTGACGAAATTCGCGTTTTTTCTTCGCATGATCGACAAATTTCTCGATTTTTTCCGCACCCGATCGATGAAATATAGAATTTTTTAGAGCCTGATTGATGTATTTAGCAAATTTTCCATGTGTGATCAACAAAACTCGCAATATTCTCGTCTTGGATTGAGGAAATTTGCGATTTTTTGGAATCCAATCAATAAAATTCGCGCTTTTTTCACCCTTAATTGACGAAATACGCAATTTTCTGAACCCAATCAATGAAATTCACGATTTTTGTATGAAATCTAAAGAAATCTGCGTTTTTTTACGCGACAAGATGAAAGACGATTTTTTATTTTGATAAATTGGCGAAATTCGCGATTTTCCACAACCGATCAACGGAATTTAAATCTTTTCTGAGCGACATCGTCAAATTCACAATTTTCCGTGCCTTATCAACGAATTTTTTTTGTCCCTTATTGACAAAATTTGACATTTTTTTTTTGGTTCGATCAAAGAAATTCTTGTTTTTTCACGCGATAAACCGAGAAAACATGCTTTTATTTTGCATCCGATGAATTTAATTTGCAATTTTTTCGAGCATCATAAACAGCTGAAGATTTTTTTTTTTTGCCCGATCAACGAAAAGTGCGATTTTTCGCGTCTGACTGACAAAATTCGTGAATTTTCCGTGCCTGATCTACAAAACTCGCGAATTTTCCGCGCCCGATTTGGGAAATTTATTTTTTTTCCGAGGCTCATGGGCAAAATTCGCGATTTTTCCGTACCTGATGAGCGATTTTCCCGAGCCATATCGACAAAGATCGCTTTTTCGGTCCATGATCAATGAATTTTGCGATTTTTCGGTGCCGATCAATGAAATTTGCGATTCTTAAGTGACGAAATTATATATTTTTCCCGATAAAGTAAAGAAATTTGAGATTTTTTCCTGCAACATATGCACAAAAATTGCAATTTTTTCCTGTTGTAAATTGACGAAATTCGCGGGCGATACGTTAACTTATCGCAGGCCACTGGTTGCGAATCTCTAATTTAACATAAATTGCAGAAAAATAGGTATGAGACAAAGTTTATTTTATTACCATTGAAAATAACAGTTTGCTCAGTCATCTCGGGAATAAATATTAAAATCAAATAAAAGTATCTTAATTTTTTTTTAAGTAAAAAAATACTGCAATACAAATTACATTGAAAATAGAAGTATAACATACAGTAAATGAAATTACTCAAGTTTTATCATATTTTCATTTTAATTCTATTTTTTCGCATCATCTTTGATTAAAATTTGAGTTTTTTACTCTATTTTGCTAAAATTCGTGATTTTTGGAAATTTGCATTTTTCCTCGCAATCTTTTGCCAAATTTGCGTTTTTCTCCCGCGATCTTTTGCCGAATTTTGCGTTTTCCCCACTATTCTCTGGCAGAATTTCCTTTTTTCCTGTTATCTTTAAACGAAATTAAAGTTTTTACCGCGATTATTTAAGTTTTCATCACCATTTTTTGACAAAATTCGCGTCTTTACCGCGATTTTTTTAGAGTGTATGCCAAAATTCGCAATATTTTGACAGAATATGCGTTTTTTCTGCGATTCTTTGAAAGAATCCGTTTTTTATTCAGCTATTTGCGAAATTCGCATTTTTCTGCGATCTTTTGCGAAAATCCGCATTTATCTCTCGATTCTTGGACAGAATTTGCATTTTCCCCTACTATCTTAGAACGAATTTCGCATTTTTTCTGTGATTCTTTGACAAAATGTGTGACCTTTTGACGAAATTTTCCGCGATCTTTTGACGATTTTCGTGTTTTTTCCACGATGCTTTCACAAAATTGATGTTTTATCGCGACCCTTTTACAAAATTGGTGTTTTCCCGCGATCTTTTGACAAAGTTGGAAATTTTTTCCCGCTATTTTTTGACACTGTTCACGTTTATTACACGATCTTTTGACAAAATTGAGGTTTTTTTTTTTTTTTTTCGTGATCTTACCTTCTAATTTTCAGATTGATGACTTACTTTCTTAAATTTCGGAACAAATCACACCCCCGATAAACGTCAGTAATAGCAAAAAGAAAAAAAAAACGGAAAATCGCGAATTTGCCGAAAAATCTCATACCTGCATTTTTTAGGGTCTGCCAAGATATTGCAAAGTCTGCAGAAATTTTTCGGGGTCTGCGCGCAGACCCAGAAGTCGGCGCCACTGTGTAACGCTGTAAAGTGTTCGGTTGTCTGTCTTCTGTTCCTAAATATACTCAGATTGCCCTTTGCCCTGTAATTTCAATGTTATTGCCATTTACTATAGTACGACCGATATTTAAAATGCAGCGCGTGACTTATATATACAGGGTGTATCTAAACTACTGGGCAAAACTTTAAGGGGTGATAGTACACATCAAGACAAATAATATTAAATGGGAAACTAAGGTTAAACCCAAACGTCTTCCGTAGGAGATAGGTGCCATCAAAGCTTAGGGTCCGAAATTTGAAATGATTATAAAAAACGGAAAAATTAATCGATTCGTTTGCGGTTTTCACGAATACTATTCTTTATGTCAGTATTGTCTTAAAAATAAATTATAAAGATAAATTTCAAAAAATGCTGATAGAGGGCGCTTTAGACTTTGGAGTAACGAACAACTACTTTTTATCCTTATTTTTTGCATCTCATTAAATTTTTTTAGAAGTTTAGACATAAACTTAAATTTTGAGCTCAAAATCTGTGGTTAAGTAGCGCAAACTGAACTGTGTTCAATGGGAGTGGGTAGGTTCAAATTTCAAATGATTATAAAAAACAGAATAATTGGTCAATTGTTTTGCGGTTTTCACTAAAATTATTCTTTATATCATTATTGTGTTGAAAATAAATTATACAGATAAATTTCAAAAAATGTCGATAGAGGGCGCTTTAGACTTTGGAGTAACGTACAACCATTTTTTACCATTATTTTTGGCATCTCATTAAATTTTTTTAGAAGCTTAGACATAAACTTAAATTATGAGCTAAATATCTGAATCGTTGAGAGTGGTTAAGTAGCGCAAACTGAACTGTGTTCAATGAGGGTGGGGAGGTTCAAATTTCAAATGATTATAAAAAACGGAAAAATCGGTCGATTCGTTTGCGGTTTTCTCTAAAACCATACTTTATGTCAGTATTTCCCTGAAAATAAATTTTAAAGATAAACTTCGAAAAATTCCGTTAGAGGGCGCCTTAAACTTTAGAGTAACCAACACAAAATTTTAACTGTTATTTTTTGTATCTAACTAAATGCTTGCAAAAGCTTAGACTTAAATTTTGATCTCAAATTCTGAATCGTTTGGAGGGGTTAAGAAACGCAAACTGAAATGTGTTCAGGAGTTGAAATGTTACTCTGCCCACCCTACGAACACAGTTCAATTTTTCGCTACTTAATTACTTACAACGATTCAGATTTTGAGCTCAAAATTTTAGTCTAAGCTTTTAAAACATTTATTTAGATTTAAAAAAACGGTTAAAAATAGTTGTTGGTTACTCTAAAGTTTAAGGCGCCCTCTAACAGATTTTATTTAAATTTATCTTTAAAATATATTTTCAAGGAAATATTGACATAAAGAATGGTTTTAGAGAAAACCGCAAACGAATCGATCAATTTTTCCGTTTTTTATAATAATTTGAAATTTGAACCTCCCCACCCCCATTGAAAACAGTTCAGTTTGCGCTACTTAACCACTCTCAACGATTCAGATATTCAGCTCATAATTTAAGTTTATGTCTAAGCTTCTAAAAAAATTAAATGAGATGCCAAAAATAATGTTAAGAAATGGTTGTACGTTACTCCAAAGTCTAAAGCGCCCTCTATCGACATTTTTTGAAATTTATATGTATAATTTATTTTCAAGATAATACTGACATAAAGAATAATTTTAGTGAAAACCGCAAATCAATTGATTAATTTTTCTGTTTTTTATAATCATTTGAAATTTGAACCTACCCAATTCCATTGAACACAATTCAGTTTCCGGTACTTAACCACAGATTTTGAGCTCAAAATTTAAGTTTATGCCTAAACTTTTAAAAAAATTTAATGAGGTGCAAAAAATAACGGTAAAAAATAGTTGTTCGTTACTCCAAAGTTTAAAGCGCCCTCTATCGGCATTTTTTGAATTTATCTTTATAATTTATTTTCAAGGAAATACTGACATAAAGAATATTTTTTGTGAAAACCGCAAACGAATTGACGAATTTTTCCGTTTTTTATATTCATTTCAAATTTTGGACCCTAAACTTTGATGGCGCCTACCTCCTTCGGAAGACGTTTGGGACCCTTATATTCCCGTTTAATATTATTTATCTTGATGTGTACTATCACCCCTTAAAGTTTTGCTCAGTAGTTTAGATACACCCTGTATATATATATTTTTTTTTTTTACAGGGATAGTCAAAAATAATATGGCCAATGGTAGAAAATCGCTTTCATTGTATCAATTTCAATGAAATTGATCTGTATTTATAAACTGCACTAAAGCATGCATTCTGTTCAATATTAGGTTCAAAGCATTTATTAATTATTCAAAGGACCTTAGAAAAGAATTCTGTTTCATAATAGTCTACGGAGAAAATTTGTTTGCAGCATATTTTAATTGTATTACGTTATATCAAATGTAATGAAATTGATATACATTAGAGATGTTCGCTACTCTATAACTTGCTGTAGAATACCATGGGCAGTGGCGCTAACTTATATGGGCCCATGGGGCGCGATCCCACTCAATAATTTGATATATTTATCCACCCATTATTATTGAGACCACCCAATATTTTTGTATTTGTTCAAAATTACTTTGAGCCTATGATGGCAAAAAAATAATAAAAGCCACCATTATGTGAATTGACCGAGATCGCAGTTCTATATTGTAGAGTACACCAGGTCTATATTTTACTTTTTATCTGGAACGAAGTGATATAAGCATCTTTTGATAAAGAAAGTCAGTTCAAAAACATCTTGACTAAATTGTCTTTATTTTGCAGAATACGAGAAATATGAACATATCAAAACACCAGGAATGCAGCATATATACAAAAACTTTCACTTGCATTAAAAGAAAGATCTTTTCATTTTCAACAACAACGAATTGAGCGGGTTGACTTGTCCGCGACAAAACGTAATCTGAAAAAAAATTCACATCTCACAAACGCCAAGAGAAAATGTCTTGGCATACAATAGATTTCCAATCCGGTCTAAAAAATGTACAGGTAAAAAGGACCGTTATATAATAAGCAATGGGGAAAATTTTAAATGAGTGTTGTCAAGAATACAACAATTATCACTAGTGGCGAAAAACGTGCAACTCACGTTAACTTTAAAAGAAAATTACACAATCGGTAGCAATTAAGTTCTTTATACAAGACAAAATGAGATGATTGGGAAATAAAAATAGCAGTTATTTAAATCAGAAAAAATATTTAATTCGTTTGATATTTAATAAATTGAAAAGCAAGAAAGAAAAATCTAGAAATGGAATGATGTTTTAAAACTAACCTGTAATTTGTTTTTTATTTATTATTATTTTATATGCAATTTGGAGACGAACACTCAATAAAAATACTTATTAAAAATGATTTTCTTTTAAAATTAAATTTTAAAAGAGGGGGGGGGAAACAACATTTGAAATATTAATAGATATATATAATATAGAATATGTGTTGCATCACAGAGCCCACCCAATATTTTTCAAAAGTTGGTGCCACTGACCATGGGTATAAAATTATCGTTCATTTTCAAGGATATACAAATGTTTTCTGGTAAATTGTGCCATGTTGTCAAAAATCAACTGTTTAAAATGTTAGTATAAGCTTCAGTGAGTTTGATTCCCTTTTTTAATTTGGCGACAAAAATTGTTTCACTTGTATACAGGCTTGTGGTCAAAGGAAAATGGCCTCACGATTGGAAGTTCACGGGGCACATTTGCAAGTGCACAAAGCTCACAGTTGCACAAAGCGTGTGTGTGTACACACACATATATATAGCAAAAAATAAAAGTATTAATAAATACACTGAAAATAAAAAATCAGAAGGTACATCATTTCTTTGTTAGGAAAAAAAAGTAAAAATCGCACGAATTTTGGAAGAAAAGTAACGTTTTCCTTTTAAAATTTCACGTTGGGCGCGGCCGGGATTTGAACCCGGGACCTCTCGCACCCTAAGCGAGAATCATACCCCTAGACCACCGCGCCACATGTATCCAATAAAATATGTGAAGATGTCAGCTTTTCTGCATCCCCGCACGCTTACATTTGATAACATGATTGAAGGTCAGTGCTTCATTCTGCTATTTTTAAATGCCTTTCTATGACGAGAAAAATTATTCATTAAACGAGGTTTTACAAATAAAATATGTTACAGTAAATCAGCAGCAATTGTACAGTAGTCGTCCCCCCCCCCCTGAATTCATTGCTGCAGGCAGGCACGTAGCCAGGGAGGGGGCTAAGGGGGCTGAAGCCCCTCCCGAAACTTTGGAAATACAAAATTATCAGTATGATAAAAAAAAAAAAGTTTTGTTTGTTTTTATCTTCCATCACATTAAAATCAATTACATTTTTAGCTGTAAAAATATCCATTTATTAAATTACAGTTACGTTAATCCTTCATTATATCGGTTATTTTGATATATTGTTTTTTTAATCAGTATGTACCACTAAAAATATAAATTCTTTTTAAAAAGTAATTTTTACTGTCTTTATGCACAGTAAAATTCGATTAAGTGTAATTTCTTATCATTAATTTGACTAAGAAAAATTAAGTATAATACGCATACAGCATAAGAAAGATCACGAAAAATTAGGAAGATTATTTTCTACATGTTTCAGTCATTGGAAAAAGGCTAAATGTTTTTCTTAAAACATATACAATTAGATTATCACAAACCTTATATTATTTTAACAAACTTCAGATTTGATCAGGAAAATAGAAATAAAATTATTTCATTGCTGAGTTTTTAAAGAGCTCCAGGAAAAGAAGAAATTAGAGAAGATCTTGAACTAATACTTGAAACAATCTTATTTTGTGCAGAATAAAATAGTCACTGACCACTGTTCACTTATCGGTTTTGTGATAAATGTAACATAATTTAATAAGCACTGGAATCAGAAGGATTAACTTAAAAACATAACAAATTTAATTAACTTTCTGGAAAACGAGTACACCACACGACAACATTGGAAGAGCAAGCCACTCTGACACTTGTGGACTGTTGCCAATTACAAAAGATAAAAGTTTTTGTGATCAAATCAGTTCAGTTCAGAATACAGCCAAAAAGGGCTGTTGCATGTTGCCACATCACCCCCTTCCCAGTGACGAAGTGACATCAAGATAACGGGGGTTAAATTTGACTCGGCGACCAGATTTGGTAACATATGGCTGTTGGCTAGTAGACGGATTAGAAGACAGCGGTTGACTTGTTGTCAGGCCAGAAGGAGACTGTGGTAAATCAGGTGTTGCTGTAGGAAAAAACAGTCTGTTCTGGAGGCACTGCATCAGGAACTACATTGATAAATGCCGGCTTCAACCGATCAATGTTCACCGTTGATGTTTTGTTGTGTAGCTGGATGGTGAAGGTTTTATCATTGCGGGATAACACTCGAAATGGCCCAGTGTAAAATGGTTGGAGACTTCTACGAGTAGCATCCTGTCGTAAAAAGACATGAGTACACGAAGAAAGTGCATTATTCACAAAAATAGAACGACCAGTGCGCAGGCTAGTTGGAACAGGACGGATTGTGGATATGTGGTCTTTCAAGCGACCGACAAATGTAGTTGGATCAACATAATCATTGGATGCAGAGAAAAATTCACCAGGTAAGCGAAGAGTTTCACCATACACAAGTTCAGCAACACTAGCTTGCAGGTCTTCTTTGATGGATGAGCGGAGGCCCAGGAGGATAGTGGGTAGTATCTCAGCCCAGCGTTCTGTGGCATAGCAGCGAATAGCAGCTTTAAGACTTCTGTGAAATCGCTCGACAAGTCCATTCGATGCTGGATGGTACGGAGTCGTGTAGATATGGTGGGAGCCAATAAATTTAGACAAACTTTCGAACAGCTGAGATTCAAATTGTCGTCCACGGTCTGTGGTGATTCGGAGAGGTACACCAAACCTGCAAATCCACTCAGAATAGAACTTGAAGGCAATAGTGTCAGCTGTGATATCCTCTATTGGAAAAGCTTCTGGCCAATGTGTAAATCTGTCTACTAGCGTAAGTAGATACTGGCAGCCTTTCGATGGAGGGAGAGGACCCACTAAATCTAAATGGATGTGCTCAAAACGAGAACTTGGAGTGGCGAACTGACCTGGACGACTAAATGTGTGCTTGTGGACCTTGCTGCGCTGACATGGAATGCAAGAACGAGTCCATTTGGTAATGTCAGTTTGCATAGATGGCCAACAGAAACGTCGTTTTATCAACTGCACGGTTGACTTGACACCAGGGTGGGAGAGTCCATGAAGACTGTCAAAGATCTGTCGACGCATCGAAAGGGGTACGAAAGATCTGATTTTGTCAGTGGAGACATCACAGATAAGCTCAGATGTGGAACCATTTTCAACTGGAAACGTCTTAAGAACTAAGTTCGAAGAAGTAGGGTTCTGCGATAGCTCACGCAGTTCACTGTCAGTCAGTTGTGCTTCGGCCATTGTCTGGAGACTGAGATCCATGGATATTGAATTAATGCGAGAGAGTGCATCAGCAACACTGTTATCTTGCCCACTAACATGCTGAATATCAGTTGAAAATTGAGCAATGAAGTCAAGATGACGAAGTTGTCGAGGAGTACATTTCGCAGGTTTCTGTGCAAATGCAAAACATAGAGGTTTATGGTCAGTGTATATGGTGAATGATCTGGCTTCAACCATGTGTCTGAAGTATTTAATTGCTTCGTAAATCGCTAGCAGCTCTCTATCATAAGCTGAATAGCTTTGCTGTGCAGGTGAAAGTTTTTTTGAAAAAAATGCAAGTGGTTGAAGACCTTGTTCCGTCTTTTGATTTAATGCTGCACCAATAGCTGTGTCAGATGCATCAGTATGCAACACTAATGTAGCAGTTGGATCAGGATGACATAACATCGTGGCCTGAGAAAGTTTCATTTTACAAGCTTCAAAAGCCTTCTTTGTAGCATCAGTCCATGAGATTTCTCGTTTGTCATTTTTCTGGTAATTTTGCAACAAGTGATTTAGTGGCATTTGAATGGAAGCCATCTCAGGAAGGAAACGTCTGTAAAAATTTAAGGCACCTAAGAACCTACGGAGTTCTTTCACTATTTTTGGTTGGGGAAAGTCTATAATCGCCTTGACTTTGTCTGGAAGTGGTTTACAGCCATGCTCAGAGACAAGGTGTCCAAGGAAGTGGATTTCATCCTGGAAAAACTCGCATTTAGATGGATTGATGGTCAAGTTATATTTATCAAGACGACTTAAAACTTGCTGGGGGTGCGCTTCATGCTCAGCTGGTGATTTACTGGCGATTAAAATGTCATCCAGGTATGGGAAACAGAAATCAAAATCGTTGAGAACTTCATGAATGTGCCTCTGAAATGTTTGGGCAGCATTCGACAGCCCAAAAGGCATAAAAACAAACTCGAATAAACCAAATGGGGTAGTAATGGCTGTTTTGGGAATGTCAGTAGGGTTTACAGGGATATGATGAAAAGCCCGCACAATATCAACTTTTGAGAAAATTTTAGCACCATGCAAATTATGAGTAAAATCTTGAATGTGAGGTATAGGATATTTATCAGGACGTGTTATCTTATTAAGTGCTCTGTAATCCCCAGTGGGACGCCAGTCACCTGAACTCTTATGAACAAGGTGCAAGGGAGATGCCCAATTAGATTTAGATGGCCGACAGATACCCTGTTCTAACATAAATTGGAACTCTCGTTTAGCTGCGGCAAGTTGTGCAGGGTGGAGTCTTCGTGGTTTGCTAAAAACAGGTGGGCCAGAAGTTTCAATAAAATGGTAAGTATTATGGGTAATTTTACTGTTAAAAGGGCGAGGACGAGTAAGGTTTGGAAAATGGTTTAAAATTTTGTGAACAGTTGAATCCTTACAGATACTTTTGACAGATGTAAATATACCCTTTATAAATTGGCCTTTACTAGTTAATTTTGTTAGTGGATCAATAAGACAGTGGTTTTTAAGATCAATTAATAGCCCAAAATGAGCTAAAAAATCTGATCCAATAATAGGACGCTTAACATCTGCCAAAGTAAATTCCCACTTAAAGCTACGTCTAAGATTGAGCTCAACTTCAACAAGTTTTTGCCCATAGGTAGGTATCTTAGTATTATTGGCAGCAAAAAGACAAAAAATTGAGGGGTTGGATTTGGTGACACTGAGAATTACAGAGACATCTGCTCCTGAATCAATTAAATAATTTGTCTTAGTGGCAGGATCATAAATACATAAGCGACTATTGTGTGAAGGTTGTGTGCGATCACATGCCGCTACTGTGATGCACTCATGTCGTTTCCCGTTTGGGAAAAAGAACATGGTTTAGTGCATTTACGAGCCTTAGGGCCAAAACGTGTGTGATAATAGCAAATTTCAGAATTATATCTGCGGTCTTTAGAGGCGCTGCGGTTTCTGTAAAAATTACGTTCTCTGTTACGATGTGGAGAACGAGAGCGATTCTCAGAAAAAGAAGCCGTCAGAGCATCAAGCTTTTTTGAAAGTTCAGAAACCTGGAGACGCAGAATTTTCATTTCACTGGACTCGGATAATGCTGCTATTGTGTGGTCATTGTGAGGGGTGCTGATCTCAGATACTTTGTCAGCAAGGACAGCAAGTTTGTCCAATTCCTCACCCCCTACACCCAAAACAATTTGAATATTGCTTGGCAGACGTTGCAGCCAAAGATTTCTCAGGAAATCATCTGAGACTTGGCCAGAGGCAAGGTCTTTCATTTTTCTGAGCAACACACTCGGTTTTTGATCTCCAAGAGTGAGCTCTTGCAGGAGCGCCTTCGTTTTCTGGGCAGTGGAGTTTTCAAAAATAGCTTGCAACTTATCTTTTAAAGTAGTAAAAGGATTTGTGTCAGGTGGTGTGAATATGAGATCGCTAACAGAAGACAGGATGTCCGTGTCCAAAATATTGATTAGATAATTAAATTTGGTTTTCTCATCAGTGATTTTGTTTAATGTAAAAGCCGAATCGAGTTGCGCGAAAAATAACTTAATATTATGTTTCGAAAACGTGGGCATTTTTGCCTGAACGGCTAAAACTCCTGTTTCTTGATCTAGAGTCATCGTCGTTTATTTTTGAAGGACAGCAAAATAAGGAGGTAAAAATTACTAAATATAATAAGACTGATTCAAATTAATACATATTTACATTCACAATAATTTTGTTACGATACGATACGATATGAGATAACAAAACAGAAGGGAAAAAATATATATATATATACATCACAAGGTGCAATCAAACAAAATAATGAATAAAACAAAATAATGAACAAAACAAAATAATGGTCTTAAAGATATTAGGTAATGATTAATTTCATTGTAGTAATAACACTACGCGACTGACACAACGCGGGGAACAGCCATTACGAAAAAGAAATTATAAGAAAATAACTGTAACCATACCTGGAGACATCATATCTAATTACACTGTGCGAGCGTTATAATTATGCAGAATCGAGACCTAATGCGTTTCTACCAAATCATTTTAGAGCACATTGTTTTGATAGCACGTTAGGCCTAAAACGCCATGATCCGGTACAACATGCGGTGTTCTATGGCAGATGCTAATGTTCTATGTCCGCGGTCACCACTGTTCACTTATCGGTTTTGTGATAAATGTAACATAATTTAATAAGCACTGGAATCAGAAGGATTAACTTAAAAACATAACAAATTTAATTAACTTTCTGGAAAACGAGTACACCACACGACAACATTGGAAGAGCAAGCCACTCTGACACTTGTGGACTGTTGCCAATTACGAAAGAAAAAAGTTTTTGTGATCAAATCAGTTCAGTTCAGAATACAGCCAAAAAGGGCTGTTGCATGTTGCCACAACCACGATGACGATCCTCTAACTTTAGAGAAATTAGTATAAAAAAGACTAGTTAAAAGTTCTTTTAAGTTTTGAGCAAAGTCTGGAGCGAATGAATTGAAACGCGACGTTATAAATATCCTTAGAAATGCTATTTATTTCACCCCAGAAACTCAGAATGATATCAAATATTCTAGGATACAGGTACTGAAGTATTAATTATCAAAATATATATTGCGATCTGTTTTAGCTTAATTGCTGTTGAAACTATGGACATTTCAAGCGCAGAACTGCTTGCCATTTGTACTAGATATGTGAACTATTAAAAAATTCACAAAACCCAATAATTCGGAAATTTTTTTCACGTGTTATTCCAATATATATCTCAAAAATTCAAGAAAAGTAATTTTACAACATTGTGATGAACTAAGTCTTGGCATATATAAATGTGTCGCATAGGCGTATGAAAAAGTAGCCAATAAGTTTGGTCATGTTAGCGGGGTTCATTCTAGAATTCTTCAGAATATCTAAAAATTAGATACGTCCTCTCTGAAAGCCAATGGTTAAATCTTGCCTTGTCCAACAATATGCTGATTCCCTTCATTTGAAAATATCATGCATCGACTTGTTAAAGCAGCGACAAAAGTTTTTAAAAATCACCTGAAGGCAAATTTAGCGCTTCAAGAAGCAATTGCACCATATATCCTAGAAAACAAAAGAATATAGCTTTTCCGCATTTGTAATACAAATTTTATCGAGAGGCATGAAAGCATATTGACTTTTGTTGAGCTACTTAATACATTTGTATTAACTCAGAAAATATTTCGAAAAACACATGGAAGATTTCTTCAACAGCTGGAGTTTTTTCAGTCAGGGAGAAGAATCATTTTCTCATAAGCTTGTCTGTTTGTTAGAAGGTTTTCTATCTGACAATCAATAATGGGTTCTTCAAAAAAACTCGTGATATAATATTGACTGTAACTCATGCTAAAGATGCCTAATTCTTTTACATAAATATGCAGAAAAATGAAGTAGAATCTTTTGCGAGATTTTATTGTACATCAAAACTTCGGGAAGACATCTTACAAACTAAAATAAAGATCCCAAGACTGACATTTAGACAGGAAATAGGTACAAACCCTCAAATTACATTCACTGACAAGTATTACAATATCACGGTCTTATTTTCCCCTGTAGAAATTCTTATTCAAAATTTAAATTATCAATTTGTTTCGAATGAAGACATTCTAAGAGATTCCCAGTTACATCAATATTTTCAGGATAAAGTGTCAATGTAGCAAGTGAAAGCTGAATATGAATTAGGGTGCAAACAAATTGCTAATGTTAACACCAACACAGAGGTTTTAAAAGTTTTAGTACTGTAATGTAACGTATTACGATAAAATCAAACACTTGCTGACAGTTTTGGTTGAAAGCAGAGTAACAAAAGTCAGTGCTGAAATATATTTTTCGGCAAAGAAAATAATTAAATCTGACTCGAAGCGTTATGGTCGATGATAGACCGAGTAGTTTTTCTATGATTTCCATTCTTTGGGATTACAGAAACTCTTCATAAGTCAATCAGCATCGTGGCAAAGAAATTATGATGATTGCTTCTATTGAACTAGTAAACACTGTTGAATTCAGGGGGTCGCCCGGGAGCATATTGGCAACCTTTACATGGATACGGACATGGAAAAGAATTCTGTGCTGTGATTAGCTAATCGGTTCTCTCATCTCTTTAACGAGAATTTAAATAACGTTGTCTTTCGCCCTTTCAACCGGAAATAAAAAGGCGTTTGCTTTGTTTATATTTGTCGTAAAAAAGTTGTTATTCGGATCGGTGTGATAGATAAGACTTCGTCGCAAAAATTTCTCCTTATTTAATTTTTACAATTTTTATAATTGCATAGACATGTATTTATAATGCTAATGTTTAAGTAATGCATTGGCTCACAAATGAAGTCTAAAAAAATGTACATTCAGTATAATTTTGCACAAATAAGCAATGGTTGCACGAATCAATATTATAGTCATCCAAAAAGAAATAGTTAAAATTACTTTATCTAAGAAGAAAACATAATATTTCTTGAAGATAGCAGAATGATTGCATTTATGATTAAAATGTCTATTTTCATTTAAAATTGGATATTGTAACCTCTGAACTAGCAAGCATGCATTTGGAGACTGAAATGAACTTTGCAGCCTTCGAGAACATTAAAGCTGAATTTTTTTTACATAGTATTGAATTGAATAAACTTAGTTTTGTAAAACAATAATTCCATATTGTTACAGCTATGTCGTAAAAATGCAGATAAAAATTTTTAAATGTTCATCTAACTAACGTTTGATTTCTGGAGATCATTCCATTTTGAATCATTTAATCAGGCGATATTACGGTGAACAAAAATGAATAATCGTCCGAAAAATAGATATTTTTTCTTTGAAATTTCTCAATTGTATAGATAAAAAATCTTGGGACTAGAAATCTATGGTACTGGACATCATAAAGCCACATCAGTTTGTTGTTTTCTCTCCCCTGCACTACGACAAGTAACGTGTTTGTGACGCACGATATTGCTCCATAGCATAAGCCAATTTTTTTCCCATGTCCGTATCCATGTAAAGGTTGCTTATATGCCGCCCGGGATGGGGACATTCCCCCTCCCCCGGAGAAATGAGATATCCCATCCCGGAAAATTTGTGATTTTGTGTTTTCAGCCATCAGAAAATGCAATCCCCTCCCCCCCGCCGGAGCCCCAAAAATCCCTCCCAGAGAAAAGTGCCTGAATTCAACACTGCTAGTAAATTTATTTTACTATGATTGTCATTTATGATTATTATACTCACAGTGTGAAATACAAACATAATTTTTATGATTACATATGGCTGTAGCAATTTTTTTTCAAAAAAAATAATGCATGTAATTTATTTCATTTATGGATCAATAGTTTCAAGCACAATAGTTTCAGAGCACAATAGTTTCAAGCTTCATATAAGACATATTCAAGAACTCGTAATGTCAGATTCTCGCACATTAATATTAATCCTGCGTTTTAAATCAATACATATTATTTGTTTGCATTTCAATATTTTACAACGTTTTTTATTCATAGGATAGGTTAGAAAGGAGCACATTTGAACATTTTTTTTTTTTTTAAATCGGTGCATTTCTTATTTGAATTATGTTTTTTGTGTTTTAAGTATTACATAATAAAAACAGTGTATTTCTTCATCATATGAACCAGAAATTAAGTTTTCCATATAAATAAAAAAAAATATGAGGATTTAAAAAGCTGAAATATTTCTGTTGAAACCTGTCCCATGTAGGGGTATTTTTGAACAAGTAAGGAGCACCTTTGAACAAATGAGTAAAATACGAAAATATTGAGAGTTTTCATAAAACGCTGCATATGCTTCAGGAATATAAAGTAATACATATTTAATAACTGCATTTTATTGAAACTAATAATTTTTCTATTATTTAACCAAACTTAAATCCATCAAAGTTGATGTCAAAAATCATTGTTGAAACAACACAGAATGTCTCTGAAGTTATGTTTGTTTGAGAAAACTTTTTTAAAATATCCTTGTAATACACCAATATGATATCTGATGCTTCTGGAAAATTAAAATTCTTCATTAACACTTTTTATGAAAAAACTTGACTTAAATTCAGTTTTATCTAATACGAAAGTACTAGTAATTCCGTAGTTTGGGAAAGAGTATAGGCTTTGTTAGACAAACCTATTAAACCATGAATCATTGTGTATCCGGATTTTGCAATTATCAAATAAATGAATGCCATCATCAATTTAGGTTTGAAATTTCCAATCGCTGATACATGCAGAGATTGTAATACATGTTTGCAGTAAAAAAGGATTGTTAACAGTATAAGTTCATGTTCTTTGATATTCCTAATTAACCACTTTTCACATAGAAAAAAATCCAAAAATTTTAACATTTACGTACATCAACTCATCAACAACTCTTTACTTCACAGTTTTAGATGTTCAATGGTGCCCCACCTTTTTTGTTAAAGGGTGCCTCATCACATAAAGATCAACATTACAACGGTTTACTCAATTCGGCTGATGAATTTGAATAAAACAAAACTTATAAACTAAAGATTACATCTTTATTTAAGTGTTGAACAATAAATCAAAATTTAAGGGATACAAAATTTTGAACAAAAATCTTACGATATTTTCTTAAGTTTAGATTCAAGAGGGAGAAAAATATATATCTTGCTTAGACAATATTGTGCATACAAAATGGATGAGCTTTGTATACTTAATGCACTGAAGCAATAGTAATGTATTGCCATAGACATATTTAGAAAATAATTTATTTGAAGGAAAATATTTAGTGTTCAAAGGTGCCCCCAGTTCAAATGTGTCCCCCTTTCCCCTACTTGAGACTCATCTCAAACATTGTTAGTTTGTGCTTTTTAAGTTTCGCAGAAAAAAATTCCTAAAAACTCTCCGGTTCCCAAATCGGTTTGGAAATTGGAAGTGCTCTTAAAAGTTAAAAATTGCAACAGAAATTAAAAAAATTAAATATAAAATTACAATATTTGACATAGTTAACAAGTATCCGACGTAGAAACACACATTAGGATAAGCCTAGATTATTTTTAAATTTTTTACTAAATATTATTCAAATTACCTTCGTAAGAATAGAAAAAATTCCAAAATTGGGCCCCTCCCGAAAGAAAATCCTGGCTACGGGCCTGGCTGCAGGGGTCCATCAAGCTTTGAATGTATGTACCCGTACATTAAAAAAACTTGTAATATGCGCATTCATTCTTCTTTGGAACGTTATCTGTGATGAAGTAGTGTGCTGCTCTGGTAAAGTTAGATAGAAGCGGGTGGGGAAGAATATAAATAGAAAAGATAATTACATTTATTCTATATTTTCTGAGGTTCGGTGGTCTAGGGGTATGATTCTCGCTTAGGGTGCGAGAGGTCCCGGGTTCAAATCCCGGCCGAACCCAATGAAATAGTTTTTTTTTTTTTTTTCCCTCCATTATTCAATTTTACTTCTGTTTCATGTATCGATTAGAGTTCAATAAACGCATATTCGATTGCAAAATCCCATGTTAACCTATGGGGAAAACATCGAAATGCGGTAATCCAATGCTTAATATAATTATTGAAACACGTAGACAAATCTCCATTTTAAACATCGTCTCCTTAATTTTTTTTTTAAATAGTCTAAGCAAGATAAAATCTCAATGTTTGCAGGGATTTTTTTAAATACAGTCGACACCGGTTATAATGTAATTTCCGGGGAGCTGAAAGTATGATACATAATAACCGAAGTACGTTATAATATAGTCATCAATAAAATATAGTGCATATCGGATAAGAGAACGAAGCATGTAAGCACACGCAATAATAGCGATTTAAAATAGTAATTTTATGAGTTTATCAAAAAAAAAAAAAAAAAAAAAAAAAAAAAAAAAAGAGAAATACATTTTACTACCTACATGTTTATTTTACAAAAAATAATCTGATATTTTTTGTTGTTTCCATTGATTACATGGCAGAGAAAATCTATATTTTCATCTGTCAAGTTATAATACATATCTCTTCCATGAAACGTGCTAAAAGGCAGAGTTTACAAACTTTTTACTTTTCTTTGACTTGAAGAACGAGTATCCCCTTTCTTAGCTAACAACTTGTGGTTTATAATAAAAGATAGGGGAGATCCTACAATAAGTCGAAATATATCGGTACCTTTGGTCCTACATAATGATATATCATTGTTCTTAAAATGCAATTAAAAATAAGACACAGCCTCACCACAACAAAAACGCCGACAGTTTACATTCATTAAGAACTTAAAGGTCTAAATAGACGTATCCTTCAACTTTCGATAAACGTCGAAGACAATTTACATATTTGCAAATCAGAAATGCAAGGTTTAGATCCCAATTTTATTTTTCGTTCGAAAAGTGCGTTATAAGCAAATTAATGTTTTTGCAGTGTCCGTTATAGCCAAAGTTGTTAAATCATTACTTACTTAGGATTTCATTCGGGACCAGGCATCTGAATGCATTATAAGCGATAGTGTTATATCCCAGGTACGTTATAACCGGTGTCGACTTTATTTAAAATCAGTGCCTGATTTGCAGCAGGGCATTTGGGGCACGGGTCCAAGGTTCCCCAATGCTGCTGAAGGTTTTTCAACTATTGTCCAAAATCAATGCAAGTACTTACAAAACCTAATAGAATTTTACATTTCATTTTACATTCAACTATGTTTGTATTGTATTTTCATAATATTGTATATTTTGGCTGAAACATCCGTATTTAATTATTTTATTATAGTGAATATTTTCTTTTATCTTTATCACTTGAAAAATTTATTCTATTTTTTTATTCTTATTTAATCATGTTCCTGTTTCTGTCGCATTATTTGAGATTAGTGAGTGCAGCTTACAGGCGGCAGAGCCTCATAATATTTTTAATAATTATAGTTTGGTATTGCGGAAAATTTATGATTAGCGTTTGCTTACTTTATCATACCAGGTATATAAACTTGCATAGGAAAAGATAATCATCACTATACAATTTATTATACAACGTCTACTCATTCAAATTTAATGATTGTCAAATAGTTATTTAAAAGGTATATTAATTATCAAATTTAATTTTATAATTGGCATTTAAAAAGCGATTTTTAAAGTCAATAGTTATCTTAATAAGTAACTTTTTAATTTTTTTCTACCCCCCCCCCAATCGCGGCTATCGGCCGAACCGTTCGGAGTTTTCGTGGTTTTCTTCGAGCCTTACGTAAATACGGGTTAGGTTCCCTTAGAAAGACCCCCACGAAGGGCACTCCCCCCCTGGGCCTATATCCCTAGCGTAGATAATCGGCCGACAAAATACACCTTTTTCTACCCAATCTTTCTGTAAGCATCTGTGCCGAGGGCCCCTAAATTTGTAAATCGGTCCCTGCTTAAAATTTAGGGAGTTGATTTTTAAAAACACGCATCTTTAACATCTAATGTCTACTTTCTGGTTGTGAAAACAGTATTTTAATAATTTAAGTAATGAGTCAGCGCGATTCGATCTTTTCCCATTTGGTTAACATGGGATTCGCGATCGGGTTGTTTCTGTGAAGTGGCCCATTAAAACCCCTTGAAAGGCGGTGGGATACATTATATCTCACCTAATTTTAATCAAGATTCGCACCAGAAAAATTTAATTAAATTTTACTGATATAACTTTCATGGGGAAAAGTTTAAATTGTTTTTCCATATTATGAGAAATTGTTTTCGAAAATTCCGGTGAGAATTCAAGATTCCAAAAACGTAATTGCTTGCACCTGAAAGGGTTAAAAGTAATTTATAGCCAATATATACACACAAAAAACTTCAAACTTAGCAGGAGATTATTTGCCGTTCAGCAGTTTCAAAATATGTAATATTTCGGCTATAATTAACAGTATGTGATTAATAGGTTATTCTCTGAACATCTGAACGATTACTTTTTTGCATGTCTTTTAGCCCTATATTTTTATTATTTGGAAAAGAAATAATTTTCTTACGCAGAAACCGACTTTAGAAATGACCTAAGGATTTGGACCCCAGAGTGTTTGGGGGACCCTAAAAATATTTTTTTTGTTGTTGTTGTAAATGTGCGCTATTTTATATAAAGCAATAATGTTTTTTTTTTTTTTTTTTTTTTTTTTTTTTTTAAGCGTTGTATTTGGGATTCCGTTAGTATCTGTGCTTTGAGCTTTCAGTTTCGTAAGGTCGGACCGTTTCTAGATTATAAACGTCTTCAAACATCTAATAATAATAATAATAATAATAATAAATCCCTGTCGGCTTGGTCTATAGGCGGAGGTAGATTTCGAAGTTAAGTGCTCATTTAAACAACAAAAAATAAAATATGTTTAGAGATAAACCCAGTTTAACAACTTTATTTAACCGCTTTTGAAGAATTTTTAATTTCATTTTTCTGTATGAGCTGGTTTTATCAAAATCATCTTAAACGAAATTGGGATCAAATGCCCACTTTTACAGCCTTTTTTAAAAAATGTATTCTGTCTTTATTAAAAAAATAATAATAAATAAAATAAAATAAAAATCTAACCAATACGGCACATTATACAGTTTCTGAATAAGAGAACCTGTCAATTGAAAACGTTTAACCATTTGCGTTCTGATGGTAGAATTTTCTACCACATAATTTTGATTTCGAAATGTCACAACGACACCAGAAAATTCGACCAAATTTATTTGAAAAAGGTTTAATCTATTTTTTCGCGTATATAGTTAACCAGTTTTTTTTTTTTTTTTTTTTTTTTTGCAAAATATTGGTGCTAATGTGACATTTGGAATTTTGAATAAATTTACTCACCAGAGCTCAGAGGGTTAAGAGCAAAAATGGATTTAAAAATGAGTCATAAAATAAGCAATTTGTCATTTGAATTTCCTCAATTTTCAATCGCGATTGCTTCGGGAAATTCTGTTCGAAATACCTATTTTGACAGCTTTTTTTTTAATATATTCTGCCTAATGGCGTACGTCATATTGTATAGTTCCTAAATATGAAAACCTGCCAATTGGATGTGTCTGAGAGCAAAATGAATTTAAAAAATGAGTCAAAATATAAGCTGAGATTTTTTCTTCAACTCCTATTTTAATTTATTTTTGTTGTAAGAATTGGTCCTATCAAAAATTTGTCGGTATAAAAACTGTAGATATTGTTAAGAAGATGTATAATAAATTTAATCGGATTTGATATCGCAAGAATTCCTGAAATTATGGATATTTTTCTTCTGCCATTCCCCTTTTTGCAATAAGAATTGTTCCTATCAAAAACTTGTGAATACAAAAGTTTAAATAATATTAATGAAGTTTATAATAAATTTAATTGGATTTGATATCTTGAGAATTGGCAAAGTTTTGATTTTTTTTTCTCCTAAAACCCCTATTTTTTTCGTCCCTTGAGCCCATTTTTAATTTTATCAAAAATCTGCCATGCATAAACTTTTGGCCCATTTTTTAGAAGTAATATGAACTTTAAACTGATTAGGTGTTTTTTTAATTAAGAAGTTATGGGGTTTTATAGATTTTCACAAAACCCCTCCTTTTTTCCAGGGTTGGGTTTCTGACGTTAGAAACTGGTTTTTGACATGACAAGCGTCAAAAACTGATTTAAACCTCAAAAACTGGCTTAAACTGTCAAAAACATGTAATGCGCTTTAAACATTTTAAGAACAAGAGGGAAACATTGAATAAATTTTAATGATTTAAGTAATTTTTTATTTAATTACTAATTTAATAACAAAAAATAATTAAATAACTTTAATTGCAATAAAACATTGTTTTTTAGAATGTTTAAACAGAAAAAAATGATTTTGTACAGTTAATAATCATCAATTTTACCCCGCAGCATCATATAGCACATAACTAATTTAGCACATTTATACACCCAAACGATTTCTGAGTTTAAAGTGTATAAAGCCAAAGTTAGAAAATACTCTCTCAATTGGAGCTGAGCTAGCAGGGATTGATAGCAGAAGCATTGCTACTTGAGCAAGTTTTGAGGCAGGCCAAATTTTCGGATTTATGACAGATTTTTTTTCCGGAAATGATAATATACAATGCTGTAATAGTGAATTTTTGATATTACATCTAATGTTGTTTATGTGTGACAGATATTTAATGTGAAATTTTATAGATCAGTGTAGTATTTGAGGTTTCTGACGAGGTTTTAGACATGACGGTTTAAACCGGATAAAACCGCACACTGTCAAAAACTTGCCAACCCTGCCTATAATTAGCCCCTTGGTTCGATTTTGCCCATTAACGAATTTGACCGAAATTTTTATACCCCTTGATATGATGTATCAGTTTAGAAGAGATCTGAGCAGAATTATAGAAGTTACTGTGTCCTTAAAAAGTTATGTTTATAATTAGATAGATAAACTTTTTTACTGATGGTAGTTTTGAAGATTAGGAGTCATGATCGTTATAGATCTGCAAAAACTTTTCAGGAATTCCAACATAAGAGCGACCGCAATAGGTATATTTCATACAAAATCTACTTAATACTTATTGAAATTAAAAATGACTATCAGGAATTTTAAAAGAATAAACTTTATATTTTCTGATTCAATTTGAAGAGTGACAAGCGTGTGCATTATTCTAATTATTGCATATAACATATGCCATTTAAAAAAGAAAAACAAAAACTCCTTGAAGCAAATTGTGTGAAGATATCCGTTTTCATCTTGGTGTAAAATTACAGTATAGATTATTCATAAATAACATGTCATTCGTCTTTTTATTAAAGTTTGTTAGGAAACTTAATAAGTTTTATTGTAATTCGAAGTTTACTGTAATTCGAGAGGGATTCTCTGAATCGCTCTCGCCCTTCTTTTCTTTTGTACGATTTTGTAACTCGTTATATAAGAGACATTCGAATTCTTTGATTTGTTTTAAGGAAAACTATTGCAATTTTTTCTTTAAATGAAATTTTCGAGTTAATTTTATTATAGTAGGAAGTACTGTTAAATGTACTTTCTTTAAGTAAAATATCCAGTGTACTTTTTCGAATATTTCTATAAGCAACCTCAAACCACTATCGATTTTTATCTCGCAGGCTATCAGCCTGAGATCTGATATGCCCGCAGATTCTGTATGTATGTGTATATATATGTATGTACGCAGTAACTCTTTATAGAAATATCAGATTTACTTCAAATTTTGTAAATAGGTTCATTTTCATATTGATCGTTTTCTTGATAAGTTTTGTAAGTTCATTGGTTAAGTGTAAAGGGCGAAGGGTCTAACCCTCATTATGATAAATGGCTTATTCATGCAGAATTATTCCATATGTTTTAAATTCAGTATACCGCTTTATTCTGATAAGAATCTTCCCTGATTAGATTTGGAGTTTCGTTGGTTAAGAATAATGGTGGTTACGGGAGGCTGATCCTCTTAATTTGTATAAATAAGTTTTTATCCGATTTGCTTCAACTTTAATATACAGGTTTATTTTGATAAGGCACTTCTTCCCTGATTAGATTTAAAGGTTCATTGGTTAAGTATAAAAGGAAACAGGGCTAATTCTCCCCTTAATTTAGACAAATTACTTTTTCAGGCAGAATTATCAGATTTGCTTCAAATATCGTATACCGGTTTTATTCTGCAAAGTGTTAATCATGATTAGATTGAGATTCAATGATTAAGTGTTAAGGGAGAAAATTGGGGAGCTAATTCTCTTAAATTAGCTATTTTTTCTCAAAAAAAAAAGCTAGTTTTTTTATGATTGACTTAAATAAAAGTACAATTTCAATTAGTGTGAATAGCCTGTGGGCTCACTGCCATCAGTTTGAGTTAAAAGAGGAGAGCACATGTGAACAATTTTTACATTTTTGACTATATCTCTATATTATTATGAACTATGAAAGCAAAAATTGATTTATATGAATATTTACACTTTGTTCTTTTGGTGAAGCTTTTGAAGGCATTTATTATGAATTTATAACTTATATCATAATTCTGAAAATTCTAAACCTTTTCTTGGTTGTTGAAATAAGGGTACAGGGCAGACCATTCTATGACATGTACCCAATTATCCCAAAATCATTCCTAGCGGATTTTGTAAAGGTTATGGGAGCGTTGCTCTGCTGGAAAATCCAATTTAGGCGACCGATTCTCTTTGCAAATGACTATAAATAGGTTTCTAGCATTTCTTGGTAATCGGTAACCTACACGCGGTCTGAGAAAAATTCTAGGTTGAGTTTATCGCCTTAGCTGAAGTCTCCCAACACCATTAAAAAATTCCACTTTGCTGTTTTTTGGAGAAAATCTCCTCTTCTTTCTTCATGTCGTGCCCAATAGAAAGCAAGGCTGTCAGAGCTATCCAAACAAAAAATTTTATCATCTGAGAATATAACACGGTGCCACTGATCATTCTAGATTTGATGACATTTGGCTTCATACACACTCCTTTGCTTGTGGCTAGCTGTCAACATGGGTCGCTAGGTAGAGGCTTATTAACCCTCGAAGACCAGCGAAACGTATACGTACCGCAAAAAGACTTAAGAATTGTCGTTTATCCCCACCAGTAAAATTATAGTGTGAAATTTGCCTTATTTAATCGGAGCATTATCACGATTCAATAAAACACAAATTTCTGCTTTTAAGAACCGGTGACAAAACATTAAAAATTTCGCAAAAGGCTCCCGTCGCGAAGGGGTTAATGTTTTGGAGGATTCGGCTATGGTAGTAAACTTATCCTGGTTTTTCTGACAGGCTGCATCTGCATGTAAGTTACCGATTACCAAGAAATGATGGAAACCCATTTACTGCCATTTGCAGAGAGAATTGGTAGCCTAAGGTTGATTTTAAAGCTTAACAATGTCTCCGTATACTTTGCGAAATCTTCCTCGGAGGATCTTCCGAGGTGGAGTTTTATAAATAATTCGGTGTATGTCATGGTATGCCCTGCCCTACATCCTCATTTGACTCCCCCCCCCCCCTAGGAAATGTGTGAGGTATTCTCAGTAGACCTGTATATGCCAAAGAGCTAAAAAACGCCATCATTGAATCCTAAGGTAACAATGATGCTACTGTCTTAAAGGGACTGGTAAATGATATGCCACATCGTTTAAGCCAAGTCATATATAAGTATGGCGAATATATTGGCTATTAACTGTAATGGTTTTATTTCTGGTGGACACTTTCTTCCTCTTTTTTTATACATTCATTTTTTCCCTTACCAAGTTGGGTAGGGAATGAATGACTTCTTGTAAATATTTATTTGTATGTAGAAATTCTTAATATATTTGTTTCGTGTCCAATTACAGTACAAAATCACTGTGGCTTTATTTCAGTCAAACACACTTTATACACTAATATCTATTACTAGAGGATAGCCCGTCAAAATGACGTGTTTGCATTTTTAAAGGATGATAAAAAATTACAACAACTGTGGTCAATCATAGCCACTTTAGGCTCAAACAATTTTGATAAATACAGCGATAAAACTTGAAAAGGGAAAAATCTAACAAAAAAAAAAAAAAAAAAAAAAAAAAAAACAGAAATCTGCATTTAAAATTATAGCAAAACTATCTGGTAGATGGGGGTGGGGATTATAATGAAATTTAAAACGCATCCGCGGTTTGCTTAACCCATTCGTGCCCAGCACCTTTTGCGTAAATTTTATTTGGTTGGCACCACTATCTTTAGAAAATTTAAGTTTATTTCATTAATCACGAAAATACACCATTTAAATAAAATAATTATTGCTTGTCTTTTTTACCGGTGTCAAAAACAGTGCTGAATGCACCTTTTGAAGCGTCCCTAAAAAGGGACGCTAGGAACTAATGGGTTAAATAAAAAGTTTTATTTAAATAGTGTTTTTGAAATCGTGAAAAGATTTCAAAGCGAAGTAAAATGTAGTGACGTCATTTACAGCTCCCACTGTAAATCTGACCATTGAGAACGCTCCATTACGACTATGGAACGATTTATTGGTCAGAAAATAGATTGTCTTTAAAATCGGAGGTAACTTTTCACAATGTTTTTTATAGATTTGAAATTCTCAAGAGTCATTCACGGCTGTAAAGAAAAAAAAATTAAAGCAACCTGAATATAAAAATTTTAACAATATTGCATTTAAAACGCACCTTTGCTTTCCTTTAATAAAAAGTTTTAATTAAATACACACTGTAAAAATTTTGACTCATTTGCTACAGCGTCCCTCCACCGCTTTTATAGAAAACGGTTACTTTACTGTGTTATGGAGCATTCTCATTGGTCATAAGAGATATTCTATAAAAGCTGTGGAGTGCCGCTGCAGCAAATTCGTCAATTTTTTAACAGTGTACTTTTTGAAATCGTGGAAAGATTTCAAAGCGAAGTAAAATGTAGTGACGTCATTTACAGCTCCCACTGTAAATCTGACCAATGAGAATGCTCCATTACGACTATGAAACGTTTTGATTGGTGAATGAGTTTTTCTCGTGGATAGGTTGACCCCGGAATTGTTATACACGGAGGGGTTTTATATATATAATTTTTTTATTATTCAGTCAAGCAGAGCAAAACTGTGTTACTTTTATATAAGTTATTGAATAATTATGTAATTGTGTTTTTACTTTTTTCTAAATGTTTTTCAGTGTATATCGCAAAATTATGCATCATGTTTTTAAAAAATGGTAAAATTGTGCTATAAAAAAATTTTTAATTATCACATTTTTTAGTAGGCTTAATTTTAATTACATAAAATAAAATACCTTACAAAAACTTTAATATGACCTAAGAAAAAAAAACTACTACGTTTAAAAATAGAAATCGTGAAAGAGTTGCAAATAAACATATTGATTTTTACAAGAAGCCATCACTTTTAATTGTTATCCAACTTACAGTAAATCAAAACTGTGAATAAATCTTTATAACATTGAATCTATAGCTCAATGTTTTATAAGAGTAATTTAATTTTAAACTTTAAAAAAAGTTTTTACAGACTTAAAAATACACTTGTGAACTGTTTACATCTGACCCCATATGTTCTGTTCACATGTGCTCCATTTACCAAATTAAGAAACTACTCGACTCGCTGAAAAAGATCCCGATGATAATGTTAAGTCTTTGAAGGGGAGGGGGGCATTATTTTCAAATATCTTGCTCAAATTTTAATATTTTTACAAGTTTTTTTTCGGATAGAATTTCTGAGGACGATCTAAAATCGGGCTAGTTTTTACTTTTCCGAATCGGGCTCATTTTTCTTTTTGGTGTCGGATTTTTTATTATTATTATTATTATTACTTTAACTTTTAGAACCGTTTAAGACCTTTTCTGAAATTGAAACAACTATCTTAATATTAAATAAAAAGAATATTGCCCAGTTGAACTGATGGCATTGAACTCACAGGCTACGCATACTAATTGTACATTGCAGCCTTGTATTTTCGTTAATTCCGTTCGGAAAAAAAAATTAAGAAGGGGAAACAGCTCTCCCCTTTCTCCTTTTTTATACTTAATCATTGAACCTCCTAAACTATCAAGAACATGCTTTATCATATTAAAAAATCTGTATCCAAAATTCAGAGCAAATCGGATAATTCTTAATAAAAACCCATTTAGCATTTATATAATTTAAGAGGAGTTATTCCCCTCTTTTATACTTAACCATTAAACTTCCAAAACTATTCAGAGATTTGAACGAAATCTGACAATTCTGATTGAAAAATCCATTTATACAAGTTAAGGGGAGGGGCATTAGAACCCCCGTTCCCCCTGTTTATACTTATTCAATGAACACCTAATAACAGTCACGGTATTGCCTCAGCAGAATGACCCTATATCTAAATTTTGAACGAAAACTATTAATTCTGCATGAAAATATCCCGTTTATATCAGTTAAGGAGGGGGGGGGGGCATGAGCCCCCCGTTCCCCCTGTTTATACTTATTCAATGAACACCTAATAACACCTACGGTATCGCCTCATCAGAATGACCCTATATCTAAATTTTGAACGAAAACTGTTAATTCTGCATGAAAATATCCCGTTTATATCAATTAAGGAGGGGGGGCATGAGCCCCCCGTTCCCCCTGTTTATACTTATTCAATGAACACCTAATAACAGTCACGGAGTCGCCTCATCAGAATGATTCTCTATCTAAATTTTAAACGAAAACTGTTAATTCTGCATGAAAATCTCATTTATATCAGTTAAGGGGAGGGGCATGAGCCCCCCGTTCCCCCTCTTATACATATCGAATGAACTCCAAAAACTAATCAGGGAAGAGCCTTATCAGGATATACCTTATCAGCCTTATCAGGATTTACAAAATTTCAAGTGGTATTTTTATCATGAGTTATCGCGTTACGCACGTACATACAGAACGGACGGGCACATAAGCTCTCAGTCTATGATAGCCTGTGAGCTAAAAACACACTATTAAAATCGAAAAAGTAAAAACTAGGTTGTTAATCGTCGTCAGCTATCCTATGAAAAAAAAAATCATGTGAAAAAACTAAACTTTGAGCGAGATATTTGGAAATAACGCCCCCATAGACTTAGCATTATATCCCAGGTATCCAGTTGTCCAGGTTCCGGATCTTTTAAAAATAATTTTAAATAATACATTTATTTTTGTTCCCTCTTACCATTTCTTAAAATATAAACGAAACAAAAATAATTTATTAAGAACTTGCTCCTGGTTTCTTCTAAGCATTTTTAAAAAAAGAGGTTGGTGAATTTTCTTTAGTCGGTTTCCGGGCCCACGCCAAATTTATGTATGCAGATTTTTTTCTTTTTTTAAATGACATGAATTTTACATAAACATTGAATGCTTGTAACAAATACTTTTAATATTACGTTTTATAATTAATTTTTTTAATATGAAAAAAAGTTGTCTTCCAAATAAATAAAACATACGTAAATATCGAAAACTCTTATGGAGGAGGTGAAAAAAATATTTCTGAAGATGACAAGCGTAAATTCTTTAGGGATAAACTTACATTATTTTTCGTGGCTAACAGTTTATAGATTGACAGGCACATACATTCTTTTAATTGTTGCATAGGAGTTATATGAAAAAAATAGCGGAAAACTCCCTGAAGCAAATTATTTCAAGGTATTTTTTTCTTCGATGTATAAAATTACACGAATATACGTATGTTATAATTTATCACATACGTCTTTCTGGATAAAATTCACTTCAAAACGTGCGAGTCTTCATGTAATCGGAGAAATTCTATTTGTTCTATTTTTTTTTTTCCTTGCAACTTGTGGCTCTCTTATATAATGATCTCTTATATAATGAATATAGCTTTTAGGTGGCATCAAAATTCTGTATTTTTTTTTTTTTTTTTTTTTTTTTTTTTTTTTTTTATAGTTTATTCTATTCGTATGCATATAAATACACTATATGGCCAAAGGTGACCAGCCATTTGCGATTTTAAACATTTTGTTAAATATCTTAAAAGAGGAATCAATCACCTTGAAACTTCTGGTGTGTAAATATAATAGCACAGGTCATATATTACCGTGGAGATTTTTTTTCCGAAACCCTTTAGGGAACCGCTAACAAAAAGAACGAATGTCTTTTGCATAACCCTGCCAAAACTAACGTAGCAAATTCATTCAAATGGTAGATTACGATTAGATTACGGCTTATTGTAATAAACGGTGTTCATTTTTGAGGCCGATCATGTACACTTGTAGAAAAATGTTTTTATAAAAACTGTCCCAAATTTTGCCAAGTTTTTTGCTTATAATTTGCAGAGTACTTAATAATAAAAAAATATTCTTTTAAGAAAATCAAAAAACACTTAGAACTCTCATGATATTGATAAGAATGTCTCCATAAAGGACGGACATAGGTATTTGTACATAATGCTGACGTCGTTTTGCAAGTTGCACCAGCAGAGATCAGATTTCACTTTTATTGCAATTTTTAAATTTGCAGCAGCTGCCAGATTTTCTATATAGCAAATTTTAGCTACTCAATCAACCGATAGATGGCAGCACGCCACACCTTTACCTAAGACACTTATCTGTGTGGCATGAGAGACTTACCGGACACTGGCACTGATCGTACGACCGAGCTCGATGTGCTGTAAATCATGACCAACCCTTCATGTTAATTTAATTTAATTTTATGTAAATATTTTGTTCAAATACAATATTATGAAAAGTTATCCGTAGCAGTTTATTGTATTATCGAGTACATTCAATTATCTCACTGATTAAATGAGATTGAAATCAGATTAATGGAGAGGTCAGCTAACGGCCCCTCCAAATTCTTTAAACTTCTGAATATTGCAATTTTAAATATTTACATCCTCAAACACCAAAATTGAAAAAAAAAATTGGAATTTATGTTAGGTCGTCTGTTTGCCTGTATCTGTCCTTAACTCACGCAAATGTAGTTCGATTACCGCATTTTTCTCTATTTTGAAGGCTGTACAAAAGAATTCGGCAACAATAATGTTTATGAGCATTAATAGCGTTTTGAACTATGGCATACGTTTTTTAATGTAACTACTTTTTGGCACATTATTTGGTAGATATAAATTCTGGACATCGTATTCATGGCTTCACAAAATAACTCTAATGCCTTTTCGCTTTTGACTGAAATTTCTGAAGGGAAATTTTCAACAGTCGTGTATTTCTTGACATCAAGGCTGCACGAAGAATTCAAAAGTTTTTCCAATTTTAGATTGTAACTGCTGAAATCTCATTTTAAAAAGTTTTATGCATTATCCAAATTGTTTATGTAGGCACAATCTTTCTTTTTTAAACTTTCACGTTGTTCAACGGTAAAGTTTCGTTACAGTATTTAGAATGTTTTGAAAAGTGTTATATAATCTTTGCATGACGTATGATTTTTCTTTTTGGTTTAATATAGCCCTGTGTGTGCCCACTGTCCCTTTTTGTATTTTGATGTATCTGTATTTTCTCTTTCGCAGGTATTGTTCATGTCCGTAGGCCTCTATTCGCCTTCCATAGCTCTTAGCGCTGTCAGCGGTCTCAGTCACCTCATCTCCATTCTCTGTGTGGGAACAGTGTGTGCATTTTATTGTACTCTGGTGAGTATGAGTATACTGCTCTTTTTAACTTAGTTATCTTATACTTATTTGTTACTGTTTTCATATTAAGAGTTAAAAAAAAAAAATCGAAGGAAGTGCTTTTTCAAGATAGGTTTTGAAAATATTTACTTTTAAGGGCACTCAATACCTTTTGAAACCATCTCTTCAATTTTGAATAATGCTATAACATATGTGGTGGTACAATACTAATACTAAAAATTAAATTAAATAAAAAAATTTGCAAGAGAGTCTGTTTTATTAAAATTTAATTTTTTTAACTTTAAAAAAAAAAAAAAAAAAAAAAAATCTTTACTGCTTTTATAAATATAAATTGAATATTTTTGCTTATTTTTTTTTTTTCACATTGGTTAGAATATACTACCTACACAAAGCTGTGCATGGATTTTTAGATGTATGGGATTTTGCATTTAATACAGTGTAACCTTCAAATAAGGGACAAAATTTCCGGTTCCAGTCCGTTACTATAGGACGTATAATGTATTTACCTCTGAATAAGGGACACTCGATTTAAAGGACAGTTGAAAATGAGATTAAAAAGACTGGTTTTTGAATTTCAGATAACGAGGTAGACTGTGATAAAAATGAAAATAGATTTTTGTGAACTTATCAAACAGACAGTCATGTTGATACAGAGGCATATGACACTATTAACGGCCATTTATTTACCCACAATTCTGATTCAACATTAGTGCTTTTATCCGCATTGAAAGTAATGATGAAAATTGTGAGGGTGATTCTGAAAGTGGAAAATAAAAGAAAATTGTGAAATAAAGAAGTTTGTATATGCTTTTAAGTTGTTCTCAAATCCAAAAAAAGCCAAATTTTAAGACATATGTTTTAATTAATTTTTACCTGGAAATGTCTCAAACTAGCAACTGTTGTTGTTCAGAAAATATGTAATCAACCAATTTTTTCTATTTTTTTTGCAAATGCAATAGAACTTTCAGAAAATATGAATGTGGGCGTTTTGAAGCGAATTTCCGCGCGAAAGAAAAATACACTACTCAAGAAAGGGTAAATAACGTCTTTGTCACGTGATCAAAATCACTTGTTGCTCAACAGGTAATTTATTTTTCAAAAAATTGAAATACAGTTCAATTGCAAATCGCTTCCATAGTCCAATTTTATACCTTTCAATTAAAAAATAAATTTGTAAATGCGCCAAAACGTTTTCTGCTTTTTAAGTAGAACAGTTGAGAGATTTGTTGCCTTAAAATACGTAAAACAGTTGAATGCTTCTTTTTTCTTTGATAAATACTTCTAGAAATGAAGAACTAAAATTTATAAGTATGGTAAATAAACATTTGAAAGGCTTATACTAAAAAATTTAATTTGCAAAACAATCCCTTTTGATTGTTACATCAAATAAGATTCTTTCAAATGTTTTTATACTTTTTGCTGCATGTACACGGTTTGCATAAAAAATACAAATCAATAATTCTGCGAATCATTTAATGATTTAATAATTAACTGAAATTTTAATTCGCTTTTCTTCCTTTTGTCTGATTAACATAATTTATACACTTCGGGTCATTTAAGGGGCATAATCTTTAAGGCCTTTGTTATTTTTATATTCTTCTAGACGATTAATTAAAAATAATATGAAAAACCCCGAATAAGGGACACCTCTATTTAATAGACAAAAGTTCTGGTCGCATAGGTGTCCCTTATTTGGAGGTTTCACTGTATTTTCTTTCGTGTTAAAAATTAATATTATAAGAAAATATTAAATTCTTAATATTAAAAAATGAAGAAAATTCAACAAACTGTCAATTTAAATATTTTGTAAAAAATACATAAACTTTAATATTAAATCCATGAACAAAAATATTAAATACACCATGGAGAACAAGCAATAAAAATTCAAACCTCTATATCTAAATTAGCAAAAAAGGCCTAAGTATTTATCAAACAAGCAAGTTATAAAAATATGAACAAGGAGAAAAACCTTTGAAGTTTTCATTTGCATGGGTAATTGCGCTGTGGATGTATTAACGATATTTACAATATCTTGCGATATCATCTCCAGTGTCAACTGTCGTGTGGGTAAAAATGAGGTGTCAAAGTATTCACAATTAAAAAAAGTTAATATTAAAAAAAAGAAACTATATTTTGACCAATTTTCAGGTATTGTGTCCCCTTAACAATCATATTATTCTTTTAATAAAGTGCTGTGTTAAGTTGTTCTCAAATTCCGTGCTCAATGGCGCGAAACTCTCCGACTCATTTTTAAACGTAAATGTATAAAATTAAAAATTCTAGCCATTGAAGCAATTTGGAATCGGAAAACGTGCTCCATTTTTTGATAAATCAGTTATTTGTCTAGTTATAAGCTAATCTTGTCACGCGACAAGTTTATTCATCTTTTTTCCAGCTCCGCGTCGAGAATTCAGTTTAAAACGTCCACATTCAGAGTGTTTTTTGAAAGATCTTCCTTTACCAAAAAATGCGAAACTTCATTCAATTACATTGTTTCTCAAAAAAAGACCTGCCGCTTTCATAAGTTTTCGAACAAAAATGTAATTCAAAAATTTCAGTAGAAAGTAGCTTTTTTGCCATCAACAGCCTTCAGTCGATTTACCTGATAAGGAAGAAACAAGTTGGAAATTGCACGTGTAGCGTAGCAAACGAGGTGCGTTTGTACGATAACGAAGTTTTAAAAATATCACTCTCATATATCAATCGCTATAAAATGTTAAGTAGTTGATTACGATTAAAATGCGCACCAAGCAATGTTCTTTCTGTACCATTATATAATGGAAAACTTTTGTGTAATCTTGTAAATCAATAACAAATGTTCTTTGCACCACAGATTATGCAAAATGTATATTATAATATGTACTTTATGGATGCATATCAATTTTATTATGTTCGAATGAGTTAACACCATTAAAATGCATTTGAAACTTTTTTCCCCATTGAACGTAATGTAATGGAATACTTTTGATTGTCCCTGTAATTGATCTATGCATCCGATTTTCAAAAAAATTTAAATAACTCTACAAAATTATGTAATAATTAAGTATTTTAAATTTCAAACGATTAAAATGCATTTGAAACTTTTTCCCCCATTGACCGTAATGTAATGGAATAATTTTGATTGTCCCTGTAATTGAACTATGCATTTGATTTTCATGAAAATTGAAATGACTTGACAAAATTATGTAATAATTATATATTTTAAATTTCAAACGATTCGGTTGGGTAGTTTTTGCGTTGTTATATGCGGATGGACGGACGGACTGAACGACAACTACAGTGCCACGTATTTACACAGTTTTGAACGCACCTAGAAAGACAAATCCCATGTTATTCTATGTGAATAGTACTTTTCGTTCTTGTTCATTCAAATTTGGAAATTTCACATTTTTTCTCAACATATAGATAAGGTTATTTATCCCTTTGTAAGCTTAAAATATTTTAAAGATAAAGTATGTATGAACAGGGCCGGCGCTAAACATTTCGGCGCCTGAGGCGAGCCATTTTTGCCGCCCCTATGACGTCATCTTTAATTTTTTTTTTTTTTTTTTTTACCACTACTTGATTTTTTTAAATAAGTAAATTAATATAATAACTGTAGTTTATTTGCATAGATATAGTATAAAATGTATTATAAAATATATTTACATTTAAGGAATTTAATATAATCAAACTGCATATTTTTATTTATCTATTTTTATTTAATTTTATTTTTTGAATCTTTTTAAAAATAATCGGAAACAGAAAAATCGTCAAATATCTTTGATGATCAACTTTACTACATGAGATAAAATATTCTAACAGGAATTATTTCCTAAATGTCAAAAAATTGACGCGAAACACAAAAAAATGGCGGAAGATAAAATGTAAGGTGTCCTGGAGTAATAATGCCAAGTTCTAATATTACACGTAATTATGAAGGAATCCGAGAGATGATAGTTTTGTTCAGAAAGGCTCTAAGTCATCTGAATTCGTTAAAGGGCAAAATGAAACAACAGCTAAAAGTTAATTAGTTCAATTTGTAAATCTTATTGCTGAAAAGAGCTCGTAAGAGTCAGCGCCCGATCTAAAATCTGTGAGGTAAGTTCTTTGATATGAAGACTGTACATTTATTAGAAAATACTTCGTTTATCACATAAATATGTTGTTCACTTCGCGTACTTTCATAATATTCTGGAAAATTTTGGATGTGTTCGCGGAGGTAGTTTGAAGCTTAAAATATACTGCGCAATAAGTATACTGGAATAATAACGTTATCCACTAGCATTATTACTCTGGTTGATTCTTTTTCAGTACTACGAAAGTTTATTTTTTATTTTGTGCACAATAGAGCTTTATTGTCATTGGTGAAAACCAAAAAGGATAAAGAGAAAATTGTATGCCCTAAATACTGCTAATTTTTTCTTGCCAGATGAATGAAATACCAAATGATTATTACTGCACCACCCTAATATCGCAATTAATATTAAATTTGAGAAATTTGTCAATTTCTAGGGCTGTAGTATTTGTATTTTTAGAATTGAATAATTTACATGCCATTATTCTACCATATTTTACATTTCGTTTGCATGTAATAAAGCCAAATAGCATTAGTCAAGAAATCACGTCAATACATTTTATGAGTACATATCAACTAAAATATTCTTCCTTGCATACATAGTTAATAAACTGCTATATGAAATCCCATATGTGTTTGAAAAAAAAAAAAAAATTAATTAAGCCTTGAAAATTGGCTTAGCCTTAACGTGATGTTATTACCCAGGACACCTTATTTTAATATTATGGAAAATGTTTGAAAGCTAATCCCTTTTCACAATGTCAAAATATCACGGACCGCAAAAAAATACTAGACATTGCATTCAAAATCGTAAACACTGCAAAATCGCGGAGGACAAAATTACTATACTTAGGCTAAAATTTTGAAAAAAAAAAAAAAAAAGTTTGTGTCAAAAGAACCAAATGTCAAAAATTTGCAGCACAACGCAAATAAATAAATAAAATAATAATAATAATAATGGCTAACAATCGCAGTGAAAATAGCATTTAAAATTACTAAATATTCAAAAATCGCAAAGGAGAAATTTTAATATATTTAGCTAAATTTTTTGCATAGAACTCCTTTTGAGAAAGCAAACTAAATCACCGTAAAACTCGGAAAAACAATAAAAATCATGTAAAAATAGTTTAAAGAAAATTACAGAACAACATTTAATATATTTTCCTAGAATACACTAACCGAAATTCTTTCATAAATCTCAAAAAAGCGAGAAAAAAAACTAAAAATTTTTAAATAGCAGCTGATAAAATTCACTATATTAGGCTGAAAGTATGAAACTGAACTAACCTTACAAACACTTAAAACTGCGAAATCACAGAAAAAATTCCAAAAATCGCTCGATGTAAGTAAACTTTATTGAAAGGAAATTTGTTTAGATTAATCTATAATATTAAAATACGTTTCCTTTTACTGATGTCAAAAAAAAAAATGAAATAAAAAAACCTTTTAAAAATCGCAGTGGACAAAATTTACTACAATGAGAATTAAAAGCATTCTGGAAATATATATATAAAAAAAATCGAAACAAAAAGCGAAATTATGCAAAAAATCGCATTAAAAATCGCTGGAGACAAAATTTAATATATTAGTCTGAAACACAAAGGGATTAAAAGAATCCCTTTGTGAATGTCAAAATATCACTGTAAAACGCAAAAAAAGACTAAAAACTGCAAAAATGTCTAAAATCGTTATATATACAAAGTGAAGAAAAGTTTAAAATATTTTTCACGAGTATAAAAAATTGCAGCTCAATGGAAAAAAAAAAACACTAAAAACATTATTGTAGAAAATCTCACTAGAAATTGGTAAAACATTAAAAAAACATGGAGGACAGCTTTTACTATACCAGTTTAAAACCCCAAAAAACAGATTACATATAATGTATTATCAATTAATCAGTATACATTACAAGTAATTTTTTTTATTTGATGGTCAATTGCCAAAATTTGGAAAGAAATTTATTTTGCACTAGAAATGAAAATACAAGGAATTTCGCCCCCTCGCCCCCCCCCCCAAAAAAAAAAGTTCACCATGTTTTAAGAAGCAAAAAGAGGAATTTACGAAAATTTGGGGAAGAACATCGTTTTGTCACTAGACATGAAAATCCAACAAGTCTCTCAAAAATGTTTTTTTTTGGGGGGGGGGGGGGGGGGGGTACGTCGAGAGATGGGGATACTTCAACTTTTTAAAATTAGGTGAAGTAGGTATAATTTTTTTTATGTATTTTCAAATTCTAGATCAAATAGCATCATTCGCAAGTTCACACAATCAGTCTTTATAAAAATTATAGTTTTGTAAATTTACAATGTTGAAAGTTATGTTTTATTATTGACCAAAGCTTTGTCATATTTAAAGCTGTCAAAACGCCCGTGTATTCATAATTTTTTATCGATAAAGCCATTCATGACTTTGAACTCAAATAACCTGCCTAACTTTGTAACATGTAACTGTATCGATATGTGGAAATGTCATTCGATTCCGAATTACAAAAATACATAGCAAACTATACTACACTTAGCTAAAGAAAAAAAAAATGAATTCTCCACCAGAGTAACAAATAAGAAAAATCGTTAAGCATAGATTATGAAGCACTTTCCCACACTTCTTAAAATCTTTAACAAAACTTCGTTATCTAGGGAAATAACGTATTGTTCATATCTAAATATGTATTTCAATACTTTTGAAAAGACCTGTATTTGATCTGTCAGTTAACATATAGACTATATAATGGTAAAATTTAATTTAGCAAGAAAACGTCTTACTGGTTGAAATTTTCCTTTCAGTAATTCATACTAATATATGGAAACATACTTGAATAGTTTTCTTTAGCCTTGTAAAATACATAGCACCTTTAATACACGAAAGTATTTTGCTAAAGTTTAGTTTAAAATAAATTTTCTTTAAACTACTTAAATAGAATTTCTAGAAATTATCATCCAAAGGCGACCATGAATCCAGTTCTTTGCATGGCCCTGTATATCATTTTATCTAATTTCTACAAACATTTCTTAGTAAACTAATGCAGCTCATCGTAAAAAGGCATAACATATTTAAAAACCTCCTTTAAGTAAATTACCCTCATATTCAGTACATTTCCGAGATCTTTTATGTAACCCTGTATATCTGAATTGTGTAACAATTAGCACTTATATAAACCATATAATATGCATACATCTAGTGAAACTTAAAAGCGTATATCATAATTAAAATGCATTTCATCCATCTAACAGCCATCTACCATGGTATACTGGAGTTCGGATAGAATATATGATTTGAAATCTTTTGTGTGTCCCTGTAAATGCTATGCACTAATATTATGCATGAAATAACTCATATTAATCCTCAGCAACGTATATCAATTTGATTACATATGAAATCATTTTACCATAATTAAAATATGTCGCAAACATTTCCCCCTTTATTATTATGTATTGGAATTCTTTTGTGTGGCCCTGTAAATGAATAATAACTATTCTTTTCGCTGCATACTTTACAAAATGCATATTTTAGTGCACTTTGAAGATTCATATAAATTTAAAGATGTTTGACAGGATGTAACATCTTTAAAATTCATTTGAAACGATTTTTCCCCACCGTAATGTAATGGAAAACTTTTGACTGTCCCTGTAAATAAACTAATCATGGGAGAAGCTTCATTTTCAATAGGGTTCGTGCTCGGGTAAACGTTATTAACGCCCAGAAATTTCATGTCAATCTGAGTACATTTACGGAAGTTAGAGCGAGGACAGACAAACCGAATGCATAAGCACTTTTCAACTTTGTTGAAAAATGCTAATAATAAAAATCCGCCCTTCCCTCCTTCTCCTTAAAACATGCTAAAAGTTTTTTTCAGCGGGGGGGGGGGGGGGGGGGGGTCTTCGCATTTTCTCTTTTACGGTCAAAACACAACTTTTTTCAAATTTTCGTGACATTCGATTGATTGATGTATTTTCTAATATTTTGGTCAATTTAATTGTACAAATATGTGAGAAAAATGCCGCCCTTTTATGTTGCGCCCTGAGGCGGCTGCCTCACTTGCCTCACCCCTGGCGCCGGCCCTGTGTATGAAGTATAATATTTGAATACTTTCAAATTTGTGCTTAAATTTCAAAAATTCCGAAAAGTATAAAAAAGTATCCTTTGCTTGTTTACACCTCATGACTGGAAAAATACAATATAAAAATTTGGGCTTACAGAGGCATAAAGAACCTTTCTATTTTCGTGCTTTGAGGGGGGGGGGGGGGCATTGTTGAAATTTCCGAATTTGAATGAACAGAGATAGATAATTTTCCTACCCATAAGTTAACATTGGATTCAACTTTTTTCTTCCCCGCCAGATAAAACCCCTCAATCGATATATTACAAGGTTATGAAATACACTCGCGTTTACAAACGAAAGAAGATTAAAAAGCGTAATCATCTGAAGAATGGCGGGATATTTATTTCTATAAAGTTTAGTTTTAATCAAGATTTCTTCCAAAGTTCCGTAACAAAATTTTATAATTTTGTTGTGGGGTGGGGAATGAGTTTCCTTGTTTTCATATAACATTTTTGAAAATTCTAATGAAAATTCATCATTCCAAAAATACATTCTAGTCCCTGAAAAAGTTTGTTAAACAGTGAAGAACAACGAGCTGTATTTGAGCAAGTTATTGATCCAGCTGTTACAAATGCCTACAATAAATTGTTGCTTCATTGTTCTGTTGCTAAAGTTAAGCACGTGTAAGCTTTTTTCAATCGCACAAGCGATACTAAGTTATAGACATAGAATTATAATTCTATATTATTCCATGTCCTCTATCACAATTCATAGAATTGTTAGATTTCTGTTAAATGAATCTTTAATAGACCCATTTTTATCTTGATTTTAAAATAAAAATTTAGCTATCTACAAATCTCTATCTTCTTTAGAAATTGTGGGTTTTTCATTCTGAATATGTTTTTAAGATTTCATATTATTCGTGATCACTCATTAATAAATTGCATTGGGGGAAAAAATTGCAGAAAAATTTGCAACAATGAGATAATATTTGAATATCTTTTCACTGAGTTCAATTTTACTGTTTTTTAGTGAAGAGTAGATTTTAATAGATCTTACTATTCGCTACATGTAAATTATAGTTTACAAATATAGTTCACACGGAAGAAAACGGATACAATTGAAAAATATTACATTTCACAGAATATCTCAGAAGGCAATTGAAGATTGATTTTTTTCTTTAACGTAAAACTATAACACATTATTCTTTAATGTAGCTGCAAAGCTGTAGCGGTGGGATTTCCCGATGAAATTTACATAAAACAACTTTTAACCAAAAATTTAAAGGAACACTATCTATTATGTACATCTTTAATAGTTTTTTGGTTTATTAAGAAAATCAATTAATTCGGGCCCTATTATTTTTTTAACTCTCCCTTTTGCATATTTTATAATCTTGCTATATTGTTGACACTCTTAATTAATCAAATCAATGAGGAAGCAGAAAATAATGTTTCGCTGTTTTTCAGTGACAATCTTAATGAACACGCTAAGGGCGCTTCAATTAATAAATAAATATATAATATTGAAAAATTTGTAGCTTTTTTGTAGTAATAGAAAACTGAATTTTACTTACTTATAGCCTTTTAAAAAATTTCATTTATTTTTCAGATTTTAAGAAAGGTGTCCATTGCTGGAACGCTTAATTAATCGTTTTCCAGTAATGTAAGTCATTGCTAAAAAGGCAATTTTAGTAATGTTTATAGTACATAGAATATTTTGACTTAAAACCTAAATAATCAAATTTAATTTTTAAATTACTTGTAAAAATTTAATAACATCAAAACATTTATAAACAGTTACTTTTAAGCTATTTTATGTGGTTAGTAAAAATTCAATATTTCATTCATTTTTTATATGCATAACTCTTCTTGCATATTTTATAATCTGGCAATCAAATTAGTCTGGAAGCAAAAAATATTGCTTAAGGGCACAGTCAAAGAGGGGCTCACATAGGATTTAATACCTCCCCATTTAAATAAAAACAATTAAGTTACAGAAGTTGTTAGAAATCTATTTTCCATCGTAAATGTTTGCCTAGTCATCTCCGACCCCCCGACAGACGACAGTGGCAATACTTAATCAATAAAGCTTCACTTTTACTACACTTTTTTTAATCTGTAGATATAATTTCATTTTTTATACTGTCGAATAGAGAGAAATGTTTTCAAATGCAATTTGTTTGAAACGTGTATCTCAATCTACTGATTTTTTTTATGGTTTTTGCAACAGTTCTCAAGCGTGATTTTGTTTTAGTTTTTTTCCTGTAAACTATTTTCCTGTATCTATGTATGTCACGAGCAAACCTATTACGAAAGATTAACCATTTTACATCTAAGACAATACAAATAATTTAGCATCTGTTTTCAGCTTATAAATTATAACGAAATTAAAACTTCATAGGTAATAAAATAAAATAAAATACAGATTTAACAAACATATAACCGAAAGATCAATGAATTTTCATAATCGAATAATTTTTTATATGTTCCGAAATATTTAGCGATTTCTTCAGCTTCTTTAATGTGGCATTGCTTTTAGTAGCTCTCAAAACTTCATTTGAATATGTTATTTTTCACATAAAATTCTTTTTGTATTAGTGGACATTTTTAAAAATATTAACTGTAAAAAATGTATTTTCAATTTGAGAAAATGTTTTTCCGCTGAATTCGGGAATCCCGAATTGGATACCTCTAATATTCCTAATATTGCGCACGTGATGCTTAAAATCATTACACCTTGGTTGACTTTCCATAGACTCATAATTTTTGTTATATAAAATTTTTACATTTGAACCTCCAAAGGACCTTGATCTTTCGCTGACATCTTATATGTTATTGAAAGTGAAAAGGTTTGCGGATCAGAGATTTTATCCTTTTGTTTCAATCAGATGACAGTATTAATTTCGACTTAATTATTTATTCTTGCGTAACCTACGAAACGATGATGCTACACCTCTAATCCTCTTGTTATGCTTCATTGGTTTTAATTTGTTACTGCTGCCATCTATAGTATATTCTTCCTACATATTACGTTGAATTTTATTTTTATAAAAATACATATCCAGCAAAAAGACGATTATTCTCATGATGTCACGATAAGAAATATTTTTCTTTTATTTAATGATTTACTAAGTGTCAGCAATAAATTTATTATTATTGTTATTATGAGACCTTTCTTTCTTTATAAGTGTTCGAAACATTTTCGTCAGTCTTTTAGAATTTATTCACATAATATCAATCTTATTTAAGTGAAAAGCATATTTTCCGTAGTCAAATTCATTTTTCCCTTTTTTTCTGTTTAAAGATCTTGTTTTATTAAAATAAAAGTATAAGATTTGACTAAAAAGAAAGAAAGAAAGAAAATAATCACTAAAAAGAAAGATGTATTCAATGCATATTGGCAACGGATGGAGTCAAATTTGCTCTCAATATTAAACTTAACAATAAATTAAAATCTCTTTTAAATCAATGAGCGCATGTTTGGATTTTCTTTCGGTATTCTAATTTCGCCTGGACTTTATTATTGGATAGGTATTTTTATTTATTTTTTTATATTTAATTTTTTTTTCAAGTAATTGTGATATTGTGCGATTGTTAACGGAGTCTAAAAAATTTTTTTTGTTTAATAAGGTTATGGAAACATTTTTTAAAGTTCACTTTTTATTATTAAAGATCTTAAAAATCACATTTTATTTTATTTTTCTTTTATAAACTACATTAATTTCTTAAAAGAATCTTTATTTGTAAGTTATACCTTCAAGTTTGTGCCTATCATCGGGCACTTTTTGAAAAATACGAAATTTTTATCAAACACATAATTTAGTTAAAAGGATAAAAATAAAAATTCACATGAATTTTTAATGGAATTTATATTATTTTTTTAATTTATGCATAATTTAGTCAAATTTTAGTAAAGAATTGCGTTTATGTCAAACCTTTTATAACGAAATTTATTTAATACATTTCACTTTAAAAAAAAAACAATAGATTAGTAAACTACTTATCTGTGTAATGAAGCAAACATTTTACATGCCTTTTTAAATTTGCTAACATATACAAAATTTTGCGTACCATTTTTTTTTTCTTTTTTCAAGGATATTTTTCAATAAAAATAGCTCTTAAAATATATAAACTAACAAGCTATATTTTGCTTCAGAACATACCAATAGACAAAAGTCTTGTGACAAAATTGTATTACAATAACTTAACTTTTTAAGAAATTGTTTCTTGTTAACATACACATTGAAAAATGCAGTTTCTAAAAAATGAAAATTAAGAATTTGATATACATAAAGAAATATGTATAATGTTTACAACTTTAAATTCCACATTATTTGTAGGTGTTTGTATATATTTGTGTATCAAAAAAAAAAAAAAAAAAAAAAAAGTATTTTTACCACTTTTTGGCTCTTTAAACGGTCACATCCGATTTAAGAAAATTCATTTCCATTTAATATTTTGGATAACATTGCTTCTAATTATCGCTGTAATCAAACGTAAGGCGTTTTTGGAGTCCTAAATATTTTACCTTTAATTAAAAGTAAAAAGAAAAAAAAATAGAAATTTTTCGTGAAAGCAGCGATTTGATGATAGGCATATACCTTAAAGTTTCATTAATGTTGCTATTTTTTATTGCATGACATCCGGACACATAGTTGCAACTATTCTGTAATTTTTGAGAAATATATATATTTATTCCACATTATACTGCATATATGTTTATGCCGTATTCTTTTTGTAGAAAACGAGCTGGGTCTGTTTTCATCGATTTTTGCACGTTCCGGGACCAACTTCTAACGTAGCTTTGAAAAGCATTTGACTTTGGTTTGTCTGTCTTCTGCCCACGCTTTCGTAAACATATTCTGGTTTTCAAGCAATTGATATTCTGGCATGTATTCTTAAACTTAATTTTTAGCACATTACGTGGTGCTTGTTGCATATATGTTCTATAGATAACATACAGAGCTGCATATAAAATTTGGACATGTTACAGACTATGGTTAGAAGTTGCTGAAAATGCCTTTTTAAATAAATTTGGTCTTAAAAGATTTTTTTTTGTGTGTGTAAGAAAATGGTATTTCTTAAGTTTTCTTATACCGATGGAAAGTGTTTGATAATCCACACCTCAGGCGCGATTTCCCTCCCCCCCCCCCCCCCCATGTTAATATGGCTGTTATTCGGCTATTGGAACCAGAGCTGCAGAAGTCTGTGGGGAAAATAATAGACTCCGGCTTGCAACACAGTATCAGAACTGGGGTATCAGTGTTGCTTGTTTGTTAAAATAACGATGGTGTATAAGAAAAATAAAGCTAATTTCTCCCTATTTCGGCACTGATTATCGTTTTAAGACTTCAAAAATAAAAAATTTAAAAAAATGAAAAATTGTTTACGTTTTATTAAATTTTATGGTTTTGCGCCTGCAAAACCGAAAAATCAAACTGTCGAAGCCTAAACACAAAATGAAAATATTGCTATTTTGGATCTGCGAACTGAAAAATTAAAAACGAAATTGTAACAATTTATTTTCCTATGTCCTCCTGACTTGAAAAACTTCCATAGAAAGGAGGCATAGAAAATAAAGTTGAAAATGTTATTTTGGAAATAATTAGGATTATGTGGATTCTAGTGAAAAAATTTAAAAATACATTTTTTGAATTAATTTTACAACGTTGTCTTTATTTCGGGTTTTGCAGACCTGAAAAGTCCGAAATTCAAAACGTGAAAGATAACGAAATTTCACTATTTTATTGTTACATCGAGTACCGCCGATGGAGAAAAAAATAATTACAATTCCATCCTACATAAAAAATCTGGAGTTGAGTCAGCTTGTTTTTTAACGACTCGGACACTTTTGTTCAAAAATGGCTCCGACTCTGCTGCCCTGATTGGAACAGTTAAGTTTGATGCTGCCATCTATACAACCAGATTTGCACCGATGTCTCATCTGGAATTTGTACGTTACGCAAGATTTGCGCTGACACAATTCAGAAAATAAAAAATTTCCTACAAAATCTTAAGATGCTCCAAATATTTGTCGCCGTGATCGTATAGTGGTTAGTACATTGCGTTGTGGCCGCAATAACCCAGGTTCGAATCCTGGTCACGGCATTGTTTTTTAAGGGTGGGAAATCAAATATTTTAGTTCTTTGAATGAATTTTTGCTTTTGGATAGGGGTCGTTAAAATAAATGTAGAGTACTTTTTCCCCTATTCCATTCACAAACTTTAAAGATCTCAACTTTTATCAGATTGTAAGGTAACAAATCCACAATAATCGAGGTTCGAATCCTGGTCACAGCATTGCTTTTAAGGGTGGGAAATCAATATTTTAGTTCTTAGAATGAATTTTTCCTTTGGTATAGGGGTCGTTAAAATAAATGTAGAGTATTTTTCCCCCCTTCCATTCACAAACGTTAAAGATCTCAACTTTTATTACGTTGTAAGGTAACAAATCAGTTTCTGCTCGTGTAAGGTTGAGGGTTGAATCACTGCGCCCGAAAATCCTAATCTGGGTTGAATATAACAAACATATCACGTTATAAGAAAGCAAAAATTATGAAGTTCATAAACGTATATAAACTTTAAAAAATAAATAGCCTGTTTATTAATTTAAGAACATCAATTCATATTTTAAATTTTTTTGTGATTCCTTTATTAACTAGCATATAATGTAAGCAGTACATTTTCACTTGTATTGAAGTCAAAAGATGCGTTGTACGCTAAGGAATAAATGGTAATAATAGCACCGTAACATCTGTATTGAAATATAGTAGTACGCGGTGAAACTTACCTAATAAACCTGCTGATTTTTCATATAATTTTTATTATTTTTTAAATCTGATTACAGGATATTCTGTACAATGGTGTTTGTCATATTATCTGAAAAGAACATTTTTTTTTATATTAAGAATTCTGCAAATTATATATAAGCAAAAAAAACTTGTCAAAATTTGGGACTGTTTTTATAAAAAAACCTCAATTTTTCTATGAGTATATGTGCTATCCACATAAAAATAAACACAGTTTATTACAATAATCTACTTAATCATAATGTATATTTTAAACGCTTTTTCTACATTAGTTTTGACAGGATCATCCAAAAAGATACTTTTTCTTTTTCAATTTGTTGATTGTCCCCTATGGGGTTTCGGGAAAAAAACTTCGCGGAATTTTATGATCTGTATTATTATGTTTGCATATTTAGAGTTTCAGGGTAATTTCTGATGTATTTTTCTAGATAATTAACAAAACATCTGAAATCGCCAGTGACCGGTCACGTTTGGCCATATAGTATAATGGTATAAGGGGAATCATTGTTTGTGGCGCGTTTTAATAATATTAAATTATTTCGCATTTTATGGAATTGATATATGTTGCTGAGGTTTATTATAAGTTACTTCCTGTGTAATAGAAAACAGACAGTATCTATAGGGAATACAAAAGATTTCGGATACTATACTGTATCCGAAGTACTGTACACTATTGCGCAAAAATCTAAAAATTTTAAAAACTTGTTATAGTACGAACGCACCTCATTTCTTACGGTTGACATGCAAGTTATTTTAATGGTACTTATATAAGTACCGTCGGTAGATAAAAGGTTAACACGGTCTGACATTTTGTTTGCTTTAAATTGCCTTTGTTTCGTAAAATGTTTTTCCTTTCTTTCTTTCCAGGGGGGCTTGAAAGCTGTGTTGTGGACTGATGTCTTCCAGTCTTTGCTTATGTTTTGCGCGCTGCTATCTGTGATTTTCAAAGGCTCCATGGAAGTTGGAGGCTTTGGTGAAATGTTGAGTATTGCCGAAAAAGGAGGGAGATTAAACTTTTTCAAGTAAGTTTTTTAATTTGTTTCCCATATAAAGTGCATAAGGAAAGTTCATCTTAAAATAACGCTTGAGTGGATAAAACTAGAATTGTAGAGTAAGTCTGTAAGTGTACCTATAAAACGATTTCGGTTATGATTTGTCATATAAGAGCTAGACAGAAGTGCCTCTAGCGAGAAATTCGGTATTTTTCGATTTTATATCGAAAACTATGCGTAATAATGAAAAACACTTTATTAGAAAAAGAAGCCCAACGATGTAGTTTTCGGCACTTATGAGCAGGGTTGGCAAAGAAAAAAAAAAGTTTATTTGGTTTTAACCAGTTTTTGTTTAACCGAGATTAAAAATATGTATATTTTCTTATTATAATACATGCATATTTATTGATAAAAGTAGACATTGTTGGATATACGAGTGTACGTCATTTGAGTAAAAGCTAAATGCATATGACATGATTTAAAGTAAAAACAGATATCTCCAAAGAATGGGTATAGATGACAGCACCATACAGTTTTATGATATTTAATATACTTAGAGCCTCTAGAACTATCTAATAGCCTTATACTGACAAAGAAGGTCTCCATACTGGGCATACTCAGATTTTTTTGAAAAAAAAATACTAATTAAGCTATTCATGTATGTAATAAAGGATAAGTGAAAATTAGCGGCGGAATTCCAGAAGAAAACGTGTAAAAAAATAAAATACTTTCGAATATTTGCCGTGAAAAGACAAAAGTGTCACACGATTTGGCGAGTAGCACTTTTCACCGCCAAAAGCAAACGATTTTAATGCAACTGAAAACTTGGATTTTTAGAATCCGCTTAAATGGTGTTTGATAAATTTGAACATAAACAATGAGAGAGTTTAATATATTTTATACATATATATGTATACTAAATTGCATATGTATATATTATTTGTTGCTGTAGTTATTTAATTTACCTCTAGAAAAAATATTTTCATATATAAAAAATTTCTTATTCAGTAAAATTATTTTCATACATATAAGCGTATTCAAAAATAAAAGCTACATGTTTCCATAGCAACAGAATCGAATTGACAATGCTTTAATGGACTTTGAACTTGAAACAGTTTTAATTATTTAAATTTGAATTTCGTTTCAAATCTCAAATTTTGATGATTAAATTTGAATTAAATACATATAAATATCAATATAACGAAATTATACTTAAAACAAACTAAAACTGACAAAAACAAAGATATTTAATTTATCTAAACAAGTTGAACATGAAACTTTTTTCCTTTAAAATGCATTTGACATATATAGTATATATAAATAAAGAAAAACAAATATTTTTTGAAATTGCTTTTTATCGCCAGCCGAAGATAAATCGCTAACGAAATTTTCATTATTTTTTTACGAACATGAAACTGGTTCCGCCGAAATTTTTTTTATAAACGTATATATCCTCATAGTCTAAGATCCGGTAATACAAATATATACCCTCATTTGTTATTTAATTGAGTTACACATCAAATAAAAGCTTATTTTATTCCCAATACGACCGTACTAGGTTGCCTGCTTTCAAGTGGTGCCAACCATGGGGATGCCAGGTTTAAATAGGCAAGTAACTGGAGTTAATATACCCTCATTTGTTATTTAATCGAGTTATACATCAAATAAAAGCTTATTTTATTCCCAATCCAACCGTACTAGGTTGCCTGCGTTCAAGTGGTGCCAATCTTGGTATTGCCAGGTTTAAACAGGTAAGTAACTGGAGTTAATATACCATCATTTGTTATTTAATCGAGTTACACATCAAACAAAAGCTTATTTTATTTCCAATCCAACCGTACTAGGTTGCCTGCTCTCAAGTGGTGCCAACCATGGGGTTGCCAGGTTTAAACAGGTAAATAACCGTAGTTAATATACCATCATAAGTTACTTAATCGAAATACACATCAAATAAAAGCTTATTTTATTCCCAATCCAACCGTATTAGGTTGTCTTATCAAAAAGTGTGCTGAACCCATGCTTGCCTAGATTCAAGATGTTCAATTTTCTGCGCGACTGTTGAGAGTGACAGAGAAGCGTTGCGCGAGCGATTCCATTTGATAGACAAAGATGCAGCGAGTGCTTTTTAAAGATTACTCCGATTGGGTAAATAACAAAGATTTCAATTTTTTTATTCACTCATACATTCATTTATATACATAATTATGAAAATATGACAATACAGCAAAACATAATTATGAAATAAGTTTTCCGTTGAAAATGTGGTTTTTCAAAAGGAGATTTTTCCGAGATTTTAAGCACGGATTAAATACTGGTAAAGATGAAATAAAATATCACATAATAATGTAAATATTTTTTTGTTAATACATGAATGTATCAATAGTAAAATACAAAATTTTTATATAAAACACTTATTCCGATTCAGAGTCGTCAGAAGTGCCAATATCACAATCTAATTAAGAATCTTCATCGTTTTCTATGATTTTCGATTCACTTAATATGTCGTTAACTTGTAAGGATGTCGGGAATTCTTTAAACCACTTAAGCTTCAAATTACTATCCAATAACCATCCACAATCTTCAGGATTGACTTTAACGCAACATGCATCGGTTGCATGAAGCCACATAAAATGAACATATATTGTGCGCAAAATTTTCTCTTTCAATGAGATCCAGCACGGTCGCATCATATTGGAGTCGATACCGTTAATCTTTCTAATGAAATGCTCTTTGTCTTTGTTCATTGAATATGTTTTTTGGAACGGCTGATATCTAGCGTCATTGATATTATCATAAAGAAGAGCAGTGAATTCCTGAACAGGGTGAATTTTATCTTCTAGGGGTGCATCGTCTGGATCTGTCAATGATGCGAATATTTCCTGGAAATCCGTTCGTCTTAAAAATATTTTAAAAGGCTTGATTTTCCCTTTATTATAAAAAGCCGCTGTGTAATCAATACCAGTAAATGCATGGAAAGCCGGCAGACTTAGGGATTAAATATGATCTAATTTCATTGCAAGCTCAGTATAGTTAACATAATCAAGATTTTTCTTACTGCTTTTCTTTGTTGATGAACCCGCCGACTAAATTTGAGTTTGCGGAAATTTGTGGATAGTGGTCAGTAAAATTACCAAGACATCGGTATCATTTACTTTGACCAATATTTTCGAATTAGCTGACATTTTTTATACATGAAACATTATCCGCATACCTGCCTCTTCATGTTGACATACGTAGTCTTCTTCACGTTTCACGACATGATCTGCGACAGTATGGTAAGAAAAATAGCGCTCTCCAACTGGTATAAAAATTTTCTTGTTTTGGATTATTGAAACTGTCTGCCAAATGGAATCGCGAGCGCAACGCTTCTCTGTCACTCAACAGTCGTGCAGAAAATTGAACATCTTAAATCTAGGCAACCATGGATTCAGCACACTTTTTGATAAGACAATCTAGTACGGTTGGATTGGGAATAAAATAAGCTTTTATTTGATGTGTAACTCGATTAAATAACTTACGGGGGTATATTAACAATGGTTACTTGTCTCTTTATACCTGGCAACCCCTGGTTGGCACCACTGTAGAGCAGGCAACCTAGTACGGCTGGATTGGGAATAAAATATGCTTTTATATGATATGTATAGCTCGATTAAATAACTTATGAGGGCATATTAACAGCGGTTACTTACCTGTTTAAACCTGGCAACCTCATGGTTGGCAACATTGGAGAGCAGGCAACGTAATATGGTTAGATTGGGAATAAAATAAGCTTTTGTTTGATGTGTAACTCGATTAAATAACTTATGAGGGTATATTAACTCCGCTTACTTACCTGTTTAAACCTAGCAACCCCATGGCTGACACCACTTGAGAGCAGGCAACCTAGTACGGTTGGATTGGGAATAAAATAAGCTTTTATTTGATGTGTACTCGATTAAATAACAAATGAGGGTATATTAACTCGAGTTACTTACCTGTTTAAACCTGGCAACCCCAAGGTTTGCACCACTTGAGCGCAGGCAACCTAGTACTGTTGGATTGGGAATAAAATAAGCTTTTATTTGATGTGTAACTCGATTGAATAACAAATGAGGGTATATTAACTCGAGTTACTTACCTGTTTAAACCTGGCAACCCCAAGGTTTGCACCACTTGAGCGCAGGCAACCTAGTAATGTTGGATTGGGATTAAAATAAACTTTTATTTGATGTGTAACTCGATTAAATAACAAATGAGGGTATATTAACTCCAGTTACTTATCTGTTTAAACATAGCAATCCCAAGGTTTGCATCACTTGAGCGCAGGCAACCTAGTACGGTTGGATTGGGAATAAAATAAGCTTTTATTTGATGTGTAACTCGATTAAATAACAAATGAGGGTATATATTTGTATTACCGGATCTCGTACTATCATGAGAAGAACATTCTGTAATTTTTTCAGATTTTTCGTAGTATGCCCGTATGGAGACCTTCCAGTAGGTAAATTCACAATTCAATCGCATATGTAATGCAATTTCAAACAAAACAACATCAAAGAAAAAAAAAATATGATGGTGCTAAACGATTGTACGATAGAAGAGCAGCGTGCTGTGGTTCGGTTTTTGTTTGCGAAAGGACTTGAATAAATAATAAAAAAAAGAAAGAAATGTTACCTGTTTATGGAGTGTAATGTTTATCACGTAATACAGTGTACAGAGTGAAGAAACTTCTGAAATAATTTGCAGATGACGATGACTTTCAACACAAAGTCCTAGACAGCAAACAATAACCCAAAAAAAATTATGTAGCTGGAATTGGGACTTTGATAAAACGATGGAATCAGTGCATCAACGTTGCTGTAGATTACGCAGAAAAATAAAAATTGTTTCTAAGTTATCATATTAAATTATTCTTTTATTGTCACTTATGACTTACTTAATGACTTTACTTCGTATAAGTAGTATAATTTCATTTGAAAATAATTTAAATTAAATAATTATAGTCAATGTATATAGAAAATTAAACATTTTAATTTAAACAGTATTAGTAAACTATCTTATGTTCAAAGAACAAATTGCTCTACATTGTAAAACATAAATACCCTCAAAACTTTATAAACAATCTTTTCAGCTGCAGCAATCAGTCCTGCTCCCATATTATATCACATAGATGCTTTACTATATTCAGGTATTTGTTTCATAATTCTAGGTTTATCCATTCAGTCGTTATTTCAGGATTTAAAAAAAAAAAAAAAAATATGTATTAGTTTAAAGTAAAGAAATAAAAATTGCCTCTAGACATGAGGCAGCGTGATAGGTTGTATCTTAGATTAATATCTATAAGAAAACTACAATTGGTTCTTATTTGTCCTACACGCCCCCTCCCCCCGGAATTTATTCTTAAAATCGCCCCTGAAAAACGACACCAAACTTAATGCATTTCGATTCTAACCCGTAATATTTAAACCCGAAAAGAGCTCGGAGTAAAAGAAAATCATCCGATACTTTAATAAAATTATCTAAAAATATTCTACAAGTATACCTCTAATATCACTTTTATCTTGGGGAAAAAAAAAACTCATACACATTATTAATATTCAAATATATAGTTTTTTTAATATTCCGGATTTCTTTTGAAAAATATAGGGTCGACTCCAGCCAAAAGAGTCAAATCCTACTCGAAACATTTAAAGTTATTGCATCGTCTTTTAGTTTGTATCCATTCTGAAATTCACAACCTTGTCTGTTCACTTAGTAAACAGGTAATTGGAAACACAAACAATAGGTGTTTGGCAAAATGCCGCTGCACGTGAAGTTTTGAATCAAAGATAAAACTTTTTTTTTTCCCGAATCGGAAATGCAGGCAGTAATCCAACGTCTGAGTTTTTATGATTTCTCACTGAAATCAAATTCTGCAATGCAATTGAACGGCAGTCTTGCATCAGAAACTAACTCTTTAACTTTCTGAACTTTGTCTCATAATACCAATAAGTGACACTTTTTAAATACACTATAAAGGAATATGTAACGTAACTCGTTTCGAAAAAAATGATCTTTGTTCGTCAAGCGGCAAAAAGACTTTCTGCCTTTGCGACAGCTGGAGTATCCATCTTTCTGTTCACACAAGTGGACTTAATACAGATAGTACACGTACATTAATTGTAGCACTATGTAGGGAGAATTTAACGAACTACAGGAACAGAAAAAAATGACATTATTCATCCCGCAGTGACGCTGTCAAGGGGGAGGTTTTGTGGTTAAAACCCCTTCCAGAGCTTAGAAAGATTGCTATAATTGTCGCTTATATGAATCAAAACCAAATTTAATATCTAAACTTTTTGCGTATTTCTGAATCTTTCGCTTTGTTGAATCAGATTCCATTTAACAAAGCGATTCAATTAAATGGCAAAAATTTTACTTAAAACTGTGAAAGTGCATATTACATGCATTAGTTAATCGAAAATTGATTATTTGAACCAAGTCACTTTTTTGAGACGCCTTATGCTAAAAGAATGATGATTTCCTGTTCAATTTATACCCAGATATTTTTAGAGAACTTTAACACTAGAACCGCAGAAATTTTCTCTCGAGATTTCTAAAAATATTTTACATCTGAGTTTTCATTTTAAACTAAATCATTTATTTATTTAAATTATTTTTCTGAATTATATAAGTAACTTATTTTGTAAAGAATTTCCTGGTTCGAATCTGCATTTATTCATTTGTTACGGGTCAAAATGGCCCGGCTCCGCGGTTTTAATGTTAACAATAGCAAAAGATATTTTAACAGAATTTTCAACTTGTTTATATTAATTAATGCCAAATTCGATGTCATGTAATGGAAAACACCTGAAATACCGATTTTAGTGGTTGAAAAGTAAGTTCATTCTTGACTTTTCATGGCTTTTATGTTTTCTAAGTCTAACATTGTAGATGCTATTTAAATGAAACATGACCAATGGTAACTGCGGAAAAGATGCATTATGATTTGATAAAGTAAATATACTGATTCTAATTACTGGTGATTCGAATAACTGACAAACACCTTTATCAGAAACTCAACCCCCCCCTCCCCACCCCCTAGAATCGAATTCTGACTGCGCCACTGCTCAGCCGCAGACGTTAAAAATGATACCGGTTCTGAATAAAATGGAAGAGCGGGTGGAATGTTGAGATACACGCAATGTGCACAAAGCCTGTAAGATTTGTTAACAATTTAACACTAGAACGCCCGAAAGGAGTCGATTCGACTTCAACCATGTAATTAAATTTCATTTCGAGCCAGAAATTTTTTCTTTAAATAAGTTAAATTTCAAACACGCAGATTTACGTTAAATAAATCAATTAAATTTCGAATATATATATATATATATATATATATATATATATATATATATATATATATATATATATATATTTTTTTTTTTTTTTTTTTTTTTTTTTTTTTTTTTTTTTCTGAGACTAAAACTTTTTATTTTAATACAATGCCAATATTTCAGAAATTTTTCATTTTTAAAGAGAAAAAAATTCTGAAATTAATTAAATTTGGTGAAATACAGATGAAATTATAGGTCATTTGGGTTTATTATGTATTTTTTTTTTTTTTTAATATATATATTTTCTTTCACAACTTACTTTTACAACTTAAAAAAAAACCTGTATGACTTTATGTATGATTTTAAATGTTTGTGAGAAATAAAACAAGACTTGTATAATAGGTCTTAAAACTAGTTAGGTATTAAAACATGTAACTAATTAAGCATTCGCCTCTTTAATTTTATAAAGCAGCAAAAATGGGGAGAGGGAAGGTGGAATTAAAGGTCAGTGTAAATCAAATAAAACATTTGCTATAACCCTTTTTAAAATTTATCTGACATATTTACAATTCTGACTACAAATCACTAACGGCTCCATCTATTTGTTATTTCCGTATTAAAATCTTCATTATTGAGAAATTGCGTTATTTATTAAATTCAAAGTCAAATGTCATTAAAGCAAATTAAAAAACTCTGAAAAATGTGCAGTTTATAGTTAAAATTCTTTACTATATAAAAGCCAATTTTGGGCCACTAAAAAGGAGAGAAAAGGAAAAATTTAAAACCAATAAAAACCTTTGACGTGGCTTTTTCCCCTATTATAGCCGGGATTTTTTTTTCTTTTGAGAGGGGGGGGGGGGGACAAGCTTGCTTCCTAACACGTGTAAATCCGTCAAAAACCGGAAATCTAAAATTTTCACGAGTCCAGTATTTTTATATAAAGGTAGAAGAAAATAATAAACGGGGGGGGGGGGAATAAATGAGCTAATCAACTGATTAATGGTCTTCTTATGCCATCTGTTAAATTACCCTAAAAATATTCATAAAGATTATAATTGATAAATGAGGCATTTGGCAATAAAATATTGTAATTTTACTTGAAGTTTTTTAAAATCTATTTTCTCAGAATGATGAAATCTCATTTACAATTTTTACCACCTGAACTGTTCTTCATATCAGTTTTATTGCAATCTTATTATATTTACGCATGTAAAACACGGCCAGACAAACCGAATTCATACACTCTTTTCAATTACGCTGGAAAGAGTTAAAAACTATTATCTTTTAAATCATATTACACCATATTTAAAACAATATATTTAAACTGTTATATTTAAAAAATTTCTCCCTTTTTAAATTGTACATTGATCTAACATGCAGTTATTAATTTCAACTTATTTATGACATAATTGCTAAAGCATTTACATTTTTATGTAATTATTTCTTTTTCTCTTCCAGCTTAACATTTGATCCAACCATTAGATTTACAGTATATAGTGCCTTCATCGGTGGCTTCATGTTTGGAATTACTACCTGTGGAGCCAACCAGACTCAAGTTCAGAGGCTTTTAACGCTCAGTAACTTAAAAAGGTCTCAATTGTAAGTAAACATTCATTCTTATATATTAAAAATATATGTATTTTAAAATTTGTATTTATATTGATTACTAAACTTATATAAATGTACTAATGTTTGTTACTCAATAGTACAATTTTAATAAATGTAACTGATGTTTCTGCTGTCATAATTGAATTTATTAAACTTTTCACTTTCTCGGGTTATCCTGTAAAAACCATTTCATATGAAAATTTGAAAACCGATATATAAAAAAATTATTATAAACACACCGAAGAGGCTTTTTTAAATTTAAGAATCATTTTAAGTAATATTTAATGTTGAATCAGTCACAAGATAGCTTGAGCTGCATAAGCTTTATAGAATCACAAGCTATAGTAATTTAAGTCTTTTTTAAGCAGTAATATGCTTGACTAGATATGTGGTCTAGTGTGCAATGTTCAATACTTTTTTCTTATTTTGTTGAACTTTCTCTCATTCATAATTAGAAATAGCCGTTTTCATTTACCGCTGCCAATTTTAGAATGCTCAGATGACTTTTGCAAGCACTTCTCAATTGCTAAAATATATATTCATGTGAATATTAACTAGTTGGATGTGCCAATCCCAAAACCTTCTTCTATCTCATACGTACATTTTAACATTTAAAAAAATAGTTAATTAATAATAAATAATGCCTTAATAATTTTAATTCAATACCATACTAACTTTGATTTTCATCTTAAATTTCTGCTTCAATCGATTAATCGGAGTAAAAACGAATTCCGTCTCTGCACGAGCCGATAGACTATAGAATGATAGGCAGATTTTTTTTTTCAAATTCAGGAAAGACCTACTTGCCTTACCAAAAAAAAAAAATAGTTCAATTCTAGAATTAACTTCAAACAGTTTTAGGTGGTGCAATATTGAAAATGACATAAAATTCGCTATTGTAGCGTCCCCTTCCGGCGGATCTTTTTCAAATTTAGGGAGGATCAACTAGTTATAGCCATACTCTTACACAAAAAATTTGGTTCAATTCGATGCATAACTTCATATACTTTTGGTCGGTACAATATTGAAAATGGAACAAAAATTGCGATTGCAGCGCCCTCTTCCGGCGGATTTTTTTCAAATTCAGGGAGGACCAGTTAGCCATAGTTATACACTTACACAAAATATTTGGTTCAATTCGATGCATAACTTCATATACTTTTGGTCGGTACAATATTGAAAATAGCACAAAAATCGCGATTGCAGCGTCCCCATCCCGCGGATTTTTTTCAAATTCGGGGATGATCAATTAGCCATAGTCATACACTTAAACAAAATATTTGGTTCAATTCGAAGCATAACTTATATACTTTTGGTCGGTACAATATTGAAAATGGCACAAACATCGCGATTGCAGCGTACCCTTCCTACGGAATATTTCAAAACTGAAGAAGGACCTGCTTGCCACAGCCAAAAACAGTCACAAAAAGTTTGGTTCTTTTCTATGCATAACTTCATACACATTTTGATGGTAGAATGGCGACATACGAACGCACACACACGGACAGACAGACATTTTGTAAAAACATGTTTTTTTGGAATCTCTGACCCCTAAAACGTGTAAATCCGTCGAAAACCGGAAGTCGAAAGAAATTTCGATTACAATACTTTCCTCTATTGAAGATAGTAAAAAAGAAGGAAAAAGTAAAAAAGAAGGAAAAATGTGAAATAATTAAATCATTAAATGCGAAAAGCATTCAAGAAGAAAAGTACGTCATATTTAAAACAACATATTTAAATTGTCATAGTTAAAACAATTAAAGATCATTCAAAGGTCGAGAGTGAAACTAATTTTTTTAATTTAACTGTTTTAAAGAAGCTGATTTTCAAAAGTGTACTTCACCTTCCTTTATTCACTCACGTTAGGTGTCGCCTTCAAAACAGGGCGGATCCAGAGGATCGTTTTTTTTTGGGGGGGGGGGGGGGGGGGTGTGATACCAAGAAACATAGAATCAACATAGTCATAATTTCTGTTCATGAAATCATTCCTTGTGCAGTTATTATTAAATGAATGATTAAATGAAATGCTTTTCCGCGATCTTCTGACGAAATACGCTTTTTTTTCTGCGATCTTTTGACTAAATTCGCGCTTTTTTCGCGACTCTTTGACGGAATTCGCATTTTTTTGGCATTTTTGACGAATTTCGTGTTTTTTACCCGCGATACTCTGTCAAAAATCGGGTTTTTGCCGCGATCCTTTGACGAAATTGGCTCTTTTCTGCGATACTTTGACAAAATTAGCAATGTTTTGCAACCCTTTGAGAAAAGTAGCTCATTTTTCCGCGACTTTTTGACGAAATTGAAGTTTTTTCCGCAACACTTTGACAAAACTCGCGCTTTTTCAGCGATCCTATGTCGAAATAAGCGCTTTTCAGCGATCCAATATCGAAGTCCGCGTTTTTTACGCGATCCTCTGTCAAAATTCGCGTTTTTCCCGCGACCTTTTGACGAAATTCGCACTTTTTCGCGGTACTTTGACAAAATTAGCGCAATTTCAGCAATCTTATGTCGAAGTTGGCGCTTTTTCAGCGATCCTATGTCGAAATTTACACTTTTTTCCGCGATTCTTTGCATACCTTTCTTCCAACCCTTTGATAAAATTAGCGCTTTTTCCGCGACCTTTTGACGAAATTCGCTCGTTTCCGCAATACTTCGACAAAATTAGCACTTTTTTGCAACCCTTTGAAAAAAGTAGCTAACTTTAGACTAAATTCCAGCTTTTTGCGTGACACTTTGACGAAAAATCGCGCTTTTTCAGCGGTCTTATGTCGAAATACGTGCTTTTCAGCGATCCTACGTCAAAGTTCGCGTTTTTTTTTCGCGATCCTTTGTCAAAATTCGCGTTTTTTTCTAGACCCTTTGACATAATTCGCGCTTTTTCCGTGATCATTTGACGAAATTCGCGCTTTTTCGCGATACTTTGACAAAATTAGCGCTTTTTCAGCAATCCTATGTCGAAGTTCACGGTTTTAAAGCGATCCTATGTCGAAATTTGCATTTTTTCAGAGTTCCTTTGCCTTCCCTTTTCGCAACCTTTTGAAAAAATTAACGCTCTTTCCGCGAACTTTTGACGAAATTCGAGCTTTTTACACGACACTTTGACAAAAATCGCGCCTTTTCAACGATCATATGTCGAAGTTTGCGCTTTTTGCGCGATCCTCTGATAAAATTCGCGTTTTTTCCGCGATCCTTTGACGAAATTCGCACTTTTTCGTGGTACTTTGACAAAATTAGCAGTTTTTTGCAACCCTTTGAAAAAAGTAGCGCTCTTTCTTCGAACTTTTGACGAAATTCAAACTTTTTGCGCAACGCTTTGAAAAAAATCTCGTTTTTTCAGCGATCCTATGTCGAAGTTCATGTTTTTTACGCGAACCTCTGTCGAAATTCGTATTTTTACGCGACCCTATGATGAAATTCGCGCTTTTTCCGTAATAATTTGACGAAATTCGCGTTTTTTCAAGAAACTTTGACATAATTAGTGCTTTTTTAGCAATCTTATGTCGAAGTTCGCGCTTTTTCAGCGATCCTATGTCGAAATTAATACTTTTTCCGTGAATACTTTGCCTTCCCTTTTTCCTACCCTTTGACAAAATTAGCGCTTTTTCCACGACCTTTTGACGAAATTTGCTCTTTTTCCGCGATACTTTGACAAAATTAACGTTTTTTTGCAAACATTTGACAAAATTCGTGCTTTTTCCTCGACCTTTTGATGAAATTCGAGCTTTTTCCGCGACACTTTGACAAAACTCGCGCTTTCAGCGATCTTGTGTCAAAATTCGCGTGTTTTAAGGATCCTTTATCGAAATTCTTTTTTTTTGCGCGACCTTTGACAAAATTCGTGCTTTTTCCGCGATCTTTTGTAAAAATTCTCTCTTTTTCCGCGACACTTTGACAAAATTAGCGCTTTTTAGCGACATTTTAATGAAATTCACGTTTTTTCCGGAACAATAGAATGTCTCCGACGAAGTCGCAGAAATTCCTTCCGGAAAAAAGTCTGAATTCAACACGAGTTTGGGGGGAGGGGGCGATCGCCCCCCGCCCTTCCCCTCGTGGATCCGCGCCTGCTTCAAAACCGAAAAATTCCTCCAATCAAAGGAAAATGAATGACAATCCGATTACAGAAAATCGCCATTCATCGCGATAACATTATTCTATCTTCCTTAATCAAGTAATTAATTTTAATAGAGCTTAGTAGCATTTTTTTAGAGCGTGCTGCGTCTGGGCGAGCGTAGTTTGTAGCTATCTTTATTCTAAAAATTCAAACATTTTCCCCATGTATTAGAACAAAATTGTAATTTTGCTCTAAAGTTAACCTCTAATACTGTTTTCTATCATTGGAGAATGTTAAGATATTTTGCAAAAGCAGATTAAATAGTCAAAAATAAGGCAAAGAAATTTGTTATTAAATTAATTTAACGAAATTTGTTAGCTCTCTGAAGTAGAGTGCTGCCATCTATTGTTTATTGTATTGTAAATTTTTATTGTATTGTAAGATTACTTAAGATGCCCAATATACTGTCGCTTTTCCATAGTAGATGAAAATTGTTTTTAATTGAAAACCCTAATAGATATTTTACATTTAGTGCATAAGTACTCTCCTTCAGTTTTTTCGAGTTTTTTAAACTAGAGATGGAATAGTCTGCAAGGGCCTAAAGCAAGCCTGGAAAATGAAGATAATCTTTCAAACGTGCCAGTTCGTTGATGGGCCAAACCGGACTGATTAAAAAAATTAAGCAGGTTGGTTCGGCCCAATATAACAAATTGGAAAAACGTCGATAAAAAAATAGGAACAATTTACAGTGGACTTCACTGTTGTAAGACATTCGCTTTATGAGCTCATACGAGTTCGACAACAACAATACAAAAAAGTAATTTGTCAATTCGGCATTGAATAGTTAGATTGTATATAAACCATAATTGATTTTATTTTCAGCAGACTCGGGCCGTATCGAGATTAGGGTTGCATTTTCTCTATTAGCTCAGGCCAGGCGAACCATAACTGGACTTATTTATTCAAAGGACATATTGAACACAATTTTTATTATAAAATCAGCAATAGCTATAATGAGTTTCAGTTAACGGAATTAAAAAAAAAAAAAAAAAAACCTTCTTTTTACAAGCTTTCAAAATTTAATATTTTAAATCTTTTCTCTTCTTTTTTTTTTACTAAATTAATATTTTGATGAGTCTTCAATTTGAATGCAATAGTCTAAGAGTCAAAGTTATCATTAATGTTGCCATTCTGTATGACTTGAGAACTTTTATCATAATCTAATAATATAACTTAAAATTTTCCAGTAAATATGTGTGCTGTATTCTTTAAAAAAATCTAATCTAATCTATAATAACAATTGTTTTTTTTTTTTTTAAGAAATTTAGTTGAGCCGAATTTCATTGATTTTTATTTCTACCGGGTTTGTTTTTACTGATTTTTGTCTGGGCTGGACGTGAATTTAAAAATGTAAATGGGCAGAGCCGAATTTTTAAGGGTTCTAGCCTGGAATTTTGAACCACGCAGAGCTCTAACCGGAGATAATACAAAAATTGTAAATTTCGGCTATTTTTGGAAGATAAAGAACCCGAAATAGGATTGAAATAGTCATTTTTCCCTCTATTCTCCATCAGATTGTATAGGCCTGTAAAACCAGAAGTAACCGCAAAATAGTAAATCCTCCTTCCTCTATTTACTTTTACTTACGCAAGACTCAAAATAATTTAAAATTGCAAATCCTTTTTTTTTCTCTCTCTCTCTTTCAAGACTTTGCGGTATCCAAAATAACGATAAATAGTAATTTTCAGATTTTTTTAAATGTCAATTTTCTGGATTTTTTTCGTGAAAAAAAAATTTATTAGAAAACTTATTTAAAAAATTGTATCTTCGACCAATGTGCTGTTTATTTGGTTTTATTCATTAAATGCATTTTCGGGATAAAATTATGCTACGAAAAGTGCACTACTGAACATAACTAAAATATGCCTAATTGCACACCTACTTTAAGAAATCAGTTCATTAATAAATAATTACAGAAATTTGAAAATTTCATATACACACGTTTCTTTCTAATGTGGAATCGAAGTTAATTTTGGTTATCTGCAGTAATAAATGGAAAATAATAATTTTAACATTAATCATTAAATGTAAAATAAGCAGCTTAAACTAATTTTCATATTTCTTGAAATTTGAATTTTTCTTCATTAGTATTTTTAGTATAGTCTAAAAAACAAATCTAAAAACACAGGTAAAATATCAAAAGGCTTGGCGGGCCACAGAGAAGTTGTCGGCGGGCCACGTGTTTGACATGCCTGCCTTTGGAACATAACCGATAATGCCGAACTGTGAAATTTTTGCTTTATATTATCTTTTTTATTATTATTAGTGCGTTCCCTTATAATTTTATCCAACAGGCAACACCAATACTACTATATTAGTCAGCCCAGAATCAGAGACGCTAAAATTTCCAGTCGGGGAAAAAAAAACGAATTTTGCTAAAGAGCATGGAAAGAAACACGCAACTATAGCTCCGAGAGTGTATTTACCCCACCCCTCCCTGCTGTAACCTTTCAGAAAGTTCGCTGTGAATTTCAGAATTTATTATTATTTTTTTATTTAGAATCACATTTGCAAATTTCGTGAATTATACATTCAAAAAAGGAAAAAAAAAAAACCATTAATTTCTTCAATCTGTTATTGAAAAAAAAAACTGCAAATTTTATCAATCCTCTGCAAAAAATACCAGAAAATTCGACCATTGGTCATCGATAAAAATTCAAATTTCGTCAATCTGTTTGTAAAAAAAAATCGAAAATTTCATCATTTTGTCAATTTTAGCGAGTACTCCCTCTCCTCCCCCCCGCAAAAAAAAAAAAAAAAAAAAAATAATAATAATAATAATAATAATAATATAATGAATTAGTCTTTGAAAAAAAAATGTAGAATTTATTAATCGGTTGCAGAAAAAAAAAAAAAAAATGTAAATATATCAGTTGGTCATCCATAAAAATCTCGAATGTTGTCAATCAATAAAAACTCGCAGAATTAATTTCAAAATTTTCACTGTGTAACTGATGATAAAATGTTTGTTCCTTTTTAGAAATTCCTTTCTATAAAATATTTTGTATTTAAAAAGTAAAAATAACTTATTTAAACTTTATTCGAGTTATTTCCATATGGATACGTGCAAATGCTGTAAGGTTTGAGAATTCAGAGAATATTTATTAAAAATTTTAGAAGTATAACTTGTAAGAAATTGTATACAAATTCTGAATGTGAACATCTTTGTCTTCTGATGAGTATTCAGAATTCAATTTCTATTATACATGGGTTTTTTTCCATGGTAACTTACTAAGTTAAAACATGTTATTCTTTAAAAATTCTCAAATAATGCCTTGGAAATGTCCTTTATTTAAAAAAATAAATAAATAAATAATAAAAATAAAAGATCTGATAAGATTTCTATGAAATAGATAACCAATGGGGTAGCTATTTTCCTTATGTGTTTTTCTATGCCACTTTTTATACATGTATCTAAAATAGTCCTTGAATAGTGTTTGAAAATTGCTTGAATTTTATTTGTTCTCGTGTGTATGAACCATGCTGGTGAAATTTTTAAATCCGCGGACCTCCCCTCGTCTGTGAACGCTGATGCCTAAAAATAAGCATAATATAAGAATACAAAGCTGATTTGTTTCCTTTTATAAGTGTAGTGCTGCCATCTACTGATGCTTCTGTAAATTGTTTTTAAATATTGCAACATGATTTCCGCTTGACTGAATAATCAGTATCAGTTTAAAGAAATCTTACAGCGATAAAGAAATGATTAAATATCAATGGTATCTGAGCCGTGATCGTATAGTGGTTAGTACATTGCGTTGTGGCCGCAATAACCCAGGTTCGAATCCTGGTCACGGCATCATCATTTTTTAAGAGGTGGGAAATCAAATATTTTAATTTGACTTAATGTCACATTCATTTTACTTTTTTCTTTCGGGGGAAGGGATAACAGCAATTTTACTCGTTTATTTAACTTGGCTTTTGCTTCAAAAGATGGAATTTTCTATTCAATTTTTAACAATTTCTGACACGACAGAATTACAAAAACTATGTACAAATGTGCTTTTCTAATAACAATGCAACAGTTAAATATTTTTAGAAATTAATTATAAATTATTTAATTTTAAGGTATATTTCGCTACCACTTCTCACAAAATCATTACATTAACCTTTCTACCCTGAATGGGTCTAATCGACCCATAACTATAATTCGTTTTATACGATTCGAACCAGAACTTTTTGACGTGACAACGTCTTGTAAATTGGTTTGCCGGGAGACACTTCAAGAAACTGCATTACGTTACGTTACGCTCCGCTCACGATACGCGCTCACTTTTCTCTTAACTTTTTCCGGTCACTTGTGGGACCATTTTCTGAACGTGAATGTGAATTCGCTGCAAGGAAGGGGCGGTGCTTAATAGGAATTTTAGATAGTATCAAACTAAGACGAAATACGTTATGTATTAGTTATTAGTATAAAGTACAAAGAAAATAAGTGTAGTTTATTTCGTAATTCGGTGGTATATTATGGAAAACTAATGATATGTGATTAGTGAAAGCCATTTTACTTTAGTTATATTCTGCTCATTGAAAAATTCTTTAATATGCTGTTTACAAAATTCAACATTTGACATCAATAAACATGAAGTAAAATGTGTTTAACAAACACAGTGTATTGCAAGTTATTGTATGTATATTTGTATATAAATACGTATGTATGTGTAAAGGTAAAAATAAAATTTTGTTAATATGAAATTCAGTGCGAGATTCTTTGTATAAATTAATGTTTTAAATATAATTCTTTGTATAAATAAATGTTTTAAATTGTTACTATTATTCCATCCTTCTTCCTATTATACGAATGAATATTCACATTAAAATTATTTTACAACTCAAAGTCGTTGTCACGTAAAACTTTCGCCCGTATACCGACTTTACAGGCAACCAATTTTAATTTTCATGACATCATTTTCCCTTTATATTTATTTTTATTGCATGTTTTCTTTTAACTTATATTTTGTTTGTGTGTGGAAGTCAATTCTGGTCACTAATTTTATTGCATGTTTTAATTTTTCTCAAAATTATTACAGTAAAACTTTGCTAATTCGGACCCCATTAATACGGATCTCCGGATAATCCGGATCGGTTTGGTCGATTTTTTTTCATAAAAAAAGTTAATTTACAGATTCAGAGAAATAAGTCAATTAAATATATTAAAATATTTTAAATAAGAATTCTGGTGAGAAATGATTTTATCAAGATTGAGTAAAATTTGGACAGGGTAGGAAGGTTAAAAAAAAAAACAATAAAAGAAAAAGAGAAAAAGCGACATCTGCTGCAGATTTGATGTCCCAATTTGTGCCGGATATCTCGATTCAGGGCCTGATTACCACACAGGCCAACTAGACCACAGCCTTGGGCCCACTGCTGGTGGGGCCCCAAAAGTGCATAAAATAATTTAGAAACGAATTCTTAAAAATGCTCTTTTCTGCAATTTGCGCAAAAAAAAAAATAAATAAATAAAATAAACTTGAAACTTCATCATAATATCTAACAACTTACATATATTCTCTAAAGAGAATTCTAGCTATTTTGATTTTGAGGAGCCCTCGAAAAGATCATGGGCCTTGGGCCCCCTGACATCCTTAATCGGGCTCTGTCTCGATAATCGGGCTCTAAGTCTCGCTTAACTACTGCGCGGAATTCTAAATGTCCCAGTCTTTCATTATATATAAATTCTTTTAAATTTCTTTTCGTATTATGCTGTTCAATTGTTTCCAACGACTGGAATTCAATACTCTAAAACCTGTGAAAACAAAAGATTTATGACATTTTTAAAAAAAACATCTTAAAAATATTCTTGTCTAAAATTGAATTTTTTGCAGTTCCTAGTAATTCAGTTTCTATAGATTTTACTACACTTTGTTCATTAAACCGCATGAAAACAGACTTGCCTATAACGGAATTAAAATTTTCAACTATCCCAGTGATTCTGCTTAGTACTTACAATATTTTTACTGTATACGATTGTTGTGTTCATTTAGTATAGTTAATCCACTAAAACGGGCTCACAAGGGACCGGATAAAACTTTCATTTTAAACAGGTTTCCGTCTTATCTGGTTTAATTCTAGATTTTCTTACCGCAAGGACAATGAAATTTTTACACTTAATACACGATACCGTTGTACACAAGTTCTATTTTAAAATTTTTACTGTATTTTTATGACCCGATTTAGATGGTTTTGTCGTTCCCTTTTTTTCATATCCTGTTCCGATTTTCTGTGACACTAGATCTGGCAACACTTCAAAAGATTCATAAAGGTACTTTCACTTTCGAAACCGGTTTTGAAAGTAAAAGTACCTTTACTTAAAAAAAAATCTGCAACCAAAATCCAAAAGGTAAAAAATAGCCATATTAGAAACCGAGCTCGGGTCTATACTATGCCCCCCCCCCAAAAAAAAAAGTAAATACAATAAAAAAATCGTTTAAAATATTAAAAAATAAATGAAAAATTCGATTACAACCTGCCAATAGGATTAGCATTACTGAGCGGGTGTTTACAAATCAGTGAAGACTCCCCCTTAATTATGACCCTAGTTTCCTGTGCAGTATTGTTTGTTGTAGTAAACTCTACCTCACTAGAGATGCGATGGACTGGTAGCCTGATTAAGATTGTCTAGGGCCCAAAGCCTAGCACCTTTTCTTGACCTTTTGGAATCAAAATAATAGCTAGAAATATTTATTTACTCGAAGATACTGTCAGAATGAGGTGTTTGCATTTTTAACCCTTTGAGTTCTGGTGGTTGAATTTTCTACCACTTAATTTTAATTTCGAAATGCCACAATGACACCTGAATATTCGACCCATATTTACTTGAAATGTTTTAATAATTTTTTTTAGCCTCCGAAGCTATTTCTTTCAGACAAGCTAAAAAATGTCGTGTCGTCAGCCCTGGATTTTCTACTCAACCGATTTTGATAATTATTTTTTTAAATGAAAGCTATTTATTTGTAGTTGTGCCCATTTTAGCTATTTTTAAATTTATTTCCATTTTTATATTTTATTTTTAATTTTAAATGATTTTTACGATATTTCTTAAATATGGTGGCAACTCAGTTTAGCTTTTCTCTCGATAATAAAAATTTATTTTCCATTATCACTTTCCACGAGTCAGAAGCTTTATTTCATCAGTGAACATGTCCTTGCATTTAAAAGAAAAAAGTCAATTGTTTTCGTAAAATTTAACCACAATAAAATGATTGCGTATAATTATGCACTAATTGAGGTGAAAAAAAATATCTTTACTGAGAAATAATAATAATGTAAATAAAATAACAAAATAATTTATGATAAAAATTAATGTCTAAAGAAAAATTTCAAATGAGGAAAATGATGTCATTTAGCAACGAGATAAATGGGAATTACAATATTATTACGGATGCCTTTTTCATATTACTAATAACAGTAACTTTTAAAAAACATTTGAAGAGAAAATGACGTCACTATTTAAAACATCGCATTTTTACCCATAACGATATTGCATTTCAATATTTCTTTTCATTATGGACACTGAGATTGAGATTTTTCTTTCATATGACTTCAGTTAGTAAAAATAATGTCACAATAAAAATGAAATTAGTTTTTTTTTTTTTTTTTTTTTTTTTTTTTTTTTTAATAAAACTATCTTTCTGTGAGTGCATATAAAATAAAACTTCTGGATTTCGCCGGCACTCAGATTACAATTTTAACTGAAGATGTGCAAATATTTGCATGCAAAATTGTAACTGGCAAACTTGACATTAAGTTTGGAGATATAATTATTATATATTGATACAATAATGTAATTACTTTTGCTTTTTAGCTCACAGGCTATCATAGCCAGCGAGCTTATGTGCCCACCCGTTCTGTTTGTATGTACATTCATTCATTCGTTCGTGCGTGCGTGCGTGCGTACATGCGTAACGCAATAACTCATGATAAAAATATCCTATCCACTTGAAATTTTGTATATAGGTATATCAAGATAAGGCGCCTCCCTGATTAGTTTTTGGAGTTCATTCGATATGTATAAGAGGGGGGGAACGGGGGGCTCATGCCCCTCCCCTTAATTGATATAAATGGGTTTTTCATGCAGAATTATCAGTTTTCGTTCAAAAATTAGGTATAAGATTATTCTAATCAGGCACCTCCGTGACTGGTATTAGGTTTTATTGTATAAATATAAATAGGGGGAACGGGGGTTCTAATGCCCCTCCCCTTAATTTATATAAATGGGTTTTTCATGCAGAATAATCAGATTTCGTTCAAATCTCTGAATAGTTTTGGAAGTTTAATGGTTAAGTATAAAAGAGGGATGTATGACTCCTCTTAAATTATATAAATGGGGTTTTATTAAGAATTTTCTGATTTGTTCTGAATTTTGGATATAGATTTTTTATATGATAAAGCATGTCCCTGATTAGTTTAGGGGGTTCAATGATTAAGTAATAAAAACGGGAAAGAGGGAGTTGTTTCCCCTCCTTTTTTTTTCGATCGGAATTAACCATTGAAAATAAAAGGTTGTAATATGCAATTAGTGGATATAGCTTGTGAGCTCAATGCGATCAGTTTAACTGGGCAATATTCTTTTTATTTTTAAATCAAATCGATCGGGTCTTTTAAATATTTCATTCGTTGAATTCGATGGGATTCCACTCGTTTTATGGTTAAAATGCATTTCCTTTTTCTCAGCGTCTATAAAAAAGCGTTTAAACTAAAGAAAAAACCCGTTTTTGATGAATCTAGTCTATGAAGAAGTAGCACGACAAATTGTATCTCTTTATTATTCCGCAATTCCAATGACTCAGAGAGAAATTGCTAATCAGTTGGGCATTTCACGCCGTTCTGTTTGCTATTATATTGATAAACACAAGAAAAATGAAGTTAGTTCATTGCATTCTAAACGGGGTCGCCCTTCTAAAAGACCCTATTGATTTTTTTTTCTTTTCTAATTGGAGGCGAAACTGAATTCTGCAACGGCAGAATTTATATTCAACTTGTTTAATGTTTCGTTCATCTGACGAAACCCTATTCGTGTCTGTCCTCTGTTCTGTCACAGAGTCCGTATACAAAAACTATATATGCCAGAGAGTTCAAATTTTGTGTACTTACAGCTGAATGCCTCTTGTCACACAACAAATCATAAAATTTTGAAAAAGACTATTATTTTAATTTAAATATTATGTTTTAAATCATCAGTTATTTTTTTTTTCTTCTAATTGTTGCCCGGAAGCTTAAATAGATATAAAAATTATTTCCTTTTACCGTTTACTTTTAAAAGAGATGGAGTACTTCTGCTGCCACAGTTACAAAATTGGTATTACAAACTACAAAAAAATTAATATCTCAAAAATAAATTGTATAAATATTGAAAATGTGCGATATTTAGAAGCTTAAAAATTTGCAGTAGCGTAAATTTCAAAATTGAAATTTACGCTAGTTTAAATAAAACTGTTATGTATTTAACATAAATTAATGGATTAAATAGATCACTTAAAAAACGTGCTTATTTGTTTTTATTTCAGCATATTTAACATCTATTTTGACACGCGAAATAAAATAGTTTTTATATTTATTAAATTGTTATTCATTTAAATTAAGAGCTGCATCTGGTGATCAGTTTGGTCTCCCTTAAATTTATGCTAAGCTTTACAATATTTTACTTTTATTCATAATTTTATTTACTTGCGTACCTTCACTAAATCTGCAGATTCAGATAGAGGAATCGATTAAAAAGCGATCAAGGCAGCATTAGGGAGGAAATTCAATATTCGTTCTAGTTGGCACGATTGGCGAAGAAATACCAAAATAGCACCGAAAAACCATTTTTAGTTTGCTAATTTAATGATAAAGTGTTTTGAAGGAGATATTAAACAAAACCATCTGTGCGATCTGCGATCACGCTTACCCACTTGTTTTACTTTTAAATGGGGTATGTGTGGGACATAATTCAGAACAGAATATGATGAATGAAAAATAAATTGTCTAATTTCGATAATCGGTTATATAAAGCTTCAGTAGAAAATAATCTGTTTTGTTTTCGTTCAGTTTAAACTGTACTCATGTTAGAGAATAAAAAATACGATAAGTATACATTTATGTTAAAATGTTTTAATTAAAAATATTATGTATTTAAAATTGTTTTATAAATTTCTAATATCTTGATAGTGTATACTGAATTCTATGGGATTTTTTTAATGTAAGTGTTTCTGTATTCAGTTAGTTGATCTTCCATTTCGTTACAAGTGAAAAAGAAAAAAGTGCAGTTTTAGTGTAATTGTCATGTCAAGTGCATTATGTTTTATTTTCTAATTTATATTATGTTTGAAAATATTTATTTTTAGCAGTAACTGAACTATTTTTTAAATATCGGATATATATGAAAATATTGGATATTTTTAGGCGCGTTCGTAATTATGTAAATACGTAGCACCTATAGTGGTCGTTCAGTCCGTCCGTCTGTCTGTCTGTCCGCATATAACAACGCAAAAACTACCCAACCGAATCGTTTGAAATTTAAAATACATAATTATTACATTATTTTGTCGAGTCATTTCAAATTTTATGAAAATCGGATAGATCAGTTACAGGGGCAATCAAAAGTATTCCATTACATTACGGTCAATGGGGAAAAAAGTTTCAAATGCATTTTAATCGTTTGAAATTTAAAATACATAATTATTACATAATTTTGTCGAGTTATTTCAAATTTTATGAAAATCAGATGCATAGATCGATTACAGGGACAATCAAAAGTATTCCGTTACATTACAGTCAATGGGGAAAAATGTTTCAAATGTATTTTAATAGTGATACACTCATTCGAACATAATAAAATTTATATGCAACTATAAAGTACATATTATAATATACATTTTACATAATTTGTGGTGCAAAGAACATTTGTTATTGATTTACAAGGCCACACAAAAGTATTCCATTACAATAATGGTATAGGGAGAGCATTGTTTGATGAGCGCTTTAGTTGTAATTCACTATTTACAATTTTATGAGATTGATATATGAGAGTAATATTTTTAAAACTTCGTACGAACGCATCTCATTTGCTACGCTTCACGTGCAATTTCCAACTTGTTTAAATTATCATGATAATTACGAAAGCTCTTTATATCAGAATGCTATCGTATTATTATTTTTTTTTTTTTATATATATTAATTGAAATTACTCTATCAGCATTGCATTTTATAAATAGAATTAATTGCAAATAGTTTATCATAGGGATGTTGAATTTTCTACTAATTAAGTAAAATTAATAATTAAATAATTATTTTAGATTATCCTTTTTTTTCGTTATTCACACTTTATTATTATTTGGAATGTTTGTACCTCTTTCTCTCCCTTTCGATTACAACATATACCAATGAATCTAATATTCCTTTGAAGAACTGTTTTTATCCTTGCCCGGATAACCACTCTGTTAATCTCATTTGATGAGGGAAGTAGATAATTAATTTCTAAATCATTATATGATAATTAATTTCTAAATCATTATATGATGAAACAAGATAAAGTAAAAAAACTAAAACCCAACTACGACAAAAAACTACGCTGAAAAAGTATAAAAGTACCCCATGAATACAGGTAAAGTCACAAGCAAATGCTAGTAATATATAGATATATTCAAAATGTACAAGTAAAGCGCTTTTGAATGATACCAAACACGGCATATTTATCTTAACTTTATTTTTTGACGTATGACGCTTCCAGTATTTGGTAGTAGTGACGCACATATCCGTCGATGGCAGCAAATGGGTAATGGACCGATTAGTGGATGAGGTCGTTAGTGTAATGTGTAAATGTGTAATGTAGATTGAAGGTTTCATGTATTAAGATGACCTAGGAAGATTTCTTAATCTATCTAATTCTGCTAACGATTGACTGTCATGTGGATTTTTAAGCAACTTATTATGATCCAAGGCACTTATAAACAAACCCTCTATGGTTTTGACTCTACTGAGAGCGACATAGGCCTGTCCTTTAGCAAACAATGACTTTCCTAGATCGATAACTGCTTTATCCAGAGTACAACCTTGTAATTTATGTACAGTACAACCCCAAGAAAGAATCAGCGGGAGCATTTTACGCTGAATTTTCCCAGACCCCCTCAAGCCGTCAAATTCAGTGAGGCAAGGCTCGATTCTGACAAGTCCGTTAATATCGGCTTTTATGGATGCGTCGTCAAATTGTATGAGAACAGCGCTTGGCTGTTCTCCCTGTTCCAACTGATCGCGCCGAAGAGCAGGCCATTCAAAGGCCTTCACCACTCCCATCGCTCCGTTTACTAAACCCTGGTTTACATTCAAATTTCTACGAAGCATTACTCTGGAGCCGATTCCCAGTTCGATACTGTTTATTATACCCCCAGTCTTATTGGGGTCACTAGGTAAATGCTCAGGTTTCGGGGTCTGTCCGTATGTCTTCGATTCAGTAGATGTATCTATTGCTGTGATGGTGTACATTTTAGTAAGTAATGTTAAACGTTCCGACATCTTGGTGTTATATGCCTCTACCTGTTTCAAAGTGGGATATATATGTACTATTTCATCATAATCGTTTGTTTCATTAGTTATTTTTCTTGTGTCTAACGTGGCCAGTTGTTCTAAGGTCAGTTTGCCTACTCTGATATTGTTCAAAAGATCAACGAAAGTGTTATCGTTGGCTTGGCGCATATTTTGGCTCAATTCACAGAAATCAAACATCCTCCACAAGTGTGGTTCATGTACATGATGTTCCGGCTGCTTGAAGCAATACGCGCCCCCAAGTGTAACAGCAACCGGGGGTAGCTGCATGAGATCGCCAAAAGCTAGAACGTTGACACCTCCGAAGACTCGGTCGTTCTGTTTAAGCTCTTGTAGCCTCAGGTGAATATTTCTTAGTGTAGAATAGGGCACCATTGAGACCTCGTCTATTATAACCCACTTGATATTTCTCCATTTATTTCTTTCCCTTTGCAGACGATCTCCGGTCAGCGGCCTCAAGGTAACTGTTCGGCCCTTTTCAATAGGCAATACAAAAGTACTGTGTAAAGTGCATCCTCCGACTAGTCGGGCAGCAACACCAGTTGGTGCCGTGACTATGACACTTGTATTTGAGGATAGTCTTCGAATTTGTTCAACCAGCAGTTTTAGAGTGAAACTTTTGCCGCTTCCAGCTCCGCCAGTAATGAACATTAGGAGTGATCTTTGTTGGTCATCAGTATTTGTTCGTAATTTGTCACATACTTTGGTGAACAACTGTTTTTGATCGTAGTTTAAGGAATTGACTCCCCTCAAAAAATCCTCATCAGACATAATGTTTACTACCATATTGTCTTCAAAATCATCTTCTTGAATATTAATGTGATGAAATGGATTTTGTAATATTGAAGTCTGATTCGTGGCGCTATTATTGGCACACATGTCGACTGCTTGTTCAGCAGCTAGTCGTCGAAGGGCATCTTGTATTTCGTTTTCCCAACGAGATAATAGCTCATTATCATACCCAGAATGAAGTGGTCTTAAAAGACCACGTTTCGCCAAGAAAGCATCTTTAGCATTGTCGTACCCCTCTAACAGCTCACATTCACTACGGAAGGGACAATGCGTAACTAGCAAACTGTAATAGTACGCTTCAGGGTCGGAGTCAGCGGTGTAATATCGAGTTCGTAGAACTGCTGGCCGTGATCGTTTCTTCATTCTACCCATTCTATTCAGCAAATTTATTATTGGCTCTTGGTTTTCAGTTTCTTGCTCATAGGCATCAGCATCTCCATCGTCATCGTCTTGATAAGTAATAGAACTTATCGGCTCATAATTGACAGCGAACTCACCGAGACTCAATTCTTCTAAGTTCCGTGGTCGACTTTCATATCGTTCGAATATATTTTTGCAAGGCTCAACTGTATCCGAATCAAAACGTAACATCCTGTACCTGAGCTCAGGCTTGCATGTGTTAACGAATGTTGACTTCCTGGAGCTGTCGCGTAACTTCAGGTGGCACAGCCTGTATGCACACTCCGGCGCTGACACTTGACGATGATTCATCAAACAATTCTGAACGGCAAATATCTGCTGGCCAAAATTTCCTCCTCTTTCTCTAACTCTATAAAGCGCTTCTGCTATTGCGGTTTGCAGGTTCGCTGGTTCCGATTTCGCGATATATTTAGCGATATAATACGCAACGCCAAGAGCTGAAACCACAGGCTGTATGTCAATATTAGCACCCCACAATCGTAGTAGTGTTGCATTGTAATTATTAATCATAGATTCTTCCGAGCGTCTCTTTAATATATAAAATTTTCCACCATTTGAAGTAGCTTGGTTGTCATCCAATATTACTGTTCTTTCTGAGCTTCGTTTTGGAAACCCAAATCTACATGAATTTGGACTTCTATAACTGTAACATGTATGTGTGTGTCTGTGAGTTTGAAGTCTGGTGACAAGATCTTTTAATTCTGAATCGTTTTCAGGTATTTCGCAGGTAATTATATTTTCAAGCAGATTAATTCCTTCTGGCGAATTGAAATCGGGCATATCTTTACACCAAACAATCATATGTATATGTGGAGATCCCCTTAATTGAAATTCAACCCGCCACCAGAAATCAACCAGTTCATGACCCAATATATAATTCGATTTGCTTTTTAATACTCGCATAAGAGCATTAAACCTGAACATAAACTGGCGCGACAGGGTTACTGGATACGATTCCACTAATCTTAGCTTTTCATCATAAGTCAGATCGTCGATAGGAAAATCAGGCCTACCATCTGCCACCAAGAGAGCTTTTAACATGTCCCGCCAATTCAAATCATTACAGGATAATGTAAGATAGAAATGGGGTGGCCCTAAGTTTCTGACCATGGCCATTAGCTCTGTAAAAGCCCTGTGCCAGTAGGAAGAAGTCCCTCGTATGTTTCTCATACATAAATGTATATTTTGTATAAGATCCTCCGGCTGTATCCCATCTTGTCGAAGTCTTCCACAAACAGATACATTCTGGCGTGCTCTTAACAATTCTACTGCAGACAGAGCATAAAATAGGTATTCTATTTTTTGAAATCGTTTGTCGCTTCCCATAACTCTAGTCTGAAAGTAGTCCAATGGGGTTATTTTGTGTTGCCTTTCTTCATGTAATCCATTATTTCCATCAGGGAAGAGTCTAACCCATGCTAATTCCTCAGCTCTTTTTTCTACAAGGAGGCTTATAGGAGGAGCTGTCTTTCTCCGAATATCGTATACTGGGAGGGGTGTATCGTTACCTACAGGATTATTTATGACATCAATTAAATTAGGTATCTGGTACTCGTTAGCCATCAACATTGTGACGTTTATTTGGCCATTATTAGTTAAGGATCTGGCAGTGATGTCATCGTTGCAATGACCATTAACGGAGTCATGTTCGCTATCGGTGGTTTCATGTGGACATACGTTTGATGGTGTCATGTTGTTGACAGATACGTTTACAGACGTTATGCAATACTGGAGGTTTCTGCGTCCTCTTGTCATAAGGACAACAGGTAGGTGCTCAGCGAGAGATTCAATAGTACTGAACATCATTAACATTGCACAACCTCTAGTTGATGCGACAAATCCTTTAGGTCCCCTTGAATGGGAATCAAACAGGTAATACGACGTATCATGTTTAATTACAGAGATTGATATCTCTGTTTCTGCGGTGATTATGCCTGCATTCTTCTCAATAGTCAGGAAAAAGTGCCGTAGACCTTCTAATAAGCTCGAAAAATATCCTTCTAGCACCTCTACTGTTGGGTTAATTAGTCCTGTTATACAATCTATGTCAAAATCAAGTGTATAAGACATATTTGCGATGACTAACTCCGGGAGCAATTCTTCGGTGTTTAAATAATTTGGTTGTATTGGCAAGCTCCTTAGACACTGGGAGTAATATGCATCACCAAATATTAACACCCGATCAATGTCCGAAGCGTCCCATTGCGACAGATCTTTGGTGGAAGAATAAGCTATAGCAACTGCTGCATTTGCAGTGCATTGTTTCCCCCTACTGTCGGAAGAAAACATGTCACTTCCTTGATTAAAAGAACCTCTAAGAATTTTTCGGTCTGAATTAATAACTTTAAAATGTTGATGTGGCTCTCGGTTATGATTAACTGTTGTTGGCGGTATTTCAATTATATGCTCATCATTCATTGAATTTTGTAGGTGTTCAAAGTTAAGAGTAACGCCTCTATAGAGATGATTGTTGTTTACAAGCCAATTTAAAGCTGCACGTAGGTTGTCTAAATTCACTCTATATTCCCTGACCCTATCAACATTTTCTAATGTTTCGATGACAACAGTGAGACCGCACTGTTCAATCGCCAGTGGTAGTTGTTCCGTGATTTCTTCAACTTGTTGAGCAAACAACACAGCCTGCCCTTTAAACCCTTTTTGTCCGAAATGTCCTCCCAGTTTTATTATTTTAACAAACGGTATAATCCTTGATACAAGCCTTATTTCAACTTCAGATAAAGCTACTAATTGTTGAGGAGGTTCCGGAACTGTCATTTTATTCCAAAAAGCCGTTGACGGAACTTTATTACGACTTATAGAATTGGCACATCGATTACAGGCTGTTATTCTTTGTGGAGTGTTAGGCGGGAAAAGATTATTAGATGTTATATTTTTTACTTGATTTTTGTATAGTGTTTTTTTACAAATATAACATGTTTTGTCCGATACCTCCGAAATTGCCCTATCAAACTCGTCCTTGTCTGTTTCGAACAAAATTCTTCGAGCTCGGTAGGTTCTAGATGTATTTATCTGCATGGATTGAAGTCGTATCTCTCTTGATGTTGGAGTTTCGTTAGCACGAATTTCTGAAGCATGATTGCTCATCGACTCAAGTCGTGATTGCCTAGTAGACGGGGATTCTAGATCACGCATTTCAGAGGCATGATTACGCATGTTTTCCAAACGTGATTGTCTAGTCGACGGAGACTCTTGATCACGCATTTGAGAGGCATGATTACACATATTTTCCAAACGTGATTGTCTAGTCGACGGAGACTCTTGAGCACGCATTTGAGAGGCATGATTACACATATTTTCCAATCGTGATTGTCTAGTCGACGGAGACTCTTGAGCACGCATTTGAGAGGCATGATTACACATATTTTCCAAACGTGATTGTCTAGTCGACGGAGACTCTTGATCACGCATTTGAGAGGCATGATTACACATATTTTCCAAACGTGTTTGTCTAGTCGACGGAGACTCTTGATCACGCATTTGAGAGGCATGATTACACATATTTTCCAAACGTGTTTGTCGAGTCGACGGAGATTCTAGATTACGTACTTGAGAAGCATGATCTTTCATTGACTTGAGTCGAAGTATTTTTGAAGTGGGAGTTTCTAAGCTTCGGGTTTCGGAAGCATGTGTCTTTAACGAATAAAGTCGCTGTGATCGAGAATTTTGAGATTCTTGCGATCTTATCTGAGCAATGTAGTTTTTTGCTTTATGTAAACGTATGATTTTTTTTTGAGAAGTTTCTTTCTCACGAAGATTATCAGCCCGTTTTTTAGCATTCCAACGATTTTCCACTTTAGAATGTTCGGACTGCGTTTTCCTACGATTTTTCTGATAATCTTTGTCTTTTATTCTTCTAAATTCAGTAATATCTGGGGATTCATTTTTTCTTGTCTCAGAAATGCGTGAAGCTTTTTTTGTTTTCCTTGATAAAGCCATTTTTTAAAAGCTTTTATTTTATACCTAAAATAATGAAACTAAATGTTAATATTTATAGCTCTATTTATTTACACTAGATTTACTAACCTAACTCAAACTAAATTGTTTTTGTTTATAGACCTATACTTATTATACTACTTCTTATTTCTATACTTACTAACTATACTATACTACTAACTTTTACTGCTATTTCGTAGACTATATAAACCTGGTACTTTTGGTGCAATACCAGCAAAATTATTTTTATTTATTTAATCCGACAAAATTTAAACAGTGTATCGAAGTAGGATGGCTGTGGTTGCTTCCCTGCGTTACCGGGTACACAACGTCACAACGAATAGGCAAATAGATACACACGCACATATAACAACATAAGCCCGAAGGCATATAATGCAGAGGACATTTTTATGGGAGTTTTAGCCAGTTATCAAACTGTTTCCGCCTTCACCGCGTGGAGGTACTCCCAGCTTATGTCGTTTACATTAGTGCATTAAATTATTCTATTAACGTTCACGCTGCTCTACATTACAGTTCCCGTGATCCGCGCTTTACTCTTATCGCTCATTTTTTTTAAACATCTTCAAAGCAGTCTTGTAATTATGTATAAGCATATAAATACTGGTGAAGCTCTTTCAAGTAATACCAAACACATTACATATATTTTTATTTTATACTTTTTGTCCGCTAGAGGGCATAATAGTAAATTTGGTGACAAACTTTATAGCTCACAACCAACAGAATATCAAGATCAAGACCCTTCTAATGGCACTGCAGTGGTCTTATTCTGATTACTAAGTACCAAAGAAATTAAGAACGAAAAGATGTGAATTATATGCAATTAGCCCATAAATGCAAGTAAAGTCACAAGCAAATGCTAGTAATATATATATATTCGAAATGTACAAGTGAAGCGCTTTAAAATGATACCAAACACGGCATATCTAGCTTAACTTTATTTTTTTACTCTGTATATTTTGTCCGCTAGAGGGCGCCACATTGAATTTGGTGAAAATCTATATAGCCTATAACCAGCGGACAATTAAGACGCTTCTAATGATATGTCATTTGTCGAATTCTGATTAGTGGTTTAGAAGTTACGAGGGAACAGATGAACATACATACATACATACATACATACATACATACATACATACATACATAGCCTGTCAAAATCATAACCCTCCTTTGGCTTTGCCGTAGTCGGGTAAAAAGGAGGTTTCTAGGACTATTGAGATAAGGTTCATCATTTCTTCTGTCATCATTGAAATTATTACTGTGATGCTGCCATCTATTGGCATTACCAAAAACAGTCTTCAAATACTAAACATATTTCTGCATGATTGCGTAATTGGGTTTATTGTATAAAACATCTAAAGCAATAAACATACTTTAAAGACATAAAGTTCCTGTCGCCGTGATCGTATAGTGGTTAGTACATTGCGTTGTGGCCGCAATAACCCAGGTTCGAATCCTGGTCACGGCATGTATTTTTTGTCCCTTTTAATTTCATTTTATGATGTTCAAATAACTATTTTATGTACATAAGGATTATCTCTCTCCCTCAAATTATTTACCAGACATATTCTTTTTCAAATCATTTAACATGCACAAAAAAGTCTCGGATTTCATCACCCAAAGAAGAAAAAAATTCAAATTCACTAAAAATTCTATTATAGTGGGACCCTAAACTGACCACCTTTTTGTGATTAGCTAAAATAGTCTCTACATAGTTGTGGTCACTTTAAAACTGTCTTTGAAAATGGCACATTACAACTTTTGTGATTTCAAAAAATAAAACAAAATATAAATAAGATAAAATGCACTATCTTAAGTAATGAACTGATTAATTAACAACTATATTAACTGAATTACTAATTTAAAATATTCTACATAGAAGATAATTTACTTAAAACTCATGTTTTATCTTTTGAATACAGTTCAAATTCCGTAGTGTTTGATTTAAATAATACATAACTACTAGGTACACTGTAATTTATACGTATTTTTGTTTTCGTTGTAATTGCATAATGATAATGTTTCTATAACTGATAGTAATAAACTAACTTTTCATTAAAAATTACCTTAGACAAGTGCAAATATCATTATCTATCTATCTATATTATAAAGGCCAAACGTATCTGTGCATAACGCATACGTCATTTTGCGAATGGCAACACTTTGAAATTTGAATTGAAATTTCGGTTTTGCAATTTTTCTTATTGCAAATTTTTAAACTTCTAAACATCCCACATTTTTAATTTATAAACCATCGCATAGGAGAAAAAAACCGCGCTTTTAAATGCAATTTGTTTAAAAACTATCTTAATTTGTTTATGAATTATTATTATTATTATTATTTTGTAGCTTTTAATATTACTTTTGCAAATGTGGCAACAAAAGTACTCTATTTCTAATAAAAATAAAGAGAAAAAAGTAGATTCTGTTTCTTTTCGTTGCCATTATCTTATAAAAAGTGCAAAAAAAAAAATTGAAATTAAAGTGCACGCTGTCTTAAAGATATCTTCTGTTATAAAACTTGGTGAATTTAGAAAATAAAGTTTTTTGCAGTATTTCGAGTTCGAGATTATGAAAATCGTTATTTTAGCTTATGTGACGTCACAAGAATATTGTCTATCGTATTTATTGCATGCAGATTTTTAAGAAACTTTCACGTACACTTCAAAGAAATCAAGTATGTGTTTCCAGCTGATAGCAATCGTGACTTTGAGTTTTAAATTTAAACTATTTTAAAATTATCAAATTACAATGTATATTTTTTGATGGAAAGGTGATTATGGATATGAGAGGTGCATATGTAAATTTTGAGATGGTGAAAATAATATCGGGTTTAGATTTCACGGGGGAAAGTTCTATGATTGAGTCAAAGTGGATTATATTTAACTGCTTACATTACGATCAAAGTTTAATTTTAAAAATTTCTAAAACTGAGATTTATGGAAACAATATTTTGTTTATTTTAGTTTGAATATCCTTTGTTTATGAGTTAGATTTACCATATAAGGTGCGTTTTTTATTATAACTAATTATATAGGCTTATTATAAATCAATGAAACAGTTCCTTCCGAAATATTTTTTCGTCGAAATTCGACGGGTTCTATCTTGTGACAATAAAGGATTAAGTGGTCACGTTATACATTAAGCAAATAGTCACTATAGGAGATAAATTTCTGTGCTTTTTTACTTTCTTCTATCTTCAATAGAGGAAAGTATTGTAATCGAAATTTTTTTCGACTTCCGGTTTTCGACGGATTTACACGTTTTAGGGGTCAGAGATTCCAGAAAACATGTTTTTACAAAATGTCTGCCTGTCCGTGTGTGTGTGTGTATGTCGCCATTCTACCATCAAAAAGAGTATGAAGTTATGCGTAGAATTGAACCAATTTTTTTGTGAAATGTTTTTGGTTGCCGCAAGCAGGTCCTACTTCAGTTTTGAAATATTCCGCCCGAAGGGGGCGCTGCAATCGCGATGTTTGTGCCATTTTCAATATTGTGCCGACCAAAAGTATATAAGTTATGCGTTGAATTGAACCACATTTTTTGTGTAAGTGTATGACTATGGCTAGTTGATCCTCCATGAATTTGAAAAAAATCCGCCGGAAGGGGGCGCTGCAATCGCGATTTTTGTGCCATTTTCAATATTGTACCGAACAAAAGTATATGAAGTTATGCATCGAATTGAACCAAATTCTTTTTGTGTTAGTGTATGGTTATGGCTAATTGGTCCTCCCTGAATTTGAAAAAAATCCACCAGAAGGGGGGGCGCTGGAATCGCGATTTTTGTGCCATTTTCAATATTGTACCGACCAAAAGTATATGAAAATATGCATCGAATTGAACCAAATTTTTTGTATACGTGTATGGTTATGGCTAGTTGATACTACCTGAATTTTAAAAAAATTCGCCGGAAGGGGGCGCTGCAATAGCGAATTTTATGCCATTTTCAATATTGCACCACCTAAAAGTGTATGAAGTTAGTTCTAGAACTGAACTAAATTCTTTGTATATGATTATTTTTTGGTAAGGCAAGTGGGATTTCCCTAAATTTAAAAAAAAAAAAAAAAAAAAAAAAAAAAAAAAAAAAAAATCTGCCTATCATTCTATTGTCTAGCGGCTTGTGCAGAGACGGAAATTCGTTTTTACTCCTATTAATTGACTGAAGCAGAAATTTAAGATGAAAATCAAAGTTGGCATGATATTGAATTAAAATTATTAAAGCATTAAAATGAGTAACTATTTTTTTAAAATATTAAAATGTACGTATGAGATAAAAGCAAGTTTTGGGATTGGCACATCCAACTAGTTTTAATTTATCAAAATGAAATTTCAGAAAATGACCACTTTAGTCTTTTAATTTGAAAATTTTCAGCATGCTTAAAATGGATGGTCACATTTTACATGTTCAAATAAAGTTGACAATGACAAGCTAACTGTTCACTTTACACAGGTGGTCACATTACTGGGCAATTCTCATATTATTTTATACTCGCACAAGTAAAAAAGCGGTCACTTTATCAAGGTGGCCATTTTAGCAGGTTTCATTGTACATCTTTTAGCTTCAAGATTTTCCACGCTTTATTTAGAAAAGTATTTCTCTTTATATTTCAGATCACTTCTTATTAGCATCCCTATGAATATCATTATGTATTATACTATCTTCACGTGCGGTCTCACCATATATTCCAATTTTGCTGGCTGTGATCCTCTACAAGTCGAGTCGAGCGGAATCGAATCGGCTGATCAGGTAAGAATAAGTATAATCTTCGTTTTGTTTTCCTTTTCATGACTTCGATATTATAAAAAGCTTTCTAAATGAGTAATTACATAATTAAATTTGTCCATGGATATGCGTGGGATTCCGAGATCGGGAGAAATGGTGAAGCAGAATCGATTTAAAAAGTGGAAGTATCCTTGTAAAAAAAGAAAATTAGAAAACAGGAATTTTGCTTTTTCAGAATTTAGTGTCACCCTCGATGAATATATATATATATATATATATATATATATACAGGGTTTATCTAATAAAAGGGGACAAATGAAATGATAGAACGCAGTTTATCGGAAACATGTTGTTCGTATTGTCGGAACGCAAGCGGTGAGAAGTTAAAAGATAGTTCTCCACTGTCGCTGCTAAAGAATTAACACAAGAATGCGAAAAGATTCTTCAGAAAACATTTTATTTACAGGAATGTAATTAATAAACATGTTCAAGAAATTGTTCAAAAAATCTTCCGCCAGCTGTAATGTACGCTTCACACTGCGGGATAGGGACTGACGTACGTTTGCGAAGACATCAGGCATTCCCGAATATCGCCAGCAACAACGGCGATCGTGACCATATCGGTTTCAATGGATCACTCGTGATGTAGATTAGGCTTTTCACATGGTTCCACAGGAAAAAGTCCAAACTCGAGAGATTCGATGATCATGATGGCCAAGCTATTGGACCACCTCGACCACATCGTCTTGGGCGAGTGGAAAATTAACATTATAACTTCTCATCGATTGCGTTCCGACAACACATTCTATGACAAAATTTCCTCGTATAGCTACATTCTTTCACCCGTAAAGTTTTGCCCACTTTTTCAGCTATACCCTGTATAAATATAGATAGTGTGAGAGATTTCACTTTTATGATTTAAACACACGCTTTTATAAAATGACGTCATTCGCATCCGCTGAGAATTTCACATTTACGATCTAATTTTAAACATCTATAGAAAAGTACCTAGGGCGAAAGAGTTCCTTATCCAGAAATGTTTTTGTATGTGAAAAAGATCTAGAGTCGAAATGTGCGGGAAACCAGATTCGTGAAATAAATATTATTATTATTTTTAAACATTCGAGGGGGGGGGGGAATCTTTTAGAGTATTATAGATGAGATAGCTGATAAAATTCATGAGGGGGCCAAAAGCATTGTATTAAGATTTTGAATAAGATAATTATTAATATGCGTATTTTAAAATTGAAACTAAATTAAATAGAAATAAATAATAGATATTATTAAGAAATAGTGAATATGCCGGAAAATTAAAACAATTCAAAGGAATATCGCTAAGTAAAAATTCTTATTTAAAATATATATGCACAGTTTTATTATTTGTCGCGGGTTTATCGTAAAAATGTTTAAACTATTATCAAGAGCAATTCGATACCGTGATCTTAAATTTCAGTTAAGTTTGAATTAAGTTATTTACGACTCCTTGGTTAAATTGATTTAAAATGGCTTCCTGTGTTTTGTCTCCTAATGATCCGCTCAGGGGTCAAAGTCCCTGTTCAGGAAAACTGTATGAACTTTTATACATTTTGTTTTTGTTTAATCTAATTTTCAGTTTATTAAAATGTTAAGTTCATTTTATAAATAGTCATTCTACTTTTTAATCTAAAAGCCCATTGTAAAAAAAAAAAAAAAAAAAAAAAAAAAAAAATTACTACTGTTTTCTTAAAATTGCGTATTCGCATTTTTTACTTTTAGAATCGAAAAAATTGTCAAAAAAGACGCTAGTAAAATAATTTATCTTTCAATTCTTAAATGCTGCTGACATCTGTTGATGTTTATATGATTTTTTTCCCAACCGCGTGTTCCGCATGATTAAATTATGTGGACTATTTTTAAAACATGGTTTTGCGACATAATGTGGTTAAACATTCAGCGCTATTGAGCCGTGATCGTATAGTGGTTAGTACATTGCGTTGTGGCCGCAATAACCCAGGTTCGAATCCTGGTCACGGCAGCATTCTTTTTTGATTATCAGTACGCTTGAGATATTTAGTTGCATATCGTAAATTTTTGCCTTAACAAATTTTTGTATATATAATGTTGTTTTTATTGATAATTCTTTCTTAAATACCGACACCACCCTCAAAATAGAAGAAAGAATTCTTATTAAAGCAGTTATATTTATAATATGTGTGGAAATTAACACACTCCCATACATTCATAAAATATTTAAACGAGTTATTTTAATGTTTATTTTAAATCAAATATTCCTTTATGTTTACGAATATTCTAAAGTAGGTAGTATGGGGGATACTGAGTTAACGAGAGAATATTTGCATAGTTTGTACAGAGATATTAAAAATTACTCAAGCCTTTTTATAATATTTTATTCTATTTATTTATGTATTTTGCCTTATAATTAATTACATTTTGATTTTTAGGATTCCGTACTTATAAAGTGAAAGCGGAACCATTATAAAATCACTTCTGTGTCTGTCTGTCAATCTGTCACAGCCATCTTACTCATAAACTATGAAACGTGGAAAGCTCAAATTGGAGGAAATAATAAAGACTATTGATTCCCCACATATTTACAGATTATTAAGCATTTATGAATATATTTAGGAGGCGGGTAGGGGAATTAATTAGATTACTTAAAGGGGGAAAAAAAATATTTTCTTTCTGTATCGTGTGTGTGTGTGTGTGGGGAGGGGGGGGGGGTAGTCTTGTGAAAACTTTCGTTATGCTGAACTCAAAAATATATTTCTTTTTAATTTTAGGTATTATATTTTCAGAAAGATTGTCGAAAATATAGTGCAAAAATATGTAGTCCCTCCCAATCTAATTCTGAATCTATTGAAACTAAAATTATGAAAAAAACTAAAGGTTATAGATGTTACTTTAAACCTTGTAGGAAAACTATAACCATTACTCTAGATTGCATAGTTTTTTAGAAAAGCATATTTTTTCTGTTACACACAAATTTCGATTTCTGAGCACTGAGCAAAGGTGTTGAGGAGCGTTGGAGGTATCTATCGTTGCAGAGAGTATAAAAACATTGTTGATAATGGTTTTTCGAAAAATTTCGTCGGTAAATAACCGAGATATTAACCCTTAAAGACAGGACGGTTTGAACATAAATAATGACGGGGGGCGGCGTACTCCCGCATACCATCGGCTTTTAAAGCCTAGATAACAACTTTTAATAATATATTTTTATAATGAAATACCTAATAGCAATATAAAAATGCTAAATTTCCAACTGTTACAAACATACTAATTTAATTAGAATCAATCGCATAATTCAAGGTCTGTGCGCATTAGAAAGAAAATTATCCTTTTTGATACCAGGATTTTTTTTTTTTTTTTTTTTTTTTTTTTTTTTTTTTTTTTTTTTTTTTTTTTTTTTTAAGTATTATTTGCCTTATTTAAGGTAAAACGTTAATTACTTCGGACGTAGTGGCCACTATGTTACGAAATTTCTGGTATTAAAATGTCTAAAATTTTTTTAATTCCTAATGCATGCGAACGCTTTATAAATACTATGGGGTTCGCGACTAGTTTGCATTGAGTGGGTCTCTCATTACGACTGTTGTGCAAGGATGTAGTTGAGGGTATACGGGGTATACGTCATATACCTTGTGGATTTTTTAAAGGAATACCGTATACCCTCTTTCTCAAGAAAGCTACAGTATACACACTTATGGGTGTACCTTCGGCCTTGAGCGTATACCCTCTGCTGAGAGCGCATATCCTCTGTTATTTTTACGACTACACCCCTGCTCTTGTGTATTTAAAAGTTAATTAAAAACCTATCTGGAAAAATGCGTCATGGACCAAAGCGGCTTTGCAAATTTGCGAGCTTTTTTCTACACGAGCTTTTTAGCACAATGCCATTTTCAATGCCTCTTTTTAGCCATTGAATAAGGGTTTTGTGTTAGCTAATCTGGTAAAAGAAAAAGTTATCACTACGTTGAATTTAGTTTTATGAAATGCCAAATGAAGTTTAAATATGCACCACCTTTTATTCTCAGTACTGAATTAATAATAAATAAAACCATGAAATTACAGAAAAATTACTTTGCTATTACGACGAGCAACAACTAAACAGAAAATGATTCCCGATCTTCAATAACAAGTTTTTTCCAAAAAATATGAATAACAAAGGAAAATATGTATAAGAATAGGCAGAGTAATGATTCAAAGATTTTAGAGGCCTAAGATTATTTTTACAGATATGACTTAAAAAAGACTTAGAAAAAATAATAGGAAAACCAGCCAAACTTACCCCCCTTTCCCATCCACAAAAGAAGAAAAAAAAAAAAAAAACCTTTGAAGGCATGTAATTGCTTTGTGTAATTCTGAATTCCCACCGAATATTTGAAAAAAAAAAAAAAAAAGGAAAAGCGATTCCATCACTTTTTTCCACCAAAGCTAGCAAAGTAAAATTTAATAACTTTTCTTGTGCAAATCTGTATTGATCATAGGTGGAATATAATATATCCCACTGCCCCTCAGTGGGTTAATGTCTGTTAACAGAGTTTGAATTTGACTTTCTAAGTAGGATCAGATTACCCGACACCAATATCTAATGCAGACGGATAAAGTACAATATGTATTACCAGATTATTTAAAGATTATAAATTCATGTAATTATATCAATTCAAATTTATAGACTGCCATGTTTCCCACTCTCTAAGCACGACCCTTTTGGAATTATATGTTCAGGATTTTATATTTTATTGAATATTTTAAAATTCAAGTTTTGGGCTTAATTTTTAAAAGTATAAAAAAAGGAATAGGTCTACGTAGTGTTATTTTTTATTTTTGTAAACTAACTTAAGTACTATTGCTTAAAATTTTACACAGCAGAAGTCTGTTCTTCCATCGGAATTTTAAAATAGCTCTTGTGCATTCAGTGCTGCCCTCTCTTAGCCAATTTTCTAACTTTTCATGAAAAGACACATTGCAATAAGACTAAAAAAACGCGATGATTCCACGTGAATGTTCATTCAATTGACTTTTAAAAAAGATAAAAAAAGTCTGAGATGAACATTTTTTCAATTATACACTTATTATGATTGCCTCTTGCGTAAAATTCATTTTTATCAAATACATGGTATTATTAAATACATGGATTTAAAAATAGTGTGCGCAATTCATATGTGTAGTGCTGCCATCTGTTGAACAGCTCTAGTTTTTAGCTGTATGTCTATTGAATATTAGTGTTGCCATATTTAGGATAAAAAAAAATTAGGACACAGTTTTGACCCTTTATATACTGAATTTTGAATTAAAAATTGCTTTATCAGTATCATAGCAAACGCGGTACCTTTTTGTATAATATGTTTAAGAAATGGAAAATGCAAACGTCTTTTTGAAATTTCTGGCGAACCAGTCGACGTACGACAGTGATTCCCCCCCCCCCCCCAAAAAAAAAAGATAGAACTTGACGTGACGAAAAAAATCATAGCCTTAAAAAAATTATCGTAGTTTACTGTAGTTTATTTAACTTTTAAGAAAAAATGAAGACCAAAAATTCAACAAGCAATTGCTAACGATCCTATGGATGAATTAACTTCATTTTTGGTTTATTTTAATCCTTTTGGTAAAACATAAAAATAGATTTTTTTTTTTTCGTCTTTGTATGTTTGACGATCGCTAAGAAAATCGAATTTGTGTCTAAAAGCTCCAGTTGAACATTGTTTCTTGTTGTTGCCGTTGTAGTTTTTTTTTTATTCGTTGCCACAAAGTTTAAATAAGTGTATTTTTTTTATGTAGGTAACATAATTCATTTAAATTAAATAAAACACGTGAAAAACATAATTATTTGTTTTTATTACGAAGCATTTAGTCTCAGTTCTTTGAATAAAGTTGTGAGCTCACTGTAATTATTTTCGATCGACTCTTTTGTTTATTTTTCAGACATCATGCATTTGCATCATGCAATATAATAAATTTTCTCAATTATTCTAGTACAACAATAAAATTTTGGCCGCAAATATTTTGTTTTTCAAGCTATAAAAAAAAAATCTTCAGTTTTTATCAAAAAATTTGAATGACAAGTACAGTAGAACCCCGATAATCCGGATCTCTGGATAATTCGGATCGGTTTGGTCTTTTTTTTTTTCAAGTTTGAGAAGCGATTGGCTAATTTCCATAACATTTAACTTGTTTCATCGTCGTATTCTGAATAATAACTTTTTTTCTGAAATCTTTTCGGAAGAATTAAGCAAAGTGAACTTTTTTACTGTCTGTAAATATTCAATAAGTTTAACATAAAGGTGATTTTCTGTAAGTATGTTCTGTTTTATTTCTTTTTTTTAAATTCTCTGCATAATTCAGATTTTCGATAATCCGGATTGGGTGCGTCCCAATTAATCCGAATTATCGGGGTTTTACTGTATTAAAAATGCTCTGGTGAACAACAAAAAAGGTTAATATGTTTTTAAGTATGAAAAAGTGTTTGACAAGTGCTTTTAATTGAATATGAAAGATGACGAGGGGTCCCTTCTTGGCTGCAGTTCACTGTCAATGCCAAATTTGAAAAAGTCATATTTCCGCTTTTTCCATACAAAAGAAATCTGCGCTGTTGACTCTGCACTGCAAACTACACTGTTGATTCTGCATTGCAACTGCATTACAAATCAGTTTTCTGTGCAGTTCTATGCTGCGGGCATGCTTGGTGGCACTGCATGAGTATGATACGCTACAGGAACTAAGGTTTCTGATACTATTTCACCTTACATTCATGTTTAATTACGCTGTTTTTTTTTTTTTTTTTCTGGCTTCGTCTTTGCGCTGCACATTTTTATCGTAATTGTGATTGATTTCTTTTACATAAAAAAAGCCCAAATGTGATTTTTTTTCAAATTTGGCATTGACAGTGAGCTGCAGCCAAGAAGGGACCCCTTGTCATCTTTCATATTCAATTAGAAGCACTTGTCAAATACTTTTTCATACTTAAAAACATATTAACCTTTTTTGTTGCTCACCAGAGCATATTTTAATACTTGTAATTATAATGCCTTAAGATATCCAGAACAACGTATATAATAATAATTTAATTTTTAGATAATATGTTTAATTGAAAATTGATTTAACCCCTTCGAAACAAGCGTCTATTACAGAATTTTTCATATTTTATCACTTTTTTATTTATTTTTTAAAGCAGAAATTTTTGTCTAACTGAATCGCGAAAATGGTCGAATCAAATGAGGAAAAAATTACTGATAAAGAACATTCAAGGATTCTGAACACCTTAATGGGCACATATACCGGTTCGCTCGTCCCCAAGAGGTTAATAAATTGATAGACAGAAATATTTTTGCAAAATATTTATAAGAAGAGTTAGATTAATTGAGAAAAGATACTGTTATGGATATCTCGCAATTCTTATAAGAACAGCGTAAATAAATGTATCCTATATCCTTATATGAAAATCAAATTTCAAATAATTCAGATTTTAGACCATTTGCGTTTTAATATGCCAATCAATATTTAATTAATCCTAGATTTTCATCCGTCAACTAGGTGGTGTTACTGTCTGTAAATTTGCCGTTTTTTCGCGATTTCTTGAAGAAATTTGCCGTTTTTTTCGCGACCTTTTGAAGAAATTCTCCGTTTTTCGTGATCTTTTGAAGGAATGTTCCTTTTATTCATGATTTTTTTCTTTTAATGAAACTAGGGGGGCTCCGCCCCCCTGTTCGCCAACCCCCCGCGTAATCGCTTCGCGATTCCAAGTTGTAGGCTACCCCTGCTTGCTGCGCACGCCAATACCCCATGGTATGAATAAGCAGTTGCAGATCTTTCAAATGATGTGTCACATGACTGGTGTTGTAAAGAAATTAAAAATGTGCCCCCCCCCCTGGGGACGGGCAGGGTAGGGGATGACACACCAGACATCCATAATATGAATAAGCAGTTGCAGACCTTTCAAATGATGTGTCACACAACTGGTGTTGTAAAAAAATTTAAAATATGCCCCCCCTGAGGGGAAGAGGGGGGTGACACACAAGACATCCATAATATGATTAAGCAGTTGCAGCTATTTCAAATGATGTGTCACACGACTGGGTGTTAAAGAAAGGGGTAAAGAAATTAAAAATGTGCCCCTTGGGGGGCAGATGGGGGGGGTGACACACAAGGTATCCATAATATGAATAAGTAGTTGCAGATCTTTCAAATGATGTGTCACACGACTGGTGTTGTAAAGAAATTAAAAATGTGCCCCCCCCTGGGGGGCAGAGTGGAGGGGTGACACACAAGACATCCATAATATGAATAAGCAATTGCAGATCTTTCAAATGATGTCACACGACTGGTGTTGTAAAGAAATTTAAAAAGTGCCCTCCTGGGGGGGGAAGAGGGGGTGACACACAAGACATCCATAATATGAATAAGCAGTTGCAGATCTTTCAAATGATGTCACACGACAAATTTGCGTTTTTTCGCAATTTATTGAGAAAATTTGCCGTTTTTTCGTGATTTTTTGAAGAAATTTGCCTTTTTGCGATGTTTTGAAGAAATTTGCCATTTTTTTCGTGATAATTTGGCGAAATTTGCCGCTTTTTCGCGACGTTTGGACGAAATTCGCGTGTTTTTCGCGATCTATGACGAAATTGATTTCTTTTCGAAGACTATTTGTCGAAATTCGCGATACATTTTATGTCCGAATTTTTGGATTTAGGACCAAAATTTTTAACAGTTGAAAAATAGTCTACAGGTAGCAGCGTTGCGCCGATTCTGCTCCCAGTTTACAATGTGGTGGTTATCTTCTGTATCTGCCATCATATCCTATTTTTTTTGCATGTAAACCTAGTCTTTGAATAGTGCTTGAATTTTATTTGTTCTTGAGTGTGTGAACCATGGTCAGCATAAAAGGCACACAAAACAGAGCAGAACAAAAGATCTTGAGTACATTTCTGTTTATTGACAGAAATTGGTGAAGAGACTAGCCCTTCAATGACAAGCTTCCTCCCTACACTGTTAAAAATTTGACCCATTTGCTGCAGTGTCACTCTACAGTTTTTATAGAATAACTCTTTTATGACCAATGACAATGCTCCATATCACTGTAAAGTAACTGTTTTCTATAAAAGCGGTGGATTGACGCTGCAGCAAATGAGTCAATTTTTTAACAATGTATAAGGCGGGATCGTTCCATTTTTTTTTTTAGCAGGTGGGGAAAGGTAGAGCAGTCATTTGAAATGCTGACTCCATTTATCAATTTCAAATTAAAATAAAATGAAAAAAATTGGAAAATTGAAGATATCATTATTGTTTTATGTTTTATTTATTATTTGTTATTAAATAAAATAAGAGAAAATCATTTTTTTTAATTATTGAAATCAGACTTTTAAATTAATTTATCTAATTTTATCACTCTTTAAACTATCTTAAAATTGGCGAAAAAGAAAAGTAAGTAACATATAAAGCCATATTACTGAAATATTTTTGTATTAGATTTCATAATTCTTTAACTTTAAACTATCTTAAAATTGTGTTATTTGTGCCACCCCCCTCCCCCCCTCAATAAACAAAAAGTAGATAAACTAATAATCGGCCAACTTTATTTATGAGCTTCCGAATTGTTTTGATTTGATTTTGTAAACACATACATCCTAAGCAATAATTATGTTGAAGTACTTTTTTATGGAAAAATTTTAAATAATGGTAATAAAATCAGACATAGAGCAGGCTTAATCAAAATATCAAAATGAGGCAAATACAGATCCTACTACATTCTTTCCCTTCGTACCTCTCCCCACCTGCTACATAATTGAATGATCCTGCCTCATAGAGAGGAAGTTTGTCATTGAAGGGCTAGTGGTGAAAAGGAATCTTTAACTGTATTATGCATTCCCTAACTGACCCAAATTTTAGCATATTATGTGGTATATTATATTTGTGGACATTTGTAGATCATATACAGGTTTTCTCACATTTGGTTTTCAAACATATGATTTTCCAGACTTACTTTAATAAAATGAAAGACTATTTCAAAATAAATAGTGAAGTTAAGTATACTTGGTGTTGAAAAGTCTTTTGTAATCTATGCTTGATTTTTGTTCTTGTTTTTAAAAAATGTAGTTTCAATTAATAAGCTGCAACAAAAACTTCACATTGAAATTTAGGAGTCTTGCATTTAAAAAATAAAATTGCACATCTATAATTCTTAAACTTTGACTCTTTTAAGAGTTAAAAGAATAAAACACTGAAAATTTTAAAAAGATTTTTGTGTTTGAAAATCATGATACCTGACAACACTAGTTAGTAACTGCTGTAAAAATTTCTGGTTTGAATCCTAGTTACATGAGAACTTTTAAAAAATATTTTCTAAATTGGTCATAATCATCATTATTATTTTTCATTTTATTTTATTTTATACAGCTGCCAACTTGTATGGTTTTTTCCTAAAATTTAATAGTAAACTATGCCTAATTTAATTGCCGAATTATAACAATTTCTCACGACTAAGTAAAGCAAAAAATTCTTTTAAATTTTAGTTCAGCAAAACCATACAAGTGGCAGCTATGCTTATATGGTTATTTTTTTTTCAGATGTATATTGCAGTATGAATTAATTACTTTCCTATATTCATACATATATTTATAAACTACTTGTTTCCAGCTCTTTCCATTTTTCATGCTTCGGGCATACCACAATATTCCTGGTATGGCTGGCTTCTGTGTTTCTGGCATATTTTGTGCCGCTCTCACTTCCATTTCATCTGCTGTGAATTCTTTGGCTGCTGTCACCATTGAAGACTTTGTAAAACCTATCTGTGGTAGCCGTGGATGGGCAAAGGATGAAATTGCCGCTAAATTATCAAAGTTTTTTGGTATTTATTATTTATACTAAATCTCATTAGACATCATAAAGCTTCTTTTTATTTTGTGTAAATATTTAATTATATAATTTTGATTTTAAATCATTAGATACTTTGCATCATATAAGATTATACATTTTTATTAATGTACCTTTTTAAGGAGGTACTTAATTCAGGGTACACGACATTTCGGTCCTGCCATTTTGGTCCAGAGACATTTCGGTCAAGAGACAATTCAGTCCCAAGACAATTCGGTCCATGGCCATTTCGGTCCCCAGTAACTTTGGTCCCTTGCCATTTCGGACTTTAGTCATTTCGGTCCCTTGTTATTTCTTTTCTCGCTACCTTATAAGTCGGATTCTAATTGTTGTGAGCCTGCCAAATGGTATAGGTTCAACATTATTCGGACCTTTTTTTTATTTTATTTTTTTTAATTCGCTCCCTCCTTCCGCTCAAGTTTTATAAAAAGTTGAATATAAAAGTCCGATAAATTTAAACTTTTATAACTTGTGACAATGAAATCATAGCGAGCTGAAAATTTTGTTTGATTAAACAATGTGATATAAATAGTAGTATTATTAATCAGAATAAATATTTTAAATTGTATTATTTATTATTAGTATCAGTATTTTATATAAACTTCTATAAACTACTATAAACTAAAAAGTATTTTATATAAACTGCCATAAATATTTTTTTGGCTGTACAATGTACATTTTTTAGAACCTTTAAATTAGTATTAATTAAATAATAATAATAAAAAAATCTGGGCTTAATTTTTTCTTTCAATTAGTTTAATAATAAATGGCTTTAATAATTCAATTAGACAGTTATAAGTTATAATATATATATATATTTCCTCAAATCACCCATCTACACTCTCTCCTATGATAATTCAGAAATGACATATATTTATTGAAGAACAAATTTTTTATTTTTACTATTATTTTTATAATACAAAGTTGCATCTTATAAATTTGTTTTCATAAGTTACTTTCCATTATTAACATTGTGAAAGCAATAGTGATTTCGTAACTGGGCATGCTATGAAAAAAATTTGCCTCTGCTCTTTTTTTTAAAAAATAATAATAGTATTTATTGGTTGCATTTTTTAAATTTTCTCACGCCATGAAGACAATTTTTGCGAGCTAATTTTATTGAAACTGGGCTTATTTCATTCTAATAAGATGATTTTTTTTTTTTATTTCCATAAAATTAATATAATAATATTTAAAAATATAATAATATAAATATTACATATAAAATATAATATATAATTTAATAAAATATATTAAAATGTAATATAATAATATTTTAAATAATTTTATTTTCAATTTTAAGTGACAAAACTAAGCTTTTATTTATTTATTTATTTGTATTACCTTTTCACTCCTACTTTCCCAGAAAAAATAATAATAATTCTTATTTTAGTTTTATTTTTAACTATACTAATTGTTTTAAATTTCTGTAATTTTAAATATACAGTAAATAAACAAGTAAAAGATAAATTTCAGCTTAGAACTACTAGGGAATATAATGATGTACTAATGTAAAATGGATTATGTATTGAGTTTATTTTAAAGTGAAATTCATTATGTAAATTAATAATGTTATTAATTAATAATTACATTTAATAAAATATTAATTTGATTTTTATATTAAAATTACTGTTTTGAAAATTAAGATTGCCAATTATCATTAGGATTACCAATCATGATTAGGATTACCATACAAAATTTGTGTGAATTATAATATTTTGGATAAGAGTTGTGTGTGGTTTTCGGGCACTTATAATCGCATTATACTAAAATTTTATGGTCTTCAGTTTAAAAACTCTGCAATGTTACCTATAAAATTGTCTTATTTCACAAAATTTCAGTTTGCAGGAGAAGGGACCGAAATGTCTTCGGACCGAAAAGGCAAGGGATCGAAACGGCTTGAGACCGAAGTGTCTCGGGACCGAAATGGCTTGAGACCGAAGTGTCTTGGGACCGAAATGGCAGGACTGAAATGGCGGGACGGAAACGTCCTGCTTCCCTTCATTCATGTGAAAACATCCTCTCGCCGATGTTAACCTTATGGGAGAATTTTTTAAAAATATCTCATTTGCATTTCTATATTTAAAATTTTTAGCTTTGGATAGCTGAGGTTGATTTTTACAAAGACCGTTTTTAACTATTTTGTTTTTTTTTATTATTATTTTTATGAGGGCACTTTCACTTTTGAAAATGGTTCTAAAAATGAAAGAATCGTTTAAAAAAAATCCTGTAAACATTAACAGAAAAAGTGAAAAACAGCATTTGACCTGAGATATCCAATGCAGAAGAAAATTTCATTACAAATATTAAATTATGTATATTTTTTAAATTTTTCCCATTGAGATAACGTTACTGATAGGATATCTTCATGTGATTGAAGTAGCCTTTTAATGCTTTTTTGAACTTAAAATACTCTATTCAATTTGCAGTCAAAATTATGCTTTACTGCATGTGTCATATTTGTTATATAGTTCAAATTAACAGATTTTTTCTTTAAAAAAAAAAAAAAAAAAAAAAAAAAAAAAAAAAAAAATCCACTGTTTAAAAAAAATTATATATCTATTGCTTTTATAACTTTAATTTCGTGCATTGAAGTTTAAAAAGCTCTAAAATTAAATGTTGTTGATATAATCTACAAAGATAGTGCAAGGAGAAAAAAATCATTTATTTAATATTTGTATACTAGAAGACAGCCCATCAAAATGACGTGTTTGCATTTTTAAAAGGATGATAAAACATTACAACAACTGTGGTCAATCATAGCCACTTTACGCTTAAACAATTTTGAAAAATACAAAGATTAAACATGGGGAAAAATCTAAAAAAAAAAAAGAAAAGAAAATCTCAATAGAAATCTGCATTTAGAACTATAACAAAACTATCTGGTGGATGGGGAGGGATTGTAATGAAAAATGGTAAATACATAAATTTTAAAAGAATAAAGTAAGGCAAAGAATCTATTATAAATTAATACAATGTGAAACTACAGCCAAAAAATATTTAAAAATACGGAGAGAAAATAATAAAAATTTCCACGTATAAAAATTTTTCCCATTTTGGCCATTTCCAGACGAATATGAGAGGGTATCCAAATTATTAATTGAATGAGTAAAATAATGGCATAGAATATGCAGCTAATGATTTTCACTCACAAAATTACAGTAACTATTTCACAAAAAACATGCAAATTAATATGCACTAATAATGCAAAACATGCACTAATAATGCTATTTTAAAACATTTGTGAATTAACTATTTTACATCATTAACTAATGCTTAAAAGAAAATACTTTATAAGATCAAAAACAAATGTCAACAATAAAGAGTAAACAATCGTGATATGTGACAATGGAGTCATTTACGACTGTAAAAAATAAATAAATAAAAATAAAATAAATAAAAGCAACTCGAATATAAAAATTATAACTATATTGCATTTAAAACGTACCTTCACTTTCCTTAAATAAAAAGTTGTAATTAAACACTGTTAAAAATTTGACCGTTTTGCTGCATCGTCATTATACAGCTTTCATAGAAAATGATTATGGAGCATTCTGATGGGTCAAAATAGGAACACACTATTAAAAATTTGACTCATTTGCTGCAGCATCACTCCAACGCTTTTATAGAAAACGGTTACTTTACTGTGTTATGGAGCATTCTCATTGGCCATAAAAAAATAACCTATAAAAGCTGTGGAGTAACGCTGCAGCAAATGGGTCAAATTTTTAACAGCGTATTCTATAAAAGCTGGGGAGTGACGATGCAGCAACAAAGTCAAATTTTTAACAGAGCACTGTTAAAAATTTGACCCATTTGCTGCAGCGTCACTCCACAGCTTTTATAGAATGTCTCTTTTATAACCAATGAGAATGCTCCATAACACAGTAAAGTAACCGTTTTCTATAAAAGCGATGGAGTGATGCTGCAGCAAATGAGTCAAATTTTTAACAGTGTGAATTTTGTGTTTGAGACCGGGAAAAGATTTCAAAGCAAAGTAAAATGTAGCGACATCATTTACAGCTCCCACTGTAAATCTGACCAATGAGAGCGCTCCACTACAACTATGGAACGTTTTCATTGGCCAGAAAATAGGTAGCCTTTAAAATCGGAGGTAACTTTTCACAATGGAATTTGTCATTGGTCGCAATATTTTCTTTTTTTCGTGGATGGGTTGACCCCGGAATCGTTATACATGGAGGGATTTTATATATATAATTTTTATATTATACTTAGTATTTCTCTCAGAGCGAGTATCCAATATTTCATTTATTTTGAAGAAACGGTGAAAAAAAACTTTTAAAATTTATATTTAATTATGTTTTAATCATGTTTATCATATATTATTAATAGTTTAATCATGTTGATGTCTTATTTGCAGTTTAGATGTTAAAGCGGTTTGAAATACTTAAATTTGATTTAATGAATAGTATTGCCAGTATGATAATGCAAAGGGAAAATATATATTTACTGTTATTATTAAAATCTCTGATTTGAACAGATGAACTGTATTTTGTGCCTCAACTAGTAAATAAATTTTTTTTAGATTTGAAAATTGAAGCAATATTTTAAAAATAATTTTTCCTGTTTTTGCATTTTTCAAAGAACATAAAGTATCCCACCACCCCAACCCCACCATTATAGAAAAAATAATTTAGCAAAAGGTTTATTATCTTGTAAATGTTTTAGTAATAATTATTCCTGAGTTTTGTAGTCATAGATATTTGTTACATGTTATTTTATAACTTATTAGGATGAGCGAAGCGAATCCTCTACTAGGCCACTCAAATTACAATTTGTCGTACACTTTACAAAAAAACTATTCATTATTTTGACTTCAAATTAAACACAAAAATAAAATATGATCTGTAGATTTGCAGAATATAATTTTTTTTACAGTAAAATGTTAAAAAAATATTATTTTAATTTATTTGACATGCATTTCCAATACGGACACATTTTAGCAAATAAATAAAAAATGAAACACGTATATTTTCAGAAAAAAAATATATAAATCATGGAGTAAGTGATTATAGATAGAATCGCGATTAATTTAATAAATAAAATATGTTTTCATTATTCAGCAAAATCGTTGGCACAAATGACACTTAAACATTTTAAAAGAATTGTATTATGGATTTTTTTTTTTTTTTTTTTTTTTTTTTTGGTAAAGTGGCAACAAAAGAATTGTAAACAAATAAAATGAATTGTTAATTTTGTTATATAAATGAAAAATTAAAAGAATTGCGTGAACTTGTTGCCTCGATTCAAGCTCTTTATAAATGTACTAAAGGAAAAGTTGGCCAATTCAGAAATGACAAGCGGACTTCAACCATTTCTTACTTTATCATTTGTATCGAAAGTAATGTTACGTTCTTATTTGTGGACCGAAAAAGGTTTAGTGAACGGGACTTTAGACTTTGTTGCACGTATTAAAGAAAATCACAAGCCACCAGGCTAGATACCGCGAATAATCAAGGATAAATTTGAATACTACAATAATTTAACTTAAAAGAATTGGTGCGTACCAATTCCCCCAATACAGTAGACTCCCTCAAATCCGCACAGCTTGGGACCAGAGATTTTGCGGATTTTAGAATTTTGCGGATTTCTGGTCATTGCTTTGTTTACATTTTTTAAACAGTAATTTGAATGCAATTAATAATCCAATTGAAATTATAATGTATGCTTACAATATAATAAAATATTAAAGTAAGTAATAAACTAAAATAATAAAAAATTAGATCATTTTTAAAATGATTAAAATATTAAAAACAAAGGTCTAATTAATAATGTATGATTAAGTGTTCATTATAAAGATGAAATGTATTTTGAATAAATTATTCAATGAAACTTGCCTCATAAATAATGTACAATACTAATTCAGATCAAAATAATAAAGTAAGGAGGTTTTATTCCAGGTTTAGCCACACTTAGTGACCAAAAAAAAAAAGAAAAAAAAGCTTGATTAAGACATATATATTTGGTAAGATTATGATTATCATTGATAACAGGAATATCTTGAATTTTTTCAGAAATAAATTTATTTTTCCTTCAAGAGAAAACATTAAGACAGTAATAGTAACAAAAATTACAAATTAAAATATATTTGGAATTGATATAAAACAAAAAAAGTAAAATTTTGTCCTTATATCTGAACTGAATGCTTCATTGTTTACATCCGTAAATTATGTGCGGATTTTAGAGAGTTGCGAATTTGAGGGAGTCTACTGTAATTGAATTCTGGAAATATGGAAGCATAAATTGCTCAAGGAAAGAATTTCTTCTGCAGTTAGCTTTTGCTGTTACAATTCATAAATCCCAAGGTTTAACATTAGATGAAGCAGTTGTAGATATTGAGGATATATAGGCACCAGTTAGCTTAAAAACATACGTAACGTTGTCAAGAGTGAAAATCCTTCAAAATTAAGCATTCAATAGAAATCTTCCTTGCGAAAAATTCTTTAATATCAAAAATTCTCATGCACTAACATGTATAAAAATGAAGAAATTAGACTTAAAAGTTTTACAGTTAAAAATTCATAGTATCGACGAGAGCAGATTTCAAATGTTTTTCCAGAAAATAGGATTTTGAAGAAGTAACTTTCTTCAAGCTTTCTTCAAATATATTATTCTAAAATAGCTATCAAAGATTATTGGATGTTAATTACAAAGATTGGAAACATGCATATTTCAAACAACTTTAAAAAACACCAGTGGCTACTAGAAATTGTAAAAAAAATCTTTAAAAGAATTTTTAGTTGAAAATTAAAAAATATTTTGTAAAAGTTTGCTTCGAAAATATTTTTTTATGCCAGTCTTACATCATAAATAGAGAATTCCTAGGAAATTGATAGTTATTTGGCTGAACTTACATTTGTAGAATTAAAATGCGCCAAAACAAAAAAAATAACGTTTTTGTTTAATAAAGATGCAAAAATAATATTAAAAAATATTGTTACTTTCAAATATATGCTTTATAAAAAAATGCTTCGCGAATCCAAACAAAGCATGGCTTTTGCTAGTATTGAAGAAAATATCTAAACAACTTAACTTATGCATGTTTCTATAACATTGTTTTATGATTTTAAAAAGTTCTTTTTTTTTTTCCTTTTTATTCATTTTTACCTATTTGTTATTTAAAAATTATTTTTGTTGTGTGTAATACTTAGTTTTAAAATATTTAAACTCTTGTATTTGGTTTTTAATTTTCTTGAATGCTATTAATTATTTTATTTGCGCTACATTTATTTAATGGAATTATTTTCCACTATTTTGTTGCAGTTTTTGTTTATTAAAACACTTCTTTAAGTTCTTGCTACGTTTTAAGGTCTTTCTGTCAAAAATCTTATATTACAGCATTCTTCTACAGTGCCCTCTGCATTGCTATGACTTATTTGGTGGGAAACATCAAAGCTATAGTCCCAGCAGCATTTGTTGTCTTTACTGCCATTGGTGGACCAACACTGTCGATTATCACATTAGGCATGATTACCACTACAGCTAATCAAAAAGTAAGAAATAATTGTAAAACCATGTCTTACAATAGTTAAATTTTTAGCAATATAAATCTTTATTACATTACTCTTATTGCACTTTTATAGAAGGTTTTTCTTAAATTCAAATCTGTTGTTTTCTGAAACAGTCACTAATTTAGTCTAGTTTCTATATGAATAAAAATTTCAAATTCATGTGCACAAATTTATATAAAAGTAAAGCATCAGATATAGACATACTCTGTAACTTGTTCTGTATTTTTAAAGATATATAAGATGCAGCAGATATTTAAGAACAAAATAATGCTGTTTTCAATCCTTAATAGGTACTTGAGATATAACATTCTTTTATTTTTTAACATTCTGTACAAGTGACCACATGTTGGGAACATCTGTCACTGAATATAAACATCAGCCCTGAGAGCTGCACTTATGTGGATATGTGCTGTGTGGCCTATTGGAGTCCCTGTTAACCATGTCATATATGTAATAGGGTGAGGGCAACAAGTTGAAGATGACATCAGTGAAAGTTTTTGGCTTTCCCTTATTGGCCTGTATGGGATGGTGCAAAGTTTAGTTGAAAAACATATGGCCACCCATGTGTTACAGAAGTAATTCAGAATTTTAACACCTCAGTATAAACATTGGAATTGACTCTAACACCATGAAGAAAGGCATGTAGAGATATCAAATGGTCTTCACCTCTCACAATCTCAGAGAATCATCAGTGAAGCTGGAAAGTGTCTGTGCATGATGACCTGAACCTCTTCAGATATTTTATATAACCACCAATCATCTTTACAATTCACTTTCTGGAACTGGATAAAATTTTGCTCATCTAAAGAAAATAACAGCATTCCTGGCCAGGGCCGTAGCGACCGCCCCCCCATACCCCCCATTTGGGGGGGGGGCGACGAAGTCAGGGGGCCCCCTAATCGATTCTATCGACCTTTTTACCGAAGTTTATTTGTTTTGAAAATGTAAGAAAACACTTCTTTTAATGTTTTTATTTTTTCCAATTCTCCTTTTCTTATTCAGGGGCCCGCCAGGCAATTTCCCCAGGTGCACCTTTTTAAAGCTCCCCCCCCCCCCCCAATAATGAGGATTTTCATTAAAGGGTGCCAAATGCTTAAAATGTGCCAAAAGTGACCGAAATTCATACGTTTTCAAACATTTAGGAAGGGAATGTTGTTCTTCTTTTCCTCTCTGCTTCCAGTGTTCCCTCCACATATGCAGAAAACAAACTATATCATTAGAAAACAAATTATTAAAATTTTATTACGACCAGGGCCCGACTTAGATTGTGGGGGGCCCCTTTCTAACGTTTGGATTTTTTCTTGAATTATGCTAAAGTGTCTAAAACTAACCTTTATACTAGTTGTCTATTCGCATTTGTATGCAGAATAGCACAAAAAAGATAACTTTAAGAAATTATCGAATACATTTTTTTCTTCTGTTATAGAAATATGTCTAAATGTGAGCCATTAAAATGTAAATACAACTGTGATGTAACTGTTAGATCCAGTGGAGGGGTGGAAGGGGCATGGGGTTCCAAAACAGAGGAGAGATGAGAAAAGAGCCCCAATAAAGCTAAAAATAAATAAAGAAAGAAAGAAGGAATTTTTGTCATTTTTGGCCATTTTTTATTAGCCTTAACAAAAAAATTATATTTGCCCTTGAGGGCCCCCGATTGAGGGGGCCCCACGTCCGATGCAGTTGTCCTGCATGCCCGTGACTAGCCAGGCCCCGATTACAACAACATAGTATCCTATAGCTTTTAAAAGAAATTTTTTATTAATGTTTTCTCGTAACGTGATAAGTTAAAACTCTTATGTCCAATTTTGAGCCTTCTTTTTTAAACATCTTGTAATGTATGTAGTAAAAGTAAAAATTTGCAAAGAAATACTTATCTCAATCAATCTATCATTTTTTCTATAATTATCAAATTAATATTTTTAAATAAAGTTGTGACCAATTTTTTGGGATATCTTGTATATAGATGTGAGTACAAAATTTATGCATGTGTGCAATATGTTTTTTATTTTTAGTTTTTGCTACTTCTACATTATGTAAAAAAAAAGAAGAAAGAAAAAAAAAATTACAGATAGATAGAGGGGGGGGGGTGTCCAGAATGATGTTTGTTCCGGGGCCCCCCGTAGCCTTAACGGGGCCCTGTTTTTATCAAAAACCTTGTTTAGATTTCAAAAACGCAGAAACCAAGAAACTGAAAATCCTTATTTTTTTACTCGTTTTTCCCCCCTCGCTTTTTGACCATGGGTTTTTGCGTGGAACTAAGAAAGTTAAGGAAAGAGTACCGGTCATCGGATCGACTCTGAAGAAAGCCGCGTTTTTGTACAAAGCTGCTAGCGACAAAAGGGTGTTTTCTTTTGAAATACCGGAATGTTATGTTCTTAGAAGATAGGTCATTTTCACACCGATTTCACGACGTGGGTGACACAAATAACATCTAGAGAATCCCCTTAAAAGTTAACAGCTTAGTTACTTAGTAGTAACCGGATTCCTTGACCTTGAAGGGAGTACTGGCCTATTCAAGTACTTTAGCAGCCCGCTAATGCATACAAGTACATGTTTGTAGACAACATAGCACTTCAGATGTGGATTTTCGTATGTTTTTTTCTGATTTATTTTAGTAATGCGCATAGTATAGTATTTATAAAATTAAGTGTATATCTGGAGGAAAAAAGATCTATTCCTATACTAATCTGGTAAGTCATATTTATTACTTTATGTAATTTATATAGCAGTTATTAAAAATTTTAAGTATTAGAAAATTTTGCACAGCTTGGAAAAATATATGTATACTAATAGAGCACATTCTAATAACACACATTTCTCATTTACATGTTTTTCATTTAAAAGTTTTATTAGGGCTCCTTCACAAAATTCTTTTTAATAAATCACACCATTCACAAAATTCTATTCCATAAAAATATACTCTAATTAATTTTATACTGTTAGGTTTTAAAATATGTGTTTTGCAAAGGAAACAAGTTCACCTGAAATGAGAAATTTAGCATATAGACTTAAATAAGTTATTATTAATAAATGTTTGATGCGAATTTCAATAACTGGAATTCAAATTTCATTACAAAATACAATAAATTTCATAAAAATAACTTTATTTTTCACAAAATGGGATCCAAGAAAAAATCCCTGCATCAACTTCCGATTCCATTGCATTCATATGTTAAACTACTATTTCATTTTTTAACAAGTAATAAGTAAATTCTCATTTAATTTATACTCTTATTTCCTTGAAAATCTAGAGTTCTAAATTCATGTCACAATAAGAAATTGTGCTATTTTAAATTTTTCTCTGTTCTTTCTTTCTTTTTTTCCGTGATGCTAAATAATCTCACAGGCCCATAAAGTCCATTCTTACCAACTAAAATACAAAGGGCCCCCGCAAATTTACTTTACAAAGCTAATTTTAAATTCAATAAATTCAATCAGAGTAAAACATATATAGTTTTTTTATTATGAAATATTTTTTCTTACTATGCTGCAATTTGAAAAGCATAAGACATATTTTGAAGTTCAAATATTCTCAACTGTAATTCCATATATGTCTTTTACAAAATTAATTGGTTACGTACAATTATGTATTTAATAAAATATTTTTAATGTGTATAATATGTAGATAGTCAGTTTTAGTTTAATAGTAAAAACGTTATTTAATCGAAATTTGCATGATAAAATTTCGAATAATTTAAACATACGAAAAATGGATTTTGTAAATGAAAAAACAACTGATAGGATAATAGGGACCCCCCCCCACACACACACACACACACCTCTGTGATGTGGGGCTTCCTCTACTTCTAATTCTTAATGGGCTCTGAAACTGACAAGAAATGGCACAGTCCTCGAGCCTGTTAAAGTGTTGCGGAGCCTATGCCTTTACGCACAATTCGAAATCTTTTGCATCTTTTCAAAATAATAACAATTTTGCTTTCACTTTATCATTTAAGTTCTTATTTTAAAAATATTTTTGTTTATTTATTTTAAGAAAAAGTTGGCATGAACTAGAGTTTATAATTGTCTTGAAACCTGTAGTTACTAGCATTTCATATTTTAAAAGGGGGAAAAATGTATATAAATTGTTACTTTAAAAAAAATTAATATTAAAAAGAAACTTGTAAAATTTTAGTCAGTTTCTGTAAATTCTTTGTCATTCAATACTTGCTGTTGTTCTTTGAGGATAGCTGAGATCGATCTGTATACGGGCTGTTTTTTGCTTTTTCAATTTTGTTTACAGATAATTTTAATGAGGTCACATTCATTTTTAAAACCGGTTTCGAAAATTAAAGCATCCTCTTAAAAAAAAAAAAATAATAAAAAAAAATAAAAAATAAAAAAAACTTTGCAAACAAAATAAAAAAAGTGGAAAAAAAATCTGCATACAGATTGATCTCAGCTATCCAGTGAAATAAAATCATTTAAAAATATTGAAATGCAACTGAGATATAAATTTCTTTCATAATATTCCATTCCATTCTTCCATGCATTAGAGAATGGGTCTTTTTGCGTAACTGAAGTAGCCTCTTAAGTAGCGAACTTTTAAAATTATGTGTTTATATAATTTATTTATTTTCTATACTTTATAATAAAATCTTAGCATTATGTGCTTATTTGTAAAATTGTTTTAGACAAATTTTATATTAACATTGTTAATTTATCTTTAAGCCCGGTGGCAGAACTATCTTCAAATGTCTGCAACAGCAACGCTAATAATATTTTCAAAAATAGTCTGCAAAATGCAACGTATTACATAAATATATTTTTTCTGCTATTGTAGTGCTAATTAATTATGGTAACATGCATGTGTATGTGTAAATTATTTCCATCACTTACAAAATAATAATAATAATAAAACAGAAAAATCTACTTCCAGCAATATCTTTCTTTTTTCCCTTGTGCCTTTGACGAAATTTTCGTTTTCTTCGCGATCTTTTGACGAAATCCGTCTTTATTTTCGAGATTTTTTGACAAAATTTGTCGTTTTTCGCTATTTTTTGACGTTCTGTCTTTTTTTCAAGATTTTTTGATGAAATTTGCCGTTTTTGGGGTATTTTTTTTTAACAAAATTTGTCCTTTTTTTCACAAGTTTTTGATAAAATCTGCTTTTGAGGGATTTTCTGACGAAATTTGCCGTTTTTTCGCGATGCTTTGATAATATTTGCGTTTATTCTCGCAATCTTTGGATGAAATCGCTCTTATTTTGCGATGAAATTTTGACGAAATTACGCGTCCCACAGGAAAGAGCTATTTTTTGTGCCCCATGACCGATTTTTTGTATAAATTTAAGCGCAATAGCGCGTCCGTGGCATTGCTGAGGTGTCCTTAAAAGTCTGCGACGCCCGTCACAGTGTCACGCGCATTTTGCCATGGGTTCTTTAAGCAATGTATATTTATTTCATATTTGTGCAGAGTTATGAATGTTATAATAATTTTAATAATGATTTAAAATACTTATGATAATTATTAAATTTGTTTATTTCATTAATATAATTTGAAACTCATTAGAAACTTCAATATAAATATTTTTTTTTAAATTCAGTTGAAAGTGGGGGGAGGGGGGGGGCCTAAAGTTATATTTTTTTGGGGGGGCCTCAAAACGCCTTGCTACGGCCCTGTTCCTGGCTACTTCTTTGTCTTAAAGAAACTTTTGGGTCTGGTCAGGCAGTTGTACCAGGTTCTGTTGGACATGATCTATCTTCAATTCATCACATTTATAACATCTAACGAAAGTTCTCATGAGTTGCTCATATGATGGAGGCCTCATCAATCTGCAGCTTCCTAGCAAATGCCCTCATTAACTTCCTAGGATTTCATAGATATGAATGGAAAATTTCAGCATCTGAATAATGCTTAATCACTGATGATATCATTCCCTGTATTAACCCTTTCCGGCGTACTACCCTTTAAAGTTGGAATTTAAAGAAAAAAAATTTAGGCAATCTATTTAGGCCTAGAGGAGTCCACAGGTATAATTTTGTAAAGATTGCGCAAACCATTTAATTATACAGCTGTTGCCGAAATGGTAATTTCCCATACGCACAGCATTGATAAGCGCAGTGAGAAGAGCATTGCTGTGAAGCACGCATTAGAGTAAAATATTTTACCTATTATTTAAAAACAGTAGAGTTTGATCTCTGTGGTTCTGCCATCTAGAACTCATAAAAAAGATTTAAAGTAACCATTAGAGTAGTTTTTGTGTCTCTAAACAGGGGGAACTTTAGGTGTTGGTGACCCGGCAACACTGTGCCGGAAAGGATTAAGCGGTTGTCACATCAAACCTGGTAATCTTCGATCCACTCTTTACTTTAAATATGAATGACTGGGCGAGTTTCAAAAATGCAATAGGCTCTAAATCAAAGTGTTCTTCAGACATTGAGAGAATGATAACAAGTCTCTTTATTTCCTCTGTTAATCTAAGTTCAAGCATGCTTACACATAACAGAAAAATATTTGTAACCATTATGTAGAAGGTGCTATTTTACTTATGTGTGTTCTCAAATACCTGCTGCACTCTGTATTTCATTTATTTATGATGAATGCAAATGCTTGACTTTTAGGCAACATTGAAAATATAATTTCCAGTTGTGTTACAAAGAATAGTCTTTAAATGAGAAGCCATTTTATTATTTAAAACAGCTTTTCCATCTTTTTTATTTATTATTACAGTTAATTCATGTAGTTTCTTAAATCAGTTGAATAAAATTTTTTCTTTACATAGGGAGTCATTTTCGGACTACTTTGTGGAATAGCATTAAACGCATGGATTGGGACGGGAGCAATTATTTATGAATATCCACAAACCAAGCTTCCTCTGACTACAGACTCCTGTCCAGAAGACACCAACAGCTTCTTTAGTTTTGATAATTCCACATTATTTCGCACTGAAAATTTTACATCATTAACTACAATATCGACTACACTCTCTACGGAGTCAATAGCAAAAACAAAAGAGTATGTATTCATTCTTAACACTGTAATGCATCTTGATTTAAATGTAATCATTTATTACTTAATAGTTTAAGATAATTAAATTTCTGTTGCTGTAATTATTCCTTCAAAGAAAATCAGTTTTCAACAAATCATTGCTTTTGGAAGTGAACCAAGGCTATTTGTGCATACCAAAAGGATTATTTTATTTTTAGTTAATATGGATAAATATTATTGCATATTTAATTTACATAAAATAAGATGACAAAAAATATAAAATAAGTTTATAAATGCTCACAATTTTTTTTTTTTTTAATTCATTCAAGTGCAAACCAGTAAATATCTGAGAGATGTTAATTTTGAACTGGTTGAAAAATGTCAAACTAAGTGAATTAGATTCACAAGATTCATCCAGGATAGTTCAGATGGTAGGGCAGTGGCGGCTTCAATCTTGAGATCTCTAGTTTGAATCCTGGTTCAGGTATTTTTCATCCAGTTGGAAATTTATTTACCAATTAAAATAATTATGTTAAAATTAATCTTGCATTAAATTTAAATGGCCTCGTCCAGCTTTTAAAATCAATGGTTCAATATGTTATTTAGTAGTTTTCATTTAGTTATTTATTTTCAATCTTCTGTATTTGAAGAAATTGTCTTTTTTGTATTTCTTTTTACTTTTGAAATAAAAAGATAACAAAAATAGCATTAAAAATAACGATAATTATAAAAATGTATGACTCATTAAAATGATTTTGTTTTTTAACACTTTCCAACATAGTTGAAAAGTGTTTATGAATTTGATTTGTCTGTTTGCCATTTCTTCATGTTTTAACTCTTGCAAATATACTTGGATTATTATGAAATTATGTTATTGAGTTTTTCTGTAAAATGGTCGGTATTGAAAATTAAGAGTGCAGCATTCATAATTTATTTACAGAAGCACCCAAAAGAATTCCATTTACTTCAGTGATGTCAAGAATATGCTACAAAGTAAAAAATTAGAAACAGGTGTATAAAATAACAGGCTCTTCAGGATGCATAATTTTCCTCCTGAAAGATAAAAAAATTTCATATTTTGTATTAAATACAAAAAATCCATCTTATTTTCACAAGGATCCACTTTTGTAAAAGAAAGATCCAGTTTTTTGGAAGTGGATTTCCAGAGTAGTGACATAATTGCAAATTATGGTCTTTTGGAGGGGAAGAAATAGATTTTGTTGGATTTTATTGATATGCATCATTCAGGAGGACTACAAAATGTTATCTCTGGAGTATAGAATACAAAACACTTATGATTGCTTTACAAGTATGCACAAAAAGAATTCTTATTAAATTGTGTTCTAGGAGGGGGGGGGGACAGTTTGTGTATTTTAATGTTATGATACTTCACGCATAATGAAATGACTAAAGGGCACTATAACATATTTTCTATAGATTATGGGGTACAAAACATTTATCATTGATCTACAGAGACACACAAAATAATTCTGTTACAGGGCTGGCTGAGAATGATAATAGTTGGAAAAGTGTTTTTGGCTGTGTTATGCATTTTTAAATTTGTCTCATTTTGAGTGTACTAGATAATGTGTACTAATTCTGTAGATCATATATACATTGAAAAAATTTGCACACATTACTGGCTATGGACATAAATTGCTGAAAATGGATTGTTACTGAGTTATGTAATTTTATCTAAGTTAAAACTGAAATCGTAAGAATATTCTTTTAGTGTTGGAAAGTGTTCCCTAATATGTCCCTGATGCATGGATTTTTGTTCTTGTTTATGGAAAGCGCTCACATGATTTTCAAGTTGAGCTCACAGTTTCACATCTCATTGTACAGGTGTTGGTTCATTGTTAGAAAGCAAAATCTAAGCTCACAAAATGGAAACATATTGGAGAAAATTTCATTTGGAGATGCATCATACAATGCTATAGCAGTGAGTGTAAAAAGAATGGAAGATACATGATCTTGAGTTATGCCACTCAAGAGCCACGCACTCACTTAAGTATATACTTATAAGTTATTTCATAGTTTAAAAGTACTAGTAGAAATTACTCATTATTAGAATGAAATCTTTGAAGTGGAAATCCATCAATTAAAACTTTTAATATTTATTACCAACAGAAAAAAAACATTTAGCACATCACTTTTTTTATAATTATTTAAATCAACAACTGTAAAATAATCTCTAGTTGCAGATAACTAACCAAAGATATTTCTTCATCAATGGAGATATTTAAACAATGTGCTAAAAATAAATTAGCATCAATAACTTATTGCATATTATTGTAATAGAAAAAGATTCATGGGCCCATTGAGATATCATTTGCATCAAAAATAAATGCATACATAAAATTTAACTATATAGCTCTCTTGACCAACACAGCAAACATAAGAATTATATAAATCATATAAAGAAGAGCTCTCTTGCTTGACATATCCTACAAATTAGTTTTTTCCAGAAATGGGAGCAGGAGGGTATTGGAATTGCTGTAGACTTGCATTACTTTAAAAATACTTTTTGGTGATTTTTCAATTGGTTTATCAATTAGTTTTTTCATTATTTTTAAAATTTCTATATTTAAAATTTTATTTTTTCACTTATTTTTACATGAACAGTTTTGTTTGATAGCTTCTTAAATAAGAAATATATAAAAATGGAATTATGGATCATCACTTAGCGGCCAAATGTAAATGCTGATTCAAAATATAGACATGTACAACAATCTGCATTAAAACAGAATGCAAAATTAATTCTACAATTTTTGTTTCAGCTTTTTCAACCTAATTTGTTTTTTATATGAATATATGTGCTTTGATAAAATTACACTTACTTTCATGAGTCCTTGATCTCTGAAAAATTGACACCCCAAGCAATGATTACACAAACATAATTTCACTTTAGTACCTAACTTGATTAAATGAGGTGTGTGTATGTTCTCATTTCATTTTATTTAAAATTAGCTACATAAATAAATTCAATTTTTAAAATACCTTGATATTTTTAGTTATGAAAACCTCTGTTTACATTATAATTAAATTATAATTATTGTATTGTAACTGTGTACATACTTATTAACAATCATCATATAGTTGACTATATTTCTTTTATTTTATTCAGAGAAATATTTCCACTTTTCAAGCTCAGTTTTCTCCTTCATCCTGTTCCTGGAACAATTATTACCTTTCTTATAGGATATATAGTTAGTTACATGACAGGTAATTGTTTTTCATATTTATTTATCTTATTCTCTTATCATGGTTTGGAGATGTACCATAATTATTATTTGACAATTTTGTAAAAATAAATCTTTCATCTTTTTTTGCAACAGACTGAACATTTTAGCCTTAGTTATTCAATATTAGACAACATGATTGTAAACCTTAAGACAATGTCTAAATTGTAAAAATGTTAGTGTAAAGGAAAGACATTTTATTTTATTTTTTGTGTTTGAACCTTTATCACAATTATGACATTGGATAGTTTGAAATAAAGAGTCCTATGCCACCTTTAATCCTCCCTGTCATAAAGTGGGTTGTAGCTGCATTTCATTGTTGTAAGGGTTCTCAACAAGATTGAAAAGCTTCTTTTTTCTTTAATTTTGCAACAAATGCTTTGAGTCCTAAAGTTTTCACCCCTGGATTTGCATATTTATTGATACTTGTAATGAGTTAAAATGCCTTCTTTTTAAGTTTTAAAAATAATTTAAAGACACCCAATTTATTTTCATACCTGGGCCCATTTAAAGAGAAGTTCAGTCTTGATTGCAATATCTTAAAAACTTTAGTAAATATTGGACTAAGATTTTAAAGTCTGAGGGTTCGGGGGGGGGGGGGGGGGCAGAAATGTTGGGAGAAAAAATCTTTTTATTTATTTCTTTTCAATTTAGATATCTTTAATTTGTATATATTTAACTTTATTTCACATTGATTTTTAAAGTTTATTTTCACGCAGTTTGGAAAAATATGCATTTATGCTTTCTTATAATTTATTTGTCACTCTTTGTGTTTTATTTCTTTTATTTTTCAATGAAAATCATAAAAAGTGTGTTTTCACTGCGTTTCTCTGATCATTTACACATTTAAACTTATATTTTAAAGAAAAAATTGCATTACTGAATTTTGTGACTGTTTTAGGGATTCCTAACAACATAGAAAAAGTTTCTTTTTTTCTCTAACGCTGCAAGAAATACTTAGAATCCTAAAGTTTTTATCCTTGGTCCTGCATATTTATTGATACCTGCAATGAGATAAAATATATTCTTTTTAGGTTTAAAAAGTAATTTAAAGATATCTAATTTTTTTTTTCATACCCAGACCCGTTTAAAGAGAAGGTCGATCTTGATTGCGATATTCTGAAAACTATAGTTGTTTAATACTGGACTAAGATTTTAAAGTCTGAGGGTGGAGGGAGGGAATCAAGAGGCCCAGAAATGTTGGAAAAAAATTATTTATTTTTAATTTGGTTATCTTTAATTTGTATACATTTAACTTTATCTCACATTGATTTTTAAAATTTGTTTTCCCTCAGCTTGGAAAAATATGAATGTATGCTTCCCCATAATTTATTTGTTACTCTTTGTGTTTTATTTATTTTTATTTTTCAATAAAAATCATAAAATGTTTTTACTGCATTTCTCTGGCTATTTACACATTTAACTATATACTGTAACTTATATTTTAAAGAAAAATTTGCATTACTGAATTTTATGACTTTAAGTCAGATTCAAAATAGTAAAAGGTTAAAATGATACTACATTAATTTAAGTTAAACATATTTCTTTACATAAATAAAATGTCAAGTAAGTTATATTTTCATTTTTCCTCATTATTGTTACTCAAATGAATTAATTTTGAAATATTTCAGTATGAGGAAAATTAATAATAAAAAGGCTTACTGCTAGCTATCAGCAATAAAAACTTCAGGTTGAATTGATGTGAGATATTTTATTAATATTTAAACCTTCCTTCTTTTGTGTTTCTTCATCTTGTTTAATATTAACTATTGATAACCCCATAAGCCACCAGGTGTTATTCTGATAGCTTTACTGTTTTCATTTGCTTGTTCTGTGAAATTTAATGGCTTACAACAGTTAATTAAAGGTAGGGGGGAATATAATTATCCTGGTATGTTAAAATAATATATAATGTTACATTTTTGAGATATTTATAAGCTATTTATTATAAGTTTACTTTTTTATGCTAAATTTTTTTTAACAATTAAGTAATATTTCTGTCATAACACTGGGTGACATTACATCTTGATACAAATATATATAGTAAAATATCTCTAAGACACAAATCTATTTAGTAAACTTTTTTCCAATGTGCAACGTCTATTGATTGAATGCTTTTCCTTTCAATAAAAAGTTTTGCAATCTAGAGATGCCAGTATTATGAATTTTTGCTATATTTATAATGTGCAAGGATTTGTCAGTCAAGGAGAATAAAAAGTGACTGTAAATATCAAATAAGTAATAGCAGTTAAGAAATGTATATTTTGTTTTTTGAGATAATACAAGCTTTAACGAGAAACATAAAAAAACTTGGATAACTTTCAATAATATTATTATAAAAAATATTTGGATAACTTTCAGTAATATTAATATAAAAAAAATTTTGATTTATAAAAAGACATTTTAAGACTCAAAACATAATTAAATTTTTTGCATGTTATTTCTTTCATTTAGGTGGTGATAAAGATGTTGATGAAAGATTAATATGTCCTTTCTTAAGGAATTATCATAGTGCAAACACATTAAAACAGGTAAACATATTTATTTCTTATATTAATACCCGAGTCTATGAAGTTTTTGTAGATATACTAATGTTTATATTGCACAGTTTTTTGGCACAGTGAATTTTGATATAAATGCTTGTAGACTTGGTCAGCATTTTTAGAAATGCTGCCATAGCATTCGAGTTCTATTTGTATTCTGCATTTTTAAAAAATGGTAAGATATCACAGGGTAGGAAAACTCTTTGCTTCTATATTTAAACTTCCATTTTATTATTATTTTATTTTATTTATTTATTTTTATTATTATTATTATTTTTTATTATTTTTTATTTTTTTTACTCTTAAGAAATATGAGTTAATTCAGCAACTTACTTTTTTCAACTTACCTGTCTTCTTTCCTTTATGAATTGCATAGTAATCAAAAGCTATAAAGAAGCATTAACTGTATAACAATGCAAAATAATAGTCATAACTTTTTACTACTGTCGCACATTACTGTTAATTTTTGTGGGCATTTTTATACATGCATATTGGGTGTCCCATAAGTCCATTTATATTTAAAATTATTGTATCAAATTGTAATTTTTTCCTATAAAAGTTGTCAAAGTGTTAGATTATTTATTGAAAAAAAAATGTATTTAAATTTTCTTTGACCAATGTTTGGCCAAAAAAAAAACTTTTTCAGTTTAATGGTATTATAGGGTTTATACTCATTTTCCAAGAAAAAATTCCCTGAGAATCCCCTGATATATTTTCTGGGATGTACAATTTTTCCATATTAACAATTAACGACATTTTGATGTTACATATAATAATAAAGCACACGGACAGCTACAATCCCCCCCCCCCCCATTTCCCAGAGTAGAATTTCAATCTGGCAGATTTTCCCAGGCTTGGGAAGTTTTTTTTGTATTATTCCCTGATTTTTATAACCTAAAATTTATCTCCTGATTTTCCCAGGAATCTCATATTCCCCTGATAAATATGAACCCTGTGTTAAACCACACTCTGGTGTGACTGTTTGTTCATTTTTTTCTTATGAATTTTTGAAGTGCAAATGGATTTATGAGACATGCCATTCTTCTATATGTATGTATGCATGTTTGTAGCATATTATAGCACATTATATTAGGATGCACAATTACTAGAAGGATATGGATGTTTAGATTAACATAGAATGTCAAGCACAAAAAGTAACAAAATTTCTTGCATAAAAAATAACAATTTCTTTGCATCTATCAATAATTAAAAAGAGAACAAAAACAATGACTTAAAAGCATTTTGAATACTTTAAGGGGATTCTTCACCCACTTGAAAACACTTGCTCTGTAATGTTAAACCAACACACAGGTTATTTTTAAATTTCTTTTTTAAATATGAATATATTTAAACTATTATTTTATTTATTTTGAAAATCCCATTTATATCAATTAAGGGGGGAGGGCATGAGCCCCCCGTTCCCCCTGTTTATACTTATTCAATGAACACCTAATGACAGTCACGGAATCACCTCATCAGAATGATCCTATATCTAAATTTTGAACGAAAACTGTTAATTCTGCATAAAAATCCCGTTTTTATCAATTAAGGGGGGGGGCATGAGCCCCCTGTTCCCCCTGTTTATATTTATTCAATGAACACCTAATGAAAGTCACGGAATCGCCTCATCAGAATGATCCTATACCTAAATTTTCAACGAAAACTGGTAATTCTGCATGAAAATCCTGTTTATATCAATTAAGGGGGGGGGGGCATGAGCCCCCCGTTCCCCCTGTTTATACTTATTCAATGAACACCTAATGACAGTCATGGAATCGCCTCATCAGAATGATCCTATATCTAAATTTTGAACGAAAACTGTTAATTCTGCTTGAAAATCTCGTTTATATCAATTAAGGGGAGGGGCATGAGCCCCCCGTTCCCCCTCTTATACATATCGAATGAACTCCAAAAACTAATCAGGGAAGCGCCTTATAAGGATATACCTATATGCAAAATTTCAAGTGGATCCGATATTTTTATCATGAGTTATCGCGTTACGCACAAACGCACATACATACAGAACGGACGGGCACATAAGCTCTCAGGCTATGATAGCCTGTGAGCTAAAAAGTATTAGCAAAATAGATTCGCCTTGTAGCAGAAAAAAAAGCTTAATTCTTTAAAGTATTCCCTTATTTTCAATATGTTCTAAAATAACCCAAGTTTTTATAACTGTGACAGCTATTGTTATTAATCTAATTTCAACTATCCACTACAAATATATTAAAAACATTTATATATTAAATATACTAGTACACCAAACCCGGGGTTCCCGGGTCACAAAGTAAAGGTGAAAAACTTTTTTAAAATTTAAAATTGGAAAGTCTAATAATTTTTTTCTGCTTAATACGCTTTTTAAACTGCCAACTAATTCCAAAGAGCAATTTTATATGAAACATATTATTTATGTAATCATATACAGCTTTAAAAATTATCGGTACTTCCGTATTAGCAGGGCCGTAGCTAAAAGGGCGCTATGGGCGGCTCAGCCCCCCCCCCCTCCCCCCTGGAAAAGATTCCAAGGTCACTCAATGAATTTCTGTTCCGAAAATTCAAATGAAATATTGTTTAAAAATCTAATTTAGTTTTGAAACCTTTTCACAGCTTTGCAGAGTTACTAAATTGTATCTAAAATAAGTGTTTCAACACTCCCTCATCCTATTTGTACATATGAAGCTAACATGATGTTTAATTTTGCATCAGTTATATACCCAAAACTTCATCATCATATACTTTTCTAAGCATAAAATGAAGTCATTTTACCAGTTTAATAAGAAACAGAGAACTTACAATATGCATATGCACTAATTTATCTTTCTGCGTCAGAGAGAAAGAAAAAAAAACTATGAGCCCCCCTACATTCTCTTGGGCCCTCCCTATTGTTCACTACGGCCCTGCGTATTAGACGCAAGATAGCAGTTATTAGCCAAAGATTTCGCCAAAGAATAAAACTGCATTCTCAGTTTTTAAAAACAACTAAGAAAATATGACACCCAGATATTCTTTAAAATACATTTTTCTAAACGTTAATTGATGTATCTTTTGTAAAGTAAGTTTACTAACGAACTAAAAGTCACTAAATTCATAGATAAAAACGAAATAAAACCAACAACATTCACCGGGTTTTATAGCCGACGATATATTGACATAACAGGTTTTTAATTACTATTTTTTTCAGTTGCTATGAAAAAATGACAACTAAAATATACAGTGATCTGTTATTTTCTGTGGAGAAAAGAGATAGATGGAGGTGCAGTAGGCGATTAAAACGGTTTGATGGGCGTTATTCTTCCAATTTAAGTCTCTCATTCGACCAAAACAAAACAATCACATGGAACAGAGACCGAATTTTTTAATATCATTTTTTCTCTAAATGAAAAAGATCTGAATATATTTTAGCATTATAAAATAGCACTTCATTGCATTATGAATTAAAATTGCATCGCTAAAAGTTTTTTTTTTGTGAAAGCACGCCGTTGTATTTGATGCAATGCAGCGAATTTTAGAGTTACATTTTTGGCGTCACCTCCAGCCATTAAACTGCATCTCTATTTTTTTTTTCTTTTTTTACTCTATGGCTATTTTTTCTCTTTTTCCCACATAAATGCGATACTCAAGTTGCCACCATTAGAGAAATTGAACCAAAAACTACAAAAAAATTAATATCTCAAAAACAAATTGAGATACAGTTTTCTAACAAACGGCATTTAAAAGAGCATTTTTTTCTCTAAACGATGGTATAAAGATTGAAAACGTGCAATGTCTAGAAGTTTAAAAATTTACAATAGCGAAAATTGCAAAACCGAAATTTCATCGGAAAGTGTTGCCATTCAAAACATGATGTATGCGTTACGCACAGATACGTTTGGCCTTTATTATATAGATATGCATATGTATGAAAAACGAAAAAGAAAAAAAGAGAAAGCAAAAATTGAGCACTGGCAATTTGGCAAATCAAATCGCTTATTGACTCGCCAAATGAAGAATTGAGTCGCAATTTGGTGCATTGGCGAGCGACAGCGAGAACACTGTATATATATATATATATATATATATATATATATTTGGGTTGTAGATTTTAAGAAAGGTACTTTTAGTTTCGAAATTGATTCTGATAGTGAAAGTACCTGTATTTAAAAAATCTGCAACCAAAATTGAAAGAGTAAAAAAAAAAAAATAGCCTATAAATGATTGACATATTCATATTTAAATGAGAAATTCAAAAATAAACTACTCATTGGTTTAACATTACAGAGCAGATGTTCTCAAGTGAGCAAGTCCCCTTTAATTATCTCATTCAAGAGAGTCATTTGGGGAAGGCTGGGAAGTATAATTTGCTTCTGTCAAGGAATTTAATATTTCAGTCATCACAATTTAAGACTAAATCAAAAATTGTTCAAATCTAAAAACTTATCAGATTTAAAAATAGAAACATTAGCATTAAATGAGCACTTCAAGCATAGAAATTAATAATTATCAATAATATTTTCAAGAGTTTACCTATTATAACATTCTGAAAGTGAAACACATTTATCATTGAGTACCTTGGCTCTGGCTAACTGTAGAAATATAGTAAAATATCTATAATAACAAACTCTCCAGAATTGTGAACACCTTTTAAACTCCCAACATTTACGCACATATAAGCTTTTATTTCTGAATAGCAAGGAAACTTTGTGATCTTGTTACATCTATTATTTAAAGGTTTCACTGTACATATAATTATACAGTTATATCACACTTCTCAGGTGTGCATACAAGGATCGAAAGAAATTGTTGCACCCCACTCATGGAAAAATTATCCCCATCAAAGACATTTTAAAATGAACCTCCTGATTTCTTCAACAGATAGTTTTAAGGGGGGAAAAAAAGCTGTGATACACATAAAAAAATATTTTTTTTTTCCCCATCAAATCTAATACTCACTATCCATAACAGCAAATTATACATTTATACACTAACAGACTTCCCTGCTATACTGGGCAGTTTTTTCAAATGAATCTCAGTTTAAACTTATGATTTGGAACCATTTAGCAATGCACACCCATTCACTTCTAAAGTTTGATTGACACATTACAAATCAAGAAATACAGTTGTACAGAATAAAGGAGGTTTTTATGTAATTATATATCCAAGCAAAAAGAATGCACAAACTTGGATTGTTTTTCCAAGACTCCCTGGCCACTACACTTTATGGTTTTCATATGTTTATCTATTGGGTTTTTCGAAAAATAATTTTTGTGAAAATGAAAGACCTTTTTCTTATGGAGCATAAATATTTTATTGAATTATATATTTTGCATTTTGATCCTGTTATCATTTTTCAGGCAGCTGCATGATTTCATATTCATAAAACTTTTGATTTCTAATGGCAAAAAACTTATCCAAGTTACTTTTAATGCTCTTGTTTGAAGTAAATGTTTTGTAATCTGAAAAATGTTTTAGTGTATAGATAATAGCCCAAAGCAAGTAATAATCCAAAAGTGTTAAATCTTGAAAATATGCTATAATCCATCATTAGCGTTTAATTTTATAATTTAGCTATAGTATTATGGTTGATGATTATGGTTTAAAATAATCAAATAATACTTTGTATACCCCCTATTTGTTGCCCCCAGTGATTATTTGCTTCAAGATGTATAACTTTCTTGATAATTGAAAAGAAATTCGCAGACGTCAACGGGATGAAGCAAATTTCTCACTGTAAAAACATGTGGACCCATATGCCCAGTTTTGAAATTAAATCAAGGCATTTAACATGATTATGAATATAAAATTCGATAGATTTAATCTTTTAGCGATCTCATAACTTCTTGTTTAACAGTTTGCATCAATCAATGGCTTTATTTTGCCTTAATCAGCTTCAAAGATCTTTTAGAATCAACTTTCTACAACTCAGTGCACCTTCAATAATAAAATTGCCAAAACGAAATTTTGTAATCCAGTTTTCGCACCAGCAATCTGTCAATTTCATTTTCTCCACATACATTGCATATATTATTTTGTTACTTAAACAACATTTTTAAACATTTCATATTTATTTACTTAAAACAGGTGTCACAAATAAAAAATTAAAAAGTTGACATGTTTTGGTTCATTCATAAGAAATAATCAGTAGAAAACTAAATGAGTCATTTAGTTTTCTACTGATTTTATGTGTTATGAATACAGTTCTTATGAATGAACCGAAGCATGTCAACTTTTTAATTTTTTATTTGTGACACCTGTTTTAAGTAAATAAATATGAAATGTTTTTATACGTAAATGAAAAAGGTGATGTGATTTTGTTTTAGTTTTTAGTTTTGTAAAAAACGAAAGCTAACAACAGTTTTAACATTGAACATTTTTACCTTTTCAGTAGCTAAATAAAATATGCCAAAAATTCTGCTTTCAACATTATATATTTGATAGATGATAAAACAACCCTTGCTATGTCAGCTGTCAAAATTTATAATGACAATGCAGGTCGAGTTTGAAGTTTTCTGTGAAAAAATACATCTAGTGGAAAAAATTACTTTCCAAGCTAGAGAGTATGCAATATAGCTTCATTTCAGAAAGGTATGGTAAAGTTCGTTAAAAAAATATCCAAAAGGTAAAGCCGTCTAGTTGCAGTGTTCTGTTTCTAATTTTTGAATCTTCTCTTTTAAGCAAGTATTTAAATTTTTAAATAAAATTTATATTCTTAAAAGTTTTAAATATGTAGTTTATGAATGTTTTTTCACATTTTGTTTTTCTTCCTTGGTAGCTTGCATAATTGTTTTATGCATATTTTGTTTTCTTCCGTATCTTCAGGCTAAAAACTTTCTTGCTATGCAGATGATCTGTCATGTCTCTAAATAAAACAAAATTTTGGGGGAATTTAAAAAAGTCAGATTTCAAGAAATATTTTTAATAATCTGAATTAAATTTTTATTAAAAACAATTTTTAAATAATGATTAAAGGCATTTTGGCACAAAATTTACAAATAACGACCTGAGTTTAATTATTTGATTAATTCATATTTATTCTATATAATGCTTAAACTCAAGAGTTTCAAAAATATCAGGGAAAATATTTTATATTCAGAATTTTGTGGCTTTCTTGTGCAGATATTTAATTACATGACTATTTAATGTTGACTATAAGTTGTTTTAGCAGGATACAACGCATAGCAGCCCTTTTTATTTCTTTTATGCACCCAGCGGCTCTTTAACACCCTTCCAATGCACCTGGCAGCTTTTCTTAACACTTCTCATGTACCAAGTGGCAATTCAATTGATCCTGGGAAAATATTTAAAGTGCTTGGGGACTAACTGCAAAAAGAACATGCTTGCTTTTGTGAATTTTCAGATAGTCTTCAAGTTCATCACAAAGTGAAGATCTTTCATTTTCAGAATTGAACTGAAAATAGACACATAGTTTCAATGCATCTAGCACTGCTGTATGAGTTAGGGAAATTTTTGCTGCATCTTCTTCACCATCATCTTTGTCACCACCATTTGTTTCTGCTGCAAGGTCTAATTTTCTGCAGTTGAGCTGTGATTAAATTTTTATCAACATCAAGTTATTCCTTGAACGTACACATAGCAAGTGCACTAGACACAGTATGATAATCTCCTCCATTCTTGTCATTTTCATAATTTTCATTTTCGGCCTCTTCACAATCCTTTTGCAGGAAACGAAAATCCTGCTTCATTAAAGCAATTTTTAATTCACATGTGATTGATGTTTCTTCATGATGAGCTCAACATATGAATTAATCACAAGAATCACACTCTCACTAATACCACTGTATATATGGTAGAGGAATGTATTCCTATAAGTAGAAAATAAAGGAGAAAGTTCTAGAAATTTTTTGTGACACTAATAAATGATACGTGCTTTTTTTAATGCTATGCATGATATATGGATAAGAATTATCATTGGTTTTCCTATATCCCTAACTGGAACATCGAGAAAAAATGTGGTTTAAGTGAAAGATCACTGTATATACAATCATAATAAATTTTATATTCCTGCATTTTTGTGTAACAGCTATTGCATTAAGATCTTAATACAGTAGACTCCCTCAAATCTACACTCTTAAAATCTGCAACTCTCTAAAATCCGCACATAATTTACAGATGTAAATAATGAAACATTCAGTTCAGATGTCAGTGCAAAATTTGACTTTTTTAGTTTTATATCAATTGTATACATTTTCTAATTTGTAATTTTTGTTAAAATTATTGAATTCTTTGTTTGTTTGTTTTTTTTCATGAAGAAAGAATATTTTATTTCTAAAAAAATAAAGATATTGCTGATATCATTGGTAATCATAGTCTTACCAAATATATTTATGTATTTATCAATCTTTTTAAGTTATTAAGTCTGGCTAAAACTGAAATAAAGCTTTGTTATTTTATGATCCTGATGTGAATTAGAAGTGTACTTTTATGAGACACGTTTCATTGACTAATTTAGGAAAAACACATTTAATCTTTATAATGAATATTTAATTGTATGTTATTGATTATTAACTTGACCTTTTGCTTTTTGTATTTTAATCATTTTAAAAATTATCTATTTTTTTTATTTTAGTTTATTATTTTATTATCTTAGTATATTGTAAGCATTCATTATACTTTTGATTCCATTATTAATTACATCCAAATTACTTTTTAAAAAATATAAACAAAGCAATGACCAGAAATCTGCAAACCTCTGGTCCCAAGTTGTGCGGATTTGGGAGAGTCTACTGTATTTATAAAACTAATTACAGTATGAATGCAGCTTATTTGCCATACAATTTCCGATTTGTTTTATTTTGTTCTAGAGTGATTCTTTGGAGGGAACTTTGATTACAAGTACAGTTTGAATTAAATCAGTACCAATAAAAGAAAGTTTCGCTCGGTGTGTCTGTCTGTGTACAATGGCTAACAGAATCTACAGTATGTGCAACACACACCAAAAAAAAAAAAAAAAAAAAAAAAAAAGTTAGTCTAACCTGAAAATGTTCCCTGATGCATCTGAAGCTCAGACTTTTAAAATTCTAATATTTAGTTTAATTGTTAATTTAAAACTAGAAAAATGAAAATTTTGAAGGTCTTTTTATCATCATTTATTATTTTACATCGTCCAAATCAATGAAACATAGTTGCTTAAAAAAGTTAAAAGTGGAAGACATATTCTAAAAAATCATTCTTAAGTCTCAAATGCAATCAATTAAATAAATTTTAAAAAATATCGTAGTCAACCCCTTGAAAAAAAAGTTTCAAAAAAGTCATTTTTCCATTTAGAACAACATCTCAATGTATCAGATTTATATCAACTACAAAAATTTTAAAACATTTGGACAGGTAGAAATATTTTTTCAAAATAAAATGCATGATATTTCAACAAAATCGGTAAAAACATAAAAGTTTCGCTGCACATAGAATTTCAAAAATCAAATTTTGAAGAAAAAAAAAAAAAAAAAAAGAGCATATGCTTTTAATATTATTTCATTTAAAATATAAATTCAGATGAGTTGAAGTCTTAAAGTATAAAATCATACAAATTTCTGGTTAATTTAAGGGTCATTTATAATGGGCCTTGGCAATGCTGGGCAGGTCAGCCATTTTTATCTATATTATGGTACTGAATATTCATGCCACTATTAAAGATAGCCAGGCCACTGTGGCATGGCCTTACCAGTATTTTCCATCATAAAAAATAATTTATACACATTTAATAATCTAAATATTTTTTAAAAAAGCATTATTTATGATGAAAACATAGTGCAAAGAAAGTGCCCTTTAAATTCTTCCATCCTCTCTCACCCCACTGTCAGCTGCTTTTTTTCTTACAGATGCTATAAATCAATTTATTGACTGATTGCTATTTCCTGCCTGCCAAAGACTGGAAGTATCACATTTAGCAAGTTAAAGCATTTCACTTTTCTGCATGCTCTATAATTGAATATCATATTTTATGATTTACAGAATAAAAACTCCTGTACTTTTGTGCAATAAGTGGGCACTTGACAATGTTTGTAATATAAAGATTAAAAAGGGTTAACAAAGCAAAAAATTGACAATTTTTGTATTTTTATTGGTGATTATGCAATTAACTGTTAAATCACCCAAGCTTTTTACATTTTAAATATTTTTCTGAACATAAACATAGGATACTTTTAAGCTGTCGATCTAAAGAAATTATTTTTGTTTATAAACTATTGTAAATGCCTTATACACCAATGGGTAGCTACATGAAAATCTTATGTTTTATTATTAAATAACTGGGCAGTTAATTTTCTGTATAATTTATATGCTCATCTGTATGTTTTATAGTTTTGCATTCAATGTTTGATTATAATAAGTTAAATGGTAGTAAAAATTTATTTAGAAAAATGTAGAAATTCATTATTCAAAAGATAATTTTATCTCTTTAAATGTAAGATTATTTTTGCACTTTAATGTTAAATAATTAGTTTGCATATTTGAACAACAAATAATATATAAAAATTGCATTTGTTATGGTGGGTAGGGTCTTCACCACTTATTATAGACATGGGCCACCATTGATCACTATAACACATTAACTGTTTTGTAGTGATTTTTTTTTTTTTTTTTGGGGGGGGGGATAACACAGCATATCTGTAATTTAGAGGGGAAATGTCTTGCTTTATTTTTAAAGTTCAATTAATAAAAGTAGGGTAAATATCTAAAGTTTATTATGTTACAGACATAGCAGATCCTGTTCTAAATTCTTTTGGTAAAGAAAAATAATTCAATCTATTTTAACAGGATCATCAAATAGATGAAAAAATTGGATGCTTGGATATAGATGTCACTGAGTTTTGAGGGTAAGAAACTAAATATACTCACTTCTTGGGTTAAGAAGGCACTGATTCTTAACCATTAACTAAGCTAAGAGATTATGAATTGATTAGTAATTATGTAAATATATGAAATAATATAAGAAATGTCAGATACATGAAAAGTACACAACAAGAGCAATTTTGAATGGGTATTAAATTCAGAATTAGTTGTAAAATTGTGACATGCCATCATGAGTTAGTACTATAGTATTACCTCCATTATGAGCACTCCAAATAGTGGATGCCTCTATTTAATGAAAATTTCTTCAATTTTCAAAACCTATATCATAACAAACATGGTAGCATTTGGTAAATACAAAACAAAATAATAAAATATGTAAATACAAAATAATGAAAAAATAAAGCATGGCATTGATAAAAAGAGCATTTTGTTATAAAAATGCTGTTAATTCTTCCAAAAACTTCAGTTTAACTACAGTAGACTCCCTCAAATCCGCACAGCTTGGGACCAGAGGTTTTGCAGATTTTAGAATTTTGCAAATTTCTGATCATTGCTTTGTTTACATGTTTTAAAAAATAATTTGAATGTAATTAATAATGAAATCAAAAGTATAATGAATGCATACAATATGCTAAAATATTAAAAAAAAGTAATAAACTGAAATAATAAAAAAATAGATATTTTTTAAAATGATTAAAATACTAAAAGGAAAGGTCAAGTTAATAATCAATAATGTACAATTAAATATTCATTATAAAAGAGTAAATGTGTTTTTCCTAAACTATTCAATCAAACTTGCCTCATAAAGGTACATTACTAATTCACATCAAGATCATAAAATAATGACTTTATTTCAGGTTTAGCCAGACTTAATAAATAAAAAAGTTGATTAATACATAAATATATTTGGTAAGATTGTGATTACCAATGATATTAGCAATATCTTTATTTTTTCAGAAATAAATTATTCTTTCTTCATGAAAAAACATGAATTCAATAACCTTAATAAAAATTAAAAAATGTATGGAATTGATATAAAACTGAAAAAATCAATTTTTGCACCTACATCTGAACTGAATGCTTCATTGTTTACATCCGTAAAATATGTGCGGATTTTAGAGAGTTGCGGATTTTAGGAGTGCGGATTCGAGGGAGTCTACTGTAGTTTCATATCATCCCATTATGGATAATGTACAATTTACATGCATTCAATACAATGAAGAGGACAAGGACCTTAATACAGTAACCAGTTAAGACAAAACGACAAGGGGCTCAGAAAATATCTTTTTTAGATGGTTTTTAATCTTAGCAGCTATGCTGTTACCTATATTTGCATTATACTGTTTTTACAAAAACTGCAACATTTTTCCCTTTAAAGCACGATTCTGTTTTAGCAGATTTTACCATAGTTCTTACATTGTCTCAATTTTGTAGCACTTCTCCTTTTTATACCTGGCAACACTAGTTATAAGAGATTGTTGTTTTAGGACAGCAATTTTTTTTTTCCTCTATCACTATTGTGCTTGGAAATTTGGTGCAAGATGTCCCACTTAGACAGTATCTTCTGCCTTTACTAAAAAACAAAGTAACAAAAACTGTACTATTACATAGTTTCTGAAAAAGAGCACTTGTCAAATAGAAAGCTTTAAAAAAAAAAAATAAATAAAGCATTGTAACATAGCGAGATAGGATTTGAGAATTGAAAAACCTTAAGACCTTAATTGTTGCTTCTTTTTTTTCCCCATGAACAATTTGCACATGAATGTATCGCTCTTAACAATTAAAGGATTACATTAAAACAAGTCTTGTAAATTTTTATTTATTTTTTTTAAATTAATTTATTTGATTTTTTTTTTTTTTTTTTTTTTTTTAAATAGAGATTATCATCGAGATTTAACTTGGAACATGAAATTTTGTATTTCATTTATTTCGAAAATTCTTACATTTGCATTGAAGTAGTGATTGATGTAGAACAATGGGAATATCCCTGACCTGTCTGTGGTGGCACCATCTTACACGGTCAGTAAAATGAGTTTCTCGCAGGAAGCGATTGAGCTAGCCTTTTGCTCAGCACTTAAGATCTCGCTTTCTGACCGTTTATTCTCCGGTTCAATTACAGCCTGGACACATCACCTGCATTTTGTGACCTTGGACAAACGAACACGCACTTAACCATCTTCACTCTTGACCAAGAGATGGCAGCACCAAAAATAGCCCCAGCATCCTGCAGCAGCCTGTGAAATGCTTGCAGCACTCAAAGCCTGTGTAGCGCTCACAGCAAACGACCAAAGCCTGTGTAACGCTCACAGCACGCAAAGCCTATGATAACTCAAATAGCACAAAGCCTGCCACACTGTGCATCATAGAGGGGGCACATATACACTTGGCGGCAGCATAACAATGACAGCAACACTCTGGTAACTGCCTACACAGCACGAGTGCATATTGCTCGTCCAATGTCAATGAGACGTTCATCTCACTGGGGGTGGGGTATTGTGGCGGCGCCATCTTACACAATCAGTAAAATGAGTTTCTCGCAGAAAGCGATCAAGCTAGCCTTTTGCTCAGCACTTAAGATCTTGCTTTCTGACCATGAGTTCTTCGGTTAGGAAGTTAAGGAAAACCAAACTTTTTGCTCTTTTCTTGTTCTGTATAAATAGGGGGGGGGAATATTAGAGCAAAACATTACACAGTGGCGCAGGCAGAATTTGGTTCTTGGGGGGGGGGGGGGGGGTGACTTTCTAATTCAGGTGTTTCTGGCTATTTGAATCACCAGTTAATAGAATCAGTACTTTTAATGAATCAAATCATAATGCATTTTTTTCTGCAGTTACATTGGTCATGTTTCATTTAAACAGCATTTGCAATATTAAAGTTAGAAAGCATAAAATCCAGGAAAAGATAATAATAAACCTACGTGTGTCAACCACTAGAATTGGGATTTCAAGCGTTTCTCACCACATGACATTTTATCTGACATTGAATTTGGCCTTAAGTAATATAGATTTGTTGAAAATTTTGTTAAAATATCTTTATTATTGTTAAAGTTCTCTAAAAATATCCAGGTTCGAATTGAACCCATATCTGTAGTAATATTATAAAAAAGCAATTTAACAAAAACAAAGAACTATTTAAATATTACATATTCTTGTAGGTGTAAGTATGACATAAGTATGACATATGCCATAATTTAATTCTCTTAGAATGAAAATCATTAAATATTTTTTAAATTAAGACAAAGACCTTGTACAGAGTTTAAACTTGGCAAAAAACCAATTATGTTTTGGAAAGAGATTGCAGAGATTCTCACGAAAAGTCACTTGTCAATTATATTTCACATAATAGCACATTATTTTAAAGTATCTTTAAAAAAGTATGCTTAACAATGTAAAAATTTCAAATTCATTTTTAAAAACTAGTTGGATGTGTCAATCCCAAAACTTTCTTCTATCTCATAAGTACATTTTAATATTAAAAAAAAAAAATGTGGTGACCCCAAAGTTACCCACTATCGAATTTCCTCGAACATTTGACCTAGCCTAATGAGATTCTGGTATCCGAAAAGCCTAAAACGCAAAATTTAATTAATATTCTGAGAAAATGAGCTTAGTATTGCCTCATGTTGGTAATTTATACTAAAACCTAATAAGCATCTATTTATGCCAAGACCTAACAGAATCTGAAATTTTATAGAATTTCGTCCATTAGTTCTTGAGATATAGTTATAACAAAAAATTTGCAAAACGTAGCACAGCAACACCATATCTTGGAAAATTTATGCCAAAACGTAAAAAAGCGTCTAATTATGTTATGGTGTAAAAGAATCTGAAGTTTGATGAAATTCTGTGCATTAGTTTTTGAGATATAGTTAGTTTAAAAAAAAAACGTGTAAAATATAGCACAGCAGCACCATCAGTTGAAGGATTTATAACAAAACGTTATGTGTAATTATGTTATATGTCATTTTGTAACGAAATCTGAAGTTTGATGAAATTCTGTGCGTTGGTTGTTGAGATATAGCTATCGGAAAAATCGTGCAAAATGCAGCATAGCTGCACCACCTGTTACAAGGTTAATACCAAAATGTAATCAGCGTCTAATTATGTTATATATTTTAGTGTAACAGAATCTAAAATTTGATAAAGTTCTGTGCATTAGTTCTTGAGATATAGCTATCGCAAAAATCGTGCAAAATGTAGCATAGCAGCGCCACCTATAGGGCAGTTCACACCAAAACCTTATCAGCAGCTATGTATCTCAAGGTATCGCAGAATCTGAAGTTTGGTGAAATTCTGTGCGATAGTTGTTGAGATATAGCTATCATGAAAATCATGAAAAACGTGGCATAGCAGCGCCACCTGCTGGCCAATTTACACCAAAACTTAATCAGCGTCTATGTATATCAAGGGGTCACATAATCTGAAGTTTGGTGAAATTCTGTGCATTAGTTCTTGAGATATAGCAATCTTGAAAATGATGAAAAACGTAGTATAGCAGCGCCACCTGCAGGCCAATTTTCACCAAAAACCAATAGGCACTAATTCATATCAAGGTCTAACTGAATATAAAATTTTATTAAATTTCGAGCATTAGTTCTTGAGATAGAGTGCCCACAAATTTTTTGTCACATACAGACAGACAGACGGACAGACAGACAGACAGACAGACTCACAGACAGACATTTTCTAAAAATAGTCAAAACGTGTTCAGGACCTTCTAAAACGTATAAATCCGTCAAAAACCGGAAGTCGAAAATTTTCATGAATCCAATACTTTCTTCTTGTAAAGATAGAAGAAAGTAATAAAAGCATATGGAGGCATGATTATTCAACTGATTTCTAATCGAAAAAGTTTTTCATTATAAATGGAATACTTATTGAATTATAAGCGATTGTTGTCTCAAAATTACTGACTTTTAATGTCTTGGAATTATTATATGAATTACATTTTTAGTATTTACCTTCAATAATTGAATTCAGATGGAAAGAAAAAGTTTACTTATCACAATGATTCACCTTGCTCGATCAAAAATCTTCTATAAAGTTTATACTTGGCATTGTGCTAAATGCGCTTCGAAAGGAAGTTAGTGGTATTAAGCTTTAAAAACTTGTATGTGGCAACTTTTTTAACACCTCTTTAGTAAATTAAAATAATTTATATTTTATATGGATTTTATTCTGTTAATACTTTTATTTGTTTTTAAACATCATGTATTCATTAATAACAGATTCATTTTATCTCTTATTAAGTTTCTGAAAAAGGTTTTAAGCATTAGATCTGCCCTTTCGTTGCTTCAGTGAGTTATATATTTTACATACTGTAATTTTGAGTGTATATGCCGCGCAGCTCAGTTAAGTCTTTTTCGGGCCAGAAATTTTATTGTAAAAAAAGAAGACAAATAAATGCTAAGCAAAAGAAAGTCACATTTTATTTAAAATAAATTTTGGGAGGAAATCGACATGTGGCAGATGTGTGCGAAATTACAGTAATTGTGATACATAAACAAGGTATATGTCACGGTCCATGAGAAATAACTGAACTTATACCAAGACTTTAATCTGATAACAAAAGAATTTTTATGCAATCAACAATTCAATGTGCAGGTAAAATTAAAACAGCAAAACATTTATTTTTTAATACTTTGAGAGAATATCAAATCTCCTCTTCACTGTGCCAACATATGAGATGCTTGAAATAATTTTCTTTCAATTTATATTTGTTTATATGTTTGTATTAAACTCTTTTTTATTTTTTCCTCCTCTCTCAGGACCTATCCAAATCCCATGAAATAAGTCCATCAGAACATCAAAATGGCTTTCTGAATGGCTTGCACATTGGTAGCCTACGAAATGGCAAAGATGATAAACTAAAAGACCATATACTTGAAGAAAGTAAACTTTGACGAACAATGTGACAGTTTAGAACAAAACTTTCCACTTCAAATTATTTATATCTTTCATTGTATTTTGGAAGTAATATTCCAGATACATTGGTATTTTTCTATCGCGGGTTCAGACTTTATATTTTTATGCTTTTTATGGTTGTATGTTGTTGTTGTATAAAAGAAAAATATTGTTTTTTGTAGTAACTTCTATATTAAGGATACTCAAACATGTGACTAGAAACTGAAAACTTCACTATTAAGTAATTATTAGTGAGTGAATACACGTTGAAAAAAACTATTTAGTTACAAGAAATGATTACTGTTTACACTTGGACCAGTTTGAAAGATGCAGTATTTAAAAACATTAAAGCCTTTTTGTTTGTGTTTGCAAAGTCTGGCTTATGTTTAACAACTCTGTTTAAATAGTTTTTTCCATTCATTTGTATTTCTGTTCATTTCTTTTCAATAATTTCATATGTGTATTTGTGATAAATTTGAAAATACTGTTCCAGTTTCATTGTGATTGAATTGTATGTAGAATATTAAACATTTTTTAGTTTTTTAATTATTTTCACAACTTTTATTTTACAAATATTGTTGAATGTGAAGAATTTTTTAGAAAGATGGTGAATGAGTGATTTTTAAAAGTAAATGGATATTTTAGAATATGTACAAGGTGAGAGATTATTAGGAGTAGAAATTATTTTATGATAAATCGTTTTGAATGTTAAATATACATAATAGCCATCTTTTAGCTCTAATAATATTTAAAATATTAAAAAGCCTTTAAAATTATATCATTGTATTTTATATAAGAATTTATTTTTGTGATCTAGAATTTCTTATTAATAAAATGTGTTCCTTTTTCACCTTGTATAAGTTATTGAAATTGAATTATAAACTTGTTTGGCCAATGTTGGGCCAATAAAAATCTTTTTAATTTTTATTAATGCTATAATGATCAAGTACGACTTAAAATTTTAAATAAAAAGTTAAAATTAATGTATTATTATAAACAATAAAAATTTTTAGTATCAATTCTTTTTAACATCTACATTACTACCTTGTTATTTATAAATTTGAATTAGGAATAATGATTTCTCACTATGCAAATTAAACTGCCAGGAAGCTGTGGTATAACCATGGGTGCCCATACTGAAAAATTCCGAGAATAACAGATGTGCCTGCAATGTGCTAAGAATATTTTGTCAGAACCCTTTGTGCAAGTCAATTTTTAAACTAATCAACATAAAGTTGTAGCAAAAATAAAATAATTTAATTGTAAGCTAGTAGTGACTTTTTCAAAATAATGTTTATTTCCCCTCCCCCCTAATTAAGTGACACAGCACCCTTTAACCCTTGAATTTAAGTTAAGTTTGACCTTGAAATTACATATAAATATAAAAAGAAAAAGGACACTAAAAATTGTCTTATAAAAAGACAGGGGTGCTTCATGACAAAAAATTCCCCCTTCCCTCGTGGCAGAAGAATTTTATTCTTTTTTCTCTAAGTTTTTAACTATTATAAATCCTTTTACTTTTTTCTCCCAGAATAATGGGAGAAAAAGATTTTTTAATTTAGTGTGGGGCAGTTCCCTCTCTTACAGACACCCATGGGTTTGACCACAGACTGAACAATTTATCATTAATATGTATTGTAAAAAGCCACAAAAAGAATGTTTTTTTTTCTAAACTTTCATTTAATTTGTACTTATGAAACTTATTAAAACAGTTTATTTTATAAAGAACTTATTTTTAAAACTACAGTATTTTTTATAGACATTATGTGAATTAATATAACAGAATATTGTGAACATCTTATTTTAAAAATTATTTTATATGTTTTGTCATACTGTTTTTATTAAATTTATGGGGTTTTATCATCATTGGCCTGAATTAGGTCTACTTTTTATTTGTACATGATGTTTCATTATACTTGGTATAAATTTGTTTTATGTAATATGTCTATGTCAATGTATAGTTATATTCCATGTTCTTATACATTCACATCTGTTACTAATAAAATATTTTTTCACTTACTCTGTCTATATAAACCTTCTTGCTGTAGGTTTTTCAAATCATGTGTGATAATTCCCTTCTGACCAGTACTAAAAAATTAACTTCAAATTTACATATTTCAAGGAAGGTTGAAAAATATACAGTTGACACATTTTAAAATTACAGTATGGAACCATTTATCGGGAATGATATTCCAACTGATTTATATCACATAAATAAGCCCTACAGTCCCAGGTTGGTATGTAAATTGCTTTAAATATTACAACATGCATGATATAACTTTATTCCAACAACTAAGATTTGAAATTTATACATATTTAGTTATATATTGAGATTGCATTTTGACTTTTATGCATAGGAAAAATGGGGGAAATTTTTGTTTCCAAGGTATTTCTATAAACTGCTTTCTTTTAAACATTTAGGTCTTTTTTAGATCTGATTCTTTCTGATAAGTCTAATTTGACATAAAAACACTGTCATAGCCATAATACATTCTGCAAATCTGACCAAACAGATATTGGTTGAAAACCCTAACCAGTTATTCAAAATACATCTAACCCCAGTGATTCTGGATAAATGGTTCTGTACTGTATACATATTGTAGCATATACAGTCTGTGAAATCCGCAGATGCATAATTCACACAAGATATTGGAATGTAAACAGTGAAAATTGTCATTAACAGTTAATTTCATAAAGTTAAATTTGGTACATAAATATATATTTTTTTTTTCAGTAAACTGAAGCATATTTCAATAAACTTAAATTGTTAATATTTTAAAAATAACTTTTTTTTTCTTACTTGGAACAAAATTGAAGATCACTTAATTGAAAACCAAACAATTATAAAATAAATCTTTAAAAAAAAAAAAAAAAAAGTATTCAGTATGAGGTATCAAATGATCAAAAATTCATAAAACAAAATATTAAATACAAAATAGCTTATCTATTAAAAGTTTCTTAATATAAAAGCTTGACTTATTTTGTATTTTCTAACATGACCTATTTAAAATCAACTAAACCAAAACCAAAAAAAAATTCTTTTCTAATGAAGCATTATTTTAAACAAATTTACTAGAAACTTACGAGCGAATCCTTGTATTTTTTATTTTCTTTTTAAATAAACATCAAGCACACCATATAAATTATCTGAATTTCAAATTTGATTTCACTTGGACCAATAGAATGTTCATTGGTGACCCTGTGAAGAGCGCAACTTATTTCTTGCTCTTCTGTTTTTTGAAGACGGAGGAAATACCATATATTTTTTATTCTGCCACACGGTTATTTCTAACAAAAAATGAAATCTAAATAATCATAAAAATAAACAACTTAAATTTTTACAAACACAATGTTTCAAAAAAAAAAAAAAAATTAAGAAGTGGCAGAGCACACTAAAATTATCAAATTTTGTATAAAAAACCAGCTGCAATCCATTTATTCAGTGAAAAATATAGGGTACAGACTTCAAACCAAACTGCATGTTTATTGAAAAATAACAATAATGAATATTTTTCAACAGATTTACATAGCTGTATGCAAAATTCAGTTTTACATAAATTTTGAAAGTGTGCAATAATTCAGTTATTTCAGTGATGTAGTGTTTGTCAACACATTCCAAAAAGGATTAGCTAATTCAATGCTGTTTAAATGCAATTAATGATAATTTACACCGGTTCTCATGATACATTTGACACAAGGCAAGTCAGTCATGTAAGTCAGTAGAAAATTTTGCTAAAATTGCTTCATTGGCATTAAAATTAAGAATAAGAATTATCGATTGTCTTGGAGTTAAAGCCCTGTATAGTTTTGACTGAATAATTGGATTGCAACCCGGATTTTTCTATACAAAAATTATTTGTTGAACTGTGTTCTTCTACTTATCAATGTATGTCACATTTTTAAAACACTTTATATAAACCTAATATACAGTAAAACCTTCCTAAAGCGACTGTTTGGTTCCAATCAAAACTGGTCGCTCTGGCAGGTGATCTCTTAATGTTTAAATTTAGATTTTAATTGTTGAAAAAAAGATAACAATTAATGTTATTAAAATTTATTTTTCACATCAAGGAAAGAAAATTAAATGTCGGAACAAAAGTTAATTACTTCAGAACTTTAAAAATGATAAATGAATATACAGTAGACTCCCTCAAATCCGTAAACCAGAAATCTGCAACTCTCTAAAATCCACACATATTTTATAGATGTAAACAATGAAACTTTCAATTCAGATATTGGGACAAAAATTCTTTTAGTTTTGTATCAATTCTATATATTTTTCATTTGTAATTTTCTTAATAATATTCTATTCATGTATTTTTCATGAAGGAAAAATATTTTTTTTTTTTTGGAAAAAATTTAAGAATTTCTTATATTACTGGTAATCACAATCTTCTTACCAAATATATTTCTGCATAAATCAAGATTTTTGGGTTATTAAGCCTGGGAAAATTTGAAAAAAAAAATCCTTATTTTATGATATTGATGTGAATTAGTAATGTACTTTTATCAGGCAAGTTTTGTTGAATAATTTTGGAAAGATACATTTAATCATACACTATTGAATATTAACTTGACCTTTGCTATTAGTACTTTAATCATTTTAAAAATTATCTAAATTTTTATTATTTTAGTTTATTACTTATTTTAATATTTTATTAAATTGTAAGCATTCATTATAGTTCCGATTGCACTATTAATTGCACTCAAATTACAGTTTTAAAAATGTAAACAAAGCAATGACCAGAAATCCACAAAATTCTAAAATCCGCACAACCTCTGGTCCCAAGCTGTGCGGATTTGAGGGAGTCTACTGTATTGATGTTTGCTTTCATTTTACGATTTTATCTTTCATAACTTTTCAAGTCGTTTCGAAGTTCAGTAAATAAATGCATGGGGGATGGGAACAAATAAATTTTTGGATGAGAACAAATAATGATGATTTGATTACTGTATCTATTTCTTTGAGAGTTTCCTGACAGAATTTGGTTAAAGTTTATTGATCATCATTCATAATTTATCAGAGTGAAATTTGTTGTCTAAAAAGGGATTAAACACTTAAAAATTACTGAAGTACACAAAAAAAAATCTAAACTTAGTTTAGAAGTCTGATGTATAATGCACTCTCCAAAATCATTTTTCAAATAAAACCTACAAGCAACCTGAGAAAAACAGTAATTTGTTTTCTTTTCATCAAAAAAATTGGTCACTCAAGAAGGGAACTGAATGGAAATATAATTAATATTGAGCCTATAAAAATAAATTTCATTCCATGAAATAATGGTTGTTCAGGAAAATGGTTGCACAGGAAGGTTTCATTATAATTTTGCATTACCGTAAAATACCGTTAATCCCCCCCCCCCCCAAACGTGACAAAAAATCGTAAAATAATTAGAAGGGGGTGCTTACACAGGATTTTTTCGTGATTGTTTTACAAAATTTGCAGGGATGAATCATGATAAAATGAATGAATCGTGAATCTTTGAATGAATCATGAATTTTGATACTTAAAAAAATTTGTGTTAAACATAAATGTAGTAAAAGTTATGAAGTGTTTTGGAACAGTGTCTAGTGAGTAAAAAAAATGATCCGGATGATTCTTTAAAGAGAATCTTTACTTTTTAACATTCACACTTCTTGATTAGATACACGTATATACAGCACACTTATTTACATATTTGCAGGATGTGGTTGGCATAGTCTTATATATAATGAGAGACTGTCTGCCCCTCAAAAATCTTTTAATCCGGTACAGCTACCGAAACAGATTTTTCAGGTCCGTCTGACCATATTTCTTCTGAGATGTGCGGGCGGCTTTGGACACACCCTCTGCAGCCGAACTCCTGTTCGCATCTGTCCTCTCTTTCCTAAAAACCTACTTATATCATCACAATTTTCCGTTAGTTGCGATGCTAGGATCCTCATCACGAGCCTCAAGGTGCTTACTTAGCAGTACAAAGTTCATTGCTGTTGCTGGGTGCCTTGTGAATAGATACTACATAAATTCTGTCAAAAAAATGCAGAAAAAAGGAGAAATTTGTAAAAAAAAAAAAGGCCAAAAAAGCATTAAATCAATTAAAAAATCTCAAAAAAATGCACATTTCATCAAAGATTCATGATTCATTCATTCTCAAGCGATCAGTTTTCAGTGATTTTTAGAGGGAGGGCATTTTCTTGGGATTTTTTTAAAATTTCAAAACTTTTATAAAGTGGGGAGGGGGCGTTTGATCGGGAAGGGCAAATTAACGGGATTTTACAGTATTTCATTAGTAAATTTGTTTTGTAACCCTAATATTGTAAACTTTGTTTAAATGAAACATGACTAATGTAATTGCTGATTATTACTATGGGGGGAGGGGGAGAAAAAGCATTATGATTACATTCATTAAACAGAGATTCAAATAACCACGGATCATCATTATCAGCAACTATAAACAAAATCTTGATTTGAATTCTGTCTGAGTCACTGTATATCAAAATTAGTTATTCATATTGAAAATAATTTCAATATTATACCAAACTCCCTAGGGTTTTTTTTTTTTTTTTTTTTTTTTTTTTTTTACTACACAAATTAAAATTAAAATTTTTGTTGAATTAATACTTTTTTTAATCATCTGATTATGTTTTTACTACTATTAATGCATTGTAAAAAAAAAATCAAAATTAAGTATATTGATTTTTTTTTTTAAAGAATTGTTTCAAAGGAGGTGACTATTCTTTTTTCTTCGGCTACCTACAAATGACTTCCAATTTTCTAAAGTAGCTGCAATTCCTTTGCATTAAAATAGCTGGAATCTTTCTGAGAAAGGAACAAAGTTCTGGAAAAAATAAAGGAAGTAGATTAAAGTCAGCTGTTTGTGGGTTGAAGTAGAGAACTTCAGTTCTGGTCAATGCATAATATTTTTCTAAAACAGAAAAACACATTAATAGTTGTTTTGTTTTTTTTTTTTTTTTTTTTTTTGGTAATTTAACTTGTTTACTGTTACAGCACTCACAAACATAATCTCCAAAACAATAAAAATTTCACAATTATTTTTAATTTTATTTAAAGAAAAGTCTCAAAAAGCTAGTTTCCAAATTCCAAGCTCAAATTTCCCAAGATCGCATACATTGGGGGAGGAGATTTTTTTCTCCAACTCAATCTAACATTATAGCAAGGGCAGATCGAGCCCTACGTTTAGAGGGGGGGGTCATGGCTGCTTTTTTTTGGAGGGGGGGGGTCACATCTCTTAATAAGCAATTTTTATATTTAAAACTGTCCCCATATCTAAAATAGCTAAATTTCTGATATTTTTGGGAAGTTAATTTCATTTCTAACAAAAAAGTTGCATAAATATTTGTAAAAATATATATATATATATACACTATCTACCAAAAAGTATTTGTACACTTTCAGTTTTTGACATTTTGTCAAATATTTAAAAATATACTGGTCGGATTCTTCTGGAACTTCAGAAATATAAAGATTATGTTTCACTTTATATTTATTTACATTCATTTGTTAAGCGGGTAATTAGGGGGCCGGCAAAAAAATAAAGAATAATAGAAATATTTGGGATCGCCCTGTACATGAAAATGCACGAAACGACTTATCGCTTTAGAATACAAATATATGAATACAGTAGAATATGTACACTAATTTTTGTGAGAATAGCATGTATATTTATGGCGATAGAGCGATTTTTTTGAAAAATTCAAAAAATTCTGGTATGTTTTTTGTTTATATCATAGAGGGTTTTTGACCAAATTTAACGCAAATTTCAGAAAAATTGGCAAAATGCAGTAGAAAAAATGTAGCGCAATTGGTATATAAATATATTTAATACTTTGTGAAATATGAGTAGTTTTATGAAATAATTTTTATCTGCGCATGCGCGAACGATAAAAACAATTCTTTTACATCATCTAATAGTCAATTCTATGGAGTAACTTATAAAAAAAATCCAATCAAATATCGTGAAAATTCAAAAAGATATCATTATTATAAGTAAGCTGTTTGTACATTGCTCTCAAAAAACGGCTGAATGATAAGGGATTCTCCACAAATTGACATTTTTTATTGACTGACTTTTAGGAAAAAATTAGTACTATTTAATGAATACAATATTGCTGCTAATAAGTATCTTGACACCTGTGATAGAAAAGGAAAAGGGCTTTTATTCTTTTCCATCACAGATATCAAGATACTTATTAACAGAAATATTGTATTAGATATTGTATACATTAAATACTAATTTTTTCCTAAAAGTCAGTCAATAAAAAATGTCAATTTGTGGAGAATTCCTTATCATTCAGCCGTTTTTAGAGAGCAATGTAAAAACATCTTACTTATAATAATGATATCTTTTTGAATTTTCACGATATTTCATTGGATTTTTTTTATAAGTTACTCCATAGAATTGACTATTAAATGATGTAAAAGAATTGTTTTTATCGTTCGCGCATGCGCAGATAAAAATTATTTCATAAAACTACTCATATTTCAAAAAGGATTAAATATATTTATATTCCAATTGCGCTATATTTTTTTTAATAGATTTTGCCAATTTTTCTGAAATTTGCGTTAAATTTGGTCAAAAACCCTCTATGATATAAACAAAAAACATACCAGAATTTTTTGAATTTTTCAAAAAAATCGCTCTATCGCCATAAATATACATGCTATTCTCACAAAAATTAGTGTACATATTCTACTGTATTCATATATTTGTATTCTAAAGCGATAAGTCGTTTCGTGCATTTTCATGTACAGGGCGATCCCAAATATTTCTATTATTCCTTGTTTTTTTGCCGGCCCCCTAATTACCCGCTTAACAAATGAATGTAAATAAATATAAAGTGAAACATAATCTTTATATTTCTGAAGTTCCAGAAGAATCCGACCAGTATATTTTTAAATATTTGACAAAATGTCAAAAACTGAAAGCGTACAAATACTTCTTGGTAGATAGTGTATATATATATTATTCAGATGCTAAGAAATTGAAGATTTCTCCATTTTCATATAAAAAAAAAAAAAAAAAAAAAAAAAAAAACAATCATGCAAGAAATTGAGCATTTTAAGTAAATTTTTAGGACTTTGCAAAAAGTCGTCATGAGGGAGCAACTGGCTGTCTCGGCCTGAAATTCAGTTTAAATTCTATTGTTTATGGAGATTTCGTAAAAGATTCTTTGCCTTTATTGAAAAATAGAAAACTTTAATCAATCGCATTTACTCCAAATAAATGCATCTAAGATAAAAATATACTTCATGGATATGTCGGAAGTTACCTACTTTGGATTTAAGTACATCTTTAAAAGAATTAGAAAGATTCTTATTGTTAAGCAAGGGATAAATTTGAAAAAAAATCAATGTGTATTTCATTTTTTAAGTTTCCTTTAAATATTTTCTTTGTTCAGAGGGGCATCATGACACCTGTGACCACTGCATTAGATGGAAAAACCTAAAAACAAGACATAAGCACAGGATATAGAAGTTTTGTTTTTTTTTTTTTTTTTTTTTTTCAAAACTTGTAACAGTTTTGACCCGGGCAATATTAACACACTGAGTATACTGACTTTGGATTGTTACCTTTTTGTGAATACAGTATTGCAGCCCGTAGTGAATGTATAAGGCATCATTTTTGAATAACTACAAATTTAGATATTTATGGGAAATGAGAATACAAAATTACAAACAGAATAAAATGAATAACCTAAGTATTTACCAGATGAAGAACAGACAAAAAATTCAATACACAATCTCAATGTTCAGAGAACTGATCCAAATTTCCTTCTATTTCTAATGTGTAAACAATAGATTTTTAATATAACATCATAATTCCTTTTCCAAGATGTAAACCAGGGATCTGTTTAAGAAGAAATTGGGTCTTTAACGAAAATTTTTATCTCGAATCTGGACCCTTCACCAGGGCCGTAGCTAAGGGGGCGCAATGGGTGGCTCAGCCCCCCCTAAAATATTTTGAGCCCCTCCTGGAAAAGATTCCAAGGTCACTCAATGAATTTCTGTTCCGAAAATTCAAATGAAATTCTGTTCAAAACATTGACGTCTAATACCTGGACTAAGAAATGGCAACCTTTCTTGAATCCAATATTACCTACCCACCAGCACGTGATGGTGGGTAGCAATGTGCGCCAAACCGGTTATTCTCCCTCCAAAAACTGCCATTGGAATTTCCGCACCCACCAGTAGCTTATATTTCGTCTGCGTTGATAGAGCTTCACGGTACACCGCCAAAGGGATCACCGCCAAAAAATGTCACCCTTTTGGCGATAGAACCTCGGTCATTCCAGCTTCAAGTATTTCGGAAGAGAACAAAGGGATCCGTTATCCAGTTGTATTTCTGATCCATGGTTCAAAAATCTAAGTTAGTTTTGAGAACCTTTCACAATTTTGCAGGATTACTAAATTGTATCTAAAATAAGTGTTTCAACACTCCCTCATCTTCTTTGTACATATGAAGCTAGCATGATGTTTAATTTTGATCAGCTATACACTCAAAATTTTCATCATCCTGTAATTTTCTTAGTATAAAAGGTAGTTATTAGAACACTTTTTAATAAGAAACATAGTACCTATGTTACAGGCCAAACCCGATTTTAGGCCAAACTAGATTGGCCTAGGCCAAACTAGTCTATCCTAACGCCCATCGGATAAACTAATTTTTCCTAGGCCAAACCGGTCTATCCTAATGCCCATCGGATAAACTAGTTTTTCCTAGGCCAAACCAGTTTATCCTAACGTCCATCGGATAAACTAGTTTTTCCTAGGCCAAACTAGTCTATCCTAAGGCCCATAGGACAAACTAGTTTTTCCTAGGCCAAACTAGTTTGGCCTAACTCTTATAGGATAAACTAGATTAGCCTGCTGTTTATTGGTCTGAACTAGTTTATCCTAGGCCGATCTAATTTATCCTAGGCCAATTCAATTTGGTGTGATTTTATTTGATTCAATGATCGCCTCAGCGCCAAAATTCTAGTTTGTCCTAGGCTGATCTAGTTTATCCTAGGCCAATGTAATTTTACGTGTTTTTAACTCATGGACGTCAAAGCCAAAGAAAAAATGGGCTCACAGGTTCTGTATGTACGCATGTATGTACGTATGTACGTAACGCGATAACTCTTGATAGAAATAATGTAATTTGACATGGTTTTATCTCATCAGCTACCAAAAACTGAGAACTAATGTGCCCGTGGGTTCTGTATCTATGTATGTACGTAAATACGTAACGCAATAATTTTTTATAAAAATACTCGATTTGCATCAAACTTTCAATGTAAGTTTATTCTTATGAGGAGCTTTTCTGATTAATTTTGAGAGGTCATTGGAGAAGAATAAGGGGGGAGGGGACGAGAGGCTGATTCGCTCCTTCCCTTAATTCAAATAAATGGATTTCTATGGATTATTAGCGTATTTTATTCAAATTTTTGATATAGGAGTATTCTGTTGAGGCGCCTTCATTAGTTGTGGGTGTCAATTGTTTAAGTATAAAGGGAGGGGAGAATAGGGGTAACGCCCCGTAATTTATGTAAATGCTTTTTTCACGCAGAATTTACCGATTTACTTCAAATTTTAGAAATAGATTCATTCTGGTAAGGCATTTCCCTAATTGGTTTTGGGGATTAATTAAATAAGAACAAAGGGAAGAATGGGGGAATCCCGCCTAATTTTGTTAAATGGGTTTTTCATACAGAATTAACCGATTTCCTGCAAATCTTAGATTTGTTCATTCTGATAAAGCGTTTCACTGATTAATTTTGGTGGTTCTTTGGTTTTTGATCTGAACCAGTAATTTATTTCCTTCCTTAAAATATATAAATTTGTTATAATACAGAATTATCCAATTTGCTTAAAATTTTGGGCATGAATTCATTTGATCAGGTGCTTCTTTAATTAATTTGGGTCTTTTCTTATTGTTATGTATAATGAGTTAGTTGACGATTTATCGCCTTCCTTAAATTAGATAAATGGGTTTTTATGCAGTTTTATCCGATTTGCCGTAAATTTTGTATATAGCTTATAGTTTTTTCTTTAAAAGGCGAATCCCTGAATTGTTTTGAGGGTTTAATGACTAAGTATAAAGAGAGGAATGTGGGATTACCCTCTCTAAATCAGATGAATGTTTTTTTGAGCAGAATTATCTGATTTGGTTCAAATTTTGGATAATTGTTTAATTTTATAAAGCATATCTGTGATTAGTTTTGGCGGTTCAAAGGTTAAATATAGGTGGGAAAAAGTAATTCAACTTACTTTATTTTTCGAGGGTGTTATTCTATAAAAAAAATAAGGCTGAAATACACAATGACTGTAAACAACCTGTGAATGCAAAGCCATCAGTTTAATTGGGCAATATTCTTTTTAATATTGATCCCGACTACTGCTCCATTGCTAACCTTGTGCAAAGTGGTTTTGTCATCACCATTATAATGTATTTCATTCGATGCATTGTAGAATACTGTTAGAGGTTTGCACAGGCCAGAATTTCGAGTTCCGGGCCCCGCCTTTCTCGAAGGAAAGTTATTTTGCAGTGACCCTGTGTAAAAATTAAAAGTTCAGCCCGAGCCCTGCCTCTATAAAAATATGAGAAAAAAAGACTCAGTCCCGCTCAGTCTGGCCCTACTCAATTTCTGCAAAAAATTCAGATTTTACTTAACATAAAATTAGGATTCCTTTAAAAAATACTGCTTACATACATATTGGATAAATTTACAATGTATTTTCAAATTACGAGGTGTTCACAGAATAAAAATACACAATGTATTATTGATTATTTAGTTTCTTAGACCTTTCAATATTGAAATGGGGATTCATTAAATAATTAATGTAGTTTAGAACAAAAAGAAAAAAAAGTAGAGTTATAAACATCATAACTAAACTGTTCAGTAAAAAGTAAATTTGTGAATATATTTCTCTGTCATTCCTTAAGACTTTTCTCAAATCCAAAAGAGCTACATCCTAACACATTTAAGAATTAATTCATTTTCGGAAAGGCATAAGATTAACAGGCATTCTCACTCAGAAAATATGATATGTAATCGAATGGCGTTAACCATTTTTCCATAAAAGCGATGTACCTTTGAGAAAATACTATTAAAGCTACGTTTTGAATAGAATTTTCGGTTACAACTTCACAGAAAAGAAAAACTTGACGCCGTGACAAGAATAGCTTATATGTCGACAAGAAATTAATTTCTAAAAAATGGAAAACGCTGTTCGATTTCAAATTATGTTCCCCTCCAATCTGGCTCGAATATGCAATAATAATAATAAATGCAAGCCTGATCTCAGATGGCACGAGTCTGCAGGAAAAAAAACATCATGTAAAATGCATTATGTCTTTAGGGTGGACATGTGAAATTCCTGTATTGATGTTATAAGCAATTACTCTTGACACACATTTATACTTATTTTAGTGAAAGACATGTTTTTTACCGGCCAAACCCGATTTCGAGCCAAATTAGATTAGCCTAGGCCAAACTATTTTATCCTAACGCCAATTATATAAACTAGATTTCCTACGCCAAACTTGTTTATCTATATGCCCGTAGGAAAAACTAGTTTTTACTGTAAGAGGGAAATCCGTCATTTTCCCTTCATACTTTACCATTAAACCCTCAAAACTATTCAGGGAATTGCCTTATCAGAAAGAACCTATAACCAAAATTTGAAGCAAATCCCTAATTTCTGCGTTAAAAACCATTTATCTAAATTATGGGGGGGGGGGGGGGTACCTACATTGCCCTTTCTTTAACACTTAAACAATAAACATTCACAACTAATCCCGGAGGCGCCTTGTCAGAATAATCCTATATCTAACATTTTAATTGAAAACTGATAATTCTGCATGATAAATGCATTTCTCTAAATTAACGGTGGGGGATTAGACTCCCGTTCGCCCCCTTTATTCTTATTCAGTGAATTTCCAAAACTAATCAGAAAACTATCTTATCAGAAGGAACCTACATCCAAAATTTGAAGCTAATCGGATATTTATGTCAAGAGTTATAGCGTTACGTACATTCGTATGTACATACATGCGTACGTACATACATACAGAACCTATGAGCCCTTTATTTCGCTGGCTTTGACGCCCGTGAGCTAAAAACACGGATATTACATTGGCCTAGGACAAACTAGATCAGCCTAGGAAAAACTAGAATGTTGGCGCTGAGGCAATCATTGAATTCAATAAAATCACGCCAAATTGAATTGGCTTAGGATAAACTAGATCGGCCTAGGATAAACTAGTTCAGACCAATAAACAGCAGGCTGAAGTAGTTTATACTATAAGAATTAGGCCAAACTAGTTTGGCCTAGGAAAAACTAGTTTGTCCTATGGGCCTTAGGATAGACTAGTTTGGCCTAGGAAAAACTAGTCTATCCGATGGGCGTTAGGATAAACCGGTTTGGCCTAGGAAAAACTAGTTTATCCGATGGACGTTAGGATAGACCGGTTTGGCCTAGGAAAAACTAGTTCATCCAATGGGCGTTAGGATAGACTAGTTTGGCCTAAAATCGGGTTTGGCCTGTAACACCTACAATATGAATATGCGTTACTGTATGTTTCTGTGGCAATGCGAGAGAAAAAAAATTATGAGCTCCCCTTACATTCTCTTGAGCTCCCCCTAAATTCACTTGAGCCCCCCCCCCCCTATTGTTCACTTCAAGCTACGGCCCTGCCCTTCACAAAACTTTTCACCTTAAAACAGTACTCTTCAAAAAAAAAAAAAAAAAAAAAAAAAAAAATTAGTAAGCCTTTAACAAAAATTCATTGTTCCAAACTGAACCTTTCACAAATTATTTAATCACTTAAAAGAAAAATCTGACTTTTAACTATATAATAATGGAAATATCTGTGTTTGACACAGAAATATCTTCTTAAAAATACATAAACGCGAACCTGAATATAGTAATCATATTGATTTTTTTCTAAATGTAAAAAGCTTTTCACAAAAAATAGGATCCTGAGACCTGAAAGAAAAATCTAGACAGACCTTTGCATGTGGTTACTCCTTTTCATTTTCTGCACGACTTCAACATTTGCCTTTCAGCTGATAATTTTATTTTAATATGTTTTATATTGATTTTATGGAAAGAACCATGACAGAGCTTATAACAAGAGAAAAGTCTGGACAGACCCTTGATGTAAACAGACTTTTATGATGACGCAGCTTAGTCTCTTTCCGGGTATGGCTTTCAATGGATGCGCGACTGTAGTTGTTGATTATCAACTAAACGCTAGCGCCTTCCTTTAGATAGGAATAACAGGTTATATGAGAAGTCTATGCACCTTCCCTAAAGCGTCCAACAGTGACAAGATAAAGCATATGTAAAATCATAGACTTCTCATATAACTCTTCATTCCTCACCTAAGTGTAAAATACATGTTTATTGCGTTTGCGTCTTATTATACGTACTTTGTCATTCACAAAAAGGCATTGCATTGCATATCGCATCAAACCGATGACCCACTCCTCTGGATCTAGATCTAAACAACAATGTTGTAAAATTGTCTTTTGTAAGAAACTTATACCAAAAGATGGCAGCACATCTGCACATCTGATCAATAGTCTTTTAAAAAGAAAGATAATTTTAAAAAAGCACAGAAATACAATTTGTCGTTTTCTCCGATTCAAAATAAAAATTGTTTTACTTGCTCCATGATATTGTATAGGCCAATTTCAAAATGTTTTTCAGAAATTGGAACTTTTTCATTTTCCTGCTGTACTTACATTTTTTGCATTAGAAATTTAACTTGTTTTGTTGGTATTTCTAAATAAATTTACTTCAAAATTTACATATTGCTTAAACAATAACTGACAGAATAATGATCTAAGTTTGACACCATTTAATAAATGTATTTTCGAATTCTGTTTATTAATAAATTTTCCTTTGACAAGCCTCCGTGGCGCAATCGGCTAGCGCGTTCGGCTGTTAACCGAAAGGTTGGTGGTTCGAGCCCACCCGGGGGCGAGTAACATTTTTGCTGCATGTTTCAGATTTTGTTAAAACGTAAAAAAGATATTAATCGGTTTTTAGACACCTAAAGTTACCGGACCAGAAAAAGTAAATGTGTTTGAAGTAGTATGCTACTTTACTACTAATACCTTATATATAAAATAGTAAGAGGTTTGCAATTATAAAATACACGTAAATCTTACTTTAAATTCGAAAGTTTTTGTACCTACATAATATGTTAAATTACACTGGACGGAAAAAAAAGTGACAGTGATTTATTTATTTCTGACAGTGATTTATTTATTTCTATTATATTATATTCTTCGAATTTTTCCTATTTCATATGTACTTTTTGTAAAAAATATGCCTTATGATATATGTATATAAATATACACACTGACACATATTAAATTAACAATCGATTATAAAAGTTTTATTTAATTCTATTTTTAGTCCGCACAGGGCCGAAACTAGGGAGAGCATGCGCCCTGGGCGGCAGAACGAAAGGCAAAGGGGGGGGGGAGGCGCCAAATAAAGATTTTGTTTGCCGTTTTATGCAAAAATGTACATATTTATGAAATACAAAGAAATTCCCAAGGTAATGTTAAACATATGGGAGCATCTTTCTTAGGTGCGTTCGAAATTATGTAAATACGTACCACCTATAGTCGTCGTTCAGTCCGTCTGTCCAGTGTCCAAATACAACTGAATCGTTTGAAATTTAAAATATATAATTGTTGCATAATTTTATCGCATAATTTCAAATTTTATGCAAATCGGATGAATAGTTTAATTACAGGGATAATCAAAATTATTCTGTTATATTATGGACAATCGGAAAAATAGTTTCAAGTGCATATTAATGATGTTTTATTGTTTCGAAAATAATAAAATTGATATGCATCTATAAAATACGTACTAAAATATACATTCTGTACAATCTGTGATGCAAAGAATATTTAGTATTAATTTACAGGACCACGCAAAAGTATTCCACTACAGCATTGTATAGGAAGAAACATTGTTTGGGGACGTTTTAATTACATTAAGCTATTTAATATTTTTTATGAAATTGATATACGTTTTTAAGGTTTGCTACAAGTTTTTTCTGTATAAAAGAAAGCAGATGGCATTTACAGAGAAACACAAATGATTTCTGTCACTATACTGTATACTATTGCACCAAGATCTGAATATTTTTAAATCTTTAATATAGTACGAACTCACCACGATTGATACGCTTGACGTGTAATTTCTTACTTGTTAGAATTTTGAAATTAAAAGTGACTTCATATGTATAAAATCTGTTGTAAAAAACGAAAAAGTAAACACTAACCCAGTTAGAATTCAATCTCAGCTGTATCTAAGCAAAAAAAAGCATCTAAAATCATTAATATGCAACTGAGGAATTTTTAAAAGAACGCAAAAAACGTCAAAATATCGTTGCCGTGACCAGGATTCGAACCTGGGTTATTGCGGCCACAACGCAATGTACTAACCACTATACGATCACGGCGACGTAAACGTTTCAGAATAAACCCAATTGCCCAATAAAGAAGAAATCTTTTTATGATTTAAAAATTATTTTTGCAAATACCAATAGAGGGCAGCATCACAGTGATAAATTCAGTGAAAATGAAAGAAATAATGACATAAGGCAGCGGTTCCCAAATCCCAATCTATGGGTCAGTGGGTCTCGACAGTTGGTGTATTGGTGTATTTTTGTCGGCCGATTATCTACGCTTGGGATATAGCCCCAGGGGGGGTGCCCTTCGTGGGGGTCTTTCTAAGGGAACCTAACCCGTATTTACGCAAGGCTCGAAGAAAACCACGAAAACTCCGAACGGTTAGGCCGACGACCGCGATTGGGTTCGAACCCAGCACCTGCCGTCTACCAGTTGAGTGGTCCAAGGCGACAGTTGATTTGGTGGGTCCGGAAAAATTGAGGTTTATCATCAAAATATATCTTTTATTTCATCTGTTTAAAAAGATACGACAATTTCGACTTGATAATGTATCTTTCGTACAAAAGTTTGCGTTTTTCGTAGGATAGGATAGCCGAGCGTATAGAGATCGTACAAAAATTGCTATACTGATATACAACTTTTTCTTGGGTGGGTCGCGAAATTCATTTTACTGAAAGGTGGGTCGCGAAATTTTTTTTCACTGAAAAGTGGGTCACGTAGCAGGAAAGTTTGGGAACGGCTGACATAAGGTGTAAAAAAAAAATCATGTTTCAAAATTTAAAAAATCGGATTTTTATTATTTTCCCCCCAAAATTAAATATTATATAGCTACCAACCATTTTAGATTTTTAAAACAATTAAACCTCTAATTGCAAACATTATCTGTGCTTTTATATTTTAATTAATAACATTATAATTATTAGAAAGTAATTACATAAATTAGTAAAACTGCAAATTAGTAGTTTCATTAGTTAGTAGTATACAATCTAATAATCTGTGGTGCAAAGAACATTTGTTATTGATTTACAAGGCCATACAAAAAAATTCCATTTTATAATGGCATAGGTTTGGTAACACTGTTTGTTCCGCATTTTAATTGTAATTAACTATTGACAATTTTATGAGATTGATATATGAGGGTGTTATTTTTAAAACTTTGTTATCGTACGAACGCACCTCATTTGCTAAGCTTCACGTGCAATTTCCAACATGTTCTCTTTTACATTATTTTACAATAGCGATTCAGTCGATGTCATTCTTTCATTCCAGTATTTGCTATAAATTTACTATTGTAAAACTAGAATGAGAAAATAGGAATCTGGCTATTTTATTCTTGCGGAAATTTATTATACTTGCTCTGTTTATTTTATATAAAAGAATGAATCATTTGATTACTAAAAGAAAATTATAACATTGCAAGTTATATTAGATCTGAATATTATTTTATAATGAAATCCGTTTTATGTTATGTTGGATAAAAACTAGATTTTCTAAAAACTTACTCTCCTTAAAATTTTTATAATAAGTCAGGAATTAAGCTTAGAAAAAAATATTATTAAAAGTTTTTTGCTGTGTGTGTGTATTTATAAGTAAAAATGCCTGTATAAACTTTCACAATTATATTCATTTTTTATTTTAATGCTTTTTTATGTCATTATTTTAAACATTTAAAAAATTTATGATTTTAATCAATGATTTTAAATAAGTTGTCGTTGGAGGACTACCGTAATACTTGCCCATCATGGATATGCATTACCATAATATATGAAAACAAAACATATGTAAATTATTTATAAAATGCATTGCAATTCCTAAATAAAATTTAAACGTATATCTAGGTATTTTTAACACATAGTCATGCTCTATTAATGAATAGCTGATGAGTCAATTTCGACAAATTATATAAAACGCTAAACTGCTCAAGTAGTATTAAATTGCATAAAAGAAACATCCTTATAACTCCAAAAATAGTAATCATAACTAACAGGTTGTTGCGTCGGATTAGGCGTCTCATTTCCAAATATCTTTGAATTGAAATTTGAATGAAATACAGGGTCCTGAAAAATCGAAGAATGTAGAAAACAGGATTAGAAATATCTCGACAACTAATAATTCGATCGACTTTGTTCTTTATGCAAAATGTGTGTTATTTTATTGCCTCCGTACCTTAAAATAAAAAAATTCGAAATTTTTTATGTACTTTTCATCAGAACGAATTATTCGAGAGTCCGAAAAAATAGTTCCGGATAATTGAAGTTATTGATATTAAATAGGCTTCGTCCCAATCTTACATACTAAACACATACAAAATTTCAAGTCTCTGTCTCAGTTTTTTCGAGATGGAGCGTTTACAGACAGACTCACAAACAGACGGCAAAAATTTTCTTTCTAAAAATATGTTTTTCGGAATCTGCAGTGTCTGAAAGATGTAAATCCTTTAAAAAAAAAATTTTCGATTTTCAAAACGATTGCAAGACTTACCCTATACTACGTATGATGGGTAAGTAAAAATCACTTGATTAAAATATCGATTCAATCGTCGAGCCAATTTAAATGAAATTATTAAAATCACTGTCATCTTATGATGATAACAGCTGTTTTTGGTTAAGAAAATCTCATTAAATTTTCAAGACAAAGTTTGTGTACTTATCAGACACAAAATATTCACCCTTGAAAATATTTTAAAATTTACAACAGATGGCAGCACTAAACACTAAAATTCATGGATTATATGCTTTCCGCCTCTGTAGGAAAAGTAACATTGAAAATTTTTTGAAGTATGGAAATTATTTGCAAACAATTGCGAAATAGTTTAATCGTTCAAAGTATCTATATTGTTTAAACTTAGTAAATTGATTTGCATAGTTTTAATTATTGAATCTACACTGGCGCAGCCAGGGCCCGATTCTCACTAATTTGGGGCCCTGGCAAAAATAAATTAGTGGGCCCTTTTTAAATCATTGCAGCGTTATGCAAATAGAATTGATGGTTATTCGTAATTGTGTATATGTAATGCATAAACATATTTTCGCACCTTTGATATAAATAGAAGAAACTCTTAGCTCCGTCAATTCTAATTAAATACCTTAATTGATAATAGTACACTTTTTTTTTTCCCTTTGTACAGATCAAAACTCTTTTATATAACTTTAGATATACGAACTTTAGATACGTTATATTACTTTGAGATAAATTTAATAACGTCAACTTATGGAATAATTGGAATTGAAAATATAAAGTAAATATTTTATAACTTAATGTATGGTTTTGCTACCCCTTAAGGTCTGGGATGCGGTAATAAGGGCCTGCCAACATCCACGGTCCATTGACGATGATAATGACAACTCTTTGATAAATACATAGAGAAGTACTTTATTGTATTTGAAATTTTTAATTTCAATAGCATGAAAAACAAGTTAGAAATTGCACGTGAAGCGTAGCAAATGAGGTGCATTCGTACTATAATGAAGTTTTAAAAATATCACTCTCATATATCAATCTCATAAAATTGTTGTAAATAGTTAATTACAATTATAATGCGCAACAAACAATGTTCTCTCTATACTCATTATGCAATGGAATACTTTTGTGTGGCCTTGTAAATCAATAACAATTGTTCTTTGCACAACAGATTATGCAAAATCTGTATTATAATATGTACTTTATGATGCATATCAATATTATTATGTTCGAATGAGAGTAATATCATTAAAATGCATTTGAAACTCTTTTTTACATTGACTGTAATGTAACGGAGTAATTTTGTAATTGATCTATGCATCCGATTTTCATAAAATTTGAAATAACTCGACAAAATTATGTAATAATTATGTATTTTAAATTTCGAACGATTAAAATGCATTTGAAACTTTATCTGCATTGACCATAATGTAACTGAGTACTTTTGATTGTCCCTGTAATTGATCTATGCATCCGATTTTCATAAAATTTGAAATGACACGACAAAATTATGTAATAATTATATATTTTAAATTTTAAAAGATTCGGTTGGGTAGTTTTTACGTTGTTATATGCGGACAGACAGACGGACTGAGCGACAACTATAGGTGCTACGTATTTACATAATTACGAACGCACCTAAAAGATGAAGTCCTCAAATTTTCAAATTCAAATTGTTTAATTTCAAATGTCATAGTAAATTATACAAATAGTAGAAAAAAAATAATAAACTGTAGTAAAACGGATTGTCAGAAGTGGGATTCGAACCCACGCCCACATTCGTGGACCAGAACACTCAACCCTCTCCGTGAGAGGAAGGAAATCCTTGAGTCTGGCGCCTTAGACCGCTCGGCCATCCTGACACGTTGAAGTGTTGCTTGCAAAAATAAAAATTATTATTTTAATTCAGTTTTGGTTTTATCTTTGATTGCTGATTAGTTCTAATTTCTCTTATTTTATTTATTTACAATCTAATTTCTCAACCCTCAAATTAAAAAAAAGTATGGAACTTTTTGGGAATATTTTTCGACCTTATGTTATTATTCATCAATAACATGGTAAAGGAGAAAAATCTTTATCCTTTCCTTTTTATTTATCGTAATTTATTTATTTATCTGTTTATTTATTTATTTTGAAACTTTTACATCGGCTTTCGTTGTCAAATGTGGGCGACAGACTTCTACAGAATTGCAAAAGATGGCAGCACTAAATCTTGAAATTTTAAGCATTCTACAGTTGAAGAGTATTTTCTTTTACAAGAGAAGCTTTTTTCTTTTATAACTACGAGGTAGTACCCGTCGAATTTCGACGAAAATAAATGTTTAAGAAGGAACTGTTTCATTGATTTGTAATAAACCTACAAAATTAGCTGCAGTAAAAAATGCATCTTAAAATGGTCAGTCTAACTCTCAAACAAATGTTATTTAAAGATTTAAAATAATAATAATAATAATAATAATAATACTGCTATACAACTCAATTGTCCAAATTATTAAAATTAAACTTTATTTGCATATGTAAAAATATAAAAAATAAAACAAAATATAAAAATGTCAGTTATTAAGATGAAGTTATCAATCGAGACTCTTATGTTTAGTATAAATGAGTATGAAAAAAAAAAAAAAATATTTCAAACTGACACGATCTTAAAATTTCACGTGAAATCGAAACATGTCATAATTTTAATCTTCTCAAAATTTACATGCGCACATTTCAATTTTTATCAGTTTAAGAGAAATTGGCGTATTTCTGTTGCCACTATTACAAAGTTCGCATTAAAAACTATTAAAAAAAATAATAAGTCAAGAATAAATTGAGATATAGATTTTAAAGAAATCGCAATTAAAAGTACACAATTTCTTTGGTCGATGGTGTAAAAATTGAAAATGTGCGCTGTTTAGAAGTATAAAATTTGCAGTACCGAAAATTGCAAAACCGAATTGCATGTGAAAGTGTTGCCATTTGCAAAATGACGTATGCGTTACGCACAGATACGTTTGGCCTTTATAATATAATAGATAGCAGTATTAATCGAACCGATTGAGGTACCACAAGATTTCTAGATTTGTGCGAAGTTATTATTATTAAAAGGCGAATTCAAAAACATTGCTCCTTTTGTAAATTGTGCAAGTAACTTCTTATGTACAAGCCTTGGAACTTTAACCACTATTGCTCTTACCTGAATTCTGCAATATGTAAGATGTAAAATGGTATTTGTAATTGTTGAAAAAATAAAAAGATATACTTTAGTTAACAAATTACAATGACTGTTTGGAAAATTATATTTTAAAGACTAAAATTTTAGACTTATTAATAAATTCTACATTAAAATAATAATAATAATAAACATAATTTTTATGATGATCAAAACATTGTTTACGTAATAACAGAGTCCTACATTACGTACGCCATGGATTAAAAATTAATATTCCTGTACCAATCATATACAAATTTTACATAAAATTTTAGGTTTGCAATTTTCGGTACTGCAAATTTTTAAACTTCTAAACATCACACATTTTCAATTTTTACATTATCGTATAGAGAAAAAAAATTTACTTTTAATCCATACTTTAAAAATAAGTTGAAATGCACGGCGCAGCCAGAATTCGGTTCTTGGGAGGGAGGGGGGGGGGGGCTGAATTTCTGTTAAAGATGTTTGCCGGTTAATTTAATCAGTACTAATTAGAATATTCATTGCATAATAGTTGAAATCAAAGAGCATCAGTGTGGCAGGAACTCATCATTCTTTCAGCATACGTCTCAGAAAAGTGATTTAGTTCAAATAACCAAATTTTACCTAACTAATCCATGTAATATGCACTTTCACAGTTTTAAGTAGAATTTTCTACCACATAATTTTCAATCCGAAATGTGACAACAGCACCAGAAAATTCGACCAGATTTATTTGAAAAAGGTTTAATGCATTTTTTCATGCATATGGTAAACCGTTTTTTTCTCTGAAAAATACTGGTGCCAATGTCACATTTGGAATTTTGAAGAAATTTGCCCTCCAGAGCTTAAAGGGTTAAATGAAATCTGATTCAATAAAGCGACGGATACCGAAGTACGCCAAAACGCTTAAATATTAAGTTTGGTTTTGATTCATATAAGCGGCAATTATAGCGATGGCTGCCTGCGTGTAACTCACTATAATTGGGAAGCGAAATATCTCACCACTCTGTACGATGTGGCGAGAAAATGCTTGGCGAGACTTCCGGATTTGTGAGATAAATACGTGAGGGTGTTTTCGCTCACGGAGAGTGTAGCAGTCCTGTTCATGTTTATGTTGATCGCGTGAAGAAGAGCGAGCTCGAGCAGTAGAGAAAGATTCTGTGTATTTACACCGCAAGTTCACAAAACTGTTAATTTTCACAGACTTGTTATATTTGAACTTAGAAGAATTATAGAGAAAAAATACGTGCACAGAAATTATTCACAAAATTGATTACAAATTTTGCATTGGAAAAGTGCAATAATAACAAATTTGAATAATAAAAATGAACTCCAACTCCGTGTAAATGGATTTATTTTATTAAAGTGATGAAGTTTAAAAATATTAAATTAAACTTTTTTTTTCACAATACATTATTTAACGAGCTATGGATTTTATGTACTATACATAACTCAATATTTATGTGTGTTGGTCAATAAAAAAAATCACATTATGATTTTTTTTTTTTACTAACTAATATTAAATTTAGAGATTACTTAAATTTTAGATTCTCAAATTCATTGTGAACTTTTATAATATTAATTATTAAAAGACGTATTACATATTTACATGTTTGAATAAGATTAAAAAGTCTAAAAATTTACTAATTTCATTGTCTGATTTTTTTTTTTTTTTTCTTATAGAAGATTTAAACACATTTAAAATCTTAAAATCAACAAGCATTAAATCAATTATTTGGTTGAGGGACTAACTGAACTGTATTGTAAAGATATTATAATTAAAATATGAGTATATTATTAAATATACATTAAATAAAAATAACAGTATATTATTAGAGATATAAAGAGTATAATTTTTCCACCCCTCAAAAATGTATTTTTAAGCTATATTTTTTTTTTCTGTTAAAGTCTTGTGAGATTTTAATGTTTAGTAATTAAAGTATAAATATTTATATTTTGTTTTGGAATATTAAATGTCACTTTAAGGATTCTTCCCATTTTTAAAGTAATTTTATCATGTTCTCCCACAATCTATCCTTATAAAAATTGAATATACAATAATAAAGACATGAATAATTATATTAGATTGTTGTTTTGATGAATGTCATACTAGGGGTTAGTATATCCCTTCCCCCTATTTTCTTCTAAATTTAATTAAATATATAATATTGGACTCTTTCTTATGAAATAGTTTTAATGCTATACATTCTTATGAAATAATTTTAATGCTATTAAAACATTGATAGTAGAAAATCAGTTGTAATATTTCTAACAGTTGCCTTGATATTTTTATTACTATGAGTAACTGGTAACATTATTTCAAATAAAAATATTCCGGAATCTGAACAGCAATTATCATAAAAAGCACGCAAAAATAAATGCCAAGATGCTTGTCACATGCTTATCTGACTACACATTTTTTTTGTTATGTACTTTTAGCGTAATGTTTAAAGAAATAATGCCAAAGTATCATACACTATTTTATTCATTTCAATTAATAGAATAGTGTATATTTTTTTAATAATTTAATTGTTGGTGAATAGTTTTTGTTACAGGTCTGATAAATTATACATGCAAGGGTACTACTACTTCATTATCCTGTCGATTAAAAAAAACTATCAACAAATTATAAGATTAAATGCCAATAATGTATGATCGTAAATGTCACATTCACTTGATATTAAACAGGGTAAATGTATTTCACATCATCAAGTGATTTTTAATTTGACTTTTTATTTACATTTTTATTAATGGTTTACTAACTTAATTGTTTTTTGTTGTTGTTGTTATTTAAAATAAAAATTATGTCAGTTTGTTTAACTTTTCTGATAGTTAAGGGATTTGTATAATTTGGCAAAATTAATCGATAGGATAATCAAATAATACCCATGCAAGTATTGAAAAATTGGTAATTCAAGCATTAATTCCAGGACATTTTGCAAATAAAGATTCATTCAACAGATTTTAATCGCAGCTAAAATCTAATTTCAGATTGAATTACATGTTATTTTTTGAAAGTGATATGTACTGTATTCTTCTTTTAAATATCTGGAAAAAAAAGTGGTCTCTACTACCAATTTTAAAATATGATCTCGATTTGCAGAATGCTAGATTTTGATAAACATTGAAATCATTTTAATTGCACTAAATATTTAATTCTAGTTTCATATTAGTAATATTACATTTATTATATTTTAATTATATTAATCATTAACAATTTATTATATTGATTTAATAAATATTGTTAAATATTAACAATTATAAAATGTTCATACATATTTCATTTAATTCATTAATTAATACAATTACAAATAATACAATTAATACATACAATTAATTCATTTTTTATTAAAAAATAATAAATATTTAGATTATATCCTAATTATAACTATATTCATGCTATACAATTAGCTTATTTTAAATAAATAATAATAAATTTTTATACTGAATGCTAAATTAATCTTAAACATTTGGGATTTTCTTTAAATTGGTTTTTAAATTTGAAGTATTAATTACAAAATATATACACATAACATCATTTTTTTTTTCACTTTTTATCAATAATGATTATTCAAAGTTCATAGCTTCTTAAAAAGTAGGTATACTAATTATATTGCTATACTTTATAATTATTAATTAATACTAAACCAATATAAAGTATTTATTTATAGAAAGCTATAATAGATTTTTCAATGTAAATCATACATGATTATATTAATATTATTATATAACAATAAATTAATAAATAATATTATTAAGAAGACGTAATAATTTATTAATAATAATGTTAATTACATTATGTAATTAATTGCAGTTTGAAAAACAAAATGCATGAAGTTTTAATTAAAAATGACATTTTTTTAAAATATAAATAACATAATTATTTTTATTATTGTGTAAATATATTATATATTAATTAATTATGTAATATATTTATATAATTAATTAATAATTATATTAATCAGTAAACTTTGAAAAATACTTTTTTGTAACTTAAACATTCAAAAAACTATTTTTTTTTTTTTTTTTTTTTTTTCAAACCCTCCAATATGATCCACGCGTGCTGCTTGTATAAATTTTATACAAAAACAATAGAAATAGCCTTCGCCGAGTGCTAGAGCACGATAGATACGCATGCGCCAGTTTTGTGATTCCTAGAGATGCTGTTTAGACACTGCCGTTCGCTCCTCGCTCCTGTGTCTGTTGATTGACGCTAATCGTGAAGTCCCGCCAAGCATTTTCTCGCCACATCGTACAGAGTGGTGAGATATTTCGCTTCCCACTATAATTTACCGTATCCTCCCAAAGGTCAATAGCGGAGGAGATCGAGAGATACGGGAAAATATGCGTTTTCGCCTGTTACTTAAAACCACATTTTTTGGCGAGGGATGGACAATTTTCGCCAACTTTCGCAACAAAACCGCAGAACAGAGTTTTAAATACTGATCCGATATAAAAATTTAAACGAAGCTGATAACCTATGAATAATTTTCAATGGATACGATTTTACCATAAGCGAAAAATCAGCGAATATAAAATATATTTAATTAACACAATCTTCCTTCTCTGTATTTTTAAACAATGCTATAAGGAAATTATTTTAAATAAGTGATTTTGAATGCTACGTTTTAAATCTGATGATGATTTCAGCAAATTTTTTTTCTTTTCATAATATTCACGCAAAATTATGTTTATCGTTAGAAAGGAAATATTATTTGCGCTGTCTTAGAATTAACAATAATAGTTAAATTGATTTTTTCAAAATATGAAATAAACCTCTCGTGTGAGTGTAAATACATTTTTTTTAACTGTTTGGCAATATAATTAATTTGAAACTTTAAATTTGACGTAGCTCTCATTTATTTGCGACTTTTAATGAATATTGCTGAATTCCTTCTTTTACTTAAAAAAAAAATCTCTTTTCAATGTAGTTTTTTATATTTTAATTTTCAGTGTTTTCCTGCTTTTAATGTGTAATAATTTAATTTTAAAATGAAAGTTTTTTCCTTTTATAATAGTCATGTTTAAATAAATTTTTAATTTGAAAGAAATCTTATTCCTTGCGCTGTTTATGCAGTTAGTAACAAGTTAAAATAATACCCTTTTCTAAAATATTTAAAAAATATCTTTCGCAATGCTGAAAATTTAAATTTAAAAAAGAAATAAATCCTCAAAAAATGAGTCAAAATAAAGAAATAAATGCAGCTCTAATGTATAAGATGATCTAAAAATGTTTTAGATGTATAAAAACTCGTTTAATAATTTGAACGTTTAAATTTGCATTAAATATATCTTAAAATAATTATTCGGTTTAAAAAACGTCTACATCAGCATGTTTTTCAATCATTTCTCTATAATACGATCAATTTTCATATTATTGTACATGACAGTTTTCCTAATATTATCAAAAAAGATCAACAGTTTAGAAAAAAAAAAATGTTATAAGCGATGACAGCGTTTAGTTATTTTTTTAATATAGAACGATACTGCATTTATATTTAAAATATGACAGTATATTTTATACTAGGACTTCCCTCAGAGGGATTAGTCTGAGCGATATTGCTGAGAATACACATTTAATAACTTGCGATAAGTAAAGAAAATGAGATGTTACCTTTAATTGGTCATTCATTGTGATAAAATATGATGAAAATAAGCATATTCAATCATAGAATTACAAAATCTTATACATAAAGTTGCATATACTATTTTTATAAAAGGGAAAGCAAACCATGCATGGATATAAAATTGGAAATATGCAAAATGTTAAAAGTAATACAGAAAACAAAACACCACATTTTCCTATATTGGAAATATAACTCTTTGAAATGATGTCATGAGCATAAACAGAAGCTCCGCACCGATTTGAGAAACTATAAATAACTTAAACTATTATGTTTCAAGAGAATGGAGTGTATTTTATATGGTGTGAGATCAGTCTGAATAGTTTATAATGTTGAATATCTGTTTTCCACGGATGCAATGAGGTTGCCGATAATAGTTAAGGAATCCTTTTTTAAGAATTTGTCCTAAACGAACATTTACATCTTATAAGTTACTGTGATGCCAAAGTTATAGTTTCTAACCCCAACAGTATCCTAGAAATTGCAATATTCTCAATAAATTGGGTTTAAAACTTTTTCTAGGAAAAAAAATGTTTAATTCTGAAATTAAACTGTCCAATGTTTTAGGAATCGTTCATAACGAGAATATTATATCTTAAAAGTTGCCACAAAAAAAAAAAAAAAAAAAAAAAGATTTAAAATTTTTAGTCATATTAACATCAAAGAATTCTCAATTTTAGAACTTTTTTGTTCGTGCATTGATGGTGATTATTGTTTCTACGCAAAATATAGTATATATTGCAGCAAAGATGTTTACCAATATTTTTTACCCACATTATTTTGTTAAATCGGCTAGGTACTCCTAATGATAACGAAAAACACACAAACGTTATTGCTTTATAGCATAGAAATACAGAATCAAAAGCTATTTATCTCCTATTATATACACATAAATTATCTAATTAGTGCTAGCAGATGCATTTTTAAATATACAGATCAATATAATGCTTCATTTTTCTTTTCTTAGTATTTCTTAGTATTCATTTTTCATTTATTTGTATTATTCAGTAAAAAACTCAGTTTCTTAAGCCCGAATTACGTCAAACTTTTTATAAAAGCGCCAAAGTCCATATAAACAGCGAAGTATTGTGAAGAGTATTAAATACAAGGTAGTAAGACACTTAGCCAAGTGCAGGTAATAAATCGCCAATGCATTTTTTCCGTACATTTAAAAAACACGATTTTGAGTCATCTTGTTTAAAATTCAAATAAATAAATAAGAGGAAGCAATAATAGCATAAGTCAAAACATTTTATTTCAGCATCAAGGAATTGTATCGTAGTTACACATGTGGAAAAAAGCTGCTTTTGGCCAAAAAACGTAGTCTCCACTAAATTTGATTCCGATTAAAAAAAGTACCGTGATTAATTAAAATGTTATAGGCAGAGCTGCCAAGTCTCCGGCATTTTGGATACCGGTATTTTAATACAGAAAATGTTTTATTAAACTGGAACATTCTGCGGATTTAATAAAATAACTTTTCCTATAAGAAAATTCTGCTGTGTAATAAGCGGGGACTTGGCATCTCTGTATAGAAATATTTCGTAATCTACTTTTTAACCTTAAAAAAAGCAACGACCATTTTTCGGGTACAAAAAGTATTACTAATTGTTCCATTTTGCATACAAGGTACCGATTGTAATATTGATACATCTATGGTGATAAATTTCCAATAATTTTTCAAATCCCTTTTATTTCATTAAAAATATAAATCTTTTATTCATTTAGTTTAAAGTAAATGGTTTTTAACTAATTTCATAATACTTTTGAAATATCACTTTTCATTGGCCATTTTTTAAAAGCATTTAGAAAATGGTTGTTGTTTTCAGTCAAATATAGACTTTGGTCTGTCCGCATTTTATTTTATTATTATTATTATTTATAAATGGTGGAGAAATATTAATACTTAATCCATAACGTACATAATATATGACTCTGTTATTACATAAGTCACCTTTTTATCATCATAAAAATTATGTTTTTACTGATTTTTATTAACTCAATAGGAAAAATTTTGTGCTTTGAGAAATAGATGTTCGCATTTCATTTATTTATTTATTTTAACAAAATTCTTTGCATTTAGAAGAATTTTTATTTAAATAGGAAATCCAAATGTCGCTGTTAATAAAGTAGAAAGTAACAAAAAAAGTTACAAAACGAGTAGACGCATACTATCAAATATGGAAAAACGACGAATCCAAAAAAGACGTCGTATGAAATATCATCTTTTAAAGTAAAAAAACCGAGGTCTGATTATCGAGCCTACTGATTACGAAATGTGCATTACATTAAAAAAAAATACTGCAAATATTGATTTTTTTTTTCTTTTGTGCAGTTTTGGCTTCGAAAAGTGCGCTATGTTGCAAAAAAGATATAAGCGGCTATGAAAACACAATTGGTAAACGTTCATGCTCAGTTTTACAAATAAATATGGTACATGTATGCCCTATACACACCGAGGTACCTAATTGATGCCAAAATGGCGATCAGTTGCCTAACATGGTTATCATATAAATGTTATAATAAATTGTTTGTTCAAAAAATATTATCATTTATTGATTGTTATTTCTTTTTTTTTAATAACAGGAAATGTTTCGTTTATTCCCTTTTTTTTTTTTCATTTTGAAATAAATAAATAACGTGTTATTATAGCATGCTATGTGTATTTGGTAATCAAAACGATGTTTTCGCCTAATTGGCATAAAAAACCTCGCCAAACCCAGTGCTTATATCTCTAGTATATTATCTCAAGTATTTTATTTATGTATATTATAATTGTTTTTACATACCACTTACTTCTTGTTGTATATAAAAATAGGTAAGTGGCTCCTTTATGTAGCATAAATTGTATAAATCTTTAAAAAATAACCCCCGTTGCCCCTTTTTGGATCGAAGTAAAAAAAAAATCAATGTCTAGTTCCAGTATTGCTCCCAGGTATACATACATATTCCAAATTTCAAAGTTGTATGCCAACAGGAAATGGATGAAATATGAAGTTCACATATGCACCAGGGTACATAATTGGCGTCAAAATGGCATTATTTTACCTGAGATGGTAACCCGGCTTTATTTATTTATTATTTGTTTATTTACTCATAAAATGTTTATTTACTTTCATTTCCTTTTTTTAATTATATAAAATATTTCTTTTTATAGTTATTAATTATTATTATTATTTTATTTACTGTAAGTTCTTTTTGAAAATAGAAAATAATTTAAAAATGTGTATGTAAGCGTTATTTGGAAACGGAGTTTTCGCCAAATGGGCTTTGAAAAAAATTGCGCCAAATCTGATGCGCGTGTGGCATCCGTGCCGAAAAATTAGTGACCAGAATTGACTTCCACACACAAACAAAATATAAGTTTAAAGAAAACATGCAATAAAAATAAATATAAAGGAAAAATGATGTCATAAAATAAACTTTTTATTTAAAAGCATAATTGTTTCTAATTTTCACACGCGAAATATATAAAATATTCTTTTAGCGATCAAAAAATGCTATTAATCAAAAATATCAAAATCAAAGTTTTTATGACATTTTTTAATATAAAAAAATAACAGTTTTATTTTCCTGCATGATTAAATTTTAAAATGTTTTATTGCATTCAATATTTCTGAGTGCGTATGTGCGTAAATGATTACTATTTACTCCATGTACTGATTCGGTTATCTACGAAAATATCCAGACAGTGAAAATCACGCCCACCAAATTTCTGTGACGTATGCAAATAAATTGTGTTTTTCATCAATTTTTTTAATATAACTTTTAAACTATTTGGAATTAATTTTTAAAAGTAGGTGCATTCACCAGATTACCTTCATAGGCACCTTCTGGTACAAACAGAATCGAAATCCGACAAGTACTTTTTGAGATTTGCTTGACGAAAGAATTTTTTTGACTTTTAATATCGTTATGTACTCTGAGTATAAGACTTCGCTACGCTCAGACAATTACCGTGCGTTCGAAAAATAGAACATGCACAATAGCAATATTAATAATCACTTAAATACTTAGACTTTCAAGCATTCAAATTAACACTCATTGAATAATTAATGTAGTTAATGCAGTTTAGAATAAAAGAAAACAAAAGGTTAAAAACATCAAAACTTTTGAAGCTGTATAATAAAAACAGACTTTTGAAAACGTTTCTTTCTAATGTTTCCGGACACTTTAGTAAGGGAAAAGAATAAACCTGTTGTCATGTGTCAAAAATCGCTTATATCTCGACAAATAGTTTATTTATTTAAAAAAAAATTTAAACCACTTAAAAATTGAATACTATGAATTCCCTGTTATTGAAAACAAAAAGAATTTTTCAATTTTGACTGTTTTTACTAGAGTTAGAAGCATTTTTGTCCAATCAGCTGATTGTGCCACGCCCCTTTGTTTACTTTTTCGCCGATTCACATCCGTAAAATTTAGCCTAGTTTTTAGTTTTATAAACAAAATGTTATTTTGCACTGAAATTATTAATTTTGTGATTTCGCAAAACAATACTTTAACTGTAACTTTTAACTGTTTCTTTAAGCGTTTGTTTATAATGTATTTAGAGGAATTGCTTTTTGTCCCCAATCTTTTTACCGTAAATTAAAAAATATTAATATATTTAAAATATTAGAAATATTTAGTATATTTAACAAAAATTTGTACAATAAGAGGTATTTATATCATGAATATTTCTAGTAAAATTTGAAAAAAATTCATTAGAAAATACAAAATGTTACTTTTGAGAAGATTTTTTTAAAATTCAGATACTTCACGTCGTTTGCATGAATTACTGTCGAAGCCACATACTTTATGTGAATTTACCATAAAAACACAAAACACTTACATATAAGCTAGAAATGATATTATGCCCCTTAATAGCTGAAACTGTGTCAGTAAGAAAATATTAAGCAATTATAACCACTGTAGTTACTAAAACCTGTTTTTCTCAGAATGAATATTTTCGTCGTTTTCATGATTTTAAAATGTTCCATGAGAAATTCTTTATGCCCAATTTTTCTGATTTTTTGTTTAAAATGCTCTTTATGTATGTGTTAACAAATGTTACTAGAAATAATTTTTTTAGACGCATGTAATTTTTTAAATTTCAGTTATATGAAATTTTTAATGATTTTTTAACGAAAAATACAAAAGAATTAAGTTAAAATAATTTTTTTTTAAATGTTTTAGAAGTAATATGCTAAAAATGCTTAGTAACATTTGTTAACACAAGAGAGCATTTTAATCAAAAAATCAGAAAAATTGGGCATAAAGAATTTCGTATGGAGCATTTTGAAATATTGCCATTTTTTGTTAATTTAAAAAAGAAAAATCTGTATCTCAAAAACTATTGAATATATTTTTTTAAAAAATGTGAAATAAGAGATATATATGTATTATGTTTATTTCCAGAAATTAAAAAGAAATTCATTGAAAATTAAAAAAATTAGTTTTGAGAGTCCACTGTAGCCTTAAAATGTTCGTATTTCATCGGCTTCGTTTGCATTTTTATAACTGTTGTACTTTTTATATTTTTTAATTGATGTATGTCAAACACGCATCGGATTGTGCGGTATATTCATATTTATTTTTCAGAAAGCCATATCCATTTAAAATAGTTTGTATTTCATCGGCTTTGTCTAAATTTTTATAACAGTTCCAAACGGCCCGCTTATTTTTTTTTTTTTTTTTTTTTTTTTTTTTTTGGCCCGTCCCATTTGTTTTGTCAATCGGGTTGTCCTGACCAGTTTAAAAGGTTTACCTCATGTAGTCGTATCGGGCCGGGAATGGGCCTCGGGGTCGGGTCGAGCAGATCTCTACATGAGAGCATGACAGTAATCTAGGCCATTAACACACACACACACACACACAAAAAAAAAAAAGACTATTTTTTCCTTTCTTTGAAAAATTGTTTTTCAGAAGTATTTATTTATTGCACAAAACTGGATAAATTTAGTGGAAAGATAGTTTACTTATTTAATATTACTTCTTTAATATCTGATTGAAATTAACTAAATTTTTGTCTTTATTTTAAAGCAAGATTCAATCAAAGTTTAATATTATTTGTAAAGCAGAATCTAACTTTATTAAAAGGTGTGTCCAATTTTTATTTAGGAAATCAGGATTTCTATTCATTTCTTATTAAACTTTTACACTAATAAAGAATATGTCATTATAAGATAAACTCTTATTTGTTTTCCACATTTTAAGTGTTTTTTATCGGAGCACTTTGATTTTTAAAAAAATAATGTAATTAGGCATCAAAATGGTAACAAGCATAATACAAACTATCTCTCTTTAATCTTGCCTCACATGTTATTTAAACTGGTAAAATCCATTATAGTGAGCCCCTTACAGTATAGCGAAATAAATATGCGTTATGTAAATCAGATGTTGACATATTTTTCTCAAAAGCGTAAATAATTTTTAAAAAGTTTTTAAAATTATTTGTCTCATTTTTACACTCTTATCAGTTGCAAATAAAAATATGTATTGTAAATTTCAAGAGAGTTAAATTTTCAAAATAAAAAACTAATATTTAATTTTAATAACATGATAATCAATAAATATTTTACTTGCTGCATATATTTGTATATCATGCAATTCCAAGATTTAAACAAAAAACCTTTTAATTAAAAATTGTCTTAAATATTTTTTATAGATTTATTCTGGCTCAGTAAATTTCTCCGTTATTAAAGATGAAATATTTATTAGGAGAAAAAAAGTACAATTTTAACAATAGTCACTTATTTTTTACACGATTTCTCCTTTGGTGTTCAACTGAAACATCACTGAAAAACGCGTAGAAATACGGTAGAAATACGCGTAGAAATATTCTTTATACATAATAAATTCATTTAGTCAATCGAGCGATAAAAAGCCTAAATCAATCACTCACAGAAGCAGTAACCCCAAAGCAGTTCTTTGCTGAGAGAAAATTTAGAATGGGGCTTTCATTGTCCAAAGACCCTACCAATTAACCCGCGCTAGGTGCAGCTATGCGGGCTGCATCACTGTGAATCTATTGTTCAAATTTGGTTCTAATCGGCCAAGTATTTTGTGCATTGGCGTATCCACGGGGGAGCTAAGGGGGCTGAAGCCCTTCCCAGACCTCAAGTTTAAACTAATTATTTACAATTTTCTAAAATTACTAAAGTTTACTTTTATTATTTTTAATAAATTCTGCGAAATAGAAATTTTGGAAAATAGTAATCTTTTCACATTTTTTTTCTTATTTATAAATTTTCTTACAAAATTTGAAATATTAGCATTTTTAATATTCAGCACTAAAAACAATATCTTTTTTAGTACTTTCCAACAAAGTTGAAAAGTACTTATGCATTTGGTTTATCTGTCCGTCTGTCCGCGCTCTAACTATTGAAAATATACTCGGATTGCCATGAAATTTTTGGACGTTATTTAGGTTTACTCTAGCACGAACCCTATTGAAAATTAAGTTTCTACCATGATTAATTTATTTACAGGGACAATCAAAAGTTTTCCATTACATTACGGCCTACGGGGAAAAATCGTTTCAAATGAATTTTAACGTTTATAACACTTTCCAAAAGTTTGAAAATTGCTTATGCATTGTTTGAAAAGTGTCTATGCATTCAGTTTGTCTGTCCGTCTGTCCGCGCTCTAACTCCTGTAAATATACTCGAATTGCCCTGAAATTTTTGTATGTTATTGACGTTTACCCTAGCACGAATCCTATTGAACATGAAGTTTCTACCAGGATTAGTTTATTTACAGGGAGAGTCAAAACTTTTCCATTACATTATGGCCTACGGGGAAAAATCGTTTCAAAGGCATTTTAAAGATGTTACACCCTGTCAAACATATTAAAATTTATTTGCATTTAAGAGGTGCATTAAAACATGCATTCTATAAAATATGCGGTGAAAATATAGCTATTATTCATTTACAGGGCCACACAAAAGAATTCCATTGGATAATGGTAAGGGGGGGGGGATAGTGTGCGACATTTTTTAAATATATTAAATTGTTTCATGTATAACAAAATTGATATATGTCACTGAGGCTTAATATGAATTATACGATACTATGCATAGTATGAAGTACGTTGCATTTACAGGGACACACAAAATATTTCATTATAGTAAATTCCTTCCGACGGCCTGTATATGTTTTCGATGATGGCTGACAGATGGATGCAATACATTTTAATTATGATATACGCATTTAAGTTTCACTAAATCTCTGTACATTATAAGGGTGTGTATAAATGTTATAGTTGATATACAGGGCTATCCAAAAGCGCTCGCCAACGTTACTGAGTATGAGCGTAAATTACTTAAAGGTGGTTCTTAAATAAGGTATAAATTTTTACGCTGAATTGCATTCAATTTACAAAGAAATGTTTGCAGAATATAGATAAAATGATATACTGGACCACGCAAAGAATTGTGTGCATGGATACCTATGAATAATGATTTTTATAACAATGTGATTTCAGTTGTTTTAAGTGTTTTAGTTAAAAATGAATTTAGCTTCTTTACTGACGTGTAATAAAGGTACAAGGTAAACTACAGGGTTGAACAAAAGTTTTCAAGGATTGCTAAACTAAATTTTCCCATTATATAATATGTATATCATCTGACAGATCAAATAAAGGACTTTTCAAAAGTATTGGAATATATTTTTGGCTATATACCTTTATTTCTCTAATTAACGGAGTTTTGTTAAAGATTTCATGAAGTGTTGGAAAGTGCTTCATAATCTATGCTTAACGCATGATTTTTCTTACTTGTTTTTATTTATAATAGAATAATGTTTTTATTTAAAATCCGCCAGAAGGGGGCGCTGCAATAGCGACTTTTGTGCCATTTTCAATATTGCATAATCTAAAAGTGTATGAAGTTATGCCTAAAACTGTACTAAAATTTTTGTGTATGATTATTTTTTGGTATGGCAAGTAGGTCCTCCCTGAATTAAAAAAAAAATCTGCCTATCATTCTATTGTCCATAGACTCGTGCAGAGGCGGAAACTCGTTTTTACTCCGATTAATTGACTGAAGCAGAAATTTAAGATGAAAAAAAAGTTGATATAGTATTGAATTAAAATTATTAAAAAATAACCATGAATAACTATTTTTTGAAATATTAAAATGTACGTATGAGATGGAAGAAAGTTTTGGGATTGGTACATCCAACTAGTTAATAAAATGTAATAAAATCGAACCGAAGTCATCTAACATTCCGGGTCAGATCTGAAAAGTATAAACTTGCAAAATGTGCTAGCCCCCTCCAAAGCTTAATGCTGGGTACGCCACTGATTTTGCACATAATCAATGTAAATAACATAAATACTGCAACGAAATTTCGCTGTTTAGTAAGGTGAAAAACGAAGTCTAAATGATGCTGATGCACGAATAATTTGTAAAACGCATAACCATATACGAATTGAGTGTTTCCAACTGAGCGAAAAATTGCCCAGGCCAGGTATCGAACCCAGATTCTTGGTTTACAAGGCGATTGATTTTACCTGTTAAGCTAACTGGGTGATAGCCGGCTGGGATTTCTCGTTCAGATAACCTTATTGGTTATCTGAATATCGGTATATGGTCTGTCATTTAGACAGCTCGGCAGAATAAACCTCAGGTAAATGGAACTCCTTATAACGATGGACACGCGACGATGGAACGATGGATATGATGGGTACCTGCGGTTTATTCTGCCGAGCTGTCTAAATGACAGACCAGATGTTATGACCAATAAGGTTATCTGAGCGAGAAATCCCAGCCGGCTATCGCCCAGTTAGCTTAACAGGTAAAAGCATTCGCCTTGTAAGCCAAGTATCTGGGTTCGATTCCCGACCTGGGCAATTTTTCGCTCAGTTGGAAATATTCAATTCGTATGATATTTTTACCAATCAGTTTGATTGTATTAAAATAATATAGAGCAGGCGGCGGTGACACAAATGACTACGTCATCGAGTTACGGGATGAAATCATGATGTAGGACAAGATTATTAGGTGTATTAAAATAGCAAATAAAGCCTTTGTGCAAAAATGTTTAAAGGTAGAAAATCAACAATTATAAATGCACAAATAAAGTATGAGAAGGTAGCAAACAGCTGTTTCGAATCTACTATCGAGATTCTTCATCAGTGCAAAAACTCAGCGAGCTAGACAAAGCAAAACTGAGCAAAGAGACAGAGAGACGCAGGCTTATATATCCGCTACGAGAATGATCCCGCCTAAAGGAAAGCAACCAATGAGAAGAAAGCAGCCTGAACAACTGGTTGGGGAAGTAGCGACATCTACCAGAGGACAAACAAAACAAAAATTAAAAAGCGAGGGGGGTAAAAAAGGATTAATTAAATTAAAGATTTCCAAATGCTAGGAAAATAAGGAGTACTTGATAAGTCATTGACTAAGGAATGAGAATTTTTTATGATGTGGTAAGCTTCCCAAAAATCAAGATCAAGAATGGAAGGACACTTATGGTATGGATGATGGTGGCTGAAGAAAAGTTAAACTTATGTTGTGAAGACCAACAATGTTGAGCAATAGAAGAGCGTTTAAGCTCTTGATTTTTAACATACCTTTAATGTTCCATTAAACGAAATCTGAGAGCACGTTTAGTCTGACCAATATAAGAAAGACCACATTGGCAAGAAATTTGGTAAATACCCCAGTTATCTAAGCGATCAATGGGGTGCTTAAGATTTGAAAAAGCAATCTTATTAACAGGAGAAAAAATAACGATTTCACGATTGTTATCACGATCTCAATCTCGATCGATCTCTTCTTCACAACATAAGTTTAACTTTTCTTCAGCCACCATCATCCATAAGTGTCCTTCCATTCTTAATCTTGATTTTTGGGAAGCTTACCACATCATAAAAAATTCTCACTCCTTAGTCAATGACTTGTACTACTTATTTTCCTAGCATTTGGAAATCTTTAATTTAATTAATCCTTCCCCCCCCCTCGCTTTTTAGTTTTTGTTTTGTTTGTTCTCCGGTAGATCTCGCTACTTGCCCAACCAGTTGTTCAGGCTGCTTTCTTTTCATTGGTTGCTTTCCTTTAGGCGGGATCACTCCCGTAGCGGGTATATAAGCCTGCGTCTCTCTGTCTCTTTGCTCAGTTTTGCTTTCTCTAGCTCGTTGAGTTTTTGCACTGATGAAGAATCTCGATAGTAGATTCGAAACAGCTGTTTGCTACCTTCTCATACTTTATTTGTGCATTTGTAATCGTTGGTTTACTACCTTTAAAAATTATTTGGTGTAGATTAAGGAATGGCTGGTCTGCTTCGGCATTTCTTGGTATGATATGAGTAACAGCGGGCGCCAACTCGCCATTTTGGCGTCTCTATCACGTCATCGAGTTACGAGATGAAATTGGTGCCAAATTAAAGGTAAAATAAAATATTTTAAGAATATTTTGGTCTGCCTGCGCATATCCTGGTACAATCTCTCGGCAGCCTGAAATTTATATCAAAATAATAACGGTATAATGTACAATACGAACACTATAGACATAGTATTTTACATTACATTTTTTCGCAATTTACTTTCACGCTAAATTAATGGTTTAGGAAAAGATTCTTATTAGTCGACTAGAAAACGACCGATTCGGCACATCTTGGTTTGTATTGTATACTATGATGCCTTTTTTTGTTATAAATTTCAGTCTGCCGAGGGTTTGTACCCAGGCAGACCAAAATATTCTTAAAATGCTTTATTTTACCTTTAATTTTGCACCAATTTAATCTCGTAATTCGATGACGTGATAGTGACGCCAAAATGGCGAGTTGGCGCCAGCTGTAACTCATATCGTACCAAGAATTCTGAGACAGACCATTCATTCTTTAATCTACACCTAATAATCTTGTCCTACATCATGATTTCATCCCGTAATTCGATGACGTAATAATTGAGTTGTTACATTATAACGTCATTTTTTTAAAATATAAATGTCAGTCTGCCGAGAGTTTGCACCAGGATATGCGCAGGCAGACCAAAATATTTTTAAAATACTTTATTTTACCTTTAATTTGGCACCAATTTCATCTCGTAACTCGATGACGTGATAGTGACGCCAAAATGGCGAGTTGGCGCCCGCTGTTACTCACATCGTACCAAGAAATGCCTAGGCAGACCAGTCATTCCTTAATCTACACCTTATAATCTTGTCTTACATCATGATTTCATCCCGTAACTCGATGACGTAGTCATTCGTGTTGCCGCCGCCCGGTCTAATAGCATAACCATATACGTTTTCCAATTTTTCATTTATCATTTAGACTTCACCTTTAGTAAACAATGAAATTTTGTTGCAGTATTTATGCTATTTACACTGATTATGTACAAAATGATTATGCGTTTTCCAAATTGTTCATGAATAGCCAAAAAAATATATACGATTTTTTTTCATTTTCTCTGTGTGTGAGCGTGCAGCCCTGTATATTGTCTATAGATATGTATACACTCTAAATAGTATGCTAAAACTTAGTTCAGTTAAATGTCATAGCACAGTTAATAATTTCCACTCAGCAATTTTTGTCAATAGGCGGATGTTGTTGAGAATTTTTGTGCGAACCTGTATAGGATCTTTACTATTTACACACACCAAGTAATATTTAAAAAGGGGACGCATCATACTGCACGGGGGGGAGTGTCGATAGAGGAGTGCCGGACTGTCAGGCGGGCTGCAAAGTAGCTGTCACCTTTGGATTAAACCGGATTAGCGCATTGGCGTGAATTTGTAAGGAGTCTATAAGGGGCATCCATTTTGTAGCCTAGTGGAATTATAGAATTTTAAACAGTTCTTCAAGAAAACAAAATGTGACTGTAGTGAAAAGACTGTAGTGACTGTTTGAAAAGTTTCTAGGAGTACAATTTAACAGACATATTGAAAAAATGGGATATATGGGTAGAAGGTAAAAATGATTAAAACCATAATGCGAGTTAATTTACAAGTATGGTTATACAGTCATCTTTTATTGCATTTTCAAAAAATTATTTTCATTTTATTCCTCTGTCGAAGATTGCCAAACGATTTTACGCCTTCCAAGCCATTAAGAGGCTACTTCAGTCAAGCGAAAAGACCCATTCGCTAATGGTAATCCTATAAAATAAATTTATAAAGATGTCTCGGTTACATTTCGATGTTTAATTTTTTTTTTCACTGGATAGATGAGATCGATCTATACAAAGGACGTTTTTACTTTTTTTGTTTACAGATGTTTTTAATGAGTATACTTCAATTTACTTAAATGATATTTTATTTGAATGAGCATACTTTGATTTTCGAAACCAGTTTCAAATATTAAAGCATTCTCAAAAAAAAAAAAAAAAAACAGCAATCGAAATTGAAGAAGTAAAAAAAATGTCTTGTACAGGCCAATTTTTGCTATCCATTGTAAAATTATATAAAAAATATTGAAATGTAACCGAGATACTTTTGAACATTTTTCTCATTTAGCATTAGTAAACGAATCTGTTTGGATTCGTGACTAAAAGATTTCGTCCTTAAAAAACTAGCATACCAAATTTTTAAAAATTCCTGCCGGCTAGGCCTACAGGCGCAGATTAATTTTGAAGTGCTCATTTCAACAATAAAAAATAAAATATGATAGAAAATAACCGAGTTTAACAAGTTTGTTTGGCCGCTTTTAAAGAATTTTTATTTTATTTTATTTTATTTTATTTTATTTATTTATTTATTTATTTTTTGTCAGAGCTGGTTTTATTAGAATCATCTTATGCGTAATTTGGCGCAAAATCCTCACTTTGACTGCATATTTTGAAATATATTCTGGATTTATCCAACCATCGACCAATACGCATTTGAGAACAAATTCGAAATAAAAATGAGTTAGAAACTAGGCAATTTGTTATTTGAATACATTCTGTATTCTTCAATCATGATCGCTTCCAGAAATTCTGTTCAAAACGTCCACTTTGGCAGCATATTTTGAAATATTCTTCAGTTCTTGTAAGACACAGCAACTTTGGATTTGAATATCTCTGTCAGACTTTTAGATATGGAGATCAAAATTTTTTTGAGCAATTCAGGAACGTATAAGGAATAATTTCCTATACGGGAATTTTGTCTTACGGGGCCGCATAAAAATTTAAATTTCGTGCTTTTTCAAATAGACACATCCCCCTCCCCCCCCAATGGAGCTGCAATTTATGCCATCACATTTTGCCGCCTTTTTTTATGAAACTTTGTTACTGGAAGTAAGTGCCTAGAGGCGATATTAAAGGAGCTAGCCTGTTTTGCTAATTACGACTCACCCTCTCTCGATATTTATATGCTTACATATAGATAGATAGATTAATGAAGTTTTTTATTGATTGTAGTTTTGGGGTCTATGGGTCATAATCGGTGTAGATTTGCAAAAATAAATAAATAAATAAATGCAGAAATTGTAACATAAGAACGATCGCAATAGGTAGTATTCTATACAAAATCTACTTTCTTAATTAATATTCTTAATAATTTTCGTTTTCACCCATAATCATTTAATTTTAATTTATTTTTTTCCAGAAAGAAAACAGGAAAATAAAAACAAGTTTTCTATTCAACATTTAAAAAATTAAGGAAATTTTAAATGTCACAGTGTAACAGGGTGACTGCCTTCCCTAAATTATAGTATCTATAGGTGGCGCTATTGCCACCTTCGGCAAAATATCCGGAGATATTTTGCCTTCCTTTTCTAAAAAGACATGAAATTAAGTGAAGTAATTGAGTTTGCAGTTAAGATGTAAGATTGGGATGTGTGTTCGCTTTACATCTCTCTTAGAGATGTTCTTTGTGCTAAGTAATTTTTATGAATATTCAATTGATTGAGTTGCGCTCGTCTTGTGATTTGTATATAATGTGTTATGTGTTGTGTCGTCTACAATAAAATGTGACTGTAACATCTCTGTTCTATATTTTAAGTACCGAATAACATCCCACACTGGCGCCCAACGTAAAATGGAGTTCTTTCGGAACATTTTTGTGCTTTCAAAGTCTTTGTGTCAAGTTCGCTGCTGTCATCCTGACAAAAATTCCAAAAATTATATTTAAAGTAGGGTAATCCGTACCCACTTCTAAATTATTGTCACCTCGGCAATAAAGGAAATTTTGTGTTCTCAAGTGCCGTGTTCGTCAAGAACAATTCATCCTGTGATTTCCAAAAAGTTCTATTATATAATGTGCAATATCAAGTATCAAGATATACTCCAGTTTTGTGCTAATTTCTTTAATATCAGTTATGTGTGGTAGTATCATCGCGACAAAATTCAAGAAAGTATAAAAAAAAAAAGAGTAATCTGTACCCATTTTAAAGGTGTTGTCAAATCTACAATGAATCAAGCTTCTGTTCTTATTTTTAACAGTGCTTTCTTCTTCTTCAATTGTGTGTTTTAAGTGCGTCATCCTGACAAAAAAGCAAGAACATGCATTCAAAAAGGGTAATCCGTACCCTTCACATTGGAAATAATTGAAAAATATTGTCGACATGACAATAAATAATGTTCTTCAGTCTTCATAAGCAACAAAATATCTTCTAGTTTTAATTTGTGATTGAAACTTCTTTATTTCGTCATTTAAAGCATTCTAATTATAATCTGATTTTGTCCTTAGAAGTGTTCGATACCTATTTACTTCTGCGTGCTTTAATTGTTATGTGAATCATCGACAACCTTTATCTAAAAATAGATTTTTATTTTATTTGTTTTTTTACCGGTAAAAGTTGAAATTATTTTTTTGATTGTTTGTTTCTTTCTCTTTTTTCTTTGCTGGCCAGGTGCGGAAAAAAGTTTTCATTTTCTTTTATTTATTAAGACGAACGCTGTTTCATATATTTATATAATTTTTGTTTGTTTTGTTTTATGTTGATTTTGAATAAGTTATTAAGAAACATTAGTTTTCTGAAATTGAAAGTGATTTCTTTTGATATTGTTTTTAAAAGCAAGGATTCTGAGTAAGTGAATTTTGTTTTGTTTTTTTAATCTGTGCACAGAGTTTAAAAATGATTTTGATAAATTTTATTATTTCGTATGTTGTTTATTTTTTAGATGTAAAGTAAGTTCTTTATTCATATTTCGAGTTGTTTTCATATTTATGTGTGGTTGATAATTATTTCGCAATGAATTATAATATTTCATATATTTAAAATGAATGATTTATGTCATTGGTAAGCTAATTTGGTAAAAAGGTTGAATTTTAACGTATAATAATATTTCTTCTAAATATTTTCATGAGCTCATGATTAAATTAGTGGTATATTTTAGTATGTTTTAAATTATTTCCTGCATTTTTTGTAAACATTTATTTATGAAATTTATCCATATTTACATGTTTTATTTACCTGTAAGGGGAAGGTAGTCATTTTGTTCTCATTATTTAATGGGTCACGTATCTAATAGTTTTCTAATTTAAGCATAAATCAACAATATCAACAACAATTTGGGAAAAATGGCGTTTCTTTCTAAAGGAAAAAAAATCGATTTGTTTAATTTGGGCACAGAATTAGAGTTAGATGTAGATAAAGATGATAAACTATCAGTCTTACGTGAGAAAATTATGAAGTGTCAACTGCTTAAAGACGACGAACAATTTGTTAAAGAGGCATTTATGGCTATCGTGGAAGATCGCAAAAAACAAGAAATTGCAGAACAACAAATGATTCAGGATAAACGTATTGCAGAGGAAAGAGCATATGAGCTAGAAAAGCTTAAGCTACATGCTCAAAACCCTACCGCGACAACAGTACCACAAAATCAAATAGACCAGATGCGTATAGATATTAAAAATATCTTGCCAACATTTATTCCTGAAAAGGATGATATGTTTTTGTTTTTGACAATGTTTAAACGTCAAATGAAAATGCTTAATGTCTCCAAAGAATTTTGGGTTTCTCAATTAATTGCCGTACTTCCGAACGACATTGGTAAACTAATCGCCAGAGAACCAGAAGAAATGTTCAAAAATTATTCTTATATTCGTGACATATTGCTTAAAAGATTTAAGTTGACAGCAGAAAAATTTAGAGTATTATTTAGCTGACATCAAAAAAGAGAAAATTCTACTCGAAAGGATTTTTATTTTGAACTTAGAAATTATTTTGAGGGTTGGTTATCCGAATTAGAAATCAATTCATTTGAAAAACTAACTGAACTAATAATCGCTGATCAGATTAAGAAAAAGTGTCCACATGAATATAAAAATCATTATTTAGATGGTTGGGACACGTTAAATGATCCTGTCGTGTTGGCTGAAAAGCTAGACATTTACGAAAACATTAAACCTTCTTCTCAAAAGTCAGAAAGTTATCCAAAAACGCGTGACGCGCAGAAACATGTTTTGCCGAAAAATTCAAATGGTCAAGAGTTCTGGAAAAATCAAACACCCAAACATGAAACTAACGAACATTTTTCAAATTATAAACATAATCATTCTACTTCAAAATATACAAATTCAAGATACGAAAACAATGATAAGCGTCCGATTATAAATTGTTATGGCTGTGGTAAACAAGGTTTTGTCAAAGCCAAATGTCCTAATTGTTCTCCATCTACTTCTACGCAGACGCAATCAGCAAATTTTCGTTCCCTTCATCTCAAATCTTGTTCTGTCAATACTCAAGCAACACCTTTGTTATACATAAAGGTAAATGGTGTTACAGGGGTTGCTTGCGCAGATACAGGAGCTACTCATTGCATTGCTGGGGAAATGTTATACAAGATTCTGTGTGACCAAGGAACTGTGTTCGAAGACACCGGTGTAAGCATAACACTTGCTGATGGACTACGAAAAGAAACCAACGTTCTTCAAGCAACAATCACAGTTGAAATAGAAGGTCGTACAACTAGTACAACGATTTTTGTCTTACCCGAAGCCCAGGGAAATAGAACATTGTTAGGCATAGATTTTTTAAATAAAATGGGGATCGTGCTAGACATGAGAAGCCAAAGTTGGTATTTCCAGAACAATCCTAAACGTAAAATTCCCTTTTCTGATGATCCTTTCATTACGACGCCTGAAATCTCAGCACCAACTGCCACAGTTAACTCGGTTATGTTAAGAGAAACAGAAGGTCAGCATCTATCTGAGATACAAAGAAAAAGGCTTAATGACTTACTTGAGAAATTTTCCAATACCTTTCGACCAGGGGGAGAAGCAACACCCGTCGTCGAACATCATATAAATACCAGAGACCATCGTCCTATATCACTACCTCCTTACAGGTTATCACCGGCAAAGAAAGAATTGTGTAAAACCCAAATTGATGATCTTCTAGCCAAAGGAATTATTGAAGAATGCGAGTCTCCATACTCTGCACCAATAGTGCTCATTCCTAAGCCAAATGGTAGTGTTCGCTTATGTGTAGACTACAGGAAGCTGAATGAAGTTACTATACCAGATACCTATCCACTCCCTCGTATGGACGATCTTTTGCATCAGGCGAAAACTGCTCAGTTCATGACAACGCTGGATCTGAATGCTGGTTACTATCAAGTGAGTGTCTATGAACCTGATCGAGATAAAACTGCTTTTGTATGCCCTCTAGGAACATATCGCTTTCGAAGAATGCCGTTTGGTCTCCGCAATGCCCCTGCAACGTTTCAGAGGACAATGGATAGCTTTCGCAAAGGACTCCCAGATATAAATATTCTCACTTATCTTGATGACTTAATTGTTTTATCATCAAGTTTTGAACAACATCTAGCTGATCTTGAAGCTGTTTTTAAAAGATTAGACAAATGGAAACTTTCTGCTAATAGAGAAAAATGCAACTTTGCTTGTACCAGAGTAAAATATTTAGGACACTGGATCACACCAAATGGCCTAGAAGTTGATCCTGGGAAAGTTGATGCTACTGTGAGGATCCCACCTCCGAAGAATATAAAACAACTGCAATCTTTTCTGCAGACATGTTCATGGTATCGCCGTTTTATACAAGACTTTGCAAAAATATCCAGACCACTTAGTAATCTCACAAAAAAGAATGTGGAATGGCACTGGGGTGCCGATGAAGAAAATGCATTTCAAACCTTGAAGCAATGCCTCGTTTCAGCTCCAATATTGAAACAAGCTGATGAAGCTAAACCTTTTATCATTCGAACTGATGCAAGTAGTTATGCTCTGGGAGCAGTACTTCTACAGGGTGAAGGTGCTGAAGAGCATCCGATTGAGTATGCAAGTAGATTGTTGACTGCTGCAGAACGCAACTATCACACCACAGAAAGAGAAGCACTTGCTGTTGTCTGGGCTCTTAACCTCCTGACTGCCGCTGGCTGATTTTTTCGCACACTAACCTGCAGGTTTCACTGCAGTATAAGCAATATTTAAATTAATATAATTCTACAAATAAAACCCAGTTTTGAAAAATTAAGTTAGGATTAATACTCTCAAAGATTATACACCTCTACATAATAAAATATTTTGTATCAGGTTGGAAAAAACATTTTTTTTTATATTTTTAATAAATTACAGAAAAAACAACATTACAATTTTACCCTTTTGCCGGGCAGTCAGGGGGTTAATAAATTCAGAGGATATATTGATGGAACAGAAGTTACTGGAAGACTTGCCAGATGGGCTTTGCAATTACAGGAATTTAATTTGAAAATAGAATATATTCCAGGCAAAGCTAACGTCATAGCTGACATGCTTTCTCGTCCTGCTTGTGATCATACCAATAAAGAAAGTTGCGATATTTGCGCTATAATAGTTGATATTCCTTTTAAATCATCAAGTGATTTACGTGCTGAACAAATGAAAGATGAAGAATTAAAGAAAATTATTAAAAGTTTCGAAGATGAAGAAAAAACTCTTGACTATACTAACTAGACTGATCGCGGTTATATTATGAATCAAGGAGTTTTATACAGGTATTCTCCAAGTTCGGAATCAGAAGAAGCTCAACTAGTTGTCCCATCACATGAAAGGGAGAAAATTTTAAAAGAACACCACGATTCACCTACGGCTGGTCACTACGGTGCTGAAGGTACGTTAAATAGAATATCCAAAAGGTATTATTGGACTGGAATGCGTTCATACATTGCAAATTATGTCAAAAATTGTGCTGAATGCAATAGGTATAAGCCTTCTAATCAAAAACCATCCGGTTTGTTACAAACACCAGTGTATTCACAAAGATTTGAAGTTCTATCAATTGATCTTTTTGGCCCTTTACCAAAAAGTAAAAACGGTAAAAGGTGGATATTTATAGTAGAAGACTGTGCTACAAGATGGGTGGAATTGTTTGCCCTTACACATGCTACTGCAGCGCAGTGTGCAACTACGTTGCTTGAAGAAGTTATCCTTAGATATGGTCTACCGAGACGTATAATATGTGATAACGGACCCCAATTTGTTAGTAGTGTGATGCAACAACTTTGTTTTCTTTTAGGTATCAAACAAAATCCAACTCCCATATACCATCCCCAGGCTAATCCTGTGGAGAGGAAAAATAGAGATCTCAAGCCGAGATTAGCTATATTAGTAGAAAATGATCACTGCTCTTGCTCTTGGGAAGAAAAGCTTCCAACAATCCGTTTTGCACTAAATACTGCTAAGTGTGACACTACTGGAGAAACAGCAGCATTCTTGCAGTTTGGAAGAGAATTGAGAACAACGGATGATGTTCAGCATGACATTCGTGCTGTAATTCAAATTGATAATTTTGTGCCTGAGATTACTCCATATCTCAAGAAATTCGCAAAATTCACCAAAGAAATCAAAGACAAAGTTGAATCTAAGCTAGATCAGAGGAAAAAATTTGCTGACCGTAGTCGGAAACCGGGACATAGTTTTGTTCCAGGAGACAAAGTTTGGGTTGACTTACATCCAGTAAGTAAAGCCTCTAACAACAAAACGTCGAAGTTCATGCCTAAACGTGATGGACCTTACATCATTTTAACTCAAAAATCACCCACCACTTTTGTCATAGCAAGTATGGACAGTCCAAATGATCCACTTGCTACATGTCACACTTCTGCCTTAAAACTATGTAATGACTCTGACATAGTGCCTGTCGCACCCATTAGGAAACGCGGCAGGCCACCAAAGAAAGTTACTGGTTCCACACCAGGACGTTCGCGGAACCAGAGGGGGAGGCTGTAACAGGGTGACTGCCTTCCCTAAATTATAGTATCTATAGGTGGCGCTATTGCCACCTTCGGCAAAATATCCGGATTTATTTTGCCTTCCTTTTCTAAAAAGACATGAAATTAAGTGAAGTAATTGAGTTTGCAGTTAAGATGTAAGATTGGGATGTGTGTTCGCTTTACATCTCTCTTAGAGATGTTCTTTGTGCTAAGTAATTTTTATGAATATTCAATTGATTGAGTTGCGCTCGTCTTGCGATTTGTATATAATGTGTTATGTGTTGTGTCGTCTACAATAAAATGTGACTGTAACATCTCTGTTCTATATTTTAAGTACCGAATAACATCCCACAACAGTATATACAGGGTGAGTCATAAATATCGAAACAATAGGCTATCTCCTTAAATATAGCCCCTAGACTCATGCTTCCAGCTGCAAAAAATTATCAAAAAAGGTGATTTTTTTTATAAATTGCAACTCCATGGGGGGGGGGGGGGTCTATTTGAAAAAATACGAAAATTAATTTTTTATACGGCCCCCTTATGGCAAAATTCCCAATTAGGAAATTATTACTTATCCATTCCTAAATTTAGAAAAAAAAAATTCTCTATATCTAAAAATTTCCCCAGAGATATTAAAATCCAAAATTCGTGAATTCGTTTTCATGCCTGAAAACGAAGAGTTTTTAATTCATTTTGAAACCAAGTGTGGGATCATCCATAAATTATTCGTTATTAAATGTATCGGACGGTAGAGGTCTGCACGGGAACGGCCCGGCGGAATGGTCCTAAAATTTCTTACGGGCCGGGCCGGGCCGATAAAAAAATTTAACGGGCCTACCGGCCCGTTATAAAGATTTAAACAAAACGATAAAATATCAGCTATTTTCATTGAATATGGCTTTAACGAGAATAAATATAAATTTACGTCATGAGCCGATATTAGTTTGACAACATCAATACAGAAATATAACTTGTACATTGTAGAGATCGGCATAAGTCAGTTACTTTGTCTGACCCGAGCTGAATATTTTTAAAGATTGCTCGTGCTGGGCCGAGATGAGGCTTGCATTGTTTTTCTATATATTGTCGAGCTGTGCTGGAACCAGACTTAATTGCTCCCAAGGTGTGTAGGAACTTATGTTAACGCAACCTTTGGAAATATATTTTTCATGGTTCTTCAGGGGTGATTCTCGTCCGAAATTTCCGAAAATTTAAGGCATTCTCTTCCGAAAATTTGAAATTGGGTTATCAGTTCCGCATAGATGCCAACTTGTACGGTTTTGCGCGCGGAAAAAACAATTGCATAGAAATACAAATTTCGTGATAGGATCGCCGAAATAGCATACATTTCGTCAATATTTCGTAGAAAAACGACGATTTCGTCAATGTTTTTGTAAACGAACTTTGTCTAAAGATCGATGAAAAACGCGAATTTCCTGTGCGGATCGCGGAAAAAATGGCAATTTCATTAAATATCGCAGATAAAACGCTGATTTCTTCTGAAGACGGCGGGAAAACGCCGATTTCGTCTAAAGATTGCGGATATAACGCCGATTTCGTTAAAAGATCGGGGGGAAAACGCAGTTTTCGATAAAATATCGCTTAAAAATATTTTGTCAAAAGAATATTTGAAAAAAATAGGCCGATTTCATCAAAAGGTCACGGAAAAAACGTCGATTTCGTCAAACGATCGCGGGAATAAAACGCCGTTTTCCAGAAAAAATCGCGTAAAAAAGCAGATTTTGTCTAAAGATCGTTGAAAAAACGCCGATTTCACTTTAAAAAAAACATGGGAAAACGCCGATTTCGTCAAAAGATCGCGGAAAAACCGCCGATTTTGGCAAAAGATCGCAATAAATCGCCGATTTTGCTAAAATATTGCTGATTTCGTCTGAAGATGGCGGAAAACCGCCCATTTTGTCCGAAGATCGCTGGAGGGGGGGGGATCACGACACTCCCTCCCCCCCCTCCCCCGCCGCCGATTTCCGAAAATGCGATGTGAATTTCCGAAAAAAAAATTTCATATAGAATCACCCCTGTGGTTCTTAAATTCACTTTTCAACAAAGGGAAAGTCTGATACATTTTCTGACTAATTTTTAACTGTAAAGATATAAAATCGAAAACCTGGCTATTGAAGAGATTTGAAATCGAATGGCGTTTTCCATTTTTGGTAAATATGATACTTGTATTTACTTGTTGAGATATAAGAGATTCTTGCACGTGATTGCATCTCCCTTCCCACGCTGACGATTCCGAAATATCGAATCAAAATGCTAACTTTGACAATATTTAAATTGCTTTTATAAAAAAAAGGATAACGCCGTTCGATTACATAGTTTCTGAATAAAAACACCAGCTAATCTTATGCATTTCAAAAAAGAAATGAATTCAGAAATGCGTCAGAAAATAGCTCTTTGGATTTTATAAAATGATATATGATAAATGATCTTTAATAAAATGGTATAGAAATATTATTATAAATCTACTCTTTAACTATATAGCTTCAAAGGCTATATTTTTAACTTTTTTTTTCTTAACCATATTAATTTTCAATAAATCTTTATTTGAATGTTGAAAGTCCAAGAATCTAAGTAATCATTAATGTTGCTATTGTGTATTTTGTGTAAAATATACTGTAAAATCATACTATAAGTATGTATACAGTATTCTTTAAAAAATCTTATTTGTATGATAAAAATTTGAATTTTTTCTAAATAGTGGAAAATTTGTCGGCTGGGCGGGGCTCGGGCCAAACTTTTGAGTTTTACACCGAGCAAAGCCGAGACTTGGAAATTTCGGCCCGTACAGAACTCTAGTTTAAGCATGCGTGTTTCATATGTATATATATGTCATAATGCATACCTACGTGTAATTATAAATATGTAAATATTTGGTGTTTTGATATCGATACATCAGAAGAGAATAATTCTAACTTAATAAATGCTGCAATAATATAAATTTGTTTAATTTGCCAAAAATAAAATAAATAATATACATATATATCTATATCTATCTATATCTATCTACCTATCTATCTATCTATGTATATATATGCGCATATATAACACTTCGCTCTATTAGTATTAAAAATTCGTACTTGAAAAATAAATTCAATAATAATTCATTAATTTTCTGTAATATTTTTTATAAGTATATTATTATCACTATACTTTTTCTTTAAGGAGGTTTTAAAAAAATATATTTTTCCCCACCTATACTTTATCCCCACTATCAAAAAATGGATAACGCCATTCAATTACATAATTTTTCAATAAAAACACATGCCAATCTTATGAGTTAAAAAAAAAAAAAAAAAAAAAAAAAAATGTATTAGGAAGTAGAGCTTTAAGATTTGGAATATACAGGGTGATTCCAAATTTTTTTTACAATAAAAGAGGGGTGATAGTACACATCAAGACAAACAATATTAAATAGGAGACCAAGGGTCCAAAACGTTTTCCTAAGGAAATAGCCGCCATTAAAGTTTAGGGACCAAAATTTCAAATAAACATAAAAAACGGAAAAATCGGTCGATTGATTTGCGGTTTTCACTAAAATTATTCTTTATGTCGGCATTTTTTAAAAATTAAATTATAAAGATAACTTTCAAAAAATGCCGATAGAGGGCGCTTTAGACTTTGCAGGAACGAACAACTATTTTTTGCCGGTATGTTTTGCATCTCATTAAATGTTTTCGTAAGTTTACACTCAAACTTAAATTTTGAGCTCAAAATCTGTAGTTGGGAGTGGTTAAGTAACACAAACTGAGCTGTGTTCAGAGGGTTCAAATTTCAAATGATTAAAAAAAACGGAAAAATTGGTCGATTAATTTGCAGTATTTACTAAAACTATTCTTTATTTACGTATTTTCGTGAAAATAGGTTATAAATAAAAATTATTAACCTATTAGTAAAAATAGGTTATAAAGAAACTATAAAGATAAATTTCAAAAAATGCCGATAGAGGGCGCTTTAGACTTTGGAGTAACGAACAACTATTTTTTGCCGTTATTGTTTGCATCTCTTTAAATGATTTAGGAAGGTTAGACTTAAATTTTGAGCTGAAAATATGAATAGTAGGGAGTGGTTAAGTAGCACAAACTGAACTGTGTTCAAGGGGGAGGGGGAGGTTCAAATTTAAAGTTATTATAGAAAATGGAAAAATTGGTCGATTCGTTTGCGGTTTAAAATAAAACTATTCTTTAAGTCAGTATTATCTTGAAAATAATTTTTAAAGATAAATCTCAAAAAATTCCGTCAGAGGAAGCCTTAAACTTCAGAGTAACCAACAATTCATTTTAACCATTATTTTTTGGTTCTAATTAAATGCTTGCAAAAGCATTTAAATATTCTCGGAAGCTTAGATTTAAACTTAAATTTTGAGCTCAAATTCTGAATCGTTATGAGGAGTTAAGAAGCGCAAACTGAAGTGTGTTCAGGAGTTAAAATTTAACCCTCTTTCCTCCTCGAGCACAATTCAAATTTTCGCTACTTAAACACTCCCAACGATTCAGAATTTCAGCCCAAAATTTAAGTCTATGCATTTGAAAGCATTTAATGAGATAAAAAAAATAATAACAGTTAAAAATAGTTGTACGCTACTCCAAAGTCTAAGGCGCCCTCTATCGGCATTTTGTGAAATTTATCTTTAAAAATTATTTCCAAGAAAACACTGATTGATCAAGAAAACTGTTGATTTAAAAATTAGTTTTAGCAAAAACCGCAAACGAATCGACCAATTTTTCCGTTTTTTACAATTATTTGACATTTGAACCCTCTGAACACAGCTAAGTTTGTCTACTTAACCACTCCCAGCTATTCAGATTTTGAGCTCAAAATTTAAGTTCATGTCTAAGCTTACGAAAGCATTTAATAAAATGTAAAAAATAATGCCAAAAAAGAGTGTTTCGTTACTCCAAAGTCTAAAGCGCCCTCTATCGGCGTTTTTTGAAATTTATCTTTATAATTTATTTTCACGAAAATACCTAAATAAAGGATAGTTTTAGTGAAAACTGCAAATCAATCGACCAATTTTTCCGTTTTTTATAATCATTTGAAATTTGAACCCTCTGAACACAGCTCAGTTTGTGTTACTTAACCACTCCCAACTACAGATTTTGAGCTCAAAATTTAAGTTTGAGTCTAAGCTTACGAAAACATTTAATGAGATGCAAAAAATACCGGCAAAAAATAGTTGTTCGTTACTCCAAAGTCTAAAGCGCCCTCTATCGGCATTTTTTGAAATTTATCTTTATAATTTGATTTCAAGAAAATGCCGACATAAAGAATAATTTTAGTGAACACCGCAAATCAATCGACCGATTTTTCCGTTTTTTATGTTTATTTGAAATTTTGCTCCCTAAACTTTAATGGCGGCTATTTCCTTAGGAAAACGTTTTGGACCCTTGGTCTCCTATTTAATATTGTTTGTCTTGATGTGTACTATCACCCCTCTTTTATTGTAAAAAAAATTCGGAATCACCCTGTATAATAAAATGATCTAGAAATATTTTCATAAATCTACTTTTATTGTACTGTACATCTACAAAAATTACAATGTTTTTAACTTTCTTTTTTTTTTCTTTCATTCTAAACCATATTAATTTCTTAATTGATCTTTAATTGAACGTTGAAAGTCTAAGAATCTAAGTAATCATTAATGTTTCTAATGTGTATTTCATGCAAAATATACGATAACAGTATTCTTAAAAAAATCGTAATTACATGAAAAAAATCTGAATTTTTTAGAAATAGTAAAAATTGTGACGGGCCAGAACAGGCCGGGCCTAGAAAGGAAAAATATAAACGGGCCGGGCCGGACCCGGGCCTGGAAATTCAGGCCCGTGCAGACCTTTATCGGACGGTATGCATATAGCGTACCCTCGTCAGTGCTGACTGTGCGGTCAGTGTCAATTGACGACGCACAGTGGAGTATTTGACCCGAAATCCCGGTCAAAAATATTTTTCGATGTAAATATAGTCCGATTGGCTTGAAATTTTTAGATGTTATTGGGTATCACTATGGAATGTTTGGCATTGTAAATGAAGTCTATAGCCTGGACGGTTCATTTACAGAGACACCCAAAAGAATTCCCTTACATTATAGTCAATGGGGAAAAATCGTTTCTTCTGTATTTTAATGATATCACTCTTTTAAACGTGCTGAAATTTAGATATATCACTAATGTGTACTAAGGCACTTATTGTGGAATATGGTGTGCATTTAATAGATCATTCATTTACAGGGACACACAAAAGAATATGGCGGAAGAATAAATTTAAGTATTGAAATCTATGACCAATAATTGCTGGAAATGCGTTTGTAGTTGTGTTGGCGTTTTAAAATGGGACAGCTTTTGTTAAATATTTATTGGTGTGGATACATTCTATATATCATATACAGGGATGCACAAAAGTTCTCAAGTACATTTCCATTCACGGAATGGACATTTTTAATTGTGCTATGCGTTTCACTGAGCTAACTTTTAGCATACTATGACCTATGCATACAAATCCATAGCTTAGTTTAATATTTTATATCTTAAAAGCTGACGAAGTGTAAGTTAGATTTTAAGACTTCACATATTAATAAATATATATTTTATAAATATTTTTACAATTAAGAAAAAAAAGAGTCATCATTTAAGAAGAGCACAAAGAAAAAAGAAGCTAAAATATTAATTTACTAAGTACATATTTAAAAAATACGAATAAATCACAAGTCCATTGACTTTACTGGGAAATAGTAATTGTTGATAGGTTTGTCTTATTCAATATTAATGTTTAATTAAATGTATTTAATTTTACTATATATAAAACTTATTATTTACATTTACTAATGCTTATTACATTTAAATTACATATAATAAAAATTCTTGCATTTAATTTATGTTTAATAGTGTTATATTTAATAGTAGGTTCAGTAAAGTGGAGTCTATATAGTACAGATTGCTCTCGGGATACAGTACAGATATAGTACAGATATATATACAATATAGTACAGATTGCACTCGGAAGGGTTAATTCCCCCCTTTCTCCTCTTATATTACACACATGAGTCCCAAGAATTAATTAGGGAACCCTTTTTCAATAAATATGTATATATAATTTGAAGGAGATCGGATATTTCTATCAAAGATGTCGAGTTGCGTGAGTATGTACGTACCTACATACGTACATATGTACGTACGTACATACATACATATGTTATGTACGTACATACATACAGACATAATATGTAGGTGCAAAAGCTCTCCGGTAATAGTCTGTGAGCTATAAACCTGCAATACGACAGTAAATATATAGTTCTTATCTCTTCAATTCGGAGGCTGCAAAACGGGGCATTTAAATAGTCATCCCGAAAAAAATTTTATAAAAAAATGGCACAAACATGCGCAAGATTTTTTTGCAGAAATTGACACTCAAGACTATAATTAATACGATTATAACTCAAACATGGCGCGGCAAAGCGCGGCACATATTTAAAAAGCTTTCGATATGTATAAATTAGAGCCAAAAACGCTTTAAAAATAACCTTTTTACACATTTAATATTTTTTTATTACATTAAGACCTAAACTATTTAAATTAACACATGGTTTAACACTAAGCTTTGACCTTTGTTAAACACGTAAGCCATGTTTTGTTTCAATTCAACAATTCATTGAGCCACAAAAAAAATATATTTAAACATAACAACAAAGCCAAAAAACAACAAAAAACCACGTCTTCTCACGAAGAAACTTCCTCTTCAGCTGAGGCCCGGAGCCACCATATATAACTCAGGTTCCTAAAATAGACATAGATCGATGCACCAATTAGTTAGCTATTAAAAAATATAATTTTTACAATTGTTGACGAAATTTTAATTTTTGCCTTTTTGACCAGGTTTTTGGGTCAAATACTCCACTGTGCGACGGTACGCTGTATGCTACCGAAACCGGTCGGCTGTTTATATACAATATTTGGTGCTTTTTAACGTTGCTAGTTATTGTATTCCAGTGACCCTTAGAACCCAAAACTATCCCCAGTTTAACACTTTATACATCTATTTATATAATTCTTTGATGATCATGATAACTTAAAAAATTCTGCGCAAATGTCTTCCGAACTAATACATAAAATCAATGAGCGGAAAATCTCGGTCAGGTTAGCTTATGTTCAATTTTGGACAAAAAAGACAGAAATAGGGAGGGATTTCGAGACTTTACCTTTCCAGAGTTTTAGTAAGCAAGAGCGCACCTCAGCTCTTGACAGGGCGCAGGGTTAATGAAGGGCGCCATCATTCACATGACCGTAAATATGCACAAGACTATCGCAAAGTGTTTGTAAAAATGAACGCCATAACATAATGCAAATGAATCTTACAGCGGTAAACAAAAGTCCACACAGTTCTGGAGTTAAATGCATTAAATTTCAAATTATAAAATTTTCTATGAAAGGATTATCTAAAAATTGAAGGAAGAATAAAATACCAGAAACTTTAACCCATTAGTGCCTAGCGTCCCTTTTTAGGGACGCTTCAAAAGGTGATTTCAGCACTGTTTTATGCACTATGTAATCAAATGGCGATAACGACATCCATTTTTTGATAGAATCAATTTATAAAAATACTGTGAAAGTTAGCATTTTGAATAGATTTCCGCAAGTGACCGCAAGGAAGAAATATCTGCAACCATTTGACAAGAATCTCTTATATCTCAAAAAGGTTATATTTTATTTACCAAAAATGAAAAACACTATACGATTTCAAATCCCAGCCATTCCCGAAAGAAATTTATTTCGACTCGACCCGGTGTCAAAATTAAAAGTTCAGTCCGAGCCTGGCTCGGCCTCTTCATAGTTTCTCAGTTCACGGCCTGTACAAATATCAATGAAAACAGTTCGGGTGAGGCCCAATGTGGACCGACTCAATTTCGACAAAAAATTCAGGCTTTAATTAAAATACAGTTGAGATACATTTAAAGAATATTATTGTGTGTATATATACATATAGACATCATTCAAGATTATATGATGTGGATTAGTTTTCTTGGTTTTTAATTATTTTTTCTCTGTCCTTGATTTTTACGAAGCAAACCTTCCAAAAGGTAAATTATGCCATCAAAAAGCAATGTATTTTATAGTTATAACTTCAAATAGATGTATATATCTATTTTTTAACTTCAAAAAGATATATATAACCTATATATATATATATATATATAACCATTAATATTATTACAATATATGAACATGAACCATTGAATTTAATAAATTATAATACATTAAATATGGAAGTAAAAAATAAAATATGAATATGAATACAAATGGGATTTGTATTTGTTAGAGTTATTTGTAATTCATCTTTGAAATGTGGCATCACATAAGTGTAACTATAGAAACGCAATTCGTCTGTTTCTGGTTGTTGTTGTTTTGATTTGCTAAGAGTAAGCAACGCTTTCGCTATGACTAAAAATAAAGGATACAGTCTACTAAAGTATGTGAGTTTATTAATTAAGTTAATACGCATCGCCGCATCACACATCTGGTCACGTCTCCCGGAGTCTATATATATTTTTTTTCTTCACTTCGAAAAGAAAAGTTCGAAAATAATGAACTGTTTTCATCCTTGAATTTTATTAGAACATTATTTTACAAGCTGGACTGGTGAAAAAAAAGAAAGAAAGAAAATCGTCTGCCGCAGCAATCAAGGTAATGAATTATTTATTATTCCTTTTGCTCTTACTATAAGTTTTTGAACATGGAAAACATTGAAAAATTAAAAAAGAAGCGTGCAACATTACGCACTTCAATTACGAAATTAATTAGTAAATTAGAAACATTAATAAAAGATAAAAATAGTGATATTGATAGTTATTTAGAAATTTCGGAACAATTAAATGACAGAGAACAAACTCTAAAAAACCTAAATGAAGAAATAGAATCTGGTATTAGTTTAGAAAAAGAATATGAAATTGACATTAGTGCTAGCGAAGAATACCAGGAAAAAATTATAAAGGCCAAATTTCAAATTAAAAAGCAACTTAAACATTTAGAACAAAGTAAAGTTTCCAATGAAATTCAACCAAATTCTACTCAAATAAACAACGCGATAAATATTAAATTACCCGATATATCTCTTCCGAAATTCTCCGGAAAACCAGAAGAATGGGGTCTATTTAAATTACAATTTAACAACTTAATAACTTCAAATGAGCAACTATCAGATGCGCAAAAGTTGCATTATTTATCAGCGGCATTAATAAGTGATGCAAGAGCTTTGATTAGCACAGAAGACACTTTTTCATCTTTATTTCAAGCATTAAAAGACAGATATGAAAATGATAGAATAGTAACAGAAATACACATCAATTCACTCTTAAACGCAGATAAACTTACACAGCCTTCCGCTAAAGATCTTCGAAATCTAGTCGATAATGTAAAAAAAAGCATTCGCGCCTTGAAGATTTTGAATTATAATAGAAATAATCTTTCAGATGTTTTAATATTGAACATCATTCTCCAAAAGTTAGATAGAGATACCCGAAAAAATTATGAAATGACGATAAGTTCAAAAGAAGTTCCGAAGTTAGATGAATTACTTTTATTTTTAGAAAAACGATCTCAATATTTGGAAAATATTCATACAGTCACGTCTGTTAAACCTTTCAGTAAGGATCAGAAACGTTCATTTAATTCTAAGTCATTGACTTTGTTAGCAGAAAGTCCACACATTTGTTCAATGTGTAAAGGCAATCACATTTTAATGAGATGTTCCCAATTCTTAAATTTACCAGCAAAAAAAAGGTTTAATATTGTTAAAATGAAAAAATTATGCTTCAACTGTTTATCATCAGTTCATAACATTAGCCAGTGCAAAAGTTCAAGCACTTGCAGAAAATGCAACAAACGGCATCACACATTGATCCACCTGGAACGCGGTGAAGAAAATATTGATACTAATCAGACTATAGCAATCCAAGATGAAAATAATATTAGTAGTAATTTATCGCCAACCGCAAACGCATTTACTCCTCATAGTTACACAAATAATCCGATGTCTGTTACCGCTTTGGGTGAAAATACACATTCATTTGATAACACGCATTCAACTATTAACAATACTGTAATGAGTATGATGTCCTCTTCTAGTAAACAAGTACTGCTTTCAACTGCGATAATATATGTACAAAATGCTAGACGAGAATTAGTTCCTCTTAGAGCATTGTTAGATTCAGGATCGCAAAATAACTTTATAACGAAGGAATGTTCTGAGTTATTGTTCTTGAAAGGAAGGAAAATAAACGCATCAGTTTCAGGGCTAAATGGTTCGGTTATGAATATAAAGGAAAGTATTATAACAACCATAGCAAATAAAAACAGGAGTTTTAATGAAACATTGCAATTTTTTGTTGTTCCTAAAATTACTCGCATAACACCAGCTACATATCTAAACATCATGCCTATTAAGCATTTACAAACTTTTCAGTTAGCTGATCCACAATTTGATAAACCAGGTCCAATACATGTTTTATTATCAAACGAAGTATTTTTTAAATTACTTGGACAAAATAAAATAAATATGCAAAATTTGGTTTTTCAAGAAACTGTTTTTGGCTATGTTGCCAGTGGTTCTACGTCTATGCCCCAACAGAATTTTAATAATTATTGTGGTCTTGTTCGATCTGTGGATGATTTATCCAACGCTATGCAAAAATTTTGGGAAATTGAAGCGGTCCATGATAAAAACCCAATAAAAAGTAAAGAAGAGCAGTATTGTGAGGAACATTTCTTGCGTACACATACTAGAAGAGCAGATGGTAGGTATATTGTGGAAATGCCAATTAAAACTGGTGGGCTTGCATGTTTAGGAGAATCAAAGGAAAACGCACTTAAACGATTAAATCACCTACTTAAGCGATTTGCGCACAATCCATCCATGAAACTGTTATACGAAGAATTTATTAACGAATATAACGATTTGGGACACTTAGAAGAAATCTTGCCGGAAAATAAGCCCGAATTTTCATATTATTTGCCGCATCATGGGGTATACAAACCCGAGAAACCAAGCACGAAATTAAGGGTTGTCTTCGATGCTAGTGCAGCTACTACCAGTGGTGTTTGTTTAAATGATGTTTTATTAAACGGAGGATTAGTCCAAGATGAGCTCTTCGATATCATTTGTCGATTTCGAACTCATAAATACGTCTTTACTGCTGACATCATAAAGATGTATCGTCAAATATTAATTTCGGAAAATCAGAGAGATTTGCTTCGAATTTTGTGGAAAACTGATGAAGAAGAACCAGTCAAAATATTTAAGTTAAAGACGATTACATACGGTACATCGAATGCACCTTATCTTGCCACGCGGACTTTGAATCAGCTTGCAATTGATGAAAAGGACAATTTTCCGCTAGCATCACATGTAGTTCTTCAAGATTTCTACGTAGACGACGTATTAACAGGAGCTGACACTTTAAATAAGGCTCAACAAGTGCAAGCACAATTAATCGCATTGCTTGAACGTGGTGGCATGAAGTTGCACCGATGGTGTGCTAATCACCCCGAACTCTTGAAAATCGCAACTAGCAATCAAGAGTATACATTCAATGATCGTAATGCGGACCAGAGCACTAAAACTCTAGGATTGTTATGGAATCCAGTACGTGATTGCTTTTCGTTTAATTCATCAGTTAAGGAACCAGTTGTATACTCAAAAAGAACTGTTTTATCCGACATAGCGCGTATCTACGATCCATTGGGATTACTCGGTCCTGGAATAGCTAAGGCTAAGATTTTCATACAAAGACTGTGGCTGTTAAAGCTAGATTGGAACGATCCACTTCCAGATGGCATTAAAGATGAATGGCGACGCTTTATCAGAACGCTTCAGAATATAAACAATTTAAAAATCAATCGATTTGTTTTAAACGAAGGGCATTCGGAAGTTGAACTGCACGGCTTCTCCGACGCCTCCGAGCTCGCATATGGAGCAGCCATTTATCTACGCTATTTCACAAAATTTAATACATCTTTAAATTTACTGTGCAGCAAGTCTAGAGTTGCACCATTGAAACCTTTGACAATCCCACGATTGGAATTGTCCGCAGCTGCCTTATTGTCTCAACTCGTATCTAAGATAGTGACTGTACTAAAGTTGAACATCAGTAAAATAATACTATGGTGTGATTCAACCATCGTCTTAGCGTGGATTCAGACTCCCCCTCATCTACTTAAAACCTTTGTGGCCAACAGAGTTTACAAAATCCAAGATTTGACCCAGACTTTTCAATGGAGACATGTACGCTCAGAGGACAATCCAGCAGACCTTGTATCTCGAGGACTATCCTTTGACAAATTGATTGATTGTGAACTTTGGTGGCATGGCCCTCTCTTCTTGAGAGAAAGAGACAGTGAATCCAAACACAGCATTGATTTAGAACAAGTGAAAAACAATATAGACTTTTCATCAGAATTAAAATTGAAAAACAGTACAGCATTATTAAGTTTAAATTCTAGTGAATTTGTAAATGAAATTTTAAGTATCAGCAATAATTATACTAAAATATTACGTGTTTTAAGTTATATTTTCAGGTTCTTAGATAACACAAGAAAATTAGATGAAAAAAGAAAGGGACTCGTAAGTATGGAAGAATTATCACGAGTAGAAATATTTTTAATTCGGGAAATCCAAAAACTTGAATTTAAGGCAGAATATACTGCATTGTTAGAAGGTAAGCAAATTTCTAAGAAAAGTAAATTGCGATTGTTAAACCCCTTTTTAGATGCCGATAAGGTGCTAAGAGTAGGAGGGCGTTTAGATAACGCAGACCTAAGGTTTGCTCAAAAACATCAATATATTCTGCCAGCTAAGGGTAAATTGTGTAGCCTAATTGCAATTTACTATCATAAAAAATATCTTCATATAGGTGCACAAGCATTGTTATGCCACTTGAGGCAAAAATACTGGCCTCTACGGGGAAGAAATTTAGCTAGAAAAATAACGCATGAGTGTGTAACTTGTAGTAAAAGCAACCCCATAACCATACAACAAATCATGGGTTCCCTACCCACTGAGAGAGTACGTCCTAGCGCACCATTTAATTACGTGGGAACAGATTTTGGTGGCCCCTTTTTCATAAAATATAAGGGACAGAGAAAGGGAATTCTTAATAAGGTGTATTTGGCAATCTTTGTTTGCTTTGTAACTAAAGCAGTGCATCTCGAACTAGTGTCAGAATTGACTGCAGATGCATTCATTGCCACCTTAAAAAGGTTCATTGCTAGGCGCGGAAGGTGCGCAGTAATCTTTTCAGATAATGCAAAAAATTTTGTTGGTGCTAACGCCGAGTTACAGAGACTCCATAATTTACTAAGACATCCTGAGGAGAAGTTAGCGAATTATTTGTCAGACGAGAATATTATTTGGAAATTTATTCCACCCAGAGCACCTAATTTTGGCGGGTTGTGGGAGGCAGGAATAAAATCGGTAAAATATCATCTAAAGCGAACGGTAGGTAATGCAAGGCTAACGTTCGAAGAATTATTAACTGTAATTGCTCAAATAGAGTCTATATTAAATTCACGGCCAATCACTCCATTGTCTTCAGACGTGAATGATTTGGAGGCCTTAACACCAGGCCATTTCTTAATCGGAAGGCCTATGACAGCCATCGTTGAACCAGAATTAATTAATGTTAACGAAAATAGACTATCTAGATGGCATAGAATTTCAAAATACATTCAATAGATATGGAATCGTTGGAATAAGGAATATTTAAATACGCTCCAACAACGCTCCAAGTGGCAGTTTGAAAAAAAATAATGTTAGCATAGGAACCCTAGTGTTGATAAAGGAAGATGACCTCCCTACAAATAAATACTTACTAGGACGCATTATAAATATTTTCCCTGGTGCAGATGGTAAGATTAGGGTCGTCGAAGTTAAAACCGCTAGGGGAATACTTAAAAGAAATATTTCAAAAATTGCGTTATTGCCACAACAAGTCTCAGAAAATTAATTACGAAATGTAAAAAAAAAAAAAAATGTTATGAATGTTTGTTATGTATTTTTAGTTTTAGTTTTCCTATTATTGTATGTTCATAATTGTATTTTTCATTGTTAAAAGAAAATTGTTGTATTGTATCATATTCGCGTTTGAAATGAAATAGACGCCCTCTCGCGGACAAAGTCTGAAAAACGAAATAGAACTGATACCGTGAGCATGAAATCAGTGTTTAAAAGGCCGATAAATAAATAAACAGTTCTATAACGCGTGTAACGTTGGGTTCTTTGTATTAAAATTATCTAAAATCAAAATTTTATACACAAAGTTTAGATCTATAATATAAAAAAATACATTTGACTTACTCATGGCAAAATAGCATGACAGCAACAGAATGCTTTCATGCTTCAGCTTCTCTAAAGCAATTACTAGATTTTCCAGCATCTACAAATTCTAAAATTGTCGATATTTGTAATTTATTTCCCATAATTAAATAAAAAAGATAAAAAACTGCACTTTAAATAGCTCTTTAAACTGGTTCTATGCTACAGTGCTACAGCATGGAACGTAAACAAACAAACGTAAACAAACGATTATCAGGTCTATTACAACGCCATCTTTCGGTCATTACAAACGCGAATTACTTAAGCATTTGTAATGTTAATATTTTGTACTGTATAATTTATTGAAGTTGACCCTTCAATGTCGGGGGGTATGTTAGAGTTATTTGTAATTCATCTTTGAAATGTGGCATCACATAAGTGTAACTATAGAAACGCAATTCGTCTGTTTCTGGTTGTTGTTGTTTTGATTTGCTAAGAGTAAGCAACGCTTTCGCTATGACTAAAAATAAAGGATACAGTCTACTAAAGTATGTGAGTTTATTAATTAAGTTAATACGCATCGCCGCATCACACAGTATTCATAAGTATTTATCAGCATTAAATTAGTATAAGTTAGAAATAATAATAATAAGAAGAAAAGCACTATCTTCGAACATGTATTTTTGACTAATTTACAATAATTATGTTTCGGGAAATAAAAAAAAATATTCTGAATATATGATTTTTTTTAAATAAGTTACTTCCTTTTAAAATTTATATTTTAAAAATTAATATTAAAAAAATCCTGTAAACTATATTTTTTCATTAAATAAAGGGAAAAGTTTTGAAATTCGACAAATATTGTTTAGAGTTCAATTTTAAACTACCCCACTTAAAATAATAATAATAATCATTTAAATTTTTATAAAAATTTTATGAGAAATTTTAGGATGTGATTTTGATTGCAAATTATATTTTTAACCACCACAGACAAGGGAAAGAAATTAAAATGCTAACTCAATAAATATATTTTTTAAAGGTTTCCTGGAACTGTTTAAAGTAACATTATACCTTGAATAACACCCTTTTCAATTTGTGCCTAATTTTTTTTCTTTTCTGTAGTAAATTTAGAAGGGAACTATGATTCAGGACGGAGCTATTTGTTTTATTGAAACAAGGACAATTCCATTACAATGAAGAAAAGAAATATATTAATGATATTTTAATTAAAGCAATATATTAATAATTATTATATAATAATATAATTATTATATTTATTACATATTATAATACTTAATAATTTAACTAAATATATTTGATAAATTTCTTATCTTAAAAGACACTTAGAAAAATTTCGCGTATAGTATTTTCCGTAAAAACTTTGCAAAAATGTTTGATTGTAGCAAAAAAAAAAAAAAAAAGTTAAAAATATTAAAAAAAAAATAAATAAATAAATACGCATTTTTTTTTTATTGGATTTTTTTCCCCCAAGAACTTTTTAAATAAACATTATAAATTATTGATTTCAAGGAAATTTTTCAGAGAAGAAAAAATTAATCTTTTTGGCCTGTTGGATTGGATACTGTGATAGTGAAAAGGGGGTACTTGCAGAAGACTAAATTAAATAAATATCCAACAATTGGCTATTTTCATATTTCATTGTAAAAAATTCTTAATGTCGAAAATATTCTTGACAGCTTAAGTTGCAATGCTTCCAATAATATCTTTCACTTTGATTACAGAAAAATACCCCTATTTTCTCCTACTGAATGAACGTCACTATCTTTTAGAATCAGTATGATGCGTAAACCTTTACGAAAATAATAGTGAAAAATAAACTTATGGTGAGAAACTATTATCTCAAAAATCTATGAGATGTTACAGGAATAAAAGTTAATAAGTTTCAATGAAAAATTATGGCAGTTACTGAAAAAGCTTAGCTGCCTTATAAGCTAAAAATATATGTTTTTTTAAATAGTGTGTTTTAACTTTTGGACTGTCCCTGTAAATAAAGTAATCATGCTAGAAACTTCATTTTCAAAAGGAATCGTTCTAGGTTAGACATAAGTAATTTCCTAAAATTTCATGGCAATCCGAGTATATTTACTGGAGTTAGAGCGCGGACAGACGGCCAGACAAACCGAAAGCATAAACATTTTAAACTTTGCAGGAAAATTTTAAAAACCATCCAGGCATCAAAATGGCTGTTGAAATAGGTCCTCTCTAGGCAAACCTACTATTTAAAAGAACGATTAATCTTTCTTCCTCTAATCCTCTTCCTGCGTGGTGGAGAAAATCTGATGAATGGTTTTCTTATTGTTTAAGAACAATACCCGTGCTCAGCGTTGCTGAATCTTTAAAAACGCATGCCACAACTGAAAACGCACGTCCATCAATTATTGTTCGAAAGCTTCATTAAATCAATCATTGCAATTTTCATTCTATAGTTAAATTCTTTTGTGTGTCTCTGTATAATAACCTTAAGTTCTATGCACACCATATTCTATTGCAGAACCTACATCGATGTATATCAATTTAAGCATGCTCAAAATACTGTAATATCATTAAAATGCATCACAAACTATTTTTCTCCATAGACCGAAATGTAACCGTAACAAACTGTAATGTAACAGATTTTTTTTTCTTCTAGCCTCCGATACTATTTCTTTCAGACAAGCTAAAAAGTCTCGTGTCAAAAATTGTGGCCCACTTTTTCATAATCTGGCCGTTAAAACGAGACATTCATATAATCTATATATTTAAAAGACCTGACTATTTTTTTAGTCATCAGCCCTGAATTTTCTACTGAACCGATTTTGATAATTATTTTTTAAAATGAAAGCTATTTATTTGTAGTTGTGCCCATTTTAGCTATTTTTTAATTTATTTCCATTTTTATATTTTATTTTTAATTTTAAATGCTTTTTACGATATTTCTTCAAAATGGTGGCAACTCAGTTTAGCTTTTCTCTCGATAATAAAAATTTATTTTCCATTATCACTTTCCACGAGTCAGAAGCTTTATTTCATCAGTGAACATGTCCTTGCATTTAAAAGAAAAAAGTCAATTGTTTTCGTAAAATTTAACCACAATAAAATGATTGCATATAATTATGCACTAATTGAGGTAAAAAAAAATATCTTTACTGAGAAATAATAATAATGTAAATAAAATAACAAAATAATTTATGATAAAATTAATGTCTAAAGAAAAATTTCAAATGAGGAAAATGATGTCATTTAGCAACGAGATAAATGGGAATTACAATATTATTACGGATGCCTTTTTCATATTACTAATAACAGTAACTTTTAAAAAACATTTGAAGAGAAAATGACGTCACTATTTAAAACATCGCATTTTTACTCATAAAGATATTACACTTCAATATTTCTTTTCATTATGGACACTGAGATTGAGATTTTACTTTCAGATGACTTCAGTTAGTGAAAATAATGTCACAGTAAAAATGAAATTAGTTTTTCTTTTTTAATTTTTTTAATTAGTTCTTTTAAAATTTTTATTCTTCTGTGAGTGCATATAAAATAAAATTTCTGGATTTCGCCGGCACTCAGATTACAATTTTAACTGAAGATGTGCGAATATTTGCATGCAAAATTGTAACTGGCAAACTTGACATTAAGTTTGGAAATATGTTTATTATATATTGATTCAATAATGTAATTACTTTTGCTTTTTTTTTAAACCAAATCAATCGGGACTTTTAAACATTTCATTCGTCGAATTCGACGGGATTCCACTCTTTTTATTTTTAAAATGCATTTCCTTTTTCTGAGAGTCTATAAAAAAGCGTTTAAACTAAAGAAAAAATCCGTTTTTGATGAATCTAGTCAATGAAGAAGTAGCACGTCAAATTGTATCTCTTTATTATTCCGCTATTCCCATGTCTCAGAGAGAAATTGCTAATCAATTGGGTATTTCACGCCGTTCTGTTTGCTATTATAATGATAAACACAAAAAAATTGAAGTTAGTTCATTGCATTCTAAATGGGGTCGCCCTTCTAAAAGATCTCTATTTTTTTTTTTTTTTTTTTTTTTTTTTTTCTTATTATTGGAGGCAAACTGAATTCTGCAATGGCAGAAGCTACTTTCTTTCTTCTTTTTTTTTTAGCCTCCGATACTATTTTTTTTCAGACAAGCTAAAAATGTCGTGTCATCAGCCCTGAATTTTCTACTGAACCGATTTTGATAATTATTTTTTAAAATGAAAGCTATTTATTTGTAGTTGTGCCCATTTTAGCTATTTTTTAATTTATTTCCATTTTTATATTTTATTTTTAATTTTAAATGCTTTTTACGATATTTCTTCAGAATGGTGGCAACTCAGTTTAGCTTTTCTCTGGATAATAAAAATTTATTTTCCATTATTACTTTCCACAAGTCAGAAACTTTATTTCATCAGTGAACATGTCCTCGCATTTAAAAGAAAAAAGTTAATTGTTTTCGTAAAATTTAACCACAATAAAGTGATTGCATATAATTATGCACTAGGTAAAAAATATATTTACTGAGAAATAATATTAATAATGTAAATAAAATAACAGAAAATAATTTATGATAAAAATTAATGTCTAAAGCAAAATAAGAAATATTTCAAACGAGGAAAATGATGGCATTCAGCAACCAGATAAAGTGAATTTACAATATTATTACGGACGCCTTTTTCATATTACTAATAACAGTAACTTTTAAAAAACATTTGAAGAGAAAATGACGTCACTATTTAAAACATCGCATTTTTACTCATAACGATATTGCATTTCAATATTTCTTTTCATTATGGACTCTGAGATTGAGATTTTACTTTCAGACGACTTCAGTTAGTGAAAATAATGTCATAGTAAAAATGAAATTAGTTTTTTTAAATAAATCTATTTTTCTGTATTGCATATAAAATAAAATTTCTGGATTTCGCCGGCACTCAGATTACAATTTTAACTGAAGATGTGCAAATATTTGCATGCAAAATTGTAACTGGAAAACTTGACATTAAGTTTGGAAATATATTTATTATATATTGATTCAATTAATACGATAATTACTTTTGCTTTTTTTTTAAGCCAAATCGATCGGGTCTTTTAAACATTTCATTCGTCGAATTCGACGGGATTCCACTCGTTTTATTGTTAAAATGCATTTCCTTTTTCCCAGAGTCTATAAAAAAGCGTTTAAACTAAAGAAAAAATCCGTTTTTGATGAATCTAGTCAATGAAGAAGTAGCACGTCAAATTGTATCTCTTTATTATTCCGCAATTCCAATGTCTCAGAGAGAAATTGCTAATCAACTGGGTATTTAACGCCGTTCTGTTTGCTATTATATTGATAAACACAAGAAAAATGAAGTTAGTTCATTGCATTCTAAACGGGGTCGCCCTTCTAAAAAACCTCTATCGATTTTTTTTTTCTTTCTAATCGGAGGCGAAACTGAATTCTGCAATGGCAGTATCTACATTCAACTTGCTTTTTTTTTTTTTTTTTTTTTTTTTTTTTTTTGAGTGACCAGAAATTGTAAATTGAAATTTCATGTAAAATTTGTTTATGATGGGTCCAGGAATATTAATGTTTAATCCATGTCGTACGTAATATGAAGCATTCAGGAGTCAGTCTGATTAACTCCATCCTATAACAATGCACAATTTTAAACAGTTAAAGCTGTATATCTATAAACTGCTTTTTTTTTTTTTTTTTACACAATACTTTGATTATACTCATAATTGTCTTATAATCAAGGGTAATTCATAAACTCTATATAGATACATAGGAAATTTTCAACAGAATCATGTATTTACTTGAGTTTCTAAAAAAAAAATGGAGTTAGTCGGGTTGACTTCTGAACGCGTCATCTATAAAACTCTGTTATTACGTAAGTTCCGTTTTTGATCATATCTTTTTTCTTGCAATTTCTCCCTAGCAACGAATAAAAATGTAGTTAAAATGCGTGTTATTTCGAATAAAATATAAATGAATGATTTCTGATAAAACCTGGAATTGTTTTAAAGTACATTTAATTTTAAGTATTTATAATTCTGTTTCAAATAAATGAAGGTATATAAATCATTAGATAGTCGATTTTTTCGAGTTTCTTGATAGTGACGTCGTACTTAAGTTGTTTAAGACTTTATACAGGGTGTTTCAGTTAAACGTTTTAGAACTCCTAAGGGACTGTTCAAGTATTACGTAAGCATATTTTTAGTCATTTTGTATCCCCTCCTCCCCCTTGTAAGAAAATATAAGCAAATGCTAGACCCCCCCCCCCCCTTTGCTTACGTAAGATTTTATGACAGTTTATACATCAATACTTCTTGACTTATAAAAAGTTACCTATCAATTACATTATTAGTCTTACAAATTTATATAGGCATATAGGGATTGTGATATCAAAATATATAAAATGGTTTTAATATATTGTTGCTTATTGCATTAAACAAACCACAGAATACTAAATGGTTTAAATATATTGTTATTTATCACATTGAACAATAAAACAAGATATACAAGAAATCTTAACTTACTTAGGCATCATAACTAAAAATTTTGACATGAATCATATAAATGTTGGAGTTCAGTTTGGTGTTCATATTTTAATCTGATGTCCAGGATCCTTGAACCCATGTTTCAACATTGTCTATTATGAAGTTTTCACTGGAACTGGCCTGGGATATTGCAGGTTTACGGTCCTTGTTCTTTGTCAATGTTAGTATCCATAATTAAATCCGACTAAATTTACTATGCAACTAAAAGCAATATTCTTGTACTAAAAATTCACTATGCAACTGAACTAAAACAATAAATATCTGTGCTATGTATCCGAGACAAGAAAAACCTCAAGTAGGTTTTCTGCTTTCTAAAGTTCCAAAGCCTGTAGAGAAGGAAATTCGACAATAGAAGCGGAAAGACAAAAATTTCCAGAAATTCTGCAAAAATTTCCAGATTTCCATGACCGATCAAACGGGAGAAAAGAAAATGTCGGACTTACCTAAAATAAAGTCAACCGACCAGTTACCCTGGCAACAGAATCCAGCCACACCGGTTCCTGTGTTTTTATAGTCTATCAATGTACTTGACTTGGCACACAACTTAACAGACAACAATGAAGACAAAGGGCGAGTGGGTGATGCGGGGTCACGCGAATGCCGATGGATAAACAAAGGATAAAATCGAAAATAAACGGCGAATTTCGAACGGACTGTAGAACGCTCTTTCCTCATCATACTTTGTTTGCTTGTTGAATTTGAACTGCAGTTGCTTCGTTGTTTAATGCTTACGTAAGAATTGTCGTGACCCCCCCCCCTTGTCAGAAAAAGTAAGCAGACTCTGGACCCCCTCCTCCCCCTTTAGTGTTTACGTAATACTTGAACGGTCCCTAAGAGAGGTAGGGTGCATCCTGAAGACAAATCATATAGCAACGTGGGGTCGGAAATGTTTTCCTGAAGCTGTACGCAGAAGCACTATAAAGAAAAGACACCGTAAGTGAAAAATCGTTTTATTAATACATGTAAAAAAGCAAAAGGTACATGGGTCAAAGTAAATGTTCGAAAATTCTGTCACCGACTGCAATGCACACTTCACATCTCTGCGCTTGGAAATCCGAACATTCTCGACTATTCCAGGCATATCTCGAATTTTTCCGGCAGCTACTGCGATTTTTGCTCTTCAGCATTGTCAACAGAGATGTCATAAACCAGTGTTTTCATATGACCTCAGAAATAAAAATCAAGACATGATAGGTCGGGTGACCGAGCAGGCCAACACACGGGACCACCACGTCCGCTCCACTGTTGACCATGAACAAATGTTACATCTAGGTAGTTACGAACATTCGGTGAAATGGGCAGAAGCACCATCGTGTTGGAGCCACATTGTCTGTTGTGTCGATGCAGAAATCTGTTCATCTCCCAAAAGTTGCGGCAATACTTGCTGCAGAAAGAGAAAGTAATTATGTCCGGTTAGGCGAAACTGTAACATGTAAGGTCCGATGAGGTGATCTCCTATAATACCGGCTTAAACATTGACCGAAAATCATATTGCATGCGGGTTCTCCTCCGCCCAGATATGGCCGTTATGCGTGTTGAAAATTCCTTCCCTTGTGAAGGATCCTCATCGGAAAACAACACTTTAGCAGGGAAAAGGGGATCTGTAGCACACTTTCCAAGGTACCACTGTGAGAAAGCAATACGAGGTGCATAATCATCCGGTTGTAGTGCCTGGGCATGCTGCACGTGAAACGGATGCATGTGCGAGAAAGAGCAGCATTCTGTTTATAAGGAAAGGGCAGCGGACGTCACTGTGGGCTCCTATTAGTGTGGGCAAGCTGTTTTCACCCGTGCTTCGTTATAGCACCGACTCTTCAGGCATTCTGATTGGTCTACAAATTTTATCATGGTTGTCTGCTTGCTATGATTGGGCTACGTCGTCAAGATGAATCCTACAATGATCGTAATGACAAAAATGTAGGTTGAAAGAAGTCTTTGTCAGGGGCGTATTTAAACCGAATTCATTGGGGGGGCGTATATGACGAATTTGCCGACTGTCTTTCTAAAAATTATATTTTTAAAAGTACTTTTCTGTGTCTCAAATATTATCGAAGTTCAATAAAAAATTCAATGTTCTTAACCCTTTCCGGGGCACTACTCTTTAAAGTTGGAATTTAAAGGGAAAAACAAATTAGGCAATCTATTTAGGCCTAGAGGAGTACACAGGTATTGTTTTGTAAAGATTGCACTAACCATTTTAATTATACAGCTGTTGCCGAAGTGGTAACCTCCCATAAGTAAAGCATTGATAAGCGCAGTGAGAAGAGCATTGCTGTGAAGCGCGTATTACAGTAAAACATTTTACCTATTATTTAAAAACAGTAGAGTTTGATCTCTGTGGTGCTGCCATCTAGAACTCATAAGAAAGATTTAAAGTAGCCATTAGAGTAGTTTTTGAAATATTCACGGAGTTTTTATGTCTCTAAACAGGGGGAACTTTAGGTGTTGCCGACCCGGCAACACTGCGTGTTAAGGGGTTAATCAATAGAATAGATGATACAGAAACTTTATTTTTAAAATCATGAATAATCCAAGTTTTGAAAACTGATTTGTTGTTTCTATATTAACTGCATGTTGGCTTTTTGTCCTTCTTACTGAAGCTACGAATGGGTTCGAAGGAGCACCTGACACTTTCACTTGCACTCGCATTCCTTTGTGACACTTCTGTTTGTGCTTCTTTCTCCAGTCATCAACGTTTGCGTGCTTTTTTAGCAAGATGATCGCGTTCCATTTCTTTTATGAAATTGAAATATGATTTTAAACAATCAGTACTGAAATTTCAAATGACTCAGAAAATAGGTAAAACAGTGACAAATCTAAGTAAAGTGTATGCATTACAAAACTGACACTCGGTTAGGGCTCTAAAAGAAAGACTATACGGTAGAGGTCTGCACGGGCCGAAATTTCCAGGCCCGGACCGGCCCGAACGAAAGAAATTTTGGCCCGAGGCCGGCCCGGCCCGAACAAAAAGAATAATGGTCCGACCCGGCCCGGCCCGAAAGTTAAAATTTCGGCCCGAGCTCGGCCCGGTCCGGAAAAAACTTTAAAATTCGGTCCGAACCCGGCCCGGCTCGAGTGAATTTCTACAGAACATTGATCTTTAATCTTATGGAAGAGTTCTGATCAAAAAAAAACTATATTAGTCTTTTTTTTCCATGTTTATAATCTCTAGCGGTATAATTTATAATCTTTAGCGGCCTGATATAATAACTAAAAAAGGCCCGACCCGGCCCGACATAATAGTTAAAAACAAGGCCCGACCCGGCCCGACATAATAGCTAAAAACAAGGCCCGAGCTTGGCCCGGCCCGGAAAAAAAAAGTTGAAATTTCGCACCGAACCCGCCCCGACCCCGAGTACATTTCTACTGGACATTGATATTTACCCTTACGGAAAAGTTCTGGCCAAAAAAACTTACCTTAGTCTGTTTATTATCTCCATTTATGCAGAAGTGCCGTAGGCTGCGATATTTATGCTTTTAAATGAATCTTTGTTTGTTGTAATGTAAATGTTTCAGTTATCACTTGTATTATTAATCCATATTCCCTGTAATGGAGACAAAAAATCGAAAAAGCGGTATATGGTAAAATTTCCAAAGACGAAATCGCTTTGGAACGAAAAAAAAAAAAAAAAAAATGCATTCCCTTCTTAACAGATGTAAGTGTTTAACATATTTTTTTCTCCCGTATTGTTGTATTCATTTTGCATGGATGAACATTTTAAAAGAAATTTTCAGTTTTCAGTTTAAAAAAAAATTCCGTCATAATCATGTTTTTGTGTGTATGTGTGTGTGTTTAATTCTATTTTAAAACGCCTAGTAATCTACGATTCTTTAAAAGGAATAAATTCTAATGTTTAATTGTAGAATAATGACGGCTTAAAAGTATATGCTTTTTTTGCAGAAATTTTTGGACAAAGCCAAATATTACTGATTTATAAAATGTAAAAGATAGAGATCTGCACGGGCCGGAATTTCCAGGACCGGGACCGGCCTGGCCCGTAGGAAGGTTATTTCGGCCCGGCCCGTTTATATTTTTATATTTTAGGCCCGGCCCGTACAAAAATCAGCGAAAACAGGCCCGGCCCGGCCCGTTTTGTCCCGTTTCAATTTCTACGATTTCTAAAAAATTCAGATTTTTATCATATAACTAAGATTCTTTAAAGAATACTGCGTACATATCTATGGAATGATTTTACAGTATATTTCACAGCAAATACACATTAACAACATTAATGATTACTTAGATTCTTAGGCTTTCAACATTCGAATAAAGATTCATTAAAAAATTAATATGGCTTAGAATAAAAGAAAAAAGAAAGAAAGCTAAAAACATCGTTAATTTTGAAGCTGTTTAATAAAAGAAGATTTATAAATATATTTCTATATCATTTTATTATAGATTTCAAATCCAAATTCATTCTTAAATTCAAAGAAGCTCCTTTCTGATACATTTCTAAATTCATTTTTTTCCTCAGAAACACATAAGATCAGCAGATATCTTTATTCAGAAACTATATAATCGAATGGCGTTATCCATTTTTTGATACAAGCAATTTAAGAATGCTGCAAACAAATAAAATACTGTTATAATTAGCGTTTTGAATAGAATTTCCGGAAGCAATAGCAAAGGAAGAGAGAAAAACCTGCAATCATTTGAGAAACTATTATATCTCAACAAGGTTATACAAGTATTTTATTTACCAAAAATGAAAAAAGCTATTCGATTCCAAATCCCTTCAATAGTTAGGCTTACCACTTTTATGCTTTTACAATTTAAAATTAATCAGAAAATGTGTCAAACTTTCGCATTATTGAGAAATTAATTTAAAAATCATCAAGAAGTGTATATCCGAAGACTAAGCTAACATAAGTTCTTTATCGCTGTTAATAATTTTACACAGTGGCGTAGCTATGTTTTTTGGCGCCCGGGGCCAGCAAGAAATTTTGCGCCCCCACCCCAATATAGATATATAACAATTTCTCTCAATTTGGCGCCCCTAGGCCTCGGCGCGGACACCCCCCTTGCCCCCCCTTAGCTACGCCACTGATTTTACAAATTATATTTTCTGCCAATAATTAAGTCTAGTACCGGTCCGGCCAGTCTATATGTAGAAAAATAATGCAAGCGTGATCTTGGACCGGCATGAGTCAGCTAAAAAAATATTAAAACGGGTTACACATAATGTAATTCTCCGATGCCGATGCACTGTGAATTTTTATATTGATGCTGTCAAACTAGTATGGCCATATTTATACTTATTCTCGTTAAAACCATTTTCGTTGAAAATAGCTCATATTTTATCGTTTCTGCTTAAATCTTGAGAACGGGCCTGCAGGCCCGAAATTTTTTTTTTATCGGTCCGGCCCGTATGGCCCGTTCAAATTTTTTGCCGGCCCGGCCCGTTAGAAAATTCGAAACGATTCCGCCGGGCCGGTTACGAGCCACGGGCCAAGCCCGGGCCCGTGCAGACCTCTATAAGGAAGATTCAATAGGAACTGATTATTTTGGTCCATGAAAACTAGGAAGAATGGAATCAGTCTCGGCTTCGTACGGAAAAAAAAAAAAGTTAGGCCCGGCCCGATACTCCAGCAAAAAAATTAAGGCCCGAGCCCAGCCCGGCCCTAAAAGATTAGTGACTAGGCCCGGCCCGGACCGAAAGGATTAGTGACTAGGCCCGGCCCGAGTCTTCAGAAGTAAGGCCCGAGCCCGGCCCGGCCCGTGCAGACCTCTACTATACGGCGCTTGTGCCTGTTTCTTATCTTTTAACTTGGGATTGATTTCCTGTGGGACGGCCAATTAACGACACCAGGGATGACCACCGAAGGAGGGGTGGGAGGTGACCTTCGCGGGATTCCTCCTAGGGAACCTAACCCGTGTTTCCGCAAGGACTTTTCACTTGGAGATAAGAATGTTCCACCAATGCAAACGCTAAAAGGGAATTTTTTTCTCTGATACGAGCTTTACCACCTGCTAATCGTAAAAATTTCAACGTTAAAATAGATTGCGAATGATAAATTCACAATAAAAGAAAATTTTAACACACTTAACTCATGAAAAATTTTAATCAACATTACCATATTATTAGTCATAAAAAATTGAGTTGTATCGATCGATACTGACAACATAGAATTTGCCGACTGTGATCGAAATTGCCGACATTGGGGGGGCGAGACGCCCCCCTACGCCCCCCCAGTAGCTTCGCCCCTGGTCTTTGTTTGTAAACATGCCCTTTCCTTATACTGTTTAATATCTTTGCGATGCTCCTTAATTCTAACTAAAAGTTTGCGTGTTGTCATGCCGATGTAGACTTTTTTTTAACATTATTTGATAATGTGATAGGTTGAGAAACACCGAAAATACTGGCGATAAATATTTTTGATCGATTGGAATTTTGTCGATCTTATCTTAACGATGTCAATGAAATATGGAGATGGAATGGCGACAAGTTATATGTTATATTTTTGTGCGATCTTTTTTACTTTTTTGAATATGTAAGGGATATAATGAAATTTTCTGTAAACCACAAGCTTATCCTGTCGTTGGCCAGATGTGAGAGGAGTATTGTACTGTTAAACTATTTTATTTACAAATTTTGCAGGAAAACCATGGTCAAAAGCTATTTTATGTATAAATTCAATTTCTTTATTTAGTAGTTAAATCTTATGGTACAATTGTCCAGTATATGTTTATTTATAAATCTTTAAAATTTTAGTCATTTTCCAAATAAATCTTTCTATAAATAAAACTATTTTCACGTGACCACTAAACAGAGGAAGAAAACTTTGGTGAAAATAAAGTCAGATTTAAAACTAAAACGAAACTCATTTAAAACTAATTTTCTTTTACCATTGTTAAAAAATATCAAGAAGCAAAGAATGTTTACTTAGCTCATTTTACATTACCGTTTTTTTCAAATTTTTATCTGATGTTATTTAATCAAATCTTATGCGCAGTTTTCCTTCCTTTAATTTTTTTTTAAAACTCAACTTCTTTGAACAACTTTAATGTTAAATAACTCTTAAAATAATTCTTCGATTAAAAAAAATGTCTGTTTCAGCTCGTTTATCAATCTTTTTCTATATTATTAGCAATTCTATATTATTATATAATCTATCTATATTATTAGCAAAAAATACATTTGCTGCAGCGACAGTGACGGCGTTATTTATATTTAGACTTGCCGTACAAATACAAAACTGGCGGTTAGAAACATTTTTTAATGTGCTTTTAACGCCATCTTTTAGCAAATTCTTAACTAACAGGTTCCGATAAAGAAATGTTTTCTTCTCTCTATGACGCACATCCCACCGCAAAAATCGGAAAATTTGCTGGTGTTAGTGTTTTTTTTTAGCATTCTGAGTCTGGTAATTATCGTTGTGAACGATTTTGCCATCATTTAATTTACCGCAAAGAATGTACTGAAATCAACGTTACTGAAATCGGAAATAAAAATGAGCAAAAGCTTCGGGAAAAATAAGCTGAACTTGAAACTACCGCCGGGTGCGATTGAAGTTTCTAATAATGAATCCCCGGGATCTGTTGATCCTAATAATGAGTAAGTAAACATATGTACGTATGTAATAATTTAATAGAATATCGAGTAGTTAGGAATCAAAATCTGTCAGAAGTATTTAAAACGAGCAGTTTATATAGTTGTTATAGATTGTAAGTCCATTTTGAACTTGTCAAAATACATTTATTTGTTTTGATGCTTGTTACATAATAGCATACTGTAAAAACATTTCTAGAAAATTTTGTCTGTAATCCTTCGTCTGCTCGTAAAAGGAAACTGTAACTGGATTTTTATAATCTCATAAATAAAAATTTGCAATTAAAAAATATCATTCGATTTTTATGGCTACTTATATGTTTTAGAATCATTTTAATCAAATAAAAAATTTTCTGCTCTAATCTCGAATACGTTATTTCTTTTTACTTTTTATAAGTTTCCCTATGAGAAATTTTCGATTGTAGAAAATTTCAATACCACTAATCTTAGATTTATGGATTTCTGGAGTTATAAAATTGTAGTATATTTATAAAACGGAAAAATGATCCATTTATAAGCTCTATTAGTCTTGTTCAATTTTGTTATTGCAATAAACACAATCTTATAATGTAAAACATATTTGTTTTTGGCTGGTACAAAAACAGCTGAAATCTGTGAGAAATTTGAACATACATAAATTTTAATTATTTTCAGTGATATATAATATATATTTAAAAATTTTCAGCGGTATAAATTATGTAATAAACATGCATTCAGAATAAAGCTGTAATGTTACATTTGAATAATCTTTTGATGTTATACATATATTTGGAAAAGAGAGAGAGAAAAAAAATCAGGTAAAGGGGATAAGAATATTGTTTATTCAATTGTAGTTTAATTTCAAAGTAATAAAAGATACATTTATGTATATGAATATATATATATTTAAAGTGTGGACAGCTGTTGGAAAATTTCTGTATGTGTAAGGGGTGATTTTAAATGATTGATAATGTATTTATAAGAATACAATAAAGTAATAAAACAATGAACATATAAGGCAGATTTTCTTTATTTAACTTCAGAATTTTAAATATTTTCAACTTTGTGTGCAAATGGTAGGAGAAAACGGAATTTCAGACATGACAAAAATCTGATGAAACACTTTTGGCTAATTCCACGCGAAGGTCAACCTGAGAACTGATTTTTAAATTTTAATGGAATTTACTTTCTTTGGTATCAATTGATAGAAAAATATTCAAATCTCATGAAAATATGCCAATTATTATTATTATTTGATATAAATTGTCATTTTACAGTTAATTTTATCAGCTTCACTTACAAATCTAAAAAACATTAATTTTCACTCCAAGTTTGGTGATCTTGTGAGTATTCAAGTTTGAATTTTTTTTCTTTCTTTTTTTTGCACCATATATTATCAACCCTTTTCTTTCATACAGACATAAAAATTATCAGTTTATTTAAAAAAAAAATTCTGTATCCTCATAAATGCAACCTCAGGTATGCTTGTCATGTCTGTCACATAAAAACATGACATTTTTTATTTTGTATAAAATCTACTAGCACAAAAGAAATAAGTGATCATTTTCTCTTTTGTTATACTACAAGTCAATTCTTCATGCAAAATTCGTTTTAAAAAAATTCCATTTTAGTAATTAAATAGAAGCTCAAAAACTGTCATGTCTGTCACATTTGTCATGTCTGTCACAAGGAGTAAGGACTGATTCATGCATGGTCACAATTAACTTAACTAATAAGGTTAAATATTATCATTTACAGTGCCAACTCCCTGTAATATTAGTATTAATGCTAACCTCAACCTCACGATAAATATGCTATAATATAAAATATTCAACAATTTAATATTGGAGAGTTTCTTGGAAAATCATAAGGAGTTTAAAGTGCAAGGAATAGAATTCCAATTTGATGGAACTTCCCAACATTTTAAACAGAAGTACACATTATATTTTATGACATTGAACAAACTTCCAACAGCTTGGCATTTCTCAGTAACATCTCATGGGAAAGGCTGTGTTGAGGGTTTAGGTGGCACCATAAAGTGTCGAGTCAGGGAAGCTAGCCACCGCCATGCCAGATGTACAGATCCAAGAGCCTCTGCTGAATTTGCAGAAGCTGCAAAGACCATTAGTTTAAACATCAACATACTTTACACTTCAGAACAGAATATTCAAGCAGTTAAAAGCAAGCTTGACAAAAGCTTGGGTAGGAGGTGAAGAAATAAGATCAATCCCGGAACACAAAATGCTGATTGTTTTATTTCTTGCTCTCCTGGAATAATTTTCAGCAGTCTAACATTTGTATGTGAAAAAGGTTTGGAATTGAATTTCAAAACTAGGAAATGCATTGAGCAAAAACTTTCACCATCTGCGACTATAAGGCCAATAGTACAATGGAAGTGTGGCCAATTGGTGACAGTAAAACATGACAACCTTCAGTTTTTTGGACTTATGCTTGAAATAGTGGAAGGACAGTTATCACATAAAATGCCTAGAGTCCATCACTACTAAACGGCTGTATAAATTTGAATCGGACAATCAAGCTGTATGGTACAAAAGTGACACAATATTAGCCCATGCTGAAGCTCCCACATTAGGCAAATTCTCATGACTTTTACAGGATTGAGAACTAATAAATTCTGAATAAATACTTTATACAGCATAAAAAGTTGATCACAAACTAGAATTAAGAATAATAGAAATCAAAATTCTATTTATTGAACAATAGAGAAATTTTTTTCAGACATGTCATGTCTGTCACAAAACAGTGTCATGTCTGTCACATTATAAAATATTTTATAAATATTAATTATTTTTTTAATTTGTATTTTTCTTTTGATTTAATAAAAGCTAATAGTTATTTTTATTACATAATTTTTTTATGTATTTATATTGTAAGTTTCAGAGCTTTTGAGAGTTAATCCAAGTTCACTGCAAAATTGTGTCCATTTTATGTCATGTCTGTCACTAAAGGTCAAAATTGGGAAATTTCATTAGCGGCCACTGGTCTGTAAGACTAGTTTTTCAAGTAACCACTTTGTTTACTCTAGTGCCCACTTTTTTATTTAAAAATACTAAGCAGTTAAATTTCTGTACGTATTAATCTAAAAATGTGTATCCCAATAAATGTGTTAATATAAATATATTGAAACCTAAAAAAGTAAAATATTTGATGAAATGTAAATTAATTGTATTCTCTCCTAGTAAAAAAAGTGGCCAGAAGGTGGCCACTGATAGACAAATTTTCACTGGCCACTTTTTCTTGTTTACTGGCCCTGTGGCCAGTGGCTAGTGCTAATTTTGCCCTTTATCTGTCACGGTTAGTTTTTGCCCTCAAAATAATAATAAAAAAAAGTATTTAATATTTTTTTGTGTGTATATTTATAGTTTAGGTCCATATATGTCATTTCATTAAATTCTGTTCCAATAAAATAAAATTTAATATGAATTAATGGTCTGGAAAGCTGTCCAATGTCATGTCTGTCACACATGGAATTAGCCTTTTATTTGATCTTGCCAATTTTGCACATCTGAAACATCTGCAGAGTAATCTTTGTGTTGTTGCATGGATTTTCCTCCCCTTCAAAAATTATAACTTTCTTTCTAAATAAAAATCTTTCTTTAAGAAATCTTTGCCATTCTGAAACATTGTCATCATCATTTTAACACAGGGATTGCAGTGGTGGACACAAATTGCCAGTATTTAATAATATGTTGAAATATTAAAAAGTTTGTTTCATGAAAATTACATCTCATTTCTCGTATGTTATTACTTGTTTTACGGTTTCAGAAAAAATACATCAGAGCATATGATAATAATTATAGTGATTTAGACATTTATACAAAGCTCAGATCTAGACCTGGGCCTCAAAATTTCAATCCGGTGAGGTGGAGACCTTGTTACATTTATCTTTGTGTTATTGTTATCCCAAAACTTAAAAAATGGGGTAGTATTGCTTGATTATCTTGTCAACCAAAAAACTTGCCAAACTGTAAGATTATATGCCTATAATTGCAGATTGTAAATGTCACATTCATTTGACAGTAAGCATAATACATGTGTTTAACATCATCAAGTCTGTTTAATTAATGTTTTATTTGTATTTTTATGAATTTATTTGTTCCTTATTTATTTAAAATAAAATTTATGTTAATAAACGATTATTGGATAATATCATACAGCACGATAATGCTGTATAGTAGAGCTCAGCCGCATCTCTAATGCTAAAGTCCAAAGTTTGCCTCTTGATAACTATTGACCCAATCATCGGATTGCAACGTAATTGAAACGGCGAAGCAAAGTGACATACTCTAGGCCTCTAAGTTTACAAAAAATCACCCATCCACCGATTAGTTATGGACAGGGGTGGGGAAATACATCATTTTGCTTGCCAGTGGCGAGTGGATTTTCTGGCAAGGCGAGTGCATTTTTTAGTTTTTGAAAAACTGTAGGCATAAAGACTTTATCAGAGACACTTTTTCAATCTAGATATTTTAACTTTCAAAATTACTACAGTGTAAATATAGCACTAAGTTTTATCTTATATTAAGCTTACCTCTATTGCATTCAGGGTTCGTGATTTTTTTGATTTTTTTAATAAAAATCAAAACAATCGGATTTATTTGATTTAAATCGGATTTTTTTTGATTTAAATCAGATTTTTTTGATTTTTTTAAAAAATGCCACACAATATTATTATTTTATGACTTTTTGTTTAATTTAAATAAAAAAAATTTACACACGTAGACATGCATGGTATAAGTATTATCTATTATTAATATTACACAATTTACATAAATGATTTATATTATTTCAAGGTAAAATTTTAGGCTATGAAAAAAAAATCGTGATTACACAAAATGCATGAAAAACAACAAATCAGATGTCAAGAATTAATTCAAGCTTCAGTACTTTAATTATAATAAAAATATCTGCAACACATAAAAAATTTAAACAAAATCGGAAGCAAACTAAGTTTTTAACTTGTTTTTTTTTAAGTGCTGGCTGAGAAAAATGAGTTTAATTGCTGCCATCAAAATACTGAAGGCCAGAGGATACAAATTGAGATGTCATCAGTAATTGACTGACTTCTCGGTAGTGTTGGAATTTACACAGGAAAATTTTGAATAGAAGTTTTATTTTATTTGTGGAATATCTATCATCTTATAAAACAATATTTAAACTTACTAATGAGAACTTGGTATCCCTAAATAAAAATTCAGCCAAAGAAGGAATGCTGCAGTGTTACTGCATCTGGCTGGTTTATTTTATTGGGCGATCACAAATCAGTAAATTTTTAAGAAGTAATTAATCATAAGTTAATCAGTAAGTTCAGTGTTTTATAAGATGATAAATATTACACAAATAAAATAAAAGTAAATTGCTATTCAAAATTTTTCAGTGTTAATTCCAACACTAGTGAGAAGTCAGTCAATTAGCGAATACATCACAATTTGAATCCTCTGGCCTTGAGCATTTCGATGGCAGTGGTTTAACAGTTTTATCTGTTGATTTCTAATTTCTCAAAGTACCAAACCAAAGGCAGAAAACATTTGTTGTACTGAAGCAGATAAATCTATTGCAGTAAAAAGCTAGTTGATCATTAATTCTTTAAGTTTTTAGTATCAGCCTTTTCGATAACTGTAACAAAAATAACTTCCACTATTCTAAAGGGCTAAAATCAATTATATTAAATTAAAATAAATAAATAAATGACTGATTCAGATTTTGCTCAAATCTTAATATAACATGCCTCACCAAAGTACAGCACATAAAGTCATACAATTTTATTTTACTTTGACTTGCAGAAGTTTTTCTAAATAACTAATGAGTAAATATTCAAACATTTAATATATTTCTGCTTAGATTTCTTTACTGTTGCAAGATTCTTTTATAATTTGATTCAAATGAAATTTGAAAGCATTCTTTTTTTCTAAACTTTACATTTATTTTACTTTTTTACAAAGTTTAAGCTTTATCTCTCTGAAAGTTGTTTAATTATATATATTATATAAAACTAAATTATGTTAAGCACATTATTATGTTTGTTTACATCTTAAATTTATTTAAAAATAACTTAAAAGAAAAACTGATTTAAATCAATGATTTTTTTTTTAAAAATCAATTGATTTAAATCATGATTTAAATCATGATTAAAATCAAGCTGATTTAAATCAACGAACCCTGATTGCATTATATTTCTTAATATTATAGTAAAAAAAGAATCACGAAAATGTATTGTAATAATAGTAATTTTGTGCGCGATTTTCTCATAACTATTTTCAACTGCGCGTGTGTTGCATCTTGGGGTGATTCTCCAAAAACCTAACATTTTCAAATCACAAATTCTTAAAAAACAAAAGTGCTTTAAAAATTCTAAAAAAATTCATACTTACTCGGTATATGACACATAACAAGGGAAAAATAAAGGGAACTCACTTTAACTATGTTAAGTGTGTGAAAGTAAGGGACCGAAATTTCAGATACCAGGAGAGTGACTGGTGGTGCCAGGAGAGTGACAAAATGAGTTTCATCAAGGGTTATGAGAAATTTAACAACAGTAAAAGCTAACTGAAGTATTTAAATCAAAAGTATGTTTATTTTTGACAAAAAAAATGTATATCTTACTTTACACATACTACATAACCTTTAGAAAACGTCAGAGAAATAAAAATTAGAAACTGTAGCTGCTACCAATAGGCTCGGGAGGAGATGTTTTTCTAATAATGTCTTCCATTAAATATTCATGTATGTCTTCTTTTTTTGGCCAGCACCAAGTTGTTCTGTTTATATTTTTTGGCTCCATAGAGTTTATTCTTGCTTTTCCACCTACAAGCTCTATTATCTCTCCTGCAAAAATTTCATCTTCATAATAAAAGATAACCCAGTCTCCAACATTGTATAACTGTATTTGTACTGTTTGTGTTGTATTTGACGAGACAGAAAAAATAAATTCCATAGTGTCGACAATTTTCTTCAGCTTTGCATACATGACAGCTTAGGGTCCTGTAATTCATCTTTGTGTCAGTGTCTCCAAGTTCTGCTGTTACCTGGTAAACTTTCATAGTTCCTTTAATAGCTTTAAGATCACTAGCAGATGGCAAAAATGAGTCCATTTTGCTAATATTATCTTCTTCCACAACCCACAATAGTATTTTGGGGCAGTGTTCTTTAAGGATTTTTACCAGCACATCGATGTTGTTGACATCACACCCCATAGAGACCACCTTATCGGCAGTTCTTTTCAGGCAGCCACCTACGCCATCAGGAGCCCCTTTACCATGACTGGCTTCAGTAAAGTTCCATGCAATTCTTTTGATGTTTGGAAATCTTATTTTTATGTATTTTTTAAAGAAATAAAAGTTCTTTTTGTTTCGATATTGGTTCGATGGTGAGCCTGACAGAAAATGAATAGTTGAAATTCTTTTATCTTGTAGTAGATGTGACAAAACAGGTTCTAGATGTGCCCAAATGGCACAAGCATCATGGCGTGTACTTTTTGACAGTGTACAAAAAGAAATCGGTTTTGAAGTACTATCATCAGTCTTGTGATATGCTACACCAGTGTGAAGTGTAATTTGCTCTCTTGAAGTCCCAAAATGCATAGACTGTACTTCAATAGCATACTTTAATGCATAATTTTCGCTAAAGTCAATATGTATCTATACATCCTCACAAGTCAGATTTTCTTTAAGTTCTTTTATGTACATATGCTGGTGTTTGATGTTTGCAATATGAGTCATAAACTTTTTTATGCTATTTTCTAATTCATCAACAGCTTTTCCAATAGTGCTTATTACTTTGTCCTTTTTTATAACCGTAACAATTTTCTCCTTACCTCTTATCTTACGTGCTTCTTTATGCAAATTCCATTTTTGATAAGTAAAAGTATCATCACTGATGAAGTCATTATAAGTTATAATTCTTTCAGCACAGCTATTGGATTTTCTCAATAGGCAGGATTCTTTATTTTTGTCGCAGCACAAAGTTTCTGCTAGTTGTTCTGGTTTCTGTGAATTAATCACCTTACATTTGTTAAGTTTATCTACAAGCATTTCAATATTGTGATGTATTATGCACAAACAGGTATCTCTGCTTTGAAGAGTTGGTTTGATAACCCAGAAAGGACGCAATTTGCAAAATAAAGAATAACTTATCCGTACACCAAGGTTTTTTGTTCTGAAGCGCTTATGTAGCTCCTTCATTGTTGTATTCAGGTACCTCTTCTGTTTTTTATTTTTTTTCTAGTAATAAAATCTTTTTTTCCTGGACTGAGGGTTGTATTTTCATCATCATTAAAGAAATAGTTTACCATTTTACGGATTTTATCCTTCTTTTTCTTTTATTGGCTAACTGCAGGAATTCACATAAATGGAAATGCACTCTGCACCCTATACTTCTTTGTGATTTTTCCAACTAAAGATGTTTTTAAGATTCTTTTGGTCCTATAAGATTTAATGGATGAAATTGTGTCAGCTAATTGTGCCCTAATGATTTCCCCTGTGAACAGTTTTCTTCTTATATCTTTGTCGACTCTTCTTCCCTGGAGAAAATGAGTAATTTTAGTTTTTGGTGTCAAATCTTTAATTTGGCTTTGTTTTATTTCCTTTTGATTTGTTTTTGCTTTTAGTCTCTGATACTGTTTTCGATATTTTTCAGCTTTCTTATGAGATTTTTCTAGGTCTAACTTCAACTTTTTTATTTCTCTACATTTTCTTGTATCATTTCGTCTCCTCCTTTTTTTTTTATTCAATTGTCCTTCCGTCAGAGGTTGCTGAACTGACATTACATATATCTGACATATTTTCAGGAGTTTGTAAAACTTCTGCTGTACTACTTATGGCTTGATAATCCAATTCTTGACTTTGACTTGGATCATCATGGTCACTATCTGGCGGAGTATCTTCGTTTATATTACAGTTTGCTTGCTGTTGAATGGACTTCCTAATTCTGTGCTTCCTTTGGCGTTCTCTCCACCTTAGCCTAGTGGCCCTTTGGTCTCTTGCCGATTGATTTTCAATTAACTGTTCCCTTGCTCTTCCTAGCATTGTATTTAGTTTTCCATTTAATCTTCTCATCTTCCAATTTCTTAGGATCATTTTTTAATTTTTTATATCTTTTCCGTTCGGCTTCTCTCTTTTTCTTCAATCGCTCTTCTCTTGATTGTTTGGTTTTTTTCCCTGACATAATGAGGGATGATTCTGTAAGGAAAAAAAAAAAATCTCAATATGATTTCATTCCATTTTTTACATAAATTGATGTAATTATTGAGTTATCTGTAGACTGTTTTTATATAAATTGCCGAATTAAAAGAAGAAAAAACCAATTAGACTAAAGTTGGTGTCCTGTTTAAACATGTTAGTTTAAATTTGATTACTAATTTAAAATTACACAAAATGTAGAATTTTCTCCTTTTCTGGTAGAAATGTATACAACTTACAAATCAAAAGTAGTTTACACTACAAGAAAAGTCATCAAAATTTACTGAAAAACAATCCATTATCTTATTCTAATATTAATTTTCACTAAAAAGTTCAATTACGAAAAGCTTACCTAAACTAGGTGTATGCTAAACTAGATATTAGTATGCCTAAGTCTAAGTGGAATTGTTTGATTAAAAAAAAATCTATCTACATAATTTATTACCAGTGTTTATAACAAATGTCACCCTCCTGGATGTTAAGTCACTCTCCTGGCACAGAAAATACCAGGAGAGTGATATTGTTGTCTACCAGGAGTGTGACATTTTTCTTATATGAGGCCTGCTACTCAGACCTAGAACCAAATTTAGGGTTAAGAAGGTTTTTATATTATTATCATCACTTAATTACATATAATAAGATGCATTATTTAAAAAAATATATTTTATATATTATATAATAGAAAAGTTGTACAGGAGAATTACAACAAAAAATGTTACATACCTCAGTTTAAAGCTTCAAAACAATGATAAGAACACCAGATGAATCAGATCTTCAAAGCACTCTATGAATACAACAAAATGGTTGGAATAAATAGTGTTGCCATGCACTAGGCTACAAATTCCATCTTTTTTCCCTAGAAATTATTGAAAATACTCCAGGCCAGGAGAGTGACATGAAAACCTTGGGACAAACTTTAAAATGATTTACCTTCATAATTTAAATGAATAAATGGATTCAAAAAATGTTATTTTATACCTTTAAGTATATATAGTTTACCAATACTAATTTAATTTGTGAAATGTTGTTGTGAAATTTTTAATTAAATTAAATAAGTTTGTGAAAATGATTCGGACAGGCCAGGAGAGTGACTTTCCATTCATTTAAAAATTTTTATAGGAAATAATAAATGAATAAATCTTTTTTATATACATAGGAATACATGGAAAAAGTTATCTCTGATATTAAAAAAATATAACAACTTTCTATCTCAAGCCATTGTTGTGATATTTTGCTCGGACACGATATTGTTAGGTTTCTGAAGAATCACCCCTTTCTGGCTGGTGAAATAAATCCTTGGCTGGTAAGATTTTTGAAAAATTCCCCACCCCTGGTTATGGAGATCGAGAACCCCTATTTTGTCACTTTTTTCTTGTGAAACAAGAAAAAAAAGACAAACAACTCAATTATAACTTATGTTCCTTTGACTATGTGCCTTTTGAAAGTCCTGTCAAAAAATATCCAATACTAAGGAAATAGCACCCATTTAAAATTTATATAATGCTATACCTTCCATAATTTAACATTATAGAAATCTGTCTTTTTTAATTGCTAATTCAGTTATATCTTTCAAGTTGCCATCAACTAAAAAGCAGTTAAATAATTTAAAAATGAAATGATAATGCATGTTCTTTTTTTTTTATAGATCAATAAAAATTCTGATTCTCCTGATAGATTTTTGAATTTCTGTAATTGACATAATTCGAAACAGAAAATACATATTTTTCATAAACTTATACATAAACTGTGACTAAATATGTATTAAAACAATATTGCACCTTTATTGGAGTGTTTTCGACGTCAAAACAGTTACTAATTAGCTATTAACTATTAGTTGTTAACTATTATTAGTTACTAACAGTTACTACTACAGTTAGATATTTCCATTTAGGGATAATTTAGAAAAAAAAAAATCGGTACTACTATGTTATCCCATCGACCAATTTTGCCAAATTATACAAATCACCAAACTAATAGCCAAATTATACATATTGACATAATTTTTATTTTAAATAATGAAAAAACAAATAGTAGAATATTAATAAAATATTAATAAAAAGTCGAAATAAAAATCATTGACATTAAAATGACATTTTAAACACGTGAATCGTATTTAATGTCATTGAATGTGACATTCACGAACATCCATTATTGGCATTTAATCTTATAGTTTGGCGATAATTTTTTATCGACTTGATAACCTAGTAGTACCAAAAATTCTTCTATATTTATAAAAATAATGATTTAAAAATGAAGTTATGAAAATCTGCATAGATACCGAGAAACTGCAGTGGGACTACCATCTGGGAAGGGGTGGTTTTTTTGCCAAATGTCAACAAGTTGTTGGCCAACTTGGCGATATATCGCCAAATTTGGCACCCAAAATTACTCACCAAAATTGAATCTAATGCGGCATTATTTCTGGTGTTTCGCCAAACTAATGTGCTTACTATTAACTTTAAACTAATACTAATAATAGTTTAGATTCGTTAGTTGAAGGTGATTGATAAGTTCCTGAAAGGATCTGTAAAAGCTATGAAATCATATAAAAAACTGGTGGAGATCGAGAGAAAAGTAGAGCTCAATCTAAAAAAATGTTACAGTAAAAATTAGGAAATATTTTCAATCTAAAAATGTGCATAGAAAAGAAATCGAATCAGATGATTTGTAAAGCTCATGAAATAACCCAAATTTTTGTTAGCTGAAAATGTGGACTGAACTTTACTGGTGCCTTATATTCAGAATTATACTATTAGGATTATCCACTCAAAATGATTACTGATGAAAGTAGTCAATAGAATGTATTGTTATGTTGTCTCAAATCAGTTAAGCTAGATAACGCTAACGAATATAAACCATGAAGTAGTAATTAAAGTATAACATTATATAATCAAGTTGTAGAGGAATTGATGTAGATAAATATGTATGAACACAAATATTTAGTATATGGTTGAATCATATCTGTTCAAGGTTTTGAGTTTACTTGGAGTATTGATCTTCCACTTATGAAAACCGCTGAGAATGGAATTTTGTCCACACTTTGTACTGAACAAACTGTTCTCATCATACTTCATAACATCAGCCTGTAACATAGTTATGAAACTGAATTTTTAAACTGGTTATGGATGATTGAAATACGGAGTGAGTTAAAAATGCCTCTTTTTCCCGGATAGATTTTAAGGTGCCAGTAAAGCTCAGTCCACATTTTCACCTAATAAAAATTTGGGTTATTTCATGAGTTTTACAGATAATCTGATTAGATTTCTTTTCTCTGCACATTTTTAGATAGAAAATATTTCCCAATTTTTACTGTAACATTTTTTAAAATCAAGCTCTATTTTTCTTTCTGGCTCCATCAGTTTTTTATATGATTAAAAAAGGAAAAATATAAAGATGTGCCAATCCCAATTGTGGACACTCTTACAGAATTTCTTTTAAAACTATTTTTTTTATTAATACGTAGTTATTATATTCCTGTTTTTTCAATATTATATTAATCTATCAGCAATATTTAATCATTCTTTTATAGTCTTGTTTCCAAATTTGAATCAGAATTTAATTTTAAACAATAGAAATATATCAAAAGCCCAGTAATGGACACTTTCAGACCCAATAATGGACCCCAAAAGCAGAATACTTTGCAATGTTCTGCAACGAAATTCAGCTGATCAAAAATGTTCTGTAGGAATGAAAAAGTAAGATGCAATGAGATTTTTTTACACATGAAGAAGTGTAAGTGCATCTTTTATAGAAATGCATTTTTTTGCACCTTTCTGACGAAATTTGCAATTTTTCCCCCCCGCGCTCTTTTGACAAAATTTGTGGGTTTTCTTGCTTTTTTGTGAAGATTTGCTTTTTTTCTTCATGCTGACGAAATTTTTCATTTTTTCACAATCTTTTTACGAAATCTGCTGTTTTTTCAAAATCTTTTGATAGAATTTGCCTTTTTTTACAATTTTTAGTGAAATTTGCTGCTTTTTCGCGATTATTTGGTGAAAATTGCCATTTTTCTTCATCTTTTGATGAAATTTGTCATTTTATCATGATTCTTTAATGGAATTGGTCGTTTTTCTTGATCCTTTGATGAAATATGTCATTTTACCACAATTCTTTGACAAAATTTACTTTTTTCCTGTGATCCTCTGATGAAATTAACGATAATTCTTTGCACAAGTGAAGAAATTGATTTTTTTTTGCTACTATTCATCAAAATCCACAATTTTATGTCCAAATTTTTTCCCCCCAGAACATTTGCAAATTTTTGATTTTTTTTTCTTTGATTGAATGGTGATTTTCTTAAATGATTATTTGAAATGTTCTGCAAGGAACTTCATTGTTCTGTGATGTATGTCGCATTTTTAAGTATATTCTGCTTTGGGGTAATGGACCCCCATAAAATGTAATAAATATAATTGTTTTTCATTGTTTGCATCATAAGTAAACATCATCATTAAAGTAACCCTATTCTTTGGTGATTTTTTAATTTAAAATTTATTATTTTTTTTACTATATTAAAATTTTAGAATGACAAATTCTTCCATTAAAAAAAAAATTGGCAAAATGGGTCAATAGGACAAGGATAATCAAGTAAAAAATATAAATAAATAAATAAATAAATATCTTTAGAATTTGCACATGGAACCCTTTATTTTTTTTAAAAATCAGAAATGCTTTTTTTTTGGCCAAAATTTCATCCATGTGCATAAATCAGAGTTTCCCCCAGGTTTAAAAAAGGGCAGGGCGCTACTGTTCTGAAAAGGGCACTTTTTACATTTTCAGGGCACTTTTTTATTTTTAAAGGCACTAAATTTTGTTAAAAGATCGCGAAAAAACAGCCAATTTTATTAAAAGATCGCAAAAACAGCAGATTTTGTTAAAAGATCACAAATAACGGCATATTTTGCTAAAAAAAGCGAGAAAAAAAAGTCGAGAAAAAAAAGTCAAATTTCGTAAAAATATCGCGAAAAAATGACAAATCCCGTGAAAATATCACAAAAAAACCCAGAACTTTTCACAGAATTTTCCGTTTTATTGCGATTTAAGGACAAAATCTGCCATTTTATCACTTTTTTTGACGAAAGTTGCCGATTTTTGAGACTCATTTGACAAAATTTTCCGTTTTATTGCGATTTTTGGAAGAAATTTGTCGTTTTTCCACGATCTTTTGAGAAAATCTGCCGTTTTGTGAAATTTTGCGACAAAATTAGCCATTTTTTTTGCCAATCTTGCCGGAAAGTAGTCATTATTGCGCAATTTTTAATGAAGCTTGCCTTTTATTAGCGATTTTTTGACGAAATTACCCGTCCCACAGAACGTGTATGAGGCTATTTTTTGCATTCCGTCGCCGATTTTTTGCATAATTTACGCGCTATAGCGTGTTCGGATCATCGCTGGAGGGCTGCATTTTTTCAAATGTGGGGCAAGAAGGGCGCTATTTTTTTGAATGAATGACAAGAGGGGCACTAGTTTTTGGATGAAGGGCAAGAGGGGCGCTAATTTTTAAACTAAAGGGCAGGAGGGGCAGAGCGCCCCCCTGAAACCCTCTGGGGGAAACTCTGCATAAATGATAGCATATGCATCATTCACATGAATATTTTTCCACATTCATCATACTTATAAATTCTTGTGCCTTTTTCTTTCTTAGCAAATCAGTATTGGATACAAGTTTTGAAGCTTTGCAGAAGAGTCTTGAAGGATTAGAAATAGATGATCAGCAAAGAAAAAGATTAGAAGCTTTCTTGTCTCAGAAGCAGAAAGTTGGAGAGCTAGTAAGTGATGACTTGGAAAACTTAGGTGAACTTGGAGCTGGAAATGGTGGAGTTGTGACCAAAAATCTTCATCGGCCAAGTGGATTGATAATGGCTCGTAAGGTATGATGTTTTTATAGTGTAGCATTAATTTTTATTTTGTATGTTAAAATTATTTTTATTTGATTGTCCGCTCCTTTTTAAAATTTATTTATATGTTTGTGCACTAAGTGTCAAAAATTTTTATGGGTATTCAGTGTCTTAGCCCTTGTGTGAATGTTGATTGTCATCTGCCAAGTGAGAAGTTATTATGTACGAGCAAAATGGCAGATTATTATTATTAGTATGTCAAGTGGCAGGTTATTATACTGGCTTGTAAAATTTTAATTTCCTTATATCAATCAATAGCAAGTGTTTTTTGCAATAGCAATCAGCAGCATAGTAAATAAAGTTGCAGCTAAGTCAGTTAGTTATCTTGTACTTTTTTTAATCTTATAATTTTTTTACTTAATGGTTATTGAAATTAAATTATTTACATATTTCATTTCTTATATTCGAAAATTTTTAGTGAAAATAATTGTTTTATTAGAAAAATGAATTATTAATTAGGATTTAAAATCACTTAAGTTGTGGAAAAATAAACAATGCTTACTAATTTTTATAACATTCAATATAACATGCATTTTCTTTTTATGCCTAACAAAATTGACTTCTCTTTTTCTAAATTTTATGATTATCTCAGCTTTACTATGCTAATTTGTGTGGTTAAATATTAGATCTTGAGATAACTCTTTAAATTAGGTACTTTTGGGTTAGATGGGTGCCAATTATGTATACATACATATATATATACACATGTGTATGTACATATGCATATATATATTCACATATTGTATACATATATATATACACATATATACACAGGGTTCTCGCTGCCACTTGCCAATGCACCAAATATATAAAATACTTCATTTTGTGATTAAAAAGAACAATCAGACTTGCCTAAATGCTAATACTCATTTTTTCCCCTTTTATAAGTTGTATGCAAAGTATCATTGACATATCAATTTTTTTAATGGTATGGTAAAGAATCAAAATCTCATAGCAATTTTTAGTGTATATTTTCACAGCAGTAGATAAAATAAAAATATAGCTTTTTTTATTTTTTATTTAGGCTGCTAAAAGAATGTCTAAAACCAATTATACATTTAGGAGATATTCTGAAAGTACTTATTTTTAGTAGTTTCTTAGCAGATATTGCTATTTTATTATGGTCCATGGAATCATGGACCATCAGGACTGTGGTTTTGGGAAAAAACAGGAATTGCAGCCAAAAAATTAGGCATGTTTTTCAAGATAAACATTTAATAATAATTATAAAAAACTTTATAAAATATTCTTTGTTTAAAATTATTGTTTAATTGTTTCATTATTTTACAATGTGTATTTGTTATACTTATTATTTTAATTTGTGTTTCAGCTAATTCATTTAGAAGTGAAACCAGCCATAAGAAATCAAATTATCAGAGAGCTGAAAGTTCTGCACGAATGTAACTCCCCACATATCGTTGGATTTTATGGAGCATTTTACAGTGATGGAGAAATAAATATCTGCATGGAGTACATGGTGTGTATTTTATTGAAGTTTTCTCATTTCTATTTATTTAGTGTAAAATTATAGAGGCTTCGCTTATAATCTACACTAACCCATTTACACAGCAATCATTTTGTATATTTGTTTACAAAATGTACAAAGATGATGATATGTAGAAATAATAATAATAATAATAATGCTTTGAAGCTAATTATACGGTATAGTAGTAATCACCAGTCAGTATTTGAATCAATAAATCCATTACAGTTGAATTATTTTTTAATTTTTCCAAAAACAAAAAAATATATATCTGGTATTTCTGTAAAGATAAAAATTTTTGAAAAATTGTTGTCAGAAATTCAATTCCAATCATTAGAGCTATTTTCACTTGTTGGAGCTTCAGTTTTTAGCTCACAGGCTATCATAGCCAGAGAGCTTATGTGCCCGTCCGTTCTTCATGTATGTGCGTAACGCGATAACTCATGATAAAAATATCTGATCTACATAAAATTTTGTTTATAAGTATATCCTGATAAGGCGCTTCCCTGATTAGTTTTTGGAGATCATTCGATATGTATAACAGGGGGGACATGCCCCTCTCTTTAATTGATATAAATGGGTTTTTCATGCAGAATTATCAGTTTTAGATATAGGATCATTCTGGTTGGGCACCTCCGTGATTGGTGTTAGGTTTTCATTGAATAAGTATATACCGGGGGAACGTAGGTTCTAATGCCCCTCCCTTTAATTTATATAAATGGGTTTTTCATGCAGAATTATCAGATTTCGTTCAAATCTCTAAATAGTTTTGGAAGTTTAACGGTTGAGTATAAAAAAGGGGATAACACCTCTTAAATTATATAAATGGGTTTTTATTAAGAATTTTCCAATTTGCTCTTAATTTTGGATATAGATTTTTTATATGATAAAGTATGTCCCTGATTAGTTTAATGGATTCAAAAATTAAGTATAAAAGGGGAAAGGGAAGTTATTTCCCTTCCTTTAATTTTTTTTCCGAACGAAATTAACCCTTGAAAATATAAGGCTGTAATGTACAATTAGTATGCGTAGCCTGTGAGCTCAATGCCATCAGTTTAACTGGGCAGTATTCTTTTTATTTTTTATTGCATCGTCAGAATCTGAATCTTTGGATTGGAAGATATTATGTCAGCCTCTTTTTTTCCATCTTTGAAATAAAATCAGTTCATCACTGTCACTATCAATTGCAACAATATTTTACATCCTAAATTTTAAGCAAAATTATTTCAAACTCATAAAAAACGGTAAAATAGGATTTCAACAATGGCACAAGTTTGTCTCTTAATTGCACACTGTAATAACAAACATTCAACACTAATTTGTAATATTATTCTGTATAAGTGATAAGTAGGAAACTGAGTTTGTAGCTAATGGCCACTAGCTAGTAGCACTGTTTCATAAATCAAAATTTTTACTAGCCAACTGTTCAGGATAAAAATAGGGAAGCAGTTAAAATTCTAGAAAATTACTTTCATAAAATCTGTTATCACATTAATTTTTTTAGAATGTATATTTGGGTTACTTGTGTATATATTTGTATGTATTGTATGTATGTTCATAAACACAATTATCAGTCAAATTATTATTACTTTCTTCATATAAAAAGTAACCAAATCAAAATTCCAACAGCTAAGTGTGTACAATAACAAAACACAATAAAATGTTACTTGGATTTTATTTAAGAAGTGAATCTGCATTTACCACATTACAAACGTTACATACATTTGAAATCTAAGTTGCTTTCACAGGATAATAAATAGTATTTCTTGAAGAAAAATAATTGCTAAGCATGTGTCGGGTATTGAAATATTTAAGATACTGCAATGTCCTTAAAATTCACTTGCATCTAGTAGAAAAAAAAAAGAATAAATTACTTGAAATTCATGTAGAATCCTGATGAATATATTTGGCAGAATAATACTGCATTTCTTGAAAAAATAATCCAACTGAAGAGCAAGCACATGGCAAAAAGCCAAAATTTTGAAAATACAGCCAAGTCATTGAAATCCACTTGCATCTGGTAGGAAAAAATTAAAAAATAAATAACCACTTTCATAATTAGATACAATAAAAGTAGAGATGTTTATTTTCATGAAAGAAAGTTGCATTTCCTTGACGATCAGTAACAGATTTTTTAATAGTCTCTTGGCGAGTGGTTGGTGACTAAGGTGGCAATCAATGGCAGATATTTTAATCACCATTTTTACAACTAAATCAACATGTAGAAAGTGACAACTACTAGTTTTCACCTCTATTATTCTGCTTGAATGCCTGAAGAACAGACTTTTAACTTTGGTTCAGCTGTGGAACTGAAAAAATATAATTTAGTTGCTATTCAAGTCTATTTCATTAGAAATAGTTTTTTAAATGTGATTCGTTATTTTTTATTATTCTGTATCTTGTTTGTTTTACTTTGTAAGGCATAGTCTATTTATTGTAGGATGGTGGCTCTTTGGATTTAGTATTGAAGAAAGCTGGGCGTATTCCTGAACCAATATTGGGCAAAGTCACAATTGCTGTAAGATATTGATTTTATATATTAATTTGTTCAATAGTAATGTAATCATAATGTATAGATAATTTATATATGAATAAAATTTTCATCTTTGTAATGCTTTAAAAAATGAGCTTATTTTCATTCTGTAATTACTCAACTGCATTAATATTGACAAGTAGGGATTTTAATTTATTCATCATCATATCAACCTTATATTTTAAGTATAGTAGATAAGGATAAAAATAAGATTTTGTGGACTAAAATGACAGTTAACTGTTTTGAAAGTAAACTTGTCTATTTCTTATCAGTGATAAAGTTTAATTTTAGCACAAATCAAAGATGAATACTTAAATCGGACTAGATAAGCAACTTCAGTTTCTAAGTTTGGTCAGGTTGTCATTTGATTGTTATGATTATTTTTAGAAGAATAATCTCAAGGTTGCAAAAAACCTAGGTTTTTTATATATACATTAAACAAACCAGTATGGGTTTTGTTAGTATTATCTGTTTTATTGGGCTTTTTTGAGAAATGAGGGCAGGGAGAATTTCTTATTTTTTGAAAGTTTATATTAAATAAGAAAATCTTCTTATATTTTTGTTAATTAACTTAAAATACTCTGTGTAATTTCCATTGAAAAAACACAAGTTAGAGTCCAAGGCTGTAAGAAAAAGTTTTTACACCTGACAACATATAATATTCTATAACAACCATATATCACATATTTAAGTTACTATAATAAATTACTTTTTATCTATATTCCTCACTAAGAATACATATTTTAAACAAACTTTTAATCTTTTATTAATCAAAGGATGCCGGATAATATTTTAAAGATTTGTATGGTTCACTGTATAAAGCAGTTTAATCTTTGAACATAAAACAGCTTTTACTAAATATGTTTAAATTACAATTAATTTCAATTATTTGTATAATTGATTGTAATTATTTAACTTGAGTGATATTGAACAATGTTTATTTTTATCAACAAACATAGATGGTACAATATGTAATAGAAAATGACATTTAAGGCAAGGTGAGAGGGTGTCACCATTATTATTTTTTTTTTAATTGGTTCAATACTTCCTGAGAGTGCATAGAAATTGCCATTTTAGAATTTTTTTAGGGTGCTCTTTTGCTTATTTTCACCCCTTTTAAATTTTGAATCTTTTAAGAAATGTTCTTAGAGATCATTGGTATCTTGTAACTACTGTCTGAAATTTTATATTTCTAGACCCTTTAGTAACACAAAAGATCGCATTTTTAAACTATCTTTTGCTCCTGTATCCCTTCCCCCTTGGGGATGTAACACCGACATAAAATATAGTCTTTGTTGGAGCAGGGACTGTCGCCATCATTTTAACATAATTTTTATATCATTTGTTTCTTCACAAGATTGCTTAAAAATTGCAATTTAGAACACTTTTCGTATATTTTCATCTCTTTTATATTTCATATTTTTTAGGAAATGTTCTTAGCGATTATTTATATCTTTTTAAGTAATTAACATGCCAAATTTCATGTTTCTAATCAACTATTCAAGAGTTTTTTATGGTGTGTATTTACTTACTGAAGCTTTTGAGTGTTACTTTTAAAAGTAATAATATTGTGTCTCATACTAATAGATCATTAAAAATTGATAATGTTCCAACGGGACAAAAACATCAAGGTTTAATAATTAAACCTCATCCAGTATTCTTTTTGAAGAATTAAAATTGTAGGATCAGACTAAGTAATATTGTCATTTTTTTGAAGAAGTTGAATTGAACCAGGCTTGATTTTTTATTCATTTTTGTATGAGCTAAGCTGGATCAAATTGTAAGTTTTTATTCTGAACCAGACCCAAGACTGCTTCTTGAACATGACTAAAAATTTTGGTTCAACACACTTCTCCTTTTCATATGCTATGAAAAGAAAAATCTTATTAATTTTTCTATGAGCTAAGCTGGATCAAATTATAAGTTTTTATTCTGAACCAGACCCAAGACTGCTTCTTGAACATGACTAAAAATTTTGGTTCAACACACTTCTGCTTTTCATATGCTATGAAAAGAAAAATCTTTCTTGTCCTTTTCTGCATTGCATATTAAAAAAACTAGTTGCATGTGCCAATCTCAAAACTTTCTTCTATTTCATACGTACATTTTAATGTTTCAAAAAGTAGTTACACATGTTTTTACAATATTATTAATTCAATACTACATCAACTTCGATTTTTATCTTAAATTTCTGCTTAAGCCAATTAATCAGAGTAAAATATTAATGTGAATCATGATATTTATTAAAATGAATAGTTTTCTTTCATTCTGTTGTCATCAACTATTGGCAAATAGCCGGCTTATCCAGGGTTGGCATGATTTAAATCAACCGATTTAAATCAAGATTTAAATCTAGATTTAAACCAACTGATTTTTTTAAAAAAATCATTTGATTTAAATCAATTTTTTTTTCTTTTTTCATTTTGGAAATTAATCAGCAGAGAAATAAGAAATAGGTGTAAATAAGTAACAGGTGTTTTTCTGGTATTTTCAGGATTGCTATCAGAAAGAATGTGGCAGGTACAGGTTAAGTCCAGGTGTCCCCCTCCTAATCCTTTAATTGTTTGTTCTTTTGTAATAAACTTTAGATGATGAGGCAAAACACAAACTTTTTATAAATCATATTTCGTTTGCCAATCTTGGCAACTAACTGATCTGGATCTTTTTTGTTTCACAAGTAAATGATTAAACAAATTCATTAATGTTCCCCAAAATATCGGATACTACGTGCAAGGAACAAGTTTTAAAACTTGCCATATTACACAATCAAATTTCAATCAAAGCTTACAAATTTTTAAAATTTTTGGGTAAAAAGTTAGAAAATGTTCTAAAGATAGCAGAGTTGCCAAATCTCCTGATTTTGGCAGTAGACTCCTGATTTTCAGATGTTTGCTCCATGCTCCTGATTTTTCATACTTTTTAAATATTCTATTATTTAACAATCAAATGTGCTGTGATTCAGTGAGAAAAGCTCTGGTACAGGTGTAATTGTTCTTTAGTATGTCTGACCAGTAGTATTTTATGTGATGAATTACATTCAGATGCATTATAAACTATGTATCTTTAAGGTTTGTTATTGTTACTATGGTCATGTATTGAATTATTAATAATTTGTATCTATTAAGACTTATTTATGATCTTTACTATAGTTTTATATAAGTTAATGAGTAACAAAACATCCCTCTTTTTATAACATAATATAAACTTTCACTAAAGATGTTTACATCAACATCAACAAATTAACAAGTTTTCATTGACAAAAATATCTCCTGATTTTTGAAATAAAATCTCTTGATTTTTAACTTTCAGAACTTGGCAAGTCTGAGATAGAATTACAAAATTTAAAGCAAAATATGAACAAGCTATTAATGGTTGTCATTTTGCTGGAGTTTTATTAAGTCATTCTGTTTTAAATTGAAATGAAATTTCATTTAGTGTAGAGGAAAATAATGAAAATTTGGCATTCATTAAAGAAAATTGTCCAAATCTTTTCACTACTGTAGCACATTTTAAAGCAAAAAATGGCCCATTTAAAAAATTACCATTGCTTGAGAAAAAAGTTTCAGATATTATGACAGATTATGATTGGTGGAAGTCCTTTTACATAATGGGAGGTAAAGAGATAATCAGCGAAATTGAAATTGAATTTATTTACCAAATAACAAAGCCGTGGCTTCCTCTGCTGGAGTAAAAAGACAATTTTCGTCTTTTGGACTAGTTCATTCAAGTCTTCATAATAAATTAGGAGTGGACAAAGCTTCTAAATTAGTGTTTTTGTTCAAACAATTATATCTCTGATCTATTTCTATTTGCTTAAAAACTATTGAATTAATTGTGATTTTTATCCCTTAATATAAATAGCTTGCATTGAATAAATATTTATTATTATTTTTTTTTAATTTTACCATTTTTTATTAATTTACAACCTATTTAAGTTTATTTCTTATTTAGTGTGCATAATTCAATTACAAAATAATAGAATGGCTTTAGATTAAAGCCTAGATGTTTAATTTTTAGTACCAATCAGTAACTGGAATATAGTATTTACTGAACTAAATAATTATTTCTGATATTTTTTATAAATTATAATTTTTATATATTTTTATGAACATTATTTATTCTTTTTTAGTTATTTTTATGAAAAACTGCTCCATGTATTGTAAAAACATAAAAACACAGCAATTAAAAATAGAATTAAAAAAAAAATCAAATAAATCTGATTTAAATAAAAAAAATCTGATTTAAATCAAATAAATCCGATTTTTTTGATTTTTAAAAAAAAATCATGATTTTTTTCCAACCCTGGGCTTATCAGAACATGAGTTGACGCCTCTGCATGAGCCAATGGACAATAGAATGACAAAGAATCAAGAAAATAATATATAAAAAGTACTATCACAATGCTTCTTTGCTATGGAATATTTTCAAATTCCAAGAAGATCTGTTGGCCATAGCCAAAAACATACACAAAATCTTTAGTTTAATTCTATGCATAACTTCATACACTTTTTGATGGTACAATATTGAAAATGACAGAGACATTGTGATCATAGTGCCCTGCTTCTGATGGCTTTTTTTCAAATTCAGGGAGGGCCTGCTGACCTTAGCCAAATACTTACACAAAAAATTGATTCAATTCTGTGCATAAATGTAATTCAATTCTGTGCATAACTTTTCGATGGTACAACATTGAAAATGGCACAAAAATTGCTAATACAGCACCTCTTTCTTGCATAACATTTCAAAATTGAAAGAGGACCTGCTTGACACAGCCAAAAACATACGCAAAATGTTTGGTTAAATTCTATGTATATCTTCATACAGTTATCGATGGTACAATGGCAACAAAACACACACAGACAAACAACACATTTTGTAAAAACATGTTTTTGGGAATCTCTTTCCCTGACTCCTAAAACATGTAAATCCGCTGAAAACCAGAAGTAAAAAAAAAAAAAAAAAATTGATTACAGCACTTTCTATATGCATTTTCTCTATTGAAGATAAAAGAAATTAACAAATGAAATAAATTATTAAAAACAAAAACTTTTTATTCAAAAATAAATTTTGAAATTATTCTCAAATTTTCTAACTTAAAAAAATATTTAAAATGAAAGAGCTTTCTTTTCCTTGTCTTACGAAGAAAGCATTTTATCTGTCAGACATATTGGAATGAATTGGGACCCAGATTTAAATGCATATATAAATAGTTAATGCATAAATGAATGAATAAATAAAACACAAAACACATTATATATTATGTAAATGTTACTTCACTGAAATTAAGCTTGCTGTGTTGCATGCTAAAACATGTTCAAAGTTTTTTTATATATTTTTTTTCCATCATTTGAAATTTTGTTTATATTTTTTTAGGTTTTGAAAGGACTTAATTATTTGAGGGAAAAGCATCAAATTATGCATAGAGGTAAATGTTTTAAGAAATATTATTTTTTTAAATTGTCAACATTCCCCCTGTTTAATGAAAAAAAGAAAAAAATTTAATAAGGTGAAGATAGCTATTCTAAAATAATAAAGTTCAAAAGTAAGAACTATTTGAGCACTATATATGTTTTTTTATTACTTAATGAACTCATGGGGCATAGACCTTGTCCAGACATTACTATTATTTTTTAATAGAAATCATCTATCAAAAGTAAGGAAAAAAAATAACTATGCAAAAATTATTATGATTTTTTTTCAACATAAATGTTCTATTATGTTTATTTGCTTTTAGTGCAAAAAATTCACTGTTATCAAGGTTAGAAATTTGTAATTTTAAGTAAGGCGCCAAATGATGCCTACATTTTTTTTCCTTGGTGCCAAACAGCATTTCATGGTTGCAATTTTACATTACATCATATTTTCTCATTTCTTTTTCCAACCATGTTAACAATAATACTGTTTCTATTTTTATGTGTTAAGGCAGGGGGAAGGTGCATATATTAAACATTTTATATCTCCCTTGATCACTAAAACAAAATAAAAACTGGCTTTCTATAAAACTATAAAACCCGATTAAACTACAAAAAATGGATTCTAGAAAAATGCTTAAGAAAAAAGCCTAGAAAAATTCTTTTTATAAAGTTATTAAATACAAAAATTAACAATACAAAAATTGAACATACAAACAAAGAATATAAAAATTAAAAATGCAAACAAAAAATACAAAAATTAAATGAAAAATTAAAATCATGGTATTTAGTTTTTAAAATCAGATCTCCTAACTTGACTGTGCTTTATATCAGAGTGTAATAAATTAAAGGCCTTTTCAACAGTGAAATCTCTCAATTGGGGTTCATGTAACTTTAAGGATGTAGCTTTAATGTCAGTATTATCAGTCATTGCTTAACCCTTTAAATCTCATGAATAAACACGTTCTAGAAATAGAAAATTTGATTTAACATCAGAAAAATTCAATGGCTAATTTCAATACAGAATAATCTGTTACTCATTAAAGCAAATATTGCTGTTTTAATTTTCTGGTGGGAATCAAGATATATGAATTAAAATATGTCAGGCAGTTTGGGATCCAGAGAGTTAAAATGAAGTTAGCTTAGAGATGATTGACAAATGCAAGGGTATCAAACGCATGCTACTGTCCATATCTTGTGGAAAGAAGGTGTTCTTCAAATGCATGCAGCAGGGAAAAAAACTTATGTTAAAGTAGGAATAAGAACGTTTGTTACACAAAAGTTAACGTGAAAAAAAACTAGGCGTTAAATTTGACGACTATGTATAATTTTGTGGTTGTCAAAAGGAATAATTTATTTGCATTTAATGACTAATGACCGCTAATTTCTAACCTTGACTGTTATTAATATTTTATTGTATATGAATTGAGTCTCAATATAATTAAAATTGAGATCAAAAGCTGTAACGCAATACATGTCTTGCGTTACAGCTTGCGTTAACGAAGTTTAAATTTCCCTATTTAAACTTCGTTAAATAGGGAAATAAGGGTATATAGACAGATATGTATTCTAATAGTTTTGAACACCCCTGTATTTGATCAGTCTGTTGATATTCATATTATAAAATAGCAGGGTTGTTTGGTTTAAACCAAGTGGTTAAAAAAAAAAAAAAAAAAAAAATGCTGGTTTTTTTTCACCTGTTTTTTTTATTCTTTTACCCAAATGTTTTATTTTACACATTATTGAAAAATGCAAAATCCAAATTATGAAGAAGCTACAAGCAAAGCTGTAGAAAAATGATGAATTAATAAGTTTCTAAAAGGACAAAAAATTTCAATCAATTCAACTTTTCTTGTAAGCTGTAAATCTATATGGCAGAATAACTATAGACCTATAAATAAAAATTCAGACCTATTCAGACCTATAAATAAAAAAATTCATATTAAGAAAAAATGTATAGTTTCAATTTAGCATAGTTGTTATAGTTTAAGAAAACAGTAACATCAATAAAACAATAATTATTTTCAGAAAGTTGAAATTTTTGTCTTGTGCACAACATGTATTGCCCCAATTATTTATTCATTTGTTTTTTAATTATTGAATACTTTTCCATTAGATGCACAACAGTTTTGCACCATATTGACAAATGTGGCAAATTGCAATTTTTTTGTTAACAAGTGAAGAATTTCAGTTATAAATGTCAATTATAAATCCTTTTTTCTTTAAAGATTTCATATGCTCTTCAGAAATATTTGAATATAGTCTCCAGACTTTGGTATTGTATAGTTGATACCCTTCTGTTAGCTGGGGACCAGTGTTATATTTAATTTACTACATTTTTACACACACATGCACACTGGTGTGTAAAAATTAAGGAGGAGGTGTACTAACCAAAACTGACTAACCAAAAAGTCCTTTTTTTTTTTTTTTTTTTTTTTTTTTTTGTTAGTAAAAATAAATTACGTACTTTTCTTTGTTTGTTCATATCTTTACAATTCATTTTTTTCTCTCTAAATCAATTTATATTTTCTTTTGTTTCTTCATCTGCTATATGTTTCAGTGTATTATATTGGGTAGTAACAGTCTATATTTGTCTTATTTAGCTGCCTGTTTTATGAAAGAATATATTTTTAATAACATGTGGTATTCTTGTGTATTGAAGATCTACTAAAAAACACTTTTCAAAAGTAAAAAAAAAACAAAAAAAACAAAAAAAAAAAAACAGCCAATCAAGAAAAAAAGTGGGTGAAAGTTGTGTCTAAAAATAGTCTATCAAATTTCCAAGCTTACATTATGGTAATTATTTAACATTTTCCATTAAAAAAATTACTATTTCTAAGTCAGTGCCTTTGCATATGTTGATAGAAATCCTTTTCTCTTGTACTAAATACATCGTAAACGTGTTTTGAAAATTCAAATGTTTTAAAATTATGCGTGATGAGCTTGGCGGCCATTTTTTTATATTATATACTAATTTCTATGTACCCAAATCCATAGTTAAAATTTAAAACTCAAAATTGTTACTTAAGCAGACATTTCCGTACTAAAATTCTGGTGTTGAAATTTAAACGTTTTGTTTAGTTGTAGACAATCTATAAATAAATTGCTGGGTGGTAACATGTTAAATGTCCATAGTTAAAATCAGAAGTTCTAGATTGTACTTAATGTAAATTTACTACGCTTTCCTTTACAAACTTGGTGCTTGGAAATTTGTGTATAATATAAAAAGATGGCCGCTTGTTTAGACACAACTTTCATCCTTTTTTTTTCTTGCTTGGCTTTTTTCTTTTACTTTTGAAAAGTGTTTTTTAGTAGATATCACTTCTTTTTTTTAAAGCGATTATATAAAATTTAAATAATCTGCTCACTTAAATTGGAATGAGTTCTTGTAGAACCTCTGTAAGTAGGAAGTAAGAAATATATGTGTACATTATATTTATAGGTCATTTATTTCTTAGAGTAATTTATCATTTATAAGTATGAAAATTTTATAAAAAACTGATAGAATCGAAATAAAATGTAGATCTATAGTTGTTATTTCAATTAGATATGATACGAAAATCTAGTTTAGCAAGCAAACAAGTAATAAATTGAAATTTCTCTTTCAGCAATTTGTGCCTGTACATGGACATTTACTTGAATACATTTCTACAGCCCTGTATTTTATCTGCTATCTTTACATTCACACTACTATTTAGCTTAAATTTAATTCAAACTAAAATACTCTTAAAACTAGTAAAATCACACTTCCAAAAATTATCATCCTTTGATGGTCATATATCTAATTTTTTGTGTGGTCCTGTATAAATTGTTTTATCTGTATTCACCAAACATCTTTTAGTATGCTAAATATAATTCAGCATAAAAATGCATACCTAATTTTACAAGTAAGAAAAATCTTGCGTTAAGCATAGATTATGAAGCACTTTCAAACACTTCATGAAATCTTAAAAAAAAAAAAAAACTTCGTTAAATAGGGAAATAAGGGTATATAGACAGATATGTATTCTAATAGTTTTGAACACCCCTGTATTTGATCAGTCTGTTGATATTCATATTATAAAATAGCAGGGTTGTTTGGTTTAAACCAAGTGGTTAAAAAAAAAAAAAAAAAAAAATGCTGGTTTTTTTTCACCTGTTTTTTTTATTCTTTTACCCAAATGTTTTATTTTACACATTATTGAAAAATGCAAAATCCAAATTATGAAGAAGCTACAAGCAAAGCTGTAGAAAAATGATGAATTAATAAGTTTCTAAAAGGACAAAAAATTTCAATCAATTCAACTTTTCTTGTAAGCTGTAAATCTATATGGCAGAATAACTAATTTTTCTAAAATTAGCTGGTTAGAAAAAAACTAATCAGTTTTCTTTCTTTTTCTTTTTTAAGGCCTATATATATATATATATATATATATATATATATATATATAGCCATTTGTAAAACATATATACAGTAGACTCCCTCAAATCCGCACTCCTAAAATCTGCAACTCTCTAAAATCCACACATATTTTACAGATGTAAACAATGAAACATTCAGTTCAGATGTAGGTGCAAAAATTGATTTTTTTCAGTTTTATATCAATTCCATACATTATTTAATTTATAATTTTTGTTAAGGTTGTTGAATTCATGTTTTTTTCATGAAGAAAGAATTATTTATTTTGGAAAAAATAAAGATATTGCTAATATCATTGGTAATCACAATCCTACCAAATATATTTATGTATTAATCAAGCTTTTTTAGTTATTAAGTCTGGCTAAACTTGAAATAAAGTTTCATTATTTTATGATCCTGATGTGAATTAATAACGTATCTTTATGAGGCAGGTTTCATTGAATAATTTAGGAAAAACACATTTCTACTTTTATAATGAATATTTAATTGTACATTATTGATTATTAACTGGACCTTTCTTTTTAGTATTTTAATAATTTTAAAAAATATCTAAATTTTTATTATTTTAGTTTATTACTTATTTTAATATTTTTGTATATTGTATGCATTCATTATACTTTTGATTTCATTATTAATTACATTCAAATTATTTATTAAAAAATGTAAACAAAGCAAGGACCAGAAATCCGCAAAATTCTAAAATCCGCAAAACCTCTCGTCCCAAGCTGTGCGTATTTGAGGGAGTCTACTGTATAGCCAGAAGGGCTGACTCGAGTTAAAAATGAACTTTTACTATTTAAATTGCTTGATTAGTTAAGATTTACTAAGGATTTCATCATTTCAGAAATTCTTTTTGTTATGTATGCTATTGAATAATTGGCAATGAGCTTTTTATTTGCTCTGTGATTAGTGATTTTAATAAGCCTTTGTTTTTCTTGCATTCTTACATTGGGATTGGGTTTTTTGCATTATAATTTTATTCTTTTACCAGCTAGGTTGGCACAGTTCAAACCAATTGGTTTTTTAGAACAAATCTAATATATAATATTTTCTCCTTTTTGTAATTTAAGTGTTTCAAATTATTGGATGAAAGTAATTTCTATTTTTAAGTCTTATCTCAATAGTCACCATAAGACATAGTTTGTCTAGTCAAGGTTATGTTACTATACATGTAGAATGCATATTTCATGCACTGATGAACATATCTGAAACTAAAGAAAACACTTAAATCATGTAAATTTAGCAAAAATGAAATAGATGAAAAATATGCAATATTTAGATTTAAAAAATATTTTCCTTTGAGAAACACAGATGTACAGATAATAACATAAATGATCTTTAAAATTTCAGTCAAGCTCTAAACGAAAATTGTCTTGATTGGAGGGATTATTTTTTAAGAATTAAAAAAAAAAAAAAAAAAAAAAAAAAAAAAAAAAAAAAACTCAAGATATGAAGTCAAATAAGAAGACATTGAAAAATTAGGCAGTATTAAAGCACTTGTTTACATTTAACTAAAATATGCAAAAGATATAGTTAAATCTTCTATTGCATAACCAAACTCAAGAAAATTGGCAGAAAAAGGGGAAGGGGGGGGGGGGGGGGCAGGACAAGGTTTGCTTGAGACGTGATAGAAAAAAAAATCTCATAAAAATGCCTAATATATGCAATTTTTAGTTTAGACGTTTAAAAATACTAAGTGTTATAATAGAGAATGCAGTCCGATGGCTGTTTAAATTCTTTGGTAGATGACAGCATTTATAAAACTACTGTATATTTTAACATCAATGTTTTTCAATAGTCTGAAAAGCTGTTAAATAGATATTTTTGTTTATTTTACTGTCATCTATATATTTTTTTTAACTGTTAGTTTTAGAAAACACAATGCTTGAAGTGTGTAAAGACTCTACTGCTAAATTCAAATCCTTCCAAAAATTCTTTATAAAAAGCTTTATTTTTCAATAAAAGATAATTAATTCATGCAGTATTCTACCAAAAAAATCAGACATCACATATAACAAGTATTTCAAATTAATTATTTTAAATAACCATTTGAAAATAATATATATGAAGTTTTATATATGAATCTATATCATATATTTATTTATAGTGCTAGTAATCAAAAGATTGTTCATTAAGATTTTCAAGGTATCAATGTTTCATTATGTAGCACATTTTATTTATGAAATATAAGACACAGCTTTTTCTAAAAATGTTTAGATTTTAAAGAATTTCAATTTTCTACATAATTGATTGTATATTAAATAATTATATTGATTAGAATTACTTTTAAATCAAATTATTACTTATATATTCAAACATATTTATTTTTGTTAATAAATATGCATGTATATGTAACAGGGAAACATATTTGAAAAAAACCTGGTTTAAGCCAAAAAAACCCATAGTTTTTGTTTTTTTTAAAAATAAACCTGTTTTTTTTTTTTCAACCCTGTAAAATAAGAAAATTTAGTTTAGCGAGAAGAAAGCTTAAAATTTCTTTTTGAGCAATTTGTTTTAATAAATGGGAAACATACTTGAAAACTTTTATTCAGCCCTGTAGTTTACCTTGTACCTTTATTACACATCAGTAAGAAGCTAAAATTCATTTTAAACTAAAACTCTTAAAACAACCAAAATCATATTGTTATAAATTATCATTCATAGATATTCATGTACACAATTCTTTGCGTGGTCCTGCATATCATTTTATCTATATTCTGCAAACATTTCTTTGTAAATTGAATGGATTAATGGATTACTTACGTACTAACGTCACCGCAGCAGAAGTTGTGCTAATGCACCAATAAAGAGCAATCTTGTTGTCTACACGTGCACACTTTTGGATTCCTTGTTGTTCGCTGAGTTTTGATGCCATTTTTGAGTGCTTTTTTATTGGTCTATTTTTTGTGCGTGTATGAACAAAAAGCCTTGCGTGTAGCTTGGCGAAACTTTTATTCTTGTATTTTTAAATGTTTTATTTTTTGTGCATAAATTTTATTTATTTTAAAAAAAAAGTATTTAAGTCTGTCTTTGTTTATATTATTCAATCTTTTAATAGTAAAAAAAAAAAAATTTCAGGCATTAAATATATATGTATTGCAAAAACATTGCTCTTCATTGCCACATTAGTGCAACTTCTGCTGCGGTGGCGCTAATACGTAAGTACCGAATGGAGTTCAGCGTAAAAAAGTATACTTTATTTGAGAACCACCTTTAAGTAATTTTCGCTCATACTCAGTAACGTTGGCGAGCTCTAATAGATAGCCCTGTATATCAACTATAACATTTATACACAACCTTATAATGTACAAAGATTTAGTGAAACTTAAATGCGTGTATCATAATTAAAATGTATTATATCCATTCATCAGCCTTCATTGGAAACATATACAGTCTGTCCAAAGGAATATACTATTTGAAATCTTTTGTGTGTACCTGTAAATGCGATGTACTTCATATTATGCAAGACAGTATCATATAATTTATATTAAGCCTCAGTGACATATATCAATTTTGTTATACATATTTTAAAAATGTTGCACATTATTTCCCCGTTTACCATTATCCAATGGAATTCTTTTGTGTGGCCCTGTAAAGGAATAATACTATATTTTCACAACATATTTTATAGAATTCATATTTTAGTGCACCTCTTAAATGCATGTAAATTTTAATATGTTTGACAGGGTGTAACATCTTTAAAATGCCTTTGAAACGATTTTTCCCCATAGGCCATAACGTAATGGAAAATTTGTGACTCTCTCTGTAAATAAACTAATCATGGTAGAAACTTCATTTTCAATAGGGTTCATACTAGGGTAAACGTCAATAACATACAAAAATTTCAGGGCAATTCGAGTATATTTACAGGTGTTAGAGCACGGACAGATGGGCAGACGAACAGACAAACTGAATGCATAAGCACTTTTCAAACTTTTGGAAAGTACAATTGGTTCGGTAGTTCCAGAGATTACCCTCTTTAAATAAACATTTTATGGTAAAATCGTATTTCATCATACAATGACGTCAAAGTTGTTATCTATGTTGATTCTTTGCTCACACACAAAGCGAATATCGTTTATCATGGTTCTCTTTTTATATAAAAATCACACTCAACTCATTTTTTTTTTCAAAAGTTTTGTTTACATTAGAATGAAATTTTAAATGCTAATAATTTTAAATGACTACACTTTAGAAGATATCTCTTCCTTCAGAAATTAATTTATCTTAAAAAATGAATTTTTACACTGTTTTATTCGAAAAAATAATCTTGAAGAAAAATATCTGGTTGGCATATGAAACTTGAAGTTGACAGTATTTAAAATGATTTGCTTTACTATAATGTATCCTGTACACGATTGGCAGGTTTATCACACTTTGGCATAATTTGTTAATTAATTAGCAGCTTTTTGCTTATTAAAGATAGAATTTTTTTTTTTTTTTTTTTTTTTTTTTTTTTTTTTTTTTAACTGAATTTTACAAAAGCACATAGCTTGAATAATTACCTCTCCGAAAATGCATTCTATACTTCTTTCTGTCCCTTTTTTAAGTCTGCACCTTGATTGACATAAAATTGTTTGACGATGAAAAAAGTTATCATTTTGAGTATCTTGACGGTTTTTTAAAAATCCTGTATCTCTTTTAATAATAAATTTTATAAAGATAAGTTTGATCTGAAATTGAAGCTTTTCATCATTAAATTCTTCTAGTTTTTGTTTTATTTCTCTGAAATACTTCATTTCTTAAATATCTGAAATTTTAAAATGCCATGTTTGGTCGATTTAACATGTGAAAGTTGTCTTGAGTATATTAAGCAGTTAAGCGGTCGTTATGTTCTTGGCATTTGTTCGTTTGGTGGGTATATTAATTTTTTCTAGCTTGGCTTGTCAGAACGACTGTCCTGCTTGATTAAATACTAGGGATGTACCGAATAGTGATTTTGGCCGAATGCCGAATACCGAATATTCGGCCTACACGCGAACCAAATACCGAATATTCGGCTAGCCGAATAGTAACTGCTAGGCGGAATAGTAACTAATCGGCCGAATACTGAATATTCGGCTTGTCGAATAATTTTACACTTCAAAGTTTAAAGGCATTAAAATGTTAAATTTTAAAACAGTTTTACATGATATTTAAAACAGAAATTTTCATTTTGATAATTAAGAGCTTTTTACAAGTAAACTTTATGCTGAAGAAAATCTGCTTTGAGTTATTTAAGAAGAGGATAGTTATAAAGCATTTTTAATTAATAAAATTTTTAATTCCATGGATTCTTCTGTGAATTAAAACAAATGAATAAAATTTTCTTAAATTCTAAAGCAAACATTTTAAAATCAAAGAGAAATTGTGAAAAATTGGAAGAAAAATTGTACAGGATCATATATTATTTGTGTGTCAGGAAGAGACTAAAGTAAAAGTAAATAAATAATACAATCTATTCAAATTTTATGTGGTGCCAACTCAGCAAGAATAACTGTTCTACTCCCTTTTATTAAGGGAGAAAGTTTTTAAATACATCCTAGATTGGTGTCTAAGGTGGACGATCCTTTTCAGCAATTGTAAATGGTATTCTTAAAATCTTAGAGAGAAACCGATTATTTACTGGACAATGTTCTGGAACTTTCATTTGTACATAATTAATTCCTGTGAAAATCTTCGTTTTGGTTAATTTTCTTAAGTAATACTTAAGAAACAGCAAATAAATAATGTAAAAACATTCTCTTTTATTTAAATATATGATTCTGTTTCTAATTATTCTGAACATCTTTATAAGTTGACAGTTAAATGTAGAAATGTTAAGAGATTTTAAAAAAGATATTTTAAAAGTTTTTTTTAAGTATTCGGTTTGCTGAATATTTCGATATTCGGCCAAACCGAATATTTGGTAGACCGAATAGTTTGCTATTCGGCCAAGCCGAATATTTGGTATACCGAATAGTTTGATATTCGGCCAAACCGAATATTCGGCAACATGGCTGAATAGGCCGAATACCGAATAGATACCGAATATTCGGTGCATCCCTGTTAAATACTATTTCTAAGGTACAAACAAACAAGCATAGAATGCTCCCTTCAAATTAAAAAAATTCTGTTTATCAGTTTCAAAATTAGACTGATTTTAGCTTAGTTAGATTGAAGTCTGTTCCAGGGGTGCAGAAAATGTTTTTATTTGCAACATTTCTCCCAATCCATATAAAAAATTTTGCACATTTTTGTAGTATGTTATATACTTACATAAATTCTGTATTACTGTAGGTATAGAACTTTTATTTTTATTTTTGCAAAATTTTTCAACATATGCACAAATATATACAGTGCTAAATATTCTAAGATTAATTTTGTGAAGGTCACCATACAGATCTTTCTATTTGTAGAGGAATTTTTTCTGTCTTGAGTAAATATGTAATCATATATATTATAAAGCAGAAGTTCTGAAACTTCCAAACGAGTGTTTTCAAAAAACTACCCAATGGATTTTTTTGCCGATTGTATCATTCGATAGGAAATATTTTTCCGAAGGTTTATGATTCAAATTTACCGGGATAACTCTGATTTTTCGTAGTAAATTTCGCATTTTTCGGTTATTTTTGACAAAAGGGTTGCCAGTAGCTGTTTTTGGCGAAAATTATAATTGCTAATAGAATTAAAATGGCTATATCTATTAGAAATATTACAAATATCTTGCAAATAATAGCAGAAAATAACTACTGATAATATTATTAATAATAAAAAAAGACCGCTTAAATGAAACGTAATATTATAAAAATATATTTATCTTGAAAATGAAAAAAATATTTGTAATGCTTAAAAAATAAATTAACGCGAAATATAACAATTGGTTCAACTTTTGGCGACTTATCCCTGGTGTTAGAATAAAAACATGAATTTCAGAAATTGATTAAATGAATTTTGAATGATAGCTATTTCCCTTTTTATTATTTTCTTTCTCTTTTTTATCGAATTTCCGTATAATATAACTTACAGCAGAAAAAAGCAGATCTGATTGTAAAAGACACTGTAAGTTGTGAGTTACTATTCGTTTCTATACCATTTTCATCTTGCTTTTATCGCCAAAGAATTTGTTTTTAAGCTGAAAATGCACTACTGACTTAATGCCTGACTTAGGTTCTTAATGGTCGCAATAATGTTTTTTGTAAGTGAAGATAATTTTTAGAGTATATTTTAATATTCAATCGTAAATTATATAGATATGAGTATAACTCTTTTATTTCTTCTTGCAAATATTTTCATTGTTAATTTAATTTTTCTTGCGCCATTTCGTCAATTTCACTTACAGGAAAAATTTCAGTTTTAAAATTTAAAAACTGAAGAAGGAAAGATTACCCCGTCGATTAAAAATCTACCCCCAAATTCCAAGATTAAATGTCAATAATGGATGATCGTAAATGTCACATTCACTTAACATTAAGCATAATATAAATACTAATTATGTCATCAAGTGATTTTTAATTCGACATTTTATTTCTACTTTTATATATTTTCTTCTAATTTGTTTTTCGTTATTTAAATGAAAATTTGTGCTAATCTATATAATCTGGCTAATAGTTTGGCGATTTGTATAATTTGGCGAAATTGGTCGACGGTATAACCAAGTAGTACTGAAGGGAAAATTTTGCAATTCAAAGTAAATTTATGCAATTATGCGTTATTATTTTAGATAAATTTAACATTTTGAAATGAAAAATTCCCGCTGAATAAAATTTACAAGTTTTTTTAACAAAAATGTATTTTAAATATTTTATTAGATAAAACGTAAATAACATTTTTCTATTTTTTAAAAAAATATTTTTAAAATCTAATTCTACCATTATGTGTCTTACAGGACAAAATAGCAGAATTACTTTTAAAAATGGTTTAATCTGTTAATTGTATGTTATTTGTTTATTTGGGTGTTTGAATTTACTTTTGTCATCAAACAATGCGATTTTATACCAAGAAGGCATAAGCCGGAGCGATGTCCACAATTACTAAATTCTCTCACTCACTTTTAAATGTGTGAGAGCATTTTTAGGATATTTTTTTTATGTTTAATTGTACATATATAAATAGCAGTTATAGCAAAAAAAAAAAAAGCGTATAATATTTAAATTTTAGTATAAATGTCTTCTTCATCCAAACTGTAAAATAATTTAATTGCAACTTTTTTAAGTTTTGGCGCAGATGTCATATACGCACCACATTCGCATGATTGCAACAAAATGGCGATTTTATGCCACACATGGTAAACCGACTATGGTTGTTTATTTATTAATAAACTATTTATTAACTTTCATGTTGTTTTTTAAAATAATATAAATCATTTTCTTCTATAGCTATTAATTAAACTTTTTTATTTATTATTTTTTTTCAAATAATACAAAATAATTAAAAAATATTTATGAAATTAGTAATTAAAAACCAAGTTCTCCAAATTGGCGCCAGAAAAAAATTGCGCCAATGTGGTGCATACATGACATCTGTGTCAAAGGTTTTTCTTATACATAAGTAGGGAAAATGCAGTATAAATACTGATTAAAGTTTTTTCCAAATGGGAATTTTGTCACGGATTTGGTCATATACTCATCGAGGTATCTCACTGGCACCAAAATGGCATTATTTGCCTCATATGGTAACCAAGCTATAGTTGTTTATCTGATGATAAGTTGTTTATTTACTTTCATTTTTTTCTTTTTTGAAATGATATTTGTTGTTTTGTTCTACAGTTACTTTTTATTTATTGTTAATTGCTGTTTAAAATGATAGAAAATAATAAAATATACATAAATTTCTTTGGTATTCTAGAACGAGGATTTTGCCAAATTGTAGTTGCAAGATAATCGTGCTAAACCTATTGCGTATATGATGTCTGTGTAGGAATCTTTTGTGAAATATGAAAAGCGTAAATTGGCTACTACTTGATTATCCCGTCAACCAATTTTGCCAAATCGTTCGCCAAATTATACAAATTTACATAATTTTATCTTAAATAACTAAAGAGAAAATGCTTAAATACGAAAGAGCAAATAATTTTGTTTTCATTTTTCAGGAGGAAATTTTGCAATAATAAAGTAATTGTTATAGTGAGAATTTTAATGTTTTTTTATTGTTGGCAACTTGCTGTAACGAAAGATGTTTATTTTTTTTACCCTGCTATTGTTTTGTAAGAGCTGGTTTTGTGAAAGCCATGTTAAGATGGTATTCAAATTTTTTAACCTTTTCCAATTACCGCCCCCTTGGCCGATTTTGCTCATTTGCAATTCCCACTGAAATATTAACCATCTCAATGTACTTGACGAGTTTGAAGATGATTCTTGCATAACTGTGCCTTTTATCGCGCGGACAAAATTTAATATATATATAAACTTTTTAGGTGGGAGTAGCTTTGGGTTCCTGGCTTCACATAATGAAAAGTTCTGAAGAAATTTTTCAGAAGTTGTACCATGATATAACGACCGTAATAGTTAATATTTCTTTAGACAAGGGAAAATTTTAAATCCTATTGTCATAATGGTCTCATTTCGCTTCCAAATGTGCACTGTTAGTAATAAATTAAAATAGTTACTTCTAAATAGCTGGTTTTTGCGCAACGTTTAAGATAATTTAATATCACAGTGTCTAAATCGTTTTCAGCAATGAGCAAGGTGCTGCTGGAGGTCCAAATTATTTAAAATACAAATTTAAATTCACCAGTTCGTTTCATCCACGGTTGATTTTGAAATATTGACCAGCGCAGAGGGCATAGCCTACTAGTTCATTGTTAAAATCAAAATCAATTGCATATTTTTGTGCAAAAATTTCCCCTGATCCTAGATCGCCGGATCGGACATATTCTGCATCCCTAGTCTGTTTTAATTCTATGTTTTTTCCAAATTTCCCTTCTTTTTTTAGTCTTTTGGTTGATACATCATATTTTAAGTAATATTATAGTAAAAATTAATGTATCTTAAAAGTTCTTTGCTTTTATTTTTAACTGATTGATATGATTTTTTTTGTAGATGTGAAGCCTTCAAATATCCTTGTTAATTCAAGGGGTGAAATAAAAATATGTGACTTTGGAGTCAGTGGACAACTAATTGATTCTATGGCTAATTCGTTTGTTGGCACTAGGTCTTACATGTCAGTAAGTAATTACTATTTCCTATATATATATATAAATATACTAAAAAGTAACTGTTTAAAATTTATCTTAGCAATTAAATATAAATTTTTTAAAATATGTTAATTTTTTTCTGTCTTCTCTCTCTCTCTTTTTTTTTTTCTTTGCAGTAATAAACTCTGCCGTGTGCAAATTCATTATCTCATAATTTGTCAGTTCCTTCTAAAATTTTGTAAAAAAAAAAAAAAAAAAATATATATATTTTTGGTATTTTCTTGTTAAAAGGGACATGGCATGAGAAAACATTTTTCAGGCTTTCATTTTTCTCACTTTCTGGCAGCCTATTCTCTGTTCAAGCATACAAACAATTTATTCAATATATATACAAAATTTATTACAGTATAGGATCTTATCCTGAATGCTTGTACTTGAAATATTCTAGATGAGGGGTTTTTCTAAAAATCAGAACACTTTATTATATAAGTATTGAATGATAGACAAAAGGTCAACAGTCTTTGCTCCTGTTGTCCTTTCCAATTTACACTTTTATCTTACTTAATATAAAATTATTTTCTCTCCTCATTGGAATACTTGAGTGTCTCAGGAGTCTGCAGATTTTGGATCACCTTTAAGACTTAAAAGAAAAGTCATCTCTCATTGCTATGACTTCTGCTGTTCACTATATACCAACTTTTCATTTTCTCCCCCTTCCTTGTAGAGCTCTTTCTGATCCTTTAATGTATTTTGGCTTATGCTTTCCTTGTCTGGTATCATCTTTAGGCATCCTAATTATCTCTTTCCCTTTTCCCAAACCTGATTCCACTTTTAGCCTATATGACATCTTTCTTGAGTTATTTTTATTTTCCACTTTCAACAGTACCTATAATACTTATATGTTCAAACTTAATATTCTTGGTATTGTCTAACTCAAAACAATTGATAGTCTTATTTTATCATTCTTAAGGCCTTTAGTTTCTGTGTTATGGGAGGTTTTAAATAGCTTTTCCATTTTAAGCTATTTTTCAATCTTTTCAACCACTTCCAGTGGCTTCTCAGATATATTTTTTAGCTTTTCCTCCACAGATGAATGTCTATTATTAAGTTTGAATCTCTCAGATATTTACTTAAGGTAGAGACAGGTACTTTTTTACATCTGATTCTCCATGCATCCCGCACCCAGTCTTTTATGAATGCTAGTCTTTTAGTTTTTTTAACTTTTATACAATTTTGATGAAGATTGGATCCTTTTTAAACATTTTTGAGCATTTTGGCCTAACTAGTATGGGGCATATAGTATACATTTCTCTTTTATTGATTATTTCAAGTTCTTTGAGTTCAATCCTTACACAACTTGGATCATTCATCTTAGTTTGCCCTTCTGACCACCATCATCTTAATTGTGGTTCTGTCTGCCTGGAGGCTCTGTAATTCTTTATTGACTTCTTTCTATATTATCCAGAGATGCCACTTTCCCGCCAAAAGGCAGATTTCCGCTTTTTTTAATTTTTAAAAATTCGCGATTTTTGTTAAGCGATCACGAAATAAAATAACGATTTTCGTCGAACGATCGTGAAATACAACAGCGATTTTCCTTAAAAGATCGTGAAATACAACAGCGATTTTCCTTAAAAGATCGCGAAATACAACAGCCTTTTCCGTCAATCGATCGCGAAATATAACAGCAATTTTCGTTAAATGATAGCGAAATATAACAGCGATTTTTGTTAAAAGATCGCGAAATACAACAGCCTTTTTCGTCAAAATATCGCGAAACATAACAGCAATTTTCGTTAAAAGATAGCGAAATATAACAGCGATTTTCATTAAAAGATCGAAAAAAACAGCTATTTTCATCAAATACTCGCGACATAAAGCAGCAATTTTCATCAAACAATCGCAAAACGAAACGATGATTTTCGTGAAACGATCGTAGTGTGAAACGGAGATTTTCGTCAAACGATCGCTAAATAAAATGGCGATTTTCGTCAAACAATCGCGATGTAAAGCGGCGATTTTCGTCACACGATCGCGTTATAAAACGTCAATTTTCGTCAACAATCGCGAAACGAAATGGTGATTTTTGTGAAACGATCGCAATGTGAAACGGCGATTTTTGTCAAAGGATCGCGATGTGGAACGATGATTTTCGTCAAACGATCATGATGTGAAACGGCAATTTTCGTCAAACGATCGCTAAATAAAGCAGCGATTTTTGTCAAACGATCGTGATGTAAAACGGCGATTTTCATCAAACAATCGCGAAACGAAACTGATTTTTGTGAAACGGCGATTTTCGTCAAAGGATCGCGATGTGGAACGATGATTTTTGTCAAACGACTATGATGTGAAAAAGCGATTTTCGTCAAACGATCGCGATGTAAAACGGCGATTTTAGTCAAACGATCGCTAAATAAAACGGCGATTTTCGTCAAACGATCACGATGTAAAACGGCGAATTTCGTCAAGTGATCGCGAAATATAAAACGACGATTTTCGTCAAACGATCATGAAATAAAACTGCTATTTTTGCCCGAAAAAAATATTCTGCAAAATTTTGCTATTCACTCGTGGAATAATCATCGAATCTATTGCTGAGTTACTTGAATTGGTTTAAAATGATGCAATACATAAAATTCCTCACTGAACCTGTTGCTGGGTTACCTTAATTGATGTAAAATGCTGTGAACTAAAGAAAAATCATTTTTACTTATTCATATAAATTAAAAGTTTACAACAAAAATAAAAGCTGTAATTATTTATTTAGTTTATTATAAACAGTATAATTTACAAAATTCACCCATAAGTGTTGTGAAAAATGTCATAAATTTTACTTTACGCATAATTTCCTCTTTTTTGCTATTTTCTGAGTGGCATACCTGATTATCGTTAGCTCCCATTATCAAAGTGTTTTCAGTGAATAAAGTTTCCATTCAGCATTTTGGCTACTCTCTGCTCGTCTTGGGACCTTAAACAAGACATCCAATGTTTCAAGAGGCTGGAGGCTCTGTAATTTTTTATTGACTTTTTTCTATATTATCGTTAGCTCCCATTTTCAAAGTGTTTTCAGTGAATAAAGTTTCCATTCAGCATTTTGGATACCCTCTGCTCCCTTGGGACCTTAAACAAGACATCCAATGTTTCAAGAGGCTGGAGGCTCTGTAATTCTTTATTGACTTCTTTCTATATTATCGTTAGCTCCCATTTTCAAAGTGTTTTCAGTGAATAAAATTTCCATTCAGCATTTTGGATACCCTCTGCTCGTCTCGGGACCTTAAACAAGACATCCAATGTTTCAAGAGGCAATCTGAAAAGTAGTTAAAGTCAAACTAGTTACCAAAGATATCACCAAGCTTTGCAGTTATTGTTTTCAGCTTATCACTGTGATGATTGTACAACATCTCAATAGTAGAATTTGGAAATAAATTGCTATTAATTGTTGAAATTTTGAGAATCGCACATTATTAGACTATACTATAGTTAAATGTAAACAGAATTGACAGTAATGAGACTAAATGCTTAAAAAAGAAATATATATATATATATTTTTCTATAGTCAGTTCGTGTTGCTTGGTTATAGATTTTTATACTTACTTTTCTCAACTTTTAGCCTGAAAGATTGCAAGGCACCCATTATACAGTACAGTCTGATATTTGGAGTCTTGGTCTGTCACTAGTTGAAATGGCCATTGGACGCTATCCAATACCTCCCCCAGAACCAAAAGAGTTAGCTGCTATATTTGGTCCTAAATATTCTGCAAGTGCTGACCAAAGTGAATCGCCTTCTCCTAGTTCAAAGAACAGACCCAGTATGAATTTATTAGTTAAATTAACTAACTTTTATTGATTTTTTAAGATTCATTTTTATTATATTTTTACTGTATTATTAAATTTTACAGGTAGTTTTTATTTACCTTATGGAGATGGTCCTCGTCTGATGTCAATATTTGAACTTTTAGATTACATTGTGAATGAGGTAAATGAATTATTTATTCTTGTTACAATTTTATATGCCTTAATTTCTAAAATTAAACTAGTTAATTAAAAATTATTTACTGTCTTGCAGATTAAACTAAAATTTTTATAAGCCCTAAATTTTTCTGGTTGCAGCTTTATATCTCGAAATCTGAAAAATGTCTATTTCATGACTTTAGATTTTTGCAAATATTAGCGAAAAAATAAGTAAAAATTTTAATTGCATAAATTTGATTTTGTATTGAACTTCTAAAATAATTTAGTATATTTTAAATTATCTTATGCTTGTTATATATAAAAGAATAAGTTTTTACTTTGTTTAATAATTTTAACATTTATTATTCTCTTGCTGTTGATTGTCATTAAAGTTTTTAGCAAATTGGTTCTTTATTTTTCATTTAAAATGGACTGCTTTCGGCATTTCCTTTGTCTGCTGGATTTAAACTTGAGCAATCACGAGTGAGCTTGAAGCCACTAGAAAAATCTGATGTTTAAAGTCCCAAGTTTTCCGAACCTGCTGTTTCATGTCTTTAGTTTAACAAAAATTGCTTTTAATTTTTAGGTAGATTTCGTATGAAATACTACCTATTGCAATCACACCAGTTTATATATCTATCTATCTATCTATATATATGTCTCACTTTTTTATGGACACGATAACTTCTATAATTCTTCACCAATCTCCGCCAAACTGGTACAAAAAATCAAAGGGGATAAAATCTCGGCTAAGTTCGTTAATAGGCAAAATCGGACCAAGGGGGTCCGAATAGGGGGCTTTTTTGTGAAAACAGAAGAAACGCCATAACTTTTTAATTAAAGTAGATATCGAATCGGTTTCAAATTTATATTACTTCTTAAAAATGGGCCAAAAGTTTATGCATGACAGATTTTTGATAAATTTAGAAATGGGCTCAAAGGGCGAAAAAAAAAAAAAAAAATGAAATTAACATTGGGGCAAAGGGTACACGACATTTCGGTCCCGAGACATTTCAGTCCCCAGCAACTTTGGTCCCTTGCCATTTCCATCCTTAGTCATTTCAGGTTCTTGTTATTTCTTTGTTTGCTATCTTATAAGTCGGATTCTAATTGTTGTGGGCCTGCCAAATGGTATACGCTCAACATTATTCGGGCTTTTTTTTATTTATTTTTATTTCCCCCCTGCTCTCCCCCACAAGTTTTATGAAAAGTTGAATATAAGAGTCCGATAAGTTTAAACTTTTATAACTCGTGACAATGAAATCACAACGAGCTGAAAATTTTGTTTGGTGTGATATAAATTTAGGGGATATTCTCTTTTGCTTTTAATAGTATTATTATTAATCAGAATAAATATTTTAAATTTTATTGTTAATTATTAGTATCAGTATTTTATATAAACTTCTATAAATTATATAAACTATAAAAAGTATTTTATATAAACTGCCAAAAATATTTTTTTGGCTGTTTACGTACATTTTTTCAGAACCTTTAAATTAGCATTAATTAAATAATAAAAAAAATTGTCCTTATTTTTTCCCTTCCAATTTGATAATAAATGCCATTAATAATTCAATTAGACAGTGTTATACAAGTTATAATATATACATATTTCCTCAAATCACCCGTCTATACTCTCTCCTTTAATAATTCAGGAATGAGATATATTTATTGAAGAACAATTTTCTTATTTTTCTTATTATTTTTATAATACAAAGTTGCACCTTATAAGTTTGTTTTCATAAGTTACTTGCCATTATTAACATTGCGAAAGAAATAGTGATTTCATAACTGGACATGACATGAAAAAAATTTGTTTTTAAAAAATTGCCTCCGCTAATTTTTTTTAATAATAATAATAGAATTTATTGATTGCTTTTTTTAACAGTCTTCTCATGCCATGAAGACAATTTTTATGAGTTAATTTTATTGAAACTGGGCCTATTTCATTCTAATAAGATAATTATTTTTTATTTTTATTTACATAAAATTTATATAATAATATTTTAGAATATAGTAATATAAATATTATATATAAAATACAATATATAATTTAATAAAATATATTAAAATGTAATATAATAATTTTTTAAATAATTTTATTTTAAATTTTTAAGTGACAAAACTAAGCTTCTATTTATTTATTTATTTATTTATTTGTATTACCTTTTCGCTCTTACTTTCCCAGAAAAAAAAATAATTCTTATTTAACTGTACTAATTGTTTTAAATTTTTGTAGTTTTAAAAATACAATAAATAAACAAGTAAAAGATAAATTTCAGTTTAGAACTACTAGGAAATATTTTGATGTATTGAATATAAAATGGATTATGTATTGAGCTTATTTTAAAATAAAATTCATTATGTAAATTAATCATGTTACTAGGACTTCCCTCAGAGGGATTAGTCTGAGCGATATTGCTGAGAAAATAGATTTAATAATAACTTGCAAAAAGTAAAAGAAAAAAAAATATGATGCTACCTTTAATTGGCCATATACTAACACAAGTTCAAATGACGAAAATGACCAAATTGAACTATAGAATTACAAAATATTCTATATAAATTCGTATACACGGTTAAAAAAGAGGGAAGCAAACTATGCAAAACAGCCATGCATGGTTATAAAATTGAATGTACGCAATATATTAAAAGTAATGCACATAATAAAACACTAAAATATCTTGTATCGGAATTTGAACTCTTTGAAATTACGCCAAGAAGATAAACAGACACTCCACACCAATTTTAGAGCGTAAAAATGGCACAAATCATGATGGTTGAAAAGAAAGAGCGAATTTTTTATATATATGGTGTGTGAACCCCTTAAATAGTAAATACAGAATAGCTAATATATATATAACAGTATAATATCTACATCTCATTTCTATTGATGTGATGAGGTTCTCAATAAGAATTTAGGCTCTCTTTAAAAGTGGTACATAAAAATCGCGAAAACGCCAACAAAGGAATGTGATGCGTCGTTTGAATGTGTTCCAGATATGATCAATTGGATTTAAATAGGTAATGCATGCTGGCCACTACATACGCTGTTTTGTTTTCTTTTCAAACCCATTCTCAAGGAGTTGAGCAATATTTCGCTTTAGCATGGGTTAAATAAAAGGAATTGGCAATATTTGTAGCATAAGATACGACATGAGATTTGAATATCTTGACTGAATAATCTTCAAGCTGTCAAAGTATCATCACAAATGATTTAGAAATTTGAGCACATTTTTTCAGCAAAACATGCAGGCTCAATACGCCAAAGTGAACTCTTTTATGCAGTTTTACATGAATAAATTACTATTTAAAAGACGTTGTAATGTCAAATGAGAAAATGATTCTATAATAAATATCTGTTGATTGGAAAAAATAATGCCCCCCCACCCCACCTAACATTATGCTTCGGAATTCTTTTATGGTACCTCTAAATGAAAAATAAGTATTCTTTCTGTGGCATATTCTACAAAATTCATATTCTAGTGCCCTTCATAAATGCATATCGATTTCTTTATGTTTCTATGGGTGTTATAATTAAAAAGCACTTGGAATTATTTCAACCCATTGGCCATAATGTAACGGAATACTTTTAAATGACTCAACAAAATTCGGTGCCAAATATATATTTAAAATTTCAAACGATTCGGTTGGGTAGTTTTTGCACTGTTGTATGTGGACATACTGATGGATAAGTAGACAGACGTACGGATCAGTGGACGACTGTAGATGCTACGTATTTATATAATTACAAACATACCTAAAAATAATTAAATTTAAAAGCACATGCCGAAATTGAAAACTCATCTCAGCAATTGTTACTAAAAGACAGCATTGCAGCTGATTTCTTTTATATGTTCCGATAAATGGATTAAAAATGCTATGAATATCCTGTTCTAACGTAATCGTTGTGAAACTCGGTGATTTATATCAGATTCAATCCATCTCAATTGGGTAATGTCATTAAAATACTCTGTAAACATTTCTTCCCATAGACCATAACATAATCAAATTATTTGGGGTGCTCCTTTAAAGGAATTTTAATCTAACATGCATCATATACAATATAAAACATGCTTAGGGGACGTTAATAAGGTTTACCAATTGCATTAAAATAAGCGTATATTTACGGGTATTAGAGCGAGGACAGGCGGACAGACAAACCAAATGCATAAACAATTTTCAACTTTGTTGGAAAGTATTAAAAATTCAAACCCAAAGCTGAATATGGAAATCACATTGATTCATTTAATGCCAAATAAATAATTTAAAATGCTCGTCAAAAGGCTAGAAAAGAGTATAGAACTTTTCCGCACATGGGCGTGCGAAGAGAAAACTGCACCAAGAAACTGTTTCAATTTGGCACCCTCCCACATAACTTTTTCTTGTAACAGGCTAAAAATGACGTTGGTATTACAAATTTGGCTCCCCATAAATTTCCGCGACCAGGTCGATTGCCCCCCTTTGCTCCCCCCCCCCTTTTGCACGGCACTGCTTTCGCATGATTGGCGCCAAAATATCGTTATTTTGCATGGCCTGGTAACCCGGCTATTATTGTTTATTTATTAATAAATTGTGTAATTTTTTTGGTACTACTCTGTTATCCCGTCGACCAATTTCATCAAATTATACAAATCGCCAAACTAATAGCCTAATTATATATATTGACATAATTTTTATTTTAAATAACAAAAAAACAAATAATTAGTAGAATATTAATAAAAATATTAATAAAAAGTCAAAATAAAAATGACATTTTAAACATGTGAATCATATTTAATGTCATTGAAAGAGACATTCACGATCATCCATTATTGGCATTTAATCTTATAGTTTTAATATTATAGTTTGGCGATAATTTTTTGGTCGACGAGATAACCTAGTAGTACCCTTTTTTTTTACCAAATTATATAAATAGTTTTTCTTTCTTTATTAATTAATTGTCTTTTTAATTATTATTATTTTATTTTTAAAATAATACAAAAATATTTGAAAAATATATTTGTAACTCATATTCAAAATGATTTTTGCCAAATCTGCCCCAAACCCGATCTGTATATGATATGCCTACTCTAATTTCATGGTACTTTTCCAATATTACCTTTACCTTGGCGTTTTTATAAACCTTCGTCCTATGGAGACTTCAGAAAGTGATATTTGTTGCAAATAGATATGAACAGTTACATAAATAAACCTGATGAATGTTTATGCTTATTTTTATGTGTAAATATAGTACAGATGTCATATATGCACTACGTGGCACAATTTTTTCTCCCGTAAATTGGTAGAAACTTTGTTTCGGTGAAAGTTTTTGAATATTTCTCTAATATGATTTTTTGTCATATATATATGTAATTAAAAAAAAAAAAAATTGCACCATTTTGTTCTCTCTTAATTTCAATTCTAAAATTTGTGGAATATATTTCAATCAATGTATTAACTTGTAACAGCTAAAATTCTTTTTCTTATTTTATTTATTAATAAATTATTGCTTGCTTCTCAAAAAAGGCGGGAAGTATTTCGTAACCTTTTTACTTTCTGGAATATTCCCGGGATTTTAATTTTATTTTTTATTTAACATCACGTGATCGGTGTTATTGCGCTTTGTTAAAGGGCTTGTTATTTGCGAGATAAAAAAAAAATCCTGCCCGAGGACACGCCTCCTTTATCCAATCAGAGCTGATCATCTTTTGACATTTAAGCTCGAGTTAATCCTAATTGGATTTTTAAATTGATTGACGCGGAGTAGGAGAAAGCTAGTTTGTCGTGAAAATGTCTCATATTCATTTGGCTTTTTAAGAGCGTTAGAATGCATCTTTCCTTTAAACTGCTCGGAAGCCATGTCATTTTTTCCGAGAATGTAGAACGCCGGAATGTTGCAGCTTAGTGAGCGAAGGCCGTAGTGATAGATGTGTGGAACGGTGATCTGTGGAGTAACTTAAGTTCATGCTCTAAATAATAAAGAACTAAAACTGACTTTCTTGCATTGTTATTGGAGAAACTCCTATGAGATCAAATCCATGGCTTATCCACTTACCAGAACGACTGCTCTGCTCATCCCGCTATTGATTGTTAGTGAATAGTAGTATTCTGCAGCCAACATGGTATTCTACTAGAGCTTATACACTATTATAGAACATCGTCGTCGTATCATGACATAAACTTTTTATTCTATTTATTATTAAGTTTATTATTTATAACTGTATATTTATTGCTTCCACCATTGTTTATTTCTTAAATAAAGTGATGGAACGAAATAAATGGGCTACCATATGAGACATGAAATCACCATTTTGTTGCCATCGCATCAACTTGGTGCATGTATGACATCTGCGTCATGTATATGTTTTCATAAAATGTAGCCATAATAAAATGCGTGCAATAGAGCAATAATCACCGGGAAACACAGGTTGCTTAATAAGAAATAATATTAAGTAATCTATGTAAACAAAATAACAGAATATAATTTATGATTAAAAGTAATATCTAAAGCACTCATGTCAAACTCGTATTTTATTTAAACACGAAAGATTTTTTTTCCTAATTTGCACGCTTGAAATATATAAGATGCCAAGCAAAAGATGAGATTACAAAATGTTATTATAAAAATTATTGCAAAACCCCGAATACTAAGTCACTAAGTATAATGGCTTTTTTCGTTTAAATAAATAATATAATAATAATAATAAAACAGATTTCTTTTCCAATTTGTTTCTTAAATTTAAACATGTTTTATTGTATTTAAATAAAAATTGCTTGCATATTTTCTTTATTCCATGTGCTCAAATTCTGGAATGTAACAAAAACATTCAGCCAGTGAAAAGTGATGTACATCAAATATCTGAGACGTATGCAAATAAATCGTACTTTTTTATCAGTTTTTTTAATATAATTTTTAAACTATTTGGAATTTTTTTTTTTTGAGAGTAGGTGCATTCAGTAGGTTAAGCTCATAGGTACCTTCTGATACAATCAAAATCTGTTATGTATTTTTTCAGATTTGCTTGCCGAAAGAATTATGCTTAATTTTTAATATCATTACATACTATGTGTATTAGCCTTCGCTTCGCTCAAACAATTATATTTACTCCATACACTCTGATTCGGTTCTCTACAAAAATATCCAGAATATCCCGAAAAATGACGCATACCAAATTTCTGTGACGGATGCAAATAAATTGTGCTTTTTTATCAGTTTTTTTTAATATAACTTTTAAACTATTTGGAACTAATTTTTTGTAGGTGGTGCATTCACCAGATTACCTTCATAGGTACCAATTGGTACAAACAGAATCAAAATCCGACAAGTACTTTTTGAGATTTGCTTGACGAAAGAATTTTTTTTACTTTTAATATTGTTACGTACTCTGAGTATAAGACTTCGCTTCGCTCAGACAATTAATAATAAATATATTTAATAAAATATTAATTTGATTTTTATATTAAAATTACTAACTGTTTTGAGAATTAGAATTACCAATTATCATTAGGATTACCAATTATGATTATGATTACCATACAAAATTTGTGTGAATTATAATATTTTGGACAAGAGTTATATATGTATGCAGTTTTTGGGTATTTATAATCTCATTATACTAAAATTTTATGGCCTTCAGTTTAAAACTCTGCAATGTTCCCTATAAAATTATGTCTTATTTCACAAAATTTCAGTTTGCAGGAGAAGGGATAGAAATGTCTTGGGACCGAAATGTCTTGGGACCGAAATGTCTTGGGACCGAAATGGCAGGACCGAAATGTCCTGCTTCCGTGGCAAAAGTATAGGCAATCTGTATATTTACAGAAAAATAACTACAAATTAAAATTGAGTTGCACTCACATTGTCTGTCATTAGTGCAAGAATGTGACTTTCTTTTGAAGAAACTAAATGCTGCATCACTTGGGGGTCTATTTTATACCAAACTTTCTCAACAGCAGTTCAAAGCTCATTAACATAAAAGCATAGTAAAACTTGCATAAACCTTATGAGATATGATATCACAAAGGTTTTCGATTGGGTCCATATCAGGGCTACACATCGGCCAATTGAGATCAGCAGCATTTTCAGAGTTAAACAAATTTTTTGTTTTGCATGCAACATGAAACACATTTTCTTGGTGATGAATAACATGAATAAACACATTATGTCTATATGTCTCCCGTATATCTATTACATCCAAATGGTTTGAAATTTAAAAAATACACTTTTTGCATCATTTTTCAAGTCATTTCAAATTTTATGAAAATCAGATGTATCATTTAATAACTGGTACATTAAAAAATATTCCATTACAGTAGAGCCAATGAGAAAAAATAATTTCAAGTGCATTTTAATGATGTTACACTCTTTTGAACATAATGAAATTGATATGAGGTACAGTAAAATAACATTCTGTACAACATGTGGTACAAAGGATATCTGTTATTAAGTTACAGGGCTAAACAAAAATATTCCATTATAAGGGAAAACATCATTTGGGGTGCATTCTAATTATGTTAAACTATTTTATATTTTATAAAATTGATATTCTTTGCTGAGGTTTGCTATAAGTTACTTCCTGTATAATAGAAAGCAGACAGTATTTACAAGGACACATAAAAGATTTCTGATAGTATACTGTATCTGAAGTACTGTATACTAACTATTGCACTAAGATCTGAATATTTTTAAAACTTTGTTATAGTATGAACATACCTTTATTTGCTACTTGGATTGTAATTTCTGACTTGTTTTTTAGCTGAAATATATATAAACAAGATTATACTCATTTCCTATTTCTTGGTGAATTTTTTTAATAGTACTACTAGAAATTTTGGCAATTTGACAAGCTCATTTTGTTGAAAGAGCTATTGGAACAATTAATTTTTCTTTCTGATCACAAAATTGAATGACATTATATAAAATCTTCTTACTACCACTCCTGAAAGTATTAATATCTACTTGAACTAGCTATTTGAACACTAAATATAGAAGTTTGAATTAAAATGAGATAATAGAATTTTAAACTTTGACATAGGTAAAAAATAACAAACAGGTGAGTACCAATCCTAGTGACAATGCACAAATGAACATCAAAGTAGAACTTCAGAAAATATCCATCTCAGTGTAATACCCCTTTGGATAGTAGAATCAGCTTCGCAGGGCTTTAAAAAATTAACAATACCTGTGCAATTTCAGTGTTATTTAATTGTTTTCACTATTAGTGTTTTCATTAACTGGTTCTTTATTTAAAAGGTCATTTTGAAAATTTTCTAATTCACTATTGTTAAACTGTTTTATTTAAAATTTTTGATAATTGCATTGGTTCTGTTCACAAGTTATTAACATTTTAACTTTTTACAGAAAAGTATGTAGAATTTCAATTTATCTGTTTTCATGTTCTTATTTTTTCATTTTTTGAATATTATGTCTGAATCAGTATGATATTATTATATCTTCTGACTGTAGAAACCTGAATGTTCATAGATGTAATTGGTAGCAGCTACCAAAATAATTTTAAAAAGGCATATTGCATTATTTTATAAGCAGTCATGTTATCTTATTAAATTCTCTTTTCATAACATAATCTTTTAACCATTACACTATTTAGTTTTATTATTCATATGTATGTTATATTCAAAATTTAATGTTTCACAAGTTGGGTCATTCCATGCCAAATCACCCCAAAAAAATTCAAAATGTCACCCACCATCTCCGATTTGTCTGAAAATTTCATAAAACATCATACTGATAAAGTTAGAAAAGGACATAGAATTTTAAATTGATGTGACTTATACATTTTTTTAACATGACCTTGAATATGAATGTGCAGCAAAAAAATGCATTGTTTTGTAGTGGAAGTTATGGGTGTGCTTTGAGCTATAGAATTTTATTTCTCAGCTGCTACTTAAGATAGAAAGCTGAAAATTTTGCCACTTATACTTCTTTCCATGAGGAATTTAAAAAAAAACATTGTTCTAATGCTGGATCTATGTATGTAATTAAAAAAAATATTTATATTTACAGTTACCATATTTTCTATGAAAAATTTCAAAAATAAATTCTATAAAAGTACATCTTCCAACCTGAACCTAATATATTTTTTAATACTTCATATACAATGTTCTTTCAAATAAAGAAAAAAAATTAGTGGTTGCTGTAATAATTTTTGAGAAAAAAAAAAAAAAGAAAACTTAAAAAAATATGTATGCATTGCACACTGGTATAATGTTATAAACAGAAAAAAAAAAAAATCTATACTAAATTAGCTAATTAGCTTTATTAAAACACATTTATTAAATACTTGTTTGCATAACTATTAAAATTTATTCTTATTGGTAAAATAAATACACAGATAAAAGTCTAGTTTACTCCAATTCTATTTTCCCTTGACTACATATTTGGAATAAATTACTTCACTGTTTTAAATTTTCAGTATCGAAATACACATTATTAACAGACTTTATTTTCTTTATTATAAAATGAAATATACAAACTTTTTAATTAGATTTTTATTTTGACCATGAGAACAGTTTTTATTTTATTAGCATGACTAACCATGTAAATGCAATTGACATTAAATGAAAGTTTAGTGAGTTAGAAAGATTTGACTCAGGAATGAGTAAACAAGAGTATACTGAATCATCCTAATTTGAGCTGCATCATCATCTTTTCCATAAACATTCGAGGTGTCCCAGACAATCAGTTTCAGATTTTCTCTTGATGGTGAAGTTCACATGTGAACATTTCCTTACAAGTTTCTCTTAGATTCAACTAACAAGGGGACCACCAAACATGGTGCTCACAGATTTTGATGATTTCAAAGTATGTTGTAGGGGTCATACCACTAATTATTCAGCTGGAAGGGTTCCTTCAAATGGGTCTTAGTTTTTGAGAAATTGGGGGGTCAAAGTTTAGCGCTCATTTCAAATAGCCGTTAGTATTGCAAACAGATTGTGGCTCGGTGGCGCTGTGGTAACGAGTGAGAATCTGGACTCGGACTTGCCGGGTTCAACTCCGTGTTAGAACTTTTTTTTTCTTTATATACTTTTTACACGTTGCATATTTTAAGCAGAATTGGGAATTCTACAGCTTTGAACTTTAGGATATTTTCTTAATAAATTAAATTTATTTTTTCGAATTTATTTCATGAAAATTTATTTTTTGTGCAATTTTTAATCTAATATTATTATTGACAAAACTGCAAAACTAATTTATGCCTAGAACTCTTTTTTATTAATTATTATGTAATTTCTTTTTTTATTAAGCACAATTCTGAAATAATAATTTTTCTTTTTTCTATCGCCTTTTTTTGTGGAATATTTTAAATGAAAATTTATCCTTTTTTGTATAAATTATATAAAATAATTTTCAGGTGCAATTTCTCAAACACTTATAGGATTAGTTAATTCAAATAATGCATATCTTCGAAAGTGTAATAAACATTAATGCAGTAGTGCTAAAATATTATCCAAATTTTTACTAATCTTTAAACACATTCATCTCTAAAGTTCAACCTAAACATTATTTATCATTTGCACAAATAAGAAATGACAGATTACATTAAAAATAATTATATATACATTTTTATTCTAACAAATTAAAACACTATTAAAAAAAAATAAACTAGATCGGAAAAGTCATCTGCTAATGATTTCAATGAGATAAAATTTACGATACATAAAATATATATGTGTATTTATTTTATTCGTCTGCTTTTATTTTCTCGGTAAAATCACGCAAAAATAGAAATTCTTTTTACTAATGTCATTTAGCTTCTTTTGCAGACAAATAAAAGACTTGCAATATTGGTATGTATATGTAGGATTAAAGTGCTAAAAATACTGTAATGAAAGGAATCAGCACTAGTATAGAAAGTTATGAATGCATTAAAATATTGTAAAACGTTGTTACAAAATGATAATCTGCTTACAAATTCTCCACCGGATGATATTTCCTGTGCTTCTATTGCTATGGCTGAAGAATTTCCTAATTCAATAGTAAAAATAGTTGAAATCTAACTACGATCATCTAAAAATATTAGATGATCGAGAAATTATTGAGGCAGATGAAATGATATTGAATGTAGAATATGAATTAAAGGAATTTAGAAAGGTATTAATTTTTTTACTTAGCAATATATGTATAAATGTATTTATACGTTATATTTCATTCCGAAAAAATCAAAAAAGTAAAAATTGAAAAAATAAACTATCCCCATAAGAAAATATCAAAAAGTTCAAAGCTGCAGAATTTCCAATTCTGCTTAAAATATGCAACGTGTAGAAAGTATATAAATAAATAAATAAATAAAAAGTTCTAACTTGGAGTTGAACTTGCAAAGTCAGAGTCTTGCTCGTTACCGCAGCACCACCGAGCTACAATCTGTTTGCAATACTAATGGCTATTTGAAATGAGCGCTAAACTTTGACCCCTAATTTCTCAAAAACTAAGATCCATTTGAAGGAACCCTTCCAGCTGAATAATTAGTGGTATGACCCCTACAACATACTTTGAAATCATCAAAATCTGTGAGCACCATGTCTGGTGGTCCCCTTGTAAGAGATCAACTATTGAGTTTGATCGTTTTTATTTTGCTTATATTTAAAAATCATATTTTAGTCATTTTGTTGAATTATATTTAAATTAAGTTGTTGGAATTTTGTTATGGAAATTTACTGAAAGTTAGATATATAATTAATTAATCACTTATTAAATATGTTAGAGATACAGTTAATGTAAAATTTTTATGATAATGGCTGATGCATTAAGGAAATGTCATATTGGAGAATTGACTGAAACATTGTGTCATAAGAAAACATTTGTATCTAAAATAGGTTTTAAAAACTTAAAAGATTTGTGTTTAAGTGAAAATGATAAGGAAATGCTTAGTTTAAGAACAGAAAAATCAATTGAAGATGTACAAACTGGAAGTATTTGTCTTCATCATATAGAGGTTTTTCTGAAAAAAAATGAATTTCTGCAGAGAAAGTGTAGTGATCCTTTACAAAAACATCCAAATGTTAACAAAACAAAAGCACCGTGCACTGTTAATTTACAAATGTGTAAATCTCTACTTGAAAAAAATATATAAAAATCAAACCAGGGCAAAAATTGTGTACCACATGCAGGAAATTCAAGAAATGGAAGCAGACATTACTGGGATGTCGGAAGAAATTTCCAGTGCCACAGTTACAGATGAATTGAAACACATAAATACATCCTTAAATGAAGCAGGATGTTCTCCAATCAAATTCTATTCCATTCCTCAGCACAGTAGAGCATCATATGGAGTCAGAAAACTAGAAGGTTTTGAATCCATTATCTGTGAGAAAATGACGAAAGTTCTAAAAGTTGACCTCCCTTTTAAAAAGTGTGAAATAGTAGAGCAAGATTTTGTCAAAAAAAGCTGCAGATTTGGATCGTTTGACTGAATTATTAAAGGAAAAATAAAAAATAGCCCCTCACCTGCAAAAAATTCAAATCCGTACAATACCTGCTGCAATAAACGAATGGAGTCGAAGAAAAATGCAGAAAGAATTCGAAGTATCTGAATACTCTGTCCGCCAAGCTCAACAATTAGTTAAAGAAAATGGTATTTTGTCAATCCCTCAGACTTGACAAGGGAGATCTATAAGTGCAAAGGTAATCCAACTTGTTGTACAGTTTTATGAAGGAGATAATCCCTCCAGACTTTTACCAGGAATGAAAGATGTTGTTAGTTTAGGGAAAAAAGAATATGCACGAAAGAGATTGCTCCTATGAAATGTTAGAGTTATTTTAGTTGTAACTATTTCAATTTGTTTGAAAAAGATAAATTCTAATTTTAGTGCTCAGAAATTTAGTTACTGATATATGTATTTTTTGATAACTGAAGTATCCACTAACTTTTTTTTTTCTTATTTTAAACATGGTATATGTAAAATCAAAGTCAGCTATCAATGTATTTACTTAATAAAAAATAAAAATATTGAAGTAATTTGTTTAAAATATTTAGTCAAAGAATATAGTAAGTAAAGAAGTAAGCAAGAATTTATGTATATATTTATATTACCAATCATACACATCTTTATATATGACCATTTGTAAGATATTTTACTTGTAACTATTGTCAGTTTGTTTGTATAGGTATATTCTAATTTCTGTACTCATAAATTTAGTTACTGATATAATATATATATTAATTATTAAAGCACACATTGATTATTTTAAACCTTGGTATATGTAAAATCAAAGTCTGTTATCAATATAGTTACTTGATGAAAATTAAAAATATTGAAGTAATTTGTTCCAAATATGTAGTCAAAGAAATACAGAACTGGAGTAAACAAGACTTATTGTTTATATATTTATATTACCAATCATAAACATTAAACATCTTCATATCAGAACATTTGTAAGTTATTTTACGTGCAACTATTTCAGCTTCATTTGTAAGAATATTCTATTTTTGTATATATAATTTTAGTTGCTGATATATATATTTTTTTAATTTTTAAAATACTTATTGATCATTATTTTTATTTAAAACATGGTATATGTAAAATTAAAAAGGGTTTGCTGTCTGTTTTACTTGCTGTATTTACTTGTTGAAAATTTAAAACAGTGAAGTAATTTATTCCAAATATGTAGTCAAGGAAAAATAGAATTGGAGTAAACAAGACTTTTATATATGTATTTATTTTACCAATAAGAATAAATTTTGATAGTTATGCAAACAAGTATTTAATAAATGTGTTTTAATAAAGCTAATTAGCTAATTTAGTACAGATTTTTTTTTTTTTTTTTTCTGTTTATAACATTTTACCAGTGTGTAATGCATACATATTTTTTTAAGTTTTCTTTTCTTTTTTCTCAAAAATTATTACAGCAACCACAATTTTTTTTTTCTTTATTTGAAAGAACATTGTATATGGAGTAATTAAAAAAATATTAGGTTCAGGTTGGAAGATGTACTTTTATAGAATTTATTTTTGAAATTCTTCATAGAAAATATGGCAACTGTAAATATAAATATTTTTTTTTAATTACATACAAATATCCAGCATTAGAACAGTATTTTTTTTTTAATTCCCCATGGAAAGAAGTATAAGTGGCAAAATTTTCAGCTTTCTATTTTAAGTAGCAGCTGAGAAATAAAATTCTATAGCTCAAAGCACACCCATAACTTCCACTACAAGACAACAAATTTTTTTGCTGCACATCCACATTCAATGTCATGTTAAAAAAAAATGTATAAGTCACATCAATTTAAAATTTCGTGTCCTTTTCTAACTTTATTAGTATGATGCTTTCTGAAAATTTCAGACAAATCGGAGATGGTGGGTTACATGGCTGGGGTGATTTGGCATCGAATGACACAGTATTGTTAGAATAATTATATCATTTCTTAGTGAAATATATCTGCTTATATTTATGCAATAATTTTATTAGTGATATTAAAGAAAATATAATTTTTTGAAAGCGTTATATTTTTTTCTTTCAGCCCCCACCAACTGTACCATCCAGTGTCTTTTCTCCTGAATTTAAAGATCTTGTGGATCGATGGTAAAGATAGTACATGTTCCCCCCCCCTTTTTTTTTTATAAATGTATGAGGTGGGCATCCAGAAATACCAGAATGGTAATGCTGTGGGCAGGTCTTACATATCATGCATTTTCCCCACTAGATGCTCATCTTGCAGTTCATCCTGGATTCAGATTACTTAGTGTTGTCATAAAAAATAGTGTTTACTTACAGAGTAAGGGCCATCTTCACCATTCGCTTACATTTCATGGTAACAGACTTGACAAGTAACGGATTTGACATTTCAAGTAAAACTAAAAAAAAACTATTAAAGTGAACTAGCTTGTATATTTTTTAACTTAGATAATAATTTACATACCTTCTAAAACTATTTAGTAAACATTCTTAGCAGCTTACATTTCATCGCTTACATTTCATGGTAACAGACTTGACATTTCAAACAAAATTAATAGAAATGAACTAGCTTGTATAATTTCTAACTTAGATAATAATACACATACCTTCTGAAACTATTTAGTAAACAATATTTAATTACAAAAGTGGAAAAATCATTATTTTAATATTAAAATTTACAGTAACAGACTTGACAGAAAAAAAAAAAAAAAAAATACCAACATTGATAAAAGCTCGTTCTTTCCACTGTTACATTGCTTCACAATTGAAGAGTAAAAAATAGCAAGTAGCAGTTGCGTGAATAGTTTAACTATATTGCTGAATATTTGCTGCTAACTTTAGGTAACATTCAAAACCTATTTTGACTAAAATAATCACAAGGTAACAGACTTGACACAAAGTGAGGGACAAAAGTTTAATGGTAATTTCTTAAAGAAAATATCTTTTTTAATATTTTTTCATTAATATAGAACACTAACAGTTCATATTTAAAATAATTAAACCTTTTTATTTAAAAAAGTTAGCTCAAATTTTAAAAAAGCTCAGTTAAAAACATAAAGCTGGGAATGGGACAGGCATTTTTGCTTAGAATCAAAATTTTAAAGATTTATACCTCAATTTTTTTTTTATTCATTTTTAAAATTTTTCATGTTAGAAATGTTCAATATAATCTTCTTTAGCTAATGCATAGCTCAAATCAAACTTTAAATATTAATTTATGTTTGAATTTTCTTCTTTTTACTCTGGGACAGCAAATGTAAGCAAAATTTGAAAATGGCCCGTAACCTTTTTTTTTTTTTTTTTTGTAAATTAATTTTTATCTGCCCCTTGTTTTTTGTAATGTCATAACAGTATCTAGCTGTGAAATTTTGTATGGGAAAAATATTGCAAAAACAATTTTGACAGGATGCTTAGCCACTTGGAAAATTTAGAAAAATCTGGCGAAAGTCATGGAAATTTATCATTCATGCAAAAAAGTCAGAAAAATTAAAAACTTCTAAGAAAAATTACAATTTTTCTTTCTGATTATTAAATGAAAGATTCAAAATTGCAAAGCTAAAAAGGTTTAACTTTTCTTTTTCACAAGTACTATAAAGAGTATTTCAACTATTCATGAAATTCTTTTTATGTATATCCTTTCAGTTCTACCTGGTAATGCAGAATTTTCTAAAACCAGCTTCACTGAATCTTTATGCAATTTTGTGAGATTGTTTATGTGATTCAGTCTGCCTATTTATCTTTGAGGACTGAATATTTTGTAGTTTAATATATTGGCTATTTCTAACAATTTTTAAATTTTGTTTGTTGCAGTACTTATGATAAAATACAGATCTTATATTTTTTTTATGCACTTATAAAGCAAATCTTTTTAAATTAAAATATGTCAATGCATTGTGCGACCAATGTGATAAAGAATTTCATTCCGATTTTGCAAAATGTATGGAATCTGGTGCTAAAGTGTATTTGCAAAATCTTAAGCTTGTAAAAAAATCTCTCCTCATTAAGAAATGTAGAGATCTCAAGCAATTATTAACCATGAAATGAATATCTTGATGGTCAACAGTTTTTAGATTTTATAATAGTTGTTTAAAAATTAATATTTTGTGCTTTGATCAGTTGTGTAAGTTCCACTCTCAGATTCACAAGTTTTCTGAGTTTTAGTATGTGACATTTTATCTGAATACCTTCTTTTATTGGTATGGTAAACTATGCAGAAAACCACACACTAAAAAAGTCAGGGAAATTTGTAGCTGGGCTAGACATTCTGTTTTGATTGAGATATGGCATTGAGATCCTGAGATATGGCACTCAAGTGTACTAGTGGTTTTCTTGTTTAAAAAGGAGCTGGATGGAATGCTGATTTAATGACAAACTTTGTTCTGGATATTCATCAAGGTCCAGAATGGATAAGATTAGGGGGCCATTAATGGGCCATTGAAATAATTGCAGATTTATCTGGTCTTATTTATGGTAGATGAGAATACTGGTTTTTCTATCATGATAATGCAACTGCTCATGCAGTATTATCAATTTGCTAGCTCTTTACTAAAAATGGTATGGACTCCCTCATGCCATTACCTTGCTCTGTACAACTTTTTTTTTTTTTTTTTTGAATTGAAAAGAGACAAACTGATGGCAACATAGAAGAGGTAAGGGGAAAAAAAAAAGGTAGAAATTTGCGGCCATTTAGGCATACGAGTTTGAAGAGTATTTTCAAGAATGGAATCATTGATTAGACAAGTGTATAACATTAAAGGATAATATATTGGAGGTTTTAAGGTTATTTTGTAAAAACGAAGAAAAAAAAATTGAACTGTTAGATGCCATGCTTGATACATTCATGAGCAAATTCCTCATGAATGTATCAGGCGCGACAATTAAGGAGCTCAATACCAGTTTTTATAAAAAAATTCTAATTATTTTTGGGTCATTCCTCATACATATACTTGAAATACCAACTGTTACAGATTAGTTATAGTAATTTTAGGTTATTTTACTATACAGAAAAATTGAAATCATTAGTGTTTCTCAACTTGTTGTCCTTGATATGTGTAAAAAAAAGCTTTTCTTTGCAGTGAAATGACCAGCATTAGAAACATATTTCAGGAGTTTCAGTTTCAAGTTTTAATATAGTATTTTATAGATTTATCTTGAAATCTATTGTTTTTCTGGAATCATTCTATTTATACAACAATATGTTAGTGCACTTTTTTTTTTTTTTTTTTAAGAGGGGGAGTTTTAAATTATAACATTTTATCTATGAGAAAACAGTGACAAGAGTTGCAAATTGTTTTTAGTCTCTTATTAAATCCAATTACTCTAGGTAATTTCATTATTATTTTCTTTTTTTTTTAGCCTTAACTCTTTTTGCCATTCTAATTTCATTCATTTTGTAGCATTATCTTTTTTTAAATATAGATATAGTCATCTTCCAAGCATATAATATGTACAGCTTCATTGTCATTACTTTCTCTAAAGATATCACCTAGTAAGATTGGTGCCAAAAAAAAAAAAAGAAAAAAAAGCATAATTTTTTAATTTATATTTAAAATTCTAACTTTTTTCCAACTACAAAGGGCATGCCATAAAGATAGTTAGGAAATGATAAGTAAATTGTATTATTTTTTAAATGCAAGGACAGAGACCAAGCAATAGAAAAGGGATAAACTCTGTTGATATTTTTATTCATTTCGTTGATACCTTAAAATGGAAATGTTTTAGTATTGCTATAATTTTTAGCTACATTCCTTTTGAATTTTGACATATGTAAATGGGTATTGTAAATAATTTTGTATTAAGATTATTCTATTTAGGACTCTAAATCTTTCTGCATTTTCTTTCTATGAAAAGTTATGAAATTTTGTATTTTGTTTTATCACTAGTATATTCATTTCTATTCTCTGTTTCTGGTGAATATATATTAATTTTCTCCAGCAAAGCTAAAAGATTAATTTTATCTTATTGTCTATCATGAAATATGTGTAACTTTTGTTTATCATTTCCTCATTTTTATGCATTTCATCTCTTTTGCAGTCTGAAGAAAAACCCAGCAGAAAGGGCAGATCTTAAATTTTTAACTGTAAGCATTACACTATTTTAGTGGATTTCATGTATTAAAATGTTTAATTATGATTATTTGTACAATTGACAACATTTATGTTGCTAAATTTATTTATTACACTGGAAAACATAGATTTTATTGACTGAGATCTGACAGTTTTTGACTAATTATTTGCAGCTAAAACCAAAACTGAATCAAATTTTTTCTACCATGTCAACTTTTTAAGCTACAGAATAAAGCTCAAAATTAGTACTAGCTACCAGCCACAGGGTCAGTAAAGAGAAAAAGTGGCCACTGAAAAATTGTCTATCAGCGACCACCTTCTGGCCACCTTTTTTTTTTTTTTTTTTTTTCTTTTTTTACAAGGAAAGAATACAATTTATTTATATTTCATCAATGATTCTACTTTTTTTAGTTTCCAATATATTTATTTGGACTATTCGGTTTTGGATTAAATGGTATAGAGATTTTTTACTGTTTAGTATTTTTAAATAAAGAAGTGATCACTAGTTTAAACAAAGTGGCCACTTGAAAAACTAGTCTTACTGGCCAATGGCCGCTAATGAAATTTCCCAATTTTGCCCTATATTACAGAATACCCTAAAAATCACACTTAATGTGAATATAAAGGAGAAAAAGAAAAAAATACCAAATATATTATTCATACAATGGCTGTATATACTTGCTATAAGTTATATTTTGTTCATACAGGTAGTAAAATCCCTTTACAAAACAAAAAAAGTACATACAGTAAAACCCCAGTAATTTGGATTAAGTGGGACAAGACCCAATCCGGATTATCCGGAAAATGAAAACAAATGATATAAAATAAAACATACTTACTGAAAATCACCTCTATATTAAACATATTAAATATTTACAAATAGTAAAAATGCTTACTTTGTAACTATAAGGTTTTTAATCTTCTGCTGTGACTGTTTTGTGGGCCGCATGGTCACGAATCCGATTGAGTATAAGTAGTTCGTTGGGTATAGTCTTCACATGATGTTTAAAATAAACTATTAATTGTTCTGAATGGGATAGTTCTTTATTATCGCTAATAACTTTTGATTGATCATCATTGGTAATGGTATTTTCGTTGGTATCGTCTTCATTTTCTTCAGATGCGTACAAAGCAATTATTTCGCCATCTGTAAGTGAGGCACATAGGCTTCCAATCAATTTCTAATGTCTCTCCTATCAACATCTGAGCAACCGTCAATTCTTTTGAACATGCTAACAAAATCTTCATATGTTATTTCTTTTGCATTCTTGTTTATTCCCGTCTTCTATTTCAATTTTCGGCAAGTGATTTGTAGAAGCATTTTGTCACAAAGACAAGGAAACAGTCTCGAGAGACAAGAGTCTCGAGAGAACTACAGACTGGTTGGCAAAGGTCAGAAAGCGATCCTTATCAGTCAGTGTATCTATATGGACTATTTTACCTTGTTTCTTGCAATGCTCTAAGTAAAAATTTATTGTGCAGTGAGCTTTTGATGACATTTCTAAATGGATTAAATAGTAAACTGTGAAAAATGGAATTTCCATACTTAAAAGATACATAGCTGGTTCTTTTTATAGATAACATCAAAGAGTTTAAATAAGATAGCTTAAAGTATTCTTCCGAAAAGATTTCAGAAAAAACTTTTTTATTAGAAATAATTAAATGAAATAAATTTATGTTATGAAAATTTGTCAATTGCTTATCAAACTTTTAAAAAAAATTGACCAGACCGATCTGGATTATCCGGAGATCCAGAATAACGGGATCCGAATTAGCAGGGTTATGTATTAAGATAAAAATTTTAACTTGTAGCTTTTCCTGGAGTGTTCAGTTTGTAAACAATCTTGTTTGATGTTCCAACAATATTCAGTCATCATATATTCATCTCACCTACTTTGATACCATCTTTCTGGGAGCTTCAAATCTTTGTGGAATCACTCACCCTACTTATCGCTGACTGCATGAAAAATTTCCAGAAAGTCATCAAGATGGTATGCGGAAAATGAAGTTTGATGCTTATGTTGCAACCAAGCATTTTGAAAATCTCTATAAGTAACTGGAGAATTTCAAAGCAATTTTCTACTCACATATTTCCAAGAAAATCTTTGACGAAGTTTTTGAATGCCAAACAAGCATTCTTTTGGAGTTCTGTCATTGTTCCAGTGAAATTTTCATCTTTATTGAGTGTGGATTATCAAATACACTTGACTTTATTTTTACAAAAGATAGGTTTGGAAATTTCGAAATCAGATACTTGAAACTGTCTCCTGCATTTGAAGAAGCTATTAGATCCAGTTTTTTTTTAGGCTGGTTGGAAATATGATGTTCTTTCTGTTGATAAGTGGCTGATGCAGAATGTTGGATCACCAGATTTGAGTTGAAATTTTGGAGGAAAATTCAGTTTGAATCAATGCTTCTAATGAGCTCTGCTGTTAGTCTAATCAAATAGAGATTCAACTTTGGAATGAAATACAGCAAGATAAAAATTTGCAAGAAGCTTTGCTTTGGCATTCTAAAAGTTACCTGAAAAGTCTCAAAATCTCATATACATGTTGCCAGATATTCAAGGTGCAGAAAGAGGGTTACGTGCAAAAAACCTTTTATTTAAAATAAAAATTTCAATTTTGAATGTCTCAAACAGTGCATAGTAAAAATTTAAATAAAATTTTTTATGTAATACTTCACAAAGTTTCTAACTAATTCCTTAAGTTTAAAAATTAGACTTGGAGATTTTGCTAAGTTTTGTTAAGAGTTCATGACTTGTTAGATACCTTTTGACTTCCAAAGATATTGTGTATACAGTAGACTCCCTCAAATCCACACAGCTTGGGACCAGAGGTTGTGCAGATTTTAGAGTTTTGCAGATTGTTGGTTTTTTAAAATTTTTTAAACAATAATTTGAATGTAATTAAAAATGCAATCTAAATCATAATGAATGCTTACAACATATTAAAACATTAAAATAAGTATTAAACTGAAATAATAAAAATTTAGATATTTTTTTAAATAATTAAAATAGTAAAAACAAAAGTCTAATTAATTAATGTATGATTGAGTGTTCATTATATAAATGAAATGTATTTTCCCTAAATTATTCAATGAAACTTGCCTCATAAATAATGTACAATACTATATCACATCAAAATAATAAAATAAGGAAGTTTTATTCCAGGTTTAGCCAGACTTATAACCAAAAAAGCTTGTTTAATACATATATATATTCTATAAAGAGGATTATAATTACCAATGATATCAGCAATATCTTGAATTTTTTCAGAAATAAATGTATTCTTCCTTCAAGAAAAAACATGAAGTCAGTAATAACAAAAATTACAAATTAAAATATGCATGGAATTGATATAAAACAAAAAAAGGCAAATTTTGTCCCTGTATCTGAACTGAACATTTCATTGTTTACGTCTGTAAATTATGTGCAGATTTTAAAGAGTGGCGGATTTTAGGTTTGCAGATTTAGGGGAGTCTACTGTATTTCATTAAAATATTGAGATGCTTTATTTAATTTATAAATCTAAGGTGAAATGAACATCATTTTCAAGTAAATAAGTTTTCATTCTTTTTTTTCTCTCAATATATATTTTTAAATTTCATTCACATCTATTTTTAAATGAGATGAAATCTCTAATGTTGAATGATCAAGAGTTTATTAACAAAAAGGGGAAAGGATTAGCATTAGCTGTTCATCTCTTTATGGATCTCACAATATCAAAGGGTGTTGTTACATATACCTACTTCAATCATTAAAGTCTTCATTGTGGAAGCATAAAAATTTCTTTTCTTCAGTACTTGTTCTGCACTGTAGAAGTATCTGAATAATAATGTTCTGCATTTTCTTGAGAAAATTAATTAGTTTACTCTGAATTATAAATAGCAACTGTATTGTTTGCTGAGCAGCCGAAAATAATTACATAGCTAAAGGCACAACACTAGTCACAGAAAAAGACCTGTATGATAATGCAAAATCTATGGGAGCATTCTTTTCAAACATCTCGTTCAAATTTTAGTATTTTTACAAGCTTTTTTTTTGCATAGGATAGCTGAGGATGATCTATAACCAGCCTAGTTTTTACTTTTTCGATTTTGGTTTAAAGTTTTTTTTTTAATTTAAATTTAAAAACCAGTTTAAACTGGTTTTGAAATTTAAAGTAATTTTGTTTTTAAAATCTGAAAACAAAATTGAAAAAGTAAAAACTATTCTGGTTATAGATCATCCTCAGCTATCCTATGCAAGAAAAATCATGTAAAATATAAAAATTTGAGTGAGATATTTGAAAAGAACGCTCCCATAGACTTTACATTATCATCCAGGTCTTTTTCTGAGACTATTGTAGGTTCTTAAGAGCACACACTATAGTCAGGGAACGAGAAAGAAGCGAGCATGTACAAGCCTGATAGAGACTTTTTACTCCGTTGGCTTAACATGGTTGCAATATCTGGCATTGTAGCACTCTTTTCGGCGACATAATGGGAATTTTGAATTGTGTTTGCAAAAAGCTGATTTCAAAGATTTTTTTTTTTTTTTTTTTTACGTCGTTTTTTGAAAGATTAATATAATTGGTTATTGACAATTTATTATCAAAGCACATTATTTAAATTAGAATAACATACATATACTCCAAGAATTTTTCATCTTTGAACGTAATCTTTAGAATTAAAATGTTTTGAAAGTTAAAAACAAACATATTGTTACAATTTAATATCACCTATAATTTTTTTTTTTTTTTTGTAATGGAATCGTAATTTTTTCTTTGATAAATATTTTTTTAATAATCAGATTTAAAGTGATATGTGTGTAATTTGTACCAGGTACCTAACATTGTTCAATGTGCAATTTTGAAGAACCACACGAATTCACATTTGTATTTTACATGAAGTCTTTTCATATTTTAAATTAAGATAAGAAAACATACTATTAAAACAAAAAAGATTTTAGAACGAATGAGATATGATTTATAATTGTGGTTTGCAGCCTTGATCACTTTTTTTTAAATTTTATTTTTTACAAAAAGTTCACTATAAAGACTGCATAAGATAAGCTATTTATTTTATATTTATTTAAAACATCCGCGCAGGAAATTTTTTATAACATGCCAAAAAAAAAAAAAAAAAAAAAAGCAATTTTAAAATTTAACGTAGAAAAAGAAAAAAAAATATTCAAACTTTATTTTCTCTACTGGCATTAAAAATATGAATAAATAAATAAAAAATAAAAAGAAAGAAAGAAAAGACAGCAATTTCTTTTTCGTTAGGGAAGCCCCCCCCCCCTCCTCCTAAAATTCCGTTTAAGATACATTTTTAAATATTGAATGTAAAAGGAAAACAAATCTAAAGGGAAACAAATTATAGAATGTACACACTATAAAAATATGTAAAATAAACTTTTAAACTTATTTTTTAAATCAATATTTTTTTTTCTTTTTATTTATTTATTTATTTTATTTTATTTTTGTTATTCAATCCCATATTCACGTTAAAACTTCTATACTATATTAGCATAATTATGTAATGTTTTTTATTTCTACTATTGCCTCCAAACATAAATAGCAATTCGTTGAATGGATTTCGGTAGAACGAAATCCAGGGAAAATAAAGACTTAAGAACAAAAATGAGGCTCAAATGAGACTATTTATTGCTATGAACTTCATTGTTTACAATTGATCCAATTTACTATTTACAATCATCATTGATTCAAGATGTGAATGCAAATTATAAAGCAAGCAATTCATATGTGATTATTTTTATGTTCTCATTAAAAGCTGAAAACTTAACAAACAGTAATAGTAAATTTTTATTTTGAAACTGCAAAAGTGCTTCGAATACTCTTCAAGATAGGCTCTAGCACAACAAACGATCATTTACAAAAATTGTTATAAAAGATAAATCGACCTGTGTATGCCTAACACTAATTAAATAAATATTTTATATATATATAAAAAATAATAATAATAAAATAAATTGGCATAATAGAAAATATTTCTGTGTCGTTGTTCAATTATATTCTATTTTATGAAAATAAAAAGTGTTGGGTTTAAGATACAGCGAGTGCACTTGAGTCACACACATAATTAATTAAAAATTGTGTATAATTAATAAATATGTATAATTAATTAATAAATATGTACTGTTAATAAATAATTATGCATATTTAATAAATACATTTAATTAAAATAATTATGTATATTTAAAAATATGTATAATTAATTTATAACCATGCATATTTAATAAATACATATAATTAATAAATAATTATGTACATTCATGTATGGCTTACTTTTTTTTTATATTCGTTTTCAGTCGAAAATAGAAAGATCACCGAAAGTCCGTATCAGTTTCGGCCTTAAAACCTGTTTCAGTCGATCCTTAACCTCAACACTTAAATAAAAACCTTTTCATTTATTTAATTTTACTTTAATATTTTATTGTCATATTTGGTATGGATTTCAATTAAAATTTTCCGATAAATTCAAATCCACAAATTTTTTTTCTGTATTTTAAAAAGTTTCAAAAATAAAAAATATGTATTGCAGATTAAGTACCGCGATCTTTAAGTAATTATCTCTTAACTGACCGGAAATTCGGAAAATGTGGGAAGCCGTTATCTGTAAAAGGTTTGCAATTTTTGTACAACACATGTTTATTAGCGCCAAAATCTCGCCAAAGCGAATAAATACATTTTTATATAAATTTTATATGTACATATCATAATATTGAAAAATTTAAACTTAAATCAGTTCCATTTGGTGAATAAATCGTTTTTGCATTAAAACTTTGAAGAAAAAATAGATACTGAGTAAGATTTTATTAAAATAGTCAACGCACTTTTTCTTGTCGCGGAAGTATAACATTCACAGTATAAACTGTACTGTCAACGTGAACGTTCCCCAACTATAGTCACGTGGTAAAAGCCGAGCGCTAATGTAAAGTCTATTCTAAGGGGCATTCTTTTCGAATATCTCGCTGAAATTTTAATATTTTTACATGATTTTTTTGCACAAGATAGTTGAGGACGATCCACAACCGGCCTAGTTTTTACTTTTCAGTTTTGGTTTCAGATTTTCTTTAAAAAATTACTTTAACTTTCAAAACCGGTTTAAACCGGTTCTGAAACTGAAACTACCAAAATCGAAAAAGTAAAAACTAGGCCGGTTGTGGATCGTCCTCAACTATCTTGTGCAAAAAAATCATGCAAAAATATTAAAATTTGAGCGAGATATTCGAAAAGAACGCCCCCATAGACTTTACATTATCATCCAGGTCTTTTTGAGTACTTTTTCTGTGACTATTGTGAGCTCTTAGAAAAAGTACGCAAAAAGACCAGAGCCCACAATAGTCACAGAAAAAGTACTCAAAAAGACCCGGATGATTATGTAAAGTCTATGGGAGCGTTCTTTTCGAATATCTCGCTCAAATTTTAATATTTTTACATGATTTTTTTTTGCATAGGCTAGCTTAGGACGATCTACAACCGGGCTAGTTTTTACTTTTTCGATTTTGCTCTTATATTTTTTATATTATGATAGTTTCAATTTCAGAACCGGTTTAAACCGGTTTTGAAAGTTAAAATATTTTTTTAAAAAAATATGAAACCAAAATCGAAAAAGTAAAAACGTGTGTGGAAAAAAGTGTGGGGAAAAAATATTGAGAAAATTTAAGGTAAGTTAAAGTTATATAAAATATGACATTTTCCTTAACCATCCTGCCCTGTTGAAATTTTACTGAAAATTCATAAAATCATTTAACATTAGAATTTTTATCTAAAATATTTACTTTTTAATGTTTATTTAGCTTCATTCACTCTCTCTTCGGCATTTATTTATTTATTTTTGCTTTATAAAGAAATTGCTGGAGTATATCGAATAAAATGAATTATAGAAATGGGTCGACTAGACCCATTCAAGGTAGGAAAGTTATTGTAAAAAGAAAAAAAAAAGTCTATAAATCATTCAATCTTAATTTTTTTTTATCATGTATATTTTTATCAGGGTTGGGTTTCTTCCGGAAGAAACCTGTTTCTTCTAGGACAGTGGAAAAAACTGGAAGAAATGGAAGAAACCACCAGAAACCAAAACAAATGCTCAAAGTTAGAGTATATCAGCTATATAAAAGAATTAAAGTATAATTACATGGAATCTAAATTGGAAAATTTAATTATTAAAAATATTTTTGCAAAGATAAGTTATTTTTTTAGTAACAAACTTCAGGTTCTGCAGACATTTTCAGATGATGGATTTTTACTACTCTAGAGGTAAAGAGATGTTTTTTTATTAGCCTCCAATGCTATTTCTTTCAGGCAAGCTAAAAATGTTGTGTCATCAGCCCTGAATTTTCTACTCAACCGATTTTGATAATTAATTTTTTTAAATGAAAGCTATTTATTTGTAGTTGTGCCCATTTTAGTTATTTTTTTAATTTATTTTCATTTTTATATTTTATTTTTAATTTTAAAAGCTTTTTCATTACATTTCTTCAAAATGGTGGCAACACAGTTTAGCTTTTCTCTCGATAATAAAAATTTATTTTCCAAAATGATTGTGTATAATTATGCACTAATTGAGGTAAAAAAAAATATATTTACTGAGGAATAATATTAATAATGTAAATAAAATAACAGAAAATAATTTATGATAAAAATTGTCTAAATCAAAATAAGAGAAATTACAAATGAGGAAAATGATGTCATTCAGCAACTAGATAAATGGGAATTACAATATTTTAGGGATGGGACGAATAGTGATTTGGCCGAATAGCCAAATACCGAATTTTCGGCCAAATTTTACGCCGAATAGTAAAATTTTTTTTCCAATAAAGAAAATAAATTTTGGTGATATATAATTTAAAAAATAGGAGCTCATTAATAATTATTACTCTTAATTGTGCTTTTAAATGTATTTTTAAATTTGAAAAACTTATTTTAACACAAAAAAATTATGAAATTGCATTATATCCTTTATTCTAATGTACATCAAATTGATTTTCAGTAAGTCAAGATGGGAAAATATTTCCATTAAAATATGAAGAATTTACTTCACTTTTACTATCAATTGATACTTCTTGCATCCAAAATCAATAATATTCTTAATCTCTCTCTCAGAACTCACAAAGACATATTTTCTGAAATAACCTTTAATGAAGTAAGTTGATTATTTAGAGTTTGTGTCCCTAGTGATAAGCAAATTTGTAAGAATGAGACTGTTCTGAAATCAGATGTCAAGCTTTAAATTACAAATTACAATTAAAGCAAAAGGTTATGCTTAAAGTAGAATGCATATGTTAACAAAATCTTTAACATTTGAATCGGCAGATACAATATTCAACTTCAATATTCCACTTAATCAACAAGCATTAAAAGGATAAACAGAAATTGATAACAACATGAAGGAAGGAAGATTAAATTAAAAATATATACATAATGTTACATATTTAGGTCAGTAATTATGCAAATAATTATGTAAAAGTGAAATTTATAGAATGAAAAAATTATTTTGTTAAGTATTTAGAATTTATATTAAAATATTTATAAAACCATCTTCATAAAGCAAGTTGTGTCATCTAATGTGTATCGAGTTTGACACCAGTTCTGCTTTCAGATGTACCATTGTATTTGGAATGGCAGGGTTGCCACGCCACCGGGAAAACACAGGGAATTTCAAAATCTCCTCTCAAAACAGGGAAAATCCAGGGAATTTTGAAAAAATCCTAAAAAACCTGGAAAACACAGGGAATTTTTTTTTTCCTGTTATATCCAAACATATATTTTTTTTTTCTTTTTTCTGCTTTCAAAATAAAATCCTCTTCGCGGAAGAAAGAAAACTTCTTGAAAAGCGGCGCTAAAATTCACTTAAAGCGGCTCTTCCATGTTTCTGCCTACACCCCTTTTTTGCCATGCGAATAGTTGAATCCACACAGCACCTCTCTCTCATGTCATCCATCTGCGACTGCGCGTAATGTTCTTTCTCTTCCGTTTCTCCCGTCGCGTCTATTCAAAACAGACATGAGATTCTACCGCGGATTCGTGATTTTCCGCTTTTTTTTTTTTTTTTTTTTTTTCTTTCATTTTTCGCTTTTTCATATCATCAAAAGATCGCGTGAAAAAAATACGATTTTCGTGACAAAGTCACGAAGAAAATGCGATTTTGTCAAAAGATCAAATGAAATACGCGATTTTCCCGAAAAGATCGCTAGAAAAATGTAATTTTCGTCGTAAGATCCCAAAATCGAAAAAAAAAAAAAAAAAAAAAACGCGATTATCGACAAAATAATGCAAAAAAAATGCTGTTTTAATTAAAATATCCAAAAAAAAAAAAAAAAAATTATTGTTCTTGTCAAAAGATTGTTAAAATACGGCGATTTTTATCAAAAGGCCGCGAAAAAAACCGGCAATTTTCGTCATAAAGTCGAGAAAAAATGTCAATTTCGTCATAAAGTCGAGAGAAATCGGCAATTTTCTTCATCAAATCGCGAAAAAAACATGGTTTTCATAAAGAAAACAGCGATTTTCGTCGAAAAAACCGGCAATTTTCGTCATAAAATCTGGCGATTTTTGTTTAAAAAAGGCATGAAAAAACGCCGATTTTTGTCAAAAATTGCGATAAATGTAATTTTCGTGAAAAGATCCCGAAATCGCGAAAAAAAAAAACGCGATTATCCACAAAATAATGCAAAAAATGCTGTTTTCGTCAAAATATAAAAAAAAAAACTGTTCTTGTCAAAAGATTGTTAAAAAACGGCGATTTTTATCAAAAAAAAAAGTGAAAAAAACGGCAATTTTCATCATAAAGTCGAGAGAAATCGGCAATTTTGTTCATCGAATCGCGAATAAAAACATTGTTTTCATAAGGAAAACAGCGATTTTCGTCGAAAAACCCGACAATTTTCGTCAAAAAATCCGTCGATTTTTGTAAAAAAGAATGAAAAAACGCCGATTTTTGTCAAAAATTGCCTTAAAATAAAAAAAAATTATGTCAAAAATTGCTGTTTTTTTACGGCGATTTTTGTCATAAAATTGCAAAAGATTAAAAAAAAACTTGCAGAAAATTTTTTGCAATATTGTCTGCAACAACTTTTTTTGCAGTTGAGTGGTAAATATTTCAAAGTATTTTTTAGCTGAATGCTTGAGTATTACTGTACTGTTTTTATTATTATTAATGTAAAATGTGGGATTTAATAATAAGTGTAATAACTTTAAAGAGTTTTTTTATTTGCTCATATTATATAACGTATTATATTTTCTCAATTAGTTGGGTAATAGTAAATTACAAGGTAGTTAACTGACATACATACACACATATATTTTTGCACACTCGACATAGAATAAATGCGTTGCAGTACAGGGAAAATACAGGGAATTTTTTTTCAAGATTAGAGTGGCAACCCTGAATGGTGATACATTACATTTAATTTTGAAAATGAATCTTCGTTAACACACCTAGTTAATAAATTTTTTCATTTCTTACTTTATAGAAAATAAGTTATGAATTTCATAAGAGCCTTATTTATATGTGCATGGAATTTGCAGACATTAATAAATATTTGAGCGTTTTAGAATAAAGCAGTGATTTTATATCTTGAATTGTAATATATCATTCTCTAATGATGACATTTCCCATACAATTAAATCTCTAACTTGGGCAGCATTTTCTAGAATATCACTAACTTTTATAGGAAATACAGAAAGGCTGCATATTTTTTAGTAGGATATGAATAACTATATTTTGTAAGCAAGAGTGAGAATGACTTCATAAATGAAGTAACCAATTTGGATTAAAGAAAAAAAAAAATTGCAAGAATGAAATTCTTTAAATCCGAAATTTATTTGGCAAGATATCTTTCACTATTCGGTGAGATTTTAGCAATATTCGGCAAGATATCTCTAAATATTCGGCTACAGGTATTCGGTCAACAAGCCTTCAATATTCGGCCAATCGAATATTCGGCAAAAGGGCCGAATAGGCCGAATACCGAATAGTGGCCGAATATTCATCCCATCCCTAAATATTATTACGGATGCCTTTTTCATATTACTAATAACAGTAACTTTTAAAAAACATTTGAAGAGAAAATGGCGTCACTATTTAAAACATCGCATTTTTACTCATAACTATATTAGGTGCTACTCTGTTATCCTGTCGGCCAATTTTGCCAAATTATACAAATCGCCAAACTAATAGCCAAATTATACATATTGACATAGTTTTTATTTAAAATAACGAAAAAAAAAAAATTAGTAGAATATTAATAAAAATATTAATAAAAATATTAATAAAAAGTCGAAATAAAAATCACTTAATGACATTTTAAACACATGAATCGTAGTTAATGTCATTGAATGTGACACTCACGATCAGTGGCGCAGCCAGAATTCGGTTCTAAGGGGGGTTTTGAGTTTCTGATAAAGGTTATTTGAATCGCCGTTTAATAGAATCAGTACTAATTAGAATATTTACTGTATAATACTTAAACTTGAAAAGCGTCTGTGTGGCCGGAAATCTTTTTTTTTTTTTTAGCATGAAGCATCTAAGAAAAGTAATTTAGTTCAAATAACCAATTTTTACTAAACTGATTCATGTAATATGCACTTTCACAATTTTAAGTAGAGTTTTCGCCATTTAATTGAATCACTTTATTAAATGAAATCTGATTCAATAAAGCGGCAGATTCCGAAATGCGCCAAAACATTTAAATATTAAGTTTGGATTTCATTCATATAAGCAGCAATTATAGCGATCTTTCTCAACTCTGGGAGGGGTTTTAACCCTAAAACCACCCCCTTGGCTGCGCCACTGCTCACGATCATCCATTATTGGCATTTAATCTTATAGTTTGGTGATAATTTTCTGGTCTACGGGATAACCTAGTAGTACCCGATATAACATTTCAATATTTCTTTTCATTATGGACACTAAGATTGAGATTTTACTTTCAGATGACTTCAGTTAGTGAAAACAATGTCACAGTAAAAATGAAATTAGTTTTTTTTTAAAAATAAAACTATTTTTCTGTGAGTGCATATAAAATGAAATTTCTGGATTTTGCCGGCACTCAGATTACAATTTTAACTGAAGATGTGCGAATATGTGCATGCAAAATTATAACTGGCAAACTTGACATTTACTTTGTAAATATATTTATTATATATTAATTCAATAATGTAATTACTTTTTTTTTTTTTTTTCAAACCAAATCGACCGGATCTTTTAAACATTTCATTCGTCGAATTCGACGGGATTCCACTCGTTTTATTGTTAAATTGCATTTCCTTTTACTCAGAGTCTATAAAAAAGTGTTTAAACTAAAGAAAAAATCCGTTTTTCATGAATCTAGTCAATTAAGAAGTAGCATGTCAAATTGTATCTCTTTATTATTCCGCAATTCCAATGTCTCAGAGAGAAATTGCTAATCAACTGGGTATTTAACGCCGTTCTGTTTGCTATTATGTTGATAAACACAAGAAAAATGAAGTTAGTTCATTGCATTCTAAACGGGGTCGCCCTTCTAAAAAACCTCTATCGATTTTTTTTTTCTTTCTAATCGGAGGCGAAACTGAATTCTGCAATGGCAAAATCTACATTCAACTTTTATTATTATTATTATTATTATTATTATTATTATTAATTACACTACTTATGTAAAAAGAGAGAAAAAAATACACCTACAAATTGTTTATTTTTCATATAAAAAATATTTTTATATAAAAATGCAACACAGTAAATAAATAAATTTGTAATTATTTATACTAACATCTAGCATGAATATCTCAATGCTGATTTTAAAAGATTAGTGTTCTAGAAATATCTATGGGTATGTCAATGCTTTTAAACTATCCTAAAGTGTAGGACTTAGAAAAAAAAAATCTTTGTTTTTTGCATTCATCAGATTTAAGTGAAGAAAATGATTGCAGCATCTTACTGCTAAAAAAACTTTTCTGCTCTATTATGCTGCATTGTACTAAAAAAAAAAAAAAAAATAATAATAATTAGAATTTTAATGATTTTTTTTAATGTTAGGATCGACCGATCCTAAGGCCAAAACCAAATCTTGGTGACCTTCTTAGTTCCAGTCAAAAATAAAAACATCTAAAAAAAAAAAAAAAAAAAAAAAAGTAATTAAATTGTATGTTTTAAAGTAATTAATACATACATAAGTATACATAATTGTAAAATAATTATAGGTATAGTATTTATTAATATGCACAATTGTTAATTATCCAAAAACTTTATTTTCATATACAATTAAACATAATTAATTCATCAATGACAGAGTAGCATTTTCTAATTATGCGAAATTCATTTAAATAAAAAATATTTTAAGTATACACATCTTGATTTTTCTTCTATATTTTTTTTTGTAAATGATCATTTGTTGTTCTAGAACTTTCTCAAAGAATATTTGGAACACTAATGCAGTTTAAACTAAAAATTTTCTATAAGATGAATGATAATTCATGACAGATAATTATAAAGAATGAAGTTCATTACAATACACTCATTAGAGTGGATACAGTTCAAATCAATGACTTATGTTGAAAATTTCCGAAGGAAGAAACAAGATTTTTGGAATACTCAGAGTTTTAGTCAAACCGAATTTTCAGCTACGTTTTTGGCAAAACTCGAATTTTAGGCCGAAAATGAAACCATATTTTTGTTCAATTTTTATTTAATACAGTAATTATAGTACAGTAGACTCTCTCAAATCCACAAACCAGAAATCCGCAACTCTCTAAAAACCGCACATATTTTATGGATGTAAACAATGAAACTTTCAGTTCGGATATTGCTACAAAATTTGATTTTTTTTTAGTTTTTTATCAATTCCATATATTTTTTAATTTGTAATTTTCTTAATAATACTCCATTCATGAATTAAGAAATTTTTTTTTTTTTTATTTGGGGGGGGGGGGGAATTCAAGATATCGTTGATATCACTGGTAATCACAATCTTCTTACCAAATATATTTATGCTTTAATCAAGATTTTTTTTGTTATTAATCCTGGCTAAACTTGAAAAAAAAAAAAAAAAAAAAAAAAAAAAAATTATGATTTTGATGTGAATTAGTAATGTACTTTTATGAGTCAAGTTTTATTGAATAATTTAGGAAAAATACATTTAATCTTTATAATGAATATTTAATCATGCATTATTGATTATCAACTTGACCTTTGCTATTAGTATGTTAATCATTTTAAAAATTATCGAAATTTTTATTGTTTTAGTTTATTACCTATTTTAATATTTTATTATAGTGTTAAGCATTCATCATAGTTCCAAATGTACTATTAATTGCACTCAAATTACTGTTTAAAAAATGTAAATAAAGCAATGACCAGAAATCCGCAAAATTCTAAAATCAACACAACTTCTGGTCCCAAGCTGTGCGGATTTGAGGGAGTCTACTGTATATTGCTTACATCAATAAAATTGATGTAAATTAAAAGCTATTATTTAAATAGGTTTCATTCTACCATTGGTAAAAAATCCCTACTATTTACTACTAGTTTCAGAAATTAAAAAAAAAAAATAAAAAAATATGTTGGTTAAATTGAAATGATAAACATTTAATTAATTTTGTGTATTTTATATAATTTTTTTTTAAATTTAGCCAATGATTGAAGATCTTTACACAAGTGTTGTGTGTGATCTTAGTTAAAAAAACTGATGCAATTTTTAATTTAGCATATATATTTAATTAAATTGTTTTGGTCCAATGGAATTTATGTAAGATTATATGAAGAAGATATTTATTATATCTTACAAAATTGAAAGTATATGGTAAATTCTTGAAGAAAAAGTTTCTTCCATTTCTTTCACTTGGAAGAAATCTATTTCTTCCGGCCGTTTTTTCCCGCGGTTTTTTCTGCGGTTTTTTCCACTGTGGAAGAAACCTGACAACCCTAATTTTTATACATTCATATAGCTGAGCCAGATTCAACAAACTGTTTTATGGTACTGACAAAACTTGAACAAAAAAGCTTCAATGTAACGAATTTACAATTAGAGCATGTTATATATCAGTGGATATGTATAATAATATATATCCAATATGGTTTTTATCATCAGTTTAAATCGAGTTTTTAATATTTTTAATATTCTCATACATTTGATGTTTATTTAAAAAATATTGCGTTTCTTGACATTTTTAAAATTTTGTTACATATTATATTTATTTTCAAAATATTTTCGGTAAATGAACTCTTCATCTGTAAACTGGTAACTAAAAAGAATACCTCACAAAATATTTCTCCTCTGTGTCCTCCTTTCGTTTCAGCCTTAATTTTATCTATCCTTAAAGGTCCTTCTATAAAGGAAGTACCATAAAAATATGCTAATTTTAATGCGATTCTTTGCTTACATTATGAAAGCTTTTACGGTCTTAAATTGTTTGTAGGCATGGCTAATGTATATATTTTTATTTTATTTATTTTTTTCAGACACATGCTTTTGTGAAGCGTTCTGAAGCAGAAGAAGTAGATTTTGCTGGATGGGTTTGTCAAACAATGGGTCTGGATCCTTCCACATCTACGAAAGTCTCTCCAGACAGTTAGGCATCAATCAAAGCAGTTTGGAAGAAGACTTGGTGAATTGACCCACTTTGGTGGCTCCATTGTCATATCTTTTGAGCCTTCTTAATGTTGTGCTGTTAAAGATATATTATGTGTATTTAATGGGGGTTCCTTCAACTTTTTGATATTCTTTTGTGAATTTTAAGATATCAATTTTGCTTCTGACATCTTGTGTTTCTGTTTAACATTGTTCCACTTTTAAATAATGAAAAATAGTTTATCATTTAGGAACCTACTTTATGTTGATTTTAATAAGCATAATATCTCCAGTGAGGGATTGAAAAAATTGTGGATTAAAAGTATTTAATTTTAGACTGTATGATCTAGTCAACTAATCTGTTGCAACTAATTTTGTTAAGCAAGTTTGCATGATTCTTTAAAGTTATTTTTAGCTTTAAAAGTTTTTAGATATTTTTCCTTTAAATTTTAGTTCATATTGGACTTTTTTGTTATTTAATCCTAGTTATTTTTTATCATGTTTTTAAAGATGTAAACTCTGGTAAATGATTATGATATTTGGTTTTTCTTGCAATATTATACTTAAAATAAACATTTTTTTTTTAAAAATTATAATTAATTAGGTATTTAAAAGAAAAAAAAAATTAAACATAGAAATTTTGTACATTTCTGCAATCATTGCTGTTTTAAATATATGATTTTTGTTTGTTGTTAAGTATGCATTTAAAAAAACTATTTTATTTTATTTTCAGTGTTTCAATCAAAAAAGAAAATTAGTGTTGTTTTATATGATATTCTGATATTTTATCCAGATTTTTTTATTATTATTTTAAAATTGCTTATTATTATTTCTAAATTAAAGTCTGCTACAAGGTGTCAGTGTTATTAATTTAGAAATAATAAACGAATAACATCTATTGTATTTGGGTTCAAAGTGTTTAAAATGTTTGTAAGTTATTTAAATATTTGTTGTTATCGTTGAATGTTATATTTATTTTAAAATAATTACAACAGAACACCCATAACAGACACTTCTATTTAGTAAACAATTTTTCAATTCCCAACACTTATATTATTTGTATGATTTTACTTCTGAAATTCAGCTATCTCCAAATAGCAGACACATTCTAGTTATCCAACATGTCTGCTGTTCAGAGGTTTTACTGTATTAGCAATTAGTGTTACATAACATATATATCTTATTAATGTATACACAGAATATATATTGAAATTTATTTTTAATTTTTGCTGATTTAATATATAAATTTAAGATTTTAGATTACTACATATGTTTTAACACCAAATTTACCACATATGTGAATAATATTTTTTCTGAACAAACATTTGATTTCTTTTTGTTTGTTTGGATGTAGTTGACAAAGAAGGTTGGTGAAATAAACAGATGTTTATTTTGCCAATTATTTTAACAAAATTAGAATGATAAAATAGCCAGACTTTAATAGGTCATCTTATTTAATTTTGGTAAATTTAGTGTTAAATACAGATATATCCAGTCTAGTTATAATTTTTGTTTTGATTAAAATGGTATAGTTAATTCTGAATTATTAGCTAAAACCACTTTTATAACATACCATTTCCTTTTAAATTTGCATGCATTTTATCCTAAATACAGATTGTAAAATTTATCATTCTGTGCATGTTTAATTAATGTTCTTTTTTTCATACAGGTGCACTCATAAAGTCATCCATATGTAATCTTTTCAATGGATTAAATATTTTTTCACCCTTATTGCTTGAAAGCAGCATGTTTGTAAATGGTACATCATACTGTGAATATTTGCACATTTATAATGGAGTTGTTGCATTTGAACAAAGCTATTGTGATGTACAGTTTTCTTAGAAGATATATTTGGGTTTAAAGTTTGTAAATAACCAACAAAAGTATAAGGCAGGGTTTCCTAGTTGTTATTTTTAAGGAAGATTAAATAAAACAGCATTTGATGTATATGTATAAGTGAAAGTATTTGAAAGATAATTACCGATATGTATTATTAAATTATAAAAAGTAGAAAAAATTTAAATATCAATCAATAAATGAAAAACAGCATATGAAAATATGTAAATGTTAATATTATAAATATTGAATTACAGTTTGCTATTTGGCATTATATTTTGATTATTTTAGTTTAGTAAAGATGATTTTATTCATTTAAATGCAACAAAGCAATGTAATTTATCAATAATTTAATTATTCATTTGGGTATCAATAGAAACTATAATCATCATATCCAATTTGCTTGGAAAAAAATTCGGCAACTTGTTCGTAAATAAGTAAATAAATTATTTCTTAGGTCATACACATTATTTGATTTTTACATGGGGATCCTGTCTTATTCTAGAATAATATTTTAATGAAAAAATGCAGTGCAAATATTTTGAATCTTGCTTTAATAAATTTATTTTATTTCAGATTAATTCTATTTTTATTGAATTTTATTATAAAAAATCTTTTATAATTCTTTTTGTGATTTAGCTATTTTTTAAAGCAAATGCTATATTCTTTCATAAGAATTTAGCAAATTTGCTTTTGTTTGTTTATTGTGTTCATTTAATTTACATTTTTAAAATATATTAAGCAGTGCATTTTATTTTCTATAGTCAATGTATTATGTAATGTATTTTGATTTTAACCAGTGGCGTAGAATTTCAAGAAACGTGGACGGTGCTCAACAGGCATTTTCAGCTGAGTTGAATAATTAATAATTAATGAAACATTTATGAGCATAATTAATAGTTTCAAATAGTATTTATTGCTATTATAATGATAATGAGTCAGTAGGGGCTTGAGGAAGAGCAGCTCATAAAATAAAAAGTTTTTTACAGAAAACAAAATGTCTTAAAATACCAATACATGTAATCATATTTCCCATTCATAAGAGTTAAATTTCCTAAAACAATTAACTATCATACTTGTTCTAATTCTGACATTAAAGAAATAGAATTGTGTGTTGAAAGTTTCAAATATCAGGTAAAATGCAATATTGCAGTATTATGAAGGCTCTGAATAGTAAATTTATTAGTTAGAAATGTAAACAATAATTTATAGTGCACAGAATCATTATTCAGAGAAGAATTGTCAAACATTAAAGATAGAAAAAATCTCTGGAACAGCTCATGTGAATTAAATCTTTATTTGAATAGGGAAGACTTTAGTTCCCAAGAGCTCCTCTCTTTTCTACGCCACTAATTTTAATATTTAGCTTTTACTATGCATTTTATTTAAGTGTTATGTTGCTGTTATGGCGAAATGTCGTATGTCTGATAAAATTTAGCAATCTTGAATTTATCACATATTTAGCATTTTTAAATGTGTCCTAGTATGCAATCTCTTGATGTTGTGTGAAAAAAAAATTCATGTACATCTATATATTCTTGGTGTCACTCTTGGCAGTTTAGTATTTTTACTCTTTATACCCAAATTTTTGATGCCTGATACTTATTTATGGGTACCTATGTGATATTACAATTTTACATACTTGTTAGATGTTAAATTTTGTATTTTTCTAGTATCAAATGTAATGCCTATAAATGATATAAATGTGCTAAAATACATTGTCAGCAAAGGAAAATCGATAAAATATTTATAATGTTTTTATTATGAAAAATGTTTTTGTTTTTATTAGTCATTTTTGATTTAATTGAAGTGTTATTTATTTTGTTCTGCTTGCACATATGCATGTTCTTAATCTTCTCTTAGATGTAAGAAAAGATTAAAGAAAAGTTGCAATTGAAAAGTGGATGTTGCTTAGCTTATGTTTTAAAACTCGTTATTTTTATAATGAAGTATTGTTTTTCTGAATAAAAATATATTATGGATTTATATCGCTCTTATTATGTGTTCTTTAGTTATACTATTTGCTATGATATTTGTATTATTCCATTTGAATATGCTATATGCTGCATTTTTTATGTTGTACATATCAATATTTATTTAAGTATTATTTTAGTTGATAGGTTCTTTGGAATGTGTTAATTTTGTATGGATTTTCTACTTTGTTTATTAGTTTACATTAATGTATTTTACTTTTTATAATGCAAGATTTTTTTTACTTTTTGAAAATTAAAGAATATTTTGATATTTTATAAGTTTGTTTTTAAATGGAGTTTATTGCTTTACATTTATTTTACTACACAAAATTAATCTTTATTTAAAATTGAAGGCACAGGATAAGTTAAATTTATATATGAAAAGAAAAAAAATATTCATTGCATAATTTATATACAGTTAATTTCCATTAATACAGGCTTGAATGAAGGCTTTTTTTTTTTCCTTATTAATCGAAATTCACAATAAACAATATCCTTAACATTAATTAGAATATGATGGAGAAACAAATTTGCCTGCATTAACTGGAGGTACATCTTAAAAGGAGATGTATTAACGAGAGTCCACTGTATTTATCTACATTCTCATAACTATGCAGCATAATAAATAAGATAGGAAAAGCAGCAATTTAACTGCCTTTGGTTGTCACATATTCTGAACATCAAATTTCATCATCACATGTAACTCCTTTTCTAAAATTAAATATTTTATCAATAATATATATATATATTGTCAAAAGAATAGACAAAATATTATGTCCTTGCTGATGTGAAACATATTTTATAAATAAAGCTGTGTATTTGAAAAATATAACAAATCATATTGTGTGGCAGCTATTATTAACAAAAATTTATTCATTTTTTCTTTTGCTTCAGTCAAGTTAATTATATAATTCTGGGAAAGTTTTGCCTAGTGTTAATTTTTTAGATTATTGAATCACTATGGCTGGATATATGGCTACAAAGTATGTCTGGTGTCTGTCAAATTGATATCCACTGCATCTCTGGAAACACAGATTTGTGAAAATATAGAGAGAAAATTTGGGTACTTTTTAACCAGTATTATCTATACATATATATACAATTGTATGTATATACATATATATGTGTATAGATAACACTGGTGTCCGGCTAGTCCCATCCAAATTTCTATGTCAGACATTTACTATTTTCATCTGTGATAAAACAATAACAAAAATCCGTAGTTAAATTTATTATAATATGTATCAAGGAGTACATCTTGCCTGATGTAAGCATTTAAGAATAAATTATAGTTTTCTGTCTCTTTACCTATTTGTAATTTAAATAACTAAATTGCATTAGTATTGTTTTGGTATGTAGTTTCTTAATAATTAGGTAATTTGTCAACACAAATACAATTTTTTTTCTCTATTTTTATTTTTATTTTCAAAGCAATTGAACAGTAATTCCCAGTATTATATTATTAAAGCATTTTTTATTATACCTGTAATACATGATATGTAAAAAATACTTATCCATCATTGCTACTGATATATTGTTATGATCAAACTGTTAGGTTACAATATAATGTTAGTATTCTTTTAGTGCTTGCCAAATAGTTGTCTTTTCATTCCTTAGAATTTTGTGTCAAAAGTTATAGTCACATACTTGCACCAAAGCACTTTTTTACATTACAAAGCTTATATTTGAATGATTTGATTGTGAAAGATGTCATTAATAGTTACAATATTAAATAAGAACATGGAATGATCAGCTATTCATTTGGGATATTTATTTCTTAATATATATAAGCTTTTACAATGATTATTTGAAATATTTTTAATGCCATAATTGGTATCACTGGCATTTAAATTGCACTATCTATTTTCTGTGTTTTATTATTGGTACTAAAGAATTTATAAGTTTGATGATACATCTTTATTGCTGTTAATAAAATTCTTTCAGGATTTTTGTAATCGAAACAGGGCTACATTCTGTATCTACCATGAAGTCAGATTTTAAAATTCCATTAACCATTTTTTATTACTGATGATTTTGAAAAACATGGCAAAATGTATTCTTTATATGTCTCTTAAAATAATTAAACATTACAAATATCGTGTCAGTGTGTTCCCTCTCCTTCACTCTCACTCTCGCCCCCCCCCCCCCCCAAAAAAAAAAAAAAACCCTCCTTACAACAATTTTATGTTCTTTATTTTGTTGTTTTAATGTTCATATTATTTTAAACAAGAAATTCTTAGGGATAAAATGGCATACACACATACATCAGATTTATAATACTGAAATGTAAATTTATGTATTGCTTCTTATGTTGATATGTTTAAAAGTTTGTCTTTCACCTGCAATTCTGGCTAAAACTTTTTTAGTTTAACCTATTTCATATTTGGTATTTTCCATTAAAAAAATTAAAAAATGTAAGTTTTAAAATTTTGTAAGCAACCTCATTTTGACAGCTGGACTTTCATTGTGATCAATTTCTGAAAATGCATTTTGCTGTGATAAGAAAATCACCAAGCTTTAGTGTATACCACAAGCAACCCTGTTTCAAAATCTTGTCCCTCCCTTAATTTCATTTTGGCAGGGCTCATGGTACCTAGAATAGTTGAGTTCTAGTTATAATTCACACATAAAGAAAATATTTTTTTATATTTTGAAACCTTACCATGTATGACAATTATTTTACAGTATTCAACATTTTTCAGAAATTCCGAGCTTACTCACAGCTTAGCTCAAATTTTTCTCCCTTAACAGATGAAAGTATTTTTTGGACTATTCCCTTTTATGGAAATCTGTGTATGTAGTTCAGATTAGTCTTGTTTAGAATAAACAGTTTGTTTTCCTACAAAGAGGTTGTCTTTTTGCATTATTTCTGTTCAGTTTATATATTTTTTTCTTCACTTTTAAAAAAGGCAATTTGAATTTTTAACTTTATTTGTTCTAACTTTGTTTTATTCACACACACTATAAATAGCACAAATAATGTCTACGATACTGTTGTAACACTTGTGATAAAATTGCATATTGATGTTGACATGGTCTTGGATATAGGTGTTACAATAAATTTTACAAAACATGTGCCAAATGTGTCGCACATCCTTTTATTAGCTTTATCCTTATGGGCATTTTTGTTTATGTTGTAAGAAATAAGTCAAATGTACTTTTACATTCTTGTTGGATACTACAGTGGACTTAAATTTCTATTTTCTTTTAAGGTTTTTTTTTTGTTAAAGTTAAATTGTGATTGTTAAATAATTAACATTTGTTTAAAAGATTAATCTTTGTGTCAAAATATTGTTCTTAATCAGATGATGCTCACTTTCTGAGCAAAAGGTGGTAGAGTACTTCTGTTATACAAATTTTAAGTAGATGTTTATGAACTGCACCACCTTTGAATTGTTGAAATTAATATAAATATGTCTATAATGTAATCCCCAAATTTCAAGCAGTGTAAATTTATGCTATAGCATGCAGTTTTGTTTCATGCTATACTAATAATTTTAAGTTGCAAAACTATTGAATTTTTAAATGCAGATTTTTTTTTCACAGTGTTTGAAAAGGAAATTGTGTATTATGAACATAAGATTAAAATTTATGCATATATTTTTTAAAGTCAAAATAAATTTGTAACACATTTCATTTTAATTTAAAAACTTTTGACTAAATTTAAAAATTAGCATGTAATGATAAAAATAAATAAATAAATACAAACACCGTTATAATTTAAGGAATATACTCTAAATAATTTCAGAATAATTGTGTACATGTACTGAAAAGTAATCAGTTTGGTAAAAACAACAACAAAACCTTTTCAATTACTGAAAATGAAAAAAAATTGTTTAAAAGTTACAATTTGAGTAACAATATTAACTTTTAAATGCAGATTTTTCACAGTGTTTGATATGATTAAAGAATAAATCAAAAACAGAAAATTGATTTTTTTAAATGTTTACAGGTACTGGGATTTGTAAATATATAAAAAAGAAAGGTTTAATTATAACAACTTTTGTAATTTTTTTTTTTTTTTTTCAAATTGTACTTTTAGTTTCCAATTTCATTCATATCTTTTTTTCTTAATTAAAGTAGTAAACACTAATGAAATTCTGCATGTATGTTTATTTATTGAATAACATGCATTAGAGAAAATTTATATCAGCTTTCTTAATTAAAAAAATTTAAATATTTCATTTATTGGTTCTTTATTTAAAGGACATAATTTCTTTTTATTTTTACTTTGAAAAATAAGCTTATAAGCTAATTGTATTAAATGAGTTGATTTTTTGGTATACACACACATATGTATATGATGTTTTCATGTGTAAATATTGCTTTTTTCTTCTACTTTATGTTCAGAAATAGAAATATGATGTGCATTTACTTGATAATTCATTAAAAAATAAAGTCAAAAATTAAATTAACTTTCTGTTACCTTTCCAAAATAACATTACCATAGCTGCCAACTTGTACACTTTATTCTACAATGTATGGTTTCAGTTCTAAATGTAGTTGTATGCATGAATAGTAAGATTGTACGGCATGGCATAAAAATTAGTAATCAATTGTAAGTTATTGTTTATCACATAAGGGATAAAACTTCAAACCTGATACATGCCTTTTTTATTTTATTTATTTTTTTAAAACAGAAAATAGTAATTAAAAATGTCACATATAATGTATAATAATGCATTTCGGTATATATTGGTTCCCTTTCTGCACTTACTGTATATTTGCATAAAATATAAAAGTTTTTTTAAAATAAATAAAAATATATAAAAATTAGGTCATTAATTAAATCAGTTTTTTTAGATTAAATACTTAATATTATAACTTTCATACAAAGAAAATTCATTGTATTGGAACTTGATAAGGAACCATATTACATTTTGTTGATATTTTTTTAATGTTACATGTAAGTACATCATAAGAATGATTGAGATTTCAAAACTGACAGTTCATGTTGGCAGGTATGCATTATAGAGAGTGAAATAATTTTCATTTAAAATGTTTCCTGTTTTAATTAATTGAAAATATTGACATTAATTGGAACATGTAGCTGTTTTTATTGCATTATAAAATCAACTTTTGATGCATATTGCAAAATCTTTTGTGAGACATTTTAAAGGCCACGATATGAATTAAGTTTTTATTTGTTAACGTATGGATTTTTAGTTCTTCTGTGTTTTGGGACCAGCAGAATATAAAAATTTTTATTCATTGTGTAAATTACAGTTTTTATGATGAAGTATCTGTTTAATTATGAATGTTTCATTTTATGTTATGATAAATTATTTAAAATAAATAAATCATAATTATAACTAACTTTTAAGTTTAGTTGTTCACTGTGGTATCGTGTTTCTTCACCTTTATGTTTTCCATATTATGAACAGTGTATATAATGTTAAGAAGTGTGGATACTTTGTTTCATTCACACCAAAGATATTTATTTTCTTCTAAGATTTACTCTTTTATATGTTAACTATGTTGGTATTTTCTATATAAGTTAATGCTTTTTGACAATCATTTAAAACATTCCAATTATGCATTTTGGTGTTATACTCTCATTTATAGTTTATATTTTTTGTGTATTATTTGGCTTCATGTAGGAAGTAAATAAATCTGATATATTATTCTGAACTGGCTTTGTGCTCCTTTTGAAATCTTGAACATTAAATCACAAATTATTATTGGTCAAAATTACAAAATACCTAAATGTAATTAAAAATCAAGATTGTAATTATTGTTTTTTCAAAGGACAATATGAACAGTAATTAAGACACATCTTTCCAAAATACTATTAAACACAACACATAATGTTTTAAATTATACATACAAACCATCCTCAATAAAGCCACATAAAATAAATGATTTTTCTGGTTTATTATGTGCTCTGTTTAACTGAGGATTAGCATGTCCACATTTGTTTAAAAAATATATTTAGTAAAATGGCATAGCCTATCAGGGGTGATTGGAATCCAGGTGTACCCCAGACTTCCAGGTTTTTCTATTGATCCCTCTGAGTTTATGAGATTGTTAATTTTGGTGGAGAAAACATATAAAAACTTGAAAATTTATCTTAAAATTTGATGTAAAACAGAGCAGAAAGGATCATAGGAAAAGCACAATTATCATTAACGGATCATGGTAAAAACTTTATTTTTGCCAAAAGATTGCGAGAAAGCATAATTTTTGACAAAAAATCACAAGAAAAATGTGAATATGGACAAAAGATTGTGAGAAAATAAATTTTCGACAAAAAAATCACAAGAAAAATGTGAATATGGACAAAAGATTGTAAAAAAATGTAATTTTAATCAAAAAATCACAGGAAAAAATGCAATTTTGGTAAAAAAATCCCTTAAAAGATGCAATTTTTGCCAAAAGGTTGCAGGGTAAAAATGCAATTTTGGTCAAAAAATTGAAGGAGAAATGCAATTTTTATCAAAAGATCGAAAGGAAAAATGCGATTTTCGTCAAAAGTTCGAAGAAAAAACGCAATTTTTGTCAAATGATTGCCAGAAAAAATGCTGCTTTTGTCAAAATATCAAAAGAAAAACGCAATTTCGAAAGATAAAAAAATGCAATTTTTGTCAAAGAATCACAGGAAAAAACTTGATTTTCGCCAAAAGATCATGGTAAAAAATTCAATTTTTGCCAACAGATTGTCGGAAAAATACGATTTTCTTTAAAATATCGAGAGAAAAATGCGATTTTCATCAAAAGATTGTAGGAAAAAATGCAGTTTATGTCAAAAGTTCGAAGAAAAACACAATTTTCGTCAAAGGATCAAAGGAAAAATACTGATTTTCCCCATAGGATCACTGGAAGAACGCAATTTTTATCAAAAGGTCAAAGAAAAAATGCAATTTCCATCAAAGAATCGTGGGAAAAATACAGAAGTGGGTGAGAATTCTGTGTCACCGCCGTATCTTCTGCTGTAATATTTCAGAAAAGTTGCTGTAAATTTCAGTTACTTTTCTTTCTTTCTTTCTTTCTTTTTTTTTTTTTTTTTTTCTTTTTTTTTTTTTTAAACAGAATCATTCCTGGTGTTGTCACAGTCTTGGTACAAAAATGTCCAGAATTCCATATAGAAATACTAATCACATCCCACCCCCCCAGAAAATACCCCAGTACCCAGAATAATACCCAATACCAGAGAATAGTACCCAAAGAGAATAATGCCAGAAAAAAGAAACTGACTTTATGTAAGAGTAAAGTTTTTTTCCCTTTTGCTTTCTAATACTTAGCCACTAAGAAATTATATTGGTTTTGACTTTTTTTTTTTTCAAACAACTAGGTGTTGTATATGATTTGCATTAAATCTACTAAGAGATCCCACTTTTAGTACATAATTTGTACTTGTTTCATCAGTACTTGAAATTAATTTTATTGATTGAATTTGAACTTTGTGTATTTCGCTGGACAAAATTATACTCTGCAAATGATGCAGTCATTCAAAGTACATTTCTTTTCTCTATACGACTGTGTAAAAATTAATGTGTGATGTGATGTTTAGAAGTTTAAAATTTTGCTTTACCGAAAATTATAAAATTTCATTTAAAATTTATATGATTGGTACAGGAATATTAATTTTTTATTCATGGCATACCTAATATGTGACTCTTCTTACGTAAACCACCTTTTTGATCATCATAAAAATGATGTTTATTCTTCTTATTATTATTTTAAATATAGAATTTATTTATAAGTCTAAAATTTTTGATTGAAAATATAATTTTCCAAATATTTATTGTCATTTGTCAAATTACAATTTTTTAACTACAGTAGAACCTCAACTATCCAAATCCCGGTTATCCGAAAATGGGCTTAACCGAAAGATTTTAAAATTTCTTAAAGTCCATTTTAAATGTGAAAATTTTACTGTCAGCATCATTTTTAGCACTTTCCAACAAAGTTGAAAAGTGCTTATGTATTCAGTTTGTCTGGCCGTCTGTCTGTGCTGTAACTCACGTAAATATACTTGGATTGCCATGAAATTTTAGGACGTTATTGACTTTTACCCTGGCACAAACCCTATTGAAAATGAAGGTTCTACCATGATTAGTTTATCCACAGGGAGAACCAAAAGTTTCCCATTACACAGTGGCACAGCCAGGGGGGTGGTTTTGGGGTTAAAACCCCTCCCAGAGCTAAGAAAGATCGCTACAATTGCCGCTTAATTGAATCAAATTCAAATCCAAACTTAATATTTAAACGTTTTGCCGTACTTCGGAATCCGCAGCTTTGTTGAATCGGATTTTATTTAATAAAGCGATTCAATTAAATGGCAAAAATTCTACTTAAAACTGTGATACTGCATATTACATGGATTAGTTAAGTAAAAATTGGTTATATAATTTAAATCCTTTTCTGAGACATGCTAAAAGAAGGATGATTTCCTTCCACACAAATGCTCTTTGAGTTTAGGTATTATACAGTGAATATTCTAATTAGTAATGATTCTATTAACCGGTGATTCAAATAACCGGAAAACACCTTTATTAGAAACTCAACCCCCCCCCCCCCCCCCTAGAACCGAATTCTGGCTGCGCCACTGCCATTACATTATGGCCTATGGGGAAAAATCGTTTCAAAGGAATTTTAAAGATGTTACACTTTCTAAAACATCTTCAAATTTATATGCATCTACAAAGTGCACTAAAATATTCATTTTCTAAAGTATGCAGTGAAAATAATAGTTATTATTCATTTAGGGCCACACAAAAGAATTCCGATGGATAATAATAAAGGGGGGGAATTGTTTGCAACATATTTTAATTATGGTAAATGATTTCATATATAATCAAATTGATATATGTTACTGAGGATTAATATGAGTTATTTCATGCAATTTATATGCTTTTACCAGGTGCATTAAAGGATGTATTCTATAAAATGTAAGGTGAAAATGTAGCTATTATTCATTTACAGGGCCACACAAAAGAATTTCATTAGATAATGGTAAAAGGGGGAATTGTGTGTGACATTTTTTAAATATATTAAACTGTTTCATGTATAATAAAATTGATGTATGTCAATGAGGCTTAGTATAAATTATACAATACTGCCTTCCGTAATATAAAGTACATAGCATTTACAGGGACACACAAAAGATTTCAAATAGTATATTCCTCCGACGGACTGTATATGCTTCCGATGATGGCTGATGGATGGATGTAACACATTTTAATTATGATGTACGCATTTAAGTTTCACTAAATCTTTGTACATTATAAGGGTGTGTATAAATGTTATAGTTGATATACAGGGCTATCCATTAGAGCTTGCCAACGTTACTGAGTATGAACGTAAATTACTTAAAGGTGATTCTTAAATAAGGTATATATTTTTACGCTGAATTCAATTTACAAAGAAATGTTTGCAGAATATAGATAAAATGATATAAAGGGCCACGCAAAGAATTGTGTACATGGACACCTATGAATGATAATTTATAACAATGTGATTTCAGTTGTTTTAAGAGTGTTTTAGTTTAAAATGAATTTTAGCTTCTTACTGACGCGTAATAAAGGTACAAGGTAATCTACAGGGCTGAACAAAAGTTTTGAAGCATGTTTCTCATTAATTAGTACAAATTGCTCAAAAAGAAATTTTAAGCATTTTTCTTGTTAAATTAAATTTTCCTATTTTATAATTTCTATATCAACCGACAGATCAAATACAGGGCTGTTCAAAAGTATTGGAATACATATTTGGCTTTATATCCTTATTTACCTAAATAACGAAGTTTTGTTAAAGATTTCATGAGGCGTTGGAATGTGCTTCATAATCTATGCATAACGCATGATTTTTCTTACTTGTTTTTTTGTTAGTTTGTTTCAATAATTTTGTTTTTTTCTTTGTTTCCCGATTACTGATGCTGAAAAGTTCGAACTGAAGAATTTGAACTGCTTAATAATTTTAAATTACTCTTTTTTTTTTTTTTTAATAATTTAAAATTTTAATTCTATATGAAAATAAATAAATGTTTCTCGGACATCTTGCAACAACATTGTTTCTTTAATTACATGCATTTCAATTTGTGTCTGATCCCTTGAAACCTCACGATTTTTTAAAACGGATCTCTCTCACTTTTGCAGAAATAGAAATGGGATTTTTTTTTTGGTTTAATCTGGAATGAGTAAAGAAAATTTTTCTAATTGGAAATTTTATCCTACGGGCTATGTATAGAAATTTAATTTTTGTATTTTCTCCTCAGATAAACCCTCCATATAGTTGCAACTTAAATTTTGCATCTTTTTTATGAAACTTTGCAATTAAAAATATATGAATAGGGACAATATTTAAGGAAAATAGCCTATTGTTTCGATATTCATTAATCGCACTGTATAATATATAATGCGAAAGTTTAGCTAGAAAACGCGTAACAGGTTGAAATTTCTCTTTCAGTTTTCGAAAACAATTAAATAATGGCGCCATCAACTGGAAATTAAGTAAATAAGTTAACTAATTTCAAATGTGACTCAATTTTATATTAACCTCATAGCAATGAGCATCCGTTTCACAATTTCTAACTTCTTACCTTTATTTTCTTAGCTTTATTTGTCAATAAAATCGCTGAAATGCTTTGATTGATAAAGACAAAACTTTTCAACAAAAAAATTATTTGTAATTTGCAGCAGGAAAAGCAAGGATCCTTAACATTTTAATGCGTCACGTATGTGCTTCGCGAGAGTTAAAGCAAGTAACATAAATCACTAATGTGATTAGCAAAAAAGAAAATTGATTACAAATATATAAAAGCTTCTTGATTTATTTTTTTAATCTATAAATTCTCTTAATAAAAGAAAGTTAAGTAATAGATAGATAAGTAATAACAGAATAAGTTCTATTTTTTTAAAATAAAATTTTGAATAAAAATTTAAAAATAATTATAAAATATGGAAGTTTTTAGAAAGAAGAATATTTAAATATCAAAGTTTGTGCTTTGTAATGTCTAATAAAGAAGGATAGATAATTTTATTTTCTATTAATGCAACATGAATGTAACACGAAGAGTTTCGAAATCGTAGTTTCATAAATAATAATAATGCAGCTTTTTTTCCGTTTCACTTAAAAAAAAAAAAAAAAAAGTTTGGTCAACTTTTTTCTTTTTCCTTCTCTACACGCGTCGAACAAATCTGAAAATTCTGAAAACAAAATTACGAAAATCTAAGCTGGGGAATGGGAACGCACATTATTTCTTTTACGCATATTTTTATGAAAAATGGCTAATAACTTTAGGAATTACTTTATTTCTATTTCGTTCAAACGCATTAATTCAGAAAAATTATGAAAAAACATTTTTCAACTACTTTTGCGCAAAACGGAATTTTGCTTTAAAATTATTTTCTCATTTTTATTGTATAGTGATGCCATCTGTCAAAAATCTCAGAAATAAAGATGTATATAAAAAAGAGATAGACTGAAATTTCGTTTTCGTCTTGGACCCAAAATCAGAATTTCGACGAAATTTCACTTTCGTCTAAAATGTGGCTGAAATTTTGGCAGGACCGAAAGTATAGTATTCCAAAAATAAGTTTCTTCCTTTAGAAAATTTATTAACATTAGCCATTGGTAATGTTGTAGTCGTAAAAAACCCCTGAGAATACACGTTATAGGCCGAGGGTACATGCTAAAGTCATTAAGGTCATATTTTGGGTATGTGCTACAGCATAATTTGAGAATCGGAGGGTATATGGATCTTTTAAAAATCCAGGTCTACTGCATATACCTCCATATATCCTCCACTACATCCCTACACATCGATTTGAGCTGTATCGGTTCAAATGAGACTAGTATTTGATGCTACGAACTTTACGTTTATATTTAACATTCATGAATGATTCAAGACGCGAATGCAAAATATAAGACAAGCAATGCATATAAGTAAACCTTTTCACGTGCTCATTTAAAAGCATGACATAACAATAATAGAAATTTTTCAGTATGAAACCACAGAAGTGTTTCGGGTGCTTTTAGAGAAAGTTCTAGTATAACAGAGGCTCCTTTACAAAAATCACAACAAAAGATAAATGGAAGTGTGTATACATAAAACTAAAGTACTTTTTAGTTAAATGAAATCCGTATACTTAGAAAACTTGTCTGTGTCATTGAAGAATTAATTACGTTTTATTTTACATGAAAGAAAAAAAAAATGTAATTTAGCAAATTACAACGACTATTTGGAAAATAATATTTTCAAAGATTATAATTTTAGACTTATAAATGATTTCTACATTAAAAAAAAAAAAAAAAAAAAAAAAAAAAAACAATAATAACACCATTTTTATAACGATCAAAACGTAGTTTACGTAGTAACAGAGTCATATTAATATGTCTGGACTTTTAGGGACACGTTAATATTCCTGGACCAATCATAAACAAATATTAAATAAAATTTCAGTTTAACATTTTTCGGTAGTGAAAATTTTAAAACTTCTAAACATTGCACATTTTCAATTTTTACTCCGTCGTATAAAGAAAAAAAATTTACTTTTAGATGCAACTTGTTTGAAACCTGTATCTAAATTTGTTTTTGAGTTATTATTATTATTATTATTTTTTGTAGTTTTTAATACTTTTTTGTCATTGTGGCAACGGAAGTATACCATTTTTGGACATTAAACGTGGACCAATCAGAAAACGAATAATAATAATAATAAAAAAAATAAACAGAAGTATTTCATTTCTAGACATTAAGCATGAACCAATCAGAAAACGAATAAAATAAACCAACTTTATTGCGAATTTCAACCTATAAAAAGATTCAGATACACTTCAGATTTCCAAATTCTCTATCGAGAACAACAACTATTTTCCAAAAGAGTTTAAAAAAAAGTTTTAGACACAGAGTCAATTTGAGGCCACACATACAATTAATAAATAATTATGTACATTTAATAAATACGCATTATTAATAATTATGCATATTAAATAAATACGTATAATTAAATAATAATTTATATATTTATATTAATTACTTTAAACATACAATTTAATTATTTAAAAAAAATAAACATTTTCGTTTTTGTATTCGATAGAAAATAGGAAAATCACTGAACTTAGTTTCGGCCTTAAACTTGTTTTGATCGATCCTTATATGAGATCCAAATGTCGATATGAACGAAAAATTAATTACAGATTTGAAAATCAGCTTGTATAAAATGGTTAAGCAAAAAATGTCCCTGACTCCATGACTTTCACGACGACTTTGTAAGTAATAGCATCGGCATGCTTGTCGATTTTCAGATACAAAGAATGATTTTTTGATGAGGTTTTGATTAATATCTCGGCTAAATACCAGAAATGAAAAGTCTAGCTCTAGGCGCAACGGAATTCGCCTTGGTCTAGATTCATACAAATTTTTAGATTTCTACGTGCGGTAGATTTTGCTAGTCTTTTTAACACGTTCGCTACCGCTCACGCGAAATCGCGTGATATGGCGCCAACGTTAAGAGGCCACTCACGCGCCAGCGCGTGATGTGGGGTGATGTCCAATAGCCAGTCATGCGCTGGCGCGGGAAAATCTTTCACTGATTCTTTGTTATAAAAAGTAAATCGGATTCTGGAAAAAACCCACTTCTACCACTCAGGGTTTTCGCTGTCGCTCGCCAATGCGCCAAATTGCGACTAAATTCTTTATTTGGCGAGCAAACAAGCGATTGGATTCGCCAAATTGCTAGTGTTCCATTTTTGATTTTTCTTTCTTTACTTTTTCGTTTTTCTTACATATGCATGTATACATATTTTAAATATATTTGTAGCGGATATTTGAAATTAGATTAATAGCAATCGTTGTCGCGGTTATAAAAATTTAGGTTATTTTAGAACATAGTGAAAAAAAGGGGGTACATTAAAGGATAGAAGATATTTTTTTGTGCTACACGACGAATCTATTTTGCTAATACTTTTTTCATTTGGCGAATGTTTTTTATTTTTAATTAGCCAAATTACTAACGTTGGCCAAAAGTCAGCGAGAACACTTAGCACTTCTACAGTGCGGCATTAACTATCATCACATCTTCATGTAAGCGGCAGTGAACGTGTTAACAGACAGACACCAGGGGCGTAGCTTGAAATCTTTATTGGGGGGGGGGGGAGAACCAAAATTTGACGCCTTTTAATGTTTTGCCGCCCTTGAATTATTTGCACATTTTTTAGGAGAGGGGGGGGGTCGTTATGCTACTTTTTATCTTTAATTATTTATTCATGGCAATGGCATCTATTTAGGTGATATAAGTGATGCAGCCATGATTAAATTTCCATTTCAAGCATGCATGCACATGTGCTGATAAAATATCTCTCCCAGCTCTTGTTTTTTCAAGGTCTAAAAGGCAATGTAGAATGTTTGAAGAGAATCCGAATCCTGGATCCTTAAATTCATTTTCCTGACATGGTAAGAATAATTGCATTTGGAAGAAAAATAAAAATACAGAACACAAAGTTAATTACAATAGAGTTATAGTGGTTTCATTCAAAGCCGCAGCTTCCGCCCGAAACTTACTGGTCAATATAATTGTATTTAGCCTTCAATTTTTTTCCGGTAAGATCCTCCGAGATCGGGCCCACTACTATCAATCCCACCAATGTGGTGGGAGTGATAGTAAAAAAGGAACTGTGTAAAAAAGGAATGTTAAATCTCTGGATGAACATTCGACCCTTTTTCAAGGAAGTAAGCGTGGTCTATATACCAAATATACTGAATATTCCAGTTTTTGTAAAATGGAATAACATGTTTTCCCTTTTATATTCTTAGTTCCCCAGTAAATACAGATAAGTAAAAAATAATCTGTATTGTACTGCAATTGTAACACAAAACTTTAAAGTAGTTATTTTTTTCTAATGTGCATTTTTTTAAATCGGTTGCACGATTATTCTATTAATTATACAGTACATTAACGAATATTTTTTTTCCTGTCACTTTTTAACATTAAAAGACAGTCGTTCAAAATAAATTTAATTCTCTCTTTTGACAATAGCTACTTTAAAAGCAAAAATCAATTATTTCCAAATCCCTTTATCCAATCACTTGAACAAAAACTTTTTTAACCCCTTAAGCAATATGTTCAATTTAGCAATAGTATGCTGAATACCGGATATCATTAAATTTCGTCAAAAGTAATTTATCACAATAGCAATTAGCGACGCAAAAAACTCAGATGCATAGAATATTTCAATCTGGATTTAAAATAAAGACATATACACATATATTTTGGAATTTCAGATACAAGAGTTCACTTTGCACGTCGGTACATCGTGAAGTTTATAGAGTTAATTGAAAACTGTTATTTTTCAGATAAATCAAATTTAAGCTGCAATGTCCACTGCAAGGCAGAAAAAAGACCCATCAGAAGAGTGACAATAACTTGAAATGTATATGTACAATTGATAAAACATAACAAAATTATATTTAGAAATCATATTATAAAACAAAAATAGAGCCAAAAAAAAAAAAGTCTATTGCTCAATTGAAAATATTTTTGAAAAACATTTTTTTTTACCACATGATCAGTAACCCTTGCAAGAATGAAATCAGCACCACTTGATCATAAACAATGCATTTTTAACTATAATACAATTTTAAATACAGTGTTTTATAAAATAAAATCTGTGAAAATGAAATATGTGGATAGCAAAAACCTAAATGATAATAATAAATCATGTAAAACTGAATGTTTGTTTGGTTCTATTCGATTGCATCTTACTATGTTTGATTGCTTTTACTTACCCATCATACGTAGTATAGGGTAAGTCTTGCAATCGTTTTGAAAATCGAAATTTTTTTTTTGACGGATTTACACGTTTCAGATAGTGGAGATTCCGAAAAACATATTTTTAGAATAAAAAAAAATTGCCGTCCGTCCGTCTGTGCGTCTTTCTGTCTGTAACCGCTCTATCTCCCGAACAAATTGAGATAGAGACTTGAAATTTTGTATGTACTTAATATGTAAGAATGGGACGAAGCCTATTTAACATCAGTAACCTCGATTATCCGGAACTATTTTTTTCGGACTCTCGAAAAATTCGTTCTGATGAATGGTATATAAAAATTTTCGAAATTTTTTATTTTAAGGACTGGACGTAAAAGACAATAAAATAACACAAATTTTGCATAAAAAACGAGGTCGATCGGATTATTAGTGGCCGAGATATGTGTAATCCTGTTTTTCAAATTCTTCGATTTTTCATGACCCTGTATTTCATTCAAATTTCAATTCACAGGTATATTTTTATTGGAAATGAGACGCTTAATCCAACACAATAAATTTTTAGTTAATATAATTATTATTTTTTGAGCTATAAGAATGTTTCTTTTACGCAATCCGGTACTACTCGAGTATTTTGGCGTTTTATATAATTAGTCAAAATTGGCTCATCAGCAATTCATTAATGGAGCATTACTGTATGTTAAAATTATTTATTTATGCGTTTAAATTTTATTTTGGAGTTGCCATAGACACGCGTTTTATTTTCATATTTTATATTATGATGGGTAAGTATTACGGTGCCCCCCCAACGGCTAGTTTCGAAAAACATTTGTAAGTAAGAGTTAATAATTGAATTTAGCCAAACTGCTTATTTTTGAATTCATTTTTGCTCTCAAATTCATTAGACTGACAGATTCTCTTATTAAGAAACTATACAAGGTGCCGTAAATCTCGATATTTTGATAAAGGCAGAAAATAGTGTGAAAAATGCTGTCAAAGTGGGCGTTGTGCACCGAATTTTCCGAAGCGGAAGACCTGGAGACGAAAAAAAGAACCATGCTGAAGCAATGATTGTTTATCAATCAAATTCTAATAAATGGAGCGAAAAATAAGATCATACGGCACCTTGTACATCTCTTCGAAAATCACTCCAGCAAGTTTCATGTTACTATTTTTAAAAATGAGGCTGAAATTCTATAAGAAAATTTCGAGGTGTTGAAGGTAGAAAAGCATGTGTTCGAGTACACCCTTAAGCATATATTTCTTTTAATTTTGGGGAAAGCTTCATTCCTGCCCAGTCCTGGGTTAAAACTAGGTCGATTATTACTAATATAAAAGTTTCAGAAATCACCATTAATCAAAAAATAGCTATCTGTTTAGGAAATAAATAATAAAAATCATCAAAACTTTAATTTACCGGAAAACTGAGAATACTATTCGATTTTTTCCCTATAATAATAGTAATGATTGATAATAAATGAATTCTCACAATGAACTCTCTCAGAAACATAAACATTGTACTTTAAGAACATGCTTAATTAAAGGAAAATGTGTACATTTTTTACCTTCGACTGCATCATCGTTTTTCATCCACTTTTCCATAAATTTGCATCATTTCTCCGCTTCATAACTTCTTTTTCTCTTTTGTTCCTAGTTTTTTATTTTTATGTTTATTTCAGTCATCATTCATGACTGAATTTCTTCTCTCTGGACGACTACGAAAGACAGCTTTTTATTTTTATTTTAAAAATTGAACGAAAAAAATCGTTAGTTTTGAAAAGTTGCGTTATTAGCTTCAGTACAATCTGACAACAAAGATGTATGTAGGTGACGCCCGGGAATTATTTAACCTCACACAAGGAATGGCATAAGAGGGGAGTTGAAATAGTTAAGGTCAGATGACCCTGTCGAGGACCACCAACCTTGAATTGGAATAAGGGGAGAGCTTTTCTCCGAAAAATCACATTACATGTAGTGATCGAACAATGTCCATTTCCGGAATGTGTTTTTGTTTTTGCACTGGGGATAGCGCCTAGTAGAAATCTTAAAATGTCTCAAATGTAATGGATTGCCTATATTTTTTTGAAACCATAATTTATTTTCTTATAAATTTACAATAATATTAATTCCAAATCACGTTATTGCTATTTCATTATTTTTTCTTTTTCCTTTTTTTGGTGTGTTTGTATGTGTGTAAAAAATAATCTAAGAATGCCACATTAATAATAAAAGTTTTAGGTGCCTAACGGCGCCTTTAAACCTTCCACGGAGCCCTTTTTGAAACCCTCTTTTTTAGATGCCTGACTGCACTTCTAATCCTTCTGTGGCGCCCTACTACTAAAACATATTATAGAACCATTCAAACGCACTACAGTCGTTTCCACATTTCTTTTCTCTTTCTATCTATTTCTAAGGATGACCAACAACTACTATAAAAAGGAAATAACTGTACAGTACATTTATCCTGGAATTCATTACAAGCCTGTTTTTGAATTTTTTAAATTTTGGATGCATAAATTTTCTTCGGGATAGGAATGGGTGGATAGAGGTAGTAACAAGACTAAAATTAAGTGCCTTTTTCATGTTTTGTAAGTTTATAGTAATTTATTTTGTAATTTTACATTTCAAACTAAGTTATTTTATAATTACTTATTACTACTAACAAAGTCTTTTTTTCGGGCGCCTAACGGCGCCCTTAAACCTTCTTTGGCGCCCTACTACATTAACATATTGGGAGGGGAGGCTCCCCCCCCCCCCTAAAGCTACGTCCCTGACAGACACATCAAATCTTCGTTTATTAGTACAAATAGTTCTGGGCATTGCGTACGTAAAGAATATCCTATGAATTAATTGATCCTTTTTAGGTACATTTTACTTACCCATCATACGTAGTATAGGGTAAGCCTTGCAATCGTTTTGAAAATCGAAATTTTTTTTTTTGAGGGATTTACACGTTTTGGACACTGGAGATTCCGAAAAACATATTTTTAGAAAAAAAAATTTGCAGTCCGTCCGTCTGTGTGTCTGTCTGTCTGTAACCACTCTATCTCCCGAACAAATTGAGATAGAGACTTGAAATTTTGTATGTGCTTAGTATGTAAGAATGAGACGAAGCCTATTTAATATCAGTAACCTCGATTATCCGGAACTATATTTTTCGGACTCCCGAAAAATTCGTTCTGATGAAAGGTATATAAAAATTTTCGATTTTTTTTATTTTAAGGAGTGAACGTAAAAGGCATTAAATTAACACAAATTTTGCATAAAAAACAAAGTCGATCGGATATTAGTTGTCGAGATATTTCTAATCCTGTTTTCCACATTCTTTGATTTTTCATGACCCTGTATTTCATTCAAATTTCAATTCAAAGATATCTTTTAATTGGAAAGGAGACACTTAATTCGATGCAAGAAACCGTTAGTGAATATGATAATTTTTTTAGAGTTATAAGGATGTTTCTTTTATGCAATTCAGTGCTACTTGAATACTTGGCGTTTCATACAATTTATCGAAATGTGTTCATCAGAAATTCTCCAGAGCATGATGATGTGTCAAAAATACTTAAATATACGTTTATATTTTGTTTTGGAATTGTTATGCATTTTAGATATTGTTTACATATGTTATGTTTTCATATATTATGTTATGCATATCCATGATGGGTGGCCTCCAACGACTAGTTTATTTATGTAAATACCTAGCACCTATAGTCATCGTTCAGTTCGTCCGCATATAACAATGCAAAAACTAATCAACTGAACCGTTTGAAATTAAAAATATATAATTATTGCATAATTTTGTAGAGACATTTCAACTTGTATGAAAATCGAATGTATTGTTCAATTACAGGGACAATTAAAAGTATTCCGTTGCATTACAGCCAATGGGGGAAAAAAAGAATTTGAAGTGTATTTCAATGATGTTACACTTTTTCGAACAGAATAAAACTGATATGCATCTATGAAGAATATACCTAAAGTATACATTCTGTTCATTCTCTGGTGCAAAAAATATCTGTTATTAATTTATAGGGCCACACAAAAGTATGCCATTACATATGCTATAATTGAAAATATTGGTTGGGCCGTGTTTTAAATATATTAAAACATTTCACATTTTATGAAATAAATGTACGTTGCTGAGGTTAACCACAAGTTACTTTCTGTATAATAAAAAGCAGGTAGTATTTTTAAGAATACACAAAAGATTTCGGATACTATATACTGTATCCAAGTTACTGTATGCTATTGCACCAAGATTTGGATATTTTTAAAATTTCGTTATAGTACGAACGCACTTCATTTGTTACGTTTAAGGTGCGATTTCCGAATTGTTTTTAGCTTACAGGCTATCAAAGCCGGAGAGCTTATGTGCCCGCCCGTTCTATATGTACGTGCGTATGTGCGTAACGCGATAACTCATGATAAAAATATACGATTCATTTGAAATTTTGAATATAAGTTTTATATGATAAGGCGCTTCCCTGATTAGTTTTGAGAGTTTATTCTGATGAAGCACCTCCGTAATTAATATTGGGTGTTCATTAGATAAGTATTAAGAATGGGAATGGGGGCTTATGCCCCTCCCCTTAATTTCTGTAATTGGGTTTTTTATGCAGTATTATAAGATTTCGTTGAAGTCTTAGATGTAGGATCATTCTGAAGAGGCGCTACCATGATTAGTATTGGGTGTTCATTGGATAAGTATTAAGAAAAGGAACGGGGGCTAAATTCCTTCCTGAATTTGTTTTCGAAGGGCGTTGTTATGCAAGGCTGTAATATACAAATTGTGTGCATCGCCTCTGAGCTTTATGCCATCCGTTTAACTGGGCAATAGTCTTTTTATTATTCATCTTTTGATCCCGCGGCCTCAGAGACCTATCGCAGTGGCTATGCAACAATTTCTGTGACATTAGTTTATAGTTAATAAGTCATTGTCAATTGCGAATCCAAATGAGCATAATTCTAACAATGGGATTTAAAACAATGGCGCAGGAAGCAGGGAGGGGGGGGGCGGAGGGGGCGATCCCCCCCAGGTGTCACCCTCTAAGGGGTGACACTCATTCTCTTTTTGCAAATCTACATGTTATAAGATTTTGGAAAATAATTCTAAAATAAAATGAAAATTATAACGCAAGACGCAACAGAGTTAGTTTTCTTTTCTTTGAGAATGTGAAATTTTTCTAAATAGGATATACACCAGAGAACAAAAACCAACCTATCCAACGAATGAGTAGCGAAAGCAAACTTTAAAAGAAACACTTATCTTCTACATATAGACACCGCATTGACTTATGCGGTTTATGGGTTGAGTGATGAGTCGTTCCTGTGTTTTTTTTTGTGCAGGAGGACAAAAAGTAAATAAGGAATGGTATAGTTATTTATTGTAATGACATAGAATTGTGATTGAAAAAATATGACGTATAGACAAGGGGGGGGGGTGCACCCTGGTAAATGGGGGCGACACCATTTACATCCGCCCCGGGTGTCACCCTTTCTGGCTACGCCACTGATTTAAAATCAATGTGGATAACAATCCTTCCCCAAATACACTGTCATTAAAATACCTCAACTGGTTTGGTTTGTAGCAAGTAAATATTAGTTGAATAAGCAAAGAAACAATCCCTTGAAGTCGGTTTTATTTTTTTCTTAGCCCTAAAGTACTGCGACAGAAATTGCAGCATAACCACTGTGAGCGCTTGAGTATGTGACCGCGAGATCGATAGATGAATAAAAGTCCCGATTAACTCACGGGATATTGTTTCTGTAGAGAATTTTATATACAGGACAATTATAATTAAAATTCACCTGTTCAAAAGTCTCTGACGATAATGTACTAGGCCTCCAAACGAAGCAAAATTTCTCCAGTAGCTAAAATGTAACTAGAAATAACAAGTTAAAGTGTCAAAATTGAAAGCAAGTCCGTAATTGCATGTCAAGAGCAGCAAATTAGGTGCGTTCCTATTATAACGAACAATATTGAATTCAGTCACTTTTTTTCCGAGAGAGATTTCTGTGGCTCAAGGGGGGGGGGGGGGATTGCACTTTTTCCCATTGAAAATACAAAGTCTAAAATTTTCCGGGGGAGGGGAATCTCACGGCTCTGGGGGAGTGTCTGCCCTGCGCCACCCCCTTAAATCAGCACTGATAACGAAGTTTTAAAGATATTCAGATCTTGGTATACAATACTTCGGATACTGTATAGTAGCCTAAAACTTTTGTGTGTCTCTGTAAATACTATATGCTTTCTATTATACAGGAAGTAACTTGTAATAACCGTCAGCAATGTATATCAATTTCATAAAATATGAAATAATTTAATATTAAAACGCACTCTAAACAATGTTTCCCCCTATATCATTATGTAATGGGATACTTTTGGTGGCCTTGTAAATTAATAACAAATATCCTTTTGCACAACAGATTTTACAGAATGTATATTATAGTATATATTTCATAGATGCATAGCAATTATTTTTATGTTCGAAAGAGTGTAATATCATTAAAATGCAGTTGAACTATATCTACCCATTTTCTGTAACATAAAACATAATATTTGTAATTGTTCCTGTAATTAAACTATCTACTAAAAAAAAAAAAAAAAAAAAAAAAAGGCCAAGCAAGAAAAAGAAAAAAAAAAAAAAAAGGATGAAAGTTGTGTCTAAAAAATGGTCTGATATCAAATTTCCAAGCTTATATTATGGTAATTATTTAACATTTTCCATTAAAAAAATTACTATTTCTAAGTCAATGCCTTTGCGTATGTTGATAGAAAATCCTTTTCTCTTGTACTAAATACATCGTAAATGTGTTTTGAAAATTCAAATGTTTTAAAATTATGCGTGATGGGCTTGGCGGCCATTTTTAAATATTGTATACTAATTTCTATGTACCCAAATCCATAGTTAAAATTTAAAACTCAAAATTGTTACTTAAGCAGACATTTCCGTACTAAAATTCTGGTATTGAAATTTAAAAGTTTCGTTTAAATGTAGACAATCTATAAATAGATCGCTGGATGGTAACGTGTTAAATATATTTGTCCATAGTTAAAATCAGAAGTTCTAAATTGTACTTAATGTAAACTTACTACGCTTTCCTTTACAAATTAGGTGCTAGGAAATTTGTGTAAAATATGAAAAGATGGCCGCCAAGGCCATCACGCATAATTTTAAAACATTTGAATTTTCAAAACACGTTTACGATGTATTTAGTACAAGAAAAAAGGATTACTATCAACATATGCAAAGGCATTGACTTAGAAATAATAATTTTTTTAATGGAAAATGTTAGATAATTACCATAATATAAGCTTGGAAATTTGATATCAGACCATTTTTTAGACACAACTTTCATCCTTTTTTTTCTTGCTTGGCTTTTTTTTTTTACTTTTGAAAAGTGTTTTTTAGTAGATATCACTTCTTTTTTTCTTAAAGAGATTATATAAAATTTAAATAATCTGCTCACTTAAATTGGAATGAGTTCTCGTAGAACCTCTGTAAGTAGGAAGTAAGAAATATATATGTACATTGTATTTATATATAATTTATTTCTTAGAGTAATTTATCATTTATAAGTATGAGAATTTTGTAAAAACTGATAGAATCGAAATAAAATATAGATCTATAGTTGCTATTTTATTTAGATATGATACGAAAATCTAGTTTAGCAAGCAAACGAATAATAAATTGAAATTTCTCTTTCAGCAATTTGTGCATGTACACGGACACTTATTTGAATACATTTCTACAGCCCTGTATTTTATCTGCTATCTTTACATTCACACTATTATTTAGCTTAAATTTAATTCAGACTAAAATACTCTTAAAACTAGTAAAATCACACTTCCAAAAATGATCATCCTTTGACGGTCATATATCTAATTTTTTGCGTGTTCCTGTAAATCGTTTTATCTATTCAGTAAACATCTTTTAGTATGCTAAATATAATTCAGCATAAAAATGCATAGCTAATTTAATAAGTAAGAAAACTCATGCGTTAAGCATAGATTATGAAGTACTTTCAGCCACATCATGAAATCTTTAAAAAAACTTCGTTAATTAAGGAAATAGGGTATACAGCCAAATATGTATTTCAATACTTTTGAACAGCCTGTATTTAACCTGTCTGTTGATATACATATTATAAAATCAGAAAATTTAGTTTAGCAAGAAGAAAGCTTAAAATTTCTTTTTGAGCAATTTGTACTAATAAATGGGAAACATACTTGAAAACTTTTGTTCAGCCCTGTAGTTTACCTTGTACCTTTATTACACGTAAGTAATAAGCTAAAATTCATATTAAACTAGAACTCTTAAATCAACTGAAATCATATTGCTATAAATTATCATTCATAAGTGTCCATGTACTCTTTTGGATAGCCCTGTATATCAACTATAACATTTATACACACCCTTATAATGTACAAAGATTTAGTGAAACTTAAATGCGTATATCATAATTAAAATGTATTACATCCATCCATCAGCCATCATTGGAAACATATACAGTCCGTCTGAAGGAATATGCTATTTGAAATCTTTTGTGTGTCCCTATAAATGCAATGTACTTCATATTATGCAAGACAGTATCGTATAATTTATATTAAGCCTCAGTGATATAAATCAATTTTGTTTTACATATTTTCAAAATGTCGCACACTATTTCCTCCTTTACCATTATCCACTGGAATTCTTTTGTGTGGCCCTGTAAAGGAATAATACTATATTTTCACCGCATATTTTATAGAATGCATATTTTAGTGCACCTCTTAAATGCATGTAAATTTTTATATTTTTGACAGGGTGTAACATCTTTAAAACTTTTTTGAAACTATTTTTCCCCATACGCCATAATGTAATGGAAAATTTGCGTCTCTTCCTGTAAATAAACTAATCATGGTAGAAACTTCATTTTCAGTAGGGTTTGTGCTAGGATAAACGTCAATAACATACAAAAATTTCAGGGCAATTCGAGTATATTTACAGGCGTTAGAGCACGGACAGACTGACAGGCGGGCAGGCGAGCAGACGGACAGACAAACCGAATTTCAAACTTTTGAAAAGTGTTATAAACGTTAAAATTCATTTGAAACGATTTTTTCCAATAGGCCGTAATGTAATGGAAAACTTTTGACTGTCCCTGTAAATAAATTAATCACGGTAGAAATTTCATTTTCAATAAGGTTCGTGCTAGGGTAAACTTAAATAACGTCCAAAAATTTCATGGCAATCCGAGTATATTTACGAGAGTTAGAGCGCAGACAGACGGCCATACTGACAGACAAACCGAATGCATAAGCATTTTTCAACTTTGTTGGAAAGTACTAAAAACATGAATTCATTTATTTCTAGGAAAATGGAGCTAAAGATATTTTCCGATTGGTCTATCTTCCCGCAAATGAAATACCTGTAGTTTATTATTGATGATTATAACTGGTTAATATTGGTCTGGAGGCCATCTTTTCGCATTTGACATTAAATTCTAATGTACTCAAATTCGTTGTTAGAATCCAAAATTTTTACTTATTCAGACATTTAACTAGCAGACACTTCTGTACTTAAATACTGGTGTTGAAATTTAAAAGTTTTGTCCAGTTGTAGGTAATCTATATTAGTGATGGGCGATTCTGGAAATTTTGAGAATCGATTAAAATCGATATCGTATAAAACAACATCGATCGTAATAAGAATCGATTTTTCAGTTCTAGAATCGATACTAGAATCGATATTTCGATATTCAGGTTCACACAGAGAAGATCCAAATTACTAATTCCAAAACTTAGACAATCAGCAGGACCGTAATTACCGCCTCCCACCCCCCATCACCATTTAGGGAGGCATAGAATTAAGCTATTGCAGATTTTAGAGTCGGATAATAAAAATTTTAAATTTTAAAATGATTGTCACTTATGGTTGTCACTTACACAAAAACTTTGACAAATTTGAAAGACATAACTCAACTAATAACAACACTGAGTAACTTGGCATTAAATCGAGGATAAAGAGTGCCAAAAGCGTGTAACTAGGATGATGAACAAGGAGTATAGACAAAAAAACCCTTTTTTTTTTTCTAATGCCAATTAAATGTTACACGAGATAGTTTGGAAGAACAAAAAATATGCCCAATTCCCAAGGGGGCAGGTAAACCCCACTCTTGACGGAAGGGCGACCATAGCCCAAATGTATCGTTTGTCGAAGTTTCAAAATGAGGATTTACAATAAAATAGAACGAGAATTGGACATTTTAAAAATTGCATGCATACTTTGAACGGCCCATTTAGTAAAGATTGGCGAGGAAGGAGGGGGGAGGGACGAGGGATTAGAACGGACGAACTTGAAAAAAAAAACATAATTAACTAATAACCCAAATAACTGAGCTCCTAAACAGAAATATAGTGTTTAACTTAGTGTTGAATTTATGGGGTGTCCTGCGGAGAACATGCACTCTTTGAAACTATAATAAAGAATACTGCCCAGTTAAACTGATGGCATTGAGCTCACAGGCTACAAATACTAATTGTACATTAAAGCCTTATATTTTCAAGGGTTAATTCCGTTCGAAAAAAAAAAATTAAGAAGGGGAAACAGCTCTCCCCTTTCCTCTTTTTTTATACTTAATCATTGAACCTCCTATACTATCAAAGACATGCTTTATCATATAAAAAATCTATATCCAAAATTCAGAGCAAATGAGATAATTCTTAATAAAAACCCATTTAGCATTTATATAATTTAAAAGGAATTATCCCCCTCTTTTATACTTAACCATTAAACTTCCAAAACTATAGAGATTTGAACGAAATCTGAAAATTCTGCTTGAAAAACCCATTTATATAAATTAAGGGGGGGGGGCATTAGAACCCCTGTTCCCCCTATTTATACTTATTCAATGAAACCTAATAACAGTCACGGAATCGCCTCATCAGAATGATCCTAATCTAAATTTTGAACGAAAACTTTATTCTGCATAAAAATCCCATTTATATCAACTAAGGGGAGGGGCATCAGGCCCCCGTTCCCCCTCTTATACATATCGAATGAACTCCAAAAACTAATCAGAGAAGCGTTTTGTAAGGATATACCTACATACAAAATTTCAAGTGGATCGGATATTTTTATCATGAGTTATCGCGTTACGCACGAACGTACATACAGAACGGACGGGCACATAAGCTCTCAGGCTATGATAGCCTGTGAACTAAAAAGTGCCAAGAGCGTGTAACTAGGTGGAGAGAGGGGTAGTAACAGAAAAAAACGAGGAGATAAAAGCTTTATAACGATATGTTACATGAGATGGTATGGAAGAAACAAAAAATATGCCCTAGGGGGGCAAGGTAAATCCCAAACGGACAGAAGGGCGACCCCGGCCCAAATGTATCTTTTGTTGAGGTTTCAAAATATGGATTTATAACAAAATAGAACGAGGATTAGACTTTTTTAAAATCGCAGTCATAATTTGAACGAATCTGTAAGTTAAGATTGGTGAGGAAGGGGGGGGGGGCGGTAGCGAAGGCGAACATTAAAAAAAAAAAAAAAAAATAGTGGCACTCTGAGAGTGCCGATAGAAGTGAAACCTTGAACAATTACGTGTGTATTTTTTGAATCGTTAAGCTATATAATTTTGAATTGTCAGGAAATATTTTTAAATGAATAAAAAAGTTTCTATAATATTAAAGAATATATTAATCTCTATTAAAAAAAAAAAAAAAAAAAAAAAAATCGCGCGATACCATATGTCCAGCTATTGTAGTTAACTCACTATAGCTACTTTCTTACATTTTAAAACGCGATAAATACACCAACCAAAATTAGACCATGCTATCGATACCTTAATCCTTATCCAAATAAATCATTTTGTATTAATGCCTGTTACAATATCTGTAGATTACTTTTTGAATTATTCAAATCGGACATTCCATTCAAAAGATATTACGAATTTAAAGATGACAATCTAAAGAATTAGCGCTGCTGAGTACTCGGTGGCCAATAAGCTTAGGGATTACGTGTGCAATCAAACGATTGCGGGTTCGAACCCCAGTTTCGCTAATATGTATCAATGTTTTTTTTTTTCGAAGAAGTTTGAAAAATTAAAATTTTAACACATTATGGGTCCTAACGTGACCTGAAATGATGGGAGAAAATTTCATATGCTAGATTTGAAATGTATGAAGCATAAGCTTTCAATAGACGTATTGTATCTAGAAATGAGAAAAAACCCCTCTGCCCCCCTCCCCCCCCAAAAAAGGTCCTATAGGGGAAACCGGGAAACTGGAATAGCAAAAAGAACGGCGTGAAATGGTTAGCTATACTAGAATTTTTCTCATCACTGTAACTCCTATAGAAGCAAAGTTATAGCCTTTTAAAGATTGAAATAAAGTGAAGAAATAAGCAAAATTAGGTGAGTGATCGACAGGGGGGGGAGGGATCCACAGCTCTGGGGGTGCCATGTAGCTTAAACATTTAAGTTAAAAATGGTAGAGAATTAAATGAGCGAAATTTTAAGGTGTATATTGGGAGAGGGTGCAAGCCCCCCCCCCTCAAAATTTTTTTTGTTTCTTTTGAAGAAACAAAAAAATATGGCCCCCGGCGGGGCGCAGATAAACCCCAAACGGGCGGAAGGGCGACCCTTTATTTATCTTTTGTCAAGGATTTAAAATGTTGATCTAAAATAAAATAGACCTAGAATTGGACATTTTAAAAACTGTATGCATATTTCGAACGGCCCTGTAACTTAAAACTGACGCGGAAGGGCGGGATTAGAAGAACCGAGCGTGAAAAATAAAACATAATAAACTAATACTTCAAATAACTGGACTTCTAAACAAAGATATAACGATTTAACCTAGTGTCGAATTAATAAAGTGGCCCGCAGGGGATAACCCCCCCTCCCCAGAAGTTATGAGATTTTATGCTTTTTAATGCACAAATTGCGATTCCCCCTCTCTTACAGAGCTGTAAAACATGATGCCTTCCTCAGGAGTCGCAGAAAAATAACTGCATTCAACACTGATTTAGCCTAGAAAAAGAAAAAAAAAATCGAAATCGAATCTAAAGATCGAAATCGAATCTAAAGATCGACATCGAATCTAAAGATCGATCTTACGGGCAGAATCGATGTTACATTTTTACTTTCTTTTGTAACTTTACAAGAAGAGAGTATTAGATTCGTGAAAAATTTTGACTTCCCGTTTTCGATGGATTTATATATTTTAGAAGGTCTCTAACACGATTTCATGGTTTTAAAGAAATATCTGTGTGTGTGTGTGTGTGTGTGTCACTCTGTGAGTCTGTATACGACAAAAATTTCTGACCGTTCTATCTCAAGAACAAATGCACGGAATTCCACAAAACTTTAGATTTAGTTTGACCTTGATATAAACTGAATCTAATTCATTTTTTGTGTATATAGCCTAACAGATGGCGCTGCTGTGCTGCATTTTTTGAGATTTGCGCAACAGCTATATCTGAATAACGAATGAACGGATTTTCATCACATTTTAGATCCAGTTAGTCCTTGACATGAATTGATGTTTTTTACATTTTGATGTATATAGCATCCCAGATGGCGCTGCTATACTGAATTTTTCACAATTTCCACTCAGCGCCATGTGAAAGGGGGGGGGGGGGGCGAAAGGAAGTGATCGTTCTGAGCACGAAAATTTAGAGGGCGCCAAATTTTTACTACTAACATCACTTCTAGCCTATCACAAGAAAAAGTTAATAGGGGGGGGAGGGCTAAATTGGAACTTTGAACCGGGCGCAGTTCTCTTTTCGCACGCCCCTGTTTCCATTTTAGCTATATCTCAAGAACTAATGCACGGACTTTCATAAAAATTTAGATTCAATTAGTCCTTGATATTATTTGATGCTAATTACGTTTTGGTGGAAATCGCTTAAGAGATGGCGCTGCTATACTGCATTATTCATGATTAACGCAATAGCGCTATCTCAAGAACGAATTTTCATCAAAATTGAGATTCAGTAAATCTCTGACATAAATTAGTGTTATTTAGTTCTTGGTGTAAATTGCCCCCCAGGTGGCGCTGATATGCTGCATTTTTTATGATCTCGCGCTTTCATGGATTTTCATCAAAATTCAGATTTAGCTGGTACCTAATAAAAATTGATCCTGATCAATTTTTGGTGTACATCACTCAACAAAAAACGCTATTTTACAGGGGGGGGGGGTTCTGAGGTTTCTTTAATTCTTCTATCTTAGAAACTAATACACTGAAATTTTGGAATTGGCACATCCGTCTATTTTATCTTCGATTTTTGGAGGAAAATGAAAATTATATTACCTTCAGAGAAATCGATTAAAAATTTTAAAGTATCGATTAAATCGAGTTGGCCGTAGTATCGATTAAATCGATTTAAAAAATCGAAATCGCCCATCACTAATCTATATGGTATCGTTGGATGATAACGGGTTAAATATTGGTTAGAAATTTGCGTAAAATATGGAAAGATAGCCGTAATTCGATATCATATAAAATACTATTGGTTAATATAATCGTACGAAGTTGGTTCGGTTGTACAATTGGTTCGGTAGTTCCAGAGATTACCCTCTTTAAATAAACATTTTATGGTAAAATCGTATTTCATCATACAATGACGTCAAAATTGTTATCTATGTTGATTCTTTGTTCACACACAAAGCGAATATCGTTTACCATGATTTCTCTTTTTATATAAAAATCACACTCAATTTTTTTTCAAAAGTTTTGTTTACATTAGGAATGAAACTTTAAATGCTAATAATTTTAAATGACTATACTTTAGAAGATATCTCTTCCTTCAAAAATTAATTTATTTTAAAGATCTTTCTAAAAATGAACTTTTACGCTGTTTTATTCGAAAAAATAACCTCGAAGAAAAATATCTGATTGGTATATGAAACTTGAAGTGGCAGCATTTAAAATGATTTGCGTTACTATAATGTAGCTAGTACACGATTGGCGGTTTATCATACTTTGGCATAATTTGTTAATTAGCAGTTTTTTGATTATTAAGGATAGAAATTTTGTTTTTTTAAACTGAATTTTACAAAAGCACGTAGTTTTAATAATTACCTATCTGAAAATGCATTCTATACTTCTTTCTGTCCTTTATTTAAGTCTGTACTTTGATTGAAATAAAATTGCTTGACGAAGGAAAAAGTGATCATTTTCAGTATCTCGACGGTTTTTTTAAAAAATCATATATCTCTTTTAATTATTTAATAAAAATGAGTTTGATCTCAAATTGAAGCTTTTCATTATTAAATTCTTCTAGTTTTTGTTTTATTTATCTGCGATACTTCATTTCTTAAATATCCGAAATTTTAAAATGCCATGTTTGGTCGATTTAACATGGGAAAGTTGTCTCGAGTATTATAAGCAGTTAAGCGGTCGTTATGTTCTTGGCGTTTGTTCGTTTGGCAGGCATATTATTTTTTTCTAGCTTGGCTTGGCAGAACGACCGTCCCTCTTGATACATCCGATTTTCATAAAAGTTGAAATGACTTGACAAAATTATGTAACAATTATATATTTTGAATTTCGAACGATTTGGTTGGATAGTTTTTGCACTGTTATATGCGGATGGATAGAACGACAATTATAGGTACTACATATTTAGATAATTACGAATGCACCTAAAAATTAGTGGTCTGTGAGACCGCCAACGGAAGGTAATGGCTAAAAGTAATTTTAATAATCATTAGTATTAGTAATTATCACAGAAATTATGTGAAATTGAAATAATTTACTTAAAAGGGAAAATAATTTTAGAGTAATTTAACTTAAATAATTAGAAAACAAATATTTCTGGGTAGTGCATAAATAAATTAACTGACATTGATCAAAATTTGTTCTTAATTACGATACTTTGACATTCATTTTACTTAATTGCTCCTAAAAAAATTAAACTGCTTCCCGCCTATCATTTTATTCTAATTTGAAAGAATTCGGATTGAATTTTAAACAAGTGTTTTAATTATGATAAAACCCTCATCTTTTTAAAGGAAAAAAACTCACTTAACCTTTTAATTTTCTACATTTTATTTCTGGTAGGAAACTTACTGCCGAAAGACAGCGTCATAAGCTGGTTAATGACCAAGCCATTACATAATTGCTTCTATTGTCCATATAGATAGCTTTAATTAGTTTTATCTTTTTAATTTTCGATGAACAGATACTACAAATCAAGTTGAAATTAAAATTACATTAAAATCCTTTAATTTAATGGTAAAGACGATTCAACGAAAAAAGTAAAAAGAAAAGAAAAGGTAATAATAATAATAAAAAAGACGGATTTCAATTAAATAGTTTTTATGCATTATTATATTTTTATCTAATAAAATGAATGAAATGATCTTTTGAAATGCTGAATAGGATTTTTCTTCTTTGTTCTTCCTTTGAAGTATCTATTTTTTTCTTCATTTTTAGTTTACATGTCATTTTTATGAAATAAGCTTTGAAAATATTACTTTATCATTTTAAATAGCAATAATAATAAATAATACTCTGATTATTTTATGTACAGACAAAGTATATGAAATATATCAAGTGGAACAATCAATATACAGTGAGCAAAAAAGAGTATTTGCACTTATGCAGTTTTTTTTTTCATAAGTAACACAAGAAAGCAAATGTGTCGAAATTGTTCAAACTAGCCCCCTGACCTCCGTGCAAAAAGGCAATATTCTAATGTTTTGTCTGTAATTTATAAACTATATTAAAAAAAATATGTTTTTTTCAACAAAATATTTTATTAAAGAACCCTGGAAAATAACGCCACGTTAAGGTTCAACCAATTTTCATGGCCTAGTTTTAGATTGTATTTTTCAAACAAATATAGGATTTGATGCAGCAACTCATTGACTATCTATATAAAAAATAATTTAACAGATATGTATTCATAAAATGTAATGGCGCGATTTCTTGACCAATGCTATTTGGCGTTATTACCCACCTATGTGGGTAATTTCAATTCCAAACACAAAGTGAACATTTTGAAGTTATCATCTGCTGTTGCTACCGTCAAAATGATTTCACGTTACACATATACACGATTAGCCTTTATAACGATAGTTCAAATGTTTTTCATAGTACTGACAATCATTTACTACATAATGTTTACGTTTTATATTAAAACTACACCATATTTTCAATGATTATAACCATAGTAAAGAAAAAATTTAACTGGTACAGTAGTAAAATATTTTCTTTTTACCGATTTTTCATCTCAAATACTACTAATTCGCTCTTCAAGCCACGCAATTAAAAATGAAAAGGGGGCGAATGAACGCAGAATGGAATAATAAAGTAAATGGACTGCAATTAATATTAATATATATCTTCTCTCATTAAGTTTAATCCAAAAAAATTCTACTTTCAACTGTAATAATTATTGGCTCGTTCATTTTCAAAACTAAATCATATACAGTCGGCTCTCGTTAGTTCGAACTCGTCGGGACCACAAGAAATGTTCGAATTATGCAAAATATAAAATAAAAACATGCTTAATATGGTACTATTACAAAGGAATTAATGTTGTAGTGTTTTTTAATTTATTTCGCCAGTTATCATTAGATTAGAATCATTAGATTTAAATTAGAATTTATAAATACAAATTTATAATCTAATTAAAATATCAAAAACAAGCACAATGGAATAAAAAATTAAAGCGTCACTGATGGACAGACGGGACACTAAGAAAGTGGATATCAAATGCATTGGATTATATGTATTCTTCTTCGGAACAATTTTCACAAAAAATCAAAGAAAGAAAGTTAGTCAAATGATCTGAAATCCGTGAGAAAAAACAGAAAAATAAAAATCGGAATTCTCGTTAGTTCGAATTAAATGGAGTCAAGAGAAAATGAGTTCGAATTAATGAAAATTTTTAATGTTATTCTGCCATTGAAAATTTCGGGACTTCATATTTAGTTCGAATTAAGCGAAGATTCGAATTATCCGATTTCGAATTAACGAGAGTCTACTGTATTTGTATAAATAAACAAAAATTACTTATAAAAATATTTTCTGAAGAAGAGCCTGATTAAGGCGTGAAAGTACTAAGTTATTTTAAATAAAATTAGCTATTGACATCTCTATTTGATTATTTGAATCACCTTTTATGTAAAACTGAATATTTTAAAGTTCATATATACTTAGCGTGGAATTTATTTATGATATAAAGTTGGGTCATGCTATTGAAAAAACAAACAAAAAAGTTCAGGTTTGTTTTGACATGTAGATGGCCTCCCAAGCAAATTTTATACAAATCATTTAAAATTAGACTTTTTTCCAATCGTTTGGCACCAGTAACTTTATTCTACGACAATTTTCTGCAGAGTTAGTGGGAGGTGTTCCCCCCCCCCCCCGATGACTGTACATTACACGTAATTCATACTATGTAATCTTTTGAATATAAAGTTTTCAGATATAGCAATTATGATGTTAAAATTAACTTGCTATAGGGGATTTTTTAGACTGTTATACTATTTTATAATTTGTTAAAAGAAAAACGATAAAACTTGCAGCTAAGCAATATTTTCTTTGAAAAGAATTACCTAGTACAATTAAGGATTGCATAAAACTCGACTTAAAAATAAATGAAAATTTAATTTAAAGCATAAAGAACCACGATAATAATTAATGCAAACACTGGAAATATTTTCCAAAGTAGCTCTTCACACTGAATATTTCTCTCCTAAATATTTATATAATTTCAGTTTTTACATTCTCTTAAAATACTTTTGTATTTAGTTCAGTCAAAAGTATTTCAACGCTTCAGTACATATGAAAGATTTAAAGGGAACGAAAATTAATACTATTATTTGTTAATTCAGGCAGAATAGTTTGCTAAAACATATCAGGAGTGAACGTGTGAATACTTTGAATAAGAATGGGTTGTTGCAGTTGCCAGATGTCAAGAGCTTTAAATGTAAATTGAAATAACGTTTCATGCACTTGTGCTTTCTGAGAGGCAATTTCAATGCCTGTGTTTCAATAGTGAGTGGATATTTTTGTTTCAGTTACAGCTGCAGACGAAAATTTTAAATTGAATTATTGATATTCATTTTAGTTATTTTAGAATTAAAAGATTGATATTTAAATGGACTGTTATTCATTCACAATTTGAATGGGAGAGATAAACTAAGATGTACTTACTTGTTTTCAATAGATTCAACCTATTTAAAAGAATAAAAGAGAGATATAATGTGTTCAGAATCAAAGTGGATCAAGTCTATAAAATATTACAGAAATATTTGGGAGTTAAAGTGAATGGTCTCAATCAAGATTCGGTGATAAATTATCTTGATATACAGTCGACTCTCGTTAATTCGAAATCCGATAAATCGAATCTTCTCTTAATTCGAACTAAACATAAAATCCCGAAAATTTTAAGGGCCGAATAACATTAAAAATTTTCATTTATTCGAAATCATTTTCTCTTGACTTTGATTAATTCGAACTAACAAGAATTCCGATTTTCCATTTTTTCTTACTTTTCACCGACTACAGATCTCGAAAATAACTTTTTCATTTTTGTCAAAATTGTTCTGAAACTATTCTTTTTATAGCTGCTTTCTTAATGCCCCGTCTGTCCATCAGTGACAACTTCAACCCTTGTTCAATTGGGCTTGTTCCTAATCCCTTTATTAGTTTATGTATTTACATCTTTTAATTTAATATTAAGTGATATTCTAATGATAACAGCCGAAATAAATTAAAAAAAATACTATGAGATAAATTCCTTTGCAATAGTACCCCTTTAAACATGTTTTCTTCTGATACTTTCCATAACACAAACTCTGGATAATTCGAACATTTCTTGTGGTCCCGACGAGTTCGAATTAACGAGAGCCGACTGTATATCATAATATACAGGGTGTCCGAAAAGTCTGAAAACGGTCGAATAACTCGAGAAATACATATGAGATTGAAAAACGTAAATATGCGTGTTAAATATTTTTAAATAAGCTACTCAGTGATACCAAATTTGACCCTCGTAACCGACCCCCTGGGGGTCAGAGGGGGTCCAACTTTGAAATCTTAAATTATAACCCCCATATTTTATTGCAGATTCGGATTCTACGGACAAAAATACGTAACTTTTGTATTTGATGTTTATTTCGAATCCTCGTTTATCACGGTGTAATCGAGCATATTAAATCGATACATATTTCGGCTTTTCCAACGGGATTTTCCCTAATCGAAACTAATTGGGGAGAATTTATGACATCAAATTCCTCGTCTTTTGCAGGAATAGCGTTTCCTGAAAATCACCCGTGCTGATTATTTCGATAGTGCTACACAGTTAAAAATTTGACCCGTTTGCTGTAGCGTCACTTCACAGCTTTTATAGAATATCTCTTTCATGACCAATGAGAATGTTCCATAACACAGTAAAGTACACTGTAAAAAAGTGACCCTTTTGCTGCATCGTCACTCCACCGTTTTTATAGAAAACGATTACTTTACTGTGTTATGGAGCATTCTCATTGGTCACAAAAGAGATATTCTATAATAGCTGTGGAGTGACGCTGCAGCAAATGAGTCAAATTTTTAACAGTGTAGCACTATTGAAATAATCGCCACGGGTGATTTTCAAGAAACGCTATTCCTACAAAAGACGAGGAATTTGACATCAAAAATTCTGCCCAATCAGTTTCGATTAGGGAAAATCCCGTTGGAAAAGCCGAAATATGTATCGATTTAATATGTTCGATTACACCGTGATAAACGAGGATTTGAAATAAACATCTAATACAAAAGTTACGTATTTTTGTCCGTAGAATCCGAATCTGCAATAAAAAATAGGAGTTATAATTTAAGATTTCAAAGTTGGACCCCCTCTGACCCCCAGGGGGTCGGTTTCGAAGGTCAAATTTGGTATCACTGAGTAGCTTATTTAAAAATATTTAACATGTATATTTACGTTTTTTAATCTCATATGTATTTCTCGAGTTATTCGGCCGTTTCCAGACTTTTCGGAGACCCTGTATATCCTATATTTGTTTTCAAACTATCATAAAGTTTGATATTTTCGATATTTATTTTCAAAATATTTTTTTATGACAATTTTGATATTTTTTCTCAAAGAAGTCAAGCTGTAAATGAATTTTTAAATTATTATTGATTGTATTGCTATATAAAGACATTTTTTCTGTTTCAAAGGCTTTTTTTAGCCTTACCCATCCTAAAAAAAATTGTTGTTGGTGTTTTGATGTTGTATTTTGTTATTACGATGATCATCATCGCACATTCAAAGCTTATCCCACGAGAACACGTAACATTATTCATACTCTTTTAATCAAATGCTATTCATTCAAAGAAATTTCGTACGTATGTTTTTCAAATTTATTACAATAGTATAAAAATTAAGTGCCCTCACAATGCTATTTTTTTTTCAGTAAAATTAAATTACAAAAATAATGCTTTGCAGTTTTTATTTTCTAACAACGCAATAATGATATAATAATCACAATAATAATAATAAGCACTTGGTAAAAAAAACCTAGAGCCAGATCCCTCCCCCCTCGCCTTTTCCCAAATACCAGGAGTATATAGCAATATCCTATTTAGACATTAAATTAAACTGCCACCTTTTTACTCATCTAACTAGACCGGACAAAGAGCGTCTCCCATGCGATAAAAATGCTTTTTTATCAATAACTATATCTGTAAATCTCTTTAATTCTATCTTTGCAACACAGATTTCTTTCCATTATAATTATGCCCAAAAATGGCTGACATTATCATATCCTTGCTTTTCAATAATCTACAAACGTCACCGCGATACATAAATTTACTTGTGTTCTTCACATTCTCTAAGATTAAAAATGCATTTTTTCTCATTTGAATTCCAATATTCCAACCACTGATTTGAATAAATGCGGTTTTCTTTATTCTAAAAACTGATTTTAATGTTTGAATATTTTAAACTATAAACACTATAAAACATTCAAAAGATAAAATGACTTCTGACAAGAATCGAAGCGAAATGCTTTTAAATATCTTAACAATAACCATACTATCAACTGAAAATATCTACTGATATAAGTTTCTGAACCACCAATTGCTTTTGAGAGATTCTATCAAGTGATTTTTTGGGATATCAAACAGAAAAAATCGCTGCGATTGGTTCCCTTGTCTAGTTCAATGTCTTGGCATTGTAGATGAACTTTGAAGCATAAAAAGAAAATCTGGTAGTTTTTCTTTTCACGTTAAAGACTGCGTCTGCATTTCTCCCCCTCTCTTTCTCTAAACTTTTTATCTACCGACGGTACTTATAAGTTTCATAAAAATTTCGTATTATAAATTTCATTTGATACGTCAATTAGGTGTAATACCGTTTAGAATGAGTTACAGATACATTATTTTGTTCCAAAAGTATTATTGGTTACACAAGACAAAAATATTTTTAAAAGGATGATTTCTTTTGCCTTTGTATCTTTTCAGCTTACTTGGTGCTGAGGGAAGGGGGTGGGGATTTTTCAATTCGGAAATATTTCAATATTTATATTGTAAGAACATCATATTTGTGCATTTTATAATTCTGCAAAATACTAAGAAAACAATTTAAAATAAAAGATTTGAGTGAGGTTATAAATATTGTACAAAATCCATGTAAATTCAAATTTAATTAATCCTCCTAAATTCTTCAAAAATCCTTCAAAAATTTATTAAATGATTATGTAAATCTTTTAATTTAGTTTAAAAAATCTATGTAAAATGCTTTAGAATGTAAAATTTTCATGAATTCATAATGCAGTAGATAAAGGGTTAATGGTGCAGGTGGATTGTTTTCAGCATTAATAAAAATATTTATCTTACATTCAGATGAAATTCAAAAGTTCGAAACAGTTTTTCGATAATTTAATGTTAATTAATCTATAAATATGTATACGTAAAGTAATTTTCAGCTTTGCATTAGTTTTCCTTTTTTATGCTTATCATACAAGGCGTTCCAAAATTAGCAGGGACCTTTTGTTAATCTGTTACTGAATAATAAGTTTTAGGTTAATATTACGAATATTTATTCTGTTATGTTAAAGAATGGCCATCTCATTTTGCACACAAGCTAAATTCAATAATATTTTAATTTTTTATGTATAATATATATTCATCTAAAATAATAGACAAGCTGAAAAATATGATCACGTAGTTGAAATTGATCTATTACGCGAAAAATTAATGTGTTATGAAAGGTATTTTTATGAAATGTATTAAAAAATTATTAATTTGTAAAAAATTGAAATGGATTTAAATACACTCATTGCCATAAAAATTTGAGTACCAAGAAATAATAGTGGGATCATAACGAACCTTGGCATGAAGGTACATATCAGGCAGATATGCAAATGATAAGAAATGCAGCATGATTGCGCATTTCGTAATGCCACAAGAAGACGTTGAACTTCGCCATCCTTGGAGTATAAAACTGGTAAGCAGAACTTGTCTGGATGTGCCTTTTATTTTGTAAAGGAAACGTTGAAGTAGACATGCTGTTACGCAGCCATCGAAGACAATATCAGCAGCTGTCAGAGAGGGGAAGAATCATCGGCATGATGGAAGCTGGGTGGTCTGCTCGGCGAGTACCTCGTCAAGAGTGTTGATACAAGTGGACTGATGAGACGTCATTTACACGGCGACAAGGCTCAGAACACCCACAACAGATCAGTCGTCGAGAAGACCGTCGGGTCAATCCATTTCAAGTGGTCCAGCAATGGTCGTTCGACCATTTTTAAAAAATCTGAAATTTTTTGTACAACAATCCTAACATGATGGAAGTTCAAAATGACCGTTATTTTAGTTTTCCTATTTTTTGTTTGTGCTGGCGGCCATCTTTGTTTCATCGTGTGCAGCGATTTTCTCAGATACTAGGATACACAAAATTGTAAATATCTCGTCTTTTATTTTCTCAAATGAAATGGGGTTTGCAGCATTTTATTCAGAATAAAATAGGCTAAATGTACGGTGGTGGAATAATTTTAAAAAATAAATTTTTACATGTGAAATTTTAGCACAAAATTTAAGATTTTTTCCAAAATCTATCCGCCTGCAAGAGGAAATTTTTCATGCAAGGAAAACTGCCAACCTTACACAATTTTTCCTACAAATAGGTCAAAAGTGTGTGTACTCATACACCAAGTCCCAGATTTGGGAGTTAATTTCTCTTTGCGAAAAAAATTCCAAAATTCGTCAAAAAATTCAAACATCGCACTTTTTAGGCTTTGATATCTCTGGTGGGGCACGAGATAAAAATCTTAAATTCTGGCCTTTGACAGTATTGTGTAGTAGTGTTATGTACAAAAAAATTCAAGAAGGAGATTTGAGTACAAGCTGAGATATGACGTGGAAAATATGTGAAAACAACACTGCCAAACTATTGTAACCTACTGTATAATTGTTCATGCCTTCAAAATTTTAAATTAATGATTTATGGTACAAAGTTAAATGTTAATTACAAATATCTTCTTCAAATGCTTCTGTGTGATTTAAACAATTCAAAATTTATGCTAAGCCAATACACTATTTGTCTAGATGAACAAGCCTACTAGAAATGCTATTGCAACAATTTTACCCGGAACGCATTTCAGAAAAAGTAAATTACAGACAATGGGCTGCAACTGATCGAGTGGACATAGTTTCAATTATTAAACCTAGAGAATTTCATTCAAATTAACAAGGGATGACAAGGATTGGGTGGCTTCAAATAAAATTTTGAGAAAGTACAGCCTGATGCACTGACAACAGTAACTGGTCGAACTCAAAACATCTCTCGTAAATAGTGTTAAGCTCTTTGTTGAGCATATACAGTATATTTGTAAATTAAACATTTATTATTAAACTGTTTTCAACAAACGATATTTTCTGTGTAAATATTGTAATAAAAGAGACTAATCTCATTTCTCCTAATGTATTCGTAATAGCATTTCTTAAAATTTTTAATCACCGTATCTCAGCTTATAGTCAAATCTCCTTCTTGAAATGTTTTGTGCATAACACTATTATAAAATACTATCAAAAGCCAGAATTCCAGATTTTTATCTCGCGCCACACAAGAGATATCAAACTTAAATGTGAGGAAATAGCTGCACACAATGAAACAAAGATGGCCACCATGCTCAAACGAAAAATATTAAAATTAAAATAGTCATTTTAAACTTCCTCATATTAGGGTTGTTGTACAAAAAAATTTCAGATTTTTTAAAAACGGTCAATCAACCAAAATATTTTCGGGGCCACTGAAATGAACGAATAGCATTTCTAGTAGGTTTTGTTCATCTGGACAAATAGTGCATTGGCTTAGCATGCAATCTGAATTATTTAAATCACGATTTAAACAGAATTTGAAGATGATCTTTGTAACTTTGCATCATTAACCATTAGTTTAACATTTTGTAGGTATGAACAAACACATAGTAGGTTACAATAGTTTAGAGGTATTGTTTTTACATATTGACCATGCCATATCTCAGCTTGTAGTCAAATCTCCTTGAAATTTTTTGTGTATAACACTACTATAAAATATTATCAAAGGCCAGAATTTAAGATTTTTATCTCGTGCCCCACCAGAGATATCAAAGCCTAAAAAGTGCGATTTTTGAAATTTTTGACGAATTTCGGAATTTTTTTCGCAAAGAGAAATCAACTCTCAGATCTGAGACTTAGTGTATGGGTACACGCACTTTTGACCTATTTGTAGAAATAATTTTGTAAGGTTTACAGTTTTCCTTGTATGAAAACATTTCTCTTGGAAACGTATAGATTTTGGAAAAAATTTCACCTGTAACAAAATTATTTTTTAAAACTATTCTACCACCGTACATTTAGCCTATTTTATTCTGAACAAAATGCTGTAAACCCCATTTCAATTGGGAAAATAAAAGACGATATATTTACAATTTTGTGTATCCTAGTATCTGAGAAAATCGCTGAACACGATGAAACAAAGATGGCCGCCATGCACAAACAAAAAATAGTAAAATTAAAATAACGGTCATTTTGAAGTTCCGTCATTTTGGGGCTGTTGTACATAAAATTTCAGATTTTTAAAAAATGATCGAGCGACCAAAAAATATCTTTTGGACCACTTGAAATGGATTGACCCCGTCACATCATACGAAACGCACACGTAGAGCCAACTGCCTCATTTGCAGCTATCCAGACATATGCAGCACATTCACTACGGACCTCTGTGTCTTTTCAAACTATCGAAAGGGTCTTGCTGAAGGACATCTGGTATCTCGGAGCCCATTATGTGTGCTGCCAATGACAACCACCCACCAACGCCTCTGTTTGGAGTGGTGTCGCGCACGACGGGATTAGACTGCAACGGAATGGAACCAGCTGGGCTTCAGTGACGACTCTAGATACAATTTGAGCAGCGATGACAGTCATTTTCGTGTGTGGCGATCCCGTGGTGAACGCCTCAATCTTGCCTTCGCTTTACAGCGACACACCGCTCCCACAGCTGGTGTGATGGCATGGGGTGCCATTGCTTACGATACATAGTCACCCCTAATATTGTTCCTAGCTCAGTGACAGTCTAGCGGTACGTATAAGACATCCTTCAGCCATATGTGTTGCCACTTGTGGCGGGGATCCTACGAACCATTTTTCAGCAAGACTATACTCGGGCACACACAGCAAGGATGTCACAAGCCTGCCTCCGCCGCATTAGCACCATTCTCTGGCCTGAAAAAATTCAAACACGTACCATAGTTTCAGATTAACAATATTAGCGTTAAATAGTCTGTAAATCAATGAGGGGAACTTTATTCATATATATAACATCATTTCTGAATGAAAAAGGGCTAAAAAATATCTGTCTAAACTGGCAACACTGAAGAAGAGAGATCAAATTCGGATAATTCATATCAAAGTATACGTGTAACTTACTAAGCAAAAACATAACAGAGACTAAGTTTTTTCCAATGTGTTTATTTTTCAAGATGTCATATGTTACAGGTAATTTTTTTATTTCTATTTTTTACAGCATGTTGATTTTTATTCGCAATTTATTATTTTACAAGTTGTTAAGGTCAAACAGCTGAAGAAGTGAATAAAATCATGAATCTACAAAGTGCAGTCATTTTTTGCATAAGATTCATTTGTTTCAGGATTTTCAAAAGATTTTTCAAGCGATTTCGTTTTTGGAGCAGATTTTCTTTTCGGAGAAGATTTATATTCTGCAGGAGATTTAGGTTTTTCAGGAGATTCCCCGTAAGATTCTTTTTCAGCTATAATTTCTAATAGATTAATTAGCAGATGGTGCAATCTAGCAATATCAGCAAATATACTCAAAATGTGCCATTCATTTTCTTGAAACCAGGGATGTTGAATCGGAAATGGTTGAAAATATTTATAGAACTCTCTGTTTAAAGCATTGAGCATGTGTAAAAAATTTCGAGCTTCCAATTTAAAGATGGAAATTTCTTCAGCATCTGAACGGTTTTCAACAAATCTTGAAACAAACTGCTCACACCGAGGTTCAAATTCTAATACGCTCTCAATTATGGCTTCAGAAAGGAAGGATATTCTTTGTAACTGTTGCAGATTATTGTTCATACGAGAAATATTTCGTAAGCGTGCAAGATTAGCATTCTCCATAATACCTAAAAAATAATTTAAGTACTGTATGAATAAAATTGCTGAATTCTGAAACAGAATAATGGATAATATGATCAATTATATTACATATTAAAACTTTCAATAAGCACAATGTACAGCCCAGATGGTTTTAATTCCTTACACAATCTCTTAAAAAACCTATTGATGACTCTACAAATGTTAAAAACTAGTTGGATGTGTCAATCCCAAAACTTTCTTCTATCTGATAAGTACATTTTAATATTAAAAAAAAACGTGGTGACCCCAAACTTACCCACTATCGAATTTCCCCGAGCATTTGACCTAGCCTAATGAGATTCTGGTATCCGAAAAGCCTAAAACGCAAAATTTAATTAATATTCTGAGAAAATGAGTTAGTAGTGCCTCATGTTGGGTAATTTATACTAAAACCTAATAAGCAGTAACTTATGTCAAGACCTAAATGAATATGAAATTTGATGAATTTCGTCCATTAGTTCTTGAGATATAGTTTATAACCAAAAATTTGCAAAACGTAGCACAGCAACACCATATCTTGACAATTTATGCCAAAACGTAAAAAAGCGTCTAATTATGCTATGGTGTAAAAGAATATGAAGTTTGATGAAATTCTATGCATTAGTTCTTGAGATATAGCTAGTTTAAAAAAACCGAGTAAAATATAGCACAGCAGCACCATCAGTTGAAAAGATTTATAACAAAACGTAATCATCGTGTAATTATGTTATATGTCATTTTATAATAAAATCTGAAGTTTGATGAAATTCTGTGCGTTGGTTGTTGAGATATAGCTATCGGAAAAATCTTGCAAAATGCAGCATAGCTGCACCACCTGTTGCAAGGTTAATACCAAAATGTAATCAGCGTCTAATTATGTTATATATTCTAGTATAACAGAATCTAAAATTTGATGAAGTTCTCTGCATTAGTTCTTGAGATATAGCTGTCGCAAAAATCGTGCAAAATGTAGCATAGCAGCGCCACCTATTGGGCAGTTCACACCAAAACCTTATATCAGCGGCTATGTATCTCAAGGTATCGCGGAATCTGAAGTTTGGTGAAATTCTGTGCATTAGTTCTTGAGATATAGCTATCATGAAAATCATGAAAAACGTAGCATAGCAGCGCCACCTGCTGGCCAATTTACACCAAAACCTAATCAGCGTCTATGTATAATAAGGGGTCACAGAATCTGAAGTTTGGTGAAATTCTGTGCATTAGTTCTTGACATATAGCAATCTTGAAAATCATGAAAAACGTAGTATAGCAGCGCCACCTGCAGGCCAATTTTCACCAAAAATCAATAGGCACTAATTCATATCAAGGTCTAACTGAATAAATAATTTATTAAATTTCGAGCATTAGTTCTTGAGATAGAGCGCCCACAAATTTTTTGTCACATACAGACAGACTCACAGACAGACAGACTGACTGACAGACAGACTCACAGACAGACAGACGGACAGACTCACAGACAGACAGACGGACAGACTCACAGACAGACAGACAGACTCACAGACAGACATTTTCTAAAAATAGTCAAAACGTGTTCATTACCTTCTAAAACGTATAAATCCGTCGAGAACCGGAAGTCGAAATTTTTCATGAATCCAATACTTTCTTTTTGTAAAGATAGAAGAAAGTAAAAAATCATTCGACTGTAGCCTTTAAAAAACCATTTCATTAATAAGAGAATATCTAGAAAAAATATATTAAAGCATCTGCCTACTTCAGGAGAGTTTATTTTAATATACAATATTGAACAAATAAATTTTTAGTTCAATTGTAACACAGAATGATTTAAAAAAAAGAATTCTAGCAATATCTTCATATATATAGATTTTAAATTGAAATTTTTTTTGTAGTTTTTTAAGCAAAATTTCTTGCTTTACGTCAGACAACGTATATTCAATTAAGTTAAACACATAATAAACATACGCTAATCCGGCAACCTATGATGCAGCATGCTGGATAATCCGGCACGACTTTTAAAAACACGAGTGAATCGAGAAGAAATTAAAAAGTGGGTTCAAACAGATTTGCATCATCTGACAGCGAAAATTTTGGCATAAAAGTTTTAATTTAGTATGTTATCAACCCAACAGCTCACAAAGACATTGTGATGAAGATGAAGTGGCCGAATCAAACAACGTCAGTCTGAATCAACTATATGATTCGTTGAATAAGATTATAAAGGTTTCTGAACGCAGCTGCAGCTGTTCGCTCAATGCTGCAGTAGTTATGAAACTCCACATTATACAAACGGATTGCCTTAAAAAACTAGTTGGATGTCTCAATCCCAAAACTTTCTTCTATCTCATAAGTATATTTTAATATTTAAAAAAAAACTTGGTGACCCCAAAGTTACGCACTATCGAATTTCCTCGAATATTTGACCTAGCCTAATGAGATTCTGGTATCCGAAAAGCCTAAAACGCAAAATTTAATTAATATTCTGAGAAAATGAGCTTAGTAGTGCCTCATGTTGGATAATTTATACTAAAACCTAATAAGCATCTATTTATGTAAAGACCTAACAGAATCTGAAATTTGATGGAATTTCGTCCATTAGTTCTTGAGATATAGTTATAACAAAAAATTTGCAAAACGTAGCACAGCAACACCATATCTTGGACAATTTATGCCAAAACGTAAAAAAGCGTCTGATTATGTTATGGTATAAAAGAATCTGAAGTTTGATGAAATTCTGTGCATTAGTTTTTGAGATATAGCTAGTTTAAAAAACCGTGTAACATATAGCACAGCAGCAGTATCAGTTGAAGAATTTATAACAAAACGTAATCATCGTGTAATTATGTTATATGTCATTTTGTAACAAAATCTGAAGTTTGGTGAAATTCTGTGCGTTGGTTGTTGAGATATAGCTATCGGAAAAATCGTGCAAAATGCAGCATAGCTGCACCACCTGTTGCAAGGTTAATACCAAAATGTAATCAGCGTCTGATTATGTTATATATTCTAGTGTAACAGAATATAAATTTGATGAAGTTCTCTGCATTAGTTCTTGAGCTATAGCTATCGCAAAAATCACGCAAAATGTAGCATAGCAGCGCCACCTATAGGGCAGTTCACATCAAAACCTTATCAGCGGCTATGTATCCCAAGGTATCGCGGAATCTGAAGTTTGGTGAAATTCTGTGCATTAGTTCTTGAGATATAGCTATCATGAAAATCATGAAAAACGTGGCATAGCAGCGCCACCTGCTGGCCAATTTACACCAAAACTTAATCAGCGTCTATGTATATCGAGGGGTCACAGAATCTGAAGTTTGGTGAAATTCTGTGCATTAATTCTTGAGATATAGCAATCTTGAAAATCATGAAAAACATATTATATCAGCGCCACCTGCAGGCCAATTTTCACCAAAAACCAATAGGCACTAATTCATATCAAGGTCTAACTGAATATAAAATTTTATTAAATTTCGAGCATTAGTTCTTGAGATAGAGCGCCCACAAATTTTTTGTCACATACAGACAGACAGACACACAGACAGACAGACAGACAGACAGACGGACAGACTCACAGACAGACATTTTCTAAAAATAGTCAAAACGTGTTCAGGACCTCCTAAAACGTATAAATCCGTTGAAAACCGGAAGTCGAAAATTTTCATGAATCCAATACTTTCTTCTTGTAAAGATAGAAGAAAGTAAAAAAGGGGGTGGATATAGAAAAGAAATAGATATTCGAGATTTGTTCAAGATGGCTCCTAGGAGTAGACCTACGTGCATTTTTGATTTTATAGCAATGTACATGTATTGTATGCAGTATTGGAGGAAAAAAGTACACACCCCCTACTAATTTCTCAATAAATTATAGAAGAAAGTTACTGGTACCGACAATTAGAAATAAAGCCTACTTTTAAATGATGTATATAAAATTTGCTTAGGGGGATATCTATATATTAAAACGAATCTAAACTTAATTTTTTTCAATGGCAATACGCAATTTTAATAAGATGTTTCAAATTTTCGGTTCAAATTATACCTAAACACTAAAATTCAAGTCATTAGAATGATAAATTTTTGAATTATAAACATTCAAAATTTAGTGCTTCTAATGTTAAATTACGTTTTCATACTTTATTAATATCTGTTAAAAATTATCTTTGAATTAAATTTAATCTTTTTTTATTAATATTTCTAATGAGTTAATTTTTCATGAAGCAATAATACTAAAATACCCAGGCAAATACGTTATTTGCAATTTTTATAATTTTATGATATGAATTATGAAAATAATATTCGAAAAAAAAATATTAATTGCAACCAACAATTTTTTTGTTGGATATAGATATATTAAGTCCTGCTTTTATGGACAAAAAATTAAATTTTTCTGCGAAGTACATTTCAAATTATGCTTAGGCAAAATGATGGTTCAAGGGGCGGCGAACTGACCAGATATTTTAAAACTTCTTATGTTATCCTGTAATCTTAGCGGATATCAATGACTGCTTGAGTGACACTTAAAACGCCTTGATCAAGAAGAGGGGGGGGGGGGGGTCTCTCGGTCACTAATGGAATGCCGAACTTCAATTTGGATAGAGCCCCTAAAATTTGTTCGTTTTAAAATAATTTCTCGGAAACGTGTCCTATGAATTCATGAAAATTTGTTTTACGGATAATTGAAGGGTGTAGAATGCTGTCAATTTATGCTTTCCGAATTGGGTATTGCTATTGAGAAAAACTAGGTTGTTTTAACATGTAGATGACGCCCTCAGCAAATTTTATATACTTACTTAAAAGATTTAATTTCCAATTATTCGGAACTAGTAACTTTCTTCTACGATAACTTTTTGAAAAATTAGTAGCGCATGTTTAATTTTTTTTCCGCGTCTGTACTTGATCTAATATTTTATGAGTGTTACTGTGTTAATATAAAGAACACAAGAAAATCCTGCATAGAAGCATTGTTTATATTTCTACAGGCTTTTTTTGCTCACTCTCGGTATTAGACTCATTATTTCTTGTTTATTAAATTGGTCATACATCCTCTTATTGTAGGAATCCAACAAAAATTAGATTTGGAATCTTAAAAATTACGCTTTCAAGTAAAACTAGTCGTTGGGGGCCACCGTAATACTTACCCATCATGGATATGTATATGGAAATAAAACATGTGAAAACTATTTATACAATGCATTGCAATTCATAAACAAAATTTAAATATTGTTAATGTACATAGTAATGCTATATTAAAGAACTGCTGATTACCAATTTCGACAAATTATATAAAACTCCAAACTACTCAAGTAGTACCGAACTGCGTAAAAGAAACATCCTTATAACTCCAAAAATAATAATTCTATTAACTAACTATTGACTGCATCGGATTAAGCCTCTCATTTCCAATTAAAATATACCTCTGAATTGAAATTTGAATGAAATACAGGGTCATGAAAAATCGAAGAATGTGGAAAACAGGATTATAAATATCTCGGCAACTAATAATCCGATCGACTTCGTTCTATATGCAAAATGTGTGTTATTTTATTGCCTTTTACGTTCATGCCTTAGAAAAAAAAAAAAAAAAAAAAATCTAAAATTTTTATATATCTTTCATCAGAACGAATTTTTCGAGAATCCGAAAAAAATATTTCCAGATAATCGAGGTTGCTGATATTAAATAGGCTTCGTCCCATTCTTACATACTAACTACATACAAAATTTCAAGTCTCTATCACAATTTTTTCGGGAGATAGAGCGTTTACAGACAGACTGACAGACAGACAGACAGACAAACAGACAGACAAACAGACAGACAGACAGACAGACAGACGGACGGACGGCATATTTTTTTTTCTAAAAATATGTTTTTCGGAATATTCACTATCTAAAACGTGTAAATCCGTCAAAATTTTTTTTTTCGATTTTCAAAACGATTGCAAGACTTACCCTATACTACGTATGATGGGTAAGTAACAAGAAAAGAACAATTAGATTTTTTTTGAAAACTGCCATTTTAAATGCAGGTCATTTTAATGTAACTTTAATAACAATTCATAGATGATATTGAGGTACACTACAGCATTTTTCAGATTGAAAATTATGTGCATAACGCTCATTGCTAAGGGCGCACAAAAGAATTCCGTTTAGTGATTGATATAATTCTTTGAAGTATATTTTAAAAAATGCTATACCACATTTGATCAAAATTTATTCTTTCACTTTCTGTATAAAAATGTTTCTTCGTGTTTATAGTTCTTTAAGAGGGACACACAAACCAATCAAGTGAATTATCATAATTAAAGTGCCTTTTAATGGCGTTGTACTATATATAACATAGCAAATTTAATGCTATGCTATAATAATTTTGCTTATAGATGTATGTTTGGCACATTGTTCATTGGAGATAATTGTATGTAAAATAACGTAAATTGGAGATTTCTTAAAGTTTGCGACGTAGCACTCCGTCGCGCTGCGAAAAGATATTATATACATTACAAAATATAATTTTACTTATTGGTTTGATTTTTTGCATGCAATTTTCCAACGAAATGGAAATAATCGTTAGACTTTTTTCTAAATTGCAAGTATTTTTATTGCAGATTTTGTATTATGTTTACGGTATGTTGTATTCTAGATCTAAACTACAAACTTAAAAGAAAAGGTCCAAGATTTATTTAGAGTTCGTTTGAACGGGATCTAATTTTTTGAGAGTGTTTAAGCATAATATTCTTTGAGCCTTTGGTTTAACTCATTCGTTACAAAAATTTAATGCTAAATGTAGAACTAATGGAATGAAATAATATCTTAATATCTGTCCCTTCTCGGGATTAAATAATGTAGGAAATAATTTTTTTTTTTTTTAAATTTGTTCTGCAAATTATGTTTTTGTTTAATTTTGTACGCCTCTTCATATGTATTAAAGTTTCAAGATTTGCCTATCTCAGTTAAGAAATTTAGTTTTATACCCGACAATATACTTAAAAAAAGTATTATGCTATTTTAATAAGACATCATAATTTTCTTTATTTCATGGAAAATAAATGAGACTATTTCCCATAGAAAGAAAAAAAAAAAATACATATATAACTGTTGCAGTAATTTCGCAGAGTCGAATCTCAATCGACATGTTGAATCGACTCTCCACTCAACTACAGAAATAGAGTTTGTTGGATGGAAAGAGATTTATAGCAATATTTATGATTGAATGTCTATTATACTTAATAGAAACAACAAAGCATGCTATTATAATAAGCATTAACTTTTCACACATTTACCATAAATAAATTCTATTCAAAAAATGTTTTTGCTACCGGTTAACTGATTCTCTTTTTACGCACAATAAGTTGAAAATATGGGATAAACACCATTTTTCTAAGTTTAAAAATGTTAATATTTAATCTAAACATTTCTTGCATTAAATAGCATGAAATTGTACTTAAAAAAATTAGTAGTGCTAAAAAGCTTTAAGTGATGGATCAAACAAACTCTTCTTGTCCACGTCGGCAGTGAAATCAGTTAAGTGGTTAAAACAGTGGTACGGAAATAGTGTTGGGAAGTTCCCTGTCTAAAATAAAGCGGGGCATTGACTTATAAGTCGGTTCATAAAAATGTAATAAACCTTAGAATGAAGGAATCCGATTATAACGAATCTTGTTTTAAACTAAAAAAATTATTGGTTTCGACGGAGAAAGTAACATACAAAACCAGCTGGTAAGACGGAAACCTGCCTAAAGCGGAATAGTCTTTATTTTTCCGAAAACCGAATTATTTTCATTGTATTCATATTTTGACATCTAACATTATTTAAAAAAAAGATTCTAAAAACTTTGAAAATTATATATGAAAAACACTAAAGTTCCAGTAATTTGGTAATATTTATATTTATAAAATTGAACTAAAATAAGTAAATCTATGATAATTCTAAGAAGATTCAGGATATATTGTGCTTTCTGTAACGACATTTTGAAAAGGGGTGAGTCGCAGGATACAAAAACAAGTAAGTCGCATTTTTTTTCAAGCATCCTTCCATTTCAGCGTAATGCGTTTGCAGTCAGGGGAAGAAGAGGGAAGGGTTGTGTGTAAAAAGCATCTTAAAATCTGTCGTGGCTTTTGTAATAAAATTTTCAGATATGTTAAATGTCAAAATATGAAAAAAACGTAAATAATGAATTCAGTTTGGGAAAAATGAAAAATATATCGTTTTAGACAGGTTTCCGTTTTAGCAGGTAGTTTTGTACATTACTTTCTCCGTTGTGATCAATATTTTTTTTATGTTTAAGGCAGGATTTGTTATAGACGAGCCTTTATTCTAACGTTTAATGTATTTTTATGTGCTGATTTATAAGTCACTGTTCCGATTTTTCTTTTAGACAGGGAACTTACCACCACCATTTGCGTACCACTTTTTAACTTCTGATTTCACTGCACCACGTACATGCAAGAAGAGTTTGCTTGATCCGTCTCTTAAAGTTTTTTGACATCACTAATTTTTTTAAATACACTTTCATACAATTTCATACTATTTAATGATAGAAATGTTTAGATTAAATATTAAGATTTTTTTTTTATTTAGAAAAACGGTGTTTATCTCATGTTTTCAATTTATTGCACGTAAAAAGAGAATCAGATAACCGGTTACAAAAACATTTTTCAATACAATTTATTTATAGTAAATGTGTAAAAAGTCAATGCTTATTAAAAAGTATGTTTTGTTGTTATTTATTAAGTATAATAGACATTATTCAATCATAAATATTATTAAAAATCTCTTTCCATCCAACAAACTATTTCTGTAATTGAGTGGAGAGTCTATTCAACATGTCGACTGAGATTCGACTCTGCGAAATGAACCGAAAATTTCATGCGTATAAAAACTATAATAATGTCTGAATTTCGGCAGCCTGTTGCCGCCGCCAGCGCCATCTGTTGGCCGAAATTCGAACTACTTTAAGAAAGTGCATATTTAAAAATTTATTGATTATGGGTCAGTCATTTAATGGACATCCTGTATGTATTGATATTTAATATTATTAATGTTTTAGGTAGCTTTCATTACAAAAAGTAAAAAGCTACCTATTGCAGCCGTCCGGAGGAAAGCACTTCCGGAAAATTTTGGTATATTTTCACCGATCATGACCCCCAGACCTCAAAACCACCCTCCGTTCAAATGTTGACATAATATATATATATCTGATTTTTGTCATGCGATAACTAACGTATTTATGAACCGATTTGAATGAAACTTGGTATGTACATAGTACATACAAATGTCTCGACCGAGTTCGTTGGTCAGCATCATCCGCCATTTTGTTTAAAAATGGCGGCCATTTTAAAGTTTTAAAAAAATTTAAAATTTAAAATTAAATGCGAAAAAAATCAAAATTTGAAAAATATTTTTCTTTTACGTGTCTTCTGTTACTTAAAACAAAGATTCCAGATCACTCTTTATTTTGTCTATATCTTAAAAAATGATTGAGTTATAGCACTTTGAATTTTTCTTATGGCTGACATTTTTAAACGATCTGATTTTTGTCACTTGATAACACGCGTATTTATGAACCGATTTCAATGAAACTTGGGATGTACATAGTACATACAAATGTCTCGAACGAGTTCGTTGGCCAGCATCATCCACCCTTTTGTTTCAAAATGGTGGCCATTTTAATTTTTTTAAAAAAATTAAAATTTAAAATTAAGTGCGAAAAAATTAAAAATTGAAAAATATTTTTCTTTTACGTGTTAGAACTTAAACCAATTCCAGAACACTTTTTATTTTGTCTATATCTTAAGTAGTCCTTCCGGCAGTGCCGGGAGGAAGAGGTAGCTTTCATATACTTATATATTTACTTGTTTATTTTAAATTAAGTTATATTAGTAGAACCTGATTATGAGCTTAGTCGAAATCTTAATTCAGGTGCACATGCACACTCATATTGATATCAATCAATATATATATGCGATAACTCAGCCATTTTGTAAGATACAGACGAAACAAAAAATGCTCTGAATCTTTGTATCAAGGTCAAATGCATAAAAGAAAAATCTTTTTCAATTTCTCACTTTCTTGTACCTAATTTTAAATTTTGAAAATTATAAAAAATTTTAAATGGCCGCCATTTTGAAATAAAATGGCGGATGGAACTGAGTATCGAACTGGATTCAGGCCTCAGTATATACTATGTACACACAGAGTTACATCCAAATCGATTCATAAATACGCCTGTTATCACGTGACAAAAATCAGATCGTTTCAAAATGTCAGCCATAAGAAAAATTCAAAGTGCTCTAACTTGATCATTTTTTAAGATATAGACAAAATAAAAAGTGTTCTGGAATTGTTGTTTTAGCTTCTAACACGTAAAAGAAAAATATTTTTCAATTTTTAATTTTTTCGCATTGAATTTTAAATTTTAAATTTTTTTTAAAATTTAAAATGGCAGCCATTTTGAAACAAAACGGCGGATGATGCTGGCCAACGAACTCGGTCGAGACATTTGTATGTACTATGTGCATACCAAGTTTCATTCAAATCGATTCATAAATAAAGTAGTTATCGCATGACAAAAATTATATATATATATATATATATATATATATATATATATATATATATATATATATATATATATATATGAACGGAGGGTGGTTTTGGGGTCTGGGGGTCATGATCGGTGAAAATATACCAAAATTTTCCGGAAGTGCTTTCCTCCGGACGGCTGCAATAGGTAGCTTTTTACTGTTTGTAATGAAAGCTACCTAAAATGACTGAGTTATAGCACTTTGAATTTTGCTTATGGCTGACATTTTGAAACAGTCTGATCTGAACGGTCCACAATGTTACTTTAAAATTGCATACACTTTATGATATCATGGAATTTGGTGATTCTCTAAATCGCTTAAAATAAAACCAGGTTGAATAAAAGATGACTAATTTCTAAAAATTCCTATTAATATTCAGTCTTGACAAAAACTAGTTTCAATCTTATAAAATCACTAATTTTATAAGATTATTTCCACTAATTTGAGCTTAGTATTTTTGAACAATGTAACTTACCTTAAAATAAATAAGTAAATATATAAGTATATGAAAGCTACCTCTTCCTCCCGGCATTGCCGGAAGGACTTTTTATATTTCTAATCTTTAGAAAGAATTATTGTTTAATAAAAGTACTTATCGTATTTTAATAAAAAGCCGAAAAAGTTCAACCATGGTCAAACTCTATTCTCCCCCTTCCTGAAAGGGGAATCGATGTTGACCATAATTCAACCAAATTGACGTTTGTAAAAAAAAAAAAAAGGAAACCTAAATTTTCGGAAACTAATCACAGAAAATGTTAGAATAAAAATTGCGTTCATACACGTTGTTTTATGAAGTATGGGTTATGATCACAAAAGCTAATAGACCAGAAGGTAGCAGCACATACAATCAGTACATCGAGTTCATGGATGAGAAATCTACAATTAATAAAAATTCGATTCGAATATTAAAACGTAATCGATGTACCAAGTCGTATCTTGGTGGAAAACACCCCAAAAACTGGATTTTAGCGATTGACTCCCACAGGGCTTACCGTTATATTTTCCTACTCCTAATCCTCTATGTTTTCATGCTTTTGGGTGCAGGAAAGCACATTTGTAACCTTGCGAGTCAAATGCCAAAATCTGAATTTTAGATATTTTTCAGCAAGATATGAGTTTGCAGACCGATTGCATTTTAAAATGCAAATTGAAATCTAACGGAATTTCATCCATGAGTTCGACGTGGTAATTGTCTGTGCTGCCGCCTCCTGGCCCATAAAACTTAAGACATCAACCTTTTTTTAAAATTAAATAGCCTATGCCTCAGTTACCTCATGAGTCCAGGTACCCTTGATTACCTTACTGTAGTTTTATGAAATTCAATTCAAAATTCAAATGCGGGCATTTTTATCGTGAAAAAAGTTTTACCCCTGAAAGTACGATAAAGTAGCATCTAAAATTAATTCTGGTGTTAAGGTAAGATTACAAATTGTTCCTATCATTTATTAATTCAGCCGGATTAAACCGAATATCAAAATTTTCAGAAAAGTATACAAAAAGGAAATCAGAAATTTCTCAATTTATGAGACTTTTTAAAATTTTCAAAAATGCTCTCGATCAAAACGTACCGATATCTTTCCTAAAACAAATCATTTTTCAACATTAAAAATTTCGACAGGAAAGATTGATTTTCAGTATTGAACAATGAAGATAATTTTTTAAATGTTCATCATCCTGACGACATAAATGAAACTTGTAAGTGTCCGTCTATAAATGATGTCAGGCTTGGAGGGGGTATGTTGCATTCATGAAATTGTATCAGTTTGAGACAAGAGGGTGAGAAGAGCTAAGAAAAAAACGCGACATCACACATTTTGGTTAAAATAAAAATATTAAAAATCAGCAGATTAAATTTTAAAGTTACTTGAATTAAAGTATTTTGTATTCATAAAACAAAGGCAAAATTTAAAGCCAAATATGCTGTTAAATTTCATTCCAAATTAAAAAAACACTACTATTTACAATTGATATTTCTTATTAATATTGCATTACTATTGTATATTAATTAGAATTTTTGTTATAAACTTTATCTTATTTCATAGAAAATAAGTTTACAAATCATTTTTATTGTTATTCTCACTAAAGTCATTGAAACACACAATTAGAATTTAAAAATAAAATTTGAAACATGATTTATAACATATTGCTTTGTTTCTGAACTAAAAATATATGCTTATGTAATATGGCGTGACATGCGACAAGGAGGAGGGGTGGGGGGTGGGGGGGGCATATGGTGAAGTATGACATTTTGTGACAAAGTTTGGGGGGGGGTCATAATTTATTGAAAAAAGGTGTGACATCATTTATGGACAACACCTAATGCCTTTTCCGTCAAAGTGAGATAAATTCATTTTTACGACACTGATGTACATTTGAAAAACTTAATGGCAGAATATGTATGACAAATTAAATTTCGAGAAAATTGAAGTGAAAAGTTTTCTTTGTACATTCTTATAGATTTTTATTCTTCTTAGTAGTAGAAATTTGTAACGTCAACAGGTAATACAAAACTATTCTAGAAAAACTTAATATTTCATTTTTAAATAAAAAAATATTAAATCATTGTTTTATATCTTCAAAACTATTTAAAATCTTAGCATTTCAACGTTATCATAAGACAGATTGTCCCATAATATGTATGTCTATCAAAGCTATCTATCATTATAAAGCAGTTTTGTCAAACTAACACTTCCCATTACTTCTCCTGACAGTTTAAAAAAGTTTTTAAGCGTTAATGAAACTCCACCTCCAGCTTTTTCATATAAACGAGAAGGACATCATGAGTGATCAGATGATATGTTGTAAGTGCCGGACATTTTCAGAAGGTCATTAAAACTTCTAAAATGAGGAGCTCATAGGTGACCTCATATAAAGATTTTGTAAAATTAGTGTGTCAGGTGATTAGTTTTTCATATTAAAATAAAAGTGACACTGATTGACCCTGGATACTCGACTATGGTTCCGCTTTCTTGACCATGGGATGAGTAGTTCTATGCTCTATATATAGCACTATCACTGCAATAGTATGTTATATATATAGCCCATGCATATATATAGCACGTCAGCAAGCTATTATCATTGCCAAGGGGCTTGCTGACGCAAACCCTCTGCGATTTATTACATAATCCTCCAAGTAAACAAGTAACCCAAGTACTAATTTTACTATTTCAAAAAATTGAAAACCTGAACTTCCTGTATTAAATTCTCACTAGTTCACAATTTTGAAATTGGTAAAGGTGAAGGTGGCCATTTACACTGGTTCCTTTACCTGCCGGCAAATGTCTATGATATAGAAATGTTAAAATGATTCCACGGTAGGATCAGTTTCTCATTATCGTTGCTTAATATGTCGAAAAGGAGCTCAGTGATTGCTATCTATTCTAAACTAAATGTTTCATAACTTCGTTTTATTTTTGTTTACGGATCTGAGGAAACTTATTTTTTGGCTAATTTTTGTAAAATGATGTGAATAAAATTTGTTTTAAACGAACCAAAAAATGTGACAGAGACCAAATTTTCTTTTTAGAATTTTTATTACTTTACAGGATGGTATAAAAGCTAATAAAGCTGAATTGGTAAACAATTATGAATCTCAAAAGTGCAATCATCTTTTTCTTCCATGGGATTTATTTTTTCTAGGAAGTTTATCTTTTCCAATAGGTTTAGCAAGACATTTAGATAGTGTAGCAAATTTTGTAGCAGATTTTGATGCCGCAGAAGATTTAGGCTGCGTAGTATATTTTGATGCCGCAGAAGATTTAGGCTGCGTAGTATATTTTGATGCCGCAGAAGATTTAGGCTGCGTAGTATATTTTGATGCCGCAGAAGATTTAGACTGCGTAGTATATTTTGATGCCGCAGAAGATTTAGACTGCGTAGTAGATTTTGATGCTGCAGCAGATTTAGACTGAATAGCAGATTTTGATGCCGCAGCAGATTTAGACTGAGTAGCAGATTTTGATGCCGCAGCAGATTTAGACTGAGTAGCAGGTTTGGATGCCGCAGCAGATTTAGATTGTGAAGCAGGTTTGGATGCCGCAGCAGATTTAGATTGTGAAGCAGATTTGGATGCCACAGCAGATTTAGATTGTGTAGCACATTTTAATGCCACAGCAGATTTAGATTGTGCATCAGATTTAGATGCCGCAGCAAGTTTAGACTGTGTAGTAGATTTTGATGCCGCAGCAAGTTTATATTGTGTAGTAGATTTTGATGCCGCTGCAGGTTTAGATTGTGCAGCAGATTTAGTTATTGCAGGAGATTCTTCATACGATCCTTGTCCTGTTATTGTTTTTAGTAAATTATCTAATAATTCGTGCTGTCCAGCAATATCAGTGAATATGCTCAAAATACGAACTTCATTTTCTTGAAACCAGGGGTGTTGAATCGGAAATGGTTGAAAATATTTATAGAACAGTTTATTTAGAGTGCTGAGGATATATAAAAAATTTCTACTGGTTAAGTGAAAGGCCCTAATTTCTGCAGCATTTGAACGATTTTCAAGAAATCTTGAAACAAACTGCTCACACCGAGGTTCAAATTCTAATATACGGTTAATAAAGGTTTCACAAATTCGGGATACATATTGTAAGTGTTGCAAATTAGAGTTCTCCATGATACCTGAAAAAATAGAAACGTTTGTTTAGGTAAAACAAAGATTAAGTTCGAATAAAGTGTTGTGAATATTATGATCATTAATTTTAAATAAAAGTATAGTTTAGATTATTCAGAAATTGCTAGACCCAGGTAACATGGTTTTAGACCCGAATATTTAGAAAACATTGAGATTCTTGCAAAATAGCGAAGATTTTAAGGTGGTTACAGTTTTTTAATAATTTTTATTAAGAAAATTAATTCATATGTTTTTGAGGTTCACTATAGGATGTTCTCCACTAAAAGTTGTAGGCATAATGTTTATTGTTCGTTATAAGAGCCCATGAAATAATTTGTGTTAATTATCGATATAATTCTTTGCATATTTTAATGAGATGCATCAAATATAATTATGTATAAGAAGTTTTTGTCGCATTTACATTTGTAGATTTCTTCTGAGACATACAGAAAATTTAGATAGATTATCATCTAAGTTTAGTAATTGATCGAAGTGCATTTTAATAAAGTTATACTATTTAACAGAAAATGTTGTATAGAACATTTATAACTTTTCTACAAGGGCATGCAAAAATATTCTAATAATTTATCGTTTATGGAGAGCCATTGCTCAGAATTAAAAAAAAAGTGTTAGGTAGGAAGAATTTTCTTGAGATTGAAAAAATCTATTATCTGTAATAGCACTCCAATTTACGCTGAATATGCATTAATTTAGCTATAAGTATTAAAATAGTTATACATTGTTACTGCATCATAACTGTCTTCAAAAAAAAAAAAAAAAAAAAAATAATGAACGATTTATGATAACTCATGTTGAAAAAAACGCATCTACTGTTTAAAACTAATAACAAGTAATAATTAGCTTAAATTATCGTGCGTTGGTTGTTCCAAATAATTGAATTAATAAGTGGAAATGATAATTTGCCTTTCCTTTGAAAATTTAAGTATTTAAGTAATACTAAAATTTGTCAAAAACCACTCAAAGACTTTAACTCCAATAAATATTCATTAATACACAAAACTTATCAGTAGTTATGTTTTATTATATTCGGTCAAGCTCAAAATATTCTAGATGTTGAAAGTTGTATGAAAGAATTAAAAAAAAAACTAATGGGAGAGTTTTAATCTCCCCGACTTATTTCCTTGTATGCGGCCTTGAATTTGTTGGAATAGTTGAAAATATATTACAGTACTGGCCATTAAAATTGTTACACCAGGAAGAAATGCAGACAAAAAAAAAATATATTTATTGGACAAATGTATTATGATAAAAATAAGAAATGATGAAATTTTCAAGAAATTTGGGTGCATAGATTCTGAGAAATCAGCATTTCGGGCAGTAATAAGAGCACTTACACGCCTCGGTATTGAGTCAAATAGAGATTGGATGGCATGTACAGGTACAGATGCCCATGCAGCTTCAACACGACCCCACAGTTCATCAACCGTAGTGACTGGCATATGGTTACGATCCAGTCGCTCGGTAACCATTGACCAGACGTTTCTATTGGTAAGAGATTTCGGAAACGTGCTGGTCAAGGCAGAAGCTGAACATTTTCCGTATCAAGGAAGGTCCGTACAATTCCGGAAACATGCGGTCGCGCATTATCCTGCTGAAACGGAGGGTTTCACAGGTCTCGAATAAACAGTAGAGTCACGGGTCGTAAAATATCAGAAATTTAACGTACACTGTTCAAAGTGCCGTCAATGTGAACAAGAGATGACCGATACGTGTATCAGATGGCACCCCATTCCATCACGCAGCTGATGGATCAGTATGATGATGACGAATGCCTGGGCCCGCTGCCAATGTGCTTTCACCACGATGCCGCCAAACGCGCATACGACCATCATGATGTTGTAAACAGAACCTGGATTCATCTAGAAAGATGACGCCTCGCCTTTCGTGCACCCAGGTTCGTCGTTGAACACACCATTGAAGGCGCTCCTGTCTGTGACGCAGCGTCATGGAAAGTCACAGCCATGGTCTCCAAGCTGAGAGTCCATGCTGCCGCAAACGTGGTCGAGCTGTTCGTGCAGACACTTTTTGTCATGCAAATGACCCTATTTCTTGACCCAGGGCTCGTGACGTGGTTGCACGATCCATTAGAACCATACAGATAACATGTTTGTCTTCTCGGCTGCTAGTGATTAGGGGGACGTTGAGATTCCGTACGGCGTTCCGCATTACCGTCCTGAATCCATCGATTCCATATTCTTCGAACAGTCATTAGATCTCGACCAACGCGAGCAGCAATACTATGATACAATAAACTGCAATTTCGGTAGGCTACAATTGGACCTTATCAAAGTCAGAAACACGCTGGTACGCATTTCTCCTTCTTACAGGAGGAATCGATCGCAGCAAATTTTCACCATGCAACAACGTTCAAATGCAATTTCTTAGTGAGAAACCGGCTGAACAATTCCTTCATTTATACACATAATAGGTGTCGCTACCGGCACCTGATTTGTCAGAATGCGCTGAAAAGCTAATCATTTGCATATCTCACAGCATCTTCTTTTTGCAGTTTAAATTTCACGTCTGTAGCATGTCGCCTTCGTGGTGTAGCAATTTTAATGGCCAGTAGTGTAGAAAGGTTTTATGAAATCTTCTAATTAAATTTTTGCTAGAACCTTTATTTCGAACAAAAATAATATAAGTTGGAACTTCCTAAATGACAAACTTAAATTTATATCTAAAGATCCTTTTCTTTTGAAAATTTCCAAGTTTTAATTTTCCTGTTTATCAAGCAAACTTGTTTTAGGTGCGTTCGTAATTATATAAATATGTAGCAAGTACAGTCTCCGTTCAGTCCGTCCGTCTGTCTGCATATAACTGAGCAAAAACTACCCAACCGAATGCTTTAAAATTTGAAATATATAATTATTGCAAAATTTTGTGTTCTCATTTCAAATTTTATGAAAATCAAATGTATAGTTTAATAATTACAGGGACGGTCAAAGGTTTTCCGTTACATTACGGCCAAAGGGAAAAAATGTTTAAGTGCATTTTAATGGTGTTACCGCCTTTCAAACAGAATGAAATTGCTATGCATTTATTGAAGTATACTAAAACATGCACTCTGTTACAATATCCAGTTCAAAAAATGTTTATTATTCATTTACAGGGCCACATGAAAGAATTCTATTACATAATGGTATGGGAAGAAACTTTGTTTTCGGCGCATTTTAATCATGTTAAATTATTTCACTATAATGAAATCTATATTCGTTGCTGAGGTTTACTATGAGTTGTCATGTATCATAGAAATTGCATAGTATTTACAGGAACACTCAAAAGATTTCGGCAAAATACTGTATATTAGAGATGATTGCTAGAAGTGCATTTTTAGTTAAGACATGAGACTTTAAATTTAAATTTTTGCATATTTCGCTGTGTGTATAAATGCTGTAGATCATATACAGGGTAACACAACAGAAACTGCACAGGCTACAGAATATGAACAAAAGTAGTTTAAAGGTGGTTTTTAAACAAGTTATGTATTTTTATGCTGAAAAGCAATTAATAAATCAAGATATGTTTATTAGAATGTAGAAAAATGATATACACGCCACACAAAGAATTAAATGCATGGCTGTCTATGGAAGATAATCTCTAGAAGAGCGATTTCATTAGATTTAAACTTGTTTTTAGTCTTAATTAAATTTTATCTAAATAGTGGCATATTCGTATTTAAAAATAGACAAAATACACGGCTGTACAAAGGATTGAACTGCTCTGTAATTGATATACACTGCTCAAAACAATTAAAGGATATTTGAAGTTTTATATAAAATAAAGATATAAACGAATTTTTTTTTTGTTGCCGAAAATAGAAGAAGAGAATCACAAATGCAAATTTTTCTGGTTTTCAAACTGTGGAGTATGCAAATTTTGAGTTCGACGTAAAAAACGTCGCTTCAGCGGCAGCGAATGAAATTTGACTTTCAACTGGATAAAAGAGAATGAAGACAAGGATGATCGGCACTCAGTGATTGCTTTGTTTCGATGAGTACGATGTCTCAGCGAAGTCATTTGACAGATTCAGAAGCATGGAGAATTGTTGGTAAATTAGAAGGGGGCCAAACTCAAGCCGAAGTAGCGCAAGCCATTGGAGTGTCACAAAGTGTCATTTCCAGGATCTGGAACCGTTTTTTCGAGAGTGGATGTGCAGGCCGAAGACCAGGGCAAGGACGTAGACGGGCAACAACGCCCAATGAAGATCGGCATTTAGCGTTAACAGCTCTGAGACACCGAAACATGAACGCTACTCTTCTCCAACAACACATTCGCTCGGCTACAGGCACCACGATTTCAACTCAGACTGTCCGAAACCGGCTCCATGCTGTAGGTCTGTATACTCGCCGACCGATGGTATGTGTTAGATTAACATCAAGGCATCGTTGCGACCGCAGGGAGTGGGCAACCGAGCATGTCAACTGGAGGAGAAATGAATGGAGCAATATTCTGTTTTCTGACGAGTCCCGTTTTTCTGTGCATCCGGATAATAGGCGTATTTTCATCTGGAGAGACCGTGGCAGTAGGAATAATCCTGCGTTCGTGCACGAAAGTGTCAGATTTGGCGGTGGAGGAGTGTTGGTGTATGGTGGCATCTCCATTGACGGGCGCACTGACCTCTACATCATCGAGATGGAGCTCTGACTGGTCGCCGATATAGGGATGAGATCCTCAGACCTATTGTAGTCCCTTACGCTGCAGCAATCGGAGATAACTTGATTTTAATGGACGATAACTGCAGGCCACATCGTGCAAACCTGGTGGAGGATTTCCTTTTCGAGGAAGGAATCGTTCGAATGGAATGGCCAGCGTGTTCTCCAGACATGAATCCAATCGAGCACGTTTGGGACGCTCTAGGAAGACGAGTTTCTGGCCGTCAACAACCCCCACAAACTCTCCAAGAACTGGAAAGACCTCTTCTGGAAGAGTGGGTCAGAATACCCCAACTCGTCATTAATAGCCTCATTGAGTCCATGCCTCAAAGGTGTTCAACGTTGCTGGCCGCCCGTGGAAACCGTACCCCTTACTGAAAATGATTTTCTTTGAAGAAAATACCTTTTCTTATTTTTTTTTCTCATATGCACAAATTGTGTTTTTTTCCTTTTGTACACAAATGCGCAATAAAATGCATTTTTTTCTGGCAAACATGTGTAATTTATTCTCATATAACCTACTATGTCTGTCGACCATGTATCAATCAGCTAAAAAGTTTCCCAGATACAAAATCCACCTAAAACTTCAATATATTTTAATTGTTTTGAACAGTGTATAATAATATCATATTTTGTATTGATTCAGTTTTGCATAAGAATTTAACAGCTATTGCATTAAAAACGGATTATTTATAAAAATATAGTGCGAACGCCCCATTTGCCATGCTTGACGTGCAATTTCCAACTTGTTGAATTTTGGTTTCTTTATTAATTGAAGAGCTTATTAGAAGAATATATTATAATACTTTTTCTCAAAAGTTGTTTTATTTATGGAAAAAAGTGCAATGAAGTGTTATATCATATGGTAAAACTAAAATCACTAAAATTCTATCAATATTGAAGGTATGATACAGTATCTTTTAATATTTAATATTTTTACAATTAATGTTTTAAAACTGATGAAAATAATTTCCAATATTTAATAATTAAATGTTAATATTCTCTCTAAAAATGCTAATTTCTATGAGAATTTATCAACATTCAAACATATATTACTAACCAGAAAACTACCCATAGTACAAAAATGAAAAAAATCTAAGCAGCAATCAAAAGAGAATATTGAAATACATTTGTTCATACATGAATTATTTGATCATGTATCCGCATTGTAAAGATATACAAGGTTAACACAAATGAATGATAGGATTTTGAAAATTTATAATTTCAAAACTATTACATGTTATATTAAGTGACACCTGATAATAAACAAGTTGGAAATTGCACGTAAAGCGTAGCAAATGAGGTGCGTTCGTTGATAACGAAGTTTTAAAATATTCAGATCTTGCTGATATAGTAGAGCGCACTTTGGATATAGTATAGTGGTCGAAATCTTTGTGTTCCTGTAAATATGCAGGGAGTAATTTTTATTATACTTCATTAACGTATATCTTATTCATAAAATGTGAAGTAGTTTAATATAATTAAAACACCCCCCAAACAATGTTTCCCCGTGTAACATTATTTAGTGGAATACATTTGTGTGGCCCTGTAATTTAATAATAAATATTCTTTGCATCACAGATTGTACAAAATGTATTTTTAGTACATATTTCATAGATTCATGTCAATTCTGTTATATTCAAATGAGTGTAACACCATTAAAATGCATTTGAAACTTTTTTCCCCATTGACCGTAATGTAACGGAATACTTTTGATTGTCCCTGGAATTGATCTATCCATACAAATTTCATAAAATTTGAAAAGACTCGACAAAATTATGTAATAAATATACGTTTTAAATTTCAAACGATTAAAATGCATTTGAAACTTTTTTCCCCATTGACTGTAATGTAACGGAATCTTTTGATTGTCCCTGTAATTGATCTATCCATCCGATTTTCATAAAATTTGAAATGACTCGACAAAATTATGTAATAATTATGTATTTTAAATTTCAAACGATTCGGTTGGGTAGTTTTTGCGTTGTTATATGCGGACAGACAGACGGACGGACGGAGCGACAACAATAGGTGCTATGTATTTACATAATTACGAACGCACCTAAAAAGGGATCATTCCAATTTTTTTTCCACTTACAAATGTTCAGTTTGCGAACCTAGAAACCCGATTTTAGTAGTTGAGTCGGTTTATACAGTTGTGTTTCCTTGCACTCAAAGTTATGAAAACATAGACTGGAAGCAGGACAACACAATAGTAAACCTAAGTGTTACAACATCATAAATCTGAGACTTTAAATATATCATTTTTCTTTAATTAAGTGACTTAATTACAAACACCAAAGGTTAATAAATCATAACAAGGCATCTTTACATCTGTATACTTTAGTAGTATTTTTTCCTCTTTTTTTGTTTATAATATTTTTCCTAACAAAATACTGCTATATTTCTATCAGTAAGAAGCAATCAAATCTTTATGATCTAATTTCAATATACGAATTGAGTTTTAAATAATTCTGCAATTTTAGTCGTGAACTCGATGAGCTGATTTTTCTGTGCTGTAGCCTCTCGGTTTATCGGTTCTATATTTAAAATCAGAGTTCAAAGCTGAATAAATTCATGTGGCACCAACTATTTACTCAAAGAATTAAAAATGGAAGCAACAACTGCTTTAACGTGAACTATTTTCCTCGATGGCTCGCAAGGAGCTTTTCTTTCTTAGCGCCAGATGTTTTAATTTGCAAGTTTAAAAACTTTATATCTCGAAAGCGGGGAGACAAGAGCAAATAATTAATGCGTCTAAAAACTTGTTTCAATATGCCCTTTCGATTGCTACTAATTTATATGTTTTTAATCATTATACCATACAAATTCTTTATTTTGAGTTTTTCATAACGACAAAAATAAGAGTACTTAACACGTTCGCTGCCGCTTACATGAAGATGTGATGATAGTTAATGCCGCACTGTAGAAGTGAGTTTTTCCCAGAAGCCGATTTACTTTTTATAACAAAGAATCAGTGAAAGTTGTTCCCGCAGCATCGCGTAACTGGCTATTGGACATCAACCCACATCACGCGCTGGCGCATGAGTGGCCCCTTAACGTTGGTACTATATCACGCGCTATCGCGTGAGCGGCAGCGAACGTGTTAATTGGATGAGTCTTATTAAAAATTTTGACTAGACATAAAAATTGTCATTTCGTGATAGATATTAAATGAAAAACAAATTGCTTTGAAGATAGAAAATGATTTTCGTTTTTTCTGATAACCATTTTTCAAGCTGTGCCAGTTTTTAAACGAATGTGCGGTGATATCAATCTAAAACATGCCTTGAACGTGGAATATATTATATACTATCTAATTTTAATTGCAGTTTGCACCAAAAAATTTAAATTTTACTTTTCTAACTTTGGTGAAAAAAAGGGTAAAAACTGCAATTTTATTTTAAAACAAAATCTTTTGAAAATTACGGCGAGAATTCAACATTACAGAAACGCAATTTCTTGGCTTTGAAATAGTTAATATAAAAATAATCAAATTCTGATTTATGAAAAAATGAGATGCATAATATTACAAACTGATTTAATCTAAAAACTGAATTATAATGTTAAAAATAACTCAAAGTTGAAAAATCAAAATTAGTTCAATTTTTAATATGTAGGCTAACCGGAAAACTTAATCCATACATAAGTTAACATATGAATTTTCCGGATGGTTAAAAATTTGTCATCACCAGCTTACGGGTTAAATAAAAATTTCTGAAAATTGGAGTTTATGTTTTGATAATTTGAAAAAACTTACGGATTTGATAATTTTTTACATTTATTTGAAGCATATCAATGTAAAAATATATTTTCTTCTCTATCAAACCTCATTATTGGATATAGCACCACCATTAAATCCTAAAACTAGTTGGATGTGCCGATCCCAAAACTTTTTTTTTTTTTAATCTCATACGTACATTTTAATGTTTCAAAAAGTAGTTACACATGTTAGTACTTTTATATTATTAATTCTATACTGTACCAACAATGATTTTCATCTTAAATTTCTACTTCAGTCAATTAATCGGAGTAAAAACGAGTTAATGTGGATCATGGTATTTATTAAAATCAATAGTTTTACCTTATTCTGTTATCATCAGATGTTTGCAAATAGTTGCAATTAGCAGGATGCGAGCTCCCGTCTCTGTACGAACGGATGGAATATAAAACGATGAAGAATCGAGAGAATGATGTAAAAAGCGCCATCACAATGCTCCTTTTCCACGGAATATTTACAAATTCAAGGAAGATCTGCTGGCTGTAGCCAAAAACATGCACAAAGAATTTGGTTCAGTCCTGTGCATAATTTCATACACTTCTTGATGGTACAATAATGAAAATAGCATGGACATCGTTTTTACAGCGTCCCCTTCCGGAGGATTTCTTTCAAATTCAGGGAGGACTTGCTTGCCATACCCAACAGTAATCATATATAAAAACTTTAGTTCAGGATTACACATAACTTCATACACTTTTTGATGGTACAATAATGAAAAAAAAAGACACAGACATCGCGATTATGGCGCCTCCTTCTGGCGGATTTTTTTCAAAATAAGAAAGCCTGCTGGCCATGGCCAAACACTTACACAAAAAATTTGGTTCAATTCTAAGCTTGACTTAATACACTTTTCGATGGTACAATATTCAATATGGCACAAAAATCGTTATTGCAGCGTCCCCTTCCAGCGGATTTTTTCCAAATTCAGGGAGGACCATCCAGGTTCATGCCATAAGCATAACCAAACACTTGCACAAAAAATTTGGTTCAATTCTATGCTTAATATCATAAATTTTTCGATAGTAAAGTATTGAAAATGGCACAAATATCGCTATTACAGCGCCCCTTACGGCAGAATATTTCAAAATTGAAGGACCTGCTTGCCATAGCCAAAAACATACACAAAAAATTGGCTGAATTCTATGCATCTCTACATACAATTTTCAATGATATAATGGCGACACTTACATACCGACACACACACGTCCAGACAGACATTTTGTAAAAACATGTTTTTTGGAATCTGATTCTTAAAACGTGTAAATCCGCTGAAAATTGGAACTCCAAAAAATTTCGATTACAATACTTTCTTCTATTGAAGATAGAAGAAAGTAAAAAAAGTAGTTTCAGATCTTAACACTGCAATATCAGTTAAATACTATATCAGCTTTGATTTTCATATTAAATGTTTGCTCTAGTCAATCTGAGTAAAAACGAGTTAATTTCGAACATATTTACTAAAATCTATTTTTTTCGTTATTCTGTTACATATCAACTGCTTATGGATTGCCTTTTTATCAGGACGCGAGTTCCGTCACTATACGAGGCATCGATGGCTAACAAAACTACGAAAAACTGACAAATTTATACAAAAATGGCTAGCACAGTTGCCTTTCCAGCGCAATATTTAAAATTTAAGGTGGACTTGCTGGCCATAGCCAAAAACATACACAAAAAATTGTTTCAATTCTACTCTTAACTTCATACACTTTGCGAAGATAAGATAAAGAAAATGGCACAAAAAGTTGCTGTTACAGCTACCCCTTCCGGTTGAATATTTTTAAATTCAAGGAAAAACTGCTGGCCACAGCCAAATACATATACAAAAAATTTGATTCAATGCTACGCATAATTCGTACGCTTATTGTTGGTACAATAGTTAAAACAAGTTGGAAATTGCACGTGAACGTAGCAAATGAGGTGCGTTCGTACGATAACGAAGTTTAAAAAATATTCAGATCTTGCTGATATAGTAGAGCGTACTTCGGATACAGTATAGTAGTCGAAATCTTTGTGTTTCTGTAAATATGCAGAAAGTAATTTTTATTACACCTCAGAAACGTATATCTTATTCATAAAATGTGAAATAGTTGAATATAATTAAAACACGCCCCAAACAATGTTTCCCCGTATAGCATTATGTAGTGGAATACTTTTGTGTGGCCCTGTAACTTAATAATAAAAATTCTTTGCATCACAGATTGTACAGAATGCATATTTTAGTATATACTTCATAGATTCATGCCACTTATATTATGTTCGAACGAGTAAAACATCATTAAAATTCATTTGAAACTTTTTTTCCCATTGATCGTAATGTAATGGAATACTTTTGATTGTCCCTGTAAATGATCTATGCATCCGACTTTCATAACGTTTTAAATGACTCAATAAAATTACGTAATAATTATATGTTTTAAATTTCAAACTATTAAAATGCATTTGAAATTTTTTTCCCCATTGACCATAATGTAATGGAATCCTTTTGATTGTCCCTGTAATTGATCTATGCATCCGATTTTCATAACATTTGAAATGACTCGACAAAATTACGCAATAATTATATGTTTTAAATTTCAAACGATTAAAATGCATTTGAAACTTTTTTCCCCATTGACCGTAATGTAACGGAATCCTTTTGATTGTCCCTGTAATTGATCTATCCATCCGATTTTCATAAAATTTGAAATGACTCGACAAAATTATGTTATAATTATGTATTTTAAATTTCAAACGATTCGGTTGGGTAGTTTTTGCGTTGTTATATGCGGACGGACGGACAGACAGACGGACAGACAGACAGACGGACGGACTGAGCGACAACAATAGGTGCTACGTATTTACATAATTACGAACGCACCTAATGACACAGATATCACTATTACAGTGTTCCCTTCAGGCGGAGAATATTTTCAAATCGAAATAGGATCAACTGGCATAGCGAAGACATTCTCAAAGAATTTGGCTTAATTCTATACAAATCTTTATACTTTTCATATACATTGTACAATAACGGAAATGTTACAAAAATTGCTATTACAGCGCCCCCTTCCGGCAGAATATTTTTAAACTGAAGGAGGACCTGCTTGCTGTCGATAGTACAGCGCCCTCTTTCAAGCGGAATATTTCAAAATCGAAGGAAAACCAACTGGCTATAGTGAAATACATGCACAAACAATTTGGTTTAATTCTATACAAAGCTTTGCTCTTTTCGATGGTACAATAATGAAAATGGCACAAAAACTGCCATTACAGCGTCCTTTTCCGGCAGAATGTTTCTAAACTGCAGGAGGATCTGCTTGTCACATCCAAATACATACACAAAAAGTTTGATTCAATTCTAATGCATAACTTCATTCACTTTTCTATGGTACAATGACGATACATGGGCATAAGGACCAACAGAGAAAAATTATGTAGACTTGTTTTTTGGGGATCTCTGACCCTTAAAACGTGTATATCCGTCAAAAATCGGAAGTCGAAAAAAATTTCGATTACAACACTTTCTTTTTTTCTTCAATAGAAGAAAATAAAAAGAGAGAACTAAATTTTTCGAATATTAATATTAGATATCTCAAAGTCTGATATCCCATTAAGTTAACAAGAATGAAAAAATGAGTAAAGCATAGATTATGGAACGCTTTCCAACACATTCAGAATAAAGTAACAGAACAGCACCGTTCAATGAGTTAAAATATTGTGTCAAATTCAAAAATATGGAACAAGATAATACATTTGAAAATCTAATTTCGGCTGGCGCTGTCTACAATCGGAAAATTATTCGAATAATTTGAGCAGCCCTACATACGATAAACAGATTAACTACATGCATGCAAAAATTTAGTTCAATTAAGAAATACATAGGGGAGAGTGGGATGGTGTGGGGCACTTTTTACAAAAGTAGGAAAACAAACTTTGTTTGACACAAAAATAAAAATTTCAATCTATACAGTGCAAGGTGAAACACTTTTTAATCTATGAACAATATAGAAACATAACATGAAAAAGTTGTTTTATAATTAAAGAAATTGCAAGTTTTAAAATGTGTCCCATACCTCCCCATTTATAAGAAGGTGAAGGACAGCAATAAAATAACAAATCACAAATACTTTAGTGTCGTCTAGATATATCGTCGGTACCATGCCAAACTATCCAATGAGCAAAAATGCATTTTTCATATTTTGTGCCATTTTGTTTTATTATGCATGATATGTACTATGCAAAATCGGCACGTCCCTAACTCGCTTAGAAACTTAGATAATGTCTGTGTCAAAGTATCCAATGTGCACTTTTTTCTAAAACTTACCATGTCAAACTATCCAATGTGCATATTCGATCGTCTGCCACGAAAATTATAACATTTTTCTTTTTCTGATAATTTGTACCATGTCAAACTATCCAATATGAAAACAGCCACTTTTCGGGGTAGCAAAAAATTATTATTGCTGATTTAAAATCAGCTCCAGTCAGAAATAAAAAAAATTCTGTTTTTTATTCCATTTAAGCATGATGTCACTTTATTGTTCTTGCTAGCAAAAATAAAATAAAATAAAATGAAATAAAAATAACTTTCATTAGTTTGAATTCTTTACTTCTACTTATCTGATGATCATTGCTTCAAATTGGTAAATCTGCCGAATTCAATAGTTTGGATTGTATAAAGTTTGGTATTTACGTATTTAATATTAAGTACTTAATTTCTTTTAATAACTCAAAAAACGAATGCACAGTAAATTGATAAATAAAAACTTATTTTTAAACGTTTTTTAAATTTTATAAAAAACGAGATGAGAAAACAAATAAATAACCCACAAATAGACTGTTGGAGAACAAAGGTAGATTTTTTATCTTCATTTTTGAATAGTAATCTTTGTCTTATTTAATCAATGAAGTAGTTGGGCCAATGACTACGAAATTCCGAAGAGTAATAATGTTATTATTAACGATTATTATTATTTCCAAAGAGTAATCTTGCTTTATTGAATCTCTATAATATGAGTTGGAAAAAATGCCTTCAAAGAATATTTGGAAATCATAATGCATTATAAGCTCTCATTAGGTGCATTCGTAACTATATAAATGCGTTGAACTTATAATTGTTGTTCAGTCCGTCCGCCTGTGTGTGTCTACACGTCCGTCCGCATATAACAGTGCAAAACCTCCCAAACCGAATTCTTGGAAAATTAAAGTAGATAACAGTGGTATATTTTTGTCGCGACATTTCAAGTTTTATGAAAATTGGATGCATAATTTAATTACAGGGACTGTCAAAGTATTCCATTACATTACGGTCAATTAGAAAAAACAGTTTGAAGTGATTTTAATGTTGCACTGTTTCGAACATAATAAGACTGATATGCATTTATGAGTAACACGAATATATACATTTTATAGAATCTAAGGTGCAAAGAATATTTATTATTCATTTACAGGGCCACACAAAAATTTTTCGTTGGATAATAGTATAGGGGAAGCATTGTTTGAAACGTAATTTAACTATGTTAAAATATTTCACCATATACTAAAATTGATATACGTTGCTGAGGTTCACTACAAATTACTTCTCGTATAATAGAAAGTACAAAATATTTACAGGGACACACGAAAGTTTTCGGCTGCTATGTATCCGAAGTACTGTACATTAGAGAACATTGTTGGAAGTTATTTATAATTTAGTCGTTCATTTTATTTTTTATATGCGTTTTTAAATTTAAAATATTTCGTTGTATGTATAAACGCTCTCCAGATCATATACAGGGCTATACAATAGAAGTCGAAGAATTACTACATAAGAACGAAAATGCATTTTTTTAAGTGAGTTATGAATTTTTACGCTTAACTACATATAGTATACTAATATAACATTATATAACATAAAGAAAATGTATACATTGCTACGCAAAGAATAGAGATAGCAAAAGATAGATGGTCGTCTATGGTTGATCTCTGGAAGTTTGATTTTAGAAGTTTTAAAGTTTGTTTTGATCTTTATCAAATTTTAACTGAATAGTTAGTATATAAAGATAGTAGGTACAATTTAGGGCTGTACAAAAGTATCGTCTATCGATAATTTCTGAAAGGAAAATTTGAAACTATTATGCATTTAACACTTTCCAACATAGTTAAGTAGTGTTTGTGAATTCCGTTTGTCTGTCCATGTGTCTGTCTGCCCGAAATGGAACTTGCGTTAGGATATTAATAGGATTGTCTCTGTAATTGATATATGTTAAGATTTGCAACGCCATGTTCGGTATTGGAAATAGAGTGTGTAGCGTTCACAGTTTATTTACAGAGACAGTCAAAAGTATTCCATTACATTATGGTCTATGGAAAAATTTCTTAATCATTTAAATACGTAGCACCTCAAATCGTCATTTGATCCATCCGTCTGTCTGCTTAAAACAAAACGAAAACAACTCAACCAAATCATTTGCAATTTAATATATGTAATTGCTGCAGAATTTTGTCGAGTCATTTAATATTTTATGAAAATCGAGTCAAAACATAAAAAGATGTTAAATTTTTCTTCATTCTATTAAATCTTATCATTCATAATTAATTCAATAACATCCCATGATAGGGGATGATTCTAGGTTGTGATGGTGCCCTATTTAAGATGGAGACATTATTTCCATATTGCTGAATTTATAGAACAAACAAACAAACAGACTGACAGGTAGGCAGACAAAATAATACACACACAAATAAACAAACAGACTGACAAACAAACAAACAGACAAACTGACTGCCGGACAGACAGCCAGACACACAAAGAAACACACAGACAGACAAACAAATAAACAAACAGACATACAAACAGAAAGACAAGCAAGCAAGCAAACAAACAGACAAATAAACAAACAGACAGACTGACTGACAGACAGATAGGGGTCATTCCACGTGAAATCAACCAATTTAAGGAAAACTTGTTGCATCATAGTCACAGATTTTTTTTAATTTTTATCATAGACAGACATAGTACTGAAACCCTCAAATCTGAAATTTAAAAGTAATTTTCACAATATTGGCCGAGATATGGCCATTTGAAAACTGGCCATTTTTACAAAATGGCGGCCATCTTGGAATTGTATCACTGTCTAAATATGGCCATAACTTGACAACTAATGGCTCAAAGATTATATATCTGGTACCAATTTGAAGCTATTTGTACAAAGAATGCATATTGCACATCAAAACAATAATACATTTTTATTTCTTTACTTTTTATTGTGTGCAAAGTGAAAATTTCACCCCAAAAAAGGGCAGATTGTAATGGCTCATAAAAAAAATGAATCATCATGAATTTTTCTGAAACTTGGTAAAAACATTGCTCCATCTGTGTGCTTTAAATGAAATAAAAATTGGAAAGGTAAAATTTGTTGTTTTAAAATAAATGGTTTTTTACACATAAGGTGTCATTAACCAAATAATTATCATTTTAGAATCTGTAAGCATTCTTGATTAAAAAAATAATGGTTAAAATAAAATTTTCTAACATCTAAATTAATGTAAAAGTATATTCAAAACCTCATTTGTACTAACTTTGTAGGAATCTGCCCCCCAGCCCCCCCCCAAAAAAAATTGACAATTGAAAAAATTTTACACTGAAAAAGATAAGAAAATAATTAAGGAATATAATGTATAATTATAAAATACCTATAAATGCAATGCATACATATGGTGATTTACTTCACATATAGGGGCGAGTGGGGTGGAATGGAACAATAGGTTTCTCTCTTTATGTATCATTCTAAATATTTCATCAATCACATATTAGATAAAGTAATGGTACTGCAATCTTCAGTTGAAAAAAGTAGCTAATTTACATAAGCTTGCAATTATATGAAGAAAAAGATTATTTCAAGTCTTCAGCGTCCATGTAAAGATGGTGTATTAAATGCATTTGATCTCTATAATTTTGCAAAAGAATCTGTTAAAAGAATTGAAAGTTTTTTTATAACAAAATTTGAAATTGAAACCGCAAACAGTCAATTAGCAGATAGGTATGCAAAAGCAGATACAATCATAGAAACAAGACTGAGTCACTGCTTTGTACCAATCAATGATTGCCAAATGCTGGTTTCCAGGGTTTCAGACATTTCATCAACAAAATTTATTGCTAGGTTGAGAATCAATGAAATTGTCAGACCATTGATATTTAAAAGTGAACAATATGTTGCATGTGTATATGGGATAAATTGGTGGATTGGGAAAATTTTAGATTACTGTGAAGAACTTACCGACTATAAAATTATGTTCATGTATCCTCATGGCGCTAATTCTTCATATTCATGGCCAAAATCCTCAGATGTTTGTTTGATTCTGTAAGAACAAATAATAAAAGAAGTGTCTATTCCTGTAACTGCTACAGGAAGAACATATACTGTTGCACCAGAGGAAACTCGAACAATTCAAGCATTATTTTTAAACTTTAAAACTGATTAAATCCTTTTTAGCTTAAATCTGAAGAAAAAAACTATTATATTATAAAGTTATATGCATGTAAGTAAATATTTTGTTCTTATTTTGTCTAGATTTGTTCCATGTGTACGTTTAAACTTTGACTTATTTCTCATGATATTCAATGTTTTGCCCTGGATTTGTATTATATTATTGTTATTATTTATTTTATTTTTTTTGTCTCATCGTATCTAGATTTTTGTTCATATAAATTTTAACTCAGTGTGAACAAAAAATAACAAATGTCAACTCAATTAACTCATTTATATATATTTATTTTATTTAAATTACACAATTGAATAATTCAACTCTGTAATTTACAGCTAGTATTTCTTCAACATTTCTGGAGAAAATATTATGTGCCTTTTTTTTTCATGTATTCTATAGTAAGGTATTTAAAATATTTACGTAAATATGTTTTGTGAATTATATTATCATATTTTGAATGAAATGAAATAAAAAGTACTGTAAAAATGAATATTTAGTGTAAATAACTGCAAATTGATATTTCTTTATTGAATTATATAATATACACACAATACTTTAATTAGATGCTAGAAAATTTCATTTTAACCAATATTTCTTAAATTAAGAATACTTACAGATTTTAAAATAATCATTATTTGGTCAATGACACCTTATGTGTAGAGAACCATTTATTTTAAAACAACAAATTTTACCTCTCTAATTTTACAGTATAATGTTCCATATATAGAGAAACTGTTATATCTATGCATAATCAAACCATTATACAGAAAGCGTAGAAAGTATATGAACTAAATTTACTTTTGATTTTTGAAATCTTTTTCTTTATATAATTGCAAGCTTATGTAAATCAGCTACTTTTTTAAACTGAAGATTGGGGTACCATTACTTCACCTAATGTGTGATTGATGAAATATTTAAAATGATACATAAAGAGAAAAACCTACTGTCCCATTCCACCCCACTCGCCCCTATATGTGAAGTAAATTATCATATATATATGCATTGCATTTATAGTTATTTTATAACTATACATTATAGTCCTGAATTATTTTCTTATCTTTTTCAGTGTAAAATTTTTTCAATTGTCTAAAGTTTTTTTTGGGGGGGAGGGGGGCTGGGGGGCAGATTCCTACAAAATTAGTACAAATGAGGTTTTGAATATACTTTTACATTAATTTAGATGTTAGAAAATTTTATTTTAACCATTATTTTTTGAATAAGGAATGCTTACAGATTCTAAAATGATCATTATTTGGTTAATGACACCTTATGTGTAAAAAAACATTTATTTTAAAACAACAAATTTTACCTTTCCAATTTTTATTTTATTTAAAGCACACAGATGGAGCAATGTTTTTACCAAGTTTCAGAAAAATTCATGATGATTCATTTTTTTTATGAGCCATTACAATCTGCCCTTTTTTGGGGTGAAATTTTCACTTTGCACACAATAAAAAGTAAAGAAATAAAAATGTATTATTGTTTTGATGTGCAATATGCATTCTTTGTACAAATAGCTTCAAATTGGTACCAGATATATAAAATTTGAGCCATTAGTTGTCAAGTTATGACCATATTTAGACAGTGATACAATTCCAAGATGGCCGCCATTTCGTAAAAATGGCCAGTTTTCAAATGGCCATATCTCGGCCAATATTGTGAAAATTACTTTTAAATTTCAGATTTGAGGGTTTCACTACTATGTCTATCTATGATAAAATTTTAAAAAAAATCTGTGACTATGATGCAACACCCATTGGTTGAATTCATGTGGAATGACCCATAGGCAGATAAACAAGCAAGCAAACAAACTGGCACACAAACAGACAAACAAACCGGCAAACAAACAGTCAAACAGACAGACAAATAAACAACCAGACAGTCAAACAGAGAAACATACAGACAAGCAAATATCAAACCGACAAACAGACACACAAAAAACAAACATATAGGCAGACACACAAACGAACAATCAAACAGACAGTAATTTTCCTAGTACCTTTATTACATGCTAGTATTTTTCTTAAATTTAATTCAAACAAAATCATTCTTAAAACTACTTAAACAACATTTCAAGAAATTATCATTTATGGATGACTATGTAGGGTGACAAACTCTTTGCGTGACCCTGATTTTATCTATATTATACAAACATTTTTTAGTAAACTGAAAGCAGTTCAACGTAAAAAAGGCATAACTTATTTAAAACCACCTTTAAGTTAATTACTCTCACATTCAGTAACATTTATGAGCTCTTTTGTGCACCCTGTATATCAATTAAAACATTGATATACACCATATAATTTGCATATATTTAGAAAACTTAAGAACGCATATTATAATTGAAAATATATTTAATCCATTCATCAGCGATAATGTACAGTACTTTGAACAAGAATATAAAATTTGAAATATTTTGTGTATTCCTGTAAATGCTATGCAGTTCATATTATGCGTAAATATTAAGTCTCAGCGACGTATATCAATTTTACAATGCTTGAAATCGTTTAACATATTTAAAATATGTCGCAAACAATTCCCCCCTTTATTATTGTGTAATGGAATTCTTTTGAGTTGTCCTGTAAATGAATAACTATTATTTTGACTGGATATTTTACAGAATGCATATTTTAATGCACTTTGCGAATCCATGTAAATTTGAATATGTTTGAAACTTTTTCCCATAGGCCATAATGTATCAGAAAACTTTTGACTATCCCTGTAAATAAACTAATAGTAGAAACTATTTTCAATAGGGATCGTGCTAGAGTAAACATCAATAGTTGTAAAAATTTCGTAAACAGTCTGAGTATATTTACGGGATTTAGAGCGCGGGCAAACGGACAGGCAAACCGAATGCATAAACACTTTTCAACTTTGTTGGAAAATTTTAATAAATTTGAATATGTTTGACAGGGTGTAACACCTTTAAAATTCATATGAAACGATTTTTTCCCATAGGCTGTAAAGTATCGGAAAACTTTTGACTGTCCTTGTAAATAAACTAATCATAGTAGAAACTTCATTTTCAATGGGGCTCGTGCTAGGGTAAACATCAATAACATAAAAATTTCATAGCAATCCGAGTATATTTACGGGAGTTAGAGCGCGGACAGACGGCCAGAAAAACCGAATGCATAAACACTTTTCAACTTTGTTGGAAAGTTTTAATAAATTTGAATATTTTTGACAGGGTGTAACACCTTAAAAATTCATTTGAAACGATTTTTTCCCATAGGCCATAATGTATCCGAAAACTTTTGACTATCCCTGTAAATGAACTAATCATAGTAAAAATTTTTTTATAGGGTTTGTGTTACAGTAAACATCAATAACATATACAAATTTCATAGCAATCCGAGTATATTTACGGAAGTTAGAGCGCGAACAGACGGCCAGACAAACCGAATGCATAAACACTTTTCAACTTTGTTGGAAAGTGTTAACAAATTCATTTGAAACTATTTTTTCCCATAAGTGGTAATTTATCAGAGAACTTTTGACTATCCCTGTAAATGAACTAATCATAGTAGAAACTTCATTTTCAATAGGGTTCGTGCTACGGTAAACATCAATAACATAAAAATTTCATAGCAATCCGAGTATATTTACGGGAGTTAGAGTGCGGCCAGAGGGTCAGGCAAACCGAATGCATAAACACTTTTCAACTTTGTTCGAAAATGTTAAAAACAGGGCTGGGAAACTTCTTGTATTTGCCCGCGTCTTTGTTTGAAAATTGTTTGTCTTTTTTTTTTTTTTTTTTTTTTTTTTAATTTGTAAAATTATATAGCGTCTAAAAACAAGCTTTTTCTTTATTAATTCCCTGTATATTTGTTAATAGAATTATTAAAAATTCCGAAATGCTTAAAATTTAATATGCTATAACAAAATTTTTACAAGACAAACTATCGTATGTGGTGCATTCGTTACCACGACGCAGTGAACCTGAGAAATTTACAAAGCAAACTATCCAATGCGCATATTCGATACTTTGAAACAACCAATCTGGGAAAAGTACAAAATTTTTACCATGTCAAACTATCTAATGTGCGTATTGGATAGTTTGCAGCTGAAAAAGTTCAGAGAAGCTAAAAACGTACATTTCAAACCATTCCAAACATTCATTTCAAACGTACATTCCAAATCATACCATTTCAAACTATCCAATGTGATTTTTAGACGAGAAAAATTATTCAAATGATTTATCTCGATGGCATGCTTAAATTGGATATAAAACAGCACCCGAAAAATGTAATAATTGTTTACTGCTGTTTAGCGCTGATTTTGAATGCCCAATTAAAACTGTTTTTTTAAGTGGAAAAAAAAATTTGAAAAAATTTGAAAAGTGGCTGTTTTCACATTGGATTGTTTGACATGGTACTGACTATAATCAATCAAAGATTGTAGGTTGCCACAACATAAAATTTCAGTATTTTCATGATTGGAATGAAAATTCAGGATTGTCAGTCATGGATGACCTTAAAAACTCATCACTTCAATTTATTTACATTTAAAAGTAAATGAATGGAGTACCAATTTTATAATTAATATATTATCCTCTAAAAACATTTGTTTGTTGGCAATTTACATTCATCTTATTAAAAAAAAGGGAATTGGATATGTCCCATTCCTTTCCACTTCCTTGTTTTATGTTAAACTCCTTGTATAAACAAAAATGTTTCTTTTAGGCTTATTTTAAATTATGGATAATATACAGTGTAACATACCATAAATAAGGAAACTTACATCTATGCATAAACAAATCATTAATATACAAAAAGCATAAAAAGTATATGAACACATTTATTTGATTCTTGAAATAATCTTTTCCTTTATACAATTGCAAGCTTATACAGGTCAAAAATTTTTTTGACCTGCAGATTGAGCTACCATTGCTTCGTCTTGTGTGTGATTGATGAAGTGTTTGGAATAAGAAAAAAAAAGAAAAACCTACTGTCCCATTCCTCCCCCTCTCCCGTATACCTCTTTTGAAAATATCTCTTCAACAATTTCCGCTAATAGGATATTGGTACGTGATTTTTTTTTTTTTTTTTTTTTTTTTTTTTTTGCGTAAGTTGTATATGAGGTATGGAATTTATATACTACAAGTAACATGCAAAATAATTACTTAAATTTTAAATACAAAATAAATAAAATAAGTAAAAATAAAATATATATATAATCTTAAAACGCACTTCCAGAAAATTTTTAAAGACATTATTGCAACCGATTTCTTTTGTGTGTCCCTGTAAATGAACGGCAAATGTTATGAATGTCCTATTCCGCCGTAATCATGTATTGTAGTGAAATTCAATAATTTATATTGGTTTCAATACATCTAAATCTCACTAAAATATTCTGCAAACGATTTTCTCTCCATATACCGTAATGTAATGGAATTATTTTGAGTCCCCCTGTAAATGAACCATTAATCCCACATACTTAATATATAATACCAAAAATGCTTGGGAAATAAAGTTTGTCAATTGCATGAAGATGCCATTGGCGCCATTTCAGAATTTTCTTAAGGGGGGGGGGGGAGAGGAAAGTTTTTTTTTTTTTTTTTTTTTTTAAAGCAGTGGCACAGCCGAGGGTGGAGTTCAGCGCGGGGAGGAGGGGAGCCTGTATTCTTTCCTATCAAAATGAGAAACTATGAAAATTTCCATTTTGAGCAGTATTTTTTTTTGTTGTCTTTGATGGTATAATTTTAAATTAGTTATAAATTTTTTTCCGTGTAAGACAGGATTCTGTTGTAGATATTTTGCTTTTTTTACAAGCATTCTCAAAAACTTTAAACATCCTTTCTATAGTATAACTCTGAAGACTATAATACATTTATGGTAAAACTTGTAAAAATGAAACCTGTCAAAAAGGGAATTGTTTCGAATTGAAAAACTAAGTTTCTATGAAGAAAACTCAATATGATTATACTTGCTGAGAAGGGTACTCGTCTAAAATAGATTTGTTTTACTTCGTCTTCTTTGCAGGCTTTAGAGAGGGAGCCATTGCAGCGAGCCATTTAATAAATTTCTTGCAGAAAAGGGAGGAAGCAAGGTTTTATTTCAGAGGAATAGTTTAAAATAGCATGCCCCTCTAACTTTTCATAAGCGTAAGATTCTGCCAGAAATTTTTTGAACATTTTCTAACAAATTGGGTTTGTCTGCCCGTCTGGTCATTCTCTAACTCGCATAAATATACTCTGATTAACGCGTAGTTGATATATGTTATTGGTGTTCACAATGGAATATTCGGTATTCAAAAGGAAGATATCATTCATAGTTCTTTTACAGGGACACTCAAAAGTATTCCGTTACATTATGGTCTATTGGGAAAAATAATTTGCAGTTTATTTTAATATTGTTACATTATTTTAAACATAATGAAATTTATATACCTTGTTCAGGTGTACTAAAAGATTATTATTATATGTAATGTTATGTTGAACACTTACAGTTCGCGTCCAGGTGAACATAAAAGTATTCCGTTATATTATAGTCTAAGAAGATATTTATGACGTATCTTAATAATGTTACTCTGTTACAAACATAATGAAATTGACAAAAATTTGAGGTGTGCTAATTAGAGATGAGTTCGGGCTCAATTTTTAGAGCTTGGGCTCGCCCCAGCCAGACGATTTTAAATCAGACCCCCCCAGTCTATTATCAGAAGGAAGAGTATATCATTCATAGTTTTTTTTACAGGGGCACTCAAAAGTATTTAAATAGCCCCCCCCCCCCAGTCTATTATTTCAATAATGAATTTTCAAACACATAAGAAACAAAATAGTCATTTGAGAAGCTTCTGTGACAAAAGTCTTAGGGGTTCGATTCCTATGAGAAAATAAAAGTATGGTATCAAGATGATTAGTATATCATGTTGAAATATTTTATATCAAATTCATTTTCATTCAGATAAAAAAAAGTCTTAGTAACTTACTAGAACCAGTATTCTCGATGCCGCTTGCCATTGCACCAAATCGTGACAAATTTCTTCGTTTGGAGAATAAACGAACAACCAGATTCACCAAATTGCGAGATCTCAATTTTTGCTCTGTGTGTGGTCTGTACTTATATAATCGAGGTTCTTATCCGCGTCGCTTTACATATTCAATCACACCATGTCATTTGTATTGCTCTATTTATAAACATACTTACTCAATACCAATTCAGTTTAGCATCAGCAAAAAATAATGTAATGGGTATTTATCTATTGTCAGCTAATTGCTATCTATGCGCCGGCATCGCGCTGGTAAAAACACTAACAAAATTACTCGTAGAAAGTGCCAAACAGAGAAAAATTTTGCTGGAATATGGTGTTGAAATTCGCCTTATTGTTTATTAGTTGCATGAAAAATATCATTGGCCGGTCAGTTTTTGTATATCGGTTAGAGTCGAAATTATGCAACTTTGAGTGAATATTTTCACAATAGTAAATCAAAAGGTGCTATTTTGAATTTTTATTTAGAGTTCTAAAAGAATGCCCGATACATTTAGAATGTACTTAATTTTAATAGTTTTTGTATCGAATAATCAAATTTCTATTTTCTAGGTAATTACAAAGGTTATTTTACAACATATTAAAAAAGAAGGGATACAATAAAAAGTTAAAGGTAGATTTTTCAGTGTTTCACGCCAAATAATTAACCAACATTTATTTTAATTTAGCTACTGTTTTTTTATTTCTTATTTGCCACATCGTTAATGCTGACTAGAACAGATACTGTTTTTGCAGCATACTAAATTTTAAAACCTTTAGTAACATATAGAATAAAGACTTTAGCAAGGAAATTAATTATGAATCTGAAAAAGTTAGGTATTTTAATTTATTTCCATTTAAAATTTGATCGATATTCCAAAAAATTTAGGATTAATATTATTAGGGATGTAAAAATCTAGGTGCAGCGGGCAGTCATTCACTATTAAATTTTATTAATTTTCTTTGCTTAAAGTTTCATAGCATTTTTACAAAAACTAGGCGAAATATTAAACGAAAAATAGCGAATAAAACATGGTGGTGGGAGACTGTACACTGGTGCCTAGATTTTTACACCACTGCATATTACGGATTTTCAAAGCTTGATTTGTAAAAACAAAAAAGTTAAAAGAAATTAAAATTGAAATTTAATGAACGTCGATAATTTAGTCGTACATAAACAAATTCCGAAATAAAGCAATATATGAATTATATTAATCGAAATTAGCAAGTTATAAATGTTTTTGAAGCATGTTTAATGTTATGACACATATATCACTTTAATAAGTACTAAAAAGAATTTGATAATTATTATTACCCAAAGTATTTTATTCAACTGTAGATATACTAATTCTGATCTTGTTTTCAATCAATTTTCTTTACTTAAGTCTATTGAGACGGATAGGCAGTAACAGATAGACATAAATAACGTGACAATTTCGATAGACAAGTTCGAATTTCGTTATTCACTGTCTGTCTCATTCTAGTTTGAACAGTGTCAACACTGTTCTTAAGACGAGAAATAAGGTTGGTTTATTTATTTACTGAATACATAAATCTGATTTGTGTGGCTAACATGGCTTGGTTATTGAATTTATTTATGTTACTGAACACATACAGCTGACTTGTATGTTTGACATAGGCTGCCCGCTTATAAACCTTCATCAATAAATATACAAAGACGGGATAGCCACAAGGAAATTTATAACACAATGGTAAAAACTTGTAGCATTTGCTGCATAGTCACTCCGCGCTTTTATAAAATACGGTTACGCTGTTAAAAATTTGAAATTTTTGCTGTCACTCCACTGCTTTTATAGAATACTTCGATTTTGACGAATGAGTATGCTCCATAATACATTGAAGTGATCGTTTTCTATACAAGCAGAGGAGGGATGATACAGCAAAAGTTTCAAATTTTTAAAAGTGTACAGGACTTTATTATGGAGCATTCTCATTGGTAAGGAGTATTGTCATCCGATATATTCCATAAAATCTGTTGAGTGACTATGCAACATTTGATGTAGATTTTTAATAATGCACTCACTGTTAAAAATCTGCACCATTTGCTGCATACTCACTCCGCCGCTTGTAAAAAGTATATCTATACCGACCAATGAGAATGCTCGATAATATATTCAAGTAACTGTTTTCTAATACAATCGGCTGCAGATTTTTAACAGTGTGGTTATATGGACTCTATTCTGGTGACTTCAAAGTCACGTGTTTTGGGGAAACATTCCCCAAATCACAGCCATTAATTATGCAACCACCGTTTCCCAACTCGTGGTTGTATACCGTAGAATAGTAACGGAACATATTTTTGTGACGTGAGGGCACGTGTTTTGGGGAAACATTGCCGAAATCACAGTCTCGAACGCAAACGGAGAATAGGGTCCATTAGAGATATTCCATAAAAGCTGTGAAGTGACGATGTAGCAATTGACGCAGGCTTTTAATAGTGTTGAGAATTACCAGGGCTACACTAGATACCGGGCTTGCTTATTCCTTATCACGACGTCACAAAAGGTGGCTGGCCGCTATCTGCGATTGGTACAAAAGGACTCAAAGTGACGCACCCATCGTTTTGTACCAATCGCTGGATGTCATTCAGCCACCTTTTGTGACGTCATGAAAGGAATGAGCAAGCCCAGTATCTAGTGTTGCCTTGGAATTACAGCCGGGAGCGTTCCAAAGAGTGTGTAGCAGATGGAGGGATTCGAACCCGTAATCTTCTTGTGCTCTCAAGCAATTAGCGGCATGGTGTCTTAACCAGTCGAAAACTGTGGGCCCACAGTTGGTTTATTTATTTTTAATGAGAACATACATGATACTTGCGTGCTTGACGTCGTTACATTGTTAAAAATATCGTGAAAAATTACCTCTGTTTTTAAAGACTATCTATTTTTTGACCAATGAAAATGCTCCATAAACGCTTATGGAGCGTTCTCATTGGTCAGAAATCAGATAGCCTTTAAAAATGAGGTAATTTTTCACGACTTTTTCAACAATATAACGTATTTGCATATGAGAGTGGCGACCACTGAGATCTACGCTGTTAAAAATACTGTGAAAAATATCTCATTTTAAAGTCTATTTATTTTCTGGCCAATGAGATCGCCTCATAAGCGTTTGCGTAGCGTTCTCATCTGCCAGAATATAGATAGTTTTTTAAAACAGAGGTAATTTTTCACGATACTTTTAGCATTGTATTTTTTTATTTTATTAAACACATACACTCTTAAAAATTTGAAAGTTTTGCTGCATCGTCAGTCCACCGTTTTTAATGAAAGAGATTACTTCACTGTATTATGCAGCATTCCCATTGGTCAAATAGAGATTTTTTTTATGAAAATGGTGGAGTGACGATGCAGTAAAAGTTTAAAATTTTTAACAGTGTACATCTGACTTGGGTGCTTTACATGGCGTCACCTGGGAATAATAAGGTTCCATCTGTGTTTTTTTAAAAAAAATGACTTACTGATCACTGTAAAAAAATTGACCCTTTTGCTGCATCGTCACTCCACAGCTTTTATAGAAAACGATTACTTCAGCATATAACGGAGCATTCTCATGGGTCAAAAGAGATATATTTTATAAAAGCGAGGGAGTGACGATGCAGCAAAAGGGTAAAATTTTTTACAGTATATATAAATGCTCTATTTGTATCTATGAAGGCATTTCTGGATTAAAGTAATGTCATAATATAACTCTAATGTCATATGTAAATTATATATAACATCATTTTGATGCAAAAATGCCTTCATAGATACAAATAGAAGCTTTTAATTAAGTCATTTTTTTCAAAAACACAGATAGAGCCTTATTCTCAGGTGACGATGAGACTTGCTTATCACTGTTAAAAATTTGACGCATTTGCTGCAGCGTCACTCCACAGCTTTTATAGAAAATCTCTTTTATGACCAATGAATGCTCTACAACACAGTAAAGTAACATTTTCTAAAATGAGATGGGGTGATGCTGCACCAAATAAGTCAAATTTTTAGCAGTGTAAGCCATCGTTAATATACAGGGACAGATAGCACAAGGAAATTTACAACACGAGGTTAATAAAACCGGGAGCTCCATACAAAATAGCATATGCAAATGGAGCCAGCTGGATTCAAATTTACAACCTCCTACTCTAGCAAGCGATTGGCGGCGTGGTGACGCCTTGACCACTCGGCCACGGACACCTCTTAGCATTGTACAGGGAAACGGATAGCTAACTCACTATTGTATTACGTTGGATTAGTGATTGCGTTTTAATATGCAAATCGAGATTTAACGAATCCTAGATTTTTATCCGTGAACTCGATGCGGTGACTATCTGTGATGCCGCCTCCTAGTCTATTTTTTAAATCCCTTCGATGGACGAATCACTATTGTTGTGTTTGTTCACTTTAATAGAATGAGATATTGATCTATCAACCTAATTTCAACTGAAGTTATCTCAATATATCGGTATTTTTAGAGATGAAAGAAGTGTATTTTGATGTATGCAGTTTCAATTTATTTTATTTATTTATTGCCTAAGTGGAGCAGAATCACCAGACCTCAAAGATCCGGTGTAGATTCTAAAATATAGATTTATGTGTTTTAAATAAGATGAGTGATAAGTTCATATTTTAAATGAAATGATGCCGATTTATCACCTCCGCACTGTTAATGTTTACGTACCAAAATGCTCATATGGATATAACCACCCGTATCTTTAAGGGTTACTGACACGGTAAATTACTGACGATTTTTTTCGAAAATGCTTATCAACAATGCTTTTATACTTCTGCTACGACAGGTATCACCACCGCTCCTCAACATCTTTGCTGAATGCCTGAAAATCGAAATTTGTGTGTAACGGAAAAAAGCACTTTTTTTTCAAAAGATATATGACCAAGGCTAATCACTATAGTTTTTCTGCAACAATTAAATTTATGTCTACTACTCTAATTTTTCCATAATTTTAGTTTCAGCAGATTCGGAAGTAGTGGGGGTGGGGAGGAACAAATTTTTGCATTACATTTTTGATTGTACTTTGAAAATATGCTACCTAAAATTAAAAGAAATATATTTTTGAGTTCAGCCTTACGAAAGCTTTCACACGATACCTTATAAGATATACAAAGAATTTTTTTTCTAAGTCACTTAATTAGTCCCATTACCCCTAAGTCCTATATATATATCTTTGAGTATTTAATGATGTGTAAATATTTGTGTCAATAGTATTTATTACTTCTCCCAATTTGAACTTTCCGTGTTCCATAATTTACGAGCAAAGTGGCTGTGACAGACAGCACATAAGCTCTCAGGCTATGATAGCCTGTGAGCTAAAAAGGAAAAGAAACAATTATTTTATACTTTGATACATGCAATTTTGATACGTTATAACTTATTTTATTGAATGTATTTTAAAACAAACATTTTGTAAAATATTTTCTTCTCTGGATGCTAAAAATTCTTAAAATACGTGCATCTCCAAAGAATGAAATGAACAATGAAAGAACTTTTCCTGAAACCTTTTTTTAGACTTTTAGACTAAAAAAAAAAAAAATAAATCAACAACCAGAAACATTTCCCCCAGTTCTTTAAAACGTTTCCAATAAAAGTAAAGGATGAAGAACGCAAGAATTTCTTTTTTGTCTGGATCGCCAATATTTTCTTCAATTAGAGAATATTCGATGCAGTGGAATGTCAAAGTTATTTGAAGTCTAAAACTTCCTCCATTTGGTCTTTAAAAATCTTTTGATTGAAGAAAGAATTTAAATGGAATGAAAAAAAAAAGTTTCACTTTAAATATTTTGATGAGTTGCATATTTCGGTACAAAAAGCAGCATGTAAAAAATCTTATAATAAAAACATAAATATAATTAATATACATATAGAAGAAACTGATTATTCTAAATTTGAAAAGATAATGGTAATATCTGTTATTTTCGTTAAAATATTTCTACGTACAGTAAAACTTCCTTGAACTGTCACCTCTAAGCAGTGTTCTCGCTGACATTTCAACATCGTTAGTAATTTGGCTAATTAAAAATTCGACAAATGAAAAAGTATTAGCAAAATAGATTCACCGTGTAGCACAAAAAAATTATCTTTAATCCTTAATGTACCCCTTTTTTCCAATATGTTCTAAAGTAACCTAAGTTTTTTAACCTAACTGCGACAACGATTGTTATTAATCTCATTTCAACTATCCGCTTTTAAATATACACATTAAAAAAATCTATGTATGCATATATATATAAAACGGAAAAAGAAAGAAAAAGCAAAAAATTGAGCACTAGCAATTTGGCGAATCTAATTGCTTGATTACTCGTCATTTGAAGAATTTAGTCGCAATTTGTCGCAATGGCGAATGACAGTGAGAACCCTGCCTCTAAGTAACGAAAACCTCCGAATACCGGTCACACGTAAATGGAAGCAAACTTGTTCCGTAGCATTAACATCGGTACGAACATCTAAATAAGGAATTCTGAACAACAGCCACTCAAAACTCACGAGAAAGTAAATTTCAAATCGAAATGGGAAGAAAGTAAAAAAAAAAAAATTTTTTTTGATATATAAACAAAAAGTCACTTAATTTCTTAAACACCTAATCATTTCCCAAAAACTAATTTGTCAATTCTTTTAATAATCCTTCCTGTCTCAAAATATCGTAAAAGTCCTAAGACTCAAAAGGAATACAGACAGAGTCGTCCTTATGAAGGACGATTTAAAGCGAGGCCCTTTCCTTTCAGACACTTTACATAATCTTATCCATTGTACTATCAATAAATTTTTTTTTTCACCTATATACTGTGACCCAGGGTGCCAGGGTTCCATCCTCTAACTATTATAAAGGAGTAGCATTTGTTCGTGTGTTAGTCTGGGTAATTTTTTGAACTAATGAATCAATTTCAAAAATAATTATAGCAAATTGATGATGAAAGTCCATCTTCTTATATAGATTATATTTTATACCAAGACCACAATCTTTCTTAATTAAAATAATAAATTTATAGTAAAGTTTTTCTATTATACCATATTTTCTGTTTATTAAAGAAAAAAATATTTTGTGTCCAGGTGCGAGGCCTTATGCGATCGCACCTGTCGCACACCCCTAAGGACGGCTCTGGATACAGAAATAGAGTTTCGTTCCCCTAAGGTTAAACAGACGAACAATCTAATCACCCAAATTTTCATTCGGTTTTTTTCTTAGGTATGTGGTCTTGAAAATCTCTTTTTGTTCATAAAAATTACCATAAAAGTTTTACTGGGGTGAGGTAGAAAAGCGTTTCTGTTTGAAACAACGGGAAGATAAATTCCATAAACATTATCTTTTGAAATTTCAAATTGCTGGAAATTTCCGAACAAAAATCATGCACTATGCCTTATTTGAATTCTTTTTGTTTGGTTACGAGTGGAAAATAACTATGAGTTCTAAACAAAAATTCCTAAATTTGAAGAAATGTGCAAAAATTGGTGAGGAAAAGGAAATGGAAGAGAAAATATAATAACCAAAATTTCCAGTATTTAACGCATATATCGAAATTTTAGTAAACCTTCGTAAAATCCAAAATTTTCCATTAAATCAAAAATGATGATGAGTTGTATTGAAGCACAACTCATAATGTTAGTTTTTGGAGAAAGATACTTGCTGAAAAAAAGCAACTGCAAATCACCAATTTTTTTAAATGTATATAAACAATGAGGATTAATTAAAACGACTGTTTATTTCTATTTAAATCTATGTAATTTTGATTAAAAAAATGAAACCAATGAATAACACACACCTTTGAAAAGAGGTCATATTTCACCGTTCCCACGGATAACCGTTATTCAGGGGTTCACTGTATAAAATATTTAAAGATTTCTGCGCATAAAACAGCACATAAAAATCTTTTAATAAAGACTGGCGTAAATATAGGAGAAATTGAACTTTCTAAATTTACACGTACAATAATGATATGCATAATTTTCACTCTGAAATGTATGGCATTAAGGAGACGGTGGACGTATTTTTTTTTTTTTTTAATTTTCATCATAGCAATACGAAATTTTATGCATCTATACATATCACCAAAAGCATATATACAACACTTTCAAAAAATTTCCAATCTTATTAAAATTTTTAAATTTTGTTTTATTTTTTTAAAGAAATTTTAAAATGCTCTTCGGTTTTAATTTTCGAGATATTTTCTTGCTTCTGTATTTTTATAACTTAAAGCGCTCTATTATAAACAAATTTGTGTAAGATTTTTAAAATCTCTTAAATAGTTAATATTTTACAGATTTTTTCTAAATTCCATATCGATTTTTATCAAAATTTTGCCTTTTAATAAGTAAGAAATGAAATTTGACTATCTTAATGAAGACGAATTTTAAAAAAGCTTACACAATTTCTTTTTAAGCAATATCTGAATACTTCCTCATCGATTTCATAAATATTGATGAAAAATTACGTCGCAAGGAGCATTTCAAAAATCTAAAAACGCTGAAAAATTAGTTTTGATAAAACAGATATAAAGTATATAAATACACTTGCCATTATTATTAACTTCATAAATGATATTTTAATAAGAAAAAAACTGTTTTGCTACTATTATACTACAGAAATAGACCTCTTTTGCGACGATTTTGCTATAGACGGTTTTGCTCAAATAAAGGTCCACTGTTCTTTTAAGAAAAGTGCTGGACGTATACAGTGTTTCAGTCATTGAATTCGTATATAAATTACATTTGGAAGTATGGAATGTCTTCTACATTGCTATTTCGATGTGGTGAATGTGGTAAACTAGGAGGTGGTAACATCAAACTATCATATCATTAAGTTAACTGATGAAATTCCAGGATTAGTTAAAACTCGACTCGCATACTGCAATACAACTGGGATAAGTCTTTGATCAAAATACCTGCTAAACTGAATTTAGAGGTTGATCGGTTGGTTTACCATTGTATTTTCCTGCTCCGAATCTTGGATGTTTTCATACCCTTGGGTGTAGGAAAAAACAACGACAAACATACCGATCGATCACTTAAATTAGGCCTACAGGTGGTTCCTATTAATAAATACTTTCCAAAGATGCGTACAAATTTACATATTTACATATACATATACATATTACAATATACATATTACAAATTTACGTATGAATATATGTAAATTTGTAATAATAAACTGTCAATCAATTGGAGGTAAGGGAATTTTGGACTTACCCCTTTTAGGTATTCTTCTTTTTAGTCCGATGTATTCCTTTTTTTAAATATATCAATTCTGCTGGTCGACACATTTTGCCACTTTCACTATGTAGAAATCATTAATTCCTTTATTGTTGGCACTACTAGAGGTAAATCCATATTAATGAAATAATTGTGAAGAAAATGATGTTTTTTCAAAGGTACAAACATGGAGCGAAATCGCCCTCCTCCTTTATTCAATACATGATTACAA